>CM068368.1:41196941-42665627 GCA_034769895.1 Magicicada septendecula
TCCTAATAATATGATTAATTATGATTATAATTAATCTATATATTATAATTATCCTAATAATATGATTAATTATAATTATAATTAATCTATATATTATAATTATCCTAATAATATGATAACAGTACTCGTCGGTTTAGTTTAAAGCGCTAAAATACGTCGTACGCCGTATCGGATTGTTCTTGTCGTAGAAGATGGCTGACAAAGAAGGAGAAGACAATTCATACGGCAATAAGACATGGAACTTATAAACGAAAGCAAACCACCAGTTAGATTGTAGCAGAGGGATTAACACATCTATGAAGCTTAGCCAAACAAAAGCTGCAGGGAGGATAAGCCTCGCCGTATAAATCAATTACGAGCGGCTATTCCACTCCGGGCGAAGCGAGCGCTACAAAAATCAAAGCTCTCTCTTGAAAACGTTCGCTAAGCTCGTTTATTTTCAACAAATTTGTTCTCTTCCAGTTTCTCTCTCTCGACTTCTACTATTAGTGTCTCGACTCTACTCGCTTGTCGTCTATTTGAAGTGATTATTTTTTGCGTTGAAATCGAACAAAATCGCATTTAATTTGTACCGTGAGTAGCAGCGTTTTAGATGCTGAAGGCAACGCCACACTGTGGTATTTCACTAGCCGCTACCAAATAGATGCTACTGCATTTTCTGTCCATTTGTGTGTCACATTAGGTAGTAGTTATTTGGCCGCTAGTCGCGGCTGCTAAAGCAAAGTACGTGGTTGCGTTGAGACTCGTGGTTAAAATTATCGTGTAAAATGTTATCTGTGGGTGTTCGACGTGAGGCTTTGAGACGCCTGTTGCTGATTGATGTTAGAGAGCTTTGCGAGGAGTTGCTGAGTAACATAAAGATCAAAAAGAAGCTCACGTGGGTTCGAGAATGGGTAGGTACGAGGGATAAACTGAGTGCTCCAGCAACTCTAATAAGGGAGCTAGCAATTGCTGACTCCCAAACGTACCATAACATCATGCCGTGGCAAAACTTCATGTGTTGGTAGATTTAGTGTCATCGTTAACTAAATATGTTCCTAAGACAACTATAGTCTGGCCGCGATTTGATGATTGAGCATTGTGTAAGGTGGGAGAAGCATGGCCAGGTACTACGGTAGGCTAAGTGGGGGTAAATCAAACGGCTAGTATTAAAATACACATATTTCACCCTACCTCGCTTACAAGCGGCCGCGTGGTTGGGGAGAGCAGCCTCGATCATCTAGTCGTGGCCAGACAGTACGTAACGCTCTCAGAAATTCGGCAGGTGCAGTTACGTAAACGTCTAAACTCTTTCCGTTCTTAGCTTAATCCTGATGTACACAAACAGGCGTGGTACATCTGAAACGCTATTTGCTGCTTGAATTAGAGGCGTGTCACTCTGACAGGAGTACAGACAGGGTACATAATATAATATTGATACTGTATAAACACACGTAAATTGTCATAATTTTTCCTGACTAAAGTCATATTTGTGTGACTGTGTCAGAGCGACAATGGCATATTTTATAAGACGGAGTGAATATGAATGGCTTTTTTTATTCACTGTTTAAATATCGCAAGAAAAAAATAAAGTAGGCGTATACTTAAAGCAAAAGTAGAAGCTGTGATAATTGCCAGTATGCTGTATGTTATCAACTAGTCAGAGAGTAATTCAATGCCTTTCCTGTCTGTGACGGAACTTGAGTCAGCAGTGTGAATGATAAGATTGTCCACGACGGTGTTTGTAATTTGGCCCAATTCCTTTGTCTTCTTCCTTGAATACGTACTCGACACAACGACTCCAATTGTCCGTCGTTATTTCATTTACCGTCTTCTCTATCAGTTGTTTTACATCATGCAGCTTATATGTTGTGTTGTGACGGGCAACATATCCTTTCAACTGGTTTCATATTTATTGAATGGGATTCAGAATACAGTGGTAAGGAGGAAGTTTTAAAACGGCGTGCCTCGTTTTTTCGTCAATATCATTTACTAAAAACTTTTTAAATTTATGTTAATTTTGGTAGCAGCGATAAAGTTCTACTGTGTATTCATAAAGATGATTACACGTAATCAAAACCACTTGTCGCAGTAATGACAACTCTAACATGACTATATACAGACACTCTGCACATGCGCACTGTGTGAAGAATGTCAACGCCCCTGACCAATAGCGTTTCAGATGAGCCACGTGGGTTTGTTTACATCAGGATTAAGCTAAGAACGGAAACAGTCTACACGTTTCTCGGTCAGCCGAGCAGGTGCAGCGTCTCTGTCAAGGCCGCGCACTAAAGTACCATCCAGACTGTTCGAGCTCTAGTAATCAGGCAAATTGTGCTGGGACACCGCCAAAAGAATGGAAAATTATTGTGGGACCTATATAAGCGGTTGGCTTAGTTAGTTGCGATATTAGAGAGTCCGGATCAAGTGATTCTTGCGGATTACTGGAAAGTTATTATCGTGTTATAATTAGTGCGGAACTGCAGTAATTAACAATTGTTGAATGTGGAAAAATTTAACTTGAATTATTGTATGAGAGTACCTTGTTGACTTCAATTTGTTATTTGTGACTAATTAAATTTTGGTAATCAGTGACTTCACTGGTGTCTGTATTTCGTTTCCTCCGTACAATACGACGATTCGTGAGACCGTCGTAACAATATAGTATAAGGATGTGATTGTTCCACCATCCGATCGAATTAAAAAATCACTCATCGCAAATGTAGAAATAGATCACTCAAAAGGCTCAATACAACAACAACAACAAAACCGGAGCTCCATGTCCAAATTTTCTAGCTACTTATTTTTCACTCGTCGGCGAGAGCCAGTAGCTGCTACTATCTGTGTCACAGTAGGCTACTTAGCAGCTGCTACTCAAGTAGGGGATAGTAAAATAGTACACTGTGACGTATCAGTGTGTGTGTGTGTGTGTGTGTGTGTGACCCATTACTGTGAACTGTCTACGTAGGAAAAAAGAGGTACTCATAAACTTAACGTTGTCGAGCGAAGCAGGAATGCCTATAACTTGAAGTGAGGGAATAAAATAAAAGAGCAGCAGCAGCAGCAGCAGCAGTGCAGTGTAACGTGTGCGGAATGTTCGGTTGCGTCGTCAGTAGAGGGCGACACAATACACAAGTGGATTATTGGCTCAAAGAGTACAGCAGCGCGATACTACGGTATACTTGTGTCTCTCTCTCTTTTGTTCTATTGTTTCGATACTACTTTACCTACAGTGCTCGCCGCGCTGACTTCACGTGTGGTCTATAATAGCGCCCGCCGCACCTCACTTCCCAATCACGTTTTTCCTTAACGATTTCCATTTGTTTAAGAGAATAAAATTTAATCCTTTTCATTTGATTGCCTCTTTTTTTTTAACGACTAGTACACGAAGATGAGCTTGCAAAATATCAAATGAATGTTAAAGTAAAACAAAGCTTCTGTGACATCCTTATCGGTTGAGCATAATGTAATTATTTCGTTATCAACGAAAGCCCTGGCTTCCCAAAGTCAATATTCTCCAAAGTCTCCTATCCATTGCCGTCTCAGTGTAACCCCTCATATCCATTCTTCTGGCATCTTCTAGCACGTCACAGGACCGTCTTATCGGCCGCTCTTTCCGGTTTTATAGCACTGCGTCCTGAGAATTTTCTTTGGCAAACGCTCATCCATCCGCTCTAGGTAACCTAGCCACTGTATTCGTTGAGCACTTATGTAATTAATGTAACTGAACCTCCTCGTCTCATAAACGGACCGCAGGCCAGGCATTGGTCAATCGTATTTTCTTACTATCTTGAAATGCTTCCAGGGGCGTATTTACGGGCGGGGGGGGAGACGAACGGGACCGGACCCCCTCCCCTAGAGGGTCGAAAAAGTTGACGAGTTCTGTTAATCACTTAATTTTTAGGTTATTTTATTATCGTTTCTACTGTGTAAGCTAATACAATTGTAACTCTTTTAAAATATACAAACAGGTTACAGCATTGCCAGCATTAACGTATACGTTTGAAATATGAAATATATGAAAATCAATTCAGTCAATAAGTCTTTATAAACAAGTTTTCAATAACGTTTTTATTGTGTTCATTCATTATGTGTGTATTCATTATGTGTGTATTGTGTATTCATTGTGTGTGTTTGTTCATTAACGTTTGAACTGACCTTTTACTTTGATGGGACTGATTTCAGCCACTTTAAAGATAGTAACGATGATTAATCTTAACTCTCGTTATTCTTTTGTACGAAGCCGACTCGACCGGACCCCCCCCTCCAAGTTCAAATTCTAGATTCGCCACTGAATGCATTAAATGTTTTTTACACTTTTACTAAAACAGGCCACTTAGAATGTGCTCAACAAACTTACACACTCCTGCCTACTACGGTAATAGAGATTTTAAGGAATAAAATCCGGAGCGATATCCAATTAAAAGGTTAGAAAACAATAGTTTTGTTTTAGATCCATGCTTTTTGGTATCCAGGCCACTTATATGTATATAAATAGTAAAATAGTTTTACCTTTTTCTTTTCCGTCTGGTGGCCTTTATCCTTTATGAATATCTACGCGTTTCGGGACATGTTCCATCATCAGGAATATCCCTTGGTGAAGTTCGTCAATTATTAAAATATTAAAAACAACTTTATATAGAATTTTACACACATCACAACAAATATAAATATAAACACAAAAAACACATAAAAACCCCCAAACGTGAGAACACACGCAATATCGCTGGTGCGCACCACGAATTACTGTAGTCGACTGCTGTGCTCATGTTGTTATAGGTCGCGCACTATCGACCTTGTTTTGTATTCTTCTTATCGCTGTGTCGTACGGTGGATTTGATTGGAAATTCAATTGTTCTTTAAGAAGAACCTATTTTGTGTTTTTATCTTTATAAGCCTTATATATTTCGAATTCTTCGACCGCATGGCTTTGAGCTAAAAGACAAAATAAACGCGTAACGCTACACATGGTGCATGTGTTGTAAATTATAACACCAAAATCAGAAATTTTGAAATTTTCTTATTTTGAGTAGAGATGTATCTTTAAGCGCCGTAACAGGGAATTGTTGTGTGAAACGCAGAGGTGACTGACAGGCAATAAAATCATATATCAGCCCCAACACGCTCACGGCAAATAGGCTGAGTTCATCGCTCTCCATACTAAGAAACGTTAAACTTTGACAACTACCTCAAATCCGTAGAAAAAAGGGCACAGAAGTAAACGAACTCATTTGAAGAGCAGCTGTAGGTATTAACAATAGACCAGAATACGTATACACGCCAGCTGCATATAGCGAAACAAAAAAAGGTATATGTTATTGAAAGACTCAAACGGTCAGCGACAGGACTTCGACCTTACTGAGAAGAGAGAAAGCTGGGAGTAATGTCCGAACACAAGCAAGAAGTGTTGAAAGGAAGTTTGGTAAGGCCTGTAAGTAACAATAGTTGATGCCATTAGAACAACCAAATGCACGAAAACAATACTTGACGAGAAAGTTAAGGGTTGTTTTGTTTACTCCAAAAAAGTGACAGGCAAGAATTATTGCTACAGTATCTAGCAGCGACAACGACCTCAGTGTAGTGACCTAGGGAAGGAATCTGGTGGGAATCCAAAGGCCTATCAGAGAAGTTCTTTCGGAAAAATAGGTGGTCTCTAAATCTGAAGAGTCGTAAAGTAGAACCAATTGGAAAACAGCGTTAGAAAAATCGGAAGTAAGTGGGAGAAATATGGAATTCGATATAGGGACGCGAGAAAGGCGCGCTCGGGGAGTTTTAACTAAAAATTTTGACGGAAACGGGAGTGTAAGTCCGCGACCGAGATTCCCATAGTTATTGGACTTAGAGAAATTCGGTACGATGGTTAGAAAAGTAAGCTCGTACTAGAACAGATTTCGGTAAGGAGAAAAACTGTAATTTTACTAGTGACGTACAAGTGAATTAATACAACACAAATGATAATTAAATAACGCTGTGATTTAGTTGTGCAAATACGCAACAATAACTTCATCATCGAGTAACATTTCGAAACGAACTAAACCCGTAACAACAGTGATTCAAACCATAACGCAGTTAATAAATAATAATTAACAATGGCTGTAGAAGCGAATAACTATAATAACAATTAACGCGAACTAATTTGAGAGAGTGAAGTTTTGTGTTGTGAAGTGTCTTGTGTCACTCCAAGGAGACCACGTTACAATCTGCTAATCCAGAGGGAAATATCGCAGACACGCCAGACGATCAACATGACAACCACACAATATGAACTGCTACCAGATTTGGATACATACCACAAGTAAAATTTTCATGCCATAATTAGTATTAGGTCCACTGTCTGTTCACTTAAAGAACTCATAAGATTTAATTAAAGGATTAAGATAAAATTTTATTTAGAACAAAATTAAATCATATTAGGAAATTATGGAAATTAAGTTCATCTATAAGCACCGATTTTAAATGAATCCAGATCAATAATTAACAATGTCGTAATATATAATAATTTAAGAAAATTATTATTAAAAGTTTTGTCTTTGAATAAGAATTACAATATTTAAATTATTAGAGCTATGAATATGAGTAATGAAATAAGATTTATGAAAATGAATATGTTTATATTTTGATTAGAATTTATATAGTTCATATATAAATGATAAAGTATGATAATCAATCATAGCTAATTGTAATAAATTGAAGAACAATTTATAAGAAAATTTGAGCATTTATTTATATTTTACCCTGAGATAAAGAGCATATAAAATATTTTATTATTAAATTGGCGCTCCGGAACTGAGGGGCATATTTTATTATTACATTGACGCACACAACGTCGGGCAAAATTTAGTATTACAAAATTAAGGCGAAGAAGAATGGAGCGGATTGCAAACATTACAATACCTACTTGTACATTATAAATATGCAGTTTGAAAGGAAACAATAATGTGCTTTGGTCTTATCGACGTTGTTAAATAATTACTTAATGAAGTAAAAAAACTAGCGAACGGGTTCGTGTAATAATAAAGTTGATTCCTTTGTGTAGCTGTACAGCGAGTTAGCGTAATGTAACGGCATGTTTCACCCGTTGGCCACTTTGATCTGACAAATAAAGCGGCTTCATCTATTCTTATATTTAAAGTAGAATCAGGTAAAAAAACGTTTCCAAGACTTGGATAATGCTCTCGTCGACAGAAAACATTATAAATGATATCGATAACGCCCTGTAATAAATAAGTTTAGAAAAATGCGAAAATCATAAATTTGAATACGCAAGTAAATTTTTCTACCTAGGCTCACAAACGAACTAAACTAAATCCCCAAACAATGATATCCAGGCGATAATCCTTAGTGGTAAGGGATTCTATTACGCCTACTCAAAATTAATGAAATCAAAGCACTGAACAAAACGCTAAAATTAAAAATATACAAAAGCATAATTAAACCCGTTATAATATATATATATATATATATATATATATATATATATATATAATACCGAAGCCTGGGTATTAATGTAAAATGACGAACAGTATCTAAGAATATTGGAACGAAAAATACTGAGATAAATTTTTTGAAGCTGTGCAAAATAACGGTGGCTCATGGGAGAATACGACAGAATCATGAAATAAATAATTTAGTACACGGAACTGATATAGTAAGGTTTTATAAAGAGTAGAAGGATAGCCTGACTGGGGCACACAATGGGGATAGGACAACACAGAACTCCCAGAAAAATTCTGGAATGGAGACCAGTAGTTAGGAGATGAAGGGAAAGGCCCGATACCGATCATGGATGTTGAGGAGGATCTGAGCAATACGGGGATAAGAAGATGGAAAAGTCTATGCGAAGAGTGGGCTGAATGGAAAAAAAAATCGTTGTATAGGCTAAACCCCATCCTGGGTTGCAACGCCAATAAGAGAAGAAGAAGAAGAAGAAGAAGAAGAAGAAGAAGAAGAAGAAGAAGAAGAAGAAGAAGAAGAAGAAGAAGAAAAATTTCCTATTTTGAAACGGATGAGAAAACGAGTGACAAAGACGCCAAAACATGTATGTATCTATAGTAAAATGACTTATTTGTGACCAGTTCTTAGTTTTGTACCTATCTGACGGCAATGATGTTTCTTACATAGGACGCAGTCTGATTCTGTATTTTTATCGTAAGGACTTACTAGCCGCTGAGCAAACGTGATCAAAGCGTGATTCCAGCCACGGTATCACTTAAGCGATGGCCGATTTGTTTACGGAGAAATTCTCTACACTTGACTGCTTCCATCGTCATATTTTGTCACTTGACGTTTCAATCCTTAGAGTCTGGGATTGTCTTCAGAGGCTGTGACCTAACAACAGGGTCTTCCAACTGCCACTCACAACTTCTGAGCAAAACGTTATTGCAATCGAAGCAGCCAGAGTAGAGAGGATTTGACGTTATCTTGCTTGCGGACTGTACGTACGCCCAAGTGTAACGTCACTTGACCTAATGTAAAATAGTCCAGTGAATGTGTCAAAATAATGTGTTCTCCTAACTGTATCGAAAATCGCCTCCGATGCGACGAATACAAACGACATAGCTGATTTTTTGATGGTGGAGTGAGTATGACAAAACGATAGGTTCTTTTATTGCTTGATGTCAAAAGTCGCCTCTGACCTACAAACGAGTCGTCTTAAATGAACAGTTGAGCAAAGACTTAAGATAAAATGGATTGGAACAAGGATTAGGAAACGGCACAGGAAATTAACAATAGAGAGACAAACATAACACTGACAAACCGGTTTAATTAAAATAAGCACTTGACACAACTACCAAGTTGTTCAATATATTTTCTCTATCTTCCTTTGTTTTTCAAGCAGAACAAATAAGAGAGCACATCGTTGTAGTTTCTGTATATCCTGTTTCTCCAATATAATAATAATCCACATCGCTCGCTTCTACTGTTGTCTGTTTCCTTATATCGATTTTGATATAACAATAACGTGCATTTTCGTTCTCCCCAACTCATGAGTTATACTTCGCGATGCACATATTTTTTCGCCATTAATAACACTATTTGGTGCTGTGAATTTCAAACATAGATTAATGTTGTTGTTAAAATTCATTCCCGGGCTGTTTGGCCGTGGTCCATTGTTTCCAACGAAAACAGACGTTTCGGAAGTGCCATCGTATGCCATCATCAGTGTAAATTCGATCATCGTTAACGTAAGGTGGTAGACGTTAGTGACCACAGTACTGTGGCTAAGGCTCAGGTTAAGGCAGCCTCGACTCGGACAGGACGGTCGTAAATCTATCCGACCGACAGCTGACCACCACTGAAATACCTGTCCTGGCGAGGGGGAAAAGTTTTCTGTGGCCTCTAAGAGAATTCCAGTGGAGGACATTGTAGCTAACGTCAGCCTTAACCACAATACTGTGGTCACTAAACGTCTACCACCTTACGTTAGCGAAGTTCGAATTTACACTGATGATGGTAGTCGATGGTACTGTCGAAACGTCTGTTTTTGTTAGAAACAATGGACCCCACGGTCAAACAGCCCGGGAATGAATTTTAACAACATTGACTCCGACCGTGTAAGCCTACGAAGTATATTACAGATTAACATTAGTTAACCGTAGTCTCAACTAATGCCACGACTAACATTAGCTTGAGTAGCGTTTGGGACATTAGGTTTCATACTGAAAAATCAAAAATTTCTACAATATCGTGAAACAATGTTATTTAGTCGAGATAAATTGTATTGATCCTACATTAATATAGTCACAGATGCCAACAGATTACTGAACGTGGACTTGCAAAAATGAACTAACAGGCAAAACTACAACGACCTATGAAATGCAGTGACACGTAATACCTAAAAGACGAAAAGAGAAAGGAATGAGTGAATCAAAAACTTCAGCAGAGTTAACAGCTGTAAGAGAAAAGATAGCTGTTATTAGACTGAAATTTGCAAGACACAGAACAAAGCAACAGATAGAACAAGCAAATAATATGCTAGTGACTTTGCTAATATACTAAAGGAAAAAATAGATGAGAATATGGTGGCCAGATAACCCGAACTGACGTGAAGGTTTTGGATGGAGCAGACTGAAAAAATACACAAAGCTACTCAAATAAACTTTAAGTCATGTACACCTACGTTTCTGGAACAGGAAAAAGGCATACTTTTTCAAACATTTCAACATTTTGGAAGACATTAAGACATTGATATAAGATTCTTATCTCTCAAATTCATACAAACAATATAAGGATGCTATTTTATGGATATTGAGCTCAGGTAAAAAGTTTTAAGATTACTCTCTCAGTAAACGTATAGTTTAATCTTTCACTTATTCCAAATAGCTTGTCCTTTTTTGGTGCAGTGGTTTACCATTAACTGCGTCCGGCTATTTTCTTTGAAGACTTTGAGTACGTTATTTCCCCACTATAGGGTATCGATGGGTAAGCCGTGTGGAGGAAGGGGCTACCTGCGTACGGGGCATGACTTCCGGCAATTTGTTTTCCCTTAGGCTTTGATGCCCCATCATCGTAATAATTATGATACTGATGTTAAAAGTTAGGCAAGTTCCAGATGATCTGTAGGACAATCAATCGTATTTTCAGGAAACAAGGTACGTCGAGATACAATATTAAAGTTCTACAAAGTTATTGCAGTCCCTGTAGTGTCCTGCGGGTGTGAATTATGGACGACAAACAAAGAAACAGGAAATTAAAATACGGGTCACGGAAATGGCGTTCTTAAAAGGAGTTAAAAGGCGTTCTAAACTTGTTCATATAAAGAATAAAATCATAAGAAAAGAATTACAAGTTTTCAACTTAAATGAAAACTAAAAGATTATAAAAGACGACGGTAGAAAGAAAACTTAGAAGGAATATCAGATTCAAGACTGACCAAACAAGTCTGGAAATATAAACGTACGGAAAACAGGTATGTGGATAGAGCCAGAAAGAGGTGACTTGAGGAAGTCTGAAGGCGGAACAGGGAGCATCTTGTCTACGCCGTGTTGCCAAGATAATGATGATAACGTAAGGTTTAATGAGACTGCAATAATTAAGCGGGTGGAAACTGCCGGCAGGGAATCAACTTGGACTATTTTTACCTTTTTATCTCTTTTCAGTATCAGTATTTCATTTGATACAGTGTGCAATTTGATTTCGATGTTGACTTTTTATACATTTTGGATGGAATCTTCAATCGTTCCTTCGTATTATTTATTCCTATAAACCTATTTTTACAGCTAGCTGTTGTAAACAAAGTGAAATATTTGCGTAAAATATTGATAAACAAGCAAGGCCAATACCGGAATTGTTAGTCGAATACAATTAGGGCATATTACCTTTGATAAGATCCGCAACATGAAAAGAATAACAGACATACTAACGGACATAAACGCTGATTGTAAGTAATGTGAAACGTCTTGGTATTGCCTAAGTTTTTAAAATGTCAACCTAAGGAAAAAGAAAAATCATACTTCATAGACGTTAAATTTATGAAGCTAGTTGATGTGACGAATTCTCGTAAAACATAAAATAACATTAGAGTGATAACCTTTTGGATAAAAGTGTAAATTAAAGTTTCATTTAAATTAAATGTTATAATATTATTAAACGTTCCCGTAAAGGTATAACAAGTAGGATACATCGACTTTTATATAAGCTGTTATAAAGAATAAGAAATGCAAATAAATAAGGTTTGTAAAAAAAACCTGTAAACAATTCTTGTCACCATTTTATTGGGTAGTTTACCTATATCAATATAATGATATAAGATTACCGTAATTGTACGTAATAGGCCTACATATTGGCGTTTCCTAATTTATCTATTCACTGTGTAAACGCCGCCTTGAATCAATAAAGGTAAAAAACCTCGATTTATAAAAATATACCTCGAGCTGTTTTTGTTTATCGAGAAACGTGTCCTAAAAGCCCCGCTCGCTGAATATTCATCAGTGTAAAACAACGGCAATATTAATAGAATGGAATTTTAATCCAACGCGGAGAGAATTTCAAGTACTCTGTTGCTTGCCTGTCAGCGTACAGAAGATAAGAATGTCGCGTTGTTTAGGCGACAGAATATAAAATAGAAATAACGATAACCGATTGGCACTGAGCGAAAGTTGTTTTAAGCCATTTAGAAGTTGCATTTTGTGTTGAAAATTGCTTCAGTATAAATATTCTTCGACATCATCACCTATTAAAATTGCAATTAAGAGTATAGGACTATTATTGACTATAGTTATGGTGACCATACGTCCAGGTTTTCCCGGGAGAGTCCAGGATTTGAACCTATATCCTGGTATCCTGAAAAGTCTTTAAAAAGTCCCGGGATTTAGACTTTAAAATATTTTATCGTTTTAAAGCAAAATATTGTGCTTAATTTGTGAAAACATAGCAGCCGTGATCCGTGGTCTGCTGAAGTTTACTCTTCGTACGTTAATAAACAAAAAACGTTTATACACCCTTAAGATTTAGAATACCAAATCGGTTGGGTACATATTTTTATAAACAGTTTTATTTGGAAACTTGTGTTTTTTCTGGTTTCTTCTAAATATCTCCGCTGCTAATAATAATCGGATCAAAAAATGTTTTAATTAAAAATTGTTCAGGACTAAATTTCAAATAAAACTGAACTTATAAAAATTATAGGCGATAAATAGTTTTTATGCAAATCGCTTGTAAAGTTATCATCAGGCGATTTTAAGCAAATTAATTTTATTTTGGGAATAATGGATATAAATGAATGAAATTTTATATACATTTAATAGCACCTGAACTTAATAGTACCTCAACTTCCATACCAAATTTGAAATCACTTTATTAACAATTAACTCCAAATATAACCTGCACTAAAAGAATATATTTTCAACATTGTTTCGACAAATGTCTCATACTTCCCGACTAACCTAACCTAACCTCCCCCCTCCCCCAACCACAACTGTTGTCATATGTCTCGGGTTGCAATTGAGAAAATATGGTCGCCGTAACTACAGTAGAATGAAGGACAATAGTAATTACTATTAATAATTGCAACAAATATTTCACGTTAAGTCGTTTTCTTTTGTTCACCTCGCTTCAACTTTACGTACTAGGCACGTTTACTGTCATGATACTCAACGCATTCTGGACTTTCCCAATTTTCTGTGATCCTCCAGTTTTGATTCGCTGTTCTGAATCTCCATCAGATAGGATCCACTCTCACAGGCGCTGTAACCCACGCTCGGCTCTCAAGAACACAGCGAAAAGATTGCCAGACCGTTAGGGTACGTGCATAGTGCGGAGTACTAGAATATAATACTCACACAGATTACAGTCAGTGTGAAAACAAACTCATGTATTTATATGGCACCGTGCATAGCGAAGCAGATCGCACATCGCATACCAGAGAATATCATCGCTGATCCTCTTCGGAAAGCAAACAAGTTTGTTTTTTACATCGCACATGGAATACTTCTGAGCTCTGATTGGTTGCTTCAAGGACATTTTCAGCACTGTGGCTGGCCACACGCAACTCTATGCAATGTAAACTGTAACAGTTCGGTCTCTAATCTGCTGTAAAAATGTGCTTACGGCGGCATGCACAGAACTCGACACTGTTCACTAGTCTCATGTATCAGACATTATTTCGTCCTCGGTATGCACACCTCTCATACATGTGCAATCATCTATGCGAAGCTCCTATGCTGGTATTCCGCGGTATGCACGTACCGTTAGACTTCCGGAAGGTTGCCCTCTGACCGTCGTTGCGAAAGTTGGCGGTCCCACCCATAACGTACCTCAAGAAAGCCCCACGGCTTCCGCAGCCTGTCGCTCACTCTAACACCGCTTCCATAGATCCGTCAGTCACGTAACCGCTGCCTGAGACGTGGGTACGTGTCATGGATCACATACTGTACAGAAAATCAAGAACCTGCCCTGCTAAGCCGCCTCGCTTGCTCGTCGTCTGGGCCCAGACTTAGGCGAAGTTGTGCCCTGACATGGCCGGCACTAGTAGAAGGCTGGGATATTAAACGTGGCAACACTGGAACCAGATGATATTTGAGGCCGACTAGACGATCTCTCAATTTACGTATTTCAATAATCAAATCACGTTATTTTTAATTGCCGGTTAACAGGAGTTTTATATAATTCTTTATTTTTGAAAATTAAAAGTTTATTATGTAAAATACTGGTATATATATTACCGTTTAAGAAATATAATAATTAACTCATTCATATGATATGAATTCAATAATTCGAACGAAATTAATTCATTAGGCCTAACGCTAATTTACTGATTTCTTCAACTTAAACGTATAGCATTAAGTGCGCACAGACCTATAATTTAGATTTAGCTATAAATAGGCCTAATCATGATTTTAGTAATGCTATGAAATTAAATCAAAATACATGTTCACTTTAACTATTTTATTACACTATGCTTATAGGCCTCAGACGCAACGTTGCCACGTTTCATAATCCGGCCTTCTACTACAGTAGAGCCGGTCAGGGGAATCTCGGCCTTGGCACCGCGGCGAAATAAATGGCGGCGGCCGCCGACGTCCAATGGCGGTCGCAGCTTGTCCCCCACGTCGGCCTCTGGCTGTAAAGCTCCAGAGAAAGCCACGGAGACACTACCCCGGTCGTGGAGACTCTTAGCGATGAAACCAGAAGTTAAGCAACGGGGAGTGAGGAACTGGAACCTTATTTCCTTGTTCTGTTGGGTATTCGTAACCGGCTATGCTTGCCATGTTAAATTCATTAAGTTTAAGACACATTATCTCTGAACCTATAATAGATAGAAGTCTGAACTTTTAGCAACCAGGTAAGTACATTATATACTACAAACGTTACTACAATTATAAAGGTATCCCAATTTTCTGATTTTTAATAATTTTTTATGTTTTTCTCTAAACATTTGCATACAAAAACATACTAAATGTTTTTTTACGTCTTTATTTTTCAAGAAAACTATATAGTTCTAGTAGTGTAGTTATACCTCCATTAAATCAGTAGCCACAAAAAATTCAGCTTGACAGATTACTTGGCTTCTGAAATATGGGGTTACTTATCTAAAAAATATAGCTTTTGAGAAAAACAATTTTAAAGTTTTTAAAACATATTTTTATTGTCTTACCAGATTTAAAATAGTCCAGCTCCATACTTGGAGTCTTCATTTAGTCCCCTAGTTTTTTCTTTACATTTCTAGTTGATTGTCTAACCTTTTACATCAATTCATCTACTATTGTCTCTGCCTCAAAAGATTCGTTGCAATTAAGGTAATTTTTTTAATTACCTTAACCACATTAGATCCTAGTTTGATCTCTAATTTTTGTAAGACTTGACACTTACTTATATTACCTTCATTGAAGATCAACAAACATCATGCACCCAAAACCAAAGAATCCAGCCAAAAAAAATTTATTTTTTGGCAATCTATTCCAAATCAAATAGTCCAGCGACTCGTTTGCATTCAGTGTACTACCATCAAGACATTTTTTTAACAAATTGGGATGACTCAGATCAGCAAATATTGACTTTATGACAGACATTACAGACTGTGGTTGTGAATTTTTATAGACATTCCTTTTCCAATGGTAAAAACTGATAATAAAGTTACAGATTTGTAAAAAATGGTAATATTATTACCACTTTTAACAGAACTTTTACTACGATCTCAATTGTTTCCAAAATTATTAAAAAAAATTATTAAGAGGTGTATTCACATAAATTTGGTATCTAATTACTCAGAAAATATTGAAGATCTTTCAAAGAGAAAAAAAAAAATAGAGTTTTTGGTCGATTGCCAGATACGAATACCCTTAACACAAGGCCTGACAGTAAAAGCGGAACTAGTGCGTGTCGGGCTTACGATTCGGACAACGCGAACAATCCGGGGGCTAGGTCATCTCGTTAGTCAGTCAGCTCCTCCAATTTTGTAACAGTTCATCCTGCGTTGTTATCATCGTAAAAGTTATTATCATCTTTATTAATCTTGTTATTTGAATTAGCAGTCTCTGTAACTCCAACTTCGTCGCGCTTATTTGCTAAACTGCTAAATGTGATGTTCTGGACGAGGGCTTCCAGTGTGTCTACCATTTTCAAGTCCTAAACGACGACCTTTGTAAGTTTAGGACTTGAAAACGTTAGGACCACGACAAGTCGCGGTTTAGGACTTGAAAATGATGGAAACGCTGAAAGGCCTCGTCCAGAACATGACAATTTGCAGTTTAGCAAATAAGCACAACGAAGTTGGAGTATTATCATCTTTTAATACCTTTGCACAGACAGGGGCCTCTTGATATCACTATTTCATAAGCTATCTACATTCCTTTACCGCGCTAAGAAATCTCATTTCCAGACAGACACCGTGTATGTGATCTTCATGCCGGTTGTCCGACACCAAGATGCCCTACCATACAGCGGCAGTAGCACAAATATAGTCTTATGCAAATTCATATGGTCTGAATCATGGCCGGCTCTAGTAGAAGGCCGGAATATTAAACGTGGCAACATTGCGTCTGAAGCCTATAAACATAGTGTAGTAAAATAGCTAAAGTGAACATGTTATATTCTGAATAATTTTATAGCATTACTAAAATCATGAGTAGGCCTACTTATAGCTAAACCTAAATTATAGGTCTGTACGCACTTAGTACTATACGTTGAAGAAATTAGTGAATTAGTGTTAGACCTAAAGAATTAATTTTGTTCGAGTTATTGAATTGGTATCATATGAATGAGTTTATTATTATATTTCTTAAATAATATAACAGTATTTTACATAATAAACTTTTAGTTTATAAAAAATTAAGAATTATAAAACTACTGTTAGCCAGCAATTAAAAATTACGCGATTTGATTATTGAATTACATAAATTAAGAGATCATCTAGTCAGCCTCAAATATCAGCTGGTTACAGTGTTGCCACGTTTAATATACCGGCCTTCTACTAGAGCCGGCCATGTCTGAATGTATCGGACTTCTTTAGAGCGTATTATAATTCGTACGACTGTACTCACCGACCATACCTCTGTCAGCAACAAAGGAAAGGCCACCACACAATGGACTTTTATATCAAATAAAAGTAATGGAACATATTAATGAAAACACACTTAATTATTTTTGTTTTCTTTGCCATCATGTCTAAGTCTGCAGAGATCTGTTTTTGGCAAAAATTTCGGTAAGAAAAGGTATAAAACGGCATGTCGCGGAACAAGAAAATTTGGAAGATTTTTTTTTGCAAACCGAAAATCACAAATGAAAATGTACGCAGCAATTTTGCACTACTGTATGGTAAAATAGTTGGCTCGGATCACACACACGCACACACACACAAATAAATGTAGGAGAACACCAAGTGTTCGTGTACGAAAATAATTAAGAACGGATGCTGTACTTTAGATTCGCGTGGTTTTGTGTGCTCGTACTATCAGAAACACTTCGTTTTTACATAGCGTACACATACACTGTGAATATACAGTACACACAAGAGGGTTTTTGAGGCGACGACGGCGTCGCGCTACGACAAGTGCGTCCTCAAGGCGTTTTTAATCCAACCGCAGTACCTCGGCCGCCACAAACACTCACGTCACACACACACACACACACATTAATATTGCACTGATTCCACCACTACTAGTACTACTACTACTCTGTTTGCTACTACTAACATCCACTGGCCTCGTTTCTCTTATGCCGGTGCAGTGAAAATGCCATGAACACGGTGTTGTGATTATTTTTTTTTAGAAGCATGAGGCAATAGCCGTACCGTGTTAAGTAATAATTAATCCAAATCTATAAATTAATGTTTATTATTACCACCAAATGTATTCCATTTTCAGAAGAAAATTATAAAACCTTTTGACCAATCTGTACTATGAAAAACTTACTTCGCTGAAGTTACATAGTTTTCAGTCATTTTAGCCTTTTGTTACCAAAACACACCGACTTATTTTATACACTCACCCTCCAAGGCCAGTTCATGATTCGACGCTTTTCACATTGTTCGACTGCAGAAGAAACATAAAAGGAAAAATAAAAATAAAAAACCTAATCCCCAAGTAAAAAATAGTGACCCACAAAGAACCTTTATATTATCCGCATACACAGATTTCATGCCAAAGATTTAGACTTCGGTATTAAACAATGTTAGATATTCCATAACATTTAATACTAATAGTAGTATATCAAAAACACTTGGGCGGAAACATACCCCTTTGGAAAAGAAAACAGGCGTCAACAAACTATCATTTAACGGCTGTAATTATTTTACATCGGTCAAACTGGGAGGGGTTTTCTTAAATGTTTCCCTGAACACACACTTAAACAATTACAAAATTTAATTGCGTCAACATAAAGTCTAACTATGCTCTCCACTTGATCTTACACGACCAAAATTACACGTATTTCAAGTCTAACTTGGAACCACTACATATTTGTAGAAAGGGTCGAATCATGAATGCCTTGGAGGGGTTTGAATTTTTCAGAGCGTACATAAACATAAAGAGTCGCGGTTTCGTATTGAATGTCCATCTGAACTTTAAGTCCAATCCGCTATAAGATACCGCCTTGAACCCGCTTTATCAGATACAGCCGAACAACCGCTCAGTGGTCGGCCAAACGTGATTAGGTGCGCACCTGCTGACGCGTAATGGTTGATATTGAGACCTCCTACGAGGTATATTGAGACCTCCTACGAGGTATATTTTAAGATCTTATGATGAACCATATACTTCAAAACGTGTCATAAATATAAAAAATAAGTTACAAGGCCGATTGTAAAACTTTATTCTTGGATTTCGTTGTCCTTGACGTGTCCGTTACTTAACTAAATATCACTATTACATTAACGACTCGGAACGCTAGGTTTTTTTATAAGTAAATTTAACTCAGCAAGACGGGCTACAGTCCAAACGTACAAATTCCTGAAGAAGCCCTTCAAAGGAGAAAACCGGTTCAGGCTGTAAGGTAAAACTTTATGCTTTTACTTATAAAAAACCTAATGTTCCGAGTCGTTAATATAATAGTGATATTTGTAAAACTTTAGTTTGTCTATTCGTACAAGTGATTTGGATACTATTATCAGGGGCGGATTAACCATTAGGCTGACTAGGCTGTAGCCTAGGGCGCGGCACTTTGGGGGGGCGCTAAATTTTAGCTGAAAAATAGTAAAATTTATAGCTAAATGTAAAATTGGTAATTAATTACACGGATAAAATTTGAGTTTATTTTGAACACAGGCGCCTGTTTGCGAGAAATTATGATAAAACTATACATAAATAATAGAAGTGCTTTCCAAACTGTTTTCTCATGTTATGAGTCATCGGCGGCCGGCGCTCATAGAACTATGCCGCCGCCCGACTTTCGTGGAATTGCCGACCACGTTATCTATTCCTTACTATGCCCGTCACTAACTGCAGTGGCGAAAGATCTTTTTCACCTTTGAAGAGGGTGAAGAATTATTTACGCTCAAATTTGCGCCAGGATAAATTGACCAGTGTAGCCCTCTTGTTCATTGAAAGTGACTTTCTGCAAGGACTTGATTTCAATGAGGTGATTAAAATGTTTGCTCAATCTAAAGCGAGAAAAAAGAATCTAGCTTGAACTTTACATGAGTCTTAACAAATCCACAAGATATTTAACTGTTGTCTTCTTTGTGCAAATTATGTTAAATGTACCCTTAATAAAACTGTTATAATTCTGTAACTAGGCCTACTTAGTTAATTTTTTCCTTATAAAAGCCATGCAAACTACAAATGGTTGAAGGTGTAACTCTAAAACAATTACTGAAAAATAGCATCAGTTTTCAATTCTTGAGACTATTTCCAAAAACTGTAAGATAGTTGAAATATCCCTAACTAAGAAATATATTGTAGGTTGTTTAAAGCTTCATTCAGCCCCTTGGGAATAAACGTAAGAGTAGCCTATGGGTGGTGAGGGGGGGGCGCTAAAATATAATTAGCCTAGGGAGCCAAGATACCTTAATCCGGCCCTGACTATTATACACATGTATTCCACACGAGATTTGGCTGTCGTGGAGCTTAACATATTTCTATGTCCATTACTATGACGTGATCATAGTAAAATACATTTCTGTTTCTTTATAACATTTTCATAAAAGCTCAAATTTTTCTTGTTATTTTCTATTATTATTAATAATAAAAAACTTTTAACAAGAATATATATTATTTTGTAAATCACATATGTTTTGATAGTAATTCAGCTATCAACATTAGATATAAAATTAATAAATTCAAAACATTTTTTTTAAATTAATTGTTCAAAAGAGCTGTTATATGTAGACTAAATTTAATGTTTTTATATGTGTATATAAAATATGTTATATAATTAATTGTGAAATATAGGCAATATAAGTATTTATTATTTTACTAAATTAGTAATTTTGAAAATATTATCAGTTCTTATATTAATCTGAATTTGTTCTTGTGTTAATTTATTACTTGTCTTATGTTTAAATATTTACAAAAAAATATATATATATATAATATACAACACCGTAATTCATATTTAAAGCCAGAAATGTATAAATCAAATTTAGCTACACACTCAATAAAAAACAAACACACATTTCCAAATTAAAATAATATCAGTTTATTAAAACACATTTCCAAAGGTCCAAAAATGACCTTCTCTGAAAATTTAGAAATATTTTTCTAAATATTTGATTTAAAAAAATAAATTTTTGAATTAATTTATTTTATATCTGATGATGCTAGTAGTTGGATTACTACCGAAACATATGTAATTTACAATATATTCGTGTTAAACATTTGTTTATTATTAATACTTTATAATATTTTTATTTCTTTTAGTACGTTGTCGCAATATAGTGTTGTACGGTAAGTGTTTCATTGCGGTATTGTTCCTAATGAGCTGATCTTGACGTGTGGATGCGCTATGTTCGTTGCCGTTAAAGGGGACGTTTGTAATTCAACAGAACGTTGGTGATTATTCTTATCGTTTCTTTGTGTATGAAATAATACATATTATTTTACACGCGGGCCGGCGCTTAGCTTAAGTTTGTGTGCGACTTCCTGTATTTCATCAACCAGTTCAGTAACCACTGGAATAAATTCTTGTTCGCTGACACGTAGAAATACACGCACGATCTCTCTCTCTCTCTCTCTCTCTCTCTCTCTCTCTCTCTCTCTCTCGAAAACGCGTTGACCTAATTACATTCATATATGTGTGTGTGTAGAGAGAGAGAGAGAGAGAGACTTTAACGAATAATCGTCCAATTAATCTGGATAATCAAATCAATTATGTGGTAGAATAGAAACTGTTTTTTCCTGATACGCGACTGACTACTATATGCGCGCTCGCAAGAACTCACACACACACACGCCTCTTCTATACTAATCTATACTAAATGTTCTCTCTACACACACACGTTGATAGCGTAGAGAGTGTGTGTCAAATCATAACTTGCATGTCAAGTTGTATTGTGTTGTATTATTGCGATGACAGAGTAAGATAACGTAGAACCAACAATTTCCGGTAGTTGTAATCTTTTTTTTATTAAACGGTAGTAATAATGTCGATGAATGCGATTAGCGGAGCGCACTCATTATAAACACTATTGTTACTGTAACAATTTAATAAAACAGTGACCTCCAATGACGGTGTTTCGTATACAAGTATACGGTATGCCGTTACGACGGTCTACTGATCGTCGTATGGTACAGTGGAAAACAAAATACAAGACACCAATGAAGTCACTAATCATCAGCTTTAATTATCACAATTAAACAGTTTGTAATCAACAAGTTATTCGACAAGATTATATACTTGTACAATAATTCGAGAAAATCTATCCTCACAAATAATAATGTCAACTATAAAGCATTCCGCACCATAATCACTAATACATCACTTGAGACGCACTGTGTAAATCGCCCGACATAAAACTGAAAACTAAGGTGTGGGCTATTTATAGTCTGCAGGGTTCCATAATGTGCGTCCTTAACAAGCAATCGAAAATTCTAGAGGATACTTCACCACGGCCTTGGTAGAAACACGCACCGTTGGGCTCGTTGAGAAGCTTTTGTCGAACAACACTATCGAATGTACGAGCATGTTCCGTGTTAAGTAACACTGCCTCGCATGTTAAGCGTCACGTACACACACAACATTACAGCTGGGCTCTGCTGGGATAGCCGAGAAACGTGTAGAACGATTTGTAATGGCGTATCATTACTAATGTTAAATCGTTAAATATTAAATTACTTACTCAAAATCGTTAAATTGCTCTGCCGACAGAAACTCACCGCCTGGTTTATATCTCTTATCCTTCTTAATGTTTCGGAGATCTTGTTTTTATTTACTAATTCCTGTGACGATTTAATAAGCCTAAATCCCACAAAAATAAAAAAAAATTTATAATACTAATATTAGCTTTAATAAGGTACGAATGAACCCTTCTCCATGCCCCGAACCGGTAGTAACCTGCCGATTTGCCAAAGTAGCTGTTAATAAAATTAGATTTGAGAAACTAAATATGTAACTACCCCTAGTCACATAAAAGAGTAATCAAAGTAAAGAGCGATGTCATTAAGTTGTAAGCGAATTAAAGGAAAATAATTAATAATAAGTGAGAACTACTTTTACGCTAAGAAGCTACCCACGCGCGGACAGCCTCTTCACCCCTATAGTTAGCCAGTTCAGTTGTATCTCAGACTCCGCTGCTGATACAGCGTACAAAAGTATGTAGTCAATATAAATACCTATAAACGAGAAGAAGCTTGTGTTAGATAGCCGGATGATGTAAAAATGTCGAAAATGACGTGAGTGTATGACAATGACATCTTTGTAACAAACTAACATCACCTAAATGTGATGTTAAACTTTTAACATGTAACTGTTAACCGTAAGTAATATGTGCGGAACAACAATGTGAATACCAGTGAAAGTTACAACCCAAAACCTACCACAAGAATCTACAGACCCAACAGACGACTCATCTTTAGGAATGACAGCAGATTTCACCAAAACACGATAGCCAGAAGATCTCCAAGACACCCTGCACAACCGATAGAAGCGCCGATTCGCCGACGATGTTACAAACACGGAAGTTCAACTTCCGTGGTTCAGAACTGAACTTAAAATAATACATGATAGACACTTAATTAACCACTGAAAGTAAAGTAAAACACGAAAGACTGACTTAATTACCATAAAATTGTAATTTCATGCTTAGTAATAATATGTGTTAAGTTTAAGGCTTTTATGAATATAACACGATAAAGTTAAATAAGCCCATTCTTCAGATGGCACAAAATAAAGATTATAATTTTAATATCATATACTGAAACAAACTACTCGGATCCGAGGGCAGTACAAGCAATGTTAACTCATTAATTACTCTAATTCTATTTGTACAAGAGGTGCAAATGTTTTTATTTTTAATATACTCATTACTAAATTTCTTCGCAGATGTTAAAACATAATGTAATAAAGAGATGTCATGGTCCAAAAAGGTGAGTGAATAAATCTACAAACCCCTGTCAATATTCCTCAATTCACGGGATCCTATTTAACATTTGTTTACTTTCCAGTTATTTATGAGTTTGTTAAGATTATGGCAGCCTGTTTAATTGACCTGAGCCAATTAACCAGGTTCCCGATATTATAACGACGAGACGTTATATTCCTTCTGGTAAGTCACCTTCCTCCTCAACGATGGGAAAATTAAAATGTTCTGTGTGTTATAATCTACATTCTTTGAGCATTCCTGTCGTGAATTTAAATTTTGACAAATAGATCCGTAATTGTCTCTGAAAGGTAGTTAAGTATCTGATCTCTGAAAATAGTTATTTAAAATAAGCAAACGCTGCGTCATGTAATACTTTTAGATTTCTTCTTTGTATGTAAATAAATGTAAATTTACGTAAAAATCTGACTATTGCACCATACCGACGCTCTAAGTGCGCGTATTTTTTTGCGAAGTCTAATAAATTCTACTTTTAAATATTTCAATCTGTTTACATATGTTTTCATTAAACTTCCAAAAGTCCGAATGTTATCTATAGTCTCTTCTTACGTTAAGGCGTTGCCAGACATCACTATTACGTTATGAAAAACAAAGGCCTTTGCAGATGCTTTACATATTGGCCATCCCATTAAGATATTAATAACCTCCTGTACAGAATGATCTGTTTTGTCAACAACTGAAATAATTACATTTTATGTAATTTTTTTGCATGAAAGTCTTTGTTTTTTTCTTCCAACAGCCTTTTATAAGATGGAGTTACGACCTAGAAGCTTCTTTACTTTTAGATCTATATTTTGGGATATAATTAAGAATTGCCTTATCGTTGAAACTTGATGCACTCACATGTCTTGGCACGTTAGGAACTGCCAACAACGAAATTCAATTGGACGTCGGGCGTAGAACATTGGCTGCCAACAGATGCTGTTTTGGGCTTCAGCTTTGGTCTCTCGAACCCGTATGGGAGCTCGGAGCCGTTTGCGCGCTTGGGCAGAGGTTGTTTTGATGTGGTGTTGCCAGGGTTATTTGGAGTCGAGGGTGCCGCATAGATATAGCTTTCGGGTATAGCGGAGAGGTCTGATAAAAATTATTCGTTTCTCATCCTTTGAATTGAAGACACAGAGTTGCGTTTTGTCCTCTGGTTTACTCCAGGTGTTACTATAGTCTAGGAAAGGCTGAAATACGTTCTGGATTTTCTGGACAGACTCGCCTGGAGTTCTAGACTTCCCTGTGATTTCCAGCGGAGATATAGTAGACCGTATCATCGGTGTACTGGGCTAGTCCCGATATCGGATAGAGCATATGCTGCGGGGTGGCGGGGTGTCTTTTGTAAAAATTATGTAAAGTCGCGGACTACTGGCGAGCCCTGTGGAACACCGGCATTCGTTTGGAATGGGGGCAAAATATATTACCTACGCGAATTTATTTTGGAACCTTAAACCAGGTTGCCTCATCGGGATTGATTGAGACAATATTAGCCGTGCCGCTAGAATGTTAAAAGCTGTGCTAGAACTACACTGTTTGTAGTGTTGCAAACTGACTAAATTCCGGGCTATTGGGCCATGGGCCGCTCCTATTGTTACTAACAGACGTTTCGGCCTCTCCTGTGGAGGCCATCTTCAGTATGCAAAACTATTCGCTAACTGACACGGTCTTCGTCAATTAACCACAGTACTGAGGGAAAAGAACACAATATTGCCACGAGTGTTTATTTTGCCACAGTACTGTGGATAACTGACGAAGACCGTGTCAGTTAGCGAATCGTTTTGTACACTGAAGATGGACTCCAGTGGATAGGCCGAAACGTCTGTTAGTAACAACGGGAGTGGACCACGGCCAATGAGTTTAGTCAGTCTGTTAGTAACAACAGGAGTGGACCCGCGGCCAATGAGTTTAGTCAGTCTGTTAGTAACAACAGGAGTGGACCCGCGGCCAATGAGTTTAGTCAGTCTGTTAGTAACAACAGGAGTGGGGACCACGGCCAATGAGTTTAGTCAGTCTGTTAGTAACAACAGGAGTGGACCCGCGGCCAATGAGTTTAGTCAGTCCGTTAGTAACAACAGGAGTGGGGACCACGGCCAATGAGTTTAGTCAGTCTGTTAGTAACAACAGGAGTGGAGACCACGGCCAATGAGTTTAGTCAGTCTGTTAGTAACAACAGGAGTGGACCACGGCCAATGAGTTTAGTCAGTCTGTTAGTAACAACAGGAGTGGACCCGCGGCCAATGAGTTTAGTCAGTTTGTTTCCAACACTGCTGACGCCCCCCGTGAAATTCTTAGGTAGAGAATACACTGTTTGTGTTCTCAGGAATACAGGAATATAAGAAAATCTTTGGTAAGAAGGCGGATATCTTGGGGTATCTCTTGAAAGCTAGGATTGAATGTAAAAAAAAATTTATTAACGTAAAATGTGCGTAGTCCCTTTGTCTATATTTAGCAACTGTAAGCTTCTGCGGGTACCAATACCCTGTTTTGTATGCATGTATGCCACGCTTGACTGTTTTAGTGGATGCTATAACCACACGACTGTGTCGCAAGTTAATTCAGTATCGCAGTGGAAACAAGATTAGGGAAATTAAATACAGCAATCTTTAATTAACGGCACTGAAAATAAATTACCCATTTTCACTTTTTTTTTAAAATAATGTGTACCTTTGTAGCTACCAGAGAAAGGTTAATTATTCCGGTCAGTGACAGGTACACAGAACGCGTGGAGGTACAATCGTTACCGGGACCGAGCGGTCCATACATCACGGACAATTCCGCTGGGGACCTTTTGTTCCCAGGTAAAGTGAAGAGAAATACACGGTGAAACATAGTCAGACTGTTTTATCTGACCATCCGACCAGAATTCGATAAATAACAGACGAAGCTAACAGATATACGTATTGTACTGATTTTCTACGTATTGTACTGATTTTCTACAGTACTGATTATCTACACATTATCAATTATTACAGCTAGTAAACAGAGTAACTGATTACATTTTAAAACAGATATGACTTTGTAATAAAATATTTTTTAATTTACTTATTAAATCAGTAATTACAGTAAAAAGTATACATTATAATACTAGGTTGGCTTCAGCTTTAGCAGAAATCCGCTAACCTGATAGGACGTAGGACGTAAAAGTAAGAACTAATTATACGAGATACAAATTAATAAGTAAGACGTCGGATGCAGCTTTAAAACTGGATACTAGAAATGCGTGTTACAAGAGCTGGAGGGACCGATGTGTTCAAAATGTCAGCGCATCAGCAAATTCTCATAGACGACCACAAGAAGACGAATGTGGGTAGTTTTATGAGGGGAGACTGAAATTTTGGAGAAACAAAAATTGGGCAACGAAAGTTCGTGGATGTTATACTAGATCGTAAGGGGATATTAACACTGAGAGGATAAAAAGAAAGTGGACTCAATAAAGTTTTCTGTGAAGTAGCAGTAAACATAATCTAGTTGGAAGAAGACGTCAGTGCTCTAACAAAGAACGGAAGAAGAAGAAGCAGCAATAAAGAAAACGAAATCCTGTGTTTATTGTCTATACACTGCGTAATAACGACGTAGTATACGTCTCAACTATTTCCCGTTTCTTCTTTAACGATCGTCAATGTCTTTCACTTTCCTCGTTATTTATTTAGAATGTACGCATCGCCTAATAAAGTATTTCATTTTATGTTAAACATTACGTTAAACGCAATTGAGATTTTCCATATAACTTTCTGCTTTTTTTTTCTAAGGTTTGTAAACCGCGAACACTATTCTCAAAATACGTTTTGTAAAATTTTATTAGATTCAAACTAATTTTCTCGTCGAATGATGTTAACTTTCGTTAACGCTTATATCCACATCCTATGCTGCAACTGATCTCCCATGAGCAGGTCTCGCTCTCTCTCTCTCTCTCTCTCTCTCTCTCTCTCTCTCTCTCTCCCTCCCTCTATATTTCTCTCTGTAATAGAATACCATTTGGATATGAACAAGATGAAAGTAGTATGAACTTTGAAATTTTTATCCATTAGTGCGTATTCTGACTGAGTTATTGTTGTTTTTTGAAGTTTCACCTTTCAGTTTATCCTGCTTCCACGTTCACCGCCTGTAATATTTATTGTCACAGTCGCTGTTGCAGTCTTCTTCGCTCTCTATCTGCTGCTTACACTGTCTGTTGATTCGGGTATTTTGTTTTTCCTTTGTTCAGGAGTGCCGGTCCCCCCAACCCCTATGACGCTTTCCCTCAATTTTATAAAAAGATCTACCCCTTTTTTTAACAAGACCTTTTCTCTCTTTTACAGTAAAATTTCTTACCTAATCGAGCAAAGGCCGGGGCTTTCTAACTCAAAAATATTACAATATATTACCTTTTACCGAAACGATATATTGATTGTAGGTAGTTATAAACTAAAAAAATAAGGATTTCTTATAATAAATCACAAATTAATATTTTCAGTAAAACGTGATTTGTTTTACAATACCATTACTCTATTACTTTATTGAAAAGATAGTAGTTTTGCAACTTAAACGTCTCACTTAAATCTGTTTTTATCGATAAAATGCTATAAAAATTTCAGTCTGTTTTTGGACCTTTCCGTAGTGTACTAAAATGTAGCAAAAACTTTAAAATAACCTCGATCTGTAGCCTGTTTGAAGCATTGAGTAGAAGATTCCTTTTTCCCGTGCACACCGCGCCTACAGCCCGCTCGAAAAAGTCAACTGGGTAGATTTATTGTGCGTCTGATACGTGTCCGTTATAAGTTTTTACAGTTTTGTAAAATTAGGGAAGATTTTTAATCGAATAGTAAAAAAAAATCCCCCCCAAAAATTTTCTAAATCTTTCCAATGGCGACACGATCCCCCCCCCCCCGTAACCACCACTGGTTTTCTTCTATCAGTATAACAGTATAACATTATAATGCTTTTTCTGTCAGTTTTTTCTTGTCTTGACGAAGACAAAAATCACGCTTGTTTTGATTCTCTTCTGTGTCCTGCATCATTGTGTATTTTGTTTCTATTTATTCACACACGACATGTTTTATATGTCCATGCGGGTAATGCGGAAAAGTCAGCAAACGTTATGTGCATCTAAGAGAATTTTTAATATCTAAAAATGTTTGAATTTCGGAAAATAATTTCAGGTTTTCTAGACTAGTTTTTAGAACACAAAAGGGTATAAATTCAGTGTTAGGTAACTTAAAATGATGGACTGCAGCAAATTACAGGAATCTATAAAACTACTGATTTACATGAATATAAATTATCCACGCAACTAAATGTTACAAAAAAAGTGAGATGCAATGAGAAACAAATTGAATAATATTCCTATATCTTCGTCTTCAGCACTACAGCCCAACGTGAGCCTTGGCTTCCAACACCAATCTTCTCTAATGTCTCCTGTACATTGCCTTCTCATTGTAACACCTCACGTCCATTCTTCTGAGGTCTTTAGCACATTATTCAACCACCTTATCCTAGGTCGGCCCGTCTTTCTGCTCTTATAGACTTGCGCCCTCAGGATTTTCTTTGGCACACACTGATCATCTGTCCGCTCTAGGTGACCTAGCCATTGTATTCGTTGAGCCTTTATGAATCTTACAATGTGCTCATGATTCAGTAGGTCATCTATCTCCTGGTTATTTGTTGTTCTCCATTCGTCACCTTCTTTAACCGGGCCATATCTTTCTTTCAAACCTTCTTAGTGTTACTTGTTCCTTTTTGTCAATGTAGGCTATATGTGTCACCTCCATAAGTAACAACGGATCTGATAAGTGTCGTATATTTTTATTTTTGTGTTGCAACTCATAAATTAAATTCATATATCTCTACATACTTTTATTTTATTCAAACAAGTTTCCACAATACAATTATTTTCTGTCTTATTTTGTTAATATACACACTTCCTTAGAACATTAATTGTCATCTTTTAGCGTGGTCCCCTATTGTCTCTCAACGCATGTACCAAGTAGCCTATAGTCCGAATCGAAGAAAGTAGATTTTCAGCATACGATAGCAGCCCATAAGTAAGTGACCTAAATAGCAAAAACATAACGCCCAACCTGAAGCTCTTGACCAATCCCATTTTTTGGTTTCCCCACTTAAAACTGTTGTCTGAACCGGAGCCAACACTGTCTACCAATGACCTGAGCCTGTGTCTGCTCGCTGCAATGAAAGCCTTAGTCGACCATATTTTAATTTAAAGTCAAACAAAAATTTAAAAAATATTTTCAAAAAATCGGTCAAAAAAGCTTTTATGGTGTTGGACAAGCAATTATGTAACGAAATTTCAGAAAACCTTTTTATATAAACTAAACTTATATAAATGTACAAAACTGAGTCGAAAAAGAACACACACACAGTCAAAGACAAATTAAGATTAGTGGTCAAGGCAATGGCGAATCAAGACCAATATTTTTGGCTTATAAAACAAAATATGTAGGCTATAAACCGGTGATTATTGTAGTCCTTGTCTAAGTACGAGATGACCTTATATGTTCGTATCTTGCGTACACTGAAGGTATACGTTTTGTTTCCAATTTCTGTAGCCTTTTGAAACATTGAGGTACAACGAACTGGATTGGATTTCTCAGAAGAGGAAGCATGAAGATCACCGACGGAAGACTGGGCAGAAACACTGACGTTTTTAATCCTCCTTGTGCCTTTTTTTATTTACAGTTGAGAATGACGCGTTCCAAAGCATATATTTATCATTAGATAATAACAAATTGCTCTTGTGAGGTCGTCACTTGTTAAAGTACCGGGTGGGGCAATGAAAACACAACCATTTGTGTTAGCTCGTGTTTGGTTACTAAGAGAGCAATAAGTAAACAGATTTTTTCAATACTTCAATCAAAATATGTCGTTTCAGTAAACATGGCTCAATGGCGAGTTGAACATCGTACATTTAGTGTAGAAACGATTTTTAAAATTAATAATTCCTATATAAAATATCGGTATGGAGAACCATACATGACTTCCATGTTCTAAGATTTATATTTTAAATCATTTACGAAATGAAATGTTTCCATAGAAACTACTTCTTTCCACTTATTGCTTCAACCTTAACCACAGTACTGTGGTCACTAACGTATACAACCACACGTTATCGCACTCGATTTTCACTTATGATGGCAGTCGACGGCACTGCCGAAACGTCTGGTTTTGCAGAAAACATTGGACTACGGCCAAACAGCCCGGGAAGGAATTTTAACAACAAACTACTACTTTGTTGCCGATAACGTAGTACACATAAAAATTATCCCCTTCCCCTTCAACTATAATTTTCATTTATAGAAAATTACCCCCACCCCGTTCAACTAGCCTCTTCATTTATAGATATTTCATCTACGTTTCTACAGTGGATTATTAAGATCTTCTTATCAGGATACTTTATTTATCAAAATTAAGTACTCTACTCTTGTTACAACAAAAAATGTTTCAGGTAGACTGCCCTTTCCCCGTAACCGATCTTCACCAAAATCAATAGGCCTTGAGTATTCTACAACTCAGGCACATATGTAAAAAATTATTTGATTCTGTTTGAATTTACGGCAGTTATCGTTCGTCATGAAAAAATTTCTCTTGTTACAACATAAAATGTGGCAGGTAAACTACCCCTTTCCCTTAACCGATCTTTACCAAAATCAATAGGCCTTGAGTACTCTACAATTTAGGGACGTATGCAAAAACTTATTTGATTATGTTTGAATTTACGGCAGTTATCGTTCGTCATAGAAAAAATTACCCTTGTTATCACATAAAACGTTGCAGGTAAACTACACCTGTCTCTTAACTGATCTTCACCTAAATCAATAGGTCTTCAGTCCTCTACAATTCAGGAATGTATGCAAAACATTATTTGATTCTGTTTGAATGTGCAGCAGTTGTCGTTCGTCATAGAAACAATTACTCTTGTTAAAGCATTAAATGTGGCTGGTATACTACCCCTTTCCCGTAACCGATCTTCACCAAAATCAATAGGCTATGAGTCCTCTATAACTCAGGCACATATGTAAAAAGTATTTGATTCTGTTTGAATTTACGGCAGTTATCGTTCTTCATGAAAAACGTTCTCTTGTTACAACATAAAATGTTGCAGGTAAATTACCCCTTTTCCTTAACCGATCTTCAACAAAATCAACAGACCTTGAGTTATCTACAATTGAGGAAGGTATGCACAACATTATTTGATTCTGTTTAAATGTGCGGCAGTTATCGTTCGTCATAGAAACAATTACTCTTGTTAAAACATAAAATGTTGCAGGTAAACTACCCATTTCCCTTAACCGATCTTCACCAAAATCAACAGGCCTTCAGTCTTTTACAATTAATGAACGTATGCAAAAAAGAAATTTGATTCTGTTTGAATGTGAGGCAGTTATCGTTCGTCATAGAAAAAATTACCGTTGTAAAAACATAAAATGTTGCAGGTAAACTACCCCTTTCCCTTAACCGATCTTCGCCAAAATCAACAAACATTGAGTTCACTATAGCTCAGGGAGGTATGCATAACATTATTTGATTCTGTTTGAATTTACGGCAGTTATCATTCGCCATAGAAAAAATTACCCATGTTAAATCATAAAACGTTGCAGGTAAACGACCCCTTTCCCTAAACCGATCTTCAACAAAAACAACAGGTCTTGAGAACTCTACAATTCAGGGCTGTATGCAAAAAATTATTTGATTCTGTTTGAATTTGCGGCTGTTATCGTTTGCCATAGAAAAAAATCTACAGATAGACAGATAGACACACAGACACTTTTCGAAAAATGACTTTTTTTCATGTTTTGAGGGTAGTACAATCAGAATCTGCAATTATCTCGAACACGATTTTTTTTGCCATCACCATACTTCCATTTCCTTATGGAAAAATGGAAGTAAAACACAAAGCCTGTTCAGAAATCATTTCAACGTTGAGGGACATGGATGCACTTCAGACGGCTCAACAATATCGAAATGGGAAATAAAGACCATTTGGAACCACTGCCTCGACTCAGAAAACAATTGGAGTAAGTGTAAAAACAGTGCACACACCAGAAAATGTGGAAAGGGAGTGAGCTGTGCTATCGCGTGTAGTACAGAAAGGAAGCATGCTATGGCACTGCAGACTTCCAGTAATTCTCTGCTGAGGATTTTTCACCAAGATCTCCAGTTCAATCCATACAAACAAAGTTTAAGGTTTTTCAGTCATGACCACGCGATTTAAATCAACTCGGGCAGCGGAGAAGAAATTCAGGCGCTTCCGCAAGCCATACTGCAAACAGTCATGGATCGCTTTTCCAATCGACTTGAAGAATGTAAGCGTGTAAATGGGCGTCACCTAGTGGATGTCATTTTCACACGATGAACATGACTAAGTAAAATAGTATCTTATTACCTTTGTATTTATACCACATTTGACTTAAGAATATTAAACGAGTTCCTATTGTGATAGTTTTAAATTGTTGTGTGTTCTCATTGCCCCACCCTTCAGCAATTTCGCGTTTAAACTGTACCCTTCAGAAGACGCACGTTTGATCGATCATATGAAGCATACCCTTTGAAACGCTTTCTCAACTGTAAACAAGAAGTCACGAGGCGGATTATCAATTCACAGAACTGACTTGGTTGGATACCAGAGAAAACATATATGGTAAATTGGGAGCAGACATTTGCTTAGCAGTAGACTCATTAATTTTAATGATGTGGGAAACTAGTAGTATACTAGCAGACTAGCAGAATGCGTGACAGTGTATGTGTCGTGTGTATAAAGAGAGAGAGAGAGAGAGAGAGAGAGAGAGAGAGAGAGAGAGGACCTTTCGAGGCGATCGCATCAGCCCAGCTCTAATCCATTTAGAGTAATTACGGTTCCGGACTTCTATCGTCGGCTTATCCACTGACCCTTTTTAATTTAACGCCTTTTAACCGAACATCAAAAAGGCTTCCATTCGAGTTTATTTATATTGGGTTTTCTTCGTCGCAGCACACGTGCGCGCGCCCACACACACACACACACTACGCTAACGACACGTAGCCCCACAGCGATGTAAAGTATCAGACCCACACATTAGTTTGCAAAACGTCATAGAACAACAAAAGTTTCGATTAACGTCAAATAGTGTTTATTTGTAATAACTGATCACGAATCTGCGACAGGCAGAAGACACGACTATCATAGCTACCAACGAGCCTGTGCTAGCTAGAAACTGGAAGCCAGAATTGCCGTCAAACTAATAAAATCATAACTGTTGACACATGAATTTTAATGATGTGGGAAACTAGTAGCATACTGTTACCCAACAGAACTTTCTCGAAGAATAGAGATTGTTGTTCTACGTGTTTCTCGCTTAGTCCAGCAGGCGCGTGTTTCTGTCAAGGCCGCACTGAAGTATCCTCTAGAGTTGTCGAGTGCTTGTTAAGGACGCATATAATGGAATCCTGCAGGGTGTAAATACACAACAGTTGCCGCTCAGTTGACAGTTTACGTCGGACGATTTACTCAGCGCGTCTCAAGTGAAATGTGATTATTGTGCGGGACCCTATTATTCGACATTATTATTGCGTGTGGACAAAATTAACTGGAATTATTGTACGAGTTGATTACAAATTGTTGTTTTGCGATTAATTAAAGCTGGTTATTAGTGACTTCATTGGTGTCTGTATTTTGTTTTCCACTGTACCATACGACGATCAGTGAGACTGTCGTAACAATGCTAATAGACTAGCAGAATGTGTGTGAGCGTTTGTGTTGTGTGTACCAAGGGAGAGAGGGAGAAAAAGAGAGAGAGAGAGAGAGAGAGAGAGAGGAGAGAGGGAGAGAGCGAGATAGAGGGAGAGAGGGAGAAAAAAAGAGAGAGAGAGGGGGAGAGAGAGAGAGAGAGAGAGAGAGAGAGAGAGAGAGAGAGAGAGAGAGAGAGAGAGAAAGGGGCACGTGTAATCAGAATATTATGTAAATTCATCATATAAATGTTCTCCAGATCGCTTATAAGATTCAATTAATTTGAAATTATACCTTAATTTGATCCGTCAGGCGATCTTGTAGTTGAATATTCCACTAAGATCATAAAGAAATGTTACATAAAGAAAGGTTGCTCAACGACCAGCTTTCATTTAGATCGAACACGTTGTATGATACCGTATTAAAGATAAACGGTGAACTTTGCAATCAGCCCAGATGATATGTGACTGTCAGGCAGTGCGCACTGTCTTCGTTAGCTGTGTGTGTACGGTGTTTAATTATGTTATTTATAACAATTGTGTTTGTTTTATTCGTTAGTGTGTGTATGTGTTTTTTAATAATTTCACCGACGACTCCTATATATTAGGAGGAAGAAGTTTTACCTGATGATGGGAATTTAATTCCCGAAACATGTAGTGGAATATTTAACTACAAGATCGCCTGATGGATAAAATTAAGGTATAATTTCAAACTAATTAAGGATGATATGTAAATTATTTCAAAAAATTGGTCTCGTGAAGATTTACACTAGCAAGCTTTTAAATATCTTGAACATAAATCACCGGATAAACCTTAAAAGGTATAATTTTTTAATGCTTTCTTGAATACACTTACTTATACAGAATATTTTACTTGGTACACAAAAGAATCGAGCGAGATTCTGTTGTATACAGTGAGAAAGGATACATCAAACATGAATAAACCGCCTGTCAACGCCTCCTGCTGTCATCTAGGTATCACACTTCCCCCGCCTCCTACTATCTGTGTCAAAAACTCTATCTCTCTTCTTGCGCTATTAAATCCTATCTGTTGCCTGTTGATACGCCGGCTCTTGTGTTATTCTTTTTTTTTTCAGTTGAGTCTTACAAACTTTTCAGAGTTTGTATCCAACGTTCTGATAATGTTTGATTTTTCTGAGCACCCGATCACCCGTTCGGTGACAGGTAAAAATGTTCAGTTTCTTTACAAACCATCGTTTTTTCCTCTAACTAAAATATGAAAGGGTAAGTTGCTGTACTAAAGAGCAATCTTTTGGTCTCTGTCTATATTCCGTGCCGTAAATCGTCGGGTTTTCAGTCTATTTCTTGCTGTCTGGGCATGTTTTTCATCAAAATCGTTCATGCTGTTCTTGTTTATTTTAAAAATTATGCCTATGTTCACAGACACTTGTACTGCCCCTCCAACGTAGTGTCAGTCGAATATAACTCGATTAAGCCAGCCGTTTTGCAGTCTTCAAAATATTTCAAGCATTCACTTTTATAGCGTCGCCCCGTTGATTTTGCGATTATTTCACAGTTTCCGAGCCCTCAGACAGTTATGAGGCATAATTTTATTCCCGTCCCTATTTTGATTTTGATTTTGGAGGGATCAGTCTCTAAAACAGTAGGATTGTGTAGAGTAAATTTTTTCGAAAAATCGACTGATGAGTTCAAACGTCATCGTGATACAGACCCCAAACACGAGGTTTGATCAAAAAGTTCACACAGTTCTTGTTTATTTTAAAAATTAACGCCTTCATTCATCAACACTTATACTGCCCTCTTCAAATTAGTATCAGTCGAATATAACACGATTAAGCCAGCCGTTATACAGTCTTCAAAATATTTAAAACATGCACTACAGCCTTTAGCTCGCTTAAAGGGGATTTTTGTTTTACGTCTTCAAGAACGATCGCGTTGGGACACATCTGGTGAATACGGCAGTTTCCGTGTCACCATTATGACGTTGTCTTTTGCCTAGTCTGAGAAAATCCTTAACAAGCAATGTCGTGCGTTCAGGCTCATTATCGAGCTGCAATTTCCATAAATTATTCTTCCGCAAGTCTGGCAGTTTTCTACGAATGGCTTCATACAAATGACGTAAATCTCTGAATAGTACTCTTCATTTACCACTACGCCTCGCGATGAAATTTCGTGGAACATAAAAAAACATAATCTTCATCTGACAACCACAATCTTCAGCTCATTTACGTCAGTCTTTGAAGCTTATAAACCGCTTGTTCGCGCACAGCAGTCTCGCCAGAAATCTTCTGAACACGTTTACCATGACAGAGCAGTTTATCTCACAGTTTACACAAAATTTAATCCACGTTCTTCAATTTTGCATTGTAGAAAAACAAAAAACGCCTAATACACCTAAGGACGACTTAGTCGATTAGCTGTGAAATCTAAACTATTCATCAAATAGGCCTAAAATTTTAGACGATTGTCACCAACAACAGTTTTTTAATCGGACACTTGTATCGGTGGAATTGCAAAATTACACGAACTTTTTGATGAAACCTCGTATGTCTCCCGGAATTAGAATTGTCTTCCGCCAGATGACTACCCTAACGGAACGACTGACTGATTGTTCAGTAAGAGATTGCCTCCCTCAGCGATGCGGCGCCGCCGGAACCTAAGGCAGACCTACAGCAATACCTATAGTAACAGTCTCGTCTAGCAATCTCTACACACTTAGTAGTGGCCACAAGGACTAGCGATTTTTAAGGTAACGCCTGACTCTGAGGTTCCTCATTCAATGTATCCCCTTAGCTAGTCCACTTGTAACTTAGGTTTAATAGCCAGTATGCTCCCTGAGCTGCAGGCCTCGCTCACTATTTTGGACGTGGTACAGTTGTTATTGGATACAGTTTGAGTTTAGGTGATTCTTCAATTATCAGAAAAATTACAAAAATCCCGATTGCCCTATTATTTTTTTTCTTAGTAAAGTAGCAATTTTAGAGTAATCACAAATAAAAGCTAAAATTTTTCATAATAAACCCTACAAAATCGGATCTGTGTTAAAATTCCCCTTAGTCTGAAACCCAGCTGGACTTTTAAAATGTTATCAAAACTTTTAAAATTTTATCAAAACTTTTAAAATGTTAAAACTATTGATCCAATTTTCGGGCTCTAGAATCAAACAGTTCGGAAATTTCCAAAACTGTACACTGTATTAAAATTCTGGTTAAAATTCTTTTTGATTTGATATCCTTCATGGAATTTGCAATTTTACGAAATTTTCGCCCCACTTTTGGGCTCTGGTGTCCCACAATTTGTAAATTTCAAGAAATTAACACTGCATTCAGATTTTTGTTAAAATTCCTTCTAACTTGTTATGCCACATAAATTTGTGTGATTTTTAAACTTTTTACCCAATTTTCGCCACCGGCGCCGTCCCAAAATTTTAAAGTTTTAAAAAATGAACAGCAAAGTCATATTTTTTTGTTAAATTACTTCAATTTGATGGCCTACATGGACTTTTTGCGATTTTTTTTTCAAAATTGGACTCCTTCACACTTTTGTCTCCTCCCCTATTTTTATGGAGATCAATCTCAAAACAGCGGAGTTCTGTAGGGCACGCGTGCCTAGTTTTACGAAATCGGTTAATGCTGCAAACGTTGTCATGTAACCAAAACCACAGATAGTTAAAAGTGAGACACTCGCTTCGGTTGTTCAAATATTTCACACAAAATAAATTTCAAGAGAATTTTCTCTTAGCTTCCTGTAACATTTATGTATCTCTACTATGGTTAAATTATATCTGTCAAGTGTTCGTTGTATAATGTGTTCCACATAACTTGGCGTCTCTCTCCGTGTAGACGTATACAGGATACGACTAGGAATATAACGCAAATTGTATTTGCTGGGTTGTGTGTTGTTGGTCTGATGTGTTTTACTTTTTGTGTTTAGGATTCGTTTGTGTAGTTTATTTATTAATTCGGGGTTGTATTCATTTTTGACTGCTATATATTTGATTGTGTTTAATTCATATTGGTAGTCATGTGTGTTTAGGGGTATTGAAGTGAGCCTATGGAGCATGTAGTTGAAAGCTGCATGTTTGTGTTGAGTTGGGTGGTTGGATGAGTTATGTATGACCATGTCTGATGTGGTGGGTTTCCTGTATATTTTGTATGTGTGTGTGTTGTTTGTTTTGGTGATTGTAAGGTCTAAGAAGTTTATGCTATTATTTAGTTCTATTTCAAGTATGAATTTTAATTTATGGTGTATAGTGTTAATGTATTTGTGGAAATTTTCTATTTGTCTTTTGTTGCCGTTGTAAAGGAGTAAAATGTCATCAACATACCTGTGCCAATATATATATATATATATATATATATATATATATATATATATTTTTTTTTAAGTCACTAATCACACCTTTAATTTTTACAGTTAAACAGTTCGTAATTAACAACACAGTCTCTACGACAAACCAAATGAAAATTGTTCACACGCAATAAAATGTTCAATAAAATTAAACACAATTGTATTACAATTATACCGTCCGATTATAAAACACCACTCTTAACTAATAACCACTTGAACGCGCACAGTAATATCACTACTATAACTCTCGAACCGCACTGTCAATATCTCGCACTAAACTGAACTGAACGTCGTTGAGTACTGGTATATATACCGCCCCAAATTACTAGATTATTCCATAGCGCCAGTATAGTTACGACGTAATTACTTGCAGCCTTGACATAGTCCGCGCGCCCGAGCGAAGTCTCGCACCGTCTAGAAGATGCATCAACAAGCACGTACGCCACACACGTTACATTCCGGATCACTCTGGAACATTCGATAAACACGTAGATCGTTCTGTGATGTAATAATACGTTGAAGTTGAAGAAATTAGTGAATTAATATTAGGCCTACTGAATTAATTTTGTTCGAATTATTGAAATCGTATCATATGAATGAGTTAATTATTATTCTTAAATAATATAGTAGTATTTTACATAATAAACTTTTAATTTGCAAACAATGAAGAATTATAAAACTGCTATCAACCGGCAATTAAAAATGACGCGATTTGATTATTGAAATACATAAATTAAGAGATCGTCTAGTCGGCCTCAAATATCAGCTAGTTCCAGTGTTACCGCGTTTAATATTCCGGCCTTCTACTAGAGCCGGCCTACTACTGGCTACCAAGAGCATTAAGTGTTAAAAAGAGAATACTTGAATTCAGGATACACAGCCTGAAGACAGTAAAAACAATGCGATGGAGACAATGGACAGAAAAGAAAAACTGAGGTTTGTCGGTAACAAGACGTTGTGACAGGCTGTCAATGGATGAATTTCACGCAAGTGAGAAGCGAAGAATACGAAGAATAACATCGGACACAACGAAGAATGGGAATAGGAAAGAAACGTTTTCTTACAACGGAGAACATAATTCGTATTACGTTCGCCATAAGTGTTTTATTATAGAATTTAATGGAGTTTTACAGGAAGATCTCAAAGACAGTCGAAGTAATGACAAAAACGTTTACGTTTATTTTATTCATCCTGTTGTTATAGGCCTACTGTTAAATCAAGAAAACGCAGTCGATCCATAAACATTTATAATCCATATAACTACAGATTCAGATGGAAATTGTAAATGAATAAGAAAGGCAGTGACAGATGCAGAACTGCTTATAAAGAACGTCTAAGCATTACTGTAAACATTTAAACTGTTGCCAACGCTTAAACAGTTTTGTCAACCTAATAAACATTATACGTTGGAGGATCGATATTCGTTCAGGCTAAGTACGTTCTGTAGGCGGCGTCGTAAAGCTGTGTGTACTAGATACCGGATATAATGTTTACCCGCCTTTTGTTTCTCTCTCATGAATGGAATTCTCCGACAACGAGAGAGCATCAAATCTACGACCTCAATTCTGAACACTGCCAGCGTGATAAACGCGTATAAAATGTAATTGTCGCGGCGCCCGCGAGTTCGACGCTTTTGTAATTTTTACTTTTTGAATCCAACGTTGTATAACTACAAAGAGGTTTTGTTTAATCCGCTGTATATATATAATCGAGTTTTGCTTCTCATGTGACACATGTTAACGTGAAAAAAATGGCAATTAATCCGTGTTTCAGTAATTCGTTCTTTCAGTCAAAACAACCTACAGCGCATTCTGTGCCGTGTTATACAATGGCTGTAAAGAAAATAACGTTAATAACTGGAATTGAAGTGGCAGGATTTGAGTGCAACTTCACGCGACAATGAGTTCTAGTAGTTAAAAATAAAAGGATAAAAAGGTCTGTATTAATTATCTGCTGCAAGATGCTAATCGTTTTTGAATCAAGACAGGTTTAATAGTTCGTAAAAATTCAAGAGAGGTTTGTTAATTTTTACTATCATCTGAAAGAAGTGTTCAGTTTTTGAAATTTCAAAATTTATAGACCCCGGCAGCTCAAAAAAGAGATGAAAATTTTGAAATAAATTGTGATAATTGAGCTGGGTGTTAGAATAAAATGAACTTGAACCGAAATCTGAATGTTTCGAATTGTTAGTATTTTATTGAATGATGGTGTTTCTACAATTTTTATATTACTAAAGAAATATTAGAGTAATCTTTTTTTGTAATTTTTCCCACAATTGAAAAATTATCTAATGTTAAAAATTATGTAACATGGAAAGTACTTTGTTCACGATAGTGAGCGAGTTGTGCAGTTCAGGGAGCATGCTAGTATTTTAACAGGAAAGCACTGTTTTTACAAATGAAACTATGGAACAGAGTTTAGAAAAATACAGTTAAATTACATTCACTAGAGACAGAAAGTAAATTAAGAAACTATTACATTCTACTAAACTATTAACCACAATGCGAGCGGCCCCCCACACACACGTACACATAGTATGTGTGTGTTTTTAATAAAAAGACTGTTGGTGTTCCTTTTTAATGGTCTGTTGTACTTTTTAATGACATGTTAATGAACATTTGTTTGTTCCCCGTTGTTAGGATATACCTATTTTATTTTATATATCTCTTTCAGGTATAAGAACGCCTAAAAATGTAATTTGTTAACCTTTAACTGACAGCGTCGGAATAGAAATACACAATTTATTTTCAAAAATAAACAAAAATTGTTTTTAATAGGCCTAACTTCTGCGTGTACTAAAAGTATTTTTAAGAACACTAGATTTTTAATTAAGGTTTCAAAATAGAGGAAACGTGTTTTTAATTCTCAGGATGTTAACTGAAAGGTAGAAAAATCTATAAAGGTGTTCAAAAAAAAATTAATTTAATTTTGTAACTTCATGGAACGGAAAGTATTAACTAATGGTTAGGGTGTCCCACAAGGAATGGGACATACTTCAGGAACATTCTGCAGGGCGAAATAAAGAAGAACTGTCGTATAAACATAGGTCTGAAAACGCTTCGTTTTCGATTTATGCCTTGCGAAAAAGTTTACCTCGATTTCTCCTCCAATGCTATAATTAAACCCTACTGAAATTCTTGGAAGTTAAATTAAAGGGTCAATTTAATGGTTTCATACGGTTTTTGACGTGTAGAATTTAGCCTTTCTAGAGCGGTGAACTCGCCGAACCCACCAAAGAATTACCCCCAATTACAAATATAGGTAAAGTGTCTAGATAGGAGAGACACCGCGATAACAGTTCGCCGTCTCGCTCACGCGCAACCTCTGTCTCTGTCATACACGTTCTATCATCAGCCTTCTTGAACCCGATGTTCACGCAGTGAAACACTGTGTACTATTTCCGTTCTTAGTAAGTCCTGATGAAAACAAACCCACGTGGCTAATTTGAAACGTTATTGGTCAGGGGCGTTGACACTGTTCACACAGTAATGTATGCCGCGCATGTGCAGAATGTCTGTATACGTCGTTTTAAGACTTCGTCCTTATCACTGCGTTCTGAATCCTATTGAACTAATTTGGAACTATTTGAAAGAATATAACATGCAAGCTGCCTGATATAAAACAATTGATAGGGAAGGCGGTAAATGAAACAATGGCGGAAAAGCGGCGTCATAGTATCGAGCATATTATAATCGTGGAAGAAGATATATTGTGGGAACTGGCCCACATTACCGACGTCGTTCAGGACAGTCTTATCAACAATAACGCTGACTCAGACTTATCTGATGATACAAAAGTCCGGCACAGATATTGAATTTGTCTCTGACAGCGACTGATAATAGGCCTATACAGTTCACTGGTAATTATCACAGCTTCTATTTTCGTTTTAAATAAACTTTATAATTTTTTCCTTGTTTTGTTCGATTTTTAAATAGTGAATAAAAAAAGCCATTAACTGGTGTTATAAAATATTTCACTGTCGGTCTGACACAGTCACACAAATTTTACTTTGAGCAGGACAGATTATTACAATTTACGTTGTTTATACAATATCAAAGTTATATGTCCTCCTTCTGTCAGAGTGACACGCCTCTAATTCAAGTAGTAAATACCGTTTCAGATTGCCACGCCTGTTTGCTTACATCAGGATTGAACTAAGAACGGAAATAGTATACAAGACTGTTGTGCGCAGGGGGTGCCCACAGTATGGTGCAGTGGTGCAAGTCGCACCACTGGTATTTTAGGTATTTGGGGGGGGGAGGATTTTTCAAGGCGATTTTTTTCATTTTTGGGCGGAGAATTTCCACGGTACTTAAACTTTTTCTTTTACTTTTAAAATCCTCCGCGTGTTTTAAATTCCCATTCCCAAAATTAAATGGGATATTCATGGCTATCAAGTCTCATGGTTCTTATCATGTGAGAAGGACATCTTAGAAGATATAAAGAACGATGAGATAATTGACTCGTGACTCGTACTACAACCAAAAACAGACAATCTCTGTTGTTGAACAACTGACTATAGAACCAGTGTAAACTAAATCATTGTTCATATATATATATGCAAAAAATAAATTCTGTTTTAAAATTTAGTAGATTTTTATTTTATTACTAAATCTTTCCTGGCATTAATAATAATCTTTTCCTATCGTAATCCCTTGTTGGAAATACAAGTTACATGAATTTAAGCCAGTTGCATAACCAGGGGCTCAATTATCCCCTTACAAGCGTCGTAAATCAATAAAATCAGTAAAGAAAAAGAATGCAATTACAAAATCAAGTTAGATTATCTTGATAAGGCCTAATGTACTACTAATTATGTTAGGACAGGTTTGACCAGACTTTTACATTTATCATAAGTTAGTTATTGATTAGGCATACTAGAAAGCCTTTCGGTATTGATAAAAACAATAACATTAGTTTTTGACTCCAAAAGTTGCTTAAATGGCTATAGTTTTTCAAAAAATTTTGGATAAAGCCCCAAGTCCACCGTTAAATGGGGGATATTCCATACCCCGTATTGTGATCCCACCATGGCCTTTGGGGGGAGGATGGGTACCTCCGGTTGTGCGCATGTGCGAAATGAATTTAAAAAATTGTGTTAACCTTACAAGGAGTCTGTAAGTTCGTGTTCAGAATGTATCGTCAGATGGGCGCAACTTACCAGTGTATGAGCACGTTACCGCCGCGTAGCCGCGCCGCGTGTATGAAGTCGTTGCACAGCGGGAAGTACTGCGTCAGGTTCTGGTCGGGCGTGTCGGCCGCCATTACGCACAGGTAATGTTTGTCCTGAAACACAAACAAACACACAATCTTTACGACACTGTTTACTTGTACTCAAGTGTGTACAAGAGAAATAAATGTGACAAAAGTTTGTGCTGTAACGGAGGTAACTGTAAATTCTTCACGAAGGTTTATCAACACACAAAGAATAAGTTGACTGAGGCAAGTTGAAAGGATGGACGTATCTTAATTTTTGTTATAAGCTCACACGGCCGGTGTCAGTGTACTCAAAATGATTAACAACTGTTAGGCTGTTAGGGCGCGGTCGGATGCTATACAACAGCGACGTCGTCGGCAACGTTTCGAATCCCACCCTCAGGCGCAAAAAGCTACAGAGTTACGGCGGATCTTGGCCGAACGATACTCGACAACGTTTTACGGATAATAGCAACCGACCACGGCCTAACACTCCGGACGTATCGTTAGAAGAGTGTCTGGACGAGGAGATTATACGGAGGAAGAAGGAGGGGTCGACTAAGGAAAACACGGATGGACGACGTCACTCGAGACATTGCAATGATGGGTGTAAGAGACAGGAAAAGATTGACGAATGATAGAGGCGAGCTGAGGAGGATTGTTGCGGAGGTCAAGGCCTACCAGGGGCTGTAGAGGACCCAATCATTGGAGCGATGATGATGATGATGAAGTAAGAATAATTTTTAGGAAGATATTTATATGATGACAGTAACTTAAAATTGTCAAAACGTTTTAAAAAACGATAAAAAATATATTCTTGTTTTAAAAATATAAAGTAATATTTATTATTAATCTGAATAACAAGAATAATGTGAGTGAATATGAATATATAGATATATAACGTATTTCGCGTCGAGACTCGTATTTTCCTAATTCACTTAGTGATAGTTTCCAACAGACAAAAACCGCAACTATTTCGGGCGGAGAAAGCAAACGCGCAATTTTCTCTGTTGGAATTAACATCAGGCAGCAGCTGATAAAAAGCAGACCGAGCACGTGGTGTACTGTTGGGGCGGGGCGTAGAGCAAAGAGAATGAGTCAATTCGTGCAAGAATCAGTCAGTGCGGGGGGTAAGCTCGCTCTGCCCTCACACAACTGCATATCTGCCCTCTTCCTCTTTGTAAATTCCATCTCTGCTGCGTGGAATCTCTGTGCATCTTGCCGCTTGCATTCCGCTCAGTAACGTTTTCTTTTGTTTTACTCGAATTAATAATCATATTTAGTCCTATTACTCTGCACTTCAACGATTATGCCTTAGGCTTGTTCCGCCTGTAAGCGTTTCTAGTTTTACAGAAGGCAACACAATAGACTAACAAAAGTCGTTTGCGAAACAGATTAAGTTAATTCACAATTAACAAAAGAACACATGTTATTCATTTAAACTGCAGGAAAGCGACAGACAACTTAAATCTTAGTCATTTATCTTTAAATAATACAATTAAATATTTACAGCGTTAATACGAAATGATAAATTGAGTTATGTTGTACATTTGTTAGAAATTATATGAAACGTCTGAGAAATTATAGCGAAAAGAAAGAATAATTTTTGATAATCAAAATACACAGGCTAAGGTGGGTTGGACACATAGAGAGAATGGAGGAAGGACACCCTGCAAAACATATTTTCTACCAGAAACCAATGGATAGTAGAAAAAGGGGAAGACCGCGAAGTAGATTCAAAGACCAGATAGAGGAGGAGCTCAGAAAGCTGAACATAAGAAACTGGAAAGCCAGGGCATGCAATAGGGAGGAATGGAGTCGACTCTTGGAGTAGGCCAAGACCCACCAAGAGTTGTAGAGCCACGGTTGATGGTGATGATGAAGAATTTTTAGAAAGATATTTATATGATGAGGGTAATTTAAAACTGTCGAAACATTGTAAGAAATGATAAGAAATATATTCTTGTTTTAAAAACGTAAAGTAACATTTTTAATTTAAAATAAAGTAAATTTAATTTACTCGTACTATTAAATCTTGTAAGATTTTTTTCTTAGCCAGGGACAGCTCGTCCAATATATATGATCCTCTCTTTTCTTCTTGAACAGTCTGCTTTCGAACATCCTGTGAACATTGTATGCTCTGTTTACTTGATACGGCGGTGGCACATACCGCAGGAATATCGTGGGAGCTGCATTACATCAGATAGCGAGTCCACCAGTGATGAAAAAAGTAAAAACTTTTCACAAGCAGAAGGCGCGTTTTTCAAGAAAAGATCTCTTCTGCCATCCAGAAACGTGTCCATCGAAACCAGGAAGAATGGACCAGCTATATTTGGAGCATGTGCACATGTTGCCTGGAACCTGGACTTTGAGGAGAGTGGAGAGGAGCTACCTTGAAGCTTTTAAGATGCGGTGTTGGAAAATAACTTTAAGAATGGTTCTGAGGAGAGTGCGTGTACAAAGTATGTTGATTGGATTCATTGTGGAAATGAGAAGTGATACAGTTGGTCACCTGCTACTACACCATTCAAACCGGTTCAACACTTTGATCGAGGGGCGTAGTGGGAGGGGATGGCCCAGGCATCAGTACATGGATGGGGATAAAAGAAGGAAGAAGGTATGTGGTGATCAAGAGGCTGTCTACTGTAAGGGAGAAATTGCAAGCCCGCCAACTTCTGGAACCTCTGGGTTGAGGAGAATTAGAGAGCTTAATGTTTGTTCTATATAATGGAAACACTTGTTATTTATTATTATTCCGGCTGTACAATGTTTACACATTTTCTGGAACCATAGATTACAGAAGTGATTAAATTCTCATCTTCCACTGCTGCTTGTCCATCCAAAGATCTTCTTCAATTTCTCGTTCCCTCTATATAGTCTGAATTTCTTCTATCCAGATGATAGGTGGTCTTCCTCTTTTCCTTCTTCCTGGTGGGGTCCATTCCATAACTAACTCTCCTTGGCAATCTTTCCTGTGCCATTCTTTTCGTGTGTTCATACCATTGTAATTTTTGTTTGGATAATCAACAATTGAATTTTGTACATTCATTCTGTCCTTAATGACTTCATTTCTAATTTTCTCACGTCTGGATACTCTTGCCGAACGTCTCCGAGAGTCCATCTCTGCTGTCATTAATTTTGTTCTTGTGTGTTTATTAGTAGTCTAAACTTCTGAGCTGTAAGTCGTGATACTTCTAACAATGGTTTTAAATATTTTGGTTTTAGTTTCTGCTGTAATTTGCTTATCCCACAGGATTCCATTTAATGTAGACATAGCCATCCTTCCCAAATTAAGTGTGAATTGTATTCTTTGTCTTGCTTCCCACTGGCCGTAATTTTCACCCCTCCATACTTGTATTCCTCTGTATATGAAATCTTCCCCACGTCTCCCTCCAATATTAAGTCTTGATGAAGGTCACCTATTGCCATATATTTTGTTCTATTCATACTTACCTTTAGTCTTCATTTCTGATATTCCTGTATCAATTTTCTAGTCATGTACTCTGTGTCTTCAAAATCTTGAGCCAAAAGTATTTGGTCATCAGCAAACTGTAATGAATAAACTGTATCACCATCAAGTGGAATTCCCATGTTCCTGAAAATTTTTGCCAAGTTTCAATTGCTTTCTCCATATAAATTTTGAAAAGCGGGAAACAATTGATTGTTTAGATTTAAAAAAATGTTTCTTTACATTAAAAAAAATTAAATATAGTAATATGAATTTTCTGGTGCCAACAAATCGAGGCTGATAAAGCAAAAACAATTAACAAAAGGTTTTAAAATAAAGTAAGGCGAGACACAATAATGAAGTTCATAAACTGAAGGCTAATAGGCCCTACTGTTGCATGGGGTGTTTTGTGATTGTTCCAGATCGATGCGACCACTCAAGCGAACAGTCGTCTGTGGAGTTAATTTAGTCGGATACACGTACTGCTCAATGGCAATGCCCCAAGCTTTGGTAGCTCACGTTGGCTTTGACAATGTGCTTTTGGCTGACTGATAGATTTTATCATATGCATCCTCGCTGTCTTGCTCTTCCAAGCACTGACTCACGTAGTGGGAGGGGAAGGCTGAGGCAGGAATACAACTGGATGGGGTAAAAGAAGGAAGAAGGCATGTGTGGTGATCAAGAGGAAGGAAGAAATTGCAAGCTCACCAACCTCTGGGTTGAGTGGAAGAAGAGAGCCTAATATTTCTTTCTATATAATATGGAAACACTTCTTTCTATTAAAAAATTAAAAAAAAAAAACGGGAGTATTACGAATTTTTTGGTGGCAGAAAATCGAGGCTGGTAAAAACATGATAAAACACGTGCACCGCATTAACAGAACGTACTAATGAATAAAACGATTTAAAACAAAGCAAGCCGAGACACAATAATGAAGTTTATAAAGTGAATGCAAGTCCAATACTGTTGTATGCCATCTTGTATGGTTGTTCCAGATCGATGCGACCACTCAAGGAGCGGTCGTCGATGGAGTCGCTGTTAATTTAGTTGGATACACGTTCTTGCTCGGTGGAAAAGTCCGAAGCTATGGTAGCTCACGTTGGCTTTGATAGTTGTGGTTTCAGCTAGGTAATCGATTCTCCCACAAGCGTTGTTTCTCAAAACAATGACTCACATAGTTCATTCGTTTCGTCGGATAGTCGCTGGAAACGTTCGTCCGCGGTTTCTGTTCAGATTGGCTGTGGAGTGAAGTTCTTACGAGTTCTTCCAAGCAAACGCTAGTAAAAAGTTTTACTAAACCATCGTTTTATAGTAATTCGGCGCATTTGATCTACATTTCTTCGGTTTGAGATTCGCTGAGGATTATAGTAACGATGGAGATTCTTACCACGCTACTCTCTTAACTGCCCGGATTGGTCTTGTTCGATGTCCTTCGTTCAAAGGGAAAGCTGAGGTCTTGGATGTCTTGAATGTTGAGGATGTTTCATGTATAACAGAGTGTTTCCAAAAGTGATCTCAAACTTTGGGAAATGATTCTTTTCATTAAACTGAAAGAAAAATTTACAATAATGTACGCCGAAAAATGCTCCGTTTTCAGTATCCATGTCTACGTGTGTTGTTATTTAAAAAAATTAATTACTGCTAAATAGAATGAGATGTGAAGTTGAAATTTACAAAGTAAGTGTTCTATTTCTTATATGTACTAAATAATCTACAATGCTGCCTTTAAAATCTTAAAAAACAGCGGCTGATTGAAAATTGTAATTATAAACGTCACAAAAACGGTACTTATAACAAAAAACGTCTTATTACATAAAATATTAGTCCTTATGTTCGTAATCCAACGGTACCTTCTTTATGGAATTCCGATAAAAAAAATTACAGATATCTTATATTTATTTTAAAAGAAAACATTCGCCTATTTTTCTTACAGTTATTGGTTGGCCTGTTTTGCTATAAAGGAAATACAATATCTCCGTTATTTTTTATGTGAATTCCATAAACATGATACCGTTGGATTATAAATAAAAGGGCTAATATTTCATATAATGACACGTCTTTTATGTAAGTACTGATTTTTGTGAAATTTTGAATTACAATTTTCAATCAGCCGTCGTTTTAAACATTTTTAAGGTAACATTGTGGATTGCTTAGTATTTATAAAAAAATAAATATATACCAAAATGTCAACTTCACATCTCATTGCGTTAAGCAGTAATTAATTCATTTAATACTAAAAACACTGATAATACAGACGAAAAACTAAGCATTTTTTGATATGTGTTTATTGGACATTTTTCCTTCAGTTGAGTGAGCAGAATCATTTGCCTGAAGGGACCATATTTTATAAACACTGTGTATACTTCTTGGGTACTTCTGTGCATCATGGCCGGCTCTAGCAGAAGGCCGGAATATTAAACGTGGCAACGTTGCGTCTGAGGCCTATAAACATAAGTGTAATGAAATAGCTAAAGTGAACATGTTATATTTTTATTTAATTTCATAGCAGTACTAAGTCGTGAGTAGGCCTATTTATAACTAAATCTAAATTAAAGGTCTGTGCGCACTTTTAGTACTTTACGTTTAAGTTGAAGAAATGAGTGAATTAGTGTTAGGCCTGATGAATTAATTTTATTCGAATTATTTAATTCGTATCATATGAATGAGTTAACTATTATATTTTGTAAAATAATATAACAGTATTTTACATAATAAAAACTTTTAATTTGTAAAAAGTGAAGAATTATAAAACTGCTGTTAACCGGCAACAATTAAAAATGATGCGATTTGATTATTGAAATACATAAATTTCAATCGACTAGTCGGCCTCAAAATATCAGCTGGTTCCAGTGTTGCCACGTTTAAGATTCCGGCCTTCTACTAGAGCCGGCCATGGTTTTTATTCATCCAACTGTGAATTTTTATTAAATTCAAAAATTTAACGTTCTGTTGGGCGCCCACGAGGCATCTTCTTGCAGGTAGACAAGTTATAAAAAATTTAAAAAAATATTGTTAAATAAAAATGCACGTAACACAAATTAGTAATAAAATAAAATGGCATTAAAATGAAGTACGAACACTAATAAACAATCACGGTCGCATGGCACGTTTAATACATTTTTTGGTGGTTTTGATTGTAATTGTTACTTCCATGTTCCATAAGGAAATGGAAGTATGGTCATGGCGAAACAAATCGTGTTCGAGATAACGGCAGATTCTGATTGTACTACCATCAAAACATGAAAAAAAGTCATTTTTCGAAAAGTGTCTGTGTGTAGAATTTTTTCTACGGCAAACGATAACTGCCGCAAATTCAAACAGAATCAATTAATATTTTGCATACAGTCCTGAATTGTAGAGTACTCAAGGTCTATTGATTTTGGTGAAGATCGGTTAAGGGATAGGGGTAGTTTACCTGCAACATTTTACGTTTTTACAAAAGTGCCTAATTTTGATAAATAAAGTATCCTGAAAAGAAGGTCATAATAAACCACTGTAGAAAGGTAGATGAAATAGACTATCTATAAATGAAAAGGGTAGTTGAAGGGGTAGGGGGTAATTTTTTTATAAATTAAAATGGTCGTTGATGATGGAGGAAGTAAATTTTATAAGTTTTATATGTGTAATACGTTATTGACAACAAAGAAGTAGTTTCTATGGAAACATTTCATTTCACTTTAACAAAATTCTAAATTTTTCATTTTAATTTTAATCATGTATCAGAGAAAATATATCGTTCGTGGCAGGCAAGCATATCTCAATTATGTAATGTTTACGTTTCCATTTTATTATTATGATTACCGCAATAAAAAGGCAGGCAAGACACACGCACACACACACACACACACACACACACACACACACACACACACAATTCGCGTTATTTTTTTTAAGTAGGCCACGTTCAATGGGACTGCACGTCTAAACGTTCATAAATCTTTTCAGATACTTTAGAAATATTTTCTGAATACGTTATTACCATGCAACGATAAATCTGTCTGTTGCACCACGTTAACCATTGTAATTCGTTATGATAAATTGTAGTTTCTTGAGATTTTATTTCAGACGAAAGCGGTAAAATTTAAATCGCTCGGGACTGGTACTTGTAAATACTTCTCGTCGAGTGTCGCCGCTAAAGTTATTCTGATATTAAGTGCATACTGATTTAAAGCTGAACTCAGCTTTAGAAAACATTACTCATATTGCTCGACTTTACGAGATATAAGTTACTTGAATGTGCACTGATTGAATAATCGCTTGACTCTGGTAAAAGTAAAACATAATAATATTTCATGAAATCATCTTCTTGTAACCTCTGACCTAGTGCATGGCCGCATACTGAAGTCGTACTGTTGGTAGCCTTCTGTTAAACTCCCTTTATCTCTATGAGCACTTGTTTCGAGTCGGCTTTGTCCTTGCATTTCTCCCGGCAACTTATCCTTTTAATTCCGTTTAATATCCTTTTAATACTTATCATAGTAGTTTTACCTAATGAAGTTTCCACCCATAGGTATTTACTTATAATGCGACTATTCTACTGCATGTCTTTTGAGTCTTCTTCTTCTTCTTCTTCTTCTTCTTCTTCTTCTTCTTCTTCTTCTTCTTCTTCTTCTTCTTCTTCTTCTTCTTCTTCTTCTTCTCCTGCACTACAGCCTAACATAAGACCTGGCTTCTTCTTCTCCTTCTCCTGCACTACAGCCTAACATAAGACCTGGCTTCTTCTCCTTCTCCTGCACTACAGCCTAACATAAGACCTGGCTTCTTCTTCTCCTTCTCCTGCACTACAGCCTAACATAAGACCTGGCTTCTTCTCCTTCTCCTGCACTACAGCCTAACATAAGACCTGGCTTCTTCTTCTCCTTCTCCTGCACTACAGCCTAACATAAGACCTGGCTTCTTCTTCTCCTTCTCCTGCACTACAGCCTAACATAAGACCTGGCTTCTTCTTCTCCTTCTCCAGCACTACAGGCTAACATAAGACCTGGCTTCTTCTTCTCCTTCTCCTGCACTACAGCCTAACATAAGACCTGGCTTCTTCTTCTCCTTCTCCAGCACTACAGGCTAACATAAGACCTGGCTTCTTCTTCTCCTTCTCCTGCACTACAGCCTAACATAAGACCTGGCTTCTTCTCCTTCTCCTGCACTACAGCCTAACATAAGACCTGGCTTCTTCTTCTCCTTCTCCTGCACTACAGCCTAGCATAAGACCTGGCTTCTTCTTCTCCTTATCCTGCACTACAGGCTAACATAAGACCTGGCTTCTTCTTCTCCTTCTCCTGCACTACAGCCTAACATAAGACCTGGCTTCTTCTCCTTCTCCTGCACTACAGCCTAACATAAGACCTGGCTTCTTCTTCTCCTTCTCCTGCACTACAGCCTAACATAAGACCTGGCTTCTTCTTCTCCTTCTCCAGCACTACAGGCTAACATAAGACCTGGCTTCTTCTTCTCCTTCTCCTGCACTACAGCCTAACATAAGACCTGGCTTCTTCTCCTTCTCCTGCACTACAGCCTAACATAAGACCTGGCTTCTTCTTCTCCTTCTCCAGCACTACAGGCTAACATAAGACCTGGCTTCTTCTTCTCCTTCTCCTGCACTACAGCCTAACATAAGACCTGGCTTCTTCTCCTTCTCCTGCACTACAGCCTAACATAAGACCTGGCTTCTTCTTCTCCTTCTCCTGCACTACAGCCTAGCATAAGACCTGGCTTCTTCTTCTCCTTATCCTGCACTACAGGCTAACATAAGACCTGGCTTCTTCTTCTCCTTCTCCTGCACTACAGCCTAACATAAGACCTGGCTTCTTCTCCTTCTCCTGCACTACAGCCTAACATAAGACCTGGCTTCTTCTCCTTCTCCTGCACTACAGCCTAACATAAGACCTGGCTTCTTCTTCTCCTTCTCCTGCACTACAGCCTAGCATAAGACCTGGCTTCTTCTTCTCCTTATCCTGCACTACAGGCTAACATAAGACCTGGCTTCTTCTTCTCCTTCTCCTGCACTACAGCCTAACATAAGACCTGGCTTCTTCTCCTTCTCCTGCACTACAGCCTAACATAAGACCTGGCTTCTTCTCCTTCTCCTGCACTACAGCCTAACATAAGACCTGGCTTCTTCTTCTCCTTCTCCTGCACTACAGCCTAACATAAGACCTGGCTTCGAAAACCAATCCTCTTCAACGTCTCCTATCCGTCGCCATCTCAGCGTAACCCGTCAGAGCCGTTCTTCTGAGATCTTCCAGCACATCATCCAACCCTCTTATCGTAGGTCTACCCCTCTGTCTGCTATTCTCTCAGTATTTCGTGTGGCATTCGCTTCGAGGTGTTCTAGCCATGGTATTTGTTGGGCCTTTACGAATCTTACGATGCCCTCATGCTTCGAAGCCCGTCTTCTCCTGATCATCGCCTTCCTTAACCTAGCCCTAAACACGTCGTATCTTTCTTTCAAACCTTGTCTCTGTCTCTGTTTTACCAATACCCGCGTCTCGCCTCCACAAGCAACGACCGGTCTAATAAACGTCTTATGGACTTTCATCCTTGCGTTGCGACTAATGACCTTGATTCTCAATAGTCTACTATTGGCATAGGATGTCCTATTGCCTATTTCTATCCTGTTGTGTATTGTCGTGTTTATGGACTTTATTCTTTACCAATCATTTTATCTAGGTATCTAAACTTACTAACCGCACCGAATAATTTATCCTCTATGCATAAATTATACAGAATTCTCCTCCTTTCTGATGCAGAAATTAGCGTGTATTTAGTTCTGCTAACATTTACATTCAATCCCGTTCCAGCAGATTTGTGAATTAGCTCCTTGTAAATCTAGACCAGCCGTTGTCTTGATCTAGCTATTATCACAACATCATCAGTGTAAGCACATATTTGGCTTGTCTTAACTGTTCTTAGTATCCTCTCAAGGACTTACTCTCACTGTGTCTTGTCACGCCTGCAATGCATCTATGGCCTCTAATAGTTAATTGTCTTTCATTTACCGTGTAGCCCGTTATCTTTCATCGATACAGTGCCGCTTTCTATCCAAAAGACTACTTCATTTTCCTTAGATTTTCTTATTTAAAATACGATATTTTTGAGGTTAGCAGTTTCTGTATCTTCCATAAAGCCTGTGTTAATTCAGATTCAGTGGATATACAAAACATTGAGACGTAGTATTCGTAACCTTAACTTGTCTTCAATTCGGGGGGCGGTGGTAGTGTATGACAATGGGTGCACCGGAAAGGGAAAGTCCCAGGTGAACGGTTGGACAAAGGTGTTCATTGTTGTTAACAAGAAGTACTGTTACTGGCTAATTATGAAACGTATACAATACACTTTTGAACAACTTGTTACTTAAACTCATGTAAGTCTAAATATAAAATATGTACTGTACAATGTATGAATATTACAATTTGAGAAAGATTGAGTCTATTAAACTAATACAAATAAAGTATAGTACAAATTGTTAATGTTTATAAACGACATATAGCTTTTGCCTAATTTAACGCAATTACAAGTAATACAATATGTTTTCCAATATAAAAATAATAATAATAATAAATTTCCTTTATTATTATTTTTATGTACATATTGTTTTTGGTAGTAGATGGCTCATCATTTCAGTCAATCATTAAATCTGTTTCGTACTAGTCTATCATTATACATTTACATATCTTGCATTATACTGAAAACATGTTGTATTACTTGTAATTTGGTTAAATTAGACAAAAGCTATATGTCATTTATAAACACTTAACAATTTGTACAATACTTTGTTTGTATAAGTTTAATAGACACAATCTTTCTCAATTGAAATATTCATACATTGTACATATTTTATATTTACACTTACATTATGCTCTGTATGACAATGGTTGGCGTGTGGTTGACCCTTAGCCTGCCTGCTGCCTCTTCCCCATTGTAATACTTCCGCCCAGGTTCGACAGCAGCTAATTGCCGCGTGAGTCACCTCACTGTGCGTCCAGTATGAATCAATTTTTTTTTTTGCCTCACCCCCAATACTGGTAAAATTTTGTTATATTTGAAATCAGCGAAATAATACGATGAAAATGACACCAAACACGACTAAAAAATATTAAATTTTAAGGTGTCTCAAGGTAAAAGCTCAACAACTACTTTAATACACATCATCAGTGCATATGCTTTATAACGCCCGATTTTTAATATTCCTACATACATTTCAAACCTGTCATTTGAAATCCAATCTCTGAAGCTGCCGTAATTGGTGTCAGGAAAATAAAAAATCATCTGTAGAACTTACCAAATGTTTGTTTATTAAATTCAAGTGTTAGTAAAATGTTGTACCGAGTGCCGGGCGACTATTCGATTAGTGTAATACAGTACTAGGTTTGTTTTACCGATTCAACAATTATTTCAACTTATTCAATTATGTGTTAATTATTTTTACTAAGAAATCTTTAATCAGTTTTAATATCTTATCTTCAACACACAATTTAATAAGAAATGTTCGTAGGCCTACTAAAGTTCATCAAAACTTTGGAGGAAAACTGTGTACACGGCAAAGGATGATACGACCGGAAACTTCCAGGTGTACTGAACTGAACAATTTATATATAGCAATTTCGTTGCTTCTACCGGTATACCAAACTTACGTAAGTGGAATATAAGAGACGGATTACGCCTAGAAACTGAGTAAGAGAAAGTAAAATTTAAAAATAAATAAATAACAATTTATGTGACCGTATTGTCCATTAACTAAGAAACACGAATAGTTGTCTTCATATTTTGGAACAAACTCTGTTATCAATTGCCGGAGATGGTTGAGAAACAGTCTCAGCTTTGACATGACGGATGTACTACTTCTACACATTTTACGTGAATGACTGTAAACGAGCAAACATTAGGCGGGCTACCGAGAGATGAGAGCGAGAGAGAGAGAGAGAGAGAGAGAGAGAGAGAGAGTGAGCACTTTATGTCCCCAACAGATGTCGCCACTTGTACAAGTCGTGATATACTGTAAGCACTTTTTGTAATGTCGCTTCAGTTATGTAATAAAATAAATATTTCTTGTTAACATCAGACGTTCAGACCTGTCGTTTGCTTCAGTTTTGTCATCGTTTCCGTAAAGTGTATTCATTTCTTCCGCAAACCGCAAATATTAAAATTTCAGCGAACCGTGAAAGATCAATTCTGAATTAACGTGTGTGAATCTATACAGACTGGACGGCTGCAGACTGTTCTGATTGCTGGCAGAATGGCAGTAGACCTTTATCAACAATCTAGATAGCAGTACCATATCTTTCAAAAAATTATAAACTAATAATTAACACAGGAAACACATTAAAAACATATCTTGTTGAAAACAAAAACGACAACGTACTACGGCAAGAAACCAATGAGGTTGAAATGTTTATAGATAGTCACAATACTGAACGCACAGCCCATTTCAGTTATTTCGGCTTAACATATTATCTATTTGAGACATTTTAAAATATAGCTGCAAGAATCAAACAATTTATGACACCAGTAACATAACATTCGAATCAGCAAATTTTTCGGATTACAGATCTGCATTTTAAAGACCAAGGTGATGGCTTTTCATGGAACCGATCTCATACAAGCAAAACTTGTTGTAGAAAGTACTGTTCTTTTGGAGTATATCAGTAATTTTGAATATATGGGCTGTAATGACATGGTGAATAAACTACATAAGTTTAACCATATCTGCGGTACCATCAGAATTCTAAAATCAACGGGTAAAGAAACCACCTAAGACCCACAAGGCAATGGCCCTACCCACACTTTTCTATGGGTCTGGGAACTGGACTTTAACGTAACTCCAGATCAGTCCTATTTAAGCGACCGAAGTGAGATTTGTGAGGCACTTGACAAGATATAGTCTTCAGCACGCAGGAGAAATTCAGATATACAGCAGGAACTGAATTTTTGTATGTATATTCGATAGGATTGCCCAGTATCGGCTAAAATTGTTCCAAGATGTGAAGAGAATGGATGACTGCCGTATCCCCAAACAACTACTGAATTATAAGCCGAAAGGACGCAGAGGTGTGGGACGTCCGAAGAAGCATTGGAGTGACCAGCTCTAGTCTGTCTGCATGGGACCGGAACAACCAATTTTTTGGTTAATCCTTATTGGAGATGACAATGTTGATTATCATAACGTTTCTAAAGAAAGTAAAGACACACATAATATGAATTTTTTAAGCAGCGACAACTCCAATATCATTGTACAATATAACAGTTAAAATTGGATAACTGAACTAGGTACAAATTGAAATAAACTGAACTAACTAGCAGGAACAGATCAAGAATCCGGGTATGTAAAATAGGATTTATAAGGCGAATAAAAAAATCCGCCTGAGAAAACCAGTTAAGACATAAAGTGTTCGGACAGAGTTAGCGGTCTACGGAATCGGTGACAGAGCACAGTGCTAAAAACTTAACTGGAAACAACATGTAGAGCGGATGGAGTAAACAAGTGTATCCAGGTAAGTACAAATGCAGGTAAACCATGACAGTTTGAAAGAAAGATTGTAAGACGTGTTTATGGGCAGATTAAAGAAGATGATGAATTGAGAATAAGAAACAACCAGGAGATAGATGAGCTATTGAATGTACATTGTAGATGAGGACATTGTACTGTAAGATTCGTAAAGGCTGAACGAATACAATTGCTAGGTCATCCAGAGCGGACGGATGATCAGCGAATGTCAAAGAAAATCCTGAGGGCGCAAGTCTATAAAAACAGAAAGAGGGAACGACCTAGGATAAGATCGTCCCCTGGATCTGCAAGATGCAAGATCTAAGAAGAATGGATGTGAGGGGTTACACTGAGAGGGTGATGGATAGGAGACATTGGAGAAGATTGGTGTTGGAAGCCAAGGCTCTCGTTGAGCTATTGTATTAAAGAAGAAGAAGAAGAAGAAGAAGAAGAAGAAGAAGAAGAAGAAGAAGAAGAAGAAGAAGAAGAAGAAGAAGAAGAAGAAGAAGAAGAAGAAAACGGTGGTGTTAAAGAGGATTGTTAATTTCGTATGCAGAGAAGAAGAGATTTTTTAACGACTCGTAATACTACGCTACACATTTAACAACTAATCATATACTACACGTCTTACGGATTACGTGGAGCATAGGAACGTAGGTTCCCGTAAAACACAGTTCAGGATAATGTTCGCGCGCCAATTACTAATGCTGTTAAAGAATCAAATAAAGTTCCAAGAATCAATAAATTTCAGCAATTTTAAACAAAATCGTAAAGCCTGTTTCGAAACTATTTAAACGATAATACCTGAGAAGCCCTATAATAAAGTGGTTTATCGGTCACTCAAACATTCGTGTCAGAGCTTCAGATGCCCACTTAGTGTGAACGTTTAACACTTTAACGATTCACTATCTTTAGTTGTGAATTATATATTGTTCTCTGTTTTCATTCTTGCTCGTCTGTCGACTCCGTTTATGCACGCGTAGACATGGTTTTATCATCCATCATCATCATCAACCTCAAGGATTAGGCTTATTTTGAACCCGTTCTGGGACCCACTTCGCTCTCGGTCGTCCTATATCTCTCTTCACCACAGGTCTATGTTCCATTGCTAGCACTGGAATCCTGTCATCTGCCATTCTTCCCAAATGTTCACACCACTTTCTTTTGTTGCTCCTTAGCTGTTCCAACAATGGGTCGACCCACAGTGCTGTCCTTATATCCACATTCTTCTTTCTGTCGAGAATGGTACAGCCCAGAGTACTCCTCATAAGCTTCATCTCCGCTGCCTGAATCTTTGCTTTGTCTCTTTCCGTCATAACTCCATACATCAAAACTGGCACCGCTACAGTGTTAAAAAACCTAATCATTGTTTCCTTCTTTGTCTCATTTTTAACGTATCTATGAATTGTTCCACAGGTATTCCTAAAGTCGTTTAATCCATATCAATTACAAGGTTTTATAAAATGTAATTTTTTTATTCAGTGAACGTCACACCACTACTTCAGACTCCGATTTACGTTATCACTGGAATAATTTTGTATAAAGTACAGGAACACTGACACTTATTTTAAAATGTCTTTTTAGTAATCACGTGTGCGTTATTACACATGTTATTTACTGAACTTAAATTATTGCTGAAGTGAAAACTTTATAAACGGCACTATGGTGCCCGCCAACTCGCATACACCTAGCGCTCCTAGGGCAATAAACTGATTCAACGCATCCCGAAATAGATGAAACGAAAAACGAAAGAAAAAGCAGTGTTACCAGGACAATCAAACCTCTTTTCCCCACATAGCTACCCAATGCCAAAAACGTGTATGCTTTAAGCAAAGCATAATAATGCAGGGTGATTCAAAAAGGACTTTACAACTTTGAAAGCATACAGAAATTTATTCAGATAACTTACAGAGTCGGTTGAGGTGTCATTTCAAAGCAAAACACATCAAACAGAATTATCACTGTTACACACCACTATAGAAAAATTATTCCGATTAGCGCTTTCAAGCTTCTCAGCTCATCCACCGACCTGGAAATCGAGTATCAAGAAAATCTCGGACTTCTACGCAGTAGTGAGGTGGTGCCCCATCTTGCTGATAGTAAAGGCGTCCATCTTGGTCATCCTCGTCTAAATGAGGAATTAGAACATTTTCTAGCATATCCAGATACACGATACCATTTAGGGTTGCCTCCTGGAAGAAGAACGGGCCGTACACTTTTTGTTTGCTAAGGGCACAAAAAACATTGACCTTAGGGCTATCACGAATATGCTGCAAGGTTTCATGGGGGTTTTCACTACCCCATATTCGGCAGTTATGGGCGTTCACCTAGCCACTGATGTGAAACGTTGACTCATCACTAAAAATTACATTGTCTAGGAATGTCTCGTTGTCTACAATTCTATCAAACATTTCCACACAAAATTGCTGGCGAGTGACTTTATCTTCATCTGTAATGTGTTGAACCATGGTTAGATTGTATGACTTCAAGTGGAAGCGTTTACGTGATACGCGCCAAACAGTCAGTTGTGGAATGCCAGTCTCACATGACGCACGTCTAGTTGATTTCTTAGGACTACGGGAAAAGCTTTCTCTGAGTTGTTCCACAGCAGCTTCAGGAACTTGTGGACGTCCTGGTGATTTTGCATGTCGTACAGAACAACCAGTCTCAACGAAGGTTTGGTGCCAAGAGTAAATTGTAGGCCTACTAGGAGGCTCCCTACCATACTCCGTACGGAATTTACGTTGAACTGCAGTTGCTGACTGCGTATCGTGAAACCAAAACACACAGTGAGCACGTTCCGCACCAGTAAAAGTAGCCATTTTCAACAACAATGATGACAGCGCTACTGGTGGGTGTATTCGGTTTAATGGACTACGTGAGTCAAAACTTGACGTGTTTTGCTTCGAAATGACACCTCAACAGACTCTGTAAGTTAACTGAATAAATTTCTGTATGCTTTCAAAGTTGTAAAGTCCTTTTTGAATCACCCTGTACTTTAAAGAATGTTTAGAGATATTATAAATGTTTAGATACTATTACAAGAATAACGTAAAGATTAAAAATAATTTTATTTATGATAAAAGAAAATGTAGTCAGATGATGAATACGGTATTTTTGAAATACTTTTTTTGTACTTAGTTCATTATTTTTTTAATGTTTAATATGATGCGACGTATTTGCTTAACATGCATTTATTTTTCGTATTTGTTTAATACATAGCATCGCCGTGATGCTTGTCGTTACAATGCTGTCCTTTCCAAGAATTCTGTGTAGGGATCGGTTCCGCGGCCGATCAACAATCAGTCCGTGCATTCGATACCAGATGACTCTTTGTGTAAGCCAGTATTGCAGTGGCAGAGATTTGCGTATTAAACCAACAGACATGTTTGCTCTTGTTAGTAAGACGGTTGAATTTAGCTACGTTTTTAGTTTTTTTTAAACATTTTATTTAGTTAAGTGAGCAGATTCTACTTTTCGCTTTAATAATACGATGAAACTATTACGGAACAAAGAGAATGTTTAAAGGTAAATGTTTTTGTATTTGGTATAAACATTATAACATTTTAAGCAGATTCAGTTTTAATGGAAACCAAAACTTTGTAAGCACAGATTTTATATACGCGCTATTTTCTATACCATATTTTTGTCTTTACTTTTTTTTGGCTCTCCATAAATTAAAATTTATATTTTTGTTAAACTATACTTTCCGTATCCTTAGTAATTCATCATGAAAAAAATATATCTTATTCATTTACATACTCAAAGTATATCAACCATACAAATACAGTAAAAAACGGGAAATGTATGGTTCTAAAGTTCACTACACATTTACTAACAGTATTTTAAAGTGACTGCATAATGTACAGTACTTACATAATTTCCGTATTCCAGTATCGTTTATTAACCTAATATATTTACACAACTTTCCAATTGTTTCATTCATAAAATCAGTTTAAAATCAGTGTCACCTATTTTTGGTTTATATACATGCAGTTGCTATGTTTGGCCACCAATGCACCATTTATAGTGAAATTGAAACTATATTTACTTTGTTTGCTTAGGACATTTTTTGTTGTAATAGAAAGTATTTGGTTACCTAGCGTATATACGATTTTGTATTTATTGACGTTAATGACACTAATAATACTCTTCACACACCCATTACTAAGTGGCAAATTAAATATATATGCCAAAAAGCATTAAAAGTAGGGAAAGATTGGATATCATTCCTTTCTATGTATTTTTCATTTCATTCTGAAGTCTAATAAACTTTCAGCAACATCTGTATAAATACTTAGGGGTCTATTTCTAGAGATACTACGTTCTCTGTCAACTGTCAACGTTTACAATGTCTATGTAAAAACTTTATTGCTACTGAAGCCAATAACTGAATGTACACCTTCTGCTAACACCTTCTTATTTTGTAAAAAAAAAAGAAATATTATACTGCACATATCACATTCTATTCCAGGATGTTACCATACGTTTTTCAGCCACTTTAAAGATAGTAATGTTGATTAGTCTTGACTTGTTTTATCTTTTGTGTGCCTGAACCATTGCTTAATCAGAAACTCTTTGAGGGTCTCTGAGGTCTTGAAGCTCTGAGGGCCTGAAGCTTCCAATCAGCGAAAACTGGTTTAGGAAATAAAGGAAAAAACGTATCTGAAATACTTGTGTTCCGACGGAATTGTATACACTAATTCTTAATAATACCTGGCACGTCATGGACAATAAAATATAAAATATATTTTCTTTTAATCGGGTTTCTTTTTGCTTTCTGAGTCGTCGGGATAGTAAACGTTTCGGGTTATTCACAATTTGAAATTTTGGATGCGAACAAGCTACGTCTACATTTCACGAATGAGTGAAAAAGTAAAATATTTGTGCTAGTCAGGTGTTGTTCTTATCGATTCTGAGATTTATTGTTACTTTCATGCACGTGTGTAGTGTTTAATCCACTTGCATAGAAATAAGTGAGTGTGTGTGTGTGTGTGTGTGTGTGTGTGTGTGTGTGTTAGAGTGAGTCGGTTGCCCGGGGGCGATGGCGTATTACGTCCAACGACGCTAGCCAACCCCCCTCCCCACTCCCAACACCCTTCTAGAGTCACAGTTTTACAATTTCATATGCAGATACAGGTCAGCCATAATTATACTGAACAATATTACTACCTCATACATGCTTGAAGTCTGTATTGTGTATAGAACAGGCTACATATTAATAATTGTAACTTGTAAGTTTCTTTGCAAACAGACCTATAATTTAATAATTAAAAACATAATTGTTTCCTATTTGTGATACGATTTATAGAAATCTTAGAAATAGAACAAGACACAGCACAAGAATTAAATTTTATAAGACAACTGCAATACCCACATTCATTTATGCGATGAAGGCGTGGGCCATGACAAAAATGTCGGTATGAAGAACTATACATGACTTCCATGTTTTAAGATTTATATTTTAAATCATTTTCGAAATGAAATATTTCCATAGAAACTACTTCTTTCTTCAGCCTTAACCACAGTACTGTGGTCATAACATACTGACGTTAGCACACTCGATTTTCACTGATGATGGCAGTCGATGGCACTGCCGACACGTCTGGTTTTGCAGAAAACATTGGACCACGGCCAAACATCCCATGAAGGACAACAAACTACTTCTTTGTTGCCGATAACGTAGTACACAAATAAAAAGTTATCCCTTCCCCCTTCAACTACCATTTTCATTTATAGAAAATGTTGCAGGTAAACTACCCCTTTCCCTTACCCGATCTTCACCAAAATCAACAGACCTTGCGTCCTCTATAATTCAGGGAGTATGCAAAAAATTATTTGATTCTGTTTGAAAGTGCGGCAGTTATCGTTCGTCATAGAAAAAATTACCATTGTTAAAACATAAAATGTTGCAGGTAAGCTACCCCTTTCCCTTAACCGACCTTCACCAAAAACAATAGGCCTTGATTCCTCTACAATTCAGGGATGTATGCAAACAATTATTTGATTCTGTGTGATTTTGCGGCTGTTATCGTTTGCCATAGAAAAAATACACACACACACACACACACACTTTTCAAAAAATGACTTTTCTTCGTGTTTTGAGGGTAGTACAATCAGAATCAGCCATTATCTCGAACATGATTTTTTTCGCCATGACCATATTTCCATTTCCTTATGGAATATGGAAGTAAAAGAAACGCGGCAAGATTCACAGTGCTGAAATCCAGTTTCTTCGAAATACTTTAAATTATACATTGCAAGATAGAATAAGCAATGAGGATACCGTATCAGAGCAGAACTCGAACTTAAGGACACAAATGAAATTATTTCAATTTACAGAAGACAATGGTGGGATCGTCTGCTAAGGATGACAGAGGATCGATTACTGAAAGCGGCACTGAACTATAAAGCCATTGGTAGAAGAGACGTGGGTCATCCGAGTATGAGATGGGTGCCGGAACAGGTTTATATAACCTAATCCTTGAAGAGGAGGAGAAGAAGATAATTTTTTCCTGAATTATTCGACGTAAGTTTTACAAAGATTACTCTTGACGTTAGGCTGTGTATGACGATAAGAAAGTTGCATGTTAAGGTTCTTATGGAACGTGTCTCAACGGTGTAACTTCATGGATTTGGTCTTGAGGCCAAAAAACCGAACTCTCATAGGTGTTTCTGAAATGTCCTTCCGATGTGGATCGCTGCATCAAAAATGTCATGAAACGTTTCGCTTATATTACAATGGGACTCAGGTCACATAGATTTAAGGACTACTTCTTCTTCTTCTTCTTCTTCTTCTTCTTCTTCTTCTTCTGGTACTACGGTCCCTGTATGACCCTGGCCTGCTCAACGATTCTCCTCCATTCTTCTCTGTCCAGAGCCTTACTCCTCCAACCTGCCATTTACATCTCCCTCAAATCTCCTTCCACATCTTCATACCATCTTCTCCTCGGACGTTCTCTCCTCCATACTCTCCCTCCGGTTTCCTTTCCAATGCCATTTTTGGGCCTCGGTCATTTTCTCATTCTGACCACGTGCCCCAACCATCTCAACCTTTTGCGCCTTCACTGCCGCAACTATGTCCGCTTCTCCATACAAGTCTCTTAGCTCACGATTCTTTCTTACCCTCCACATCTCCATCCTCCGTCCACGCTGGTCCATCAATTCTTCTCAGAATTTTCCTCTCTAAAACACCAAAGTTTTTTATGTCTTCTAACATCAGTCTAACCCACGTCTCGCTTGCATATGTTTATTATAGGTCTGATTACTGTGGTGTACATTTTCTTTTTGACATTTTTTGATACATTACCGGATTGGGATATATTTTTTAGTGCGTAATAGCTTCTGTTTCCTGCTAGACCTAAGGACACTCATTTTGGTATGAGTGAAACGTTGTCACAGAAGACATTTTGGACGCGGTGGTCAATATCGGAAGAAGACTTCAAACACACAATTCCTTTATAAGACATCACAAATAAAAAATAAACCAATAATATGTCTCACAACCGACAGAGAGTCAAAACATACTAAAGTATTTACTTAACAAACAAAAACAAATAAGTAAATATCGCAGTTTGCAGTTGACCTTGAAAGCGTGCGGGTTCATGTGAATTTGTACGTGTAGTTAATGTGTGTGTGTGTGTGTGTGTGGTCTTATAGATACCACAGTTGGTAAGTTTTATTCATTTATGCTATATCTCAGTCGAGCCACTGAGCATGCCTTATCGTAGTGTGGGTGAAACGTTTGATTTTTGAAAGAAATAAAAAGACGTGCATTGAATTATAATTTAGAAAAACTAGAAATATTGGAAAGACGTATTATTAGGAAAATATTAGGCCCACGAAAATCTACAGAAGGTTGAAATTGAAGAAGTAATTATCAAATATATCAAAGTATAGAAAATATAACAGAAACAATGAGAAAAATAATACTAGTATTTTTTTTGACATTTATATAGAATGGACGACAATAGGTCAACAAAACAGATCCTCAAATATCTGTGGGGAAAGAAGTCAACTTCAAGTAGGATTAAAGAAGCCAAACAAGATTTAGAAAAAAAATAATATAAGCGCAGAAGAAGCAATTGAAAGAGACGTTTTTCGGGAAAAAGTGTTAAAAATGGAAGGAGTCCAGGGTAGGAGAGAGAAAGACGCAGGTCCAAAGTGAACTGAAGACAGGAAGAAGAGACAAAGTGAAAAGATGAAAGAATATTGGAGATAAAGAAAAGAACAAGGAATAAAGAACTAAAATTGGCAAGTGGTCCTTAGATGGCCGATACAAAAAAAAAGACGTGCGTTCAATCGAAAAAGAGTGTTATTAATTTTAACGAAACAAACGCAAATTAATTTTAACAAAATATTCTACAGGGTTGGACCGTTTGTGAGATTTTTTTGTGAGAAGGAGAATCGAAACGCGACCATACGCACCGCGATCATTACAGTGTGAGCAGCGAGTACGCAGACAGATAAACGCCCGCTGGTGAGAGCGGCGGCGACGGTGATTTGCAATCTAAATGGCAGTGCAACAGTTTGCATTAATTTTTCAAGCGCAACCAACGGCACGACGCTAGGCTTCTGTTTAGTTGTGAGTTGTACGAACAGAGAAAGGTAAAGTACAATGGTGTATTCTGCCGTAAGTGAAGACCGAATTCTTTCTTTCACATTTTTGTTAAGCGTCACAGAGAATGATGGATCAAAGGTAAGCTCGTCTGTAGTGGCTTTGAAATGACTCTCCACTCTTTTAGTTTACCTGCTTTGTTCTTCAGTTATTATGTGTTTTAAATTAGTAGATCAATCGTTTTCCAATTAAATCTTTAACAAAAATGTATTTTGCTCTCTGCTTTTTACTCCCATGTTCCAGAAGGAAATGGAAGGTGATGACGAAAAAATCGTGTTCGAGATAAGGGCTGATTCTGATTGTACTACCTTCAAAACATGAAGAAAAGTCATTTTCCGATAAATATCTGTGTGTCGATGTGTAGACCTTATTCTATGCCGAACGATAACTGCCCCAAATTAAAATAGATCAAATAATTTTTTGCATATGTGCCTGAGTTGTAGAGGACACAATGCCTATTGATTTTGGTGAAGATCGGTTAAGGGGAAGGTATAGTTTACCTCCAACGTTTTATGTTTTAACAAGAGTAAAGTACTTAATTTTGATAAATAAAGTATCCTGAAAAGAAGGTCATAATAACCCACTGTAGGAAGGTAGATGAAATATCTATAAATGAAAAGGGTAATTGAAGGGCGAGGGGGTAATTTTCTATAAATGAAAATGATAGTTGAAGGAGCAGAGGATAATTTTTTATACGTGTACTACGTTATTGGCAACACAGAAGTAGTTTGTTGTTAAAATTCCTTCCTGGGCTGTCTGGCCGTGACCTAATGTTTTCTGCAAAACCAGACGTTTCAGCAGTGCCATCGACTGCCATCATCACTGAAAATCGAGTGTGATAACGTGAGGTGGTGTACGTTAGTGACAACAGTACTGTTGTTAAGACTGAAGAAAGAAGTAATTTCTATGGAAATATTTCATTTCGAAAATGATTTTAAATATAAATCTTAGAACATGGAAATCATCTATGGTTCTCCATACCGATGTTTTTTTTTTTTTTTGCTAAAGGTTTGAAAACTTGGACACAAGTACCAACTTCAGTGACATTGGCTATAAGCGAACGGTTAGGTAAATAAAGGCCAAGGAAGTGACGGATCGAGGATGTTGAGAAGCACTTGAGGAATATAGGGATAAGTAGATGAAGAAGACTATGCAGTGAGAGGGCTGAATAGAGAAGAGGCTAAACCCTTACTGGGTTGTTACCTAGTGCAGGAAGAAGTGAAATGGCCACAATCTTCCGAAGTGAAGTCGCTAGGAGACGTGAAATGATGGATGAACGGGATATATTCAATTTATAGTCGTGGTAGATCATAATCATGCCCTGTTACTCAAGTTTTACTGGTAACTAGTAATACCGTGGCATTGCTGCGGGATCCTCGAAATGGCGTGTACTCGTGGAGATGTCGTGGGCTGTTAAATCCAGATACTAGATATACCGAACCCCACGGAGCTGCACGTTTCATATTCCCAGGGGCACCGACCAATTCGTCGTCGGGCGCTTATACTCCTTACGTTTTCGGAAGGCACCTAAGAGATTACGAGACCCTCGCCCACCAACGCGCACTCACACACACGCGCGCGACCAGGTTGACCTGCCTCTAATGGCGCTTCGATGAGTCACTTACTAGGCATTGAACGACAAAACTATGAAAATTTGTATTCTAGATTTTACATAAGTTATGATACATTTTTTGGATTCTATATTCAATTTCCTTCAAAATGGGTCCAAACACGAAATAATTACGACGTTTATGAGCTTTAAAAAGACGCCAAACACTATTCTAAAGCTAACACGTAGAATAGTGTTTGGCGTCTAATATTGGATTAAATAATCTAATACATGGAACCGATTATGTAACGTTTATAAAGAGTAGAGGTATATCATGGCTGGGACACACAAAGGCCGCTTTTAAGCATCCGATTTATATCGTACGATAATCTACGATAAAAACTCGTACGTCATGCAGAGCAACAGAAACAAACGGGCCGTTTTATGCACTGTCGTACGATACATTTATCGTTCCGAATTCAAAAACATATCGTGGTGTCCTAGGAAATGCATCCGATAAAGTATCGGACGAGTTGTCTAGGGCCACGATGGTTCCGTTTATGCACTCGCGGAAAATACATTTTTTATCGTATGACTTTCAGACATCAGTGCTGCCAACCTTCCTGCCTGGCGTCGGCGAGGCCAGTTGTGCCAAGTAATCAGTGGCATTCACGTCGTGGTGTGATTTTATTAATTTGATTTATAAATATGGAAGACATTAATACAGAAAGGCTCATTGACGAAATCCAGAAGAGGAGAGCAATATGGGATCACTTTTCCGATGCTTATAAAAACGAACCGATAAGCGGCATACAACACGCACGGATCCATTTTCAGTACTGTAAAGAGTTTGTTCACACCCACATTCGATATTTTTTGACGCATCATAAAAATCTGATGCAAAACTTGTCGCACAACCGTCATCCTAGTCGTCTTTGTTGTCGGCATCGTTTGTAGTTTACTTACGTATTACTGTATGTTCTCGACTAGTACTCACTGTACTGCCAGTGTGAAGCTGCTACGCGGCCACCGCCGAAACTTGGAAGCTCTCTACCGAACTCGGAAACTCACTCTATTTCTCCTCTGTAGCGTGTGATTGCGCGCACGCGCACGCGTATAAAACAATTACATTAATAAAATACTTTGCCTGCTGTGTCTCGAGTTAGACGGTTATTAAAATGCGTCCATTTTACAAACGAATTAAATTAAAACACTCCCACTTCTTAGAAAAAGAAGAAGTCAAAGAGTTCAGCAGCTTTATATCTCAGAAACTAAGTTTTCCTCTCTTCAGACGCTTCGTTTGTTTCATTTGGTTTAATTATGTTGGCCATATTACTCTCTGTCTGTCTGTCTGTCTGTCTGTCTGTCTGTCTGTCTGTCTGTCTCTCTCTCTCTCTCTCTCTCTCTCTCTCTCTCTCTCTCTCTCTCTCTCTCTCTCTCTCTCTCTCTCTCTCTCTCTCCCCCAGCTGACTCTTTCTTTCCCCTCTATTGTTCCCTATCCTCCTGTGTCTCCCTCAGTATTTCTAGTATTATATTATATAAAGTTTCCGTTGTGTGTGTGTGTGTGTGCTGTTGCTGTAAATTAGGTCGCTGGCAGTAAATAGTTGAGAAATAGTTTAATAAAAATGTTACTTCCTCTTTGCTTTATCTTACTCCACGAGTTTTAGTTACTCAAAGAAAAGACAATACAATATTTAATATAAGATTTACAGATATAAAGGCAACCAGTTTAAATAATTTTTCATTTTCATTGTTTGGCGCTGAAACCCCAGATGTGTGTTTATCTCCTGTTCCAACGAGTCCCAGTTCACTTTACCTTCAACACTCACTTCCAGTTTAGTTTTTAGGACTCTTTCTCTATGTCTACTACCCATCTCATTCTTAGTCCGCCTTTTATCGTTTAACGCAACTGGTTTCCATTTGGTATATTTATTTTTTGTGTTGCTAGTTTCCATCCACGTGTTTCATAAGTTTAACTTTGTTGCGGCTACATTGCCTGTTGCCATGTTTGACTTACAGTATTCATTCTTATTCTCCAAGTAAGAAGTCACAAAATACAACGTTTTATTCTTTACCGTTTATTCTTCCCTAAGCGATGTGATTTCTATCAGCTAAACCTTTTACTCTGACTGCCTTCATTATAATATTCTTCACTTGACGTTTCGGTTCCTAAAATCTGGGATAGTGTTCAGAAGCTGTGAGTGGCGGTTGGAAGACAGACTTTACAACAATCAACGCAGTGTTTATCTCAAAATATTGTGGAACACTACGGAGTAAGAGGGGTTTGAAAAGGCGCATGCAAATTCCGCATTCCGCATCCTATATGGAGACACAAGAAGTTCAACAGGTTTGGAACAGGAATGCTGTGTAATCTTGACAATGTATGAAACGTGATTAAATGGGGGTCCGAATAAGCGGACAAGACTTTGCTGCAGCGTGGGGATGTCTTTTGGAGATGAAAAATAGATACCCTAAATTTTGCAGGTACAGTGAAGTGGCGATTAACCGAGTCTCGATTAACCGAGCTTCCGTTTTATCCCACCCTAAAGCAAGATATAATGGTAAAACAGTTGTTGAAAGTCTGAATCAAATTAACCTAAAAGATGTGATTTATTGGCTGGCGGAATCATGGGACGATGTGAAAGAATCTACTGTCCTGAAAAGCTATAAAAACATTTCGACAAAAAGAGAAAACACAAACGACGGTGAAGACAATGAAGATGATGTAGAATTAGCGGAACTTTTAAATCAGCTACCAGTTACTGAGGCAGTGACGAATCAAGACGTTAACAACTGGATAATTGACGAAGAACTATGTGAACTATCCGAAGAGGCCATTATAAATTTGATTACTCAAAATAAAAACAGCGACGATGAAGAAGATGACACTCCTACTGTGGACAATAAGATAAGCCACGCTGAAGGCTTAAGTGCAATCGAGAGGGCATTGTTGTACGCCGAGCAACAAGAAGACTCGTCACCAGCTGACATTCTGGTCCTGCGGCATCTGCGCAATATGGCGGCAAAGAAGACAGGCAAAAACTGTTAAAAGACTTTTTTAAGAAATTATGAGATTTAATTGTTTAAGATTTTAATCTGACGAGAGTTGTACTGTTACTGTTTTTGCCGCTTAGTGTTATTAATAAAGGATTACATAAGTCATAGAATCGGCTCAGTTTCTTATTTTTCCTTTTTTTCCAATTATTAAATGTTTTTGTGGCAAAGTATTGGCAAAGTTTCACTTACAATATGAAGCAATTACATGTATTACAGCAAATAGAAGAAAAGAGCTTATACTAATGCAATTTTTCTTTGAACCTTCCGTTTTTTCCGAGTTTTTGATTATCCGAGGAGGTCTCAGTCCACATTACCTCGGTTAATCGCGACTCCACTGTAATGAGTTTACTGTAATCGAAGATGAGTTGGATATCGTGTACAGTATGTGTGGAGAAAAACACAAAAACAATAAAAGGAATGGGCTGTACAATCAAGTCCGGAAAAACAGAATACCTTCTGTCTAGAATGATGAGGTAAAGACACGAAGTAAAGCAAAATACACAAACATTTTGGTCGTCGTCGTCATCCTTTACGGCTTAGGCTAGTAGCCTGTTCCAGTCTCAATGGAAGTCATCCAACCATCCCTTACGGAGTCTTCCCATGCTTCTCTTTCCCCTGGGATGAAGAAGTCAAAGGGTCTTCTTGCAAATCTAGTTGGATCCATTCTCTCTACATGTAACCGCCACTCCGTTTTGTACCGGGAGATTTTCTCATTTAAGCTTTCAGCTATGCTTAGCTCCATTCTAACATGATCATTTTTGATATGATCTTTTCTGGTACAACCCTTTACATCTCTCAAGAACCTCACTTCCGCTCCTTGTATTCTATCTTTGGACTTTCTTATCCAAGTCTCACTACCATACAGTAGTTGAGGTATTTCCATTACATTATAATATTTCAATCGCGTCTCTTTCCTTTTTTTCTTTCTTTTAATATTTAATGATACAGCCACAAAGCGAAGGTTACATACATTTTAGTGAGGGTTACAAACAATGAGGGTAGTTATAAAGAAATGTTGAGTAACTTAGGGCAAGCTAGGACTGCAGTCAGACAACTAAATGAGCTACTGTGGAGTAGGAATATTACAAAATATTACAAGTACGGCTGTACACAGCCGTAGAAAGTACTGCTGTTTAAAACTGACAGTTCTCTCACTGGTTGAGGCATATTCACTGTTCAAAGTAACAAATGATAGAAAATTCTAGTAGTTCGAACCTGAAAATAGTTTCTGAACATTGTGAGGAGCCAACGAGACAATTACGTCCACTTAAAAGTGTATCGTACGGTGACTAGAGAGGAAATTACGCGATAACAGATTGCTATCTCACTCACACACTATCTCTATCTATCGCATACTGTCATCTCACAACGTTATTTGTATGTTTCTAATGTTCTTGCCAACTTTTTTTCACACAGTGTGATAAACATTTTACAAAATTGTTCTGCGCATATGCGAAATGAATTAAACTTTGTTAGCCTCGCAACGAAGTGTTTGTCTACGGTGCAACTGAAGCTCACTGTTCAACTACCACGAACCTGACAGGACAAAGGATGCAGGATATTTCGTTAATCATGAAAACACAGCGTAATAGTAAAAAATGAGAATAATGATTTGGTTTTGCTAATAACTAGTAACTAGTAAGCTCCTGAGCTGCAGAACTCGCTCGCTATTTTGAACGAAGTACGTCCTACATTTAGTGTTACATAAATTTTTATATTAGATAATTTTTCAGTTATGGGAAATCCCTGTGACTCTACTATTCCGTAGTAATATAACAATTTTAGAGCACAGAATCATACTGTAAAGACTAAAAATTTTAAACATAAAGATTTTGGTTACAATTCCTTTTAGTCTGACACCCTGCTGGATGTGTTCACAGTTTTCTCAAAATTTTGATATCTTTTGTGGCCCCTGGGTCAAAAATTTTAAATTTCCAAAACTTAACACCACACTCAGATGTTAGTGTTAACATTCTCTTTAGTTTGATAACCACATGTGGTTTATCAAAATGTGGTTTTGTGGAAATGTGGTTTTGTGGTTTTATCAAAATGTTTACTCACTTTTTGGGGCCTGACTGCTAAAACGTTTGGAATTTTCAAAAATTAACAGTGTACTCACATTAGCTTTTGCATTTTTTCACTATTTTGATTCCCTCACATTTTTGCCACCCGCCCCTATTTTTTTTTTTTTTTTTGGGTATCAATTTCAAAAACAATAGGCTTCTGTAGGGTGAAAGTATGGACACGTGTGCCAAGTTTTACGAAAATCGGTTGTACGCTCAAAGTTATCACGAGACACCGCAGACAGATATACAGACAAAAATGCCAAACGGTCGAGCTGAAACTGAGAACTCGCTTCGCTCGTTCAACATCAGTTGATGTTAATAAATTAAGTCGTTAGTATGCCTTATGAAAAATATTTTAGACGTGATATCATAGTGGAAAATTAAACGCACGCAATTAATTTAAACTAAGGTGTACGGAAATTATGCCGCACGGAATCAGGACACAAAGTTTTTGAAACGAGAAAGGTTAGATAAAAAGAAGGAAATTATTAATCATTAGCGTGTAGTCGACTGCAGTGGGTAACTTTACAAAAAGGCAGTAAAGTTATTGCAAGCAAACATGCAAGTCTGATCGTGCATAGAAACTTTCCTCTGACTGCAGAGATACAGAAATAGAGCGGTGACCCATCGGTCGGGGTTGGTGTTGAGTTTGCCATGACGGCCGCCTTCCCAGACACTTACCTGGGACGCTTACATAGACTGTAGAATTTTGTGTACCACTAACAAAACGGAGAAAAAAAATCAGTGGTTATCAAACACAGTGGTTTCATTACGTCAGTGGAATAGGTTCATAGAGATTGCTGCGGAGATTTCTTCTTCTTCTTCTTCTTCTTCTTCTTCTTCTTCTTCTTCTTCTTCTTCTTCTTCTTCTTCTTCATTCCAGGATTAGGCAACATCACCTGTTCCGGTCTCTATTTTCAAAGCATCTGTTGCGTGTCTTACCACATCTCTATTCTCTTTCGGCGGAAATTGAAAGCCTTGTTGAGATAGCCTTTTCGCTTCCACTCTGCCTATTGTTCAATCCATCTCAGCTTACATTCCTCGATTCTTGCATTTACAGAGAATATTTGTGTCTTATCACATCGTTTCTAATTCTATCGTTTCGTGTACATCCCTTTACGCGTCTCAACAAAATCATCTCTGCAGCTTGTATACGTTTGTATGCTTTTTAGAAAATTCACATGTTCCGGAACCGTATGAAAGAGTGGGGACTGCCACAACCTTATAGAACTTTATTTTGAGTTTCATTTCTTGTTTTTCTCCCTCAAGTTCTTTTGATAGTGCCACAAATCTCCTGAAATCTGTTTATCTTTCTCTAGATGTCCTCGTCAAATTGATATGTAATGTCACATTCTAGGCACTGAAAGTGGGCTATTTGCTCCAGCACTTTATCGTTGATCGTAATTGTTGATCTTATGGGATGTTTGCCTTTGAAAGTCATTACTTTTGCTTTATTAATAGATATATTCAGTGAGCAACAGGAGGTGTCTAAAGATTGAATTAGTACAGTAAGTGGTGGAGACGTGGCATGGAACTATCGTTGTTATGAGCTGAGCAGTGACACTATAACCGGAATGGATCAAGATCCAATACATTCAGCTACAGACTTTATGTCAGTGATGATGGCGAACTTAAGAGGAAATAATTTTTACAGTGTTCTCTTTGTTTTTCAAAGCACTTATTCCATCGATTCAAAAATTTCTGTTTCGCAGCAGAAAATTAAAGGATTTTTGCTGAGCAACAGCTACGCCTGCACCGAGTGACACGACATCCTTGATAAACCAACCTTGATTCGTCCATCCTCAACAAACGCGCATGCTGCGTATTACGGTATTTATAATTTTATGCTTTTGTGGGAAATGTCTATTTCTACCCGAACAACAAATTTCCGATTTTATCCCGTCTAGTTCTACTCTTAAGCGAGCTTAGGAACTTCAGTTCCATTAATAAATTGTGATTTCGTCAATTCAACCAAGCACTGTGTCGATTTAAGGTTATATAAGGCTAATGTCGCAATTTCAAACGGAGTTTGTCCTTCAACGTTCTATGAAAGCCAAACTGTTAATTTTTCATTTTTATTACGATAACATATTGAAAAAGTTGACCAGACGTATTAATTAAAATTTTCAAAGAAAAATTTGTTTGCACGTATGTTGTGTATTTTACATGTGCAAAAGCGCTTTTATGTGTGTACTTGTAAAAACGTTGAAAGCACACAGAAGAATTAGTACCACGAAAAATTGACACAAGTGTCAGTCCTAATGTATCGCGTTAAGAACATCGAGTAATATTAATTTAAGTACTGCACTTTCTGTCAAATCAAAACCAATACTAAACTATGTGTAAACTGATCTTCATTGTCAGAATGGAATTTTTATTAATCGTCGAGGACTCGATTTATCACGTTAAACTTAATTTGTGTAGAAACCTGAGACCTCTGTTAGGTTTCAATGTGTACAAGATTTGATCAAAAAGTTCGTGCAATTTTGCAATGTCCAACGCTACAAGTATCCGATTAAAAAACTGTTTGTATGTGATGTTGGTAGACATGTTAGCGACAATCCTCTAAAATTGATGCATAGTGAAGACTTCACAGCTAATTGGGTAAGTCGTCCTTAGGTGTATTACACGATTTATTGTCATTCTACAATGCAGGACTGAAGAACATTGATAAGGTTTGTGTTAACTGTGAGATAAACTGCTCTGTCCTGGTAGACGTGTTCATAAGGCTTCTGGCGAGACTGCTGTGCACAAGCGGTTTACAAACTTCAAAGACTGCCTTACAATTGAAGATCGTGGTTGTCAGATGAAGATTATGTTTTTCTGTTCCATGAAATTTCATCGATAGGCGCAGTGGTAAAGAGTATTATTAGGACATTTTACGCCATGTATATGAAGATGTTTGTAGAAAACGGTCAGATTTACGGAAGAATAATTTATGAAAATTGCAGCCCTATAAGGCGCCTGGACGCACGTCTTACTTGTTAAGAATTTTACAAGGCTAGACAAAAGAAAACTTCATAATGATAACACGGCAACTGCCGTATTTATCAGATGTGTCCCAACGCGTTCTTTCCTCCTCCCAGTAGTGATAATTTCCACGGAAGGACAACGTTTCGCGACCGTCGAGACGTAAAACAAAAATTGCTAAGCGCGCTCAAGGCTGTACCAGAAAGTGCATCTTCAAATATTTTGAAGACTGAAAAACGGCTGGCTTAATCGTGTTACATTCGACTGAGACTACTTTGAAGGAGCAGTATAAGTGTCGATGGATGAATACATAATTTTTAAAATAAACAAGAACTGCATAAACTTTCTGACCATACCTCGTATTTTATATCTGCATAAGAGCTTTTATGTGTGTGCTCGTGAAAACGTTGAAGGCGCACAGAAGAATTAGTAGGCTACCACGAACAATCAGACACCTACTTGACATAAGTGTCAGTGCTAATGTATCGCGTTAAGAACATCGAGTAATATTAATTTATTAATTGCTTGCACTTTGTATCAAGTCAAAACCAATAATACTAAAATATGTGTAAACTGATCTTTATTGTCAGAATATAACATAATTTATTAATCGTCGAGAACTCAATTACATCACGTCAACTTAAGTTGTGTAGAAACATAAGACCTTTATTAGGTTTCAGTGTGTAATCCGTCCGATACTATTTTATAAAATTAATAAATTATCGTTTTTGTTTTCAACTGAATTCGTATTTCAACGAATTTTAAAGTTTTTCTTGTGCGTTCTGTTCATTTTTTTACTCTACCGTAGTTACATTCCTTGCAGTTTTAATATAATATTACTAAAAATAATTTTTATGTTAGTGTTAATGCTTTCACAAAAATAATTATTTTATTGTAGCTTATAGATGTTGGCAAAATATATATATAGACAGGTGTGATAGCCAAAAAAATTGTTTTCTCCCGTTATCTCGATGCCAATTACACAGGCTTTTCATGTATTCAACAGAAGCCACGTAAAACAGGTGTCCCAAGGCATATTAAATTAAATTCACCCCGGCCTCTTGCATGATACATGTTTTGCTCCCGCTCTACATGCTTCTTCTCTCTCTCTCTCTCTCTCTCTCTCTCTCTCTCTCTCTCTCTCTCTCTCTCTCTCTCTCTCTCGCGTAGTCTGTATATTTTGAAGATACGTTTTCTTTCTGTGTCGTGGTCTCTTTTGTGACGTTATTTGATTATACTGTATTTTGTGCAAATACACGCGTAGGCGTTCTGAAGAATTTTAGACGCACTTTCCACTTTTAGTGATTAAATTAAACGTCATTGTTTTGCATGTCTTATGTCTGTTTGCTGAAAGTAGGCCTAGTCACTGAAATGAGTGAAAAAAGTGTCTTGTATTAAAATGTATTAAAAGTGTCACAGTGCAGGTTTTCGTTCAAATTTGCCGTTAAAAGAAAGAGAAGATGTTTTTAAGAGGGGGGGGGATTGAATTCTCAATTTGACTGAAGATTTAAATGAGACAGTTGTGACTGGGTGGGAAAAACAAGAAGATTTCTGTGGGATGGCCAACAGAAGCGTATGCCAAGTATTAAACAGTACTCGGACGCTAAAATAGCCAGTTTATTATCGGTTTCCCGGCAACAACCTGAAGGCCCTGAGAACTTTTGAAAGGAAAATTATTAGAAGAATCTTCGGAGCAGTATGTTGTAATGGTGAATGGCGGATCAGATCTAAAAAAAGAAATAGACTCCATTCGAAAACAGGGAGATACCGTACGATTTATAAAGTCCAGAAGAATCAGATGGATAGGGCATGTAGAAAGGATGGATAACCAAAGGTCTGCTCCCCAAAAGGATAATAAATGGGCACATAGATGGGCGCAGAAGAAAAGGCAGGTCAGGACAACGATGGCAAGACGACGTGGATGAAGACCTGACTAGGATGGGTGTCGGCTCGCGAAAGACGAAGGTACATGATTGGATTATCTGGAGGCAGATAATTAGGGAGGCCAAGGTCCATCCTGGATTGTAGTGCCGGATATGTATGTGTGTATGTAAGCAATGACCTAATTTAAGAAACTGCCTCTTGCTTAATTCGCCTAATAAAGTTGATAACAAGTGATTGATATCTAGGATACGAGTTAGAAAAGGGTGCCTAGAAAGTAGAGTGGAAACTTCTAATTTATAAGTCGCATTTCTTCGTTTTCTTTTTTAATGAATATATTACTTATTTTCAACTCCGTCTTGTGACTTCTAGTGACTCTGTTACGCGTTTCGAAACGATTGTCCGCCTTCAGACATACATAGGCCTATATCACTCGTTCGAGGTCGTAAACGTTAAAATTAAGGTTCTAGTAACGCAATTCCCTTCGGCGGTGTGAGTCGGCAAGTAGACGACGTGAAGTGTGGGGGGGTCTTGGCATGGCAGCCTGCAAGGTGATATTGGGTAGGATGATAAGCATCGGCAGCAGGATGTCCGCCCAGTGTGGAGGCGGAGGGGCCCCTAGTGGGTCAACTGCAGCACAGATGGACTGAGTTATATAGCCCTACTGCGACCGGGCAGAGAACGCTCGGGAGCCGAGGTGAAGTCAACTCCCTAGGGGGAATAACAGCCCGAAACCAACGTTCCTGGTGTTCCAGGTACGGGCTAACAACCCACTGCTGTCAAACACATATTGTTACGTAACCTACAGGAGATAGTGTAGAACGGGACCTACAAGCTACTGGAGTGAGACAATGGCAGCGGTGAACAATAGATGGAGACGAGCGGAGGAATGTCCTGAATGAGGCTATGGCCCACCAAGAGCTGTGACGCCGTAGTGATGATGACGATGATAAGGTGCTACGACAATTAAGCAACAATGTCGAAAAGTCAGCAGGTGCAGTTAGGTAACGTTCTACACAGGTGCAGTGTCTCTGTCAAGGCCGTGAAGGCAAGTGGCACCCCAGACTTTTCTAGTACTTGTAACTAAGCAAATTATGCTGGCTCGCCTCCAAAAGAATGGAAAAATAAACTGGAACATCTGGAGGCTATATATAAGCAACAGCGGCCGGCTTAGTCAGTTAGTTACACCTGGCGAGATTGTAGAGTGCGGACCAAGTGATTATTGTGTTATAATTAGTGCGGAACTCTTATAATAGACGACATTATTATTGCGTGTGGACAATTTTAACTTGAATAATTGTACGAGAGTACCTTGTTTACTACAAATTGTTATTGTGACTAATTAAAGCAGGTAATTAGTGACTTCATTGGTGTCGGTATCTTGTTTCCACTGTACAATACGACGATCCGTGAGAATAAATAACGAGACCAAAATAACGAATTTCATAGCAGTCACTTTAGGGTTAAGGGCAGCAACTGTTAAATAAATTCCTATTTATGTTATTACCTACTGTCGTACGTGACTACTGTTAAGAACTTTTGAGCTTTAAATCCATTTTCAGGTTAGGTTGCTAAGCCGCAATCTTCTAAAACTGCTCTCACTTGCTTATACGCCTTGTTTTGCTTTAGTATACGTGTTTTTGTGCGAACGGCCGCGTTCGAAATGTGTGTAGAAGTTAGTTTCCCGGAGACGGAGTTTGTGATTTACTAACGTATCGGAAGACGAATTAGAAACACGTCCGCGACTTGGTTAGAGCAGTGTACCGCATTCTGTGTGCCACCACAAGACAACAGCTGTGCTGCAAACTATATAGTAGTAAGAAATTATTAACTCCCAGTTGTAGTTTTTTATATGTTTCTATTTCTCTTGTGTGCCCCTGTGCTGACTGAACATAATAAGATGGGCTGAATTTTGATGACTGACTAAATATAAATAAGATGCTTATTTACTGTAAGGTGTCACACGCGCGAGCTACTCTATAAGAAAGAAAATGTAAATTGTGGGTAGCAATTAATTATGAGAGTAGACGTTGCAGATTTTATTATTGCCTGTCTGCAGATTTTACGTTGAACACATCGTTGGTGATCCACCCAGTGGGGGTGTTGTAACTCCCTTGGCAACGTCGCTGCACCCAAACCACACCGGGCAAGTCAAGTGCTCTGCATGCACTGCTTGTTTTGTGGATATTATGCGGCAATCCGCTTTATTTGTAGTCTATTTTTGTTGGCTTCTTCTGTTTTTAAATCGAAGCATCTGCTTATTAGTGTTGTTTTAACTTTATTACTTTAGGGCTGTATTTATGCACCTACCCTTTGTCATGAGACAGCTGATCCTTTGGTACTTTAAATAATACGCTATACGAGGATGGGCTGAAAAGTTCCGGTTCTGACACAAAGATGCACTATGCTCATTATTTTGATCGTGTTGTATAATTTCATCCTTTGTAGGCTGAATTTAGATATTTCAAGTCAAAGAGTTGTTTAGTATTAGTGTGACAGTCCATCACAGTAAACGCCTCAAGCATTCTTTTAACAGCGGCCAGTTTGGAAATTCGTGGCTAAACACTTTTTTTGAAGTGTTTTCGCTGTGCATTAAGAAATCGGACAATTTACAATTAGTACACTTCTTCTTTTCCACATCGTAACATATCGATACAATCGCACATATTAAAAACACCGAAAATGTACTGCTGGAACGGATAAAGGTACAGTTCCTATAAAACATCACTAGTTTCACTCCATTATTTTCAGTGATTTCCCATAAGCGATTCCGAGCGTTTCAACTCGTATCTTCAGATCAGAATAGAATAAAAATAACAGCCCATTTGAACTACCGGAAAATCAGAGCATTGAAAATATTTGAGTGGAACTAGTGGTAGCCTACATTTGTTCACGCTAACGGTCAGATGAATAAACAAATGCAGAGGTAACAGTAACGTTAACATAATTACTTTGAAGCTGCACTAGGATGGATCTAAATATTCACATACAATCTGACATTAACACACTCAACCCAGTACATAAGGATGTGTCGTCAGCCAACCGAAAGAAGCCCCATTTTAGATTGATCTGACCGAGCCACACAGTGCGTAGACTTTGCCTTGTATTCTACTAGAATGTATCAGTCAAGGACACGATGGTATCGAAATTTATATATCATACTTCAGAAACAAGTAATTGCAAATAATTCTGTTTCATCAACACTGGAATGCGTAAAGCTGTAGATTCTATCAGTCAGATTCTTATAGACTCTAGTGTCATGGTAATGTGTTTGTTCGGTCGCTTTACGACCAAAAATTCAAAAACTAATGCCTTCAATTTGTGCACACAGCCCCTTCTCTTCTAGGTTAGCAGCCCGTATATAGGAACTGCAACCGATATAGAAAAGGAGCTGGATGGAACGTTGGGAACTCTTCTCCATCGAAGTCAATGGTTAAGGGCCGGGTAACTGAATTTAAAATGGGTCGGACAAGCACAACTGACGACCCTCGTGTTGGATGTCCAATTGCAGTGACTGCGCCAGAAAAATAGAAAAAATCTACAAAATCGTATTAGTAGACCGTAGAATGAAAGCAAGAGAGGCAACAGAGACTGTTGGTATATCAGCGGCACGAGTATATGAACATCTGCGTATGACAAAGCTATACGCTATATATGTGCAGCGTTTGCCGACACTTCAACAAAAACAGTGTCGAAAGGATTTTTCCACAATGTATCGCGAAAGACGAACTAACTCCAAAGAAGGCAAAGTCAATTCCTTCTGCTGGCGACTGTTTTTTGGGACGCACGTGGATAATCAACAATGACTACCTTAAAGAGGGGAAACAATTAATGTCGAGTACTATGCAAACCTACTGCACCTTTTAAACGACGAAATCAAGAAAAAAACTGCCACTTTTACCGAAAAAGAAAGTACTGTTCCAGCAAGGCAATGCACCACCTTACACGTCAATTGTTGCGTAGGCTAAAATCAAAGAATTAAAGATTGAATTGATTCCTCACACGCCACATTCGCCTGATTTAGCCCCGAGCGACTTCTACTTCTTTTCCAATCTCACAAAATAGCTTGGTGGAAATGATTTACTGACGACAATCAAATCAGCGGTGCTGTAAGCAGCTACTTTGAGGACATCGACAAATCTGCTTATCAGACTGCCATTACCGCTTTAGAACATCGTTGGAAAAAGTGTACAGAGCTGAATGGAGATTATGTTGATAAATAAATGAAAATTAATCCAAGAAAAGTGTTATCTTCTTATGCAGGCCCGGAACATTTCACCCTACACTTGTACGTGCCCGTTATGCAGGCCCGGAACATTTCTCCCTACACTTGTACGTGCCCGTTATGCAGGTCCGGAACATTACACCCTACACTTGTACGTGCCCGTTATTCAGGCCCGGAACATTACACCCTACACTTGTACGTGCCCGTTATTCAGGCCCGGAACATTACACCCTACACTTGTACGTGCCCGTTATGCAGGTCCGGAACATTACACCCTACACTTGTACGTGCCCGTTATGCAGGCCCGGAACATTTCACCCTACACTTGTACGTGCCCGTTATGCAGGCCCGGAACATTACACCCTACACTTGTACGTGCCCGTTATGCAGGCCCGGAACATTACACCCTACACTTGTACGTGCCCGTTATTCAGGCCCGGAACATTACACCCTACACTTGTACGTGCCCGTTATGCAGGTCCGGAACATTACACCCTACACTTGTACGTGCCCGTTATGCAGGCCCGGAACATTTCACCCTACACTTGTACGTGCCCGTTATGCAGGCCCGGAACATTACACCCTACACTTGTACGTGCCCGTTATGCAGGCCCGGAACATTACACCCTACACTTGTACGTGCTCGTTATGCAGGCCCGGAACATTTCACCCTACACTTGTACGTGCCCGTTATGCAGGCCCGGAACATTTCACCCTACACTTGTACGTGCCCGTTATGCAGGCCCGGAACATTTCACCCTACACTTGTAAGTTACGTGCCCGTTTTTCTCTTCGAAGTACATTGGTCGTGCGTGTACGACTATCGCAGTTTTTTCGCTGTGCTCTGAAGTAATCAGAAAACTGTGACCGTGACCGATAGCCATTTCAACATTGGACACGTTTCGCGTAAGGAGTATTCCAGTAACCAAAATTAATGGCCTGTTCTGTTTGAAGGAATATGCCGTACTTACCGAGTGTAACTTGCGCGCCGCGTCGTGGATGGCGACAATGTGGGTGATGTTGTACCTGTTGAGTTGTACGGAGTCCTTGGAGTCGCGATAGTTACCCACGTATAGCCCCGGCAGCACCTGAAACACGCAATACACACACACTGTACGTTAGCACTCGGTTTATGTAAACCCTCAGGCTCACTGTTTTGCACAAAGTACGTTTATTATTACTTCAGATTGTGATATTAGATAATTTCTTAATTATGGGAAAAATTACAAAAAACGATTCTCTACTATTTATTTAGTAGTAATATAACAATTGTAGAGCACACATTCGCTACAATAAACACTAAACATTCGGATTTGAGTTACAATTCCTTTTAGCCTGACATACCCTGCTAGATTTTCACGATGTTTAAAAAATTTTGATCTCTTTTTTGGGATTTCGGTTAATTTCCAAAACTTAACACTACACGTTAGTTGAAATTCTCTTTATTTGGATTCCCTACATGAATTTTTGCTATTTTAACCAAATTTTTACCCACTTTGTGGGGGGCCCTAACGTCCAAAAATTTTGACATTTTCAAAAACGAACACTGTATTTTGATACTTATTTAAATTTTCTTTAATTCGATGCCTCGCATTAATTTTTTGATTTTAACAAAATTATAACCCACCTTTTTGAGCTTTGACGTCCACAAATTTTGAAATTTAAAAAATCAACATTATATTTAGACTGTGGTTTAAATTCCATTTGATTTGACACCACACACGGGCTGTTGCGAACTTTTCATAATTTTAAGCCTCCAAATTTTTGCCACCTACCCCCCGTATTTTTGAAGAAGTGAACCACAAACACTACAGAGGTCGGTGGGATAAATGTATGGACACGCACGCCAAGGTTTACCAAAATCGGTTTATGCGTACAAAAGTAATCGAGAAACATACGCTAAACAGACACGTAGATGGGTAGACGACAGACAAATGCCCAACGGTCGAGTTGGAACTGAGGACTCGCTTCGCTCGTTCAACAACCACAGTTTTCATTTGTGCACACTGTGACGTAGTCGCTTTCGGTGACGTAGTTCTTGTCTTCAGACAGTAGCCGAATGAAGAGTCGACGCGATTGAGGACAACTTCCACTACACATATCGAAAACGTCTATTTGTTTTAACATGGGGCCTAGCGTTAACAGACCAGCAAATTTTGTCTCAGCAGTCATGAAACTGAAGCCACATGAGCAAAACCTGTTTTAGATGGTACTGTTCTGGAGCAGGTCAGTAATTCTGGAATATCTGGGCAATAATTTGTGTTACATTACGAACAATAATATGGTGAAAAAACGGTACATGTTCAACCATACGTGAGGAACCAACAGGAGAACTCTAAAATAAACAATGAAGTTCCACAATGTGACGTCCCTCCCCCGCAGTTCTCTACGGGTTTGAGAAACACGTCTGAAGTTCCACAATGTGACGTCCCTCCCCCGCACTTCTCTACGGGTTTGAGAAACCCGTCTGAAGTTCTACCATGTGACGACCCTCCCCCGCACTTCTCTATGGGTTTGAGAAACACGTCTGAAGTTCTACCATGTGACGACCCTCCCCCGCACTTCTCTATGGGTTTGAGAAACACGTCTGAAATTCTACAATGTGACGGCCCTCCCCCCACTTCTCTATGGGTTTGAGGAACACGTCTGAAGTTCTACAATGTGACGGTCCACCGCCGCACTTCTCTATGGGTTTGAGGAACACGTCTGAAGTTCTACAATGTGACGGTCCACCGCCGCACTTCTCTATGGGTTTGAGGAACACGTCTGAAGTTCTACAATGTGACGGCCCTCCCCGCACTTCTCTATGGGTTTGAGGAACACGTCTGAAGTTCTACAATGCGACGGTCCTGCACCGAACTTCTCTATGGATTTGAGAAGTGGACTTTAACGAAATCACAGGTCAGTCGTATTCAAGAAGCCAATATGAGATTTCTCAGGCATGTGCCAGGGCATACTGTACGGCACGTGCCAGGCACATGGATGTACGGCAGGACCTGAATGTTATGAGTATACTTAATAGAATTGTCCAATATCGGTTGAAATGGTTCGAACAACTTAATCGAATGGATGACTGCCGCCTAAGCAAACAACTATGGAATTGTAAGGCAAAAGAACGGAGTGGTGTGAGGCGTCCGAAGAAGCGTTGGAATGACCAGCTCTAGACGATCTCCTTGGGACCGGAACAAACCCATGTTTTGTTTAATCCTTGCTGAAGATGATGATGATTATTATTTATCATTAACAAATTGTATTTTAGCTTTAATGGTTTACGTTAAGTGGGAGCATTCGTTCTGAGTTCTGCCTATAAAATTCTGCACAACTACAGTACTAAATCTTCATTCTTTTGCACACTCTTGTCTCTAAGTCCACGTTACGGGTTAGCGAACCAGAAGTATAACTATAATTCTTTACTGCCTTCATATGGCTTGATCATTTTACATTTAGTATTAAAACAAGGTTTTCAGTTACAGAAAGGCAGACATCATTGCGACAGCGGATATTCCGCATTCAAAGCGGACCTTCCGCTTCCACATAAAACCGGAAGTCGAACATTTTCATGATTACTGTATTTCCCTTGCTTGTACAGTTCGGAAAGTAAAATTACAACGTACAGCTGTGCCTGCTTTTGTGGGCCTCAACAATACGTATCGATTTCCATCAGCGAAGTGCGCTCGTTGTAAGTTGGCCGGACTTACGTAACAATGCAAACAAAAGCTACCGACGCCGACGTTGCGAATAATTTATTCGGCTTAGTAAACATTCAATTACGAGCCCACCTGCAGCCTCCTGTTATTCTGTTCTTATTATTAAGTGTTTAAATTTTTTATCTACTTTAATAATTCGTCGTACTTTAATACCATTATTAATTATTATTATTCATTATTTGTCTTCTACTTCCATCAGAGACTAGAAAAATCGTCTGTTCCGGTCCCAAAGAAATACATCCACTTCACTAACGCTTCCTATACTTGGTAAAGTTCTTAGAGGACATTTATGCTACGCGAGTGTCACAAAGGAGTTAGGCCGGCCGCACACTGGAACGAGATTTTGTTTCGAAACAGAACCGTTTCGGCGCATTCTGTCGCAAAGCGTCGCAGATGACTCTACTGCCATTAGGATCTATAAAGCGCCACACACACTGGCTGCGACATTGACTAGAGGTGTCGCGAGGCCTCTTGCGACCAAAGACGATGCTCCTTCAATTTATCTCTGGCAACAATACAGCCTGCGACATTTTGAACTGCGCATGCGCTGGATTATAACAGACACTGCGAGGAGCTTATATTGTTACGACGGTCTCACGGATCGTCGTATGGTACAGTGGAAAACAAAATACAGACACCAATGATTTCATTAAAAACCAGCTTTAATTATCACAATTAACCAGTTTCTAATCAACAAGATTATACTCGTACCAAAAATTCAAGTTAATCTGTCCACACAAATAATAATGTCGACTAAAAAGAATTCCGCACTATAATCACTTTTCACTAATACACCCCTTGAGGCGCCACTGTCTAAATCGCCCGACATAAAACTCAACTGAGTAATCGCCGACGTAAGACTGACTCTAAGAGGCAGCTGTCGTTGTTTAAATAGATAGCACAAGTGTTCCAGAATAATCTATAATACGCGTCAACACTACTCAAAAATACTAGAACGTAATTGATTGCGGTCTTGAACACAGTGCGCCGACCTGTATGGTCTGGAATAGCCTCGTTGACGCAAGTTAAGAGTCACGTACGCACACAACATTACAGTTGGTTCTGCTGGGATAGCCGATAAATATGTAGAACGTTCCGTAACAGTGTACCAATATTACACTTACTGGAAAGTGCGTGTATTGTCCTTTCGTTCTGATTATCGCGTATTGCTGTGTATTTATTAATATTATTAATTGCTATTGAGTACAAAATGGAAACCAGTTTAGGTAGAGTTGAAACTGAAACAGTTGCAAAATAATGCCTGTCACGAACCCACGAACCACACACTTTTACAGCTCAAAAACGGCAACGAGAAATTGTTTTGTCGTAAAGCAATGTCTCAAGCCTCTTCACGCCGAAACGACGCTTTGCAACACAAAATGTCGCTGCAGTGTGCGGGCGGCCTTAGGATGCTAGATGGCAACTTTCCTGAGGAAGTTTAGCAATATAAGCCTATTGGATAAAGAACAGGTGATTCGCCTATTCCCTGATACAAGAAGAAGTCGATAGTGGACAATATTATTATCACGCATTATAACGGGGGATGAATGACGGTTACACGGTTATGGCACCCAGTGGGGGATTATCCATAACACTGGGATATGCTGCAGCACCGGGCACCAGGGCCTCAGCTGTCAGAGGGGGCACCATCCAGCTGTAGATCACAAAAACGTTTTGAAGATAATAAATGTGAAAAAACACTTTATGCCACGAGTAAAACTTCAAGAAAGAGGTTCTTTCAAATCGATCGAATGAAGATGATAGATTCCATGATACTACAGTTTGTCCGCTCAAAGTATTAAACTGGATTGTTATTGATTGTAGAACGATGTATTTCCGAATATATACATTGCTTCTCGTCTGCTTTTGACGATTCCAATAGCTAAATGCGAAGCTGAAAGATCATTTTCTGTATTAAAATGCATTAAAAACATTGTTGCGAGAAGCGTACCGAACAATCCAGAACTTTATCCACCTCCCCCCCCCCGTAAGTGTGGCAGCTGTGCGTCATTCAAGTAGATGATTCTGGTGAGTTCCAGGAACTACGCATTAAGCAGCCGGCGTGCAGTTAAGAAAGGAAAGCTGTACTCGGCCTCAGCACAGCGTATATAAAGCCATAGCTGCCGGGTTGTCTGTTAGTTACGTGAGCGACTTCCGCTAGTGCGGATTGAGTGCTTGTCAAAGTGAAGAATTATTGCGTTATTTGTTTTATAATTGTGCAAGACTCTATTAGTAGACATTGTTTATTGAGTGTCAACAATTTTTATTTTTGATTTGTTATAAGAGACTGTGTTGTTAATTACGAACTGTTTAACTGTGAAAATTAAAGCTGGTGATTAGTGATTAATTGGTGTCTTGTACTGATTGTGTTATCAAGTAGACCCTCGTAACAATATGTTGAGTTCATCTATTGGAGATGGGAGATTACCTTCGTTAGCAAGGTTGAATACTGAAAGCCAGATAGATTGAATCGCTTGATTTAAAAGAAATTATACAAGACTTCGTTAAGGCAAAATCAAGAAAAAATGGATCGATTAATATTTTCTTAGCTTAAGTACAACTATGTTTATTGTAATCACTATCCAGCTAAATATTTGTTGTAATTTAAGAGTTTAATAAAATAATTGTTGTTTTTTCAAATTTTATAAGCCATTTATCAGTGTAAGTAATGGATAAAAGGTTAAATTTTGAATCGGGGGGGGGGGCACCCATCTGATGGCAGCATAGGTCACCACGCGCTTCAGACCCTGATGGGACCAAATCAAAGGTTACGGCACTCAATGAGCCAAGCGTGTCAAACATTCAGTGGCGGCTGGTGGTTGAAAAATTAGGGGGTTGCAGTTGTGTTGGTTGGATGGTATAAAATTGTTTTATTCTCTGGACAGAAAATGTCAAAGTCTCCTCCCCTTCAAATAATACATAAGGAAAGATAAATAGTGCAATTTTAGTGTCACACCCAGATAACCACTATTATTTATTGTATAAATCTTTTTTAAATGTACGATTAAATATTCTGTTAGCTGATTTCACACTTTGATTAAAATTTGAAAGGTTCGGTGTAGGCATACCTACTGTCTTAATTTCAACTTTTTCCTCAATAGGACGTAAACTGAACAGCGTTTTCGTTAAGTTTACGACATAATTCATTGCGTCCGACCAGTTAAATATAATAAATATCTTGCACTACGACATCTTAATCCTTTATATGTACTATTATTTACATTTAACGATGAATTGGACTGACACTAACAACGAACTTTACAAAAAATTCGACCGACACTAACTCAACTAACATAACATAATCTTACAAATTCCAACCTGGCGCACCACGTGTTATTTACCAATAAACAGACTGGTGGCGCCGTGACGTACAAGCGTGGTTTGCAGTCCCTAATCACACCAAACGAGCCTATATCGTTGTAATAGGAACACCCGAGTCTAGCCAGCGAGACCACTACTCCATTGTATTTCCCCATACACAAAGCGCGAGAAATCGTTCAAGCTCGGCATTAAAAGACGTTCCGAGAAAAGCGAAATGTAGTGGAGAATGATTCCCAGTGATTACAAACCACTAACCAGAATACTTTTGTACGAAAGTAAAAAACAAATACCAGTAATTTCTTTTAAATGTACCAATTACAGAACCGCTTCAAAACAACGACCCCATTATAATACTTCAATCAGTAGCTACTACGATTTTCTCTTCTCTTAAGTGATTCCCGTATTGCTTTCAATTGTTTCCCTCTCTACTCCGCGAAATTTTTGCACGTTTTCTAAAGGCTTTGTTTGTTTTTTTGCTTATGTAATTTCTGACTTCTTAAGACTCTTTTTTTTCAAGTATCGATTGTTACCGTATCGATTGCTCGCGGTCTTGGTCCATAAACACAAACTCAGAATTTCAACTGCGCGAAAGACTAATTCTTAATTTAATTAACTTACATTCGCTCCATCTTTTAATAGCCTGCCTACTTTGGTAACTTTTTGTTTTTCTAAAGTCAATATAAATAAGTGCTACAGACTGTATTGTCAGTTCCAGTTGGTTCAATATCGACAAAACGTTTTCCATTTCAATTCCACTGGTTAATGACAAAGCGTACGCTCGCGCTTCTTTCGCCAATATTTAATTAAATACTATCTGACAAGTGTAAACTTTAAATTAAATTCACATAAAGTATTGTTTTTACCCAAGTAAAGTGAAGTTTTTGAATAATTGGTTTGTTCAAGTGTACACGTATAGCGGCATATGCCACTTATCTTAGAATTGATAGGCCTACTTACAGGTTGCATGTTGTTACGACGTCACAGAACACTTTACGTGTTTGTCGAACGATCCATTGGAATGTTGTGGCGTACGTGATTTCAACATGCGCTTGCGAGACTTTTCTAGACGCCCCCAGCCTCGCTGACTGTGTCAAGGCCGCAATTAATTACGTCGTAGTGTAGAGATAACGCGTAGTTGTGTAATGTTCTGGTCTGTGAGCGGGGTATAAATCAAGCCGTCAGCGGCCTTCGTTCAGTTATTATCGGGCGATATTACTCTGTGCGTTCAAGTGGTTATTAGCGCAGTTCGTAATATTGTGGCGAAGTGTTTGAATGTGTTTTTATAATTGCGCAGGACAATTGTAGTACAATAATTGTGTTTTATATTAGGTGACATTTTTTATTACGTGTGAAGAATTTTTATTTGATTTGTTTTAAGAGACTGTCTTGTTAATTACAAACTGTTTAATTGTGATAATCAAAGCTGGCGATTAGTGACTTACTGGTGTCTTGTATTTTGTTTTCCACTGTACTATACGACGATCAGTAGACCGTCGTAACAATCTGTAGAACCATAAACAATTCGTTTTTATGAAGCTCGATATTTATCGAAAATTTCTAAACTAGATAGTCGTATATTGTTTGCAACAATCTTACATGAATCAAAGTAAATTACTGCCTTTGGCAGATAGAAATTGTAATTAAAGTGTTTACAACTGTTTTGTAAATGTTTATAACTGTTGGATGTTACTTGATGCATGGTTCCACATTTAGTTCCTTCTGCTTGAATGCGTTGAGCCTAGATCCGTTGTTTCCGCAATTCGCTGTGGGTTTACTTAACTTCGCACATCTATCAGTTAGATTCTATGATTATTCAATTAACAATATTATTGTCTCAGGGTTCGTTTATACGGGTTTAGTATTTTATTTACTCAAGTGCGCTGAACTTGCACTTATCGCAATGTTGAAGTGTTCTCGCGAAGTACACTTATAGTTATAACTCCAGAAGAACATAACTTACGTTATCAGACACCACTATTAATACTGACCCGTATTATTAATTATATTATTATTATTATTATTATTCCTAACAGTGGCGTATCTAGAATTTGGCCTTGGAGGGGGGTCCGGGGTCGGGTCGGCTTCATACAAAACAAAAAATAAGTCAAGACTAGTCAACATTACTGTATTTAAAGTGGCTGAAATCAGTCCCATTAAAGTCAACGGTAATAACACAATAGAAATACGCTTTACTGAAACATTGTTTACAGGATACTTACTGATTTAATTGATTTTCCTATATTTCAAACATAATTATATGCTAATGCTGTGTAATAAACATATTTGAATATTTAGAATAGTCTTACTACTATATTAGCGTACGCAGCCTGAAAAAGTAATAAAACAGCCTAAAAATTAAAAGATTAACAAAATTCGTCAACTTTTCCGACCCACTAGGGGGGTGCGGTTCCGTTCACCCCCCCCCCGTAAATTCGCCCCTGATTCCCAATAATATAGGCTGTTAAATTGCCTGATAATTTCATAATGGTATCTGAAAATTATAAAATTGACTTGAGGTGCCACGTGACAATTAAGCTCGTGGCACCTGCACGGAGGATTCGTCTTCTCTTGTGAGCGCTTTCTGAAGAAGTCCCAGATCTAACCGACGTATCGAGGGTTCTGATTGGTTGAAATTGTTTTCTGCGTCAAAGACAAAGATTGACAATAATTAAAAGCTCTGGTCAGGCTTTTTGCACCAGCTCGTAGAATCATGTCCAATTGTTATCTGCCAATTTTACGACTTCACTAAAATATTTATCATATAAAACTGCATAAAAACATTAAAATTTGTTGACTTGTTCATGCGACATTAGAAAACTGTTGCGTCAAATATGGTACACAATCTGTCAGAGTTTCATTTGGATACATGAATGTAGCGTGATGTAGCCTCGCATTACCGTAAGCCGGTGTGGAATCTGAACTTCGCTCTTTTTTAAAATTAGAGTGGAGGAGAGATCAAGGAGCTGGCGAACACAGCGGAGATTAAGACACAGGAGCTAGAATTCAAGGACACATTGCAGTTGAAGCTTTTGTACCATTTGTAACTCCCCCCCCCCCCTCCAACCGTTTATAATTCAAAATGGCAAATTTTTCTGAAACATTTTCTTAAAGTTAGTGTAGTTTATCTCATTCTTTATCATCATCATCATCATCATCATCATCATCCTCAAGGTTTAAACCAAGGATGGTTTGTTCCGGTCTCAAACAGGCAAAGATTAGAGCTGGTCACACCAGAGCTTCCTCGGACGTCCCACACCTCTCCGTCCCCTCGTCTTATCGTTCCATAGTTGTTTGGGGATGCGGCAGTCATCCATTCAGCAAAGATGTTGCTACCAATTCAGCCGATACTGGGCGATCCTGTCGAGTATACTCATAATATTCAGTTCCTGCCGTATATCTGTGTTTCTTCTATGATCATGGAGAGTATACCCTGCCAAGTGCCTGAGAAATCTCGTTTCAGCCGCTTGGATGCGACTGGCCTGGCCTTTCGTTAAAGTCCAATTCTCAGACCCATAAAGAAGTGTGGGAAGGGCCATCACCTTGTAGAATTTTAGGCGTGTTCCTTTACTTGCTGACTTAAGGGTTCCCCTGATGGTCCCGCACATAAGGTTGAACTTATGCAACTTGTTCACCACTTCGTTGCTTGCATTATAAGACACACATCTTATAAGACACATCTCATTCTTTATACAAAATGCAATTTAACCTCTTCAATTGTAAACGTATCCAAACTGCAGAGATAAAATTTTTTGCGTTCAGTGGGATGATACACATTAAGAGATGGTATATATTTTAAGTACATGAAAAAATAATAGATTATCTCATTATGAAATGAAGAGGCTACTTAAACAGGCAGCCGGATGATAACATTGCCAAAAATGCTTGGCAGTGTACAGTGAGAAGTAAAAGAGACAGACCCAGGACGACCAAAAACAAGATGGAACAGGTACAATTAATGTCGAACACCTGAAATAGATGCTGATAATGATTCTTCAGTTATGTACAGTGGTGTATCTAGAGTTTGGCTTTGGAGGAGGTCCAGGTCGGAGGTCGGCTTCATACAAGAAAAAAACAAGTTAAGTCTAATCAAAATTACCATCTTTAAATAGCTGAAAAACGCATGATAACGTTCTGAAACCAGTCCGATTAAAGTACTCGGTGATAACACAATAAAAATACGCGTTACTGAAACATTCTGAAAAGATACTTATTGACTGAATTGATTTTCCTAAATTTCATATTTCAAACTATATCCTAATGCTGTGTAATAAACCTGTTTTGTATATTTTAAAAATACTATCACTATATTAGCGTACACAGATAAAAAAGTAAAATAAAACAGCCTAAAAATTAAGAAATTAACAAAATTCGTCAACTTTTTTGGCCCTCTGGGGAGTGGGTCCGATCCCGTTCGTCACCCCCGTATATACGCCCCTGGTTATGTATTGTAGAATGTTAGCTATGCATCGGACCTGACAATGCATCGGATGTAATAATTTATTTTTATAGAAAAACATAACATCACGAAACTCAATTTTGAATTGGACACTTTAGACCAAAAAATTCAAAAATTGTACAAACTTTTCCATCAAAACTCGTGAATATATATACAAGCCAGTTCGCAGACTATTTTTATTTAAATATAATTTTTGCGAATAGCTACACTCGTATAATTCATGTTTTCGTATTTACATACGTCGAGTCGCGGTTTCCGTCGGCGTATGCACAAAGAGAAACATTTCTACGAGGCAGGCCCAATATATTCTCCCTTTGCCGTGGATCGTCTCTGCGGGCGCCCGCAAACAGTCAGACGTACGCGTAGTATATCTCTGTGTGTGCACATGAATTAATGATGCGTTTCTCTTTGTAGGCAGCAGCGATTACGTGAACAATAGACACAATGCCTTGTACTACTGTTTCGCGTGTATATATCGCTATGAACTGCTATAGAATTCGGTAAATTAACAACAGGAAATAATAAATATTTGTACAGTTAGCACTTGTCAAACCCTAGTTATAAATTATTTACAACTGTCTTTACAGTTAACAGATACAAGGAAGTGGTTATAATTTCCTCCTCATCCCTCAGGTGTCATGCGCTTTGGAACGCCGTATAAAGCCGAACGTTTCTGATGTTTAGTGTTTATTGTATGACTGTGTTCTCTACAATTGTTACATTACTTAACAAATAGTAGAGTAATCGGAATCTTTGTAATTTTACCCATAACTAAAAATAATTTAATATCGAAATTTATGTAATAATAAATGCACTTCGTTTAAAATAGTGAGCGAGTTTTGCAGCTCAGGGAGCGTAGGCTACTAGTCTCGTCTAATAAACCCTTATATTCGTAGTGACCGTGAATCAATGAATTTTTCGGTGAAGGGTTTGTGAGGATCCGTCAAAAATATAACACAAATTTTAAGTTGACAACTCCTTCGCGTATACAAGGATAAACACATACGCACGAACACACATGTATACGCAAACACGTTCACTCAAAAAATGTTTCTGTTGTGTTTTACATTTATTTTGTATTCATGCACAGATCCTGATGATGACAATAAACCTTGTCGAAACGTCGACAAAAATTACTTAAAATTTGTGTTATTTTTTTGAACGATCCTCACAAACCCTTCACCGAAAAATTTTTATCTAATAAAAATGTATGTATGTTCTACGAAGTATGTCTGTTGTTTCTCTAGTAGTCTTGTGGAGCTTGTCATTTTATTTCACTGCTTTTTTATCTATCCACTAGAGTTAATATAATAAACACACGTATACGTATAACTCAGTTCGCAAATGGTAATGTTTTCTTGTCTGATACGTGTAAGTTTCTGCTTTGTGTATATAAGCTACTTCATTTTCCGTACCACCTACTTCCGGTTTCATTGTTTGTTCCATTCGTGTAGCACAGATCCTTGTTTTCCTTCGACATTAACGTTGTTTAGAAACGTCTAATTCAAAACATTTGTTTACGTAAGAGATTACCAGATGGTTTGTGATCGTCTTGCAACAACGCTTAAAAAAGTTCAGCTATATACTGTGGGGCAGAGGCATGGCGTGGGTACTTAACAGCTGTTGCCGGTTGTGATAGGCCTAAAACGTAACCTAAAAATTAATTCGAATTTTTTATTGTACCAAGTGTTCTTTTTAAAGCATTTTCTATCATTCGCTGGGAAAAGAAGAGGGTCCCGGTTCAACGGGATCTGACTCTTATCATACTTAGACAGAATAAATCAGAACACAAATTATCGAATTAAAAATAATAAAGACAAACAGAGAAACACATGACTAAACGAACAAAACACAAATAGGTAGGTAGTAACTGCTGCACGTTAGTTCCGAAAACGAACGTAGCTACAAACTGAGCGTTTTGCCGGTTTATACAGAGGCAATAAATTGGGTAGACAAATGTTCCCCCCCCCCCTACACAGTTTGTACAGTGACAACTACTACGAAGTCAATGACCGTAATGCTACGCTTTTCTTCAAGTTTCCCTACTAATATTGTTCGGATTTCAAATTATTGAATAACTAAAGTATTTATTCTGTGATCTAATTAATATTATTTTCTCTTATTTCCAATACTGTTGGTGCCGGCAACAGCGGTTACAGGGACGCCACGCTACTGACTGTGGGTCACTGAAGTACCCGAGTGTCGTGGTGCGGATTCTTTGCAATTTCTTTTATTGACTGCACAGTACGTTTAAGAGATTTTATAAAACCGAGAGAGACTGGAGTCGTGATTCAGGACGCTTTATCTGATGTAACCTGAATGTAACGCGTACACGTGCCCCAGTTATTAATATGAAACGCGTCACGTGACTCTGGTAATTACCTTAATTACAGCTTTGTTGTTTCCAAACTCGAATATAACATTTACTATAGATCAGGACAGTAAAAACCGTAGGTATAGTTTACAATTAAAAAGTTGTACAAAGCTGAGGTAAAATATCGGTATAGAGAACCATACACGACTTTCATGTTCTAAGATTTATACTTACAATCATTTTTGAAATGAAATATTTCCATAGAAACTACTTCTTTCTTCAGCCTTAACCACAGTACTGTGGTCACTAACGTATACCACCTTAAGTTAGTGCACTTGATTTTCACTGACGATGGCAGTCGATGGCACTGCCGAAACGTCTGGTTTTGCAGAAAACATTGGACCACGGCCAAACAGCCCGAGAAGGATAACAAACTACTTCTATTGTTGCCGATAACGTAGTAGGTACACATAAAAAATTATCCCCTCCTCCTTCAACTATCATTTTTATTTGTAGATATTTCATCTACCTTTCTACAGTGGTTTATTATGACCTTATTTTCAGGTTACTTTATTTATCAAAATTAAGTACTTTACTCCTGTTAAACTAAAACGTTGTAGGTAAACTATCCGTTCCCCTTAACCGATCTTCACCAAAATCAATAGGCCTTGAGTTTTCTATAACTGAGCCACATATGCAAAACATCATTTGATTTTGTTTGAATTTGCGGCAGTTATCGTTCGCCATGGAAAAAATTCTACACACAAACACACACACATTTCGGAAAATGACTTTTCTTCATCTTTTGAGGGTAGTACAATCAGATTCAGCCCTTATCTCGAACACGATTTTTTTCGCCGTCACCATTTTTTTCACTTACGGAACACGGAAGTAAAAACTAGTCTCAGTGAAGAAAACAAAGTTTATGTTATTTAAAGTCAACTGTGCGGTGCTGTTTGAGCTGTTACTGGCAATAAAGCACACCGTTGACATTGCTAATTGCCAAACCTCTTGTCGCTTTGCACCGAGCAAGGCTATTTGTGCCGTCAACACACAGGCACTCACACCGAGTTACAAATCGTTCTAGAATTTGCATTCGTAAATGTCACTAACAGATAGTTCTACAACAGACATAGCCATAAGCGTAATCTCTTAGCAAGAGAGTGTTTTTAAATAAAAGCCTACAACATGTAACACTCTCTCTTCTTTTATATAGGCTTAATTACCTGTTTTTCTCCACGCATCAACGAGATTCGCTAGAGGTCGATTCCAAGTCCCTCTCCGCCTCGCCCGTGGTCGGCTGTGATCCCGATTTCCCAACGGTCTAGATTCTCTCACCAGTATTATTAATATATCTTCCCTTGCCTAGTCAACATGGTCACGCCATCTTTTTTTTTTCACCTTCCGACAAAATTGACTACATCCTCTGTTTGACGCGGCCGTCTTACGTCACTATTTCGTATTCCATCGCGTCTCGTTTTCCCAAACAAATGTCCTCAGTGTACTCGTTTCTATCGCCCTTAACAGTCGTTTTGTACTACTGGTGTCAGCTTCGTAAGTCGGCACTGGTCGCACCATCATACGGAAAGTCGAAAAACTTCTTCAAACGTATAGTATGCGTAATTTGTAGCTTAAGTTTTGCAAAATTTCAGTCAGCTGCAGCAAAGGACCTTACCAGTTGTCTATCTTCTATCTGTTACCTTAATTCGCTTTATCCTCACCGTAACAATATTGTTACGAGGGAAGCGTGAACCACGGCATGACGAACAAATTACAAAATGCTAGGGAAGTCGACAGGTTATTATTATAGTCAACAATTATAGATTATTGTGAAGTCGATAATCAACAATAATAGATTATCACGTTTGTACAAGTTATCACATTCGTTTTATATTATTCTCTTAGATTTCACATTTATCCAATACAAAGTATACACACTCTCTCTCTCCTCTGGCACTACGGTCCCTGTACCACCCTGGCCTGCTCAATGATTCTCCTCCATTCTTCTCTGTCCAGAGCCTTACTCCTCCAACCTGCCACTCGCATCTCCCTCACACCTCCTCGTCGACGTCCTCTCCTCCATACTCTCTCCGGCTTCGTTTCCAATGCCATTTTTGGGCCTCGATCACTTCTCATTCTCACCACGTGCCCCAACCGTCTCAACCTTTGCGCCGTCTCAACTGCCGCAACTATGTCCGCTTCTCCATAGAGGTCTCTTAGCTCACGATTCTTTCTTATCCTCCACATCTCTCCGCCCTTCACTGGTTCGTAAATTCTTCTCAGAATTTTCCTCTCGAAAACACCAAGGTTTTTCGTATCTTTCAACTTCAGCACCCATCTCTCCCTTGCATATGTGACTACAGGTCTGATATCCTTGGTGTATTCTTCTTTTTGAAATTTTTTGATACATTCCTGGATTGTAATACATTTTTTAACGCGTGGTAGCTTCTGTTTCCTGCTGCTATTCTTGCTTTGATTTCTTTGCTTGCTTTTTATTCTCTGTAATTGTGCTTAATAGACATTTAAATTCTTGGACCTCCTCAAAACTGTGGTTGCCTTATTCTTCTTTCCTATCTTCTCTCCTTCGTTGTCTCAAAATATACTTCATTTTCTCTTCATTTATTTTTAATCCGGCCTTTTGCCCCTCTCTTTCCAATTCCGGATATGCTGCCACTAGCGCTTGGAGAGTACATCTCTCCAGTACTAGATTGAATAGCACTGAGGAAAGTGGATCACACTGTCTTAGCCCCCTTTCCACTTTAAACTGTTTTTATAGGACTCCCTGTTTTTATAAACTACACACAAGAGTCCCTAAATTACAATACCGTAACAAAATTAAACAATTATAATACTTGTATTAACACCGCATTCTAATCGCTGCAGAACTATTCGCAGAACTGGCTGACTGACTGACTGTCCTGAGTTTTCCAGCCGAGAAGGATGTCAGCATTTCCGGAGCAGTGTAGAACATTTATGGTGAAAATTTTCGCAGCGCGTGCCCAACCGCTGCATTTCAATTACGCACAGTCAGAACAATATGCAGAGCACGCCATTATATCACGCACGACAATCGTGGTCGAGTATATTATTGCATTACCGCGACACGTCATGCTTTGTCACACGTCTTGTCTTGATTTTCACGCAATTTATGCACAGCCATTTTTTGTCTACATCAACGTTTGAGGGAGGAGCGGCACCGACATGTAATATAAATCCTAATAATGAATTTACTATAATCGAACACATTCACTAACGTCACGTTTCTCCTAATAAACTCGCTAACAATATTTTTAACATTATTGTTTACTTATAAGAAAATTAAAAAATAAACTACATATAGTAAAAAGTAGGGTATAGATATAAATAAATTTTTCAACATATAAAAAGTAATCTGTATAAAGAGGTTTATGGTGCTTCCACATCTTTCATTCATAGAGATCCATTTCTAAACAGGGAAGCACAATTCTGAATTGTGAGTGATACAAGTGGAAAAGAATAGCAACGATGATCGGACATATTTAGATATGCACTTGAACTATCATAATCGTTCAGATAATGGTAACATCAAAGAATGAAAACAATCCTAGCTGAGCACATAACTTACATCTATCTACACTATAAGGTCTTAAAAATAAAGTTAGCAATTGTCCCTGAATCACTAGCCGAATCTTGTATCAATTTACGACTTTGCTTAAGTGAGTTATAGACTGAAACGATAGAACCGATATAATATGGGGGATCAAACTTTGAAAACTGTATTAGCTTCTAATTATTAAAACAAAGGTGATCATGTAAGCACGCCCAGGAGGAGGAGGAAGAGAGAAAAATAAAGACTGGAATGGTTAGAATGTAGGTGAAGATACTTAACTAGAAGGGCGAAGACTCTATTAGAAACGAAACTCCTCGTCTCGGCGCTTTACGGTGAAAGGAAATAATAAACATAAAAAGAAGAATTGTTTCACTTTTTGTATATAGATTATTTTACGAGTAAACTCGTTAGAGATTACTGTAATTGAACGAGCGAAGCTAGTTCTCAGTTTTAACTCGACCGTTTAGCTTTTGTCTGTCTGTCGTTCCATCTATCTATCTATTAGGGGTATGTCTCACAATAACTTTTGAACGGATCAACCGATTTTCATAAAACTTGACACGCGTGTTTATACTTTTACGTAACCTAACCTACAGAATCCTATTGTTTTTTTTAATTGATCCCTCCCAAAATTTGGGTGGTGGTGACACAAATGTGGGGGGATCAAAATTGTGACAAAATCGCAAAAGTCCATTCAGGCATTAGATTCAAGAGAAGTTTAACAAAAATCTGATTATGGTGCTCATTTTTGAAATTTTTAAATTGTTCTATGCCAGGGCCCAAAAAGTAGATGGAAACATTGATATTATCAAAAAATTTATGTGCGGAATCAAATTAAAGAGAAAGAATTTTAACTAACATCTGAATGTAGTGTCAAGTTTTGGAAATTTCAAAATTTTGACTCCCCAGCGCCCAAAAAAAATTATCTAAAATTAAAACAAAATTGTCAAAATCCAACATGGTGTCATAGTAACACGAATTGTAACCCAAATCCGAATGTTTTGAATCTTAAGTGTTTATTGTATAATCGAGTGGTCTACAATACACACAATTCAATACAATATTATTAAATAAATAGTAGAATAATCGAGATTTTTATTGTCTTTTGTAGATTTTTGTAGATAACTGAAAACTTATCTAATATTGAAATTGATGTAATAATAATAAACGTACTTTGTATAGTAACTTCACATGTATAATTCCATAAAAACTACTGCTTCCTAATACGTATTTCTAATTCACAATATGTGTAGTTATGTCTTTAACTTCATGACGTACAGCGTATTAGTGTAATTAGTAAATGCCTTTCTAAAATTTCGCACAAGGAAAATTTAAACGAATCGTTTCAATTGACGGATACGGTGTAAACATGAATACGCAAGTACAAGGAACACGTCCTCATTATGCGGAAGTTTCACTTTACATATATAGTAGTAATGGAAGGCAAAACCAGATGAACAGAGCGAGAGATAAAATAAAATTGTATTCACGAAAACCGTACTCCGTTAACGAACCCCGCGTACAGAACATTTTGCCTCGTGTGGTCGTGTAACTAACTGTACCCTGTTGACGTCACTCACTGATACAGACAGGTGTCCGTCCATTAATTTTTATTAGTCTGTGAAACGTTGTCCTCTGTACATATTGGACCGTATGAAACATTTATACTGTTGGATTGAGGCTTCTATATAGGATAGAAACATACATATTGTAACGTACTAACTCTCTGATCTCTCTATCGTATGGTTTACTAGCCACGCGTTGGTTGAGTCAATTTGTAACATACACATTAAGAAGATGTAGTTTTTTATTATAAATTAGAAAATTTCGGTGATTTTAAGGATTATTATGTTGCCAGGGTAATGTTTATTGAGCGCCAATTTGCAATTGTATGTTACAAATAAAATGTATTGGTTAATCTGTAATTAATATTGCATATATCACAAGGGTTTCTATTTCCTTCTAATTATTATTTTTATTATATCTTTTATTTAATATAATACTATGAATACTAATTCTCAGTAGGGCAGATTCAAATCTGGTGCCATACTTTTCTTGTCGGGAGTGTTACCAACCTATGCCAGTTGATGAAAAATTTACATTCGATTATATGTTATACATAATATCATATACCTAAAACTATCAACTAAGGAAAGAAAGAAAACCTTTTATATGGTATTATATAACTCAAATCCTTTATTCTCCTTATTAAATGTTGGTAAAAGAAAGATATAATTATTAACAAAGTCTTGCCGGCTATTCTTTAAATTTGCTCATAATGGCAGCAGTTACTCCCACCTCTCAGGGTATACAATGTTTGCGTCTTAATAATTACTAAATAAGATACAATTAAAACTGTTTTACGTTAGATCCTTTTGGCTACGGTATAAACTACAATGATCTTCGGAAAAGTACCAAATTACATGGACTTAGAATTAAATACAGAGTGTCTTAACAAGAGATTATTACTAACTTTACAATGTTCAGTGTCAAGGTTATGTTGAACTACGTATTTTCAATGTTTAATACACTTTAAGTGGTCATATTACCATACATAAATATTTTTTACCATGAAAATAAGACTGTTTATTAATTATTTTCCCAGTGAAAGTTAAGATATAATTTTAATCAAAAAGTGTAAACTTGGGACATTAAGGTAATTTCTTCAGATTAGTTATTAGCAAAAATACTTCCCTTCCTGGATATGTTGAATTTGTTTCTTCATATGTTAATCGGCTTCTTTCTTTCGAATAATGGTTTACTTCTTTCTTCTAAACATTTGATTTTTTAAAATGATTTAACTTTAATTATCTTCACTGTTATTACACTCGAAATATTTTAGATTGGTCTCTCATTTTTTTATATCATCCTTTCTCGTTCAGTTCTAATAATGGAATCTTTTTTAATTATTTTTATAACATGTCTGTTGCTAAGGCCTATAACTTAGCTTTCATTGGTTTAAACTGTATCATCTTGAGTTACTATGGTTCTCTCTGAGCCTCAAAATAAACAAACTTCTAATATCTTACATACCATTTTCTTAAAATTGTTATAACTTTTTTATATGATCTTTTATCTTCAAGATACTAGTATTTTTGAATTTCTGATGGAACACTGATTGTTTTGATATCACTTTTGATTAGTTTCCATTCCATATTTCCAGAGTACTAGTTTACACTTCTAACTATTTGTACCAAATTATTTATAATTAGTTCTTTTTTATACCCTTCACTTTACTAAAACTATTAGATACCATCAGTAATAACATAGTTCAACATGACATTAATTATTCTAGTTTTACTATGAACTCTTTTCCAAATTCCTTAACTATCCAGGCCTAACATACCTAGTTTCACAAATATCTCTATTATTATAATTTTTGTACCCTTCCATTAACATTAACATTTGTTTAAATAATATTACAGCATATATTATCAATCAACATCAAACAATTAATTACTAACAACTATTATAAAACGTATTGCAATTCTTATTAAACTTATGGACACATTACAGTTTTTACAAACATAATAAAATTGGCATTCACGTAAGTAGTCCCCAAAACATTGTCCTCCTTACTTACTAACTTGAATATCTCAAAACATAATTATTAAAACATTATTTATTATTAGTCATTAGTATAAAACTTATAATTAGTAGTCTTTTAAGCAGGCTACTTTATGTTTTCTGGTACTTTCCTAGGGTTTGTTAATATCTTTACTTAGGCAATCATACAACAAGATGATGGGAAAAATATCATGTAACAATATGCGTACATCATACAGAGAGAGAGAGAGAGAGAGAGAGAGAGAGAGAGAGAGAGAGAGAGAGAGAGAGAGAGCGAGAGAGAGAGAGAGAGAGAGAGAGAGATTTATCCGAGTACGAGGATTATAGACTGCATTCATTAAATTATTTCTAGGACTTAAGTATATTCTACTCCTCCTCCTCCTATGGCGCTACAGCCCAAGTTGAGCCCTGGCCTCCACCAATCTCCGCCTCCAATCTACTCTATCAATTGCAGCCCTCCTCCAGCTTCTTATCCCCATGTCCCTCGCGTCCTCTGCAATGCCATCTTCCCATCTCTTCCTCGGTCTGCCTTTAGGTCCCGTTCCCTCCCTTGTACCCAGCAGAGCCCTTTTGGGGTTCCTGCCATCCTCCATTCTCATAACATGTCCGACCCAACGCAATCTTTGCATTCTTATAAATTTTGAGAGTGGTATCAATTTATATATTTGATACAGTCCATTGTTGTATCTCAGTCTCCATGAGCCATTTTCTTGTATTGGGCCTATAATGCGTCTGAGGATTTTCCTTTCAAAGGTGTCTACTATGTCGGCTGTTTTCTGTGTGATTGTTCATGCTTCACACCCGTAGCATAACACCGGTCTGATGACAGTCCTATACATTTTCATTTTTGTTTCCCTGTGCACATCCCCAGACCTAAATGATGGCAGCAATGCGAAGTATGCCTTGTTTTCGCCATGGTGGTCCGTCTTTTAACATATATTCTACATATAGACGAAAAAGATGTCAGTTGAAGTCGGGTATTTAAATATTTGACAGCAGCCATACACCTGGACAGTGTTTCTAGTTTAGAGTCTTACGAGCGGATGACAAAGAAGCAGTAAAACATGCAATAGAACAATACGCAAACAACCCTTTTACAGTTTAATCCAAAGCACTCAGTTTTATATGGAACAGAAGTAGATGTGTTGATTATGAAAAAGGAATAAAAGGAGTTGCAGAATAGACTCTATGCGATAATGTTTACCGCTTAGACGTGACAGTAGAGACCGAAACGGATAAGTATGGTAGTAGATGGAAGTAACTCTCCTTGCTTTGCATACCTGTTACGTTCCCTAATTTACGGGACTCAGACAGAAAAATTATAAAAATAAAAAAAAAAATACAGAATTTAAAAAATATCAAAAAAATTACGAACACAAGGATTGCTTTATTATTTTTTGGTAAAATTCCCAGTGTAACGCACACAATTTATTGTTACTCTTGTTTTATTATTGTGAGTACAATAAACACTAAAAATTCCGATTTTGGGGACACTGGGTTTCCAAAATTTTGAAATTTCTAAAACCTAACACTACATTCAGTATTAGTTAAAATCCTCATTCATTTGATACCCAACATACATTTTTACAATTTTTTCATAATTTCACGCTCTTATTATGACCCTGTCGTCCCAAAATTTTCAAAACTGAACATTAAATTCAGATTATGGTTAAAATTCCAGTTACTGTGATACCCCACTTGGATTTTTGCGATTTTGTTTCACAAGTTTGACCCCACAGTTTTGTCTTTCGCTTCCCTATTTTTTGAGGGATCAAGCTCAAAAATAATAGGGTTGTGTAGGATAAACGTTTGTAGAGACATGCCAAGTTTTACGAAAATCGATTGATGTGTTCAAAAGTTATGGTGATACTCTAAATAGACAGACAAATGCCAAACAGCCAATTTAAAACTGAAAACTTGCTTCACTCGTTCAAAAAGGCTTTTATATTAAACCTTTTAATTACAGGTCTGTCTGTCCATTAAATGTGATGTGTTAAAATTGGTAAAAAAATCGCAAAAGCCCATACAGGGTATCACATTAATTGGGATTTTTACCAAAATCTGAATATAATGTTCATTTTGAAAATTTCAAAATTTTTGGACGTCAGGTCCCATAAAGTGTGTGAAAATATCGATAAAATCGCAAAAACTTATGTGGGGTACCAAATTAAAGAGAATTTCAACTAACGTCTGAATGTAGTCTCAAGTTTTGGAAATTTCAAAATTTTAGGACCCCAGAGAACAAAACAGATATGAAAATTTTGTTTAAATTGTAACATCACTATGTAAAAATTATCCCGATTAGCGCTTTCAAGCTTCACAGCTTATTGTCTCAATTCCGATCTGACGATGAGCTGTGAAGCTTCAAAGCGCTAATCGGGATAATTTTTACATAGTGGTGTGCAACAGTGATCATTCTGCTTGTGATTTCAACCACTAACACAACTTTCTTCAATAAGTTAAATAGTTCTTTGTAACAAAACTGAAAGACATTAGAATCGTGTAAGTGAAATGACCGTGGAAGCCGCGCCGTATCAGATGTAACCTGAATTTGGTGTATACGCGTGGCCCGGAAATTAACATACAGTACGGTCACGTGACTCGGAAACTGGTAGTGATTAGCGTAATTGTAGCTTTGCGGTGGTAGCCCACAATACTTTCCATCCCTTGTTTCCAACGGTTTCACGAAGATTTGATTGTGAACGTGATTTAATGTTTTCTTTTAATATAACTTGTATTAAACGAGTTATATAAAACATAACGTAACATGACTTACCTTAAACTGCAGAACTCATATTTTGAACAAACTACACTTATTATTACATAAATTTCGATTTTCCAATGATTGGAAAAATTACAAAAATTATTATACTATAACCGCTTATTCTACTATTTCTTTACGATTGTACAGTATACAATCGTACAATAAAGACTAGAAATATACGAAGCATACGGATCTGGGTTACAATTGTACAGTATACAATCGTACAATAAAGACTAGAAATATACGAAGCATACGGATCTGGGTTACAATTGTACAGTATACAATCGTACAATAAAGACTAGAAATATACGAAGCATACGGATCTGGGTTACAATTGTACAGTATACAATCGTACAATAAAGACTAGAAATATACGAAGCATACGGATCTGGGTTACAATTGTACAGTATACAGTGATCATTCTGCTTATTTAACTTATGTAACGACATTACTATTATTACAATAGATTAATAAAGCTTGTTTAGCAGATAATAACTATACTATCAAATTAGTGTTAATTATTTAATAATAAAATTGTTAAAGTACAATTTTATTATTGTTGTTGTTGTTGTCATACCGCTGGAAGTGGTAGCTGAAGCTATAGACCGCAGTTAAATACGTAGGAGTGAGGCTAGACTCAAAGCTCTCCTAAAGGGAGCAAATCAAGTATGCAGCTGATAAGGCGGCTCACATCACAACAAAGCTCAGCAGGCTTATGGCCAATGCAGGAGGTCCCACTGCAAAGCAAGAGGTCACAGAATCCATCCTTCTGTATGGTTGCGAAATCTGGGCCGATGCTCTAAATACGGAGTAATACAGGAAAAGTATGACATCGGTGCAGAGAAAAGGAGCCCTCAGAGTAGAATCCTTATACCGGACAGTGCCAGAGCCAGTAGTCCTGGTGTTAGTGGCAGTGGTTCCAGTAAACCTGTTGGCTCTAGTGGGGAAGCATTTCTTCGAAAGAACAGATGTAATTTGAATGGATGCGGCAAAGCATGAAGCAGGGGAACTCACTCTCCGGCACTGGCAAGATCGATGGAATAGAGAGGATAGAGGAATAGAAACTCGGACCGCCAACACGGTGAGGTTAATTACCATCTGACACACTTACTCAGTGGTCACGGCCTCCACAGAATGGGAAAGGTACAAAGCCCAACATGCCAATACGGTGATTGTCCCCATGAAGATGCCTTACACGTCTGTTTCAAGTGTTGCAGATGTACAAGAAAGAGGAGGTGGAGCTTGGGGAGTTCACGCTCGAGAGCGTAGTTGAGATTATGCTTCGAGTCGAGGCGGAATGGAACCGTATTTCTGTAATTATTTAATAGGTCCTAAATAAAAGAACACAATAGCTAGTTTACATTAAAGCTTAAATCGAACACTGTCCAACGCACAACCACATTGATTTAATCTTCAAAATTACGAAATACAACAGTGACTTATAGCTCTGTCGCAGAGCGACCATAACGATTTATAAGTTTGTCTTACGTCAGGCTTAGCTGGCTACTCTGAGGTGAGGTCTGAGTATCCTGTGACGTTGAACTTACTACACAACGCAAAACGTTTCCACAGGGAAAGCAAAGTGCCCAGTCCAGGAAGAGACCAACATTCGAGGGCCCGGGTTTGGCCTTCTTTCTCCGTTAGGATAAAAAGGGTTTCTTCTAGATAGTAAACGAAATCTCTCCTCGTTTCTTCTGCCAGAGGATGAGTCGAGATGGCGTCAGTCTTTCAAACGCCTTGCGTGTCATTTGCTAGTCTGACAGCTGACTCATGACGGCTCTCCTCACTCTTTTCCTATCCAAAACCTAGTATACACGGCTACTGATCCGAGTAACCTCATCTCTGCATTTTGCAGTCGACTTTCATGTCATTGTCCATGTTTCACTACCGTATAGACAGCTTGGAATGGACATCACTGTGTAAAATTTTAATAACATCTCTTGTCTTTATTCCTTAAGGTACGCTTGATAGTGCCGTTCATCCCATTAAAGCGTTCTATTGTATTCCGTACGTCAACCTCCCCAAGACATGATATAGTGCATCCTAAGAAATTAAACGATGAAACTTGTTCAGTAGCTCTACTTACAATCACCATTTTTTGTCCTTTTTGGAAATACTTCTCACAAATCCATTACTTTAAATTTCTTAAATAGATAAAATTAAATTATATTTCTTATTCATTTTATGAACTTCCGCGCAGTGGTCTCTGTAAAGTACCTCCGTTGTTGGATATGATAACCTGGTCGTCAGCAAAAAGGAGACTCCTGTAATCTCCGAAACCCAAGTATAAAATGACAAACAGTCGGAAATTTTCTAAAAGGAAAACTATTTTTGAAATTATCGGAAGAATTGTAAACGCCGTGTGAAAGGAATGTACGATCTTTGTCTGAGAAGGAACTGGAGCTTCTCACGGTCATGGAGGAAAAGATGTAGCAGTGGCAATGATTAGTGAAACAAAGATAAAGCAAAGAGAGGAATTTATGATTCAGACGTATAATTTAACTGTTTATAATCTGGGGTAAACACCATAACCTAAGAAACGGAAACGCTCTCCGACTGTAGTATTGTTAAATGAAAAAATAAAAACCGCGTTTCACATTAGCAACTCATTTAAATACCACTACCTGTCATACACGCAGTGATGGATTGTTGTGTTGTGAACTGTATAAGTGAGTATTATGCTAATTACTGATAATAAACGGCAGTTTTTTAACCTTAATTTTATATTCGTTACGTCACAAAAAACTGTTTTATGAAAAGCATTAAAAGTTTTACTTAATCTGCCTTCAGATTGCAATTGTCTTACGCATATAAACGAGAGGATGTAAACAGAGTGGGAGAGAGAAGAGAGAGACGTGATAAATGTGAACAAACCGTCGCTCAAGTTGCAAGTCAGGTACTGTACGAACATGTGGTACATAGACAACTATAATTGGTAGTAATAAAGAACGCAGGCTGACATACAGTCTCAGTGTGTCGCCGGACCTGTTACTCGGCCGAAACGTCTGCTTTTGTTTTCATTAGACTACTAATATCGTTGTATCGTTGTTAAGATTTTTTATACAGTTTATGGACACTGTTGTTACCATGCGCCAACTTTGCAGTAACAACCGTGGTTTTAATACTGATAGACCATGCCCTAAAAAGACCAAATACGTGTTATCATGCAGTAAAATGCAAGAAAGAAAAGCACCCCTAGTTTTTGGAGGACGCAAATTTCAAAAGATTGAAAAGTTTAAATACCCGGGTTTACTAGTTACTGAGGATAACATTAAGGCCGAAGAAATAAAAAAAGGATATCTTCTGGATAAAAAAAGTAAAAACAGATGTTACTTCTCCCTACAATGAATATTTAAGTGTAACAACAACTTCGTCTCTATAAAACAATTCTTAAGCCAGTGGTCATGTACGGGTCTGAAACTTGGACAATGACAGTGACAGAGGAAGAGTGGTTGCGCAGGTGGGAAAGAAAAGTCCTCAGGAGGATATTTGGTGCAGTGAACGTCCAAGGAACATGAAGAATAATGACGAATGCAGAAATCTAGCAAATCTATGGAGAACCAGATATTGTCAGTGACATAAAGAAAAGTAGAATCCGGTGGACAAGGTATGTCCAGAGAATGTCAGAGACATCCACATTGAAGAAAATTTTTACGGGGAGACCTGGTGGAAGAAGAAGGAGGGGTCTGTCCAAAAAACGATGGTTGGATGGATGATCTTGAGGAGAACCAGATATCGTCAGTGACATAAAGAAAAGTAGAATCCGGTGGGCAGGGCACGTCCAGAGAATTTCAGAGACATCCACATTGAAGAAAATTTTTACGGGGAGACCTGGTGGAAGAAGAAGGAGGGGTCTGTCCAAAAAACGATGGCTGGATGGATGATCTTGAGGACGACCTGCGCAGGCTCGGTTTTAAGAAGATGGAGACTGAGAGCAGAGGGTCGAGGTGGATTGTCCAAGAGCTGTAGCGCCAATTAAGAAGATGCCACGGCCTAACAGCCGGCAATTGTTTATAAGTATAATTAGTAGTACTTATAATACGTAAAAAATCTTGCGCGGCCACTTGCACAGACTATTAAACCTATATACGTATCTGTACGTATAGAAAATACAAACACAATTTTTAATAAGGCTGCAACAGCCGAGGAGGTTATAAACTGTGGAAACAATTGTAAATGAACTGAACCAGTTGGAAGACAGAATGAAGATGCCAGGAATTGTCAGTCAAATAACATTGGAGTAAACTACTTTCGGAGACATGACAATGCTGTAAAGCATCACAAAATGCCATTGTGTTTTAAAATATAAAATTTTAAACAGCGTGTTCCTTCCACGACGCCCTAGGATCAGTGAACACGAGATTATAATAACAATAATAATAATAACTTTAATCCCATTATTAGAGTTTACAATATTCATTACATTCACATCACTGGGAATTACTTGATGGGAATTCCACTGTGAGAAAGGTTTAAAGCCCTTGTTACACTTTTAACTCGACATATAGCAATCCTCTTTCATAAGTGCGATTAGCCCTTATCGCCAACAATCTTTGTCACATATTCATTACGTAGTCAACTAAAACCTTATATAGACTTAACAATATTACTTAAGTGCCAAATAATTAAGTACATTAAAAAATAGATCCTAAACAGTTCGAAATCGAAATCCGAACTGAAACAATCCTTTTAACCTTAATTCACATCACTAATTAAACCTTACAGCTAATTAACAATATAAAATACTTAACCTAATATTTGGCAGTTTTGACAGTTTTCAATAATAAACAAATCATTGACACTTCCATATCATAACTAAATCTAGATGCAAGTGTTTAGGTGTTACAATGGATAGCTAAATGTAAACATATGTAATGTGTCGACTTAGGTTTCAGTAATTTATATGAAATTTATTCTTTCTGCTTCCAGATTCAAATACGTCTACATTTAATTAAGACTACAAAATTTCCGAATTTTGGATGATGCCTCACACTGCACGTCAAAAGTTCCACGTTATAAGCGACATATTGGGACTAACATGTTTGCGGATATTAAATCCCGACCGAGGTAAATTTATTTAATTTGTTATAAGTAGTTACGTTGGTACAAGAGTGATAAAAAGTTTATTCAGACATTGTCAGTAACTGAGAATTCGGTTTACGAAAACAAGTACGTATGTATATATACGAATTAATACACTAAAATATATCTCCCACAAGTCAACCGTTGCCAAGGAGACGATGTAACACAAATCACAAGATACACCTGAATGTGTCGAGCAATTTCTCAGGTGCACCGTCTTGTTCGCTGGCAGCAGAACGGAAAATATGACGAATAGTCGTGTGAGAATTATTTCCGCGGAAGTTGTTGCTGTCTGAATGTTGGGTTCCGTAACAGACGTAAGAATCGATACTCCGCGCGCGGTCAGTGTTTTATACTCGCTGCTAAAATTGGACCGGTACCAGCGTTGAGAATCGTTACCGCGGGCCACGTTTTGCATAATTCTAAAATAAACGCGGTCATTGCTTGTGGGCATTGTATATTTTACAGCAGTACTAATGTTTTATTGTCTTATCCGTACGATTGTATTAAATTTGTGTATGGAGTAAATATAAGTTCTTTAATTATTATAGTGGTAAAACTATTAAGAAAATGTCTATTTTTATTCCTTAAATTTTCTAAACTATACATGTGAATTCTTTGCTCTACGCAGACGATAGTACAACAATACAGAAAACAGAAGGTTACAAAAGGTAATATCTACCCTTAACAACATCCTACGAAATGATGTGCCAAACGTCTCTGATCCAAAGTCACAGACTTTATTCCGCATTTAAAAGTAAACATCCAGTTACAACAAAAGCAGTTATAGACAATCAAATCTTAAATCAACGTAGTCATTTTAATTACCTGGGATGTGACATCTCATGCAAAATTCACACTGATTGGGAAGATGAGTTAGCGAAGTTAAAAGGCGTTTGTGGAACAATATATAGATGCTTAAAAAGTAAAATGAAAAAAAATACTCGAATAAAATTTTATAAAACAATAGCTGTTCCTGTATGCCAGCGGAACATAGTGAAAGGAAGAAAAGAAAATTCAAGCGGCTAGAATGAAATGTTTAAGACGTACACAGGGATATCCGTCCCTGAATAAGAACAGGAATTCAGATATTAGAAAAGAACTAAAAACCGAATCTTTGCATAAGAAAATTAAAGACAATAAGAGGAGATAGTACCAATGCTTGGACCGCATACCACATAACCGATTTCTAGTGGCAGCCTTGAAATATGAACCTATTGGAAAGAGACTCTGGCAAACCGAAGGGAAGATAGGGTCCGGAACAGTCAACTAGGGCTTCCGCGGATCAAATCCTAAAGGAGACACGGAGCCTCAGTCGTGTTGTTCAGGTTGTACAATCGCACCTTTGCGAAAGCCGTCGTCGGCTTCCGGCACGGCAGCACGGTTCAACTCCTAACGGAACCACGAAGCCGTGCCATGGACCAACTCAAGCTCACAACACCTCAGCCGGCCGCGAATTGTACGCCAATTCGTGAACAGGGAACTCCCACTTCCTTGTTCTGCAAACACATGCCGTACCCAGTATTTTAATATTTAATATATTAAAATTAATTGATCATGAAGATATTTTAATTATGACGAAATTACATTAAGACTATTTGTTCTCTTTGACATTCACAATGAATAAAATAAGCATTAAGCAGATAACTGGTATTGATTTAAGAAATACAAAATAACGATGATTCATTTTTCTATGTATTTTGACTATTTATCCCTTATTTTGGCTGACCTGTGAAAAATATTCTGTATCTGTTTTACTGTGTTTAAATTGTATTATTTAGTTGTTAGTCATTTATATATGTTCATGGTCAACTGTTTGGTACAAGAAATTTACATTTATATCAAAATTTAATTTAGCTGTGCTAAAATATATAAAATTTAGCTAGCTAGGCTAGGATTCCTAAGAGAATTTCTCAATCCGACTAATGCCTACTACCCACATATAAAGTATACAACGATAGGTACAGTCCGTCTGTACGCTGTGTCAGTAAACCACCCTACATATGTGAAAATAAACCACAGCCTACACTTTGGAAGAGAATTACAATCACGGTAATTCGACCGCTCGCTAGTCAGATACGTCAGGCGTACGCCAATCCTGACTTCTCATCTTCAAGAAGTGTGAGAGAAAGACCCGTGTGGTGTGCGAACGTACGACATATGAAAGTGGGGTAGCTGGAGGTGAAGACAAAAATCCTCAAATAGTGATAGGTGAAAACATAATCGACGACTTAAAGAGACGACAACGGGGAAACGAGCAAGAGACGAGAACGCCGCACAATATGACACGGTGTTCATCCAGTACCAGAAGTGAGAACATCAATGTCGAGTGGGGAGTGAACTAATTCAACGTTAATCTTCTATTGTAGTGTACTCACTGTTCATAGATACCATACATTTATAATAAAGTTTTAAATTACTCACATTCTTAACTTTATTATAAATCATGGATGGTATCATTAGGCTATGAACAATAAATACGCTACAATAGAAGATTCAGGTTATAGGCACCATTAGTAAACAATAAGTGTGTGTATATTACATCGCATTATCATTAATTCAGCGTATAAAAGATTGCTCGGATGTACTTGGAGTAGAGAGATTTCGCTATAAAGAATTAAGATTCAAATAAGAGTGAACGGTTAGTTAAATGAGACAAGGGCATACGAGTGTTTATATGTATTTTATTATAAGAAATCGATATTTACAGTAAACATAAATAGAATCATATCGCACGTCACATTATTTCGAATGTACATACATATACAAACAATATGTAACTAATATTTTTTTTAATGTAAAATACGATTTATGTAATATTTAGTTGAAAAGTATAATGTGATATGCGCAGTACAATAATTAATTTTTTTAAACAATTTAAATATAATATTCTCATTCTATAAAATTAATGTTCCTTGCTAACGCACTCTTGGCATTTCTTGAATTTCTGTGACCCCATTGAATTCTATTGTATACAGTCATGAACCCGCGGCCAACAAAGCCGTGTGAAGAAATATGGCTGGGTTGTTGGCCGCAGGTCCACGACTTTTTAACACAGCAAAAGTTAGTAGTGTTACATTTTAACAAACTAAATTACAATTTGTTTAAATAACAAATTATTTTTAATATTTACATTATTCTTGTATTGTATTTAAACATTTAGAATATTCTCACATTCTTTCAAATATTACTTAAAATATTGTTTAAAGCACACATATTTGTGGCAGTGGGGAAATTTTGGGTAGCTATGAAGGGAAAAGAGATTTGAATGACATGGCAACGCTGCTTTTTCGTTTCAGCTATGTCGTGACGCGTTGAATCAGTTTATTCCGATAACAGCGCGAGGTGTACAGGAGTGAGCCGGACACCATAGTGCCGTATAGGAAGTTCTCAATTAATTTTTTTTTTTAAGTTGCGTTTAGGAATAAAGGTTTGGATAAATTGACTCTTCTTGTATCACTGATCCCTTAACGTTTTCTTAATGGACACCTTTTAGGCGTGCTGCACACATTTATGTAGAACACAGTAATTACTATGAATGACAATAAATTTGTAGAATAATTAATCGGATATATTTTGTTAAATAATAATTAGTCATTGTTATTATTTGTTAATAATAATGATATAAGAGACAAGATAAATAAATTTAGGAATATTTATGGTACGATTCATAGAAATCTTAGAAATAAAACAAGACACTGCACGACGATTCAATTTTATAAGATAATTGCAATACCCACTTTGATTTATGCAAGTGAGGCGTGGGCCATGACAAAAAAGGAAAACGGCGAGATTCAGAGTGCTGAAATGCAGTTCCTTCGAAATACTTTAAATTATACATTGCAAGATAGAATAAGAACTGAAGATATGAGAGCAGAACTCGAAGTAAAGGACATAAATGAAATTATTTCAATTTACAGAAGACAATGGTGGGATCATCTGCAAAGGATGATGACAGAGGATCTAATGCCGAAAGCGGTACTGAACTATAAAGCCATTGGTAGAAGAGACGTGGATCGTCCGAGGATGAGATGGGTGCCGGAACAGGTTTATATAACCTAATCGAAGAAGAAGAAGAAGAAGAAGAAGAAGGAGAAGAAGAAGAAGAAGAAGAAGAAGAAGAAGAAGAAGAAGAAGAAGAAGAAGAAGAAGAAGAAGAAGAAGAAGAAGAAGAAGAAGAAGAAGAAGAAGATAATTAGTCCTGGACGATGTTAAGTAGTGCAGTACAAGTTAAAACTTATTCTGCATTTTTCCAGCAATCTGGCGGTACCTTGTGTCGGACTACTGAGATTGTATCGTACAATAAAATAGTTAATTGTTGATAAGAAATGAAGCCCACGACGCGAAACTTATTAAACTGTACGTACACGATTAAACAGAAAAAGAAAATGTTTACTGCCATGAATCTTACAATTGTTTTAATAGAGGTGTTCATAACGAAAATGTTGCATAAGCTTTGGCGGAAACAACAATGAAAACGAAATATTACCGTAGATTTTGTTGCCAACTTCATTCTCATAAGGGCTCAGACGTAATGACTTATACGTTTTTTATAATCTTTCCCTTTACAACGACTAGCCAGAGATTGGTGAATGACAAAATTCAGTAGTTGTAGTTTTGTCAGATCATTCTGTTGATCTTCTCTCTGCTTCTGCTCCCGCCTCTTACCAAAAAATAATGTAATATTTTACAAAAATACCTGCTGTCATGTAACTATTTTACCTAATTAAGTTTTCGGATTTATAAATTTGCTTCTGAGACGATTTTGCACGGTGAAGAAGCTGCAAAACAAGTTCAATCATATGTACGGGGTCATCTGAAGAACCTTAAAATCAACGAGTAAATAAAGCCGCCTGAAATTGTACAAGGTGATGGCCATGCCCACACGGGTCTGAGAACTGGACTTTTAATGAATCGTATTCAAGCGGACGAAATGAGATTTCTCAGGCTCGTGACTAGACATACTCTCCAAGAACGCAAAAAAAATGTCGATGCACGGCAGGAATTGAATATTGTGAGTATAATATCAGCTGAAATGGTTGGAACATCTTAACCGAATGGATGATTGCCGGTGAAGAAACGGAGAGATGTGAGACGTTGGAGCCACCAGCTCTGGTCTATCTGCTGGGACAGAAACAGAGCATTTTTGGTTTAATTCTTGCCGAGATAATTCAGCACTGCTTACTCAATCCGCGCCGCGTTTTCCTCCAGCATTATATCTCTCTCCCCAATTGTTAGAAACATTTACAGTCGTACAGAGAATTTGGTTCTACACCAAATACTTATGAAATGTTTCCTAGTTTTGATCTTGTATTTATTGGCAGGATCAAATACCACAGGCTGTGGTATCTGCTTTATTGGTAATTTGATAAATATCTGATAAATATCAAATTTATTCGCAGGCTGTGGTTTTTACCACAGTACTTTACGCAGTATTATATTAACTGTAAATTACTTCATAAATATCAAGTGGCTTTGTACACTAGTGATTATGGCGCATCACTACTTACCTACAGGTCCAGGATTCAATTCTCAGTTACACCGTAAAATCAAGGTACGTTTTCCAGACCCCAGGTGGGATAACATATAGAGGCTGAAACATGTCTACCTTCCTTAAATGCCAACTATCTTACTAAGCCTTCCCGGCTTCTCCAAACCACTTCGGCAGTAGGAAAGATATCCATTATTATTAACGAAATGAATGAATACTTTCTGGAACATAGCTCTCCCATTTAAAGCGTTACCCGTCAGCGTCAAACCAACTGTTATCGTGGTAATTAAATTTTTTCTCGTATCAGTGGTGTAGTTATTAAAAAATACGTTCTTGACATGTTTCTATACGTGAACGGGGTTGGTTCCATGAAGGCGATAAGCTGCGGTTGATGAATACTAATTGTGGCAACGAGGATTAAAAACAGTAATTTCGTCTTACTAACGGTGCAATCTGATTGGTGCACAGAGACAGTTTCCGGAAGTGCTGCGCAATTAGTACACAGAGGCTTCTGAATGTTAATCTTCAGCTGATTCAGTAACAAGTTGAGTGCGCGCGCGCGCGTGTGTGTTGATATTTACATACGCATAATTGTCTGCCGACACACGCTTTTCCTTCGTTCATCAGTACTCTCACAATGCACTTCATTAATAGTCCACTTGCCTGGAAGAGTACGACCGAGTTTATTTAAAACCCCCGTGGTGACGATTGTCAACGTTGGTGTCGGTCCAATACCAGTAGCGAGTATAAAACACTGACCGCGTGGAGTCCCCATTGTATGTTCCATTGTAAGGTTTCCTTCTTTTTCCATGGAGGTCTTGGTCGACATTCGTTAATACACTGATTCGTATCAAATATGATTCCCAATGGTTTGCGTCGTTTTCTGAATATGATAGAAATGTATATCACGTTATGTGGGTTCATAGATTTACTCTAAAATTATTTTATATTGTAACTGTACCGTACCACCGTGTTAATGTTTGTTTGATACGATGTATTTTAAACTGTATATGAATATTATTTAAAACAAAATCAACTGACAAACTCCAGTCTTTCTTTCTTCCTCTGCGTCAATTAGAGGCTTTAATTAAGCTAGGAACGTATACGATAGGAATGTATAATATCAATTAATTTGTATGTGTATATGCATTATCGTCATCGGCATTATGATTGTTTTAGCATTATTCTACTATTTCTTTATGCTCGGTAGACTTCCTCCGCGCTTCGTTTTGGCCTTCACAACTTACAAGTTTACAAGGGCCGGTATAGATGTCTTGGCTCGTAGAGATACTGTCATACTGTACTTGTTTTGACCCGTAGAAGCGCCGACATGCTACTGCTACTTTTGTGTGTGTGTGTGTGTTTTGACTACGTGTGATACATTATTTTAGTAAATTCTTTTGACCACGTCTTATTTTACAGTCGGATATAATCTCTGTTTCCTGTCACTGACCACATGTTTAATTCCCATCATTTGTCACGATTGATGTAGAATCGGTGACTACAATTAATTGATGAATACGTGAAAGCCACCAGATCCGAAATTAAAATTAAAACACAGTAATTTTTATTGGATGTTCTGTAAATATAAAAATAATGAGTTGAAAACTATTCTCCTTAATTTTTAAGATTTTTAAAACTTGTTATAATTTGTTAAAAGCAGACCGGCAAATAATGGCGAATGTAAACTGAGATGTAGGTCTGATTTCCTGCACCTTCAGCTTTAAACGTACGAGTATTCCCTTCAGTGTATTTTAAGTGAATGTACGTCAGATTGCTTTGAGCCGTGAGGGACAAACCATCGTCAGGGGTATTAAGAAGGTTAATACTTACACGTTCTCATCGTTGCCGCGGATTTCCGTGTAGGCCTATTACTTGTTATTATTATGCTGTTATATTGTTATTATATACTTGCTATTACTTAACTGTGCTCTAATGATACTACATAGTAGCAAAATTAAAATTATTTTTTTTTTGTAATATAATAAACGTTTCATTAATAAACACTGGCATCCGTCAAGGGGATGGACTTTCCCCTATTCTTTTTAACTGTGTCCTGGATAAAGTCATTTCCACTAGGGTTAGAATAGGTAACAAATCCAAAGGCGTAGAATTAAGCTGTTTAGCTTTTGCGGATGATTTTACCACCTTCGCCCGCTCAGAAAAAGAAGCAAGAAAGCAGGTAGAAGATCTCAAAGAGATAGCGGAGAAAACTGGCCTCCAAATCTCCTTTGCTAAAACGGAAATTATGGCCACCCTATCTAAATTCCCGAAAACGTGCTTGGACACTACGTATGGAGACATAACATATACTAACAATTTTAAATATCTTGGGGAAAACATATCCCGAAACACCTCAGACAAAGAATCCTTTAAGATAAGGAAACTCAAATTAGCAAAGGCTTTTACTCTAACCCGGGAACTGTACGGAAAGAAAAACCTTTCCAGAAGTGGGAAAGTCCGCCATTATAGCACTGTGATCAGGCCGGTGATCATGTATGGAGTGGAAACAATGTGCTTTCAAAATGTGGAACCTCTTCTTAAAGTTGAACGAAGAATTCTTCGGAAAATTTATGGCCCCAAGAAAAACCGAAGATGGGTTGAAGCATAGACCCAAAGAAGAGCAGATCTGGAAAATCTGGAAACGGTTTTCCGAAGGAAAAAAATGAGATTCCTTGGACATATGGTTCGGATGGATCGGTCCAGATTAAATAAACAAATTTTCAACTATATTTGGCAACTTTCCAGTCTGAACGGATGCACCTAACAACTCAAGGAGGAAATGATGAAACTGGAGTATCTCTTTGAACGACTGTGTGGATAGAAATACATACAGAAACAAAATTCAAAATCTTGAGGTTCTCTGCGATGAGAAGAAGACGAGAAAAGGGTGGGCAGTGGAAAGGAAGGCGGCGCATAGTGTGCAAATGAGGGCCTTCTGGCAGGAGAAGAAAAGGAAATGGTATTCGCGTGGTCCACGGCTGGCCTGTTCGTGAAAAAAAAACTTTTCATTAGTAATTTTAACACAGCAAATTTAATGGATGTTTTGTATATATAAAAATAAAATGTTGAAAATTTTTACATAATGTCCAGGACAGTGAACGTGAAGTAAACACCTGACATTAGGTCTGTGATGACTGTGGATATTTTGAACAGTGTTTGGATCCCTTATGTAGCTCGATGTCTTCTGTCTCTAAAACCGTTTTCCTATTCGTGTTTGTTCTATGGGTCTCTTCTTCTGTTATCTCCTTTCCGACATCACATCTATAGTGAAAACCAAACAAACGGCAGTAAGTGTATAAACAACGAATACTGGCCTCACTATTTTCCTACATTTAAATAACCATCTAATACCGTTGTGGAACTCAACAGAAATAAAACTAGAGACTGTATGATTCTATATTAATAAATCAATATATATTTTCGGTATTTCGGGGAGCGTAAAATATTTACGTAGTCAAACTCGACTGTTGCATCCACAGATCGACTCGCGCGCTCCACCGAAGAGAGTGGTTGGGACTCTTTCATCAACGAGCGATTTGAGAAACCAGGATTCAGACATTCGCCACCCCCCCTCGGCCGTCTACAAGTATTTCTACTCTACGATCTAGGTAATCCCCACTTTCCCTTTAATCCTTTTTTTCCTAAAGGAACCTGTTTGTCCCCATCAGACTTGGGGAATTCTTAAAAAAAAAGTGAGCCTGAATCCATGTATTTGATATTTTTTAACAGTTCACCATTTGCTCGAACCTCACCAGAGGATTAAACATATATTAAAACAAAATTTTATATTACGTCGGGTTAACGATAAATTACGTAAAATTAGCATAATTTTTCTCGTAACCCTAATAAAACCTCACAATATATTTAATGTAAAACGCCAAACTGTCTTACAAGCTGTTAATGTTTTCCTGTCTTACAGCCTTAATTGCTTCCTGAGAGCTAATTAACAAGAAAGAACTCACAGGATAACTTGCTGCAGTCAAACATTGAAATGGAAAGTGTTGCTAATAAAATTTTCTCGGTGGAGGTGTTACGACTATCGTGTTTTCTGTTATTCACTAACTCTACTACAGTTTTTTCTCTCTTGTAGATTTTCTTCCGGTTTATCATAGAGTCCAATAAGTTACTCTCTCTCTCTCTCTCTCTCTCTCTCTCTCTCTCTCTCTCTCTCTCTCTCTCTCTCTCTCTCTCTCTCTCTCTCTCTCTCTCTCTCTCTCTCTCTGTCGGTACCTGCTCCTCGCACATGTCCGAAGGAGGATACGTATGTTCCTAATCAGGTACAGTTTTGTCACGGCGGAATTAGAATACAACACAAGTCACGTGGTGTAACGAGCCATTCAACTACCGATTGCATTACGGCCACTCCTAAGCGAACTTTATTGACTTATGAACTTTATTACGAACTTTATTGACTTTATTGCAGGGAAGTCCCTGCATGGTACCAGCGCCCCGAGTGGCTCCTCCAAAGACTGAAACTGTTATACTCTATCAAAGCCGTTAGGTTTTTGAAGGCCGTTTGGTTGTGGATGTGACTTAAGGATCAATTGTGGGAGAGGATCTCGCCAAGTAGGGTGTTCAGCATTTTTTGAGTGATTGTTCCCGGTTGCCTTTCTCTGAGTAACCCTTTACGATGTCTTTTTTATTTCCTCGTTGCTAGTTCCTTCCATCTGTCTGACACTTCAGCTTTCCTCATAAAATCCATCTCCAACACTGTTTCTACTAGTACGCTGCAGAACTCGCTCACTATTTTGAACGAAGTATATATTTATTATTACATAAATTTCGATATTATATTATTCGTCAGTTATGGGTACAATTACAAAAACCCCGATTACTCTACTATTTATTTGGCAATATAACAATTGTAGAGCACCCAATCATACAGTAAACACTACAAATTCGAAACTTTTGGCTTTGTGTTACAATTCTTTTCAGTTTGACACCCTGCTGCCTTTACACAGTTTTTTTTCTATTTCTGATCTTTTTTTGGCCTGGGGCCCAAACTTAACACTGCATTCTCGATATTAGCTCAAATTCTCTGTAATTTAATACCCACATCATTTTTGCGATTTTGAAAAACTTTTATCCAATTTTTAGCCCTTGACATCTAAAAATTTGTAAATTTATAAAAATGATCCTTATAGGGTTTTGATTTAAAATTCCCTTTAATTTTATACCCCACATGGGCTTTCCCGATTTTTTCACAGTTTTGACCCTTTATAATTTTTGCCGCCCGCCCCCCTATTTTTGGGAGATCAATCTAAAAAACAATACCATTTCTTTTAAGGGAATAAATCTGTCACATACTGGACAAGTATCCACCAATCAAAGCCACCACGCTGACCGACTCAATCAAAGTAAAAGTAGCCGGGTTTAACCAGCAAATTCGCCCTTTGATGTATTGTGCGTTATTATTGTTGTGGAACTTATTATTTTACAATAATTTATAGGGCGTTTTCAAAAGATGCTGCCAAACTTAGGGAAACGATTCTCCACATTAAATGAAGGAAAAATGTCCAATATGTGTCAAAAATGAAAAATGTGTCGAAAAATGCTTCTTTTTCCGTCTGTATATGATTTTATTTACAAAAATAATTATTACTGAAAATATTTCTTTGGGTTCTGACAATTCTTTTGGTCCCGAGGTCCAAATTTTAGAAAATTTTTAAAACTTAATACTACATTTAGAGGTTAGTTAAAATCTCTACATTAAATGAAGGAAAGATGTCCAATATGTGTCGAAAATGAAAAATGTGTCGAAAAATGCTTCGTTTTCCGTCTGTATATGTTTTTATTTACAAAAATAATTATTACTGAAAATATTTCTTTGGGTTCTGATAATTCTTTTGGTCCCGAGGTCCAAATTTTAGAAAATTTTTAAAACTTAATACTACATTTAGATGTTAGTTGAAATGTTCTCTGATCTGATACACGATATAAATTTCTGCGATTTTATCAAACTTTTCACCCTCTTTTAGGGTTCAAATATTTTGAAACCTTCAGAAATGAATATTATACTCGAATTGCGGTTTAAATTCCCTTTAATTTGATACCCTACATGGGCTTTTGTTATGTCTTCGCAATTTTGACCATCCACATTTTTAGAGATACAATCTCAGAAGCAATTGGTCTTTGTAGGGTAAAAGTGTGGACACGCACGTCAAGTTTTATAAAAATCGATTGATGAGTTCAGAAGTTAACGTGAGACATGCTCCGAATAGATGGGTAGACATATGGATAGATAGTCAGAGAAATCCCGAAACGGTCGAGTTAAAACTGAGAACTCGCTTCGCTCGTTCAGTAATTTTCTTACGTTATTATTGTTACACCGTCAGCATTTCGGCTCCCACATATTTCTACTCTACGTGTGGTAGTGTACTATAGTAAAGTAAATTCTCGTCTTACTTGTTTTTTACTTCCAAGTTCCATAAGTAAACTTATGGAACTTGGAAGTATGGTGATGACGAAAAAAATCGAGTTCGAGATAAGGGCTGATTCTGATTGTACTACCGTCGAAACATGAAGAAAAGGCATTTTCTGATAAGTGTGTGTGTAGAATTTTTTCTGTGGCGAACAATAACTCCCGCAAATTCAAACAGAATCAAATAATTTTTTGCAAATGTACCCGAGTTGTAGAGGACTCAAAGATTATTGATTTTAGTAAAGATCGGTTAAGGGGAAGGGGTAGTTTACCTGCAACGTTTCACGTTTTAACAAGAGTAAAGTACTTAATTTTGATAAATAAAGTATCCTGAAAAGAAGGTCATAATAATCCACTGTAGAAAGGTAGATGAAATATCTATAAATGAAAAGGGTAGTTGAAAGGGGGGGAGTAATTTTTTTACGTTTGGTATTGATTTAATTAGTTTGACGAAATTAAATAAAAATCCGTTTAAACTTCTCAAACGATGGTAATTGTTAAAGACGAAATAATTTTATTTCCAGGCAATAAAATTATATTTTTTGTATTTTAATTTAAATCATCTGTGCGTGAAGATTCGCAACCACGGCCCACCAGGCCACAAAATAATTACATAAATATGTAATTAATGCGTGGTTATCTGCGTAGTTTAGTTTCTTTATAAGAATAAAGTACCTAATTTTTATAGATAAAGTGACTCGAAAATAATATTATACTAAACGACTACCCCATAATAACAGAAATAATATATAAATAGTGAAAATAGTTTGAGGGGGGATATTTGTTTAGAAATTATCGAACCAAATTCAAGTAAATAATTTTAAATATAAATCTTAGAACATGGAAGTCATGTCTGGTTCTCCATACCGATAGTTTGTATACCTAATCCGTATAACAGACTTGTTGGAATTCTTAGTTTGTTTCTATCTGTTCAACGTTTCTTCCTACATCGCTGAACCAAAATTCTACGTCAAATTGACCCTATTACACTCTTTTTCAAATTCTCTTTTTATTTTGTCGTATGTATAAAAAAATCGGCATGGAGAGAACCATACATGACTTCCATGTTCTCAGATTATATATAAAATCATTTGGTACTGCCTTTATGCGTACCTGCAGTCATTTCGATAATGCGATTTTTGGGCTTCGATATCGCACATAATATTGTGTAGTGAAAGAATTATACAAATTTTAATTTTGTATGTTGCAAAATAGTTGGCTGGTGATTGCAATTGATTTCGTTTGTCATTTTTTAATGGAAAATGACTAGCAGTGATTTATCACCGGGTCGTGGCTGTGACACCAAAAATTGATTATGTTAGGTTAACATGAAAACTGAAATTATACATGGAAACCAATACGTGTGTAATGTAAAACTATTTTTTTTTCTAAAACCACGAAAAAACTCAACTCGAAGTAAGGCGGGAGTGGTCCAAGGGCCCCATGCCTATTATACATGTCACTTTTTTGTGGCAGAACTCGTTTTTTTGTTAAATTCGTTTTGTGACTAACAAAAATCAAACATCCATTATGTAAAATATGTAGAGCATGTGCTGTCATTCCTTAATACAGTGTTTTTTGTTTTTCCATTAACCATAAATATTTGTATTTTTCATTTTGTATTTGCTGTTGTTTTTTCCAATTTGTCAACTTAAAAACGTTACGTTCTTTATTTTAAGTGTTACTCTGTTATACGCATTGTATTATACGTTTAATGTTATGTTTTCTCAACCACAGCTTTTATTTATTTCAGCAGTAAACTAAAAACCCAAAACCATTATTACCTAACCTCCCAAATGAAAACAACACGTATTTTTGCTTTACATTAAGAAATACGGCAATTTACAATTAGTACACTTCTCCTTTTCCACACCGTAATATATCGATACAATCGCATATTAAAAACATCGAAATGTATTGCGGGTACTCATACAGTTCCAATCATTTACTTGAATTCGGTTCGATAGTTCCTAAAAAAATATAGAATTTTGTTTTAAAGTGAAATGAAATGTTTCCATAGAAACTACTTCTTTGTTGTCATTAACGTATTACACATATACAACTTATAAAATTTACTTCCTCCATCATCAACTACCATTTTAATTTATAAAAATTACCCCCTCTCCTCTTCAACTACCCTTTTCATTTATAGATATTTCATCTACCTTTCTACAGTGGATTATTATGACCTTCTTTTCAGGATACTTTATTTATCAAAATTAAGCACTTTACTCTTGTTAAAACGTAAAACGTTGCGTTTCCCTTAACCGATCTTCACCAAAAACAAATAGGCCTTTTAGTCCTCTACAATTCATGACTGTATGCAAAACATTATTTGATTCTGTTTGAATTTGCGGCTGTTATCGTTTGCTATAGAAAAATTCTACACACAGACACTTTTCGAAAAATGACTTTTTTCATGTTTTGATGATAGTACAATCGAATCTGCCGTTATCTCGAACACGATTTTTTTTCGGCATGACCATACTTCCATTTCCTTATGGAACATGGAAGTAAAATTAGTGTAAAAGTGTACTTTTCTAGGTAATAAATCAAACGGTAACGCGTGGGCAGAGTTTGTGTTGACAAGGCCATTATGTCATTATGTACGGGGCTATACATTACATTAAATTACATTATATGAATTGCTCTGCCATTTTGGTTTGGGCGGCTCTGTTTGTTGTTTACCTTCTCTTTATTACATTCTCTTTTTATCACTTACTGACATTTTGCGGACGTTTAAAAAAAAACAGCAAAATATTTTACTACGGAGCCAATAATTTGGTGTCAATAAATTAACGACAAAACGTACGCGTTATTGAATCGCCTGCACGAATAGCCTACAATGTCGACAAAACATTTGGGCTTGAAAAAGCGATGTAATGATACCGCGTGCCTTCGCAAAGTAAAAGTTTTCATGGTGTAATTAGAATCGATCCCTCAGACCGCTCAGCAGAATTAAAGTAAATTCTTTAGAAAAGATTTCAAAATATATATCATTTCTTTATAAGTAACTTGATGAGTTTCTAACAGCATTATTGTGAATTATTATATATTACCAAATTATAATTACTTTTTGAAAGTAGTTGTACCTTGTTTTTTATCATTTTAATTGTCCTGACGCGCTTATCACTGACCGTATCAGTATCCTCAAAGGTTCCTAAGTGAATTAGAAAAAGAATTCATAAAAAATAAATCTAAAGAATTCATTCATAATCTTTTTAATTTACTTTCTTATTTTATTTAAATTTAATTTACTTTCTTATCTTTTTATTTTATTTCTTATTTTTAATTTATTTATCTTCATTCGTTCTTTTCTTTTTAATTTACTCGAGTGTGTTAAGTTTCTTGCAGTATTTCTGTGTTATTATTATATATTCAAACATTTTTTGCTACAGTATGTTTCTTGATGTATATAATATATTTAATATTTATAATCACTTTACCTCAAGATGTTTTTTCCTTGTTTGGAACATGTTTCGGGAAGCATTGTGTTCCCATCTTCAACCTTCCTGATTTTGAGTCTTCTGAAGTACCTGTGTGTTGGTTGGTTGTTGTTGTGGTTTCCCTTTGGTCTCTGGTACTTTAAATTGGTATTATTGTGTGTGTCATTGTGGTGATACACAAAATACTAATATATACACTACAATCACAAGGGTTCCCGAAACATGTTCAAAATAAGGAGAAAACGTCTTGAGGTAAAGTGATTATAAGTATTAAATATATTATTATATAGTAGATTACTTTAGCAAGCGTATTTTAATTTTTATCAGTATATATAAAAACAAGACGCACTTTCCACAGAATACATCCATACCTTCAGAAGTTTCAGGTTTATATATAATGCAACAGTACAAATGTATAGGGTACTGTGCATTGTACAATTAATTAAGATAATTAATATAATTAAATAAATAATTCATATTGTTAGTAATAATAATTCAGCTTTCAATCTGAACTGTAAAAGGAACAACCAAATTTTATGCTTGTACAGGTTTAAACGCCACGCAGCTGTATCTGTGTGTACACGTGTATTTTACGTGTGGGTATGTGTGAGACCAGTTGATTCCTGTAAAGCGTCACCCCTAAATGAACGCTATTAATTATATGAATTATTTAAATTGTAAAGAGTGTGTGCATAATATCACAAAACCAAATACGCCACAGTGTGTATAATATAAAGACGCACGTGTGTACAAAAAATAGTGCGAAAATAATAAAAAGTACGATTATAGTGAAAATAAATATAAATAAAACTTATATTAATTAAGATAGGAAAAAACGGTTTATACACAGTGAACACACAAAAATTACCGACAAGATGAATATCGGGTAATTTGCAAAAGACTTCGCATGTTGCGAAGACAAGCGAAATAAGTGTGAAAATAATCGTGTTTAGAAAGGGACGCCAACGACAGACTGAGACCTGCAGAATATTGTCAAAACATGATTTTTCCGCCCTAGGGTATAAATACTCGAGACGCGCTAACTTATTTCTCTTTCTCGTACAACTACCGTGGCAGCCGGAGAGGCTCTGCCCAACGACAACAACTCTTTTTCTGTCAACCACAGCAGCAGCCGGAGGTTCTTCACGACTACTCATCACTTTCGTGAGAGCACCTGCAACCTGAGGCCGTGACGGGATACGAGGGAGCAGCCAAGTACGTGGAATAGAGTCCACCGTACGGAACGAGGCAACGGACTGCGGAGAGGATCTGAAGGACGAGTATCAAGGACTCCAGGACTACACGACTATAGAGGCGCATCCAGGATCGAGGACCTAGGACCGAAGAGGATACGCTGAGTATTACCACGACAAATAAGGTGAAACAAAAGCATGTATTTGTAAAAACAAAAAGACTCACGTAAAGACAATTAACTATGTAAAAAGAAAGACAATATAATTCAAAGATGAGTTAATAATTTTTGGAAATGTAAATGTCTATTTGTATAATAGTTTTAGAGTAATGTTTAAACACATGAAAGTATAATTTGGAGAAATAATTTAATCAATGATATTTAAATTAATATAAAAGTAAATAGTAAATTTGTATTAGAAAACAAAGCAATGCATATGCAATATAATAAAAAGAAAATAGATTATTAAAAAGAGATTAGATGATCTAATAGTTATCACAATAATGAGTAAGTCGAGAGCAATATTATATAATAACAAATGTTTATTGTAGTATAAGAGTGTATATTATGTTCAATCTGTAATATGAGATTATTACTTATATGTTAATAACTAGATGTGTACTACGGCTACACACATGCGAATAATAATGATATTTTTAAATCGCAACAGAATAGAAAATTTTTAATTAATAAATTTTTAAATGATCCTAAACCATTTCAAATTGTGTTATTATTATTACGATTCACCTGTCATATTTTTAAGCGTAAGTAATGTTGCAAAATAAATGGCTCACAAGAAGTTGGGGGCTTCACAAATACTTAACGTTGTAAAAGAAATTGCGCCCAACGTGGGCTCGAACCCACGACCCTGAGATTAAGAGTCTCAATATATTTGCAACAATACATATATTTGCATATTTATCCAGGGCGGTATGTTTTGTAAATAATTAGTGAAAAAAAGAATATGGCGAACGGTTTTAAACAATTTTGTGCATAAGTCCAGGCGATAGCCTTTCGAAAGTGACAAAGTGATTTAAATTCAAACAGATGTGTGTGAAGAAAAATTTTTTCTTCTTTGTGAACGGTGTTCAAAATGAAAGTAAACGATCTCTCTACATGCATTGTCTGCGTACATAACAGAAGCGTATCCAGCGAGCAATTTGGTGGGGCGGATGACTTTGGAGAGGGGGATTATGAAAAGTTGGACCATTCTTTTAAAGTCTAAAGTATAAATGATAGGAATTAGTGAAGGTACAAATACGCGTACAGTTTGTTATTATCAGCGGCGTAAGTTTATTGACGTAAAGTATAAAATCATATTTATATTTGTCAGTTCATTGTTCTTTTGATAATATTCACTTACAGTATAAAACGCACTACTCTTTTATGTTATCTGTCAAACAAAAATCAACATGCTGGTAAGTTATAGTTACAAATTAAAGTAAAAAATTTAAAAATATACAAACCCTTAGTAAGTTTCACAGTTTATTATTTACCTCTGACAGCTGTTTCAGCTTATTAAGCTATTCTCAGAGAGATCAAGGAACAACTAAACAAAGAATGTAAAAGTGCTAAACATGTGTTTAGGGTGTGTATCCGGACATGTGTGTGTGGGGTGTTTATGATGGTGGGCGTGGAGAAGCTAGTAAGGGAAGGTCAAATGTTTGTAAAAACTAAGTATAATCGGAAAGCAAATTCTAAAAATTAACTAAACTAAATAACAACTTTTAATAAAGGGGATACACACAATTCAGTTTGTTCGTTTGTTAAATTTTTGTTACTTTTGATTGCTTTTCTAATTTCTAGAATTTCTAATAAATACATTTTTTTTACCTTTTTGTATGTTGGGCAGTAGTGTTATGTTTTTGCATTTACCAAGTGTTTGTATAATTTTAAAACCTTTGTATTAATATGTTTCACCAGGTGCCCAACGAGTCATCAATCAATATAGTGACAGATTAAAGTAATTTTAGAGTAAAGCCTTCTTAACGCGATATGATTATGATGCCCGTGGAGGCAGCGTATGATGAAGAGGATCATGCCGCGGGTGCAAAGACACCCCGCTACGCACAACGACGCAACGCAATGCCTTCAGCTCTACTGAGCTGACCACTTAGCGATGGTCGGCCCACACGAAAGAAGCCGTTGCACGACTGACAACAGACACACGCGTCGAGACCGCGAGGGGCTGGATCCCCACTCAAGGCAGTCTGTGTTTGTTGTATGCGTTAAGCAGTAGGATGTAGGATTGGTAGTAGTTCCCTACGTATGAGACTATAGTAAGTCATCCTGCAGAAATCGGGGTCGTTTGACGGTATCACATGCATGACTTTCATCCCTGGCCAGGTCGCGTAGATAGGGGCATGTTGAGTCTGCTGCGCTGAAAAAGAGGGTCTGAAGATAGTCTGAAAAAGAACTCTTCCACCATTGTTAGACGGATACCCGTCCTGCTAGGCCGGTTACAGACCTAGGCGAGTTAGTAAGAATTCGTATGGAACTGTCCAGCTTACGTTTCGCACAATCGGGAAGGGATCGTTATTAGTGGGGGGGGGGGGGTTACAATAACTAGGATCGTCACACCGAATTACTATAATGCTTCTTTCACGTACAACGTCTTCTCCTACGGGCATGTAGTTTGTTCTGTCGGTTGTCCTAGCATTATATTCAATTATGGTGATCTGTCTCTAAGTTTTCGCTTTTCTATCTGCCCAAGACGTTTTCCAATAGAACCATTGTTACAGCAAACTCCGTGTCGAAAAATGCTGGAGACGTGTGCGAAAATTGTACTGATCTGCAATCCTTGTGTGTAGTCAGAATAGTAGGGCACTGAACTATTTATTGTACTGATCTGCAATCCTTGTGTGTAGTCAGAATAGTAGGGCATTGAACTATTTATTGTACTGATCTGCAATCCTTGTGTGTAGTCAGAATAGTAGGGCACTGAACTATTTATTGTACTGATCTGCAATCCTTGTGTGTAGTCAGAATAGTAGGGCATTGAACTATTTATTGTACTGATCTGCAATGCTTGTGTGTAGTCAGAATAGTAGGGCATTGAACTATTTATTGTACTGATCTGCAATCCTTGTGTGTAGTCAGAATAGTAGGGCACTGAACTATTTATTGTACTGATCTGCAATCCTTGTGTGTAGTCAGAATAGTAGGGCACTGAACTATTTATTGTACTGATCTGCAATCCTTGTGTGTAGTCAGAATAGTAGGGCACTGAACTATTTATTTCAGCGTAAGGCTTATACTACTCTTACAGACGAGTTGGATTTTGGTCCTTTCTTTCTTATATGCACCGTGTTAAATTTTCGCATCAGTAAAAACCGAGAAACTAGAGAGGTGATTTCATCATCATCAACAGGTCTTAGACCTGTTCCGGAACCCATCTCCTCCTCGGTCTACCGACATCTCTTTTCTCAGTAGGGTGATAACCCAAGGCAGCCATAGGTTGACGGATATCAGACATGCTATTCAAGTCCTCACACCATCTCCATCTGTGGTCTTCAATCTTCTGATGCAATGATACAATGTTTAAATCGCGTCTAATATCCTCGTTCCTTCTCGATCCAAGAGAGAACAACCTTGCGTCTCTCTTAGAAATTTCATTTCGGCTGCCTGAATCCTCCGCACGTCCCTTTTACCAAGAGTAAACACGTCCCTAGTACCAAGAATGACACCCTTTTACGGGCCTCACTAACATACAGGAATGTGGCGACAGCCACAGTTTTATAAAATCATTAATCCATTTGTATTTCTCCTTTTGTGTTAGCTTAGGTCGTTTTGCCGTATTTCCCATCCGATTTCCGAGGCTCGTGTGAGTTCTGTAAGTACATTTATTTTTACTTAAACCTGCTGTAAAACCCCCAACCTGGAGGACCAGAAACTTTGATTTTGGGCTGCTCTTTTACTAGAGAGTTGCTTTCACCTCAGCTGACACAGTACACTAACCTCACTTCACCTCAGCTGACACAGTACACTAACCTCACTTCACCTCAGCTGACACAGTACACTAACCTCACTTCACCTCAGCTGACACAGTACACTAACCTCACTTCACCTCAGCTTTCTACCCGATCGCAGTACACTAACTAACTTATGTGCAGCTGTTGGCCTACTGTAGGCTCCTCCGTCTCCACCCTGCTGCTGATGTGCACCATCCTGCCAGGCCAGGACCCAGGATACCCCAGGCTGCCCTGACAGAACCCCCGTCTCTCGTTTGCTTACCGATCCACTCCGCCGAAGAGATTGGCTACCACAACCTTGGAGTGTATTGCTCGGCGTAACAGGGCCCACCAACGTGTAGGGAGAGGTGATTGACTTACGTATTTAAACTCAAGTACGGGTCTGATACATACCTGTGGGACTACGTGTCTTTAGCGCTGTGTGTGTGTGTGTGTGTGTGTGTGTGTGTGTGTGTGTGTGTGTGTGTGTGTGTGTGTGTGTGTGTGTGTGTGTGTGTGTGTGTGTGCAGCGACGAGGAAAACGCATTATAAATAAACTCGAATAGAAGCCTTTTTGATGTTCAGTTAAAAGGCGTTAAATTAAAAAGAGTCAGTGGATAAGCCGACGATACAAGGCCGGAACCATAATTAGTCTAAATGGATTAGAGCTGGCTGATGCGATCGCCTCGAAAGGTCCTTCTCTGTCTCTGTCTCTATCTCTCTCACTCCCTCTTTCTCTTTGCCTCTCCTCTCCGCTGTCCCTCACCGTCTCTTTGTTTCTCGTTCTCTCTGTCCATATCTGTTTTCTGTTGACAGTTCTCGGTCCACTATTAAATTATCTTTTCTTTCAGGCCAGAGACAGGGAACGTTTCTGCGTGAGTATAATCCCTTTTCCATTAAATTAGTACATGTACTCTTGTGTGTTATTTCATATGTCGTTGCGTTTAAACAAATCGTTATAGTTATATAGTTTTAAAGTTATTAGGAACACGGATGTGCTTTCGTGTTTGTAACTTTAAAATGAAATTCCCGAAATGTGTTGACACGGTGACTGTTTTCATTTCTTGTGACTTAATTATGCATAATAGACACTTGTACTTCGTAGAATTGTTTTACAGTGTGAACGGTAAAAGCAAAAAACTTACGATTGTGTGATCTCCCTGAATTTTATTTTCACATGTGTGTGTGTGTGTGGGGGGGGATAGACATACTCTTACGACGGTCTCACTGATCGTCGTATGGGACAATGGAAAACAAAATTACAGACACCAATGAAGTCACTAATCACCAGCTTTAATTAATTATATATATATATCAGTTTGTACAAGATTATTAGAGGTAAACAACAAGTTATTCAACAAGATTATAATTGCAGCTACAATAATTCAAATTAAATTTGTTCACACGCAATAATAATGTCATTAATAGAGCCCTGCACAATAATCACTTTTCACTAAAAAGTACTTGACACGCACAGAATAAATCGCCCGACGTAAACTGAAAACTAAGCGGCAGCTGTTGTGTATTTATACCTTGCAGAGTTCCGTAATATGCGTCCTTAACAAGCACTCGAAAACTCTAGAGAATACTTCAGTGTGGCAGAAACACGCACCTGCTGGGCTAAGCGAGAAACGCGTAGAACAACACACTCCATTTTTCGAGAATGTTCCTAATTGCGTAACAATACATTTTTAACTTCTTCATCCCAATTGATTTGCCTTTCAAGGATCTTCAATCAAAGGAAGTATTTTATAAATGTACTGTTAGCTAGAAGGTGGTTTTTTGACGTGAATAAAGTCTTAGTCTCCATCTGAGTTGAATATGCATGTGCGCACGCATACACGTTAATATAAACATATTCGAGTATCACTCATTTAAAACCCAGCAGCTGCATTGCTATTTCAAGACACGTTAAAAGCACTGTAGCAGATTTTGCAATTTAAATGAAGCCAGTAGCATTGGGAATTATCCGATTTTCATGTACGCTATCATAAAAGGTGATATGACAAGATACGCTTCTTTCATTAGAAGAAAGCGCACATCGCACATCATATTAACAAGAAAGCATACGGCTCATCTGGGAAAAGCGCTCCGTCTCATAGGCATATACATCTATGTACGTGTTCCTTTGATCGCGCTAACGTTAAAGAACTCGTTGGATTTTTTGCGTAGAATTAATACTTGTCATCGCCTGCCTTGTTGGCAGATAATCGGTTCCCAGATTTCCAGTTTCTTTATTGTAACCATATTGCGTAAAACATTCCACACAGGCTTCCCATATGTTTTAAGTACTCTCTTCTATCTGGAAACATGAGAATTAACAATGAGAACAATGAGAATGAGAACAAACCTTATTAACCGTAACACGTCATCACTAAACTCTTGTAACATAATACTGTAAACATATGTAGGATATTTTACGAAGCGAAGGACACGTTTTACAAGGCAAACTTAAAGAAAAAAACCACGTAAGTCTAGGTTTGATGTTCACTTTTGTTTCCCGCCATTCAAAAATTTGAATATTTGGATGGGGGTGTGACGACACAGCTCGAAGCTTTCTGATTGGCTGCGCGTGGTAATTTTTTTGTTTGATGTAAATTTATTCGACCGAAAACTTAAAAATTTCAATAAAATATTAACAATTGATATCGTTCCACACTATGTCACCACGGATACGTAAACAAACGCTGGGCGGCATTCGCTTTCTTTCGCGTTGTTTAAATACAAGATAATTTAATCAAATTAATTCTTTATTTTTAAAATATTTACAAGTAGGTATTATTCGTATTTTGATTGTCTTTCTCAGCGTTTTTACCAAAAGCATGCTGATATATTTGGTTTTGTCCTGAGTGTACATATTAAAAATAATTTTATGATTAATTACAAAATGGAAGTCATGTATACCGATTTTTCTTAATTTTTGTAAAGTTATTTCATTCTATTATTTTGTTGTGTATTTGTCTGTATGATGTTAAGGATTTTATAAACTAGCCGTTTTCATTATAAACTAGGATTTTTTTTGCCGTTTTCATTGGAAATACGATGAAAAAAACGTGTATACGACCATGTGTAGCGGAACTGATTGGTAAACGTAGACAAATATGCACACGCCAAGAATTGACAACACATTATATGTCGCCGCAACATAAAATCTGTATATAGTGTGTGTTTGTTAGAGAGATATGAGGCCTATACAGCTAGTTTGAAACACGGTAAAATGCTATATTGACTCGTATATATTTTTCAATATCCTCCGCTTTGTACGGGGATAGTCAGCAGGGGGTCAAACAGGGTCAGCGTGTATCGATTTGTTCCCGACATATCCATATTACAGTATCCACCGCTTCTTGGAGCATCGACGTAGTACACAGCATGGAGTATGTAGCAGGACGCGCGCGTGGCTGTAAGAACGCGTTTGTAACGTTGAAGGGAATCTTGAAATAAACTACACGCGGATACAAGATTTACATACAAACGTTCGTCGGAATCCGACCCCTACTATTATGAGAAATATTTTTATCGTAGTTGTGTTCCTCTTTTGTTATTTCGTGTAATTCGACAGCTTGCGGTATTTCCAGTATCTCAACCGTTTTACGCGACAAGGAACTGATGTACAACCAATATTTTGTATTCACTTTGACATCCGCAGTACATGTGACGCTCAGACAAATGTGAAACGTGAAGGACACACTTGACTTTGACCTTAAAAGGTATGACCTCGACGATTCGCGCCATTTCAAAGATTCTCCATCAACAAAGTATTGAGCTCCGTATGTCAGTTTTGGCCTGAGAAATCTATAACAGCGATTTTTAAGGACTAGGCGGGCAGAGATATGAAATACGCAAAAATAAGAGAAAATCTAAGAAATATTTTCTTTCAAGTGTTTTCTATTAATAATAATCATCATCATCACCAGCCGTGGCGCTACAACGCTTGGGCTGCTCCAACAGTCGATTCCACTCCTCCCTATTGCGTGCTCTGGCTTCTTACGTTCAGCTTTCTGAAGTCCCACTCTATCTGGTCTTTGAAACTACTTCGGGGTCTTCCTTTTGTTCTACTACTCATTGGTTTCTGGTAGAAGATATGTTTCGTAGGCTGTCCTTGCTCGATTCTCTCTATGTGTCCAACCCACCTTAGCCTGCATATTTTGAGTATCCTGACAATGTCCGGCTCTTTGTAAAGATGGTATAGTTCATAATTATAGCGCCTGCGCTACATTCCATTTTCTTGTACTCCTCTAAATATTGCTCTTACACAGCAACCTAGAAGTCTCTCGCTATTTTTTGTCATCGTCCAGGTTTCTGAAGCATAAATATCAGCACTGTCCTGATAAGTGTTTTGTAAATTTTGCATTTTTCTTGCTTCTTGAGCTGAAGCACCTAGATGCCAGATGCTTTTTTAATCCATATGTTTTATTTGCGAGATATATTCTTCTTCTTATTTCAGTGTTGGTGTGGTTAGTGCTGTTTGTCTGGGAGTTAAGATATATGAACTCTTTTACTGCCTCTATATTTTTGTGCCTATTTCAATATGGTACCTATTGGGTGTGTTATTTTGGGACCGGAACAGTTGATTCGCCTACTCTCTGATGGAAGAAGAAGAAGATTGAAACTGTTAGCCGTTAAGTCTGCAAATGTTGATTTTAACACTACATTCTAAGAAAGTATTCTCATTTATCTGTGAAAACCACTTGTACACCTATGTCTGTCGTTTCCAGAGGTGTGCTAAACTAGTATTTTAAAATAGCAGGTACAAACTAAACCGTTCAGAAAAAATAACACGTTCAAAACCTGTTATTATATATATAGGCCTACTTACCTATTATACATATACCTGAATTATATAATTTGTTGTAAGAAATAAATTGAAACTAACAGTATTAAACGTGTCAATCTACACTGTGACTTTATTAAGCTGTTACTGTTTAGAAGAATATAAGTAAGAAGAGAATTTATAGGCCTATCTCCCTTTTTAAGTTACTAATTTAAGTTTTCACTAGGAATAAACAAACTGACATAGATTTAATATTAAAGTATCGATTGCAGTTTGGTTAGACAAATCAGTTTCGAAACTCACGCAATGAAATTTAGAGTGCACGGAATAGCACAACAACACGTAATCACCCACTGTGTAGGTTATAACACAATATAATTCGCTTTTTCAAAATTTACCCAAGTTGGTGACTAGTATAATATGTAATTTGTTATTATAATCTGTATTATATATCTGCATAACACACAAGAATACATGTAACATCAGTATCAATTTTTTTCATCTATTAAAAACAGCTTCGTCTCTTTGGCATAGGTTCCATTCTGAAGCTCGCTGTTTTGCTTCGTTTCTTGCTTGTATTGCAATCGGGACATGCGCAGAATGTAGTATTCAGCACCAAAAAATCACTTTGTACACGTAATACTCGTAGTACTCGTTTATTCGTTAGTTGCAGAGGGGGTCCCGTGACTCGGAACTGCGAGGCCGCGAGTAATCGTAACAGGTATTTCGACTTTTCAGTTACCGTTGGATCGGAACACGTACTTAACTTGTCAGCCACTATTATATCCATTCCACAAAAATAATCGTTCAAAAATACCTGTTATAGGTATATCGGCCCACCTCTAGTCGTTTCAGTGATTTCAGGAAAAGCCTTGCGCTAGTAGCCCGATTGCTGCCTACTCCATTATTTTCCGTATAATTTCCCGAGAAACAATTACTTGTGTTCCTCACGCCAAACGGCCGTGTAGTAATCCTACATAATCCTTTGTAAACCGTACAACGCCGGCGCAAGTGCTCTCCGCTCTTCTGAATAATTACCTGCTCGTTTAGCGCACAACAGTGTACTCAAATTATTTAACACAAACTAATTTAATTAGAGCAAATCAGCGTAGACGAGTTGTTGCAAAGTAATATTAAAGGACCGCTGTAGCCGACAACAATGCAGTACGAGTTTAAATTAAACCGGCTTTGTGTTAAACTAGTGTCGAAGTTACCCAAAAGCATGTTTAATATGTTCTAACGAGGCCTTGATGTTACGAAGTTCACCGAGCGACATCTATAGCCATAGAATTATTATTATTATTTTTTTTTTTTGTATATTGTAAGATCTCATGTAAACATCTGCTAATTTCCAAACGTGTCTGTGATCGTATGCACTGTTCACCTGTTGTTCGAAATTTACGTGCCACGCGTGTTTCAGAAAAAGGGCAGCATCGTGTTGTGATTGAATTCTGTGTCAAAAAAGGTCTAGCGCCAATGGAATTTTACAACGAAATGATAGGTGTGTTAGGAGATGCTGAGTCTTCAAACACATTCCTGTGTAGGCCTCTGTTACACTACGCAACTGATATCAAGGCTACGTGAAACTGGTTGCAGCGTAATAAAAACAGTATGTTGTCTTTGGTATTGACGAGCGCTTTCGGCAGTCAAGCCATCTTCAGGTCATTTACCAACGAGAAAATGACCAATAGGTTGGTAAATGACCTGAAGATGGCTTGACTGCCGAAAGCGCTCGTCAATACCAAAGACAACATAGTGGTTTGTATAAAATTACTAGTAGAAATATTTGAGACCACTAACACTCCAATATAACAATAAATTAATAAAAACAGACTGCAACTGCTCTGCAATCAGTTGCAGATTAAGCATGTTGTCTATACTACTATTATAAAGAGGTAAAGTTTGTTTTGTTGTCCAGGCTAACCTCAGAAACTACTGATCCGATCAAAAACTTCTTTCACCACCGTGTTCCTTGAAGTTTGAGAATGGTTTTTCAGACATAAACTCGAACCGATAACTTTAATAATTTTCAAGAACAGAGCCTTAAAACGATCCCATGTCACGAAATTTCTTTGTTAATTTGCATGTAATCAAATTTTCGGCATACGACAAACTTCCCTACAGTCTCAGCGAGCGAAATTTAGAAAAAATCCTAATTTTTTTTGTTTGGTCTTTGTTTTGATAAAATTCTCCTTTTCATTTTCGAGATATTGGCGGTTTTCTAAAGAAATTATATAATTTGTGTCGGTCCCATGTCACGAAATTTCTCGTTGTCTACAGAATGCGGGCGCAGCCGAATTGCATGCAATCGGTTGCATAGTGTAAGAGGCTAAATTTTAATCAATGCCCCACATCGAGCGCGTGAAACTAAAAGTTGCACGGCTTGCAACTGTCTTGCAATCGATTGTAAATGTGCAATCAATTGCAGTAAGTGTAATAGCAACTAATTTAAACCAATGCCCCACAACTTTTTCTGCAATCAGTTGCGTAGTGTAATAGAGGCCTAAATGGACACTCTGTTTAAAGGTGGTCCCCGCAGCGGGAGCTCAGAAAATGCAACGAGTCCCCGTATCATTAAAACATTATTGTACACGGTATAGTATAGACCGACAATTGAGAATGGATGACACTGTTGAGATCATAGGCATCTCACATAAGCGCATGTATCGAATTTAAACTTAAGAACTTGGTGTGAAAATACTTTGCGCAAAGTGGACGCCGCATTTGGAGTACCATTTGGATACCATCTCCTAACACATCTACTATTTCGTTGTGAATTTCCATTGACGCTAGGCATTTTTTCAGCACAGAATTCAATCACAGCACGATGTTTTTGTCCTTTCCAAAACGCGCGTAAATTTCAAACAGCCGGTAAACAATAAATAAGTTGACACATAGATTTGAAAATTAACAAGCCTACACGAAAATTAACATGTACTTTATAACACACAAAAGATCCTATCGTTAAGCTATAGAACTTTAGCTTTATCGTATCGCTGCTTGAACTTTTCAACAGACTCCCTCACATTCACTGTGCCTTTTTTTTGTTTTTGCTTGTAATTAGGCCTACGAGGGTACGGTGAAAAGTTTCGGGCCTGACACAAATATAGCGCTACTATGCTCAATATTTTGACCGTTTTGTATGATTCAATCCTTTGTAGGTCTAGTTTCGATGATTTCTCAAGTTAATGAGTTGTTTATTACTAGTGGCACAGTCCACCGCTGTAAGGGCCTCGAGCATCATTGGGTAGACTGGAAATTCGTGCTGTGAATAAATTTTGTTTTATAGATTTAACTACAAGCGATATATAAAAGGAGCTGTGTCCAAAGTTGGGGGACTCTTTTCCATCGAATTCAACGGTTGAGCGCTGGGTTGCTGTATTTAACTGGTTCGGGCAAGCACAACTGGCGACCCACGTGTTGGACGTCCAATTGAAGTGACTGTGCCCGCAAAAATAGAAAAAATGCATAAAATCGTTCTGGTAAACCGTAGGATGAAAGTGAACGATACAGCTGAAACTGCTGGTATATCAACGAAACCTGTGCGCAATATCTTACCCGAACATCTGTGTGTGAAAAAACTGTGCGCTACTCGGGTGCCGCGTTGCTGACAGCCAAAAAAAATGTCGAAAGGAGGTTTCAGCCAGTTGTTGCGATGGTTAAAATCAAAGAATCGAAGTTCCAATTGCTTCCTCAGCCTCCATACTCCCCTTATTTAGCCCGAGTGACTCTACCTCTTACCTAACCTGAAAAATGACTCGGTGGGAAAAGATTTACTGACGACAGCGATGCTGTAAATGGCTAGTTTGAGGACCTCGACAAATCGGGTTATCAGTCTCGTATAACCGCTTTAGAACATCTTTGAAAAATGTGTATAGAGCTAAATAGAGATTATGTTGAGAAATAAATGCAAATTAATCCAGAAAAGTATTGTTTTACTATTCAGACCCGCAACTTTTCACCCTACCTAAACGAGTATAAACATGTGTTAGCGTGAAACGATATGTAAAATTATTTGCTTCATTTTATTTATTTAATGTAGTCCCGCCTGGTGTATTTCGAAGTCGATAACAGTGCGTGCATAAAAAGTAATGTCGGACAAGAGACAGACAGTGGACCGAGTCTTACAATTACCGACCCATAAGCGCCTGAACTTCTCTCCTATTGGAAGCGGAGGAGTTCTTACAAACTAATTATTTCTATTTTGACATGATTTCGAGGGAGGCGCTTAGTAAGACGCTCCAAAACTCGGAATTAAAGCAGATAATCTTTGACTCACAGCCGTGACGATGGAGTGTTGGGGGAGGGGCACGCCCCTGTGTTAAGATATAGCAAGGAAGGTGATGACAACCTTGCACCATCTGCTTTTGACATCTCGTATGAAGGCGTGAATTCGTCTCACGTTTGTATTGTGTTACACGCATATACAGTATATACAGTATTCAGAACATCACACCTGTGCTAAAAGCGCTATGTACACACACACACACACACACACACACACACACACACACACACACACACACACACACACACACACACACACCCATGGGGCGACGTTCATAAAACTGTTGAACTTTCTTCACAGAACACCAAATATGATTCTTAATCTTCAACTCGACATAGCAACAATCTACAACTCGTCTTTAGTAACAGTCTATAAGATTTTACTTAATTAAGAAAGTTGTGTTAGTGGTTATAATCACAAACAGAATTAACACTGTTGCACACTACTATAGAAAAATTATTCCGATTAGCGCTTTCAAGCTTCTCATCTCTCATCATCATCGGAAATCAGCTGATGAGCTGATAATGAGCTGAGAAGCTTTCAAAACGCTAATCGGAAACATTTTTCTATAGTGGTGTTCAACAGTGTTCATTGTGTAAGATTTTAAACTAACTGTAGTCTGTGGGTGTTAATTTTAGCATTAGGTTCTAAGAGATCATTGCATAATAACTGTGGAAACCACTAGTAAAACTATAAGCGAATGTTTACGTACATGTTTCGTGAAATTCTGTCTAGACTATTCTAGGCATTTCTTTCTGCTCTGGATGTTTTCTTCAAAACATTCTATCTGACGACTCTAGGCTTTCTTTATATTTTGAAATAAACAGAAATGGGGGGGGGCGTTTATTTCTAGATGGTTTATCTAGAGATACTAGACGTCAGTGGGGTATCTAGAATTTGGTCTGAGGGGGTCCCGTCGAGTCGGCTTCGTACAAAAGAACAAAACAAGTTAAGAGTAATCAACATTTTCAGTGGCTGAAAACTTGTTATAACATCCTGAAGTCAGTCCCATTACAGCAAACGGCAACAACACAATAATAATACGCGTTACTGAAACATAGTTTGCAAGCGATACTTATTGACTGAATTGATTTTTCTATATTTTATATTTCAACGTATACGCTAATGCTGTGTAATACAGCTGTTTGTATATTAAAAAAAAAAGAGTTACTAACTATATTAGCGATCGCAGCTGAAAAAATAATAAAACAGCTTAAAAATTAAGAAATTAACAAAATTCATAAACTTTTTCAACCCTCGGTGGGTGGGATCTGGTTCCGTTCGTTCCCCCACCGTAAATACGCACTTGCTAAACGTTTCTTCTTGTTCGGGACATTTCTTTTTAGACATTCTGTCTGGAATCCCCACAACGTTAAGGGCTCTCGCCTCAAAGGGTGTTAAATTTTATTGCGCCCACAAGTTAAATAAATTGATTTAAATAAACGTACCAATGTGATTTCAGTGCTAAAATAAAAATAAGAAATTTCTGCTTGCCAATTAATGTGACGATTTGACCTGTCATTTTGTTGCGTACCGTACCGTGTGTCTTGGAGTCGATCGTGATTAATTTAAGTCGAAAATTGAGCGTTCATCGTTTTGTTTTCACACAACACACATAATTTAAATAACATTAAATTTGATTATCTGTGGGACAAGCAACAGTATTTTTAGAAACAAGGTACGTCGGGATACCTCCAAAGTTATGGCGGTCCCTGTGCTCTCCTATGGGGTGAATTGTGGGCAACAACCAGACAATAGAATACAGGCCTCGGAAATGGCGTTCTTAGGCACGGTATTCTAAACTTGTCCGTATAAGAGAAGAGTTACAAATTTTTAACTTGAATGAAAAATTAAAAGATTACAATACAAATTACGGTGGAAAGAACACACAGAAATAATGTTACTTTCCAGACTGGCCAAACAAGTCTATAAGTAGAAACCTGCAGTAAATACAAACCTATAGGTCTGTGGTTGGACCCAGGAAGAGATGGCTGGAGGATTTTTGAAGGTGGAACAGGCAGAAACCTTGCCTATGCCGTGTTGTAAAGATGATGATGATGATGATGAAATTAAATAACAATTTAAAGTTTTGTGATATATCATCACCCGGTAACCAGACAGTAGACCAAACATAGATAGTAGACAGTAGACAGGTTCGGCAGCGTATCTGTGACCATGTACTCGTAATACATTATCTATTTCTTTTTTTGTCAGTAGATACTTAGGTTTCCAATAAAATGTTAAATGCCGTAAATGTAAGATGTTAACAGAGAGACCAACCACCGAAACAATAACGCTTTCAGATGTTTCTACTAAATACAATACTTGAATGTTGTTTGAACGTCCTTCCTAGTCCAGTACGAGAACTTCGCGACCGTCTACAAGGGTCTCTTGTAACTGCCAACAAGGATTATATTTTGCGTTAAATAAGTGGCGTTAGTATGTTTAATGTAAATATATTTATGTTTTAATGTACAGAATTTAATTATTGAAAACGTGATTAAATTTAATTAACTAAATTGTACTTATTCAAAACGATATTTTTTTGTCGTATACAGTCAAAAATTTAATCAGTAATTCATGTTCTTGTTTTGCAGTAACGAGAGTGGTGTCGAACGTGTAACGCTTTTTAGAAAGAAGCAAAGTAACGGCGCCTATGTTGGTGTTACTAGTAACGAAGAAGAAGAAGAAGAAGAAGAAGAAGAAGAAGAAGAAGAAGAAGAAGAAGAAGAAGAAGAAGAAGAAGAAGAAGAAGAAGAAGAAGAAGAAGAAGAAGAAGAAGAAGAAGAAGAAGAAGAAGAAGAAGAAGAAGAAGAAGAAGAAGAAGAAGGCGTTATCACCGAAAGCAACGAAATTAACGCTTTTTGACATATTCGTGAAAAGGAAAAATCCTGTATGTGAGTAACAACTTTATGAAATAATAATTATTACAGTAATATAATAATAGTATTTTTACGTTTACCTGTAGACTATATTCTTATTATTTTACGTTCAAATCAAAATTCTTATTATTTTTGTTAAACCCTCCGTCTCTGATAATGGATGAAATGAAAACAAAACAATGAAATATGGGCGATAATAGTGCTACGACAATTACGTAACGTTCTCGACTTTTCCAGATTCCAGATTGTCATTGTACACGTTTCTCGGCTAGTCGAGAACGTTCAGCGTCTCGGTCAAGGCCGTGCACATGCTTATCGACTGTCCCAGCATTTGTAACTACGCAAATTATGCCAGCACGCCGCCAAAAGAATGGAAAATCGTTCTGGAACTTCTGCGGGGTATATATAAAAGTTATCTGCGGGGTCTACGGACGGCTTAAAAGTTAGTTACATCTGGCGAGATTGTAGAGTGCGTATTAGTGAAAAGTGATTAGTGTGTTAATTAGTGCGGTATTGTAATAAGGTGAAATTATTATTGCGTGTGGACAAATTTAACTTGAATTATTGTATGAGAGTACGATGCTGCTTTCAAGTTATTTGTGACTAATTAAAGCTGGTAATTAGCGACTTCATTGGTGCCTGTACTTTGTTTCCACTGTACAAAACGACGATCCGTAAGACTGTCGTAACAATATATTTTAATACAATTACATATGTAACGTTTGTGCGTGCGCGCGCGCGCGTGTGTGTGTTTTGTGACTGTGTATTTGTAACTACACTGCACTTTAATCCTATTCAACGAGAAATGGGAGTAATCCGAGAAGTGGTAGAATACCGACAACTCTGCACCAGTCATAACATTTCGAACGTATTACAGTAGTATTGTTGTGCCTGAGCTTATCAAGTATCTCATTTCATGTTTACGCATATTTCACCGTTACGATAAAAAAATAAGTGACAGGCGTTTTACCGTCCAGTATTTACCATACGTTTTCATTCTGTGTTGTTTAAGACATTTTCTCTGGTATTAACATGTAATGTTTTTAGGCTGGGGGTCATTCCACAAAAATGTAACGTCATCGAAAAATGTAACGCTTCCACACTTTCGATTCCCCACAGTCTAGAAATCTTCGGTCTCTGTCGTTTTAACATGATAATATTTGTTATATAGTAAATATGTTTGTTATATAGTAAATATTTGTTATATGCACATTATGCGTTTCAAATGCCTAAAAACATTATCATGCTCGGTTTAAGATGTTTCGGTTTCGTCGAAATTTCTTTAATTTTTTTTATTTTTCTTTATTATAAATTGTTTTTAACCTGGGAACTGTACAGAAAGAAAAACCTTTCAAAAAGTTGGAAAGTCCGTCATTATAGCACTGTGATCAGGCCGGTGATATGTATGGAGTGGAACAATGTGCTTTCAAAATTTGGAACCTCTTCTTAAACTTGAACGAAGAATTCTTCGGAAATTTTATGGCCCCAAGAAAACTGAAGATGGATACAGCCATAGACCCAAAGAAGAGCTGTACAGGGATCTGGAAGATCTGAAAACGACTTTCCGAAGGGAAAGACTGAGATTATTTGGACATATGGTTCGGATGGATCGGTCCAGATTAAGTAAACAAACTTTCAACTATATTTGGCAACTTTCCAGTTTGAACGGATACACGAAACAACTCAAGAAGGCAATGATGAAACTGGGTATCTCTTTGAACGACTGTGTGGACAGAAAATACTTACAGAAACAAAATTTTAAATCTTGAGAAGCAATCTTGCGGTAAAAAAAAAGACGAGAAAGGTGTGGACAGTGGAAAGGAAGGCGGCCCATAGTGTGCGAATGAAGAAGAAGAAATGGAGAAGAAAAGGAAATGATACTCGTGTGGTCCACGGCTGACCTGTTCGTGTAAACAAAAAATTGTTTTTTACTTTCCTCTTACGTTATTTCATAGTTTTTTTATTACTTAAACATTTTTTGGTCGATTGTAATTTTCTGTGTTCAAAGTTTTATTTCATTAAGGACAACGTGTGACTCTGTTTCTAAAAATAAGCGCGCGTAAGCCTTTAAGCAGTGGTTAATGTTTATTTTTCATTGGAAGATATTGTCGGGAATAATACTCGGATTAGTAGGACCAGCGTTTTCATTGGGAAGAAATTTGAGGGAAACCAAAACTTTCATACACTTTGTTTTCGTGTCTAGTTTCAAGTCTACAAGCTGCAACTGGAAATCTATAAACCGCTATAACTTTTGTTTTTCGTTTGATTTCTAGATTTTTATAATTTTTGCTAAACGTATTATTGTCATTCCTATGATTCTCCCTTTTTTTGAAGTCTCCTTCGTAATTCCTATTGGTTTCATATTTGAGCTCAAAATATCAAGGGTTCTAACGTAAAGTCCTATTATTATTAAGTCTCCGTTTGGTGACAGCAGCCTTCTCTATCGACGGCCATTAAATGACTTCTGGTAGCCGCATTAAGAATGTAATTTTTTTATTTTGCAGTGTACTAAGAATCCAAATAATAGATGTTTGCAAAAAAATTGTATTTTTTTAATATTATACCAAAAAAAAATTGCCAATTGACGTAATTCAGCTCTACATTGTTTCGTAAAAATCCTTACAAAGTCTAATGAACTACATATTGTAATGAAATACAAATTCTAAAATTTGATACCATAATTTTATTTTATTACTCAGTATGATACAAAAAATCTTTCGAATATAAGATTTCCTAACAAACGTAAGAACCCTGAGCCCGAAATGGGACTCACATAGGTTTGCACAAATCGATAGACTACGTATAAATAATTGTCTGCCACAATAAATCGATATTCACTTAACACAGCAGCCGCCATAATATCCTCATCAATATTACAAGAACGTAAGTCGACTGCGTTTATTATTGTGGCAGTGACTAATGTGGAGAACTTATTTAAAACTAATGAAATTTTACACCTAACGCCCGTTTACGTTCGTAGTAAATAATCGTTATAAATGTATTTCTTGAAAATAATCAGATGGAAAAACTTGTCAGTGTCTGCGACCGTCGATAGTTAGTTTGAAACCCGACTTCTTCTAACGTCATTTAACTCAGTAAACAGATTGCCTTGAAATGAAATTGTAAATTGATGGTTAACTAAATAAGCGAATCGAAGCGACTCGTTGTAGAGATAGCTGATTGTAGATACACGCTGATTTCTGCATCAGAAAGGAGAAGAAATCTATATAATTTATGCATATAGTATAATTCATTTTATGCAATTAATAAGTTCAGATACCTGGATAAATAATAGCAGACTATTGACAAGCAAACCCAGTAGTCATAACACAAAAATAAAAATATATAAGACACTTATCAGACCAGTTGGTACTTATGGAAGCGAGACATGGACACTGATAAAAAAGGAAGAAGAAACACTAAGAAGCTTTGAAAGAAAGATCATCAGACGTGTTTATGGCCTGGTTAAAGAAGATGACTAATGGAGAATAAGAAAAATGACCAGGAGATAGATAAGCTATTGAGTCATGAAGGCATTGTAAGATTCATAAAGACTCAACAAATACAATGGCTAGGTCGTCTTGAGCGAATGGGTGATCGGCGTATGCCAAAGAAAATCCTGGGGCGCAGGTTTATAAAAGCAGAAAGAGGGGCCGACGTAGGATAAGATGGTTGTGTAATGTGCTAGAAGACTCAGAAGAATGGATGTGAAGGGTTACACTGAGATGGCATTGGACACTGGCTAATTGGTGTTGGAAGCCAGGGCTCACGTTGGGCTGTAGTGCTTGATGAAGAAGAAGACCGTGTCATCATTAAGGCGAATGATGAGATTCAATCATTAGAACATTAATCAACATTGTTATCACATCTTTAACAATCTCTAACGTATTAAAGTTTTTAAATTGATTCAGGGAAAATTAACGTCCGTTATCAGCTTCAGGTTTTTGTGAACTATAATCAACGGCTGGTTGTAAATATTACATACACTCAACGTTGGTGGGAAAAAATTATTTACGAAGACAGTTGGGCCGTGTTTACGCAATACTTTCAATGCCAGAAATTTTTTCATTCCTAGAAAAGAGATGCGACGCCACAAAATAGAGGAGCATAAAATTTTTATTGCAAGAGAGACACGTTTGTCAGTACGTAATTGTATATACTGTAAGTGTGAATTTTTTTACTCGAGTAAATGAAAAAGAAAATTACCCGTCCGTCGTCGTCGTGCGGCTCGCATGCATAAAAAAGGAGTTAGTTCTTTTGAAGTGCGGCGCGACGAGCCAACATAAACAATTGTATTCGGCCACAGCAGCCGTTATGCATTCTGTGTATACGTACAAGCGAAGTATTAGGAAAAAAACTCTACTCATTTTCAGCTTTTGAATTGTACATTACGCGTCTTAAAATTTTACATGAGTTTCATTGAATTTTTATGCTTGTAAAAACAAATTTTTACACGTGTATTGCTTACTTTAAAAAAATGTTAAAACGTTTAATACTTTTAAAATATAAAACTATTTAAAATTTCACGTTTTATAGGTGGCCACGTTTGTATACGCCTTGCGCGCTTGATATACAACACCGTTGCATACACCTCGTATGTCAATATCAACGGAGTTTCTATAGTGAGTGAACTTTAATGACCTTTTCCTGACCGGTTAGACTAACCCACTTACGTTTCAAGGTCGTATTGTGAGAGTGTAAACATATGTTTTATATCTTACTTACTTAATCCTTAGCTTTTCTACCTTTCGTTGTAAAGCTATATCTTTTATATGTATTATATTAAGTAATATTTAATAACTTACTATATAATAACTAAAATAATAACTATCAAAAGATAGTTTGATAATAACTGTTATATAGTTATATGTCTGAAACTAAACAACCACTGTATATAGTACGAATTTTATACTAGAAATTAAAAATAACAGAATCACCTGAGATCCGTCGTATGACCTCGTTTTTGCGTTAAAATGACGGTGTCGGAACATATGTTCCATCTTCACATATAAATCGTTCAGTCGGGATCGTTAGTTGTTAAAAATCACATCAAAAACATTTTATACTCACATGCGTTTGTGTGTGAAATCCGATCGGCCTTCAACGGGTGCGCACCCATACAAACGTGTGCGAGTGTAAAATGTTTGTGATGTGATTTTAACAACTGACGACCTCGACTGAGCGACTTGTATCTGAAGATGAAACATACTTTTTCGAAACGCGTCACTTTAACACAAAAATGAAGTCACACAACTGATCTCAGGTGATTCTATTTTATTTATAAACAAAAACGTTACTTGGATATCAATAACAATATGTATGTAAATAGAAATTTATGTTACTAGACATCCTAAAGGAAAACTATAACAACATATAATTGTTACGACGTTCATACGGATCGTTGTTTTGTACAGTGGAAACAGAATAACTGTCGCCAATGAAGTGACTAATTACAAACTTTAATAACAACAGCTAGAAATCAATAAAGGCGCTATTATACAATAATTCAAGATAAACCTGTTCAACAGACAACAATAAATGTCACCTTATTACAGTTTCGCATAATAATCACTTGCCAATTAAACGTGACAATAACCGCGATCCGGACTCGTCAGGTGTGACTGAACTTTTGCCGGCCACTGGATGCTTGTGTTTATACCCCGCTGCGATTCGAGAATGATCTTCCATTTTCCGTGCGGCACACCGAGAACAATTTGCGTAGTTACAGGCGCTAGAACGCTCTGGAGACTAGGTCAAAGTCCGATCTTGAGCACAACTTGCCGACTGCGTGTAGTAGGCTACTTGAGAAACGAGTGGAAAGGCAGTCTCAAATTATCTAGTGCGTTACGTCTTAACTAATTAATTAATTGCTATTCGTCTTAATGTAGCATATATTTTAGAGAAGAACGGAGAGAATATCTGGCTTTGATGGTAGCAGATAACATTAATTGGTTTAAGTTAGAGAAGATTAAGAGTTTAGAGATTAGGCTTGTTAGAAAAGAGAGAAGTTAGTAACCAGGGAAAGAAACATAACGTTTGTCGAGTTAGAACTGTCTAACGGAGACAATAGCGTAATTGCTAAAAGAAGGCATCTATCAATAAAAGTAGGTAATTATGTTAACGGAAATCCTTAAGGCTTGATAGCATGGAGAAGAGCAAATAAACGGAGTGATCTCTAAGTAAGTACAAACAATTAAAGTACAAACAACGATTACAGAATGTGTTTTTGAAAAAGCAACATCTCAAGCAGAATTAAATCCAAATTATAGAGTTAAAATTAAGTCTTTATGCAAACTGTATAAACTGCATAATTTTAAGTTGGGATGACAAACTAGATAAACCTTGGTGGGAATCGAAGCAGTGAACCCGCAGGGACCAATCCCAGCGCTAAAATCGTAAAAACGATAACTCGAACATTAAACGTAGGAATCAGGGGGCATAAACGCCGGATAGGAGATCTGTTCAAGCGTTGGAATAAAGAATATTTTGTACGGTGAGTGTGGGTGCATAGTTTAACGATGCAGAGAATGCGGCTCTGAGCAGTAACACATCGTACAAACACTCCGCGGCCCCGTCACGCTTGCTCAGCTCTGAATGATCTGTATCGTTTTGTCGTAAAATTTAATACAATAACATTCCTTTTGTACACATTCTGTTGCCTATGCCGTACTTTTATTACACTATTCTGTTTCGACGTATCTTCGTTGATTTCTTTTTTCGTCTTCTACTCCACCTCCTCTCCTCCACTTCCTTCTTCTTCTTCTTCTTCTTCTTCTTCTTCTTCTTCTTCTTCTTCTTCTTCTTCTTCTTCTTCTTCTTCTTCTTCTTCTTCTTCTTCTTCTTCTTCCTATTTCCTTTTACAATTTTCTTCTTCTTCAGATTAAATTACGAGGAAGTATTCGTATTTATATTTACGTATATTCCTACTCATCCAGCTACATGTCCAGCTACTCATCATGTAATATTAGCGTATACATAGGCTTATCTATTTAAATAAACGTAAATTTAATTATTTCAGTACCTTTAATTCCTTTATTTATTGTTTCCTTAATTTCGTCCTTTTTTATTACTTCCATGTTCCGTAAGGAAATGGAAGTATGGTGATCGCGAAAAAAATCGTGTTCGAGATAAGGGCTGATTCTGATTGTACTACCCTCAAAACATGAAGAAAATTCATTTTCCGAAAAGTGTCTGAGTGTCAGTCTGTGTGTAGCTTTTTTTCTACGGCGAACGATAACTGCCACAAATTAAAACAGACTCAAATAATTTTTTGCATATGTGCCCGAGTTGTAGAGGACTCAAGACCTATTGATTTTGGTGAAGATCGGTTAAGAGGAGGAGGTAGTTTACCTGCAACATTTTACGTTTTAACAAGTGTAAAATATTCAATTTTCAAAATAAAGTATCCTGAAAAGATGGTCATAATAAGTCCACTGTAGAAAGGTAGATTAAATATCTTTAAATTAGAAGGGTAGTTCCAAGGGAGGGGGTAATTTTCTATATATGAAAATGATAGTTGAAGGGGGAGGGGATAATTTTGTATATGTGTACTACGTTATGGGCAACAAAGAAGTAGTTTGTTGTTAAAATTCCTTCTCGGGCTGTTTGGCCGTAGTCCAATGGTTTCTGCAAAACCAGACGTTTGGGCAGTCCCATCGACTGGCATCATCAGTGAAAATCGAGTGCGATAACGTGAAGTGGTATACGTTCGTGACCACAGTACTGTGGTTAAGGCTGAAGCAATAAGTAGAAGCAGTTTCTATGGAAATATTTCATTTCGAAAATGATTTTAAATGTAAATCTTAGAACATGGAAGTCATGTATGGATCTCCATACCGATATTTATATGTGTACTACGTTATCGGCAACTAAGAAGTAGTTTCTATGGAAATCTTTCGTTTCAATTTGTCGAACTATAGATATAGTTTTGTCAATTCTACCGAGGTGTCAGTTGGAGGTGTCGCTACGCCAGTTCCTCCTCTGATACCAACGTCGACGATTGTTTAAAAAGGAAATATTTTACATGTAAGAGTTGAACTAGAATTTTTTGCATGTAGGCTCATAGATGACTTAACTTAACTTAACCATTTAAAAGTTTAACCACAAATGAGTCAATTTGGAGAAATTTTACTAGACAGGAGTGCGACTCGTTAGTTTGCTATCCCATACCTAGGGGAAAATGATATAAAAAAGCTAGAAATAACTTAGGTGTATCGAAATCAAGACGTCGTTCATGTAAAGCCATCGATATCTACATCAACGATTCGTACCAGAAGCAGTAAAGTTAATCTTCCACATGGTCTTCCTTCTGGTTTTGTCGCGTATCTTATTTGTTTTCCGCACACTTCTGACTCGACGGTGGAAGTAGCTGAGCCCTCTGGCACATTGGCTCGCAGTGTCCAGAATCTGAATAAGTCCTTGGGCCGCGCCCACGTTCATTGACTGTTAGCACTCTGCAAAGTCTCATATTTAAATTCTTATTGTTACCTCATATTATCTGCATTAATGTTGTACAAAAGAAGCACTTTACAAGATGGGCGAAACGTCGTCATGCTTCATCAACGGATGACGAACCGAAAGAAATTCTTATTATACGGTTGCCAAAACCTACGTGATGCGATATTCTTCTTCTTCTTCCTCTGGTTCTACATCTCTATGAGATTTGGCCTCCTCAACAATCTTACAACATTTCCTTGTGTTCTCAGCAACAGTCTTCCATCCTCTGATCCCCATGGTTCGCAGGTCCTCCTCAACACACTCCATCAACCTCTTTCTCGGTCTTCGTCTGTAAAGCATATTTCTGAGCCTAGAATCCCAAGGCCATTCTGGGATAGCTCTCGTATTTCCGGTCTTCTCTATTCTATAAACATGTCCTAGCCATCTAATTATCTGTGACTTAAACTTTACTATGTTTTTGCTGTTTATTAATGTAACGAGATGCTATTTTACAATACTTTATTTCATATCACCAATTGAAATTTTTCTTAAAATCAATTTACATTTATCATAAAATTCCTAAAAGTTATTTGTAAAACGACATTATTTCATTTTGGCTACATAGTTTAAAATCGTTTTCTCTTCAATCTTCTTTTGAAATCGTAGTCAACCTCTTGCATACACCTGACTGGTAATAGACTCTTACTGTTGTCTTGTTGGTACCTACAGTTTTTACAACCTGTTCTAAGTGGTTAAGGATATATGCTTTACTAGGAATTAATAGTTTGCCATCGCACAGGAGGGATCAGCGAATGGGCAAATGTGAGACAAAATTTTGTCAGCTGTAAGAAGCAAATCCAAACCGTGGGTTGCAGCGATCAAATACAGCACTACACCACGGCCATTCCAAAATTAAATCGGTAGCTAAATTTACTGTACTGTTTTTACAGTACTTATTGCAAAGACGCAATTTTTATCCCGTTAATAAACTCGTGTTTAAATTAATGAAAAAGAAGAACGACTTTAATTATCTGTGTCAAGCAGGCACTGGATTGTCTCGAAATTGTTACTCTAATAATTCAACGATTCACAATCTGCCCGCAGTTACAGCTGGTACCACTAATCGATACGTGTCGGTCGCAGGCTCGGAGCTCCACAATCAACTCGACTTACTCGTATATATATTGTCGTTAATTTTATCTTTCAAACACGTTCTACCCTCTTCTTGTTACGTAAAATATTTTTAAATTAACGTTTATATTTCATTAAATATAAATTAAATTTGTAATACAATTCTGGTTTATAACTAATATTGCTATTAAAGCAAAAAGATAATCGGTACTCTTCTCTGTTTAAGAGTCATTCTGGTTTATTTTAACCCTTCCTATTCGCTATTTCACCACCATCTCCTTCCACTTTACCTACTCCTATTTGGGTCTTTCCCTTCATTCCAGTTATTCCGTCCCATCTTTTATCACTCTCTTGATGAGTCCCTAGGCCTTATACAGTTCAAAGCTTTGTGTAGCGTTCAAATCATAGTTACATCGATCTGACGATTAGCGTAGGGTAAACGGTCCCATTACCTGGTTAAACAGGTAAACAGGTAACTGGTTGATTTTTCTATAAGGTTGTTTTGTACCTTACCAGATATGTCGCTACCTGACATAGACACAGAAACCTGATCGCACCTCCATCTTTTTCTACTTGTTAATACCATATATCCTTTGTTCGCCATGGCAGATATCGTGTGACTCTTTTTTTTTTTTTTTACGTGGAAGTAGGCTTTATTGGCAGAACTGAACTTAATTTCTCTAACCTATTATCCTTTCGTCAGACAATAGGTACTTTTAAACACTTGAGACTATAACAACGGCACTCATAAAACCATAAGTACATGAAGCCCCCTTATTTTTTAAAATAAATTTTTTTGCAAATGACATATTATATAGGGAATAATTTTAATAAGAAACGATTGCAATATACTGTAAAACATCATAAGACAATAACTCTTTAAAAAAAATTTGCATCTAAGAACATTTTTTTTTTTTAATTTTCATGTAGGCATACTCCGTTAATTCAAAATTCATTTTGAATTACTCCAGTTGGCCAAGTGTAAGCTACTTCTCCACATATATCCGTAGTTACTGTATTCACAGATTCTCCCACACATAGGCTTATGTGGGAACTCAGTTTAACGGTGACATCAAATGACTAATTAGAAAGGGTTAACACTGTTACTATTGCCTTATAAATCTTGAGCATTGCCGTCTGTTATAGAGAGCTGCGTCCTTGTCACTATACCACGACGTCCTGTTTTGAATGACTAAGAACTGGTGAACAATAACAGCTTTATAAACGAAAGGCCCTTAGTATACCGTGGATATGACCCGTGTCTATCCGTCTAGAAGTCTTGGGTTCTATTCCCGGGTGCACCGTAAAATCGGTGTGCCCTTTTCAACCTACCCTGTCAATGAATACGTGAGGTAATAATTGGTACACTACCACCTTCCTTGTATTGCTTAATGGCTTGCGCAAGACGGCCTACCCTGTATAACTCATTAACTATTTCTGTGCTTCAAAGATATTCTTATATTATAAACTAGTACGCTCCCTGAGCTCCAAACCTCGTTCACTATTTTGGAAGAAGTACTTTTACTGTTACATAAATTCGATATTAAATATTGTTAATTATGGAAAAATTACAAAAATTCCAATTTCTTTAATATTTCTTTAGTAACATAACAATTCCAGAGCTCACGATCATACAATAAACACTAAAAATTGTAAACATTCGGATTTGGGTTACATTCCTTTCAGTCTGACATCCTGCTAGACTTTCACAATTTTTTCAAATTTTTAATCTCTTTTTTCGGCCGTACTGTCCCAAAATTTTGATATTTCCAAAACATGACACTACTTCAGATGTTAGTTAATATTCTCTTTCACTTGATACCCCTCATAAATTTTTGCGATTTTATCAAAATTTTCATCCACTTTATAAGCTCTGATCTCTAAAAAATTTAAATTTTTTGAAACGAACACTATATTTAGATTTTGTTTTAAATTCGCTTTAATTTAATACCCCACGTAAATTTTTCCAATTTTATAAAACTTTTCGTTCACCTTTTTGGGCTCTAATGTCCAAAGAATTTTAAAAATTTCTAATATGAACACTATATTCAGATTGTGGTAAAATTCTCTTTAATTGTATACCCCTACCCTTGGTTGTTTGCGATTTTTTCACAGTTTCCAAGCCCTCAGATAGTTATGAGGGATAAATTTGTTCCCATCCCCTATTTTGATTTTCACTTTCAAGGGATCAGTCTCCAAAACACCAGGATTGTGTAGGGTAACAAGTACAGACACGCGCGCCAAGTGTTACGAAAAATCGACTGATGAGTTCAAACATCATCGTGATACAAACCCCAAACACGAGGTTTGATCAAAAATTTCATGCAGTTCTTGTTTTATTTTAAAAATATACCTTCATTCATCGACACTTATACTGCCCCCTTCAAAGTAGTCTCAGTCGAATGTAACACGATTAAGCCAGCCGTTTTGCAGTCTTAAAAATATTTCAAGATATTACTACTTTCTGGCACAGCCTTTAGCTCGCTTAGCGATATTTGCTTTACGTCTTCAAGGACGATCGCGTTGAGACACATGTGGTGAATACGGGAGTTGCAAAATTCTTAACAGGCAATGACGAGTGTCCAGGCGCATTATCGTGCTGCAATTTTCACAAATTACTCTTCCGTAAATCTGGCCGTTTTCTACGTATAGCTTCGTACAAATGGCGTAAAAAGTCCGAATATATTTATGGTGTAAAAAAATCTCTTTTATGTGGCTGTTTACCACTGAAATTTCATGGAACACAAAAACATAATCTTCATCTGACAACCACTATCTTCAACTCACGGCAGTCTCTGAAGCTTGTAAACTGATTGTTCACCCACAGCAGTCTCGCCGGAACCCTTCTGAACACGTTTATTAGGACAGCAATTTATCTCAGTTTACACAAAATTTAATCCATGTTCTTAAATGTTGCCTAGTAGAATGACAAAAAATCGCCTAATACTCAATTACTGACTCAATTGACTTACTCAGTTAGCTGTAAAATATAAAGTCTGCTTCAAACAGTGCTAAAATTTTAGGCGACTGTCACTAACATGTGTACCAACATCGCATAAAAACAGTGTTTTAATCAAACACGTGTAGCGATGGAAATTGCAAAACGGCACGAACTTTTTGATCAGACCCCTATAGGACGAAAAAGTTTTTAATTTAAAAAAGTATTTAATTATAAAAGTTTAAATTACAAACATGAAATTGGTTTCCCCCATCATCTCGTCTAGTAATTTGGCCTAGTAACGTGTGTACCAACATCACATAAAAATAGTTTTTTAATCGGAAACTTGTAGCGGTAGAAATTACAAAATTGGACGAACGTTTGATCAAACTTCATAAGATAAATAAGACACAGATAAATGCCAAATCCCGAAACTGAGAACTCGCTACGCTTGTTCAAAGCGTTAAATGTTAACCATTACTATTAAACGATAACTGTAATAGTCTCAAAGCGTTCTGTAACAGACCTAAACATTTTATGAAATTATTACAAAAGCGAACGCGTGCGGAAAACGTTTTTAAGCAGCATTGCGACTGCGACTATAACCAATTAACTGGGTGTGAGTGGCTTATTGTCCACGACGTTGTTCATTAAGCGTCACTTGTAGCTACTCAACTGCGAATTGCTCTTTGTAGGTTGTCACTTCGCTACAATTCAAATGTCGATTCTAAGTTTTGCCATAATAGGCTGTCATTTCGCTATAACTGACGCTCGGAGATTCCTTGGCTGAAGAATCACGGTAATGATTTCATAGTCAATGTTACGACGGTCTCACTGATCGTCGTATGGTACAGTGGAAACAAAATACAGACACCAACGAAATCATTGATTACCAGTAATCACAAATAATAATTTGTAATCAACAAGGTATTCTCGTAAAATAATTCAAGTTAAGTTTGTCCACACGCAATAATAATGCCAAGTAATAGAGTGCCGCACTAAATATAACACAGTTATCATTTTCCACTAATCCTCAATAACCACTTGATCCACACTAAAGAAATCGCCCACAGTAACTGAACTGACAAAGCCAGCCGCTCTTGCTTTTATGGGTCGTGCAGACGTTCCAGAATAACTTTCCATCCTTTCGGTGGTGTGAGCATAATTGCGTATTTACAAGTGCTCACCAGAACAATCTGGAACGTCCTTTTTGCGGCCTTGACTGAAACACTACACCTGCTCGACTAACGGAGAAACGGATGGAAGGACGCTCTCGACTCTACGAGAGGGTTCCATCGTTACTACTACTACTACTACTACTACTACTACTAATAATAATAATAATAATAATTCCTGTCGCACTCTGCCAACGGACTCTACTTTGGGCGAAGACTCTGTGCTCTCCAAAGGACTTCCCCTCCATTTCTGCTTCCATCTCGACAGTTATCCTCCACGAGATTCTTGGTCTTCCTCGTCTTCTTCTTCCCTGAGGGTTTCAAAAGAGGGTTTGTCGCTCAATTGCATTTTGGTTCTTCCACAAGGTATGCCCCATTTTCTCCTTTTGATCTGGGTGGCAGTGGGTTCCTCGTTTGTCTTCCTCCACAGATCTTAATTTAAAACAATGTTTGGCTAAAAAATTTGAAGTATTTTCCTCAGGCACCTACTGATGAAGACCTGCAGACATTTGCTAAATTCCATCGTGACTTTCCAAGTCTTGCTCCCATTCAACAAAAGAGCTTTGACATTGGTCCTGAAGATGCGTAGCTTTCTTGCAGTTGATATTTCCCTTGATTTCATAGTCTGTAATATAAAATCTCTCTCTCTCTCTCTCTCTCTCTCTCTCTCTCTCTCTCACACACACACACACACACACACACACACACACACACGCACAATTAACTTGTGAAATCCTTTGTATACCTTAAGTCATCTCAAAACATAATTTCTGCAACCTGAGCCTTCTTGGTCAGGTTTCGCAACATCATCTGTCTACTTACTTCATCCACCATACGTCACTCTCATAAAAAAGCAATGCCTCTGTAAACTTAGTACTGCGTTTGTTTAAAAGTTTTCCCGATAAGGTTACGTCAAAATTACCGAACATATCCTGTATACGAGGTGTGTCAGAAAAAAAAGTCGAACTATTTGTATAGCTTGAACAACAGTAGAATCTGGCTTACAGGAGCCAATCTCCCCTCGCAAGACGAGTGCAACATAGTACAGAACCGGATGGATACGATTATAAACAAAACGAAATGATTAAGTACATTTTTGGTTGGTACATAAATACGAGAGCATCGTGTACTCGTTACATTAACTGTCGTGTCGGCACGGCCCGGTATTTCTTTGTACAGTTTTCCTGCTTCAGTATAAACAAGGGTAGAATGCAATAATGTTGTTGTTGCGGCGTGTGTCCCAGTTTCTTACCGCAGCAGGGATAAGACACTTACCTTACCCTTACAAACAATAACCTCACTCGACGCGCGTTCAAGTAGTCGACGCCACTGCCTTATCGATTCTCCTTGCCGCCCCGCTGCTTCCAATTTTCTTAATTTGACACAGAGCAATAAAAAAAATATTGCTTACAACAAGGAAATTTTAATAGTGGGTTTTTTTTTTTACTTGCCTTGTTATAACTTTAGTACGATGAGTGCTGCTGGGAACTGTTTTTCTGCCTTTTGCTTCACAAATCGTTATAAAAATAAACAAAAGTCTTCTTAAATGTGGTTTTTGTGAGTGACTCATCGGTACGGTAGTCGGAACATGACGCTGCGCTGATCCGTAGAAGTGCTGCGTCGACAGTGAAGCGGGGGAAGTGCGGTGTCTGTTGCATTTTACAAACACTAGTTTCCTCACCTTCTTCTTCTTCTTCTTCTTCTTCTTCTTCTTCTTCTTCTTCTTCTTCGTCTTCTTCTCCTTCTTCTTCCTCTCTTCCTTTCTTCCTCTTCTTCTTCTTCACTACAAGTACTATAAGCCTTTTATATAAAGTTATTCCGGCACCCGTCTTATCCTCGGGGACCCACGTCTCTTCTTCCAATGGCTTTATATTTCAGCTCCGCTTCTGGCAACTGATCTTCCGTCATCCTTTGTAAATAATCACACCGTTGTCTTCTGTAAGTTAAATTAATTGCATTTATATTTTTTACTTCAAGTTCTGTTCGTGTACCCTTGTTGTTCTTCTATCTTGAAAATTATAGTTTAAAGTGCTTTAAATAATCTTGCCCCATTACTCTTTCGCATATGTCAGTGTGTGGGTATTGCAATTGTCTTACAAAAATTAATTCTTCTTTTGTGTCTCTTTTTGTATCTAAAATTTCTATAAATCGTTCGTCAAATATTCAGTTGATGTGTGCTTTCAATTGTATTTAATTTGGAAAAACAAAAATATACATTACCGTTAATGAAGGAAAAGACATTATCATGAACTTCAGCAATCATGCCACTCTATAACTTCTGTATTGAAGTGCGGCATTAACTCCGACGAATGAGAAAGAAGGCACAAAAGTGAGGCACAGATTAATTTTTTTTAAATAGGATGTCAGAATACGCAATAAGTGGTCGAATGAAAAGTATATAAATCACAATTGTCGGATGAGTTCCAAAACCACAATTATAAATTTATATACCTGAATATAGAATAATACGTAGAGATCTCTTGGAAAATTGATCGGACACATTTCTGAAAGGATATTTGAATTAAGCCAAAATCATGTAAACAAAGTAGGACCAAAAAGATATAAAGTCGAAAACGTCATTAATACGGTAAATAGAAATCGAAATAGATTAAAAGAACCGCTGAAGAAAGAAGAATAAGTATAAATAAAAGAATCTGAATAATTAACAATAAAAGCAAAATACTTTGACTCTAACTGCTCTCAAAAGATTGAACTGAAGAGTTACAAGGATGCAGCGAATCAATTTCGGAGCAATTAGGGAAATAATTTGGGTGGGAAAGATAATAAAATAAAGATACGAGGAAAACTGTTCTTGTAACGATATGTCAGTAGGAAAAGTAAAAAAATATGTAGGTATATAATACATGTAAGTGATTCGATTGCCACAGGAAGATCTTGGATCTTGAAGATCGTTGAGGGATCAGGTAGATGTAATTCGTGGAAAAGCGCAATATGAAGGTGTGGAGATTGAGAAGACAGAGGAGATAGAAGGAGACGATGGGAAGAGGAAGATAGGGACAGGTTATGTAAGTGTGTGTGTGTGTGTGTGTGTGTGTGTGTGTGTGTGTGTGTGTGTGTGTGTGTGTGTGTGTGTGTGTGTGTGTGTGTGTCTGTGTGTGAATTCTAAATTCACAATGTAGTAACGTCAAGTATTCCTCATTTTCGTTCCTTTCTCTTCAACTAGTATTCCTACTTTCTTCTTCTTCTTCTTCTTCTTCTTCTTCTTCTTCTTCTTCTTCTTCTTCTTCTTCTTCTTCTTCTTCTTCTTCTTCTTCTTCTTATTTCTTATGCTACCTCTTCCTTTCATTCATTATAATCTTTTTTTCCTCTCCTTCGCCTTCTTCTTCCCTTTTCTTTCAATTCAGATTCAGAAAACAAGAGTTGAAGCGATCTCTAACTTATAAATTATGTTTATTTATCAGGCTTTAAGTACAATCTCGTGTTGTGCTGAATTCTTCCGAGTTCAAATTGATCCATGTAATACTGGTATATAATATTAATATTGTTACGACGATATTCCAAACTATACATTTCGTCGAACTCAAAACTCGCATGGGTACGGCGTGGCCCAACATCTATGTCTAGTCAGCAGCGACGAAGAAGGAAAATGTGCCCAAAATCTACTAAAAAAAGTCGACTAGTAATCTGCTTTGCTTGTAAAATATGTCTGCTTCTCTTTTAAAATATGTCTATCACACGACGGCACAAGACTTTTGCCAAACAAAAAGACATCGCCAGCCGCAACTTCCGCAGTTGTGGACTAAACGTCGGGCTGACGACCGAACAATAAACACCCACGTCTAGTCTTAACACCGAGGAAACCAAGAACAAAGTCTACTTCAAACGCGTTTGTTCAAGTTAACATGTCTGAACAAGCTTTGTTTTCGATTGGATGCCTGTTTATATCATTGTACTTGTAGCAAAGTTCACCGAGTAGAATGTGAATTCTAAATGATATATATTCATATATGCTCAAATTTTTCTTGTTATTTTGTATTATTAATAATAATAATAAAACTTTTAACAAGAATATATTTTTTATTTTGTAAATTACAAATGTTTCGATAGTAATCTATTATATCTGATAGTTATGTATGATATATCTTTGATATATATAAGTTATATATATTATATTTAATTTTTGTAATAAATTTACCTCAAGATATTTCTTTCCTTATTAGGAACATGTTTCGGGTACCATTTTGTACCCATCCATTTGTGGATGGGTACAAAATGGTACCCGAAACATGTTCCTAATAAGGAAAGAAATATCTTGAGGTAAATTCATTTCAAAAATTAAATATAATATATACATCAAGAAACGGACTGTAGCAAAAAGTGTTTGAATATATATATATATATATATAATTTTCTATATAAGTAACTCGATGTTTCTTGCAGTAATTATATAATTTGTGATGTTTTCAATTTCTTTCTTCTGCAAGTAGATAATATTGTATATTCTTTTTTTAATATATATATTGATATACAGTATATTGCAACGGAACACAGGATGATAAGCTATGTTGTTTGTATCAGAGCACATGGATGACGAGCATTTTCTTATTTAAATTTGTTTTATGTAATATTTTGTCTTTTAGCCGTAAGTTTTGTATTTAGAAATGGATAAGCATGTAGGGTATACCAAACTCTTCATAAAAAGATGTTCTATTATGTCATGTATTTTTTTGTGGGAATTTGTGCGCGTGTGCGGGTGTGATAATGTGTGATCGCTATAGCTTCAGTGGTAGTTAACCGATTGACGTGAAACTTTGACAAGGAATTATTTACGTAAATAGCTTCAATTTGTGTATATTCTGAGGTTCATAACTATTTTAGAAATATGGTTTTTAAGTGAAGAAAACTCAATTGTAACTCTTATCAAAGATAGGGTAATAAAATTCGTAGATGATAATTTCCATGCAGGCCTTTGCTAAATTATACAAAGTTTTTCAGAAAATTCGTATATCTGTTTGGTCCATCAATCATTTGACTTGGGCTTAGCCTATCAGAATACACTAAATTCAGTGAGATTCATTCGTTGTAGAGTTAGGATGGAGACAGTCTGTCTGTAGAAGTTGCAAGGGGAAGTTGTGCCCGGTGAAGTTCTATTACGAACGTAGAAATATATATAAAATAAACCTTGGTAATTCTTAACGAAGTTTTGCGTTAAGAACCGAGTGGGTAAAATATTTAGATAAAAATTAAAATACAATATAGTGCTGTTTTCGTGTAAGTTAAGATATCCGCTTAGAGAATTTAAAAACACTTCAAGATATCGTGGAAGGTGTACATTAAACGCACCGCATTAATTAATACCCATATTAATCCTGAGATTAAGAAAATATAAAGTATAAATTAATAATAAACTGTACGAGTGAAATTTATAATCATTGTGAGTGAACAATTTATGAAGAAACTAATTAATGTTAGCAGTCAAACATAATAACAACGAGACTCATTGAAATATCGCCGCTGGAGCCGCCTGCCGTAGAAGAGGACGACAAGACGAAGAGGACGCCAGAACGAAGAGGACACCAGGAAGGAGTGACTCTGTAGAAGAGAACGACGAGACGAAGAGGACGCCAGGACGAAGAGGACACCAGGAAGGAGTGACGCTGAAGAAGAGGACGCCAGGACGGGAGCGACGAGAGGAGAGGAGGACGTTGCAGCAACCAAGTAAAATCGATTTATATTATCGAACAATACAAACAATTATTTCTATTATCAATACATGACAATTTATAATACAATATACATCTTTAAAAACTATATATGTGTGTATAATAAATAATTTTTCATCTCCTCCATAATAGACTTGTTTGTGATTTTTACACACTCACTATATCCTTATTAGTATAATAAAATCTGATCTGTTGCAATATATACAGTATATACAGGGTGATTCACGAAGAAACGGAAATACTTCGGGAGATGAATCTACATCGAAAACTAAGGAAAAAAGTTCATATAAACATAGGTCCGGAAATGCTTCGTTAGCGAGTTACGGCTAGCGAAAGATTTCGCCCGGGTTTCGGTTCCCCCGGGTAGATGAAGACTCTGAAATTCTGGGAAGGGGCGAATTCTGCTGTTTCTTATGGTTTTTGACCTGAAAAATCGAATAAAACAGGTCGCAGGACTGTATCTCTCATAAGGTTCATGATATCCGACGTAAAACAGAAAAATCTTTGCCTAAAAAGAAATTTTGGAAAATTGGAAACAATTGGAATTTTTTGTTGATTTTTATTGACTTTATTTACACCATTGTTCTCAGAATTAAATTCTTTACAAGTTTTGTTTTTAACTTTTATGCATTTATTAGTTATTTAACAAAGTTATTGTACTTCGAACCTAAGGTTAGGTTAACTGATCTTCACCAAAATCAATAGGCGTTGAATCCTCTACAACTTGGGCACATATGCAAAACATTATTTGATTCTATTTGAATTTGCAGCAGTTATCGTTCCCCATAGAAAAAATTCTATTACTCAAACACACACATGACACTTTTCGGAAAATGGCTTTTTTGTGTTTTGAAGGTAGTACAATCAGAATCAGCCCTTATCTCGTACACGATTGGTAGTACAATCAGAATCAGCCCTTATCTCGTACACGATTGGTAGTACAATCAGAATCAGCCCTTATCTCGTACACGATTGGTAGTACAATCAGAATCAGCCCTTATCTCGTACGCGATTGGTAGTACAATCAGAATCAGCCCTTATCTCGTACACGATTGGTAGTACAATCAGAATCAGCCCTTATCTCGTACACGATTGGTAGTACAATCAGAATCAGCCCTTATCTCGTACACGATTGGTAGTACAATCAGAATCAGCCCTTATCTCGTACACGATTGGTAGTACAATCAGAATCAGCCCTTATCTCGTACACGATTGGTAGTACAATCAGAATCAGCCCTTATCTCGTACACGATTGGTAGTACAATCAGAATCAGCCCTTATCTCGTACACGATTGGTAGTACAATCAGAATCAGCCCTTATCTCGTACACGATTGGTAGTACAATCAGAATCAGCCCTTATCTCGTACACGATTGGTAGTACAATCAGAATCAGCCCTTATCTCGTACACGATTGGTAGTACAATCAGAATCAGCCCTTATCTCGTACACGATTGGTAGTACAATCAGAATCAGCCCTTATCTCGTACACGATTGGTAGTACAATCAGAATCAGCCCTTATCTCGTACACGATTGGTAGTACAATCAGAATCAGCCCTTATCTCGTACACGATTGGTAGTACAATCAGAATCAGCCCTTATCTCGTACACGATTGGTAGTACAATCAGAATCAGCCCTTATCTCGTACACGATTTTGTTTCGCCATCACTTTTCCTTATGAAACATGGAAGTACTGCTATTATTCATGTCTGTAATGCTTCATTCTTGCATTACAACAAATAATCTAGGCTCTGATACCGCGTATAACTTTAAATTCGAAGTAGGGACAAAAATTGTGAACATTTTGTTTGTTTGCGTCATTCGTCGAGAATTTTATTCCCACAATGTGAGCGGAACGAAAAATGTTGTAAAGAAGTAGGCCTACATATTAAGTAACTTCAAAATGACAGAGTTATTTGAAGGTCAATGAACGAGACAGCAGATCATCAAATTGTTCATTACGAAATTTCTTCATATTTTAGTACGTAGTACATTCATTATATATTAAATCTCGAGCTATTTCCTAGTTCCTGCTGTTTTTCAAACTATTTTACCAAGGCCATTAAAAATCCGGTTGTTCCCAAATTCCACTTTAGGATCTTACGTTCGAATCAGTGCACCCTCTGAGCGTGGAGGGGGGAACAGGTCGCTGATCATAAACGTCAGTTCCATCATTAGTCCCTCGCTGTGCAAAGTGCCGATTATTTGCAGTTGTTTTTCTTTGAGTAATTATTTGCCGTGTTTACGTAATTTAAAATCGTGAGTGCAAAATATGTCGTCATATGCTGAACTCCACGAGTTGCGAGATACAATCGCTGAGAAACTAGTCGACAAAACAGATGATTTGACAATGGACGATGTAAACAAGTGGACGAGTATCAAAGAAGAAGACGCAATTTTGATCGTATCCACACCTCCTCCAGCGGGTCCGCGAAGTGAGACAAAAAGTGAAACATCGTGTATATTAATATGTACACGTCACTGGCAGTACCGATATTAATTTAACTCACACGACTAAGTTAGTGTGTAGCTGCGAGCATTCCGCTATATTAAGCTAATCCACCCTACCTAGTACACAGATTATCATCTATCTGATGTCACAACCACCCCCTGTCTTCCGCACCCCTTAACAGAACACTGACAGTTATTAAACCCTTGCTTCCCTCTTTCTCCTCCACCCCATACCACACACACCATTATTAATATATTTCGATACAGATTTCCCGTTTTCCCTGTGCTGTGTGTGTGTGTGTGTGTGTGTGTGTGTGTGTGTGTGTGTGTGTGTGTGTGTGTGTGTGTGTGTGTGTGTGTGTGTGTGTGTGTGTGTGTGTGTGTGTGTGTGTGTGTGTGATATATTGTTCATTTCTTCGCACACATCACGATTATGAACTCATGTATCACTTCACGTGATTCGTTTAATAACTTCAAACATATCACGCGCGGTAATCAGTTGATTTCAAAGTTTCGCATCAGAACAAACTCGATGTTGTACTTTTGCTTTTTCCCGCTTTATGAAGAATCAAAAGGAGTCCATTTAGTTTAATTAGAAGAGATGAGAAAAACAAGCTACACGTGAATTTTGACGCGACTTTTCATTTCCATCAAAATTATTGTGTTTTCTTCCGTAATTCTTCTTCTAATAAACTAAAAGCATAGGCCTACCTATGAAACTTACAGAAGTTGCGCTTTTTCATTTTACTTCCATGTTCCATAAGGAAATGAAAGTATGGTCATAGCGAAAAAAATCGTGTTCGAGATAACGGCAGATTCTGATTGTACTACCATCAAAACATGAAAAAAAGTCATTTTTCGAAGTGTATGCTTGTGTGTGTGTGTGTGTTTGTGTGTATGGATTTTTTTCTATGGCAAACGATAACAGTCGCAAATTCAAACAGAATCAAATAATTTTTTTCATACAGTCCTGAATTGTAGAGGACTCAAAGTCTATTGATTTTGGTGAAGATCGGTTAAGGGAAAGGGGTAGTTTACCTGCAACGTAAACTATACTTTACCAAGAGTAAAGTGCTTAATTTTGATAAATAAAGTATCCTGAAAAGAAGGTCATAATAATCCACTGTAGAAAGGTAGATGAAATATCTATAAATGAAAAGGGGTGTTGAAGGGGGGAGGGGGTAATTTGTTTAAAAATTAAAATGGTAGTTGATGACGGAGGAAGTAAATTTTATACGTTTTATATGTGTAATACGTTATTGACAACAAAGGTGTAGTTTCTATAGAAACACTTCATTTCACTTTAACAAAATTCTATATTTTTTCATTTTCATTTAAATCATGTATGAGAGAAAATATATCGTTCGTGGCAGGCAAGCATATCTAAATTATGTAATGTTTACGTTTCCATTTTACTTCCATATTCCTTAAGGAATGGAAGTATGGTGATGACAAAAAAAATCGTGTTCGAGATTATTGCAGATTCTGATTGTACTACACTCAAAACATGAAAAAAAGTCGTTTTCCGAAAAGTGTCTGTGTGTGTCTGTCTGTCTGTGTTTCTGTCTGTGTGTCTATCTGTGTGTCTGTCTTTGTGTAGATTTTTTTTCTATGGCAAACGATAACAGCCGAAAATTCAAACATAATCAAATAATTTTCTGCATACGTCCCTGAATTGTAGAGGACTCTAGGAATTTTGATTTTGGTAAAGATCGGTTAAGGGGAAGGGGTAGTTTACCTGCAACCTTTTACGTTTTAACAAGAGTAAAGTACTTGAAAATTCATTTAAACTTTTTCAAACAATGGTAATTGTTAAAAATAAAATAATTTTGTTGCCAGGCAATAAAATTATAGTTTTTTCATTTATGTATTTTTTTCTCAGTTATGTACTGTTTACGTTTCCATTTTATTATTATGACTACCGCAATGAAAAGGCAGGGAAGACACACACACACACACACACACACACACACACACACACACACACACACACACACACACACACACACACACACACACACACACACACACACACACACACACACACACAGTTCGCGTTATTTCTGGCCTCATTCATGTTTATTTTCTTACATTTGCACGGTTTTTAAATGGAAAGTGCCGAACCCATACCAACATAACGCATGCAAGCCGAAAAAGTGTCCAGCGTGGATAGCGATTTGCTTCCTGTGGAACGCTGGGCAGTGTAACTGCACGTGTTTACAGAGGAACGATTCATAGACAGACTTTTCGTCTTTAGGGAATGAACCCTCTGCAAGATGCTGAGGGTCCATGAGTGACTTCGGAGCGCTCCTTCTTTTCTGCGTGTTTGTTCTGTGAAACGTACACTGTAGATTCACAGCTTTATTCTAAGCAACGCTCAATAAGATATGTTGAAAATTTTTGTCCACGGTGTACCCTCATACACACTAAACCTGCTCTGATGTTTTAATTACGGACATCATAATATTAAAACTTTGGAAACTTGAGCACTACTTAATGGAGATCAATCATTAACTTATACAAGCCATTAATTTTATGCATATTTTTTATATATATGTGTACAACGTTATCGGCAACAAAGAAGTAGTTTTTGTTAAAATTCCTTCCCGGAATATTTGGCCGTAGTCCAATGTTTTCTACAAAACCAGACGTTTCGGCAATGCCATCGACTTCCATCATCAGTGAAAATCGAGTGCGATAACGTGAGGTGGTATATGTTAGTGACCACAGTACTGTGGTTAAGGCTGAAGCAGTAAGTAGAAAGAAGTAGTTTCTATGGTAATATTTCATTTCGAAAATGATTTTAAATATAAATCTTAGAATATGGAAGTCATGTATGGTTCTCCATACCGATTTTTATTATTATGATTACCGCAATAAAAAGGCAGGCAAGACACACACACACACACACACACACACACACACACACACTTATTTTCCTACATTTGCACGCTTTTTAAATGGAAAGTACCGAAACCCACACCAACATAATGCGTGCAAGCCGAAAAAGTGTCCAGCGTGGATAGCGATTTGCTTCCTGTGGATTGCTGGGCAGTGTAACTGCACGTGTTTACATAGGAACGGTTCATAGACATACTTTTCGTCTTTAGGGAATGAACCCTCTGCAAGATGCTCAGCGTCCATGAGTGACTTCGGAGCGCTTCAGAGGAGGGATGATTATCTGCGCGTAGTTCGGTTTTCCTTATAAGAATAAAAAAGCCTACCTAATTCTTATGGATAAGTGACTGAAAATAACATTATATTAAACGACTACCCCATAATAACAAAAATATCTATAAATAGTGAAATTAGTTTGAGGGTGGGCGATAATTTTTTTAGAAATTACCGAACCGAATTCAAGTAAATTATTTTAAACATAAATCGTACAACATGGAAGTCATGTAGGCCTATGGTTCTCCATACCGATTTTTTAATCTGGTTTAGAGTAAAGCTTGCGTTACCGCACCCGTATTGGCGCTGGACCTTTCTCGATGGGACGTCGCGACGGTGGCCCCATGAAACCATAGAGAGGCGTTGAGAAGCCAGTGGGCTATAAGAAGACTAAAAACTTTGGTCCGCTACACTACACATTTGCGCTTACAGAATTTTGCGGTAAATACTGTTATAAACGTTTACCTATATTAAATCTTTCATTATCTATTCAATTCTTTATAACCTTACGGTCTCGGTCTGAATCTCGTACGGTCGTTGTGTCCCTCAAAATATATCAAGTTTCCCATCGATATACTGTACGAGGTGTTCCATCATCATCTTCTTAACGGTTTAGGCTTTAGCGGCCTGTTCCTATTCCACAGTTCACTTTTTCTTAGGTCTACCAACTTTTCTTCTGCCTCTAGAGTTGTAATCTTTCGCTATCTTTGGTATTCTACTTTCTTCCGTTCTATTGACGTGTTGAATCCATTATCTTCTGCATTCATTAATCCTTTCATTAACTGCAAAAATATCTAAATCACTTCTTATCTCTTTATTTCTTATATAATCTTATCTATTACACCTTTTAACTGATCTCAGAAATTTAATTTCTGCTGTTTGTACGTTCTGTTCATCTTTTTTCTTTATGACCCAAGTTTCAAAACTATATAGTAGTGTGGGTATTGCTATTGTTTTATAAAATTTATAAAGGTGTTCTGAATAAACTTATGAATAAATTTTTCCAGAGAGGATGCTGAAGACATTTTTTAAAGAAAGCAATGAGCCAAATACGAGTAGCTGAGGGAGACACTGGTTTAGAATCGACGTAACTTAGGCTACATTTTTATGTCGTACATCACAACAACCAACACTAAGCATTAGATTGCTTTTGGTAACCCAGCTGACGTAGCCATTAGTACACGATGTGTTGGATGTAGTCACAACGACTCATATCCCTATAACATAAGCGGTATAAATATCACTTTATGTAAACGCACAAACGCGTGCGTATAATTGCGTCTGTCTATACCGAAAGAACAATATAGCTTCTGGTTTGTGCATAATTGTTGTCAAACCCGTGTATAACGTGTACAAACATATAACAAACATGAAACCCATCCCACTGAATGTAAACACACACACAACATTAACTTTACTGTTGTTTTGGAGTATTCAAACCAGCATTATCCAACGTAAGCTTCCGCGGCCGGTGTCCATTATGTTTTTGAAGTCTCCTTCCGGTATGGACCGCGTCAAAAATGTCTTGTATGAGAACGTTTCACTCATATTACAATGAGCATACCCAAATCTAAATGACCATGTTGTCACAATACTGTCACTTAGACCTGAGTATACTCATTATGATATGAGCGAAACAAGACAAGAGCGTTGCCATACAAGACATTTTTGACGCGGTCCATACCGGAAGAAGACTTCAAAAACATAAATCATTATCCAAGAATGTTCAAAGTTCTTCCCAAGCATAAAGTGAATTCATCTGCTGGTGGCTCTGAAGTCTAGCCATCTTGTACCGTGTCTTCAGCATATTTCTCTCCTATGGGCGCCTATACAAAAACCTTTCTAGACCGCGCAAAATCTTCCTTTACCTCTGTTTTCTTGGACCAATTGTAGTCAACTTTGGAAGACTCTCTGAAATGCACGCATTTCGAAGGCGATTTTCCTTCCACACCCTATGACATACTAAAGAAATTTAATTTTCATCGCATGAATTCTGCTACAAACGTTTTGTCGCGTTTCAGGTTTCCGACATTTCCTTCAAAGGATCTGAGAAGTGTTGTCTGCCGCAAGAGGTTTCTAACAGTGTAGAAAATAACTGAAATTTTCATAAATATATACCACCTTCTTTATTAAAATTAAACTAAAGAACAGAAGCTAATGTCGGGAATGAAACTTTCTTTCACAAAATTATCTATACAACTTTTCGATTTGGCAGGACATTTCCCAAAAAGCCGTTTCGTTAGCCGTGTAATAGTGAAAAAAAAAACTATAAAACTAAGTAAGCCGGTTTAACCAACAGCACCGGAGATCATACACTGCCATATAATAACCAAATCGACTTATAACGTGTTACACAACATTAATACTACCTTACTATGTAATATTCGTCGATGTTCCCAACGAGATTCAGTGTCAAAATCAGAATCAGTACCTAATCAGTGTCACTTTGAATGACCCATCTTTAACATCTTGCATAATTAAAATTCATACTATTTTTTCATTTTCATTTAAATCATGTATGAGAGAAAATATATCGTTCGTGGCAGGCAAGCATATCTCAATTATGTAATGTTTACGTTTCCATTTTACTTCCATATTCCTTAAGGAATGGAAGTATGGTGATGGCAAAAAAAATCGTGTTCGAGATTATTGCAGATTCTGATTGTACTACACTCAAAACATGAAAAAAAGTCGTTTTCCGAAAAGTGTCTGTGTGTGTGTCTGTCTGTGTTTCTGTCTGTGTGTCTGTCTGTGTGTAGATTTTTTTCTATGGCAAACGATAACACCCGCAAATTCAAACAGAATCAAATAATTTTTTGCATACAACCCTGATTTGTAGAGTACTCACGACCTATTGTTTTTGGTGAAGATCGGTTGAGGGAAAGGGGTAGTTTACCAGCAACGGTTTTTTTTTATCAAGGGAAATTTTTTTTTGGCAAACGATAACAGCCGCAAATTCAAACAGAATCAAATAATGTTTCGTATACAGCCCTGAATTGTAGAGTTCTCAAGACCTGTTGTTTTTGGTGAAGATCGGTTAAGGGAAAGGGGTAGTTTACCTGTAACGTTTTATGTTTTAACAAGGGTATTTCCTATGGCAAACGATAACAGCCGCAAATTCAAACAGAATCAAAAGATTATTTGCATACAGCCCTAAATTGTAGAGCTCTCAAGACCTATTGTTTTTGGTGAAGATCGATTAAGGGAAAGGGGTAGTTTACCTACAATTTTTTTTTAACAAGGGTATTGTCTATGGTAAACGATAACAGCCGCAAATTCAAACAGAATCAAATAATTTTTTGCATACAACCCTGATTTGTAGAGTACTCAAGACCTATTGTTTTTGGTGAACATCGATTGAGGGTAAGGGGTAGTATACCTGCAACGTTTTTTTTATCAAGCGTATTTTCTATGGCAAACGATAACAGCCGCAAATTCAAACAGAATCAAATAATTTTTTGCATACGTCCCTGAATTGTAGAGGACTCTAGGAATTTTGATTTTGGTAAAGATCGGTTAAGGGGAAGGGGTAGTTTACCTGCAACCTTTTACGTTTTAACAAGAGTAAAGTACTTGAAAATTCATTTAAACTTTTTAAAACAATGGTAATTGTTAAAAATAAAATAATTTTGTTGCCAGGCAATAAAATTATAGTTTTTTCATTTATGTATTTTTTTCTCAGTTATGTACTGTTTACGTTTCCATTTTATTATTATGACTACCGCAATGAAAAGGCAGGGAAGACACACACACACGCGCACACACACACACACACACACACACACACAGTTCGCGTTATTTCTGGCCTCATTCATGTTTATTTTCTTACATTTGCACGGTTTTTAAATGGAAAGTGCCGAACCCATACCAACATAACGCATGCAAGCCGAAAAAGTGTCCAGCGTGGATAGCGATTTGCTTCCTGTGGAACGCTGGGCAGTGTAACTGCACGTGTTTACAGAGGAACGATTCATAGACAGACTTTTCGTCTTTAGGGAATGAACCCTCTGCAAGATGCTGAGGGTCCATGAGTGACTTCGGAGCGCTCCTTCTTTTCTGGGTGTTTGTTCTGTGAAACGTACACTGTAGATTCACAGCTTTATTCTAAGCAACGCTCAATAGGATATGTTGAAAATTTTTGTCCACGGTGTACCCTCATACACACTAAACCTGCTCTGATGTTTTAATTACGGACATCATAATATTAAAACTTTGGAAACTTGAGCACTACTTAATGGAGATCAATCATTAACTTATACAAGCCATTAATTTTATGCATATTTTTTATATATATGTGTACAACGTTATCGGCAACAAAGAAGTAGTTTTTGTTAAAATTCCTTCCCGGAATATTTGGCCGTAGTCCAATGTTTTCTACAAAACCAGACGTTTCGGCAATGCCATCGACTTCCATCATCAGTGAAAATCGAGTGCGATAACGTGAGGTGGTATATGTTAGTGACCACAGTACTGTGGTTAAGGCTGAAGCAGTAAGTAGAAAGAAGTAGTTTCTATGGTAATATTTCATTTCGAAAATGATTTTAAATATAAATCTTAGAATATGGAAGTCATGTATGGTTCTCCATACCGATTTTTATTATTATGATTACCGCAATAAAAAGGCAGGCAAGACACACACACACACACACACACACACACACACTTATTTTCCTACATTTGCACGCTTTTTAAATGGAAAGTGCCGAAACCCACACCAACATAATGCGTGCAAGCCGAAAAAGTGTCCAGCGTGGATAGCGATTTGCTTCCTGTGGATTGCTGGGCAGTGTAACTGCACGTGTTTACATAGGAACGGTTCATAGACATACTTTTCGTCTTTAGGGAATGAACCCTCTGCAAGATGCTCAGCGTCCATGAGTGACTTCGGAGCGCTTCAGAGGAGGGATGATTATCTGCGTAGTTCGGTTTTCCTTATAAGAATAAAAAAGCCTACCTAATTTTTATGGATAAGTGACTGAAAATAACATTATATTAAACGACTACCCCATAATAACAAAAATATCTATAAATAGTGAAATTAGTTTGAGGGTGGGCGATAATTTTTTTAGAAATTACCGAACCGAATTCAAGTAAATTATTTTAAACATAAATCGTACAACATGGAAGTCATGTAGGCCTATGGTTCTCCATACCGATTTTTTAATCTGGTTTAGAGCAAAGCTTGCGTTACCGCACCCGTATTGGCGCTGGACCTTTCTCGATGGGACGTCGCGACGGTGGCCCCATGAAACCATAGAGAGGCGTTGAGAAGCCAGTGGGCTATAAGAAGACTAAAAACTTTGGTCCGCTACACTACACATTTGCGCTTACAGAATTTTGCGGTAAATACTGTTATAAACGTTTACCTATTTTAAATCTTTCATTATCTATTCAATTCTTTATAACCTTACGGTCTCGGTCTGAATCTCGTACGGTCGTTGTGTCCCTCAAAATATATCAAGTTTCCCATCGATATACTGTACGAGGTGTTCCATCATCATCTTCTTAACGGTTTAGGCTTTAGCGGCCTGTTCCTATTCCACAGTTCACTTTTTCTTAGGTCTACCAACTTTTCTTCTGCCTCTAGAGTTGTAATCTTTCGCTATCTTTGGTATTCTACTTTCTTCCGTTCTATTGACGTGTTGAATCCATTATCTTCTGCATTCATTAATCCTTTCATTAACTGCAAAAATATCTAAATCACTTCTTATCTCTTTATTTCTTATATAATCTTATCTATTACACCTTTTAACTGATCTCAGAAATTTAATTTCTGCTGTTTGTACGATCTGTTCATCTTTTTTCTTTATGACCCAAGTTTCAAAACTATATAGTAGTGTGGGTATTTCTATTGTTTTATAACATTTATAAAGGTGTTCTGAATAAACTTATGAATAAATTTTTCCAGAGAGGATGCTGAAGACATTTTTTAAAGAAAGCAATGAGCCAAATACGAGTAGCTGAGGGAGACACTGGTTTAGAATCGACGTAACTTAGGCTACATTTTTATGTCGTACATCACAACAACCAACACTAAGCATTAGATTGCTTTTGGTAACCCAGCTGACGTAGCCATTAGTACACGATGTGTTGGATGTAGTCACAACGACTCATATCCCTATAACATAAGCGGTATAAATATCACTTTATGTAAACGCACAAACGCGTGCGTATAATTGCGTCTGTCTATACCGAAAGAACAATATAGCTTCTGGTTTGTGCATAATTGTTGTCAAACCCGTGTATAACGTGTACAAACATATAACAAACATGAAACCCATCCCACTGAATGTAAACACACACACAACATTAACTTTACTGTTGTTTTGGAGTATTCAAACCAGCATTATCCAACGTAAGCTTCCGCGGCCGGTGTCCATTATGTTTTTGAAGTCTCCTTCCGGTATGGACCGCGTCAAAAATGTCTTGTATGAGAACGTTTCACTCATATTACAATGAGCATACCCAAATCTAAATGACCATGTTGTCACAATACTGTCACTTAGACCTGAGTATACTCATTATGATATGAGCGAAACAAGACAAGAGCGTTGCCATACAAGACATTTTTGACGCGGTCCATACCGGAAGAAGACTTCAAAAACATAAATCATTATCCAAGAATGTTCAAAGTTCTTCCCAAGCATAAAGTGAATTCATCTGCTGGTGGCTCTGAAGTCTAGCCATCTTGTACCGTGTCTTCAGCATATTTCTCTCCTATGGGCGCCTATACAAAAACCTTTCTAGACCGCGCAAAATCTTCCTTTACCTCTGTTTTCTTGGACCAATTGTAGTCAACTTTGGAAGACTCTCTGAAATGCACGCATTTCGAAGGCGATTTTCCTTCCACACCCTATGACATACTAAAGAAATTTAATTTTCATCGCATGAATTCTGCTACAAACGTTTTGTCGCGTTTCAGGTTTCCGACATTTCCTTCAAAGGATCTGAGAAGTGTTGTCTGCCGCAAGAGGTTTCTAACAGTGTACAAAATAACTGAAATTTTCATAAATATATACCACCTTCTTTATTAAAATTAAACTAAAGAACAGAAGCTAATGTCGGGAATGAAACTTTCTTTCACAAAATTATCTATACAACTTTTCGATTTGGCAGGACATTTCCCAAAAAGCCGTTTCGTTAGCCGTGTAATAGTGAAAAAAAAAACTATAAAACTAAGTAAGCCGGTTTAACCAACAGCACCGGAGATCATACACTGCCATATAATAACCAAATCGGCTTATAACGTGTTACACAACATTAATACTACCTTACTATATAAAATTCGTCGATGTTCCCAACGAGATTCAGTGTCAAAATCAGAATCAGTACCTAATCAGTGTCACTTTGTATGACCCATCTTTAACATCTTGCATAATTAAAATTCATACTCAACATGCATGCTATGGTTTCTCTAGTTGTTTCAAGACCTTAAAAATCAAACTGCACATTATGTGAACTTACAGTTCGCGGAGAGCCGAAACTCACACTCACTCGGGTCCTAGATATTGGTGGGTAGCTATTTTTTGAGTTCTGTCCGGCTTTTCGTGAAGATTTTGAGTATGTTTTAGTTTCCTTAGTAGAGGTTACCAACTTTATTTAACCAACTTTATTAACCAGCTTATCTCCAGGTTTATTTAATATATTGCAGCGTAGCAAAATAATTATTGCATAGATAGGTATAATGATAATATAAACACAGAGTCTATATCTGGAGGTAGGAAATTTATTAACTAAGAAAATTATTATTTCTGTCTTATTAAGTTTTCAAACATAAGATTATTATTTTGTCTTTCAACTAAATTCGGTTCTTATTTTTACGACACATTGTTACTTGTATTTCGAGTTCCACAGCTACCGTCGATTTCCGGCGATCAGCTGTTAACTCATCATTGCCCGTTGACTTTAGCGTAGTTCACTCCTCACACGCCGCGGTTATCAAAATGTTATTGTTTATTAAATTATCTCAGGGGTTTTTGTAATGGGTAAATTAAATAGATCTTGTGTATTGGGCTTACACACTCCCTACTCTTGAAGTGTTCTCGCGTTAATCAGTAATACCGCGGTCGGTATTGCTGTTCTAGACGCAAAAATCTTGCACTAACGCGAAAAGCACTAATATTTATCTATTACAAAGTTGTTGTATTTGTGTTCTTCGACTAGATAACGTATACGAAAAACTCGTAACGTATACCTAAGTTCTACGCCACTTATAGAATAGACACGTCCTGACACGAAAAACTCGCGACAGTCTGTACGAACTTCTGTGACGAGACCTCGAAGCAAACTAAGCGATCTGTACTCCGCAAAGGACCGACTCAAATAATTTTTTAGACCTCCTGATTGGTTGAAATCTTAGATACGTCATAGATTTTCATCACGATAGACTGCCATCAAGTTAAAACTATGTCCAATTCTGCAAAGGCCTGTCTAGATTTAATCTACACTTTTTATTACCCTCTTGCAGATAACGAGTTAAAAGAAGAAAAAATTTCATTAAAAAACCATACAAAAATTACAGTTCTGGAGTATCGACGTAGCCTTCAAGACGGTGCATACTCTGTCCAAATGTGAATCACACGCGCACCCGCGCACTAACATTCCACTGGACATGATAGAGTATAAAATTATGGGTATTTTGGCATACCTCATTTTTTACCCATATCTTAATTCAAAACTTACATCTAATTTACAAAAAAAAGAACAAAATCAATTTATAACTTGTCTGTGATCGTCAGAGAATGTGTTGTAGCACTAATATCCCGTATTGATGAGTTCCTAATCACGTGTTCCGTTGCAATATATGTACATAGACGATGTTGTGCGACAATGAAAGGTAAAACTAAACCCCAGAATTAAACTGACACCATCCATTCAGTGTATCAACACATTGTTATTTGCTGATGATCAGGTTATTATGCAAAAAGACAGAAAAAGATCTCCAGTTACCAGTTTTACACTTGAGTCAAATATGGAAAGAATATAATTTTAGAATATCAACCCAGAAAACAAAAGTTGTGCCCTTTGGAGGAAAGACTCCGATACGTTCAAAGATAATTATTAACAATCAGTCTATAGAACAGGTATCTGGTTTCAATTTTTTTTTAGGGTGCGATGTAACTTACGAGTATGGTAACGACATCGATATAAAAATAAATACATTTCAAATGATATGCAATACTATACACAGGACACTCGGAAATAAGACAATGAAAGATACCAAAATAAAAAATAAAGAAATTTCGACGAAACCGAAACATCGAAGCATGATAATGTTTTTAGGCTTTTGAAACGTATAATGTGCATATAACAAATATTTACTATATAACAAATATATTTACTATATAACAAACATTATCATGTTAAAACGACGGAGACCGAAGATTTCTAGACTGTGGGGAATCGAAAGTGTGGAAGCGTTACATTTTTCGATGACGCTACATTCTTGTAGAATGACCACCAGCCTAAAAGCATTATCATGTTAAAATCTATAAAATTAAAACCTGTTTTAACTTACGTAAGTGAAATTTGGACGATGACGAGAAATGATAAGCGAAGAATACAAACAAGTGAAATGAAGTTCTTGAGTAAAACCAAATATTGCACCCTTAGTGATCAAATACGAAATGAAGATATAAGAACCGAGTTAAATGTATGTATGTTCTCTGGCCAGCAGAACAAGAGAAGGACAAATAAAATGGAGGCAGCATATCGAGATAATATGAGAGGATATGAGACTACCTAAAAAGTAATAAGATACAGACCTCAAGGAAGACGAGATATAGGTAGACCAAGGAAGAGATGGCTTAAGTGAAGGCGGAACAGGCTGTAAGTCTATACCTTGACGTAGAAGAAGAAGAAGATCTATATTTTGAACATTTTTATCGTCGTCCGTTCTAGAAGTAGCTGACATTACTTACACACACTGGCTAAGAATTTATTAGCCACCGACACGGCGGGTTGGTGAAACCATAACAGACTTAAGACACTGTATATAATCCGGTAGGGTTTACTACAGTACAGAAATGCGGTGGAGCGGTGGGAGGCAGGCACAAAACATGATGTCTAACACAAATTGACATTATGTGACCGTTGTCACGGTCGCATGACAGTCTGTCGTTACGATTCACTGCCGACTAAATCCACTGATAAATTACGTAACTTCTCTCTCTCTCTCTCTCTCCTTCCCAGTCTCTCCCTCGTTCTGTCAACTAACAATTATACAACAATTAATTAAATTGATTCTTTTGTTCTCAACCTCTACGGTTTTGTATAATAAGTCTTACTAATAAAATCTAAACTAATATTATAGTGGACATAAGTTTAAGCTGAAGAAAAACAAACAGTACCGGTACTGGAGTTTAACAAAACTTAACAGTAATAATAATAATAATAATAATTTTTAAAGATGAAGGGTTTGCGAGGATCGGCCAAAAAGTATAACACAAATTTTAAATTGACGTTTCGACAATATTTATTGTCATCTTCAGGATACCCTTGTACGGATACAAGAGAAAATATCAAACACAATTGATTACTACTTCTATAATTATTAATTACAAATATTATTAAGGATCTTTTATCTGGGGTATTATAATTTTCTCGATGTATTGAAGGAAAACACTATGCAATGAATGCAATTATTTTGATGATGTAAAACAAACTGTTTCAACTCCTTCACACATACACACAGGACACACGCGCGCGCGCGCACACGCACACACACACTAACACATTCACTCCATTAATTGATCTGTTGTGTTTGATATTTTCTCTTGTATCCATACACAGGTCCCGAAGATGACAATAAATATTGCCGAAACGTCGACACAAATAATTTAAAATTTGTGTTATACTTTTTTTATTGATCTTCGCAAACCCTTCATCGTTAAAGTTTATTGATTGACGGGCTCTACGAAATTGAATAATAATAATAATAAAATGAGTGAAGCGAGTTCTCAGTTTTTACTCTACCATTTGTCATTTGTCTGTCTGTCTATCTGTTGGTTATGTCTCATAATAACTTTTAAAGGCATCAACCTGTTTTTGTAAATCTTGGGGTGCGTGTCAATGCTTTTACCCTGCAGATACCTATTGTTTTTTTAGAACGATCTCCCCAAAAATAGGGCGCGAAAGGCAAAATTGTGAAAAAATCGCAAAAGCCAACGTGGGGTATCAAAGTAAAGAAAATTTAAACCATAGTCCAACGTGTTCATTTTTGAAATTTTCAAAAATTGCAAATTGATTAAATTTTGATAAAATTGCAAAAATGCATGTGGTATATCAAACTAAAGATAATTTTAACACCTAAATATAGTGTTCTTCTTCTTAGTCATCCTCTTCTACCCGTCGGGTGTCGAGGTTTTCGAGACAACTCTCCATCTCGTCCTGTCCAGTGCCAAAGCCCTGGCTCAGGCCCTAACTGCTCCACTAAATATAGTGTTACGTTTTGGACCCTGTGGCCCAAGAAAAAAGATGAAACATTTTTTGAATCGTGAAAATCCAGCAGGTTGTCAGACTAAAAGGGATTGTTACCCAAATCGGAATGTTTCGAATTTTTAATGCTTATTGTACGATTGTGTACTCTAAAATTGTTATATTACTAAAGAACTAGTAAAGTACTCAGTATTTTCTAATTTTTCTGTAACTGAAAAGTTATATAATATCGAAATTTATGTAATAATAAACATACTTCGTTCAAAATAGTGTATGAGTTCTGCAGCTCAGGGATCATACTGATTGTATATATATGTTGGGTAGTGAAGAAAATGTATTATATTTTTGACGATTAAAAATTACGAATTTGTCACTTCGCAGACAGGACTATACTATGACTATGTTCTATGAGCGAATAAGGCAATCCTAAAACTGCACTAAAACATGTGACGAAAATACTTCTACCACATCAGTTAGAATCAGTGTGCATAAGCGTTATATTTTGTCAAACTATGAGTTTCGTTTTCTTTGAACAGTGAACTGAAAAACATTCTTATCTAAAATCGCGCATTAAAACATTACGTATTTTTACACAACAGTCAGCAGTACAATCACTTTTTAGCAATTGACAGATTTCTTCTTCACTCCCTGACGTATGAGCAGGGGAACCCACAGCATGGGGCAACGGCGCAAGTCGCACCACTGGAATTTTTGGGGGGAATTTTCAAGCCGATTTTTGTCATTTGGGGGGGGATTTCGCGGTACTTAAACATTTTCTTTTACTTTTAAATGTTCCCCATGTATTTTAAATTCCCATTCCCAATTTTAAATAGGACATTCATGGCTATCAAGTCTCATGGTTCTATCATGTGAAAAATAGAAGATATAAAGAACGATGAGCTAACTGATTCGTTGCTAAAACAACCAAAAATAGACAATCTCTGCTGTTAAATAACTGACTATAGAACCAGTGTAAACTAAATCACTGTTCATATACATCTCACTGTATATATGCAAAAAATAAATTGCGTTTCAAAATTTAGTAGATTTTTATTTTATTAATAAATCATCCCTGCCATTAATAATAATCTTTTTCCTTTCATAATCCGTTGTTGGAAATAAAAGTTACATGAATTTAAGCCAGTTGCGTAAGCAGGGGCTCTTACAAACGTAGTAAATCAAATCAGTGAAAAAATCCAATTACAAAATCAAGTTAGTTTATGTTGATAAGGCCCAATGTACTACTAATAATCTTAGGCCAGGTTTTACCAGGCTTTTACATTTCTCATAATTTAGTTATTGATTAGGCATACTAGAAAACGTTTTGGTATTGATAAACAAAATAACGTTAGTTTTTTTTATTCCAATAATTGCGTAAATGGCTTTCGTTTTTCAAAAAATTTTGGATAAAGCCCCAAGATCCGCCGTTAACTGGGGGTTATTACATACCTACGTATTGTGATCCTCCCTACCCAAGAAATCAAATTTTGGAGTAATTTCGGAGTACTTGGGAGGGGGAATTGCACCATGGCTTTTGGGGGGGGGGGATGGGCACCTCTGCGTTTGCGATACCACGAAAATGATGTTGGCACTAAATGCGTTCATTTGAAATTGCACGAACTGAAGTAAATTATGCAGCTTAAATAATTGAATGACTCACCGCTTGTTCTACGGTACACTTTATTTTTTATCTAATCGATAACTTTAATTCCTTCTAAGTGACGCACACACGTATTTAAAATAGTTTATATGTGTGCGTGACATAGCTGAATCACACAACGCACGATTTACCACGTTTTCAAGTCATTTTGCCATCAATTCTCAGAATTCAAGTTTGGAACAGTCATCGCCCTCGCAAAGCTGACTACTTTGTTTTTTTAAAGACACTGTGAAAAATATTTGAATGAATTTGTTCTAGTAAAAGGATAGGATTTGATTATCTACAAGCTATTAAAAAGTAATAATAAAAATTAGAAAATGAGAATAATTTATTAACGTTCTACAACTACTTCTCCATCTATCTCGACTTCTTCCTTTTTACATTTCCTTTCCTTTAATCTTCTTCTTTTTATATTTCATATTCTTTGCCTTTCTCTTTTGTTGTTGTTGTTCTTCTTTTTCTTTTTCTGTTTCTTTTTCTTTTTCTTTTTCTTTTTCTTTTTCTTTTTCTTTTTCTTTTTCTTTTTCTTTTTCTTCTCCTTCTCCTTCTCCTTCTCCTTCTCCTTCTCCTTCTCCTTCTCCTTCTCCTTCTCCTTCTCCTTCTCCTTCTCCTCCCCCTCCTCCCCCTTGTTGTTGTTGTTGTTGTTCTTCTTCTTCTTCTTCTTAACTCTTTTTTGAAAGAACCGTGATGGTTTTTTGTCTTATCATCGTATCCTCGTTTTTCCAACATTTCTTTTCAACGGCCTACGTATTTAAAATTTCCGCAATATTCTTTCCGTGCATACGGTCACCACCTTTCTTTATACTTCTGGTATTATTTCTGTTATCGTTGTAATTTTAATTTTTGTTTTATGTCATCGTTGTGTATTTTTTATAATGTACAATCTTTTTGCATTCTAAGAAATTTCATCTTTGATGTTTCCAGTTGTCATAAAATTCTTTTCTTAATGCCCATGAATCAAATGCGTAGAGACAAACTGAAACTGTCACTATTATGGAATAATGGAATTTCTAGAAAAATTCTATAATGGAAACCAGTAGGTAGGAGATCAAGAGGAAGGTCAAGGAAGAGATGGATCGAGGATGTTGAGGAGGATCTGAGGAGCATGGGGATAAGAAGATGGAAAAGACGTGATGAAAGAAGTGAACAGAGAGAAACTTATGAAGAGACTAAAACCCATATTGGGTTATAACGTCAGTAAAAGAAGAAGAACCTGCATGTGTAACGGAATAAGAAGAGAGAATATTCATAGGATCCGTATTAAATTAAAAAGATTAGAATGAGCTGAACACATTATACGTGCTTGTGAAAACAGAGTTATTAAGAAGATATTTAATGGAAAGCCAGAAGGTAAAAGGAAATTTGGAAGGCAAAAATTAATAGGGAGTCAGGACATCGGTACTCTTGGAATTGGAAACTGGAAGAATATGACTATGAATAGAGAAGAATGGTAAAACCTTCTGAGGAAGCCCAGGGCACAAAAAGGGCTGTCGATCCAATGATGACGACGACAACGATGACGATGATGATGATGGTGGTGGTGGTGGTGGTGGTGGTGATTCATATTCACCTACAAGATACATAATGTAATGTATTGTCAAACTGCTTGCACAGATTGTTTCATTTACAGCACACAACAACGGACAACTTGTCACCGCATATGGTTAGAACGCAGCCTCGTATTCTCTGGCGGTGTACGGCACAGTACGGTGTAAAGAGACAGTACATTTCCAGAACAAATAAAATGTAAAGTGCCAGTAACAGAAAACCAAACACGTGCGCCAGAACACACGATCTGATAAACTAACCAAAGTAACTTTAGTAGAAAAAATATCAGTAAAGAAAATTCTTGTTCTTGTTCTTGTTCTTGTTCTTCTTCTTCTTCTTCACCTCACGGAGTAGGCACTTTGTCTATTCCGTCTTCACCTCCATCTGACTCTCGGTCTTCCTATATATCTTATACCAAAAGGTCTATATTGAAACGTAACCTTAGGTAGTCGTCCATCCTCCGTTCAGTCCAGACGGTGTAACCATTCCCTGCGATATGTTTGGATTTTATCATTTATGGTAAATACCTGTAGCTCTTCTCATAATCCTAATTGAGCAAACGATCTTGTCTCGTGCAACCCTTTGTTCTTCTCAGAAACTTCATTTCCGAAGTTCAAATCTGGTTTTTTATGTTCTTTGTAGGGACCCATTTTTCAGATCCATACAGTAAAACAGGAACTGCCATTGTTTTATAAAATTAAAGCCTTATCTCTTTCCTTGTACTTTTGTTCAGCGCTCTATGTATGACACCACACATCATCTGAAACCTCGATATTTTTGTAGTGATATCTCGACCTGTGTCATTCCCAATACTGATAGTGTAACTCAGGTAATTGAAGTCAGAGACTTGTTGTTGCAAAACTGTTCCCCCAAGAAAAATGTTTGATCTGACTGGAAACTTCCCCCCAAAACCCATAAATTTTGTTTTATATTTGGATATTTGAAAATCGTATTGTTTACAAATATGATTTAAACGATGAAAAGAATACTGCAACTCATCCTCTGCTTTCTGTATTGAGACTGCATCGTCAGCACCAACCTCGTGTTCATAAGAAAACTTAATACGAGTCAAAGAAAACTCAACTTACATATTATGTCAGACTGTGAGAAAATTCCAGAACAAGGAAACAGTCAAGTGTCCGTAATTCAAAACCAAACACATGCGCCAGTATACTTGACCCGATAAAGTACGAAAAGTAACGTTAGTAGGAAAAAATATAAAGAACTGGAATCTTCCGTCAGCGAGAATAGTCAGAGAATCTACGTAATGAGAGCCTACTTGTCAGAAACTTTGGTTATACACGTCTGGAAATCTTGGGTCCCCTTCTTACCTTCGTAACTCACAGTCAACAAATAATTGAAAAATTGAGGAAGAGTCAAAAGGTGAAGGAAAGGAGTCAATAAATAACAGTTACAGAAGGATGGAAGAAGAGTTCAAGAATAATAGATGTGTGCGTTAAGTCTGTGGCGTTCGCAACAACAACAAACTGTAAGAAAAATATTTTAACTACTCAATGTTTAACAGGGATTACTTTCTTGTAAAAATGATATACTAAATTATGAACGGGTAATAACTTGTTAGTTAATACAACAAAACAATGCTAATAACAAAAATGTAAAGTGATAAAACAAATAATGGTAGAAATTAGATTTAAGGAGTTTATATTAATCTTTTTAAAATTTTACTTATTTTATTGTTAGTCATAAAATTCTATTTCTCTTTCTAACAATAAAAATATTACGAGGGGCGCTGACAAGTAGTCCACAGTCACATGTAACGAGAAAACAAAACACTGTACAGCACGACGCGTGCTGCCATCTCGTAGCGACATTCTCGTATTGCAAATGTCCCAAATCTCGTTGGCCAACTCCTAGTTTTCTGTCAGTCGGCACTGTTATGGAGTCGAGTACGCCAGCCATGTCAACGCGTCTAAAACAACGTGCGTGATTGAATCTTTATCAGCCGAAAAAGTGAACGCTAGTGACATTCATCGTCGTCTAAACTCCGTTCATGGTGATGAAACTGTTGATCGACATCGGCAATAAAATTTCGTGCATCGGAAGCTGGTAAAGCGTATATTGAGGATGAACCTCGCAGTGGTCGACCAGTTTCTGTGACTGATGAGAAGCACTAAATGGAGGTGAATGAATTGATTCAAAATGACCGTCGCATCACACAACAACGCATTCCCATCCGGATAGGCATATCGAAAGAACCAGTAGGCCACATTATTACAGAACTGGGCTACCGTAAAATCTCTTCACGGTGGGTGCCACGCAGACTTACAAGCAACAACGAAAGGAATGTTGTGAACAGCTTCTGTAATGTTATCATGACGAAGGAGATGACTGAAGGGTACTCATTTCACCACAGATGATGAACTGAAAGACGCAGTGAGGTCGTGTCGTGGATCAGGAAAGACCACCGGCAGTGTAACGGGTTCACGGATTCTTCATTCTTGAGACAACTGGTTCACCGTTGGGAGAAATGTGTAGCTGTAAGTGGTGATTACGTGGAAAAATAAAAGTAAGTTTTTGTACCAAATAAAATGTACTTTTATTCCGTATTTGTTTTATTTGACTACCCCTTTTCATTTGCAAGTTACTTGCGACTGTGCATTACTTACCAGCCGCCCCTCGCACTATTATTCGCTACTAAGTCTAGATCATCAACATCTTCACAACACGGCATAGGCAAGGTGCTGGCTGTTCCGCCTTCAAAAATCCTCCAACCGTCTCTTCTTGGGTCTACCCACACACGTGTGTCCCACAGGTTTGTATTTCCAGACTTGTTTGGCCAGTCTTGAGTCTGACATTCTTTCTAAGTGTTCTTTCCATAGCTGTTTGTAAGCTTTTAATTTTTTGTTCAAGTTAAAAACTTGTAACGCTTAGTCTAGGACAGATCAATAATAAAAATAAATAAATATTCTCATAAGCGAGGTTATTTTTCAACCCCCAAGCCACCACCCTCTTACAACGGCTAGAGGGCGCAAAACACTGTGGGACTAATACTTGTGAGAAGAAGAAGAAGAAGAAGAAGAAGAAGAAGAAGAAGAAGAAGAAGAAGAAGAAGAAGAAGAAGAAGAAGAAGAAGAAGAAGAAGAAGAAGAAGAAGAAGAACAAGAACAAGAACAAGAAGAGGAGATTGTTTAAAACGTTGCAAGTATTAGCCACCAAGGAATTCAAACTAGCGGACACATATTTCACAAGGAGGTACAGCTTCTGGCCTATGCCGTTGACATTGACGTCATAAGTAGGTCTGAATCTGGCTTAAAGGAAGCCTTTCGGGAACTGGAGTTGTCCGCTAAGGCTATGGGCTTGGTTATAAACCAAAGCAAAACCAAATATATGGTTGTAGGTGCCAACACTCGTGCCCTGTCCCTGCGCATTAACGATTATGAATTTGAAAAGGTTCAGGGTTTTCCATATCTCGGGTCATATGTGGACTCTGGAAATGACTCCTCTAGAGATATTGAAAGACGGATATTATCTGCTAATAGGTGTTACTACAGACTGGTGAAACATTTTAAGTCAAAATTAATAAGTAAAAATACAAAAGCCACCCTATACAAGACCTTGATTAGACCAGTCCTGATGTATGGCTCGGAATGCTGGGTGGTAAAAAAAACTAGATGAGCAGAAACTATCCGTTTTTGAGAGGAGGGTACTGAGGAGAATCTATGGCCCTGTGAGGGAAAACGACATTTGGAGGCGATTGCATAATTGAGAGTTGTACGAAAGGTTTAAAGATCTTCCGATCGTGCAACTCATACAAATTAACAGATTGCGTTGGGCTGGTCATGTGCAGAGAATGCCGGAGGATAGAATCCCAAAAAGAGTGATGAATTATTTCCCGATGGGAAGGAGAAGGAAGGGAAGACCGCGTACAAGATGGCTGGACCAGGTTGGTAAGGAGGCAGTGAGGCTGGGTGCAGCAAACTTGTGGACATTGGCCGGGAGTAGAGACCAGTGGGGAAGATTTCTTTTGGAGGCCAGGGCCCGGACTGGGCTGTAGCGCCGAGGATGTATGTATGTATGTAAGTATTAGCCACCATTAGAGAAGTTTTTATATTTATGTCAGGTTGTATTTGCATGTACTGAACCGAAAAATAAATACGAAGAATAGTACAGGTGTTCCAGGTGATTGGCCGTGTACTAAGGTTTCATTTGCCTCAACCAGAAGAAAGTCATACCTGTCATTAAAAAAACTAAGTATTGCTTCACTCATACAGACTTTATTCTGGGAAAACCACATGTTAAATTGTTAAACAGTATGCCGCGCGTTACATAACCGAATGTTAGGAGAAATGTCTACTTTATTTTAAAGGAATGAAGCGTTTCGAAGACATTTTGTAGCCAGATAGTGTATACACAGCAGACGTGCACACATTACTCACAAGGCGTTCGTGAATAACGAGCTGTCTGCATGTGCGCGCGCGCCCGCGTCCGTATACCCGTGAGACCGCCTGCCTACACGTGCCTTAATCGTTCACTCACCCCGATATATTCTTAAGAAAACGCAACTGAAATTGAATTACAGTGCGTGAAAACTGTTACAGATCTTTTTTTACATGTATAAATATCGGTATGGAGAACCATACATGACTTCCATGTTCTAAGATTTATATTTAAAATCATTTATGAAATGAAATGTTTCCATATAAACTACTTCTTTCCACTTAGTGCTTCAGCACCTCAGCACTGTAACCACAGCACTGTGGTCACACTAACGTATACCACCACACGTTATCGCACTCGATTTTCACTGATGATGGCAGTCGACGGCACTGCCGAAACCTCTGGTTTTGCAGAAAACATTGGACTACAGTAGTGCTTCAGCACCTCAGCACTGTAACCACAGCACTGTGGTCACACTAACGTATACCACCACACGTTATCGCACTCGATTTTCACTGATGATGGTAGTCGACGGCACTGCCGAAACCTCTGGTTTTGCAGAAAACATTGGACTACGGCCAAACAGCCCGGAAAGATAACGTTCTTCCTGCAAAAGATTGTCTACGGACAAGCTTGTAAATAAAACACGCCTAATATTATTACTTTGCTCTAGGCTTATAAAACTTTCTTTATAAAAAACTCATGTTTAGCTCTTTAACTTATTAACAAATGTTACCAATCGATAGGTCTTTTATTTATGCGCATTGTAGTGCAAGTCTCATGCCAGAATTTTTATATTGACGAAAGTTATTTAATTTAATATATTCATTATAATTATCCCGTAACATAGTTATACATACCCGCACACGCGCACTCGCCATATGCCTACGCATATTTTTTCACTACTTCACAATACTAATTATTTTTTCCACTATCAAAAAGTAACTTAAACTAACAACTTGGACATGTATTTTATTGTCTATTGTACAATCTCTGAACTTGCAATCTTTACGTAGACAAATTTTTATTACAACATGAAATATATTTTTATATTTTAAAAAAATAATGTTTTATTATTTACTTTACAGTGTTTCCACAGTTTATATTACTGCCGTCTTCAAAAGTATAATGTGTTATATATTTATAATATAAAAAAGTAACTTATACATATATGTATACGTATATATTTATGAATCGTCTGTACCTCTCTGTGTGTGTGTGTGTGTGTGTGTGTGTGTGTGTGTGTGTGTGTGTGTGTGTGTGTGTGTGTGTGTGTGTGTGTGTGTGTGTGTGTCCTACGCATATATTAAACCGTCAGATTTAAAATATTCCTGTACTACAAATGTACGGTTTGTAGTTGGGAGTGTCAGTTTAGGTGTGTAAAAATAATGTTTTGTAAATATTTGGTAGCCCGCCGCGACGCCAGAAAATTATCAGCCCAAACAAAATTATTAATAAAATTTGCCCACAGACATTAATTAATATTGCAACTTTAATATTACATTACAGTAAACACCTCAAAAATCTGCTTAAATACGTTTGTGCGTTTGAGCGTTGTTAATGTTTTCATAAAGAAGTGTATAGATACGATGTTTTAATGTATGGATAAAGAAATGTTTTAAAAATTTACGATATAAAATACAATACTCGTGTGACAAATACTTTTTAATTAAAGTATATTTTAATTCATTAACAACTATAGGCTTATATAATTTGGTACATAAACGTGTGTACAGGTAAAAAATAGTTATTCAGTAAATAATAGTCGTCAAGGCAAATAAAAGTGAATTTTCGTTCATAATCACAGACTTCAAAATAAACCGCACAATTTCTTGTATCATTATAAATAGTTTTTGTTGATAACGCCGTCGTAATCAAAATTTCGGTCAACAATACTATACATAAATAAACTTCGAATAATCGTTTCGTTTAATATTTCTGTGAACTAATCGATTGCATAATCAACACGCACAGTCGAGGGCACGATTCCTACATTAAGCATAATCTAATTTGTCTCTACGTGAAATCAGAAATAAAAACTATCGATTGTGAATTGCAGCAGCAGTGGCAGCCAGTTACCTTGTTCATGCCATTCCCCATGGCGGGCGGAACACTGTCGCTCCGGCTGCAGTCACATTGCGACTGACGAGCAGCAGGAGCTAACGGCGTGCAGTCGGGTCCCTCCCGCGGGGACAAAACTAAAATATCCTATTACCCGTCTGCTGACCAACTGAACTACATTTACATTACACCGCTTCCTCCGGCCGATTGTTTCTCACTATCGTCACTACACGTCAAACGCCGCACGCACACAAATACGATCTGTTTACAAGCGACATTTATTCTCAGATTATACCACTCGTTTTCCTACCTTCGGATTCGTGTGTTCGACTGACACACTACCTTCTCACCGCTGCACCTGTTTTCTAAAATACAAACACACACACACACACACACACACACACACACACACACACACACACACACACACATAATATGTGGTAGAGGATAGTGGGTTTGGGGGTTGAAAAATAATTTCACTTGGCTTATGAGAAGATTTATTTTAATTAATAATTTTATCTAAACTTATCATTTATAATATTTTTTATTAGAAAGAGAAATAGAATTTTATATATATTAATAAAATAATTAAAATTTTGAAAAGATCAATACAAATTCCTTAAACCTTCTTCTTCTTATTCTCACCTTCAAGGATTAGGTTATATAAACCTGTTCCGGCACTCATCTCATCCTCGGCTATCCCACGTCTCTTCTACAAATGGCTTTATATTTCGGTGCCGCTTTCGGCAATCGATCCTCCCTCTGTCATCCTTTGCAGATGATCCCACCATTGTCTTCTGTAAATTGAAATAATTTCATTTATGTCCTTTACTTCGAGTTCTGCTCTGATATCCTCATTCCTTATTCTATCTTGCAATGTATAATTTGAAGTATTTCGAAAAAACTGCATATCATCACTCTGAATCTTGCCGCTTTCCTTTTTTCTCATGACCCACACCTCACTCGCATAAATCGACGTGGGTATTGCAATGGTCTTATAAAATTTAATCCTTCTTGTGCTGTGTCTTATTTTATTTCTGTATTTCTACGGATCGTACCACAAATATTCCTACATTTATTCTTAGCAATTTATTCTTAAACCTGATTTCTGCAATTATTTTTTTTATCACTTAATATTGTTCTTTTATTACCATTGCTTTCTTGTGTTAACTAACATGTTATTACTCATTCATAATGTAGTATTTAATTTTTACAAGAGCGTAACCCCCCTGTTAAACCTTAAATAGTTAAAATATTTTTCTTACAGTTTGTTCTTGTAGCGGTCCAAGATTAACGGACTAACACCACGAGACTCAACATGCACATTCTTGAACTCTTCGCAGGAACTCTTTCCTTAATTCTACTGTATCGTATATTTATTAACTCCGTTTCTTCACCTTGTGACTTTTCCCTCCATCTTTCAATTATTTGTTGATTTCTTGTTAGGAAGGTAAGAAGGAATATGTGTTCTGGGTCCAAGACTTCCACATGAGTGCCATGGCGTGTTACACACGTAGCTTCCTATGAGAAGTCCTCTGACTATTCCGGTTCTTTTTATTAAATTCATGCTTTTAGTATCTAAGCCACTTATACGTATATGAATAGAATAAAATTTACCCCTTTTATCTGTCTAGTGGCTTTTCCTTTTTTATATTTCACTACGCGTTTTTTGGACATGTGTCCCATCGTCCGGTGTAATCCATCAGTAAAGTTCGTCAGATAATTAAAACAAACTACGTATAATTTACACACATGTTGTAAATAAATATAAAATATATGAACACGGAACACACGCGGTGTTGTTGGTGCGCACCACGGTAACACTATAATGGACTGTTATGCTTACGTTGTTATTGACCGTGCACTACGGACCTCGTCTTGTAATCTTATCGCTGTGTCGTATAGACAATTGGACTGAAAGTTCAGCTGTTCGTTCAGCAGCACTTCTTTCCTGTTTTATTTTTAAAGGCCTTGTATATTTCGAACTCCTCGACAGCACTCATATATCTACCTTTTTTACATATATGGAGGGGTTGAACGTTAGTCTCGAAATCAGTATAATTATGATCACTGTCCATCAAGTGACGTGCGTAATTTGTCTTTGTTTTGTTAATGTCTTTTTTAGATCAGTGTCTTTAATGAACATCTACTAGTTCTTTATATTGTTTCTACTAATGTTACTAATCGTATTTTATCACGTCAAGTACACTAGCGCATGTGTTTGTTTTTCAGTTACTGACACTTGAGTGTTTCTTTCTTCTGAAATTTTCTCACAGTTATACATATGTAAGTTGAGTTTTCTTTACTGATCGATAACCGGATTTCGCCTTTTGTATAACGTCAGAGTTTGTTATATAAATACTAGATAATATTATGATATTACTCAATGTTTTGGAACGACAAAAACTTAATACACAACTTGCAGAAGATACTATACTGAATAATATCATAATATTATATAATTGCTGCAAAAAACTTTGAGCTACGTATACAGAAAATGATGAAATTTTAGATAATACAATAGGCGATGATCAATTACATTTCATCCGATTACTTAGTATAAATTTGAAGTTGAAATTTATTATGTATGTGTATGCAGGATGGTTGTTTTGGAGGGTTGAAAATAACTTTGCTTAGTGCTAGAAGGATTTTTTAATTATTAAATTGATCCGATTTTTTTATGAACCCTAATGTAAACTATAGTACGTTGGCTTGACAAAGTCAACAGTTAGAAATACCTTGCTTTGTCAACTTTGTGTATATGGGGGGGGGGTATTATAATCATAGGAAATATCAGAACATAAATATGGGGGACACCTGTTCCAAAAAAAAGTCGTTTACAACAATTTTTTATCTACAATATTCACGTTTGTCTCGTTAATATAAATTATTATATTAGCAGTATTTTCAAGATTGCGTAACATAATGACCACACTCTGAAGGCCATTTTCACACATTTGTGTAATTAGTAGAATATAAGTGGCAATGTGTTTACAAAAAAAAAAAAAATTGAAAAAACGAACATTGAACTAATGACAAACATTGAATGTCCCTTACCAGAGTCACATAAATACTAAATTTTCTTGTTTTTTTGTAGTAGTAGTAGAAGTTGTTGTTGTTGTTGTTTTGTTTTTGTTATTGTTACAGTCGTACCTTTATTATTAGAATATTACTTGTTTGGGCAATACAGGCAGGTGATGCACAGCTGATGTGTTAGGCGAAGGCTATGCAATTCAGTTTCAATAGCGGGCGCAATGTATGCAATTAAAGTACACGTCGCCCACACAACTCATTATGACGTTGTACAACAAACGAAGGGTAAGGTATATTCATGTAATCATGCGTTGGCGCCATACATGAAGAAGGACATCAACTAACCATACAGTACATCGCATTCACCCAGTAGACCCTTAGTTGAACAAACCAGAGCCTCTCCTTTTACACGACTTTGTATACCCTATGTTATACATATTGCATCCTGTCATTCTAAATCAATAATTGTTGCAGTCCCCTGTTTGTCTTGGAACTTCTTGCACGTTGACGTTCTAGGGCTTTATCGGACATGTTCTCTTGCTTTACTTCAAACACCCACTTTTTTGTAACCTTTCGAAGTAAAGAGGCCATATAAGTTGACCTTGAGCTACGGTGTCTAAACATTACTAGAATGTCATATATATTGTTCTTGACCGGAACGAGTCTTTTAATCTCGTGGGTCGTTAAACGTTATGTTTTCGAAATTACAACCGATCTTCACCAGTAGTCCATCTCCATTACCTACAAAACGCAGAGAACAAACATGACCGGCTCTAGTAGAAGGCCGGAACATTAAATGTGGCAACACTGGAACCAGATGATATTTGAGGCCGATCTCTTAATTTATGTATGTCAATTAAATAAAAAATCGCGTCATTTTCAACTACCGGTTAACAATAGTTCTATAATTGTTCATTTTTTGCAAATTAAAAGTTTATTATGTAAAATACTGTTATGTTATTTAAGAAATATACTAATTAACACATTCGTATGGTACGAAACAAAATTAGTTGATTAGACCGAACACTAATTCACTAATTTCTTCAACTTAAACGTATATTACTCAGTGCGCACAGACCTATAATTTAGATTTAGCTATAAATAGGCCTAACCATGATTTTAGTAATGCTATTAAATTGAATCAAAATATAATATGTTCAATTTAGCTATTTTATTACACTATGCTTATAGGCCTCAGACGCAACGTTGCCACGTTTAATATTCCTGCGTTCTACTAGAGTCGGCCATGGAACAGTCAATTTAACTGTAATGTAGTTAATACTTATTAACATCCACAAATGTAGAGAAAAATGCTTTCAATGATTAGTCTATATTTATGTGGTTATTTGTATTTCTTTTGTGAATTATACCGATCCAGTGTACGGTTTCTGACTTGCGTGCAACTCATTTTCCATGGGCAATTTTATTTTATAAGTATATCCCTGTAATTCCTACTATACTTAGAAAACATCATTCCGGGATTCTTAAAGCTATAACCTACGAGGTTTGATCTTTACGCGGAATTTTCGTTTTTCTCAAAAAATCTTTATATTTATTCATCAATATTAATTTTTCCCCGTCAAAGTAGTCTCCATCAGATATATAATACACTTACGCCAGCGCTTTTTTCAATCTTCGAAGTACTTCCGGAACGCAATTTTTGGCATGGCGTTTAGCTCCTTCAGCGATTCAGTCTTTATCCCCTCAATGTTGGAAAAACGTCGTCTTTTCATATTTTTGACGTGAAACGTCTTTAAAATCACACCGAAACATACGGGTACCAGAACAGAAATGTGTACCGTAACGAAATGGTCTATATCGTCTTGCCTTAATAACTCCCTAAATACGTATTAGTCTCAGAGACGTAAGTGCGGTGTCATTTTTTAACATATATGGTCAGCTCGCTGTTACGACCTTGAGTTCGCGTCGCCGGCGAGCGGGTTGACGGGGAGGGGCACAGCGCTGATTGGCCAAAACCGGCGCTCAAGCTCCTTTCCATTCAGTGTAACTCAGGACTCGTGGTAGCGCGGTGATTCGTGTGTTTGTGTATAGAGTTTGTAGAGATCGATCGATTTAAGTAATAATAACTGTATTTTGGACAATATTTCTATATAAAAACTTAAAGTAAGCATATAAAAAACTGTAGAAATTCAATACGTCAGCCTCAGCCCGCGCAAAAGCCAGCCGAAAATATAAATTACGCATATCGTTGGAAAGAGGAGGCTATGGGCCACGCACAGGTACCCCAATGTCCGGTGCCGAGCGAGCGAGACTGTTTCGGGAGCGTCGCAAAGCTGGCACGGCGCGCTCAGTGAACGACGCCGACGGCGCGAGCATCTCTACCGCTGCTGTCCCCGAACCAATGGACATAACGAGTGAAGATAACACCCATACATCTGTCGAAGACGTCTCCGAGCTGATGGATATCAACATCACTCGAATTGATGCGATGCAGGACCATTGGCGTGCAGCGGACGAACGCTTCAAAACGGTATTCGAAACCAATCCGTTTGGTCTATCTTGGAGCGTTTGTGATCGACTTTGGTTCGACAGAGATTTAAAGAAGGCGAAAGCTCGTAACATTCCTCTTCTTCAGACTAAATTCACCGGCGAAATGTAGCGGAATTTCGTTTATGCAGTAACTGTAGGAAGTCGATAGATGCCAATAAAATCCCGACGCTGTCGCGCTCGGGGATTTCGATATCCCCCGAAGCCGGACGGCCTGCCGCCGCTTGACCCGATCAGTGTTCGGTTGATTTCGCCGCGCTTACCCATTATGCAAATTCGTCGTCTACGCTACGAAGGTAATTATGTAATTAAGTCGGCCAGGTGATCAACGTACCCGTTGATGTGAACAACATGGTGCAGCAACTACCGAGGCGGATAGACGACGACTTTGCCTTCAACGTCAACATAAAGAAGAACCTCATCCACAAATTCAATTATCTGAGCGGTTTCGTACGCAAGTCGGTGATCAAGGCTTGGCTGCGCTACTTGGTAAACCAGCCGCTGTACAAGCACTACAACATAGAGATTGACTGGAGTCCGTTCGACAACGACGAGGATGACAATATCGGGCCCGAGTATCAGATTGAGTCCATCGACCCCGACTCTGCCCACGAATCGGAGATCCTGCTCGCCAGACAACATAACGTTCCAATGCTATGGAATGAGGAGCAATGTTTGGACATTGCCCCGGGGCAGAACTCGTCTCCGATTAACATAATCTACGATGTTAACGGCGAGGAACTATCCTTCCCTCAAATATACTACGGTGTGCCCCGCCAGCTCGACTCGCAGTGCCCCTGCGAGTCACTCCATACATGATGTCGACCAGCGAGATTCGACGCACCGATCGGCGTGGTGCAACTCCTGACCACGTTCTCTACATGGCCATGAAGATGCTTCGCATCCGCGTACATATACATCACAAAGCGTCGGCCGAAGATGTTAAGCTATGTTTTATCAATCGCTCCTGCCATATTCAGCGAACTTGACAAAAGTATTACCGAGCTCTCGACCAGACTCGGAGACTCCGATCGTTCTCTGTGGCGACTTCAATAACGATCCACGACACAACAGCTACCTCGTTGACTTCATGAAGAATGAATTCGGCCTCAACTACGTGCCCACAGAACCAGCAACACTGGTCAATGCCACTATCGATTGTACGTTCACCAGACACATTGATGTTGATATTATGCCTTATGTCTCTTACTTCTCATATCACAGGCCAATGTTAAACAAAATCGTCGTCGAATATTAGTCGAAATAAATATCATGTACCATTCAGTGTCTGTTTTATGTTAAAATAAAATTTGGTACCCAGTCAATGTCTCGTTTTCATTTCAATCCAATACGCTAAAAGCGACTCGCTGACTCGTTTCACGTTAAACCAACGGCCGTGCGCCCCGACACAGCCCCGCCCGATTTTTTCTTCATCTGCAGGAATAGAAAGATTTGAAAGGGGCCAAGTCCGGTGAATACGGGGGCTGAAGCATATCATAATGGTGTTGTTTTCGGCCAAACATTTACGAACAAGCAGTGAATTGTGAGCAGGTGCAATTCCCATGAGTTGTTTGGCCACAAATCCGGGCGTTTTCTTCGGATTTCTTCACGCAAACGGCGTAGAACTTCCAGATAGTACTCCTTATTGACTGTACGACCTGGTGGCAAGAACTCATGCCGTTGAAATCAACATACATAATTATTACGAGGTGTGTTCAAAAGAAGACCGAACTATTTGTATAGCACGTCAACTTGGGCATAGAGCGAGCTGCACAATTAAGTGTTGCTAGCGACAGGTTCTGACGCAAGAATGCCGTTTCCTCCGTCCCGTCATGATCATCAGTCTTCGAGCTACACACGCTGTACTGGGCACGGGCATACACCGTCCGTCGGATTTATAACGTAGTGAGAATGAAGATCTTAACGCAACGTGTGTGCATAAAATGTTTCTTGTAATTTCGTAAAATCTTTACAGAGCAATTTCCATTGCATTCCAAAGTTGCCATTGGTACGCAGTTGCTAATCGATTTCAAAATGGATCTCTTTCTGATCGTCAGTCAACAAACGCTGTAAAAATTTTTCAGTGATAAGATACACTTAAGTTTTTCTATAAAAATTTAATTTTACAGTCTTATATGGATGCCCATTCTCTCAGAAAGTCTCAGCAGTTAAACGATGATTTACAATTACCACATCACGAGCTTTCTTACCGTGACCTTACCACACAACATCGCTTTGATCTGCACCGACCATTGTTTTTGCCCTCTGTAAAAATGATTAAAATAATAGTTCGGCTCATGCAGGCCTCTGCGTGTATTTAATTGAACAACTATAATGTTTCTGTAAAGTTTTAACCTAGTTTCGTCGCAAAGTTTCGTACGTACATATTGTTCTTCCAAGTCTTTTTTAAAAATTTTGTCACTAATCCGGCGGCCAGCGTGCGCACTTCTCCACTCGATCTGATTTAACTAAAAGACTATTATTTAAAGCGGAAAGATTGACATGGCCAACATGGCTTGAAGAACGATTTGGCCTATATTTCTTCAAACGCTGTTTTTTTTTTTAGCACTTACAATAACAAAACTGGAGGCTCAGAACATATTAATAACAATAACAGTGGACAGCGTTTTTATTGTCAAGGATGCAATCAAAAAGTTAGAAGAAACGAAGGGCGAAAATGTAAATCAAATAAAGAAAAAAATGAATGACTGTCTGGAGAAAAACCCTGGGTGGAAGGATGTGAAACTCATCGCAGACATCCATGCCGGAAATGAGGTCAACGGAAAATTTGATGTCGATTTGACTCCAATGTCTTTCAAATATGCTCCTATTACATCGGTAGATGTAGAACGTTCTTTCAGACGATACAAAATTATTCTTAGACCTGATCGGCGACATTTCACATTTGAAAATTTACAATATCATGTGATTAGTAATAATTTTAAATGTTAATTTTTTTAGTAACGTTTGTGCTTTTTTTTCTTAAATATGCATCTTTTTTTAAATTTTCAGCAACTTTCAGGCTTTTTTTTCTTAAATAATTTCTAATTTTTTGTTACATATTTGTGAAAAAATAATTACATATGTATGTACATATTTGGCTTTTTATTTTACATGAAAATCCGTTCCCTAGTTATAACCTACAGAGTGGCTAATAGGCCATATAGTACTTTTTGTTAGTGTGATTTCGGAGATGATTTTAACTTCACTGCGCATCTCACGTAAATTTTTTTACATTATTTGTTGTGCTATTACGTGCACTATAAATTTCATTGCCTGAGTTTTGCAACTGATTTGTCTAACCAAAATGGAATCAATAATTTAATACTAAATCTGTCAGGTTGTTTACGCCTGATGAAAACTTAAATTAGTATTCCCAAAGGGAGATAGGCCTATAAATTCCCTTGTTTCTTGTTTGTTTTCTTTGAAACAGTAACAGCTGAAAAAAGCCACAGTGTAAAGTAACACTGTTAATAATTGTAGATTCAATTTATTTCTTATACCAAATTATATAATACAGGTATATGTATAATAGGTATGCAATAACAGGTATTTGTACGCGTTATTTTTTGTAACGGTTTCTTTCGTAACTGTTATTTTCAAATATTAGTTTAGCACACCTCTAGTTTCCAATTCAAATTCCTGGACGTTTGTGTGTTTCTGGTTACTTGCTAAATAAAAGTATTTAACAGTAATGTGTAAAATATTTTGGATGTTCAACATAATATCAAGTCCAACTGTGTACAGTATGTGTAAACGTCGCACAGTCGAGCGCAAATATTGCGGTGCTTCAGTTCTCTTCTGTCTTGTCTCTTTTGGCCGGCTGTGTCCGTTCAATCCCACTGCCTTTCAAATTTCATCCATATTGTTTTGACGGTCTCATTGATCGTCGTATGGTACTGTAGAAAACAAAATTCAGACACCAACGAAATCACTAATTACCAGCTTTAATGTGCCACAAATAACAATTTGAAATCAACAAGTTACTCTCGTACAGTAATTCAACTATACGATAATGTCAACTGTAAAGAGTTCCGCACTAATTATTATAACACAATAATCACTTTCCACAACAACCACGGTGAACAAATCGTCCAAGGTAACTAACTTCTAAGCGGCAGCTGTTGCTTATATTCCTGCAGATGTTCCAGAATAATGCTCAATAATTTGCATCGTTAACAACCACTCAAAAGGTCTAGAACAGTCATAGGCAACCTTTGAATTTATGGGGGCGCATATATAACTGATGACCAGTTCGATGGGCGCAGAAATGGAAAATAGAAAGTTGCGGATTTCAATAGCCGGACGTTACAAACATTAGCTGTTGCTTTATAAAACCCTTGTCCTTATATTTAGCAACGTGGAACAGCGAATCAAGAAAAGCTTTGCAGTATTTTTCATATAAATTTATGAAACTTTTTCATATTAGGAGTAGGTCATCAACAACTTGTCATCATGCACACGCAGAAAACTTTAAACGAAAAAAAAATGGTTAAACAGAAAAACATTTTAATAAAATAAAATTAAAGAACTTACCACAATAACACTATTTATTTTCATAAAGAGCACAGAAATGTAAAACTTGAAAAAATCACTTCGCGGAGAAAGGTGTTTACAGGCTCTGGGCGACAAGCTGGACAATCGTATTAGGGGAAGACGTAGTAAATATTTCTTCATTTGTATATTATATTATTTTACATTTCTTCATTTCTTTATTATATATTAAACAATAAACAAAAATAAATTAAAATAATAAGAATAACACACTAAAAATGACGAAATGTAAAAGGTTACAAAAAAAATTATAAGTCAAGAATGAAGAAATTAACGGGAGATTCTTAAAACAATTTGACGGACGTTAGAAAAATGCCTAACGGAAAAATGTAGACAAAGTTCCCGTGAAGAGCGGTAGCAGCTAGAACCAATAGGAGGGGCGATGACATAAGGGGAGGGGCCTAACGTATAAAAGCCTACAACGTACAGTTGATAGACGTTGTTTAAGACCTGAAGATGTCAGTGATGACGAAAAGCTTAGTCGAACAATAAAAATTATAGCAGTTAGCAAATTCATAAAAGAAATAGTAAGGATGGCTGCTAATTTAAACAATACGAACAATATTTTATTGGTCTCTCTACTGTTCTGTTTCCTTATATGATCTTCACTTTAGGAAATTTTGTTTGCTCTGCAGTGCTCCAACTCGCTTTGTCCAAATGCCAAATTCACTATATTCTACGCGCCTTGACAAATCTCTCTTTGTCTGCGACGGCTATTGAATGATCTAAGAGTACGGATACACGAGTGTTTTTCCACGGCTGTTTGCGTACGGTTGTGAAACGCATTTAATTTAACACACAGACGGCAATAAAATTGGTCACACAGACGTGGAGGAAACACACGGGTCGTCAACTCTGCTGCGTTTTCAAGGTCTTCCGCATCGAAACGCAACCCGCTGCGTTTTTAGTGCGTTTTAACACGCACGAGGGTGGTCACACGGACTGTTCAAAGATGCCGCTAAAATAGCATTTGTTTATTTACTTGATACTGTGGTAATTAATTTTGGTCTCCATGGTTTTGTTGACATCTTTATAAAAAAATATATAACGTAAAACATTTTCTTAATAAAGATTTATTTACTGCTGATAACCAATGTTTTCTTTTATCTAAACATGGATGCTTCTGTGCAGTTGCGTTTTAACCTTTACATACACATTTAACCTTTATAGCCAGAGGTGTAGACACGCGCGTCCGCGACGTCCGAACGCTGCCGTCCGATTATAAACCGCCTGTGTGACTACACTTCCGTGAAAGTACGAGAAAAAACGGACGTGTGACCATTGTGCGTTTTCCAAACTCCACGCGCGCGCACGGCCGGAAAAAAACGCTCGTGTAACCGTATCCTAATTCGAATTTATTCTTACTACAACGGGAAACCGTCCGTTTAGAAAACGCTATAAAATATAAGTTAATGTAAACGAGTTGAACGAACTCTGATAAAGATTCAAGAAACTTTAATTAACTGTATCAGTAACCAAAACAAGCTGCAAATTGACTCAGCGCAGTTAGTCGATCGTTACATCAAAGCGAAACAAGCGGAATGCGTCTCAGTAACCGACCCACAAAGCCCCACTTCTTACTTTGTTCGTACGTCTTCTTGTAGAAAAATAGGTTAATTTCGAAGCAACTAACATAACTTTAAAATATTAATTTAAAATGTTTTAATTTAATTTAATTTACAATCTCAGTTCTGCCAACTTAATTTATTGTTTAACGGTAAACGTTATAAACTACGTAGATAATTAATAAAAATATAATTTTTAAACACTTAGCAACTTGTTTGCTAATCCGTTTTTTCTATCGCTCGCTTCTACGATTCGTGGGGAGATCATTTGAATATACGATACGAGTTTCGTACGTATTGTTTCTCTGTGTCTATAACTTTTGTTTGGAACCATAAAGAAAAAGTTCCGTTCCAATGAAGAAGTCTTCAAAACTGTTCAAGAGGGGATACGTCTTCTGCCAGAATTTTTTCTCAAATTATACATAGCTACCAAAAAGATCGAGTATTAAAAGAACGAGGATACTCACAAAACGTATCAGAACTTTACAAGGCCAATCAATATAACAGAACAAAAATAGCTATTGAAAATAACTTTAGGATATCTCAACAAATCTGTTAATGAAGGTGTTAGACAAGGGTTAGAGCAGTATACCACCTGCTATTTTTAACATTTATATCAACGATCAAGTAAGACTATGGAAATATCTAGTGAATTCCTGGTGTTAAGATATTTTGAGACAGATATTTGAAGGTGCTGTTGTTTATTGGTGACTTGCTTGTAATTAGAAATACAGAATCTCCTTTACAAAATCTGTTTTTAAGCTTTCCAAACTGTACAATATAAAAATCTCTACTACAAAACAAAGGTAATGGCATTATTTCGAGAGAGGGAATCAGTAAGAACAAAAATAATAATCAATGATCAGATTGTAGGATAGGTAAGCCATTTTAACTATTTGGTAAACGATAGTGGATGTGATAAGAATTGTTAAGTTAGGTAACGATCAATTGTGATATTTATTGATGTTAAGTTAGGTAAGTTCCAGACGATGTGCGGGACAATCAATCGCATTTTTAGAAACAAGGTTACGTTAAGGTTATACAAAATTAAAGTTTTACAAAGTTACGGCAGTACTTGTGAAATATGGACGACAACCAAGGAACAAGAAAGTAAAATAAGAGTTCTTAAGAGGGTCTAAAACATGTTCTAAACTAGTTCGTATAAAGAGTGAGGTCATAAGAGAAACATTACAAGTTTTCAACAGGAAAGAAAGATTAAAATATTATAAACAACCGTGTAAAGAACGCTTAGAAAGAATGTTAGATTCAAGACTAGCCAAACAAGTCTGAAAAACTAAACCTGCAGGGCACAGATGCATGGGTAGACCCAGGAACAGATGGCTGGAGAATGTTTAAAGACGGAACAGGCAGCACCTTGCCTACGCCGTAGTGTAAAGATGATGACGATGATTTTTAAATATATATATATAAATTTTTGGATCTCATGGCTTACAAAATAGAACAGAAATTTGAAAAATTCCAAAAATTCAGGCAGGGTATTTAAACCCGGATCCGAATGTACTGTTTACCGTGATTTTTTTTTTAATTTTGGAGGCATTACATGACAAAAACAGAACTCAAAATTTTAAGAAAATTTTAAAAAGTCTATGTGGATGATCAAATTAAGAGGTTTTTCATTCAAAATACAAACTCGTTACCTTAGTAATTTGACTATATTAATATCTCTCAGCACTGAATTGTCTAATATTGAAATTCACTTAATAATAAATGTGTCTCACTTTAATATATTGAGCGAGTACTGTAGCTCAGGAAGCTTATTAGTTAAGTTATAATTTATAACATTCGAACTATAATTTAAAAATTATATCTGCTCCAAGCTCCAATGCAAAAACGTCTTGAATGATACCTACCTGTTGAATGGTTCAGGTGCCCATTGAATGTTATGAACTTTGAATACTTAATTAGGCACAATAGCTATTTCATGGGCGGCTCAGTAGACCAGTGGTTGTGGCACCTGGCTACTAATCTAGAGGTTCCGGGTTCGATTCCCGGGCCCGCACCATAAAATCAAGGTGCGTTTTTCAGCCCCCAGGTTGACTCAGCCTGTTGAAAATGAGTACCTGGGATAACATCCTGGGGATAATAATGCCGTACGGCTCACATAAGGCAGCCTACCCTGCCTTACTCCTAAGCTACTTCGGTTGTATACATGGGAGCCATTATATATATTAGCTATTTCATTGTAGCAGTGGAGGTTAATGAAACTGACACTAAGGAAGAGGTTATAGAAACCGGTAGACAACATAATGGCTTGCAGAACATGGTCCCGGTGCGAGAAGAGAAATTGTAATCAAGTCTTAGCAGGATGACAATTCTACGTTCCCAGTCGTAGCTCATGCGAACCATCTCCTAATTACGCCAATGCACGGAACTATTGAAACGTTTGGAGACATGAAGAACCAGAGGGTTTCAGAGAACGGTTAAAGCAAGCTGCGATAAAATGTTTAAGAAGATGCAAGAGAAAAAGAGACTGTGGGTATAAAAGCCAACCAGTGGGAACCTATTGAACGGTTACTGGGATCAGAAAGCGAGAATAAAATGTATATAAGAACAAAATGATGACTGTTTTTATGGAAATACGCCTACTCTGAAACATTGCAGATGTCTCATGCACGGTCGCTCAAAACAACAGGTTATACGGACAGAATGAATGTACACATTTGACTGCGTTCAGACTGTACGGGCTGCAACGACAAACATAACCATTAATGTTTACGACCGTCGCGTCGCCTTAGTGGACGTGTGAAGCTCCGTCCATTTCGTTGATTAAAACCTTGCACCTACATACTGCCGTCGTCTCCCGGACACTTGTAGCGAACTGTCGCCAATGTTATGTCGTCATAACACCACGCATGGACTTTGCTATTAGCAGCTTAATAACAGAGTCCCAACATACTTAGTTATTAGTACATATTTTAAAATAATTAAGAAAAGCATTATTCTTTTTTAAATTTTTCATAGATCTCTTTCATCATCATCAGTAGGTCCATAGCCGACCGTGGGCCTCGACTTTCCTCAGGATTTTCCTTCTAACTTCCGTATCCTTAGCCAATGTCCACCAACGTTTTACTCCAAGCACTTTCTCATCCTTCTCATCAACCCGTCGCAGTCTGGGTCTTCAACCTCCTCTCTTTCCTTCTGGTGTGCATTTCATAATCCTCTTAAGAACATCCTCCGCATTCAATCTCTGTACATGTCCCGCCCATCTCAGCCCATCTATCCTAACTGATGTCACAATGTCAGGCGATCTACATAACTCATAGAGCTCTCTGTTGTACCTTATTCTCCACTCTCCGTCTTCCCTAATGGGTTCATAAATTTTCCTAAGTATTTTCCTTTCAAAAGATGCAAGTCAAAACAAGTCGCCCTGTGTTAGTACCCATGTTTCACTTCCGTTCATCAGGACCGATTTTATTAATGTTCTATATAGCCTAGCTTTCGTTTCATGGTGTAGAAATTGTGATTTAAAGTATTTCATCAGCCCATAGTAGCATCTATTAGCATTCTGAATTCGTTTACTTATCTCTTCATTTATATCATTTACCAGAGAGCCCAAATACGAAAAACTTAAGACGTTTTCAAATATAAAATTCATAATTTTTAAATGTGATGCAGATGGGTTACAAGTTCTCATATTTTTTACAATCATACATTTAGTTTTCTCCTTATTTACAGCTAGGTTCGTATTCTCAGCTGAATGGTATAATGCTGTGAATGCCTTCTTTACGTCATTATCTGACCTTCCCATAATATCTGTCATCCCCAACAGTTGAATAAATTTGAAGAATGTTGTTTGGATACCTACATCTCTAACGACATTACAGATATCTTTAAATACGGATAAAAGAAAGATTTGTAGCGGATTAAATATTCACAAAAGAAATTAAATATAGGATAGCGCAGGCAAAAATAATTATAAGGAGCAGGCTGTTTACCTCAAGACGAATTGAATTTAGAAAATTTTAAAATCTCAAGTATAATGTGTCGAGCGGAATGACGTTTACAACCTCTTTATAGCCTGTGTGTGTGTCCGCCAAGTGAGACGACGATCTAGGTGGAGCCCGATGTACTTAACTTCTCGAGACCAGGGCAGAGGAGTATCGCCTACGTGCAGTCTGGAGAAGACTACGGCTGTGCTCTTGGCGGCGTTGATGGCAACCCTCCATCTCTCTGCCCACACTACGTATTCGTCAAGCTGGTCCTGGAGCCAGATAACTGTCGTTTCAGCTCGACAATCGACGGCATATACCGCCGTGTCGTCGGCGAACATGGCCAATCTGGTTTCTGGCAACTTAGGCAAGTAGTTTACGCACACAGATAAAAGGAGGGCGCCCAAGAAGGTTCCCTGATGTACACCAGCCGAAGAAAGGGTGTTACCTACTCTCACGCGAAAGGTTCTGTTCCGAAGAAAGCTAGCAATCAGATGAGTGTAGCATTCCGGAAGCAGAATCTTCGTGGGTTTGTACAGGAGGCCAGGATACCAAACAGGATGTCGATAGAAAGCTTTGTCGACATCAAGAAAAACGGCGACGGTAGAGCTGAAAGCATGGCAACTACAACACAATGTGCAGCCAACCACAGTGTGTGCACCTCCACTCAGTGTGTGGTTTGAAATCTTTGTTTTTGAGGACCTACAAACCTTTATTTTATGTAAATCTTGTATTAGTTTTCGTGGAAAAAGGTGTGGGCTATTAAAACTTTCAGTGGAATTCCATAATCACTTGATGTAGACCTCATTTTAATTCAGTTTCGTGCGTTGATTTAATGCTTATAAATAATTATGTGGGAAGAAACTTTAATATCTCATTTATCCTGAACCAGTGACGTATCTAGGCCACTGGATGCCCGGAGCCGTATTTCTTTCTGAGGCCATCCTCCCATAAGACGGGTGTTTATAATTCAATTTATCTTTAAGTGATATATATCAAAAACACTATACTGTGTTATACATTTATTGTCTAATTACTGTTTTGATACATCTAGTTAGGAAACTTTATAAGAAGCTATAGTAATGTTTGAAATAAAAATCCACTTTCATATTGTAAATACAAAGTTTTAAGAAATAATAGAAGTAGTATTATTTATAGAATGAACTAAATTTATTGCAATAGTTTATAATACGAGGGTAGGCTGAAAAGTAATGCACACATGTTTGTAGAACACGAACAAAATTACCTACAGAAGCGCACCTGGTGGCGTTCGGGAATAACATTCCCCCTCCAAACGCATGCGCAGTTTGAAGCAGTTTCGTACAACAATACGTTTTAAGTAGCAGAAGTATGGAGACGTGTTGTAGTGCTATGTCAACGCGAGTTAAACAGCGTGCGGTTATCGAATTTTTAACTGCTGAAAATGTGATTCCTAATTAGATTCATCGTCGTTTAAAGGCTGTTTATGGTGACGATGCTGTTGGTAATAAATGTACTGTGAATCGATGGGTAATAAAATTTCGTGGTTGCGAGCCTGGAAAAGCCGTAATTGATGACGAAAAACGCAGCGGACGTCCGATCACTGCCACAGACGATGAACATCGCAAACTCGTCGACGATTTGATTCAAAATGATCTAAAACACATCCGACGTCGAGTTTGTCGGGTTAGAGGCAGCCTGGCGCTAATAATCTTGCAACATGACAACGCTCGTCCACACACCTCGCGCGCAACCCAAGAGGCTCTGCGAAACCTGAAGTTTGAACCGATTCCACACCCTCCCTACTCCCCTGATCTCGCGCCTTGCGATTTCTATTTTTTTCCTCTACTCAAGAGAGACCTCAAGGGTAATCATTGCACCTCGGACGATGAGGTGAAGGCAGCTGTCGCGTCCTGGATTCGAGAAAAGTCGGAAGAATATTTCAGTGACGGGATAAAAAAACTTGTTACGCGTTGGGAGAAATGTGTTAGACTTAACGGCGACTATGTTGAAAAATAAATATATAATTTTGAAGCTAAGGAAATGTACTTTTATTTACTTTTTGCTCCATCTTGCTATTTCTTTTCGTTCGTGTTCTACAAGCATGTGTGCATTACTTTTCAGCCTACCCTCGTATCTGCACAGTTGTCGTCGATATCACTCACGGTTTTCTTCATTCACACAATATGCGATGCACCTTTTTGTGAATTCGTTCGTTTGAGTAACTGTCCCGATTTCCGCACTCCGTATTCGGTAAAAATTCTCATGAAAGATTTTAAATAAATTGTTGGTGTCCTGAAATGTTAAATATTGTTCACTAGTGTAATCTCCTTTAGCGTATACCTACATCTTATCGTCTGGTATTCCACTCTGTCGTTTACGTTTTCGTACCGAGGCACGGCCTTCTTGAGTCGCTGCCGCTGCCGTTGCCGTCCGTGCTGTTTGGGGTTCAATTTGCGACTTCCGACTGAGTGGTGAGGCATTGCCGCCAGGTACAACTGACGCTACTTTTTTAGTATCAATATAGTTCTAATAATAAACTTGCCTTCACAAGTGTTTTTACTTCCATATTCCTTAAGGAATGGAAGTATGGTGATGGCAAAAAAAATCGTGTTCGAGATTATTGCAGATTCTGATTCTACTACACTCAAAACATGAAAAAAAGTCGTTTTTCGAAAAGTGTCTGTGTGTGTGTCTGTCTGTCTTGTGTCTGTGTGTCTGTCTGTGTGTCTGTAGATTTTTTTTCTATGGCAAACGATAACTGCCGCAAATTCAAACAGAATCAAATAATTTTTTGCATGCAGCCCTGATTTGCAGAGTACTCGCGACCTATTGTTTTTGGTGAAGATCGGTTAAGGGAAAGGGGTAGTTTACCTGCAACGGTTTTTTTTTAGCAAGGGTAATTTTGTTTGTTTGGCAAACGATAACAGCCGCAAATTCAAACAGAATCAAATAATGTTTCGCATACAGCCCTGAATTGTAGAGTTCTCAAGATCTGTTGATTTTGGTGAAGATCGGTTAAGGGAAAGGGGTAGTTTACCTGTAACGTTTTATGTTTTAACAAGGGTATTTCCTATGGCAAACGATAACAGCCGCAAATTCAAACAGAATCAAAAGATTATTTGCATACAGCCCTAAATTGTATTTACTTCCATATTCCTTAAGGAATGGAAGTATGGTGATGGCAAAAAAAAATCGTGTTCGAGATTATTGCAGATTCTGATTGTACTACACTCAAAACATGAAAAAAAGTCGTTTTCCGAAAAGTGTCTGTGTGTGTGTCTGTCTGTGTGTCTATCTGTGTGTCTGTAGTTTTTTTCTATGGCAAACGATAACTGCCGCAAATTCAAACAGAATCAAATAATTTTTTGCACACAGCCCTGATTTATAGAGTACTCGCGACCTATTGTTTTTGGTGAAGATCGATTGAGGGAAAGGGGTAGTTTACCTGCAACGGTTTTTTTTATCAAGGGTAATTTTGTTTGTTTGGCAAACGATAACTGCCGCAAATTCAAACAGAATCAAATAATATTTCGCATACAGCCCTGAATTGTAGAGCTCTCAAGATTTGTTCATTTTGGTAAAGATCGGTTAAGGGAAAGGGGTAGTTTACCTGCAACGTTTTATGTTTTAACAAGGGTATTTTCTATGGCAAACGATAACAGCCGCAAATTCAAATATAATCAAATAATGTTTTGCATACTGCCCTGAATTGTAGAGTTCTCAAGGCCTTTTCGTTTGGGTGAAGATCGGTTAAGGGAAAGGGGTAGTTTACCTGCAACATTTTATGTTTTAAAAGGGTATTTTGTATGGCAAACGATAACAGCCGCAAATTCAAACAAAATCATATAATATTTTACATACAGCCCTGAATTTTAGAGTTCTCAAGACCTATTGTTTTTGGTGAAGATCGGTTAAGGGAAAGGGGTAGTTTACCAGCAACGGTTTTTTATCGAGGGTAATTTTTTTCTATGGTAAACGATAACAGCCACAAATTCAAACAGAATCAAATGATTTTTTGCATACAGCCCTGTATTGTAGAGTTCTCAGTACCTTTTGTTGTTGGTGAAGATCGTTTAAGGGAAAGGGGTAGTTTACCTGCAACGTTTTATGTTTTATAAGGGTATTTTCTATGGCAAACGATAAGAGCCGCAAATTCAAACAGAATCAAATATGTTTTTGCATACAGCTCTGTTTTGTTGAGTACTAAAGACCTATTGTTTTTGGTGAAGATCGGTTAAGGGAAAGGTGTAGTTTACCCGACACGTTTTTTGTTTTATCAAGGGTATTTTATATGGCAAATGATAACAGCCGCAAATTCAAACAGAATCATATAATATTTTGCATACAGCCCTGAAATGTACAGTTGTTGAAATGTACCCTGTTGGTTTTGGTGAAGATCGGTTAAGGGAATAGGGTTGTTTACCAGCAACATTTTATGTTTTATCAAGGGTAATTTTTTTTTGACGAACGATAATTGCCGTACATTAAAACAGAATCAACTACTCTTCTGCATACCTTTTTGTATTATACAGAACTCAAGGTCTGTTGATTTTGTTGAAGATCGGTTAAGGGAAAGGGGTAGTTTACCTGCAACGTTTTATGTTTTAACAAGGGTATTTTTTCTATGATGAACGATAACTGCCGTAAATTCAAAAAGAATCAACTAATGTTTTGCATACAGCCCTGAATTGTAGAGTTCTCAAGACCTATTGTTTTTGGTGAAGATCGGTTAATGGAATAGGGTAGTTTACCAGCAACGTTTTATGTTTTATCAAGGGTGTTTTCTATGGCAAACGATAACAGCCGCAAATTAAAACTAAATCAAATAATTCTTTGCATACAGGCCTGAATTGTAGAGTACCTAAGACATGTCGTTTTTGGTGAAGATCGGTTAAGGGAAAGGGGTAGTTTACCTGAACCGGTTTTTTATCAAGGGTAATTTTTTTCTATAGTAAACGATAACAACCGCAAATTCAAACGGAATCAAATAAGTTTTTGCATACAGCCCTGATTTCTTGAGTACTAAAGACCTATTGTTTTTGGTGAAGATCGTTTAAGGGAAAGGGGTAGTTTATCAGCCATGTTTTTTGTTTTATCAAGGGTATTTCCTATGGCAAACGATAACAGCCGCAAATTCAAACAGAATCAAATAATGTTTTGCATACAGCCCTGATTTGTAGAGTACTCAAGACCTATTGTTTTTGGTGAAGATCGGTAAAGGGGAAGGGGTAGTTTACCAGCAACGTTTTTTTATCAAGCGTATTTTCTATGGCAAATGATAACAGCCGCCAATTCAAACAGAATCAAATAATTTTTTGCATACATCCCTGAATTGTAGAGACCTCAAGGTCTGTTGATTTTGGTGAAGATCGGTTAAGGGGAAGGGGTAGTTTACCTGCAACCTTTTACGTTTTAACAACAGTAAAGTACTTGAAAATTCATTTAAACTTTTTCAAACAAAGGTATTTGTTAAAAATAAAATAATTTTGTTCCCAGGGAATAAAATTATAATTTTTTCATTTTAATGTAAATTATGTATGAGTTAATATCTTTATATATATAATTTTTCTGTACGTGTGTATGTCACTGAACTCCTCCATGTATAAAATAATATATCGTTCGTGGCAGGTAAGCATATCTCAGTTATGTAATGTTTACGTTTCCATTTTATTATTATGCCTACAGCAATAAAAAGGCAGGTAAGACACTCACACACTCACACACACACACACACACACACACACACACACACACACACACACACACACACACAATTCACGTTATTTCTGGCCTCACTCATGTTTATTTTCTTACATTTGCACGCTTTTTAAATGGAAAGTGCCGAAACCCACACCAACATAACGCGTGCAAGCCAAAAAAATGGACATCAATTTGCTTCCTGTGGATCGCTGGGCAGTGTAACTGCACGTGTTTACAGAGGAACGATTCATAGACAGACTTTTCGTCTTTAGGGAATCAACCCTCTGCAAGATGCTGAGGGTCCATGAGTGACTTCGGAGCGCTCCTTCTTTTTCGCGTGTTTGTTCTGTGAAACATACACTGTAGATTCGCAGCTTTACTCTATGCAACACTCAATAGGAAATGTTGAAAATGTTTGTCCACAGTGTACCCTCATTCACACTAAACCTACTCTGATGTTTTAATTATGGACATCATAATATTAAAACTTTGGAAACTTGAGCACTACTTAATGGAGATCAATCATTAACTTATACAAGCCATTAATTTTATGCATATTTTTTATATATATGTGTACAACGTTATCGGCAACAAAGAAGTAGTTTTTGTTAAAATTCCTTCCCGGAATATTTGGCCGTAGTCCAATGTTTTCTACAAAACCAGACGTTTCGGCAATGCCATCGACTTCCATCATCAGTGAAAATCGAGTGCGATAACGTGAGGTGGTATATGTTAGTGACCACAGTACTGTGGTTAAGGCTGAAGCAGTTAGTAGAAAGAAGTAGTTTCTATGGTAATATTTCATTTCGAAAATGATTTTAAATATAAATCTTAGAATATGGAAGTCATGTATGGTTCTCCATACCGATATTTAGTATCTGTAAGCACTTTATGATGTAGGGTTGTAAGGTAGATTTCAAAATAATATGAAAAAATCTTTGGAATCGGTTGATTAAATCCTGTATCTCTAATCCTGGCCTAGCGCTGCGTTTCACCAGAACATTTGCAAATAATTTTTTTTTTTTCTATTGTATTCTTTTCTATTTTTATAGCCTAAAGGTACCATATGATGTATATAACCTGATGATGGTCTATAACCGAAATCGAACGTTTTAAGAATGTGAATAAAAATTTTATTACACATCATATGGTAACTTTAGGCTATAAAAATAAAAAAGAATACAATAGAAAATTGAATTATAGGTACCATTAGAAAAACAATAAGTGTAAGTATATAAAAATACATCACATTATCATTATTTGCAAATAAATATAAAAAGTTACCAAAAAAACTTTCCAAATGTGGAGCCGAGTGGCTAAGTGGTCCGCCCGCCTTTAGTCCGCTACTGTCCTAAGGAAAAGGGGAGTCCACCGTCTTATCTCCACAGAAATTAATCTCATCTCCATCCGCTCCTAGTTACGTCACTGCACGTTTAGACTATTAAAACGTTTAGAGACATGCCACTGAAGAAGAAGCAGACCTTCTTTTCAAGGGACGGTTGCAGTCAGCTGTGATATAAAGTGTTTAGGAAGATGCATGAGAAAAAGAGAATGTTACTGAAAAAGTCATGTGAGAAAGAAACATCGGTGGCTGAGGGCTTAATTAGGGACAATAGCTATTTCACTGTAGCAGTGGAGGTTAATGAAACTGACATTAAGCAACGTGTTATAGAAACCGGTAAGCAACATAATGGCTTGCAGAACGTGGCCCCGGTGCGAGAAGAGAAATTGTCATTTAATCTTAGCAGGTTGCCAATTCTACGTTCCCAGTCGTACCTCATGCTCACATACAACATAGAATACATATCTCTACAGTTCTGTACGAACAAAGCCTGTTTACGCACACATATGTGTATGTGTGTGTGTACTGACTGAACGAGCGAAACGAGTCTCAGCTTAACACGACCGTTTGGAATTTGTCTGTCTGTCTGTCTGTCTATCTCTCTGTCTAATTGGAGTATGTCTCATGATAACTTCTGAACGCAGCAACCGATTTTTGTAAAACTTGGCATGCATGTCCATACTTTTAACCAACAGAACTCTATTGTTTTTGAGATTGATCCCTCCCTCCAAAAATAGGGAAGAAAAATTTTTTTTAAATCACTAAAGCCCATGTGGGGTATAAAATGAAAGGGAATTTTAACCACAATCTGAATGTAGTGTTCATTTTTTAAATTTCAAAATTTTTAGACGTCAGGACCTAGAAACTGAGTGAAACTTTTGATAAAATCGCAAAAGTTAATGTGGCCTATCAAATTAAAGAGAATTTTACTGACATCTAAATGTAGTGTCAAGTTTTGGAAATTCGATGTTTTTAGACCCGAGGACCCAAAACATCGGTATGGAGAACCATACATGACTTCCATGTTGCGCTTTAATTATGAGTTATACTATCTTTAAAAAAAAGCCGGACATTGTCAGGATAATCAAAATATACAGGCTAAGGTGGGTTGGACACATAGATGAAGGACAGCCTACGAAAAATATTTTCTACCAGAAACCAATGGATAGTGGAAAAGGGGAAACCCCAAAGTAGATTCAAAGACCAGATAGAGGAAGAGTTCAGAAAGCTGAACATAAGAAACTGGAAACCCAGGGCATGCAATAGAGAGGAGTGGAGTCGACTGTTGGAGAAGGCCAAGACCCACCAAGGGTTGCAGAGCAACGGCTGATGACGGCCCAATGGGGCTGGCCATGAGAGTCTCAGATAAACAGTTTAAAAAGGAACATTTATTAGGAAAATTGTTCGCGTACAGTTCTTGTGCGACATCTGGCGGCACCAACAGGTAGACTGTACAGTAAATGTTTGTTAGCCGTTAAGTATACACTTATAATAATATATACAGTGACGGTTCTACATAGACGTAGACGCTATGCTTTCAATTTGTTGGTTAGAAACAAACCCAACCCACACGCACAAGCGCAGTGACGAACTCGCTGAAGGTAAATACGTCACCTACATGCAGTTTATTTTTAATCTTTATACAATAATACGTTTCTTTCGGTTGTTAATGATGAAAAGCAAAATGATTTTGATTATTCGATAACACTCGTCCGTTTCACAGCGATACTCAAAGTTCCTAACGCGGTGCAAAGGAATTTATTCAGTCGTTACTGCGTGAAACGCAATGCAAATGTGTTTTACATTCAAACCGTTGTTTCCACAACTTCGTCTGTCTCGTCGTCTTTGTTTTTACAAACATAAACTTAACTTGGTTTTGATCTCTGCATAGATAAAATATATTGATTAGCGTTGTTTATACTTTGTTAGATTCAATGCGTTAGATGACACGTTTACGTTTTTATGACTTCTAAGGCAGTGTTTCTCAACCTTTTTGGTAACGGGGACCCCTAAAAAAAAATTATTTTTTCCTCGCGGACCCCCGTCTACTCCTTACACACATACACACACATAATGCCTTGTACAGTTATATTTATACGGATATCAGTTAAATGATACGGTTAGATACATATATACGAATCATATGATTAAACTTCTTCTTCTCCTTCTTCTTCTTCTTCTTCTTCTTCTTCTTCTTCTTCTTCTTCTTCTTCTTCTTCTTCTTCTTCTTCTTCTTCTTCTTCTTCTTCTTCTTCTTCTTCTTCTTCTTCCTCTTCTTCTTCTTCCACTAGTGTTACAATGCAGTATGCGCTTTAGCCTCTTCAACGATTTTTCTCCATTCAGACCTCTCATTACATAGTTTTCTCCATCTTCTTGTCCCCGTATTCCTTGGATCCTCTTCAACATCCTCGATCCATCTCTTCCTCGGCCTTTTCTTCATCTCATACCTACTGGTCTCCATTCTAGAATTTTTCCGGGAATTCAATGTTGTTCCATCCTTATTGTGTGTCCCAACCACGCTATCCTTCTACCCTTTATAAAGCTTACGATATCAGTTGCGTGTATTAGATTATTTATTTCGTGATTCGTTTTTTCCATGTATATTAAAAAAAAAAATAACCATCTAACAAATAATTATCACTACATAAAAAATACGTACGAATTAATAGACAAACTAAAAGTAATAAATATAATTGAAAACACATCTTTCACATCATATGACATCACAAATATGTACACCAACATTCCAATTGATGAAACAATAGACATAATAATAAACAAACTTAAAGAACAAAATGAAGACACTCAATATATAACTGAAATAAAAAATAGCCTCCAACTAATACTAAAACAACATTACTTTGAATTCAATAGCAAAATTTATCAACAACAAGAAGGATTGGCAATGGGACCTCCATTATCTAGCATTATCATCCATTATCCATAGCAGAAATATTCTTACAACATATAGACACCAAAATACAAAATATTATAAAATCCTTTGATCCAAATGGCATTTGGATAAGATATGTAGATGATGGACTATATGTATCAAGTAACAAAAATACAAATGCAGATAACATATTAAAACAAATCAATAACATACATCCAAAAACACAATTCACAGAAGAAAAAGAAAATCACAACAAAATCAACTATTTAGACATAACCATCACAAATACAATAACCACCTACAATATGCAATATACAGAAAACCAACTTCCACTAACATCATTATACCTAACCATTCTGACCACCCACCACAACATGGCAAATTCTATTCACTATTTAACAGAATGTACAAAATACTCCTAAACAAACAAGAAACAGACAAAGAAAGAAATATAATATACCAAATTGCTTGTGAAAATGGATATAATAAAATAAAAAATGTATAAAAAATTTGAAAATAAAATCAAATATAAAATAAAAACTGAACAATTAAGAATTAATCAAAATGAACAAAACAAAAATAATAACAACAATAAAAAATAGGCCACATTCACATACATAAATAATAAAATGACAAAGCTAACAAAACTGTTTAAGAACACAGACATTAAAATAGCATACAAAACTAACAAAAATAATCTACAAAAACTAAATAACCTACACAACAAAGATAATATAACAACCAATGTTATATACAAAATTGAATGCCAAGATGGCAATAAATGTTACATAGGACAAACAAAAAACAACTGAAAAAACGTTATTTTGAACATCTAAACGCATACAAAAAAACAGAAATATACAAATCTAATTTGGCCACACATCCAATAAACACTGGACATGAATTCCCAAACATAACCAACATGACACTAATAAAAAAAATACCACACAAAGGCACCATAATGAACATTTGGGAAAATTTACAAATATACAAACATAAACACAAAACAAACTAATACCTGAATAAATACAAATCAATACAAAACATGACACAATTTTCAAAGCACTCAACATCGAAAATACACAAAATACTAATACATACACACAATCACACACAATAATACCACTTTAAAATACCAGAGACCAACAAGAAACCACAATAACACCCAAATACTTCACCAGACGCAAAATCACGAAGGCTGAGTATGAGAACACAATAGTTCTCGAAACTTGTTCCTGATAAGGAAAGAAATATCTTGAGGTAAATTCTTTATAAAAATTAAATATAATATATATATATATATATAAAAGTCATTAAGTAGTTAATAAAATTAATACATATGAACAGTTTTTCATTTGTAATAATAATAACGATGTTATTACGAATCTAAGTTAAAAGTTACTGAAACGTTATTAATTATTCCTTAACATAGACTAGACCTATTTATATATTTAACATACTACGTAAATATTAACGTTCCGTTATGGAGGAAAAGGTGATTATAAAAATTGTTTAAAAAGCCGTTTTGTTATATTATTATTAATATAATATGACTTAATTCTGCGGACCATCTGGCCATAGGTCACAGATCTCTTAGGGGTCGCGGACCCCCCGCCCCTGTTGAGAATCACTGCTCTAAGTGACCTCCCTAAAGTAAAGACGCCTCTTTACCATATTTACAAACCGTCTACACTTCAATCACATCCTGCCAACTCTGACTACAAACATAAGTTTTATATAAATGTTTAGTAATTATAAGAAGCAAAATTATAGCAAAACAAAGGTTTTAAAAATATACTGTTACGTAATGCAGAAAAAGTGTTATGCCATTACGGAGCGTTCTGGTACGTTGGAGAACGATCCCACAGCTGTAATGCGTACGTGACACTTGACAGGTGAGGCAGTATTACGTAATGCGGCACGTCTCGTGCGTTCGATGGTGTCGTTCTGGAAGCATCTCAATTAGCCCAACGGTGCGTGTTTCTGCGAAGGTCGCGCAGAAGTGTCCTCTAGAATTTTCGATGGCTTGTTAAGGACGCATGTTATGGTACACTGTAGACTATAAATAGCACATACCTGCTGCTTAGTTTTCAGTTATTTGTCGGGCGATACTGTGTGCGTTCAAGTGGTTATTAGTGAAGTGATGTGTTTTATAATCGGGCGGTATAATTGTAATACAATTGTGTTTTATATTAGTTGACATATTATTGCGTGTGAACAATTTTTATTGGTTTGTTGTAAGAGACTGTGTTGTTTATTACGAACTGTTCAACTGTGAAAATTAAAGCTGGTCATTAGTGACTTAATTGGTGTCATGTATTTTTTTCCACTGTACCTACGACGATCAAGTAGACCATCGTAACAATACAAACACTTGGTAAGTTTCACAGTTTATTATTTACGTGTGACAGCTGTTTGACATTTCAGTTGTTCAAAGGAACAAAGTGATCAGTTGTTCCTTGATCTCTTTGAGAATAAGCCGAAACAGCTGTCACACGTAAATAATAAACTGTGAAACTTACCAAGTGTTTGTATATTTTTAAAACACTTTGTATTAATATGTTTCACCAAGTGCCTAACGAGTCATCAATCAATATCGTTAAAGCAAAACGATTAATTAGATCATTGAATGGGATTCTATGGAGCACAGAAATTGGGAAATGAAGGAAGAAAAGAACATACGATAGTATGATTAAAAGCACGTTGATGTACGGTTCCAAAACATAGAGAATAAAAGAACAGGTAAAAAGAAAGTTAGAAGCTACAGAAATGGATGCTTTTGAGACGAGCTGCTACAACTTGAAGGCTACAGCGAATACGAAATGAAACGATCAAAGGAGAAATGGGCGTAGAAAAGACACTCATCGACTGCATTGAAGAAAAACAACTAATCTGGTACGAACACGTACCAAGAATGGGACAAGATCGACTACCGAAGAAAACAATGAGATGGATACGTAGATAGCACAGAAAGAAAGGAAGACCCAAGAAAACATGGATAGAGGGCATAAGAAGATCAATGAGCGATAGAGGACTAAACGACGAAAACTGCAACGACAGACAACAATGGAGTTTAGGTATCGGACAACGTCGTGGAACGTTTAGACACCGAGTTAATAATAATTATTATTATAAGAAGCGAATATGATTGCAAGCAGAATATAAAAATTGCACTTGTAAAGACATGAAACTAACTTATTACTACACTGAAACTTAACTTGTGTGTGTGTTTGTGTTATTTCAAAAATTTAATGATTGATGTGGTGTAAAAACTGTGAAAAAGTCAATATAGTCCAAACTAAAATTAATTAATTAATTAATAGAAACGCTATACAATACAAAATTTTGTACTTGAAATTAAAAATCTAAAGTCTAACCAACAGGTTTGATTAATAAAAATCGTTCTTTTCCAAATTTAGATAATACAGTTCAATGAAATACGTTTGAACAAAAAAAAATATTTAAAACATCTTGAAACACATTATAAGTTAAATAGTATATAGTTAAATAGTTAAATAATACAGTTAAATAGTTATAAATAGTTAAATACAGTTGATTAGTTGATGGACAGGTGTTTAAATTCAAAATATAGATAGTGAAATTTTATATTACTAAATTTAGTTTCAACATTACTTATAATAAAATGTAATTAAATTGTATGTATAATATTATACATATTCTTTCCATTATAAATACAGTGTCCGTGTTAACAACAAATAAATGTTTTTTTAAATAAACCAAAACCCTTCATTGAATTCTTAATTCTGTAAACCTGCTGTTGATGGTTTTAATCGTCAAAATACAAATGAATTTTTATAATAATATATCGAATTAAGTATCAGTCGAATTTCTCGAAATCTAAATCTTATTCACAAGGAAATCGTGAGTACTATGAACATTTGGTATCATACTGTAGGTTAGGTGGGGATGAGGTGTCAACAATAGCTAGATTTAAACAATCCGCTTTAAATGCCGCAGGGCTCGCGCTACAAACGGCAAGTGAATCCAGCGCACTTTTAGTAATGGACGTTGAGTGAAATTTCGTTTGCCTTATAAACACCCAGTGTACTTATTATGACTGTTTGCGCTAGAATTCACTAGAATTTAAATAGTACAGTAATTGAAAACGAATTAGACTCTCAAGAGTAGACATTACTAACGGTCACTTTCGCCTAGTATTGTCATTTTTGACGATTTTCAGAGAGCCATAAATAAGATGGAATCCAAAATGTTACCTATACAAGCTTACATTTTTTTGTAAGGGAAACATAAGTTATGGTCATTAAGGGTGGGATCATAAATAAATGTAAAAAAGACTCGGTAAAATAGAATATGTCATCTGTAAAGTAGAGTGTGAACTAAAAAAATGTTTACATCATATGTTATATAGTAGGAAGGGATGAAACGTAACTAAACTTTTATTAGACTGTAGGTTAGGTAAGGTTAGGTGAGGTTATAGGTTACGCTGTAATGCAGCATATCGCATTTTGTTGGTGTCAGTTTAAGGAACAGAATTAGAAGTGAGGCAACATATAGCTACGAGTATGTTATATGCCCCCCTCCCCGAGCTGCAGAATTCGCACACTATTTTCAACGAAGTACATTTATTAATGTATAAATTTTGATATTAAATGATTTTTCAATTATCATAAAATTTATGAAAATCCGATTACTTTACTATTTTTTGTTTAGTAAAGTAACAGAAAAACAGTTATACAGTAAACGCTAAAAATTCCAAACAATCCGATTTCTGTTAAAATTCCTTTCATTCTGACAACCCGGGTGAACGTTCACAATTTTTTCAAATATCTGATGCCATTTTTGGAGCCCAGGCTAAAATGTTTTTTTTTTAATTTGGTCGTTTGATATTTGTCTGTCTGTTCAGAGTACGTCTCACGATAAACTTTTGAACGCTTCAACCAATTTCATAAAACTTGGCATTTGAGTTCACACTATTGCCTACAGATTGTTTCTGTAATTCATCCCCTAAAAAAATAGAGAGCGGGGAGAAAAAAATTATTTTAAAAAAGTGAAAAAATCGTGTCGCAAGTGTGGCTTAAATTAAATGGAATTTTAACCAGAATCGGAATTTGATATTCATTTTTGAAAATATACAAGGTTTTGGATGGAAATTTGCACTACAAAGTGGGATAAATTTTTTATGGACTCGCAAAAACTCGTATGGGTAATCAAATTAAAGGTAATTTTAACTAAATGTAAATTTATTGTTACGTTTTGGAATTTACAAAATGCTGAGACGTCAGAGTCCAAAGGGTTAGTCAAAATCATCATCTCATCATTTTCACATCACGGCATAGGCAAGATGTTGCCTGTTGCGCCATCAAAGATCCCATCAGCCTGGTGGGAGTACCCACACACCTGTATCCTATAGGAGTACATTTCCAGACTTGTTCGGCCAATCTTGATCTGATATTCTTTATAAGTGTTTTTTCCATCGTTGTTTATAATCGTTTAGTCTTTCATTCTAGTCAAAAACTTATAATTCTTCTCTTATACTCTCCAGAATTTTAATAAAATCGCAAATTCTATGTGGGATATCGAATTAAAGAGAATTTAATCAAAATCTAAATTTTTTACGGTTTAAGAAGTTTCTAATTTTTGGACACCATAGCCAAAAGAAAGATTAAAATTTTTTATATTATATAAATCCATCAGAATAAATAGAATTTTAACACAAATCCGTTTCGAAGTTTTAATGTTTGTTGTATGTTAAATGACAAACGTCTGTCCTACAATTGTTATTTTACTAAACAAAATCAAAAGTGTAATCGCAGTTTGAAACTTTTTTCTAATATCGAAATTTATCTAATAATATAATTAACCTACTTCGTTCAAAATATTGAGCGAATTCTGCAGCTCAGGGAGCTTACTAGTTAGTGGAGTCTTTTACTCTATGACGCAGACACAAACATAAAGAGAAAGAAAAAGAGGAAATGTGGATTTGGAAAGGAATAAGCAACGAAGAGGATTAAGCAACATTTTTATCCTCAAAAGTCTCAAGACGGTTATAACACTTCTGTAGGCTATGAAGAGGAGAAAAGGAACCCGGATTAAACATAGCCTCAGGGCAAATGGACTTTAACAACGGTTTCTGAGGAAACGGTGGGAGGAGAGAAGAATAAGATTGTAGTATATCTTGGATAACATATATTGTATATGTCGGCAACCGTGCGCCCGTCTATAAGGTTTGACGCGCCCGCGAACCAATTTGTAATTTTCTTTTCTTTTGGACGAAGGAACACGCCCGCATTTTATTTTTGTTAAAATGTTTTCCACTTTAACCATTTTTTTTAAGTTGTTAGTTTTAACGTGCTAGTGCATGATGACAGATCATTGATGACCTACTCCTAATGTGTTCACAATTTTTTATGAGAAATACTGCAAAGCTTTTTTTGATTCGGTGTTCCACGTCGCTAAATCTAAGCGCTAGGCTATTATAAAGCAACAGTTAATGTTTGTAACATCCGGCTATTGAACTCCCCACCTTTCTATTTTCCATTGATGGGGTGGGAAGGGGTGCGGCCATCGAACTGGTCCTCGTTTGTATATGCGCTCCCATAAAGTCAAATGTTGCCTATGACTGCTGTAAGGTATCGTATTAAAGGTGAAGTCTAAAGCAGTATATAACACACAGCGATATGATGATAATGATAAAAAATATGTAATTATGAATATTTTCAGTTAAGCCAGTTCTTGTTAATCACTTAGTGTACATTTAGTATAAGTTGGATGGAAGTTGTTAATGATACCGTTTTACTGTTCTCAAGGCGGTGTCTTTTGCTGTTCTACTGCCTAAGACCAGCGCAATCCACGTGACAACAATACCGTACACCCGATGTAGAAGCTCTCTCTCTCTCTCTCTCTCTCTCTCTCTCTCTCTCTCTCTCTCTTTCTCCCTCCATTTTCATTACATTAACAAAGTTTGGTCCATTCGTTTGGCAAGTTGTTGTTGTTGTTGTTGTTGTTATAAGTAGGCTACTTTAATATCCCAGCAACAGCGGCACGTGTTTGTTCATTGATTTCCTAGCACACAATACTACACTGCTTTACAATTTGTCAGCCTATAATAAAGCTCTGAATAACGTATTTATTTCACGTCATTAGTCAATTTCCCATTCATTAAGGTTAACGTTCTCGACCAATTCGTTTTTCCGCTCGTTCTTCTCACTCTTTTCAGTTTCGCTACCGACGATCTCGGGTTTTCCCTTTTACTTTCTTCTCCTTTTAAGTTATGCTCTTTTGATTGAAAATTATACGCGATTTTTCTTCATAGATACCGATTCTGACCCATTTTGTCTAAGTCCTCTTGTTTCTCTTCGCCTATAGTTTACTGAACGAGCGAAGCGAGTTCTCAGTTTTAACTCGACCGTTTCGCATTTGTCTGGCTGTCGCATTTGTTGTTATATATTGTATCTGGGATATATCTCACGATAACTATTGAACACTGATAACTTTTGAACTTGAAAATCGGCCGATTTTCGTAACACTTGGCACGCGTTTCCAATACTTTTACCTTACAGAACTCTATTGTTTTTTAGACTGACCTCCCCCTCCCCCAAATAGGGAGAGGCTGGCAAAAACGTGAATGATCAAAATTGTGGAAAAGTCGCAAAAGCGCGTGTGGAATATAAAATTAAAGTGAATTTTAACCACAATGTAAAAAATTTCATTGTTGTAAAAATCTCTATTTTTGAACATTTCAAAATGTATGGGCGTCAGGGCCCAAACATTGAGTGGAAAATTTGATAAAATTGCAAAAATTCATATGAGGTATCAAATTAAAATAATTTTAACTAACATGTGTACGTACTATTCAGCTTTGGACATTCCAAAATTTTGGGAACTCAAAGCCCAAAGAAGAGATCAAAATTATGAAGAAGTGGTGAAAATACAGCAGGGGGTCTGATTAAAACAAATTGTAATCCACATCCGAATGTTTCGAATTTTTAGTGTTAATAGCGCTTCACAATTGTTTAATTACTAAACAGTAGAGTTATACGGATTTTTGTAATTTTCCCATAATTGAACATTGTTATTATTTGTTTTAGTTCGTATCCATTTAATAGTATCTCTACCTCGTTTTCATTTCTGTCTCTACCTCCACTAGCCTTTCTGTTGTTCTATGGCTAGTCTGCAGTTTCTGTATCAGTCTCGTGTTCATTATCCACGTTTCTCACCCACTTTTAAATAAATTTGATAAGTTTTCATAACATTGTTCATCTTCCCAAAAGCAATACATTCTTACGAATTATGGACGCCCGCGCGGTTTTGTACACGGTGTGTGTGTGTGTGTGTGTGTGTGTTTCTGTCTGTCGGTCTGTATGTGCATGTTTGTGTGCTCATTTGTAATTTGTACTCATCATATTAACGGTCGATGAAGTGGTTTTCTTCTGCAGATTTTCCCACGAGCTGACAGGGAAAGTCCGTACAAAATGTTACATCTATTTCGCGACTGATTTTACTCGCGACTCAGTACTGTTTTTTAAAAAAATTTTAGAGACGCAACTGTAAAGCGTAAATTTTACTCTTGGATGGAATTTCGTACTAGACAGACTTAAGACTGTCCCAAAGTACTGGAGAGGGTGAGTAATGCCTTATGGTCTCATTCCTTGATGAAAGGAAATATTCAGCCGCACCTCGAAGTGGTGGGGGATTGGTAACACCTGCAGGTGGCTAATGCGGCTCTGGAGACCAAGTGACAGCCGGTATAAGCTGTCCCTCCTCTACTCGTCATTGGCAAGTAGAGGTTAGGACACCCTCTTGTCCTTGGGATGAGAAATACGGATGACCTTCCATCGGTCAACAACGTAGGATGTGGGAGGCAAGGAGAAACTACCACATTAAAGATCCTGATGGACATCTCAACAGGGAAAACTGGTGTCTTTAGTCTGGTAAGACAGCCAGTTTATGGGAGAACGCCCAGACAGAAAATCGGGCTGGACGTTAAGCCTGAAGGTGGCAGCCCCACCATTCGTCTACTCTGCGATATGTTAGTAACATATCCACGGGTCACATTCACTACTAAATTGCCTCAAATAAGGACTAGCCGGACGGACCTATAAGCCGAGGGGACGGAGAGGTGTGGGACGTCCGAGGAAGCGCAGGAGTAACCAGCTCTAATATTTTGCCTGTTTGAGATCAGAACAAACCATTCTTGGTTTAACCCTTGAAGATGATGATGATGACAGACTTAAGAATGTTTTACCCTTTAATCAGTGACAACTCGGTTAGTATGTAGTCCTCTGATAGTGGAATTTTTTGAAACATTGTAAAATGTAATTTATTTCAAAATTGCCAACTTTAATTGTAGGGGGGAAACTGATCTAAAATAAGTAGTGTTAATTCGTCTCAACTTTACAATTTCTCAAAAGTAGATATTTCGTCACCCAGTTCATAGTTCGTAACAGATTCATTAATTTCATCCTCAGTCAAGTGGTTAGACTTTTGCAAAGGTAGTTTATCAGAAACACTCAAGACTAAAATAAAATGTTTCACATTGTATTATTTATATAAAATGAACAATACGAGTTTTATAAAATAAAACACTTTACACACCTCTATGCTTTCGTAAACTAAGTACAACATAACCCCCAAGCACAACCTAGCAAAATATGTGGGAGAGAACGCAAATTTTTTACCATAGATGCCTAATAATGTACATAACACCAAGAATGAATAAATACCAAATACTTGAAAAAAATCCACTAGAATGCAGCATGAATAACATCGCAACTACGTTAGATATGTCAACAGTATTGAGACAGCGAAAGTTGAAAACGTAGGGTTACATACACGTGATTACTGAATTTGGCCCCTCTGAGGAAAAAAACGTATATGTACGTGATTATTGATCAAAAGGTTAAAAGCATAACAACAACCTTCTTGCCTAAAAAAAAACTATATATGCAAAAGGTACTGATGATACTTATGATGTACTGATGAACAGGTATTATTGTTAATTATTTATCAAGATTTTGTAGACGAGAGAGCTATGAATAATGCAGATCAACCGTATGATACAATCAGGGTAATGAAGACACTAACACTACTAACTAATCTCTCTAACGAACCCGATGAGACCAATAAATGTTCGTGTTCTGACTGATAAATCTGAACGGCGATGTTCCTATCGCCTCGCTGACACGTTGGCTGGTGCTCTTAAAAACGGATGTTCTGCAATACTTGTTTAGATCCGAAGTAGTCTGATTCGAATTGATATGCCATGTAAACAATGCCAAGTCAGAGTCGACGAAGTTCCTACGTGGAGGGATCCAAGGTGGTACGCAGAAGACATAACTAGTAAAAAAGTATTTACTTAAAAATATATTTTAGTTTGTTACTCTGATTGTACAATGTTTATACATTTTTCGGAACCAAAGATTACAGAAGTGATATAATTCTCATCTTCCACTGCTGCTTGTCCATCCAAAGATCGTCTTCAATCTCTCGTTCCCTCAATATAGTCTGAATTTCTTCTATCCAGGTGATAGGTGGTCTTCCTCTTTTCCTTCTTCCTGGTGGGGTCCATTCCATAACTCTCCTTGGCAATCTTCCCTGTGCCATTCTTTTCGTGTGACCAATACTATTGTAATTTTTTTTTTTAGATAAAATTAAATTTTTAACATTCATTTTGTCCTTAATAACTTCATTTCTAATTTTCTTACGTCTGAATACTCTTGCCGAACGTATGCAAAAGACCAGCTCTGCTGTCACTAATTTTGTTCTGGTGTGTTTATTAGTAGTCCAAACTTCTGAGCCGTAAGTCATGATACTTCTAACAATAGTTTTAAATATTTTGGTTTTCGTTTATGCTGTAATTTCCTGTAAGTAAGAAAATTACTTTAAAAATAAATAAATAAAAATGTATGTTCAAAACAACAATAAATTTTCATCGGACACAATTTAAAAACAGTACCCTTACAAAAACACAACCCACAAAACACTTTGCGGGGTAATAGTTCATTAGAATGTAACAGGATGTCTGTTGAGTGTGATTTAAGGTTAAAAGTAACATCAACAGAACCTGACATCAACTCTCTGGTACAAAATAACCAGCAACAAGTTTCACATTAATTACTTTCTTTTTAATACGTTGTTATTTTTTCAGTACTAACAAGAAAATCTGTTATGAAAATAATCAACTGTCTTTTGAAAAAAAATTTTTTTTAGCATACTTTAACATACTTATACCTTATTTTAGCATAGAACCAACCTGAAATTAATTTTATAAACCAGTTCCCGTTTTGTAAATTCTATGTATTAGATTTAAATAATTATACATAACTCTGAATAATAAGTTGATTTATGTTGTATCAAGGTTTTTATTGAGAAAATCCCAATAACTCCGGTGGTACTCGAAATGAACGCGGAAGACCAGCGGGTCCGGAAAGGGCGGGAACCACTGCCCTAGAGAGTGTTTTATGACAGTTGGACACGAACTCGATACGTCAGACACTACCGTCGCCTAATTTGAACGCGTCAAGTACTATTGTTAATTCATATCGAAAAAGTTTAGCTTTTTTAAAAAGAATTGTATAATAACTATGATAATGTTTCATTTTATAGTTTCTTGATAGAGCTTAGGAATGAAATATGTGGTTTTCACTGCGCCCATACAATCTGTAACATATTCCTCCCTCCCGAGTTCAGCTATCGACTAGAGTTGATGGCCAGGGGCTGTCCAAGCAGACGGTCAAAGCCGTCTCCCGCGATTTCGCCGCGTCCCGAACTTCAGATGAGCTACCACCGCCGTGACAAGGTGAAAATCTGTTGGGTTTTAAGTGTTACCTGCTACCGGCCATCGGGTTTCTAATTCAGTGTAGGCGTTCGCCGAGGACGTTGGATGTTGGTTGGCCGAGAGCGCTTATGTGGGAGTTGCCATGCAAACGGGCACAGCGGCGATAGAGCTATGCCCTTGGGAAGAGTCCGTTTGGTGGCGATCAGGCAACGGACTCCTAGGGCAGTGCGGTTGGTATGATTCGAAGACAAGTAGCCCTAATAATGAGCTTTATCGGTCCATGAGAGTTACAAAACAACGATTAACCGTACTGCTTAGAAAACGACGAATACGAAATTCTTTCCACTCTATTGAAAACAATTTCCTGTACATAATGTCTGTATGCCTGGTACGTATAGCTACCACTACTACATTGGTTGCATCACACTACTTCATTAACAAGGAAGTCTTCTTCTTCTCCACGTCAAGATATAGGCCTGTTCCACCTTCTCTTCCTTGGTCTACCTATATCTCGTCTTCCTTGATGTCTGTATCTTATTACTTGTTTAGGTAGTCTCATATCTTCCTTTCTCTCGATACGCTGCCTCCATTTAATTTGTCCTTACCTTATCCTGCTGGCCATAGAATTTACTCGGTTCTTATATCTTCATTTCGTATTCGGTCTGTAAGGGTGCAACCTTTGCTTTTTCTGAAGAACTTCATTTCACTTGTTTGTTTGCGAGACCAGTTGCCAGCCCCTTAAAACTGGAACCTTCGACTAGGGGAGACAACCCCAACAGAAAACAGGCCTGTCAGGATACCTGAAAGTGGCAGCCCCACCACCTAACTACTTAGCTAGAGGTTGGTAACCTTTACTAAGGAAACTAAAACATACTCAAAATCTTCAACAAGGAAGTACACTAGGTAAAAGAAGGATTACATTTACCTAGTCTCACATTTTTTCTATGTTCGTCCAGGCAAACTTCCGGAAGCCTTCCGGTTTTCCAGAAGTACCGCTTCCCACATTCACAAGGGAGACTTTATGTAACATTCGAATTTGGTACTCTTGGGCTCTTGATTTTACACAGAATTTTGCCTATTGTTGTACGGAAATGTAAAGCAGTCCGACATCCTGTTAATCCTTTTTGAGATATCTCTAACATACGGTATGACTATACTACCTTATTGTTGTTAACATTATCTTTTTTATTTTTATTTTTATTTGTATTTATCGTTTTATAAACAAAGTGCTTACTATGCCCTTTTTTGAAAAATCATTTACAATACAGTTTCAAGACTCGTATTTCGTAGACCTACCGTTAACAATAAACTATATCTACTTGGGTGAACGTTATGGCGTAATAGCATGTAAATGTATTGTTTGAATGGCGCCAGTTCAGTGGTCAATGGTCTGTCTCGCCACGGCCTCAATTCCTACCGTGACTTGGTCACGCGAAAGTGAGGTCGCCGGTTCGGTGTTCTTTCCTTTAATTCCGAGAAGAGGCCATTGCCGTTGTCCTCATGGGTTAAACTCTCGTTTCACACTCTACAGCATCTTGCATCTTCACTCAGTCCATTCATTCTCAAATATTAGGATATTTTCTTTGTTTTTTAATTTAGTGCAAACATAATATTTTCAGTAATAAAATATAAAAAAAATTCATTTGATTCCAAATTTAAAATATTAACTGAAGACTGTGTTACGACTATCAAGATACATCATAGAATGATGTACTGTCTCTTTGGTCTTTGCGAGTTAACTACACATCTATTTTCCCTATTTCCGTTTTCACATTCTCTAATATTTTCGGTCAATATTCTGAACGCTCAAGGTTCCATAACTTTCAGTTTTAATTAATTCTCTGTTCCTTTACTTAAAGAAACTTGGGTTCTTAACGCGAAGTTCTGTTTTTTTTTATTAATTTATGATGATATCGTGTACTCACTGTCACGAAATTCTTATAGTCTAGGATATCCAAATGCTTTCGTCATTTGACCTCAACACATCAACTTTTCATTCTCCTTAGGCTTGCCCGGTTTCTACCGATGCCAATTTTTAACCTCTTTAGGCAACGGTGATTCTTCTTAAGTGGACATTCCGTCTTATTCTTCACGACACGTGGAATTCCCATATAGTACAGTAAATACATCGTCATCATCATCATAATGACCACTCCAAGGACTAGGCCTTAGACCTGTTCCGAAACCCATCTCTTCCTCGGTCTACCGACACCTCTCTTCCCAGTAGGGTGATAATCCAAGGCAGCCACAGGTAAACGGATATCAGGCATGCGGTTCAAGTGTTCACATCATCTCCTTCTGTGATCTTCAATCTTCTGGTGCAATGATACAATGTTTAAATCGCGTCTAATATCCTCATTCCTTCTCCTATCCAAGAGAGAATAACCTTGCGTCCCTCCTAGAAATTTCGTTCAGGCTGTTTGAATCCTCTGCACGTCCCTTTTAACAAGAGTCTATGTCTCACTAGCATACAGGAATGTGGGGACAGCCACAGTTTTATAAAATTTAATTCGTTCCATGTTTTATTTTTCAGGTACCTATGGAACGTTCCACAGATGCGTCTAAATTTTGTTAGCTTACTGTCCCAAGTAATATCAGTTCCATATGAGATATTACAACCCAGGTAATTAAAATGACTATCCTGATCCAAAATCTGCTTTACAGTAAATATATAAGAACTAAAATATATTATCCCGACGCAGAACACAAGTATTTTAGATAAAATGTTGTTTAATTTTCGCCTTTGTAACTGAATCAGCTTTCGCTCATTGCGAGCATCATCAGAGGCTGCTCCTAGGAGCGCTGTCCGTTCTGTTTTTAGTGACAGCGCAGTCGTTTGAAAGATCATTGTTAAGTAATATGTTCAAATAGTATTTGCGATTAAATTGTGTCTGTTCGCTCTTTCGTGTGTACGTGTGTGTTGAATTTCCATGTTATTGTTGAAGTTTGTGTTTTTGTGTGTTCAGCGCACCTTTGTTTGAAGTTGCATCCTGTCTAGCCTAATTAGAATTTGTTACATTCAACCTGATTATATTATACTATACGTTATATAATATATACTACTACTACTACAACTACTACTACTACTACTACAGCCCATGAAGAGCCCTGGCCTCCAGAATGACGTGCCTCCACTCCTCTCTATCCTGTGTGACTCTTCACCACCTTCTGACCCTCAGTCTTCTCATATCTTCATTTACATCATCCACCCATCTTCTTCTTGGCCTCCCTCTTGCTCTTTTTCCTCCTGGTCCACCAAAGAATACTTTCTTCACTGCTCCTTCCTCTGGCATTCTTTGTACGTGACCTGCCCATCTAATTCTGCCTTGTTTTATTGCTGTGACGATAGATCGTACAATTCGGCGTTTGTCCTCATACGCCACATTCCAGTATTTAGTACACCTCCATATATCCTCCTCAGAATTTTTCTTTCCCATCTTCTGGTCATATCTTCTTGGGCTGAGGTCATGGCCCAGGCTTCTGAAGCATATAACGTATACATTATGTAGTATACACATTACAAACTACATTATGTGTCAAAGTAAATATATATGCATGTATCAGAAACGTTTTGATGTAGGCTTAAAGCGAGATTTCTTGGATGGATTATTTACACTTTTTGTGCGTTCGTACAGAATCTTTACCTAACGTAATAATAAGCATTTACAAAAATTCTTGACGTCTTGAATTCAACCTGCTCAGTAATATTCACATTTCACCTTTCACGTAATGAAATACGATTCCATAAATTCGTCTACGTTTAATTATTTTAACTGAATAAGATAACCTTATTTTAGAATACAGACATAAATCTTCCTAAATGTATTATTCCCCTATTCGTAAGGCCATTTCCCGTCTTTCTTTCAGTATACGTTTTCATTTCAAACAATTAGAGTACTTTTAATGAATTTTTTAGTGGATGGTTAGTCAGGATCGGTCAAAAATAACACAAATTTTAACTATTTTGCGTCGACGTTTCGACAACGTTTATTGTCATCTTCAGGACCTGTGTATGAAATACAAAAGAAATGTCAAACACAACGGAACAATTAAATATTTGGGTGAACGTGTTCGTGTGCGTGCGTATGTATGTATCATTGTATATGTGAAGACTTATGATAGTTTGTTTACATCTTCCAATTATCTTTAAGAAAACGAGCAAATTATAGTATGAGAGAACTTAATTTATACAGTGTTACAATTTAAATTACTAAATGTAATGAAATTTTAATTAATTAAACAAACAGTAATCAACAATTGGATATTAGATTGGTACATAAATATAATTGTTTATACCAACAGCAGTCAACATATAGCAAAGTAAAAGATATTACCTATAACTAAAACAGATTAGGGGATGTTCACTACGTAATTATTAAAAGTTATTTTTAACATGTTCCACTCCCTACTGGTATTAACAAACAATCATAATTTAGAAACATACAATTTACACATTAACTGTAGAACATTACGACTTACATCAGATAGTTGACATAAGCTTACAAACAAAAGTTTCTGGTAAATTTTACTAACAGGTAAACTTAGATAATAATTGTAATCATATTGTAAATTATAGTCAAGAGTACTATAGAATAATGTAATTTATGTATGTGTCTACAATCACACCTTCTCTCTCACCCATTCTCTCCCTACCAGTCCTTCTCACAGCCTCTCACTCTAACCTGAAATCGCTCTATCACTCACTATCCCTCCCACTCACTGTCTCCCTTCTTCCCTCTCTCACTCTTCCACCCTTCGCTCTCTCTCTCTCTCTCTCTCTCTCTCTCTCTCTCTCTCTCTCACACACACATGTGTCTTTGTCCACAATTGACACTCTAAAACACTCACCATTTTTATTACACTATCATCCTCATATAAAATAGAGAATTATGCACACGATAACAGAATAGATTTACCAACTTGCATTAAAGCGTTACAAACTTTTATAACACAACATTATAGATAACAGATCTATTATATGAAAATGGTTATTACTTAATATTTACATTTTGTACAATGTTATTTACCTGGAACTTGGTCTATACAGAATACCGTAGTCTCATGTAGTTCGTATATATGTCGGTCATAATCTCTCTCACTCATGCTCTCTCTCTCTCTCTCTCTCTCTCTCTCTCTCTCTCTCTCTCTCTCTCTCTCTCTCTCTCTCTCTCTCTCTCTCTCTCTCTCTCTCTCTCTCTCTCTCTCATTAAAGTAATTTTAATGAAACGTAAGTGCTTTTCTCTTATTTCACGTTTATTCTCAATTTACGTCCAAGTTATATGTGAATTTATTTGAACTCCTGAAGTGATCAAGACGATCAATCCCCTCTCTGAACTATTAAAACTTTCAGTGAACTTCAATAATCATTTAACGTAGGCCTGTTTTGTTACGTGTGTTTCTAAGTTTCTAAGTTTGTTGCGTTTGTTGAAATAAGCTTATAAATAAATGTAATTATATGATATGTAATAATTAAATGTAATAATTATATGGGAAGAATCTTGATTATTTCATTCGTCCTGAGAAAAATGGGGAATCCAGCCTCAATCCTCCAGAACAGCTGTCATTTACGCCACTAGGCCTATTTGTTATTTATTTCATTTTTTCTTTTAATAATGCTTTTTGTCAGCTTACATGAACTTAAACGAGACGCGGTTATTCACTAATACGCGAAACTTGTAAACACTTCACAAGTTTTTTTGCTTCCACAATATGAACATTTAAAACTAAAACATTAACATTAAAACTCAGATTACTTCTTTAAGGACACTCGTAACCGATAAATATTTAATTTTCTGAGGCAAAATGATTTGTTTTCTCTTTCACTTTACTTTGCCTTGGAATACTGTATACATATCGGTCGATGAGATATTCGGGAAAATTACTGTTTTTTACAATGTTTGTCAATATAAATATTAGCGTAGTTTATTAGAATCATATCCTTTTAATTTAAATTCTAACTTTACTGAATACTCATAAATTTTTATACAAAAAAAGACTTATTTGTTATCTAAGGTTGAAATTTTTGCGTAATACAGCCTTTTCATTATTACTAACATGTAAGTTACATTAAGACACGTAAAGAATGGATGAATATGCAAAAAACAGGTTCATTTTAATATCTACTATAAACTGAGAATTTTTTTGGTAAAGAATACAATACCAATTATATGACGGTTAGGACAACAATATTAGGTTTCAGTGTTTTTTAAGGGTTTTTATTTCCCATTCGACACGCATACAGAAATAGTCGTAAAAGTTGTTTCGGCGAGGAGAAAATTTCCCTACAAACGGTAACACTGATGGGGGCTCCACAGTGTCTTGCCGTACAGATCGATATTGCTCCATATACGACTATTGTCTGTATAGATAGAGCGAGCCTTTGGTTCGATTCAGTCGACTGTTACAGACAGCTCCAGCTAACACCGCAATCACCACGTCGTTAGGCCGCGGCTTCCATTGTCGATTTTTTTTTTTATTTTACGATCGCAAACAACTTTGCACTCAGCAACCGGGATTGTTTTTAAGACATGCAATTCGACTCGTTTGCTGGGTGAAACCTTTTACTGGCTTGGGTTCGCTTCAATAGCCCCTGGCCACAAAACGCACGACTTTTAATCGATTATGTAACAGCATGAACTACATGAACATCTTCTCTGTAATGAACATCTCTATATTCCTCCCTCCGCTCTCTCTCTCCCCTCTCTCTTTATATCTCTTTTTTTCCTCCCTGTATTTTATTTACATTTATAGTCGAAAGTAAGGACGGATTATACTTTTCTTCAGAAGGAGCACATACCAGCATTCGCTGGAACAAGGTTGAATAAGCAATTAAAAAACTGAGTTTTAAATAACAATTTCAGTAATTTCTGTTTTAATAGTCTTAAAATAAATAAACATATACACGTAGAAAAATAATTTCCTCTACAGTGAATAAAACACGAATAATCGGCTAATCGATTTTCCAGATAAATCGTGTTCTGTTCCAGCACTTTTATTTAATATTTTAACCTCCAATGTGGCGCAGAAATCTCCCTTTTTTTGCATGTATGTTTGAATGTTTTATAAAAACGTAAGTAGTAAATTTTAAAGTTTTTTTTTTAATTTACTATTTTTATTTATAAAATTTTAAGTGTTTGATAAAAGATCACAAGACGTGTTTATGGCCCGGTTAAAGAAGATTACAAATGGAGAATAAGAAATAACCAGGAGATAGACGAGCTATTGTGTCACGAAGACAGTGTAAGATTCATAAAGGCTCAACGATACAATGGTTACATGATTACAATGGCCAAATTCTGAAGGCGCAGGTCTATAAAAGCAGAAAGAGGGGCCGACCTAGGATAAGATGGTGTGCTAGAAGATCTCAGAATAATGGATGTGAGGGGTTACACTGAGACGGCAATGAACAGGAGACTTTGGAGAAGACTGGTGTTGGAAGCCAGTGCTGACGTTGGGCTGTAGTGCGAAGAAGAAGAAGAAGAAGAAGAAGAAGAAGAAGAAGAAGAAGAAGAAGAAGAAGAAGAAGAAGAAGAAAATTTTAAGTTATTGTAGATTTTTATATTTTTCTTAATTCAGTATGTTTATTATTATTATGTACGTACATGAAGTGTTCTAACCTGTACAAATTATAGAAAAATCGTGACAATTTGTATGTTGTTTGGATCTGATACGTGGAAGGCGAAATGTTAAAAAAATACTACAGAAAAAACGATTTAAAATAAGCCTTTAAAAATTCAACATTCTCTGTGATGCCTAGAATATGTTGGAAAAATTGTTCGTCTCAGAGAATTTCTTAATTTCGACATGTTCAGGAAATGTTCTCCGCCGCAGTTATGCCGTATGCCTGTAGAATTTCTGGTAAAATAACCGTAGAAGGATTACCACGATGTACTTCACTATAACTCTAAGTAATATTGTTCCAACGGCCGATTCTGGTACGTCACCTCACCTGCTCGTTGTTGATTACAACACAAATCGTCATCACAACACGGCGTAGGCAAGGTGCTGGCAGTTCACCTACAAGGGTCTCTCCTGTGTCGAGGCTTATATTTTCAGACGTGGAAACAACGCACGGATCGTCATCTCTGCTGCGTTTTCAAGGTCATCCGCAGCGAAACGCAACCTGCTGCGTTTTTATCAGGAGCGGAACCCCTAGACAACAGTCAGAACTCTCCGTAAGAACCGCTCTGTGCATAGTATTGAATACTATTAACTTAGGTTTCGTTGATGTATCTCTCTTACAAATACCTTTACTCTTGAGAGCATTGAATAGTTTTATTTATTCGTTTTGTTTATACCTGTGACTTGTTTTCCGTTTGCTTCTACCGTTACCCTTAAATACTAAAATTGAAATTTGCTCAAATCTCTCACACTTAATAAGTATGTCTACTTATCAAGCTTTCTTTTTTTTTAAATTTGTGTTTCATAATAAAATTTTCTTTAACAATACTAATTGTTACTAGAGTAAATAAAAATCCGTTTCTAGGAAACAAAAGATGTTTTAACAAATTATTTATTTCGATTCCAACAAGCCATCAGTACACACGCGTTTGCGACTGGCACTGCAGAAGATGTCTCTGGTAAGGGATAAGCTGGTGTTTTAAATTTCTTTTACATAATACTTCAGGTTAGCGGGAATTTTTATGATTATGAGTGTCGCCATTGAGACACAGGCGTGTTACACTCACCCCATTCGCCCACACCTTACACTTCATCTGTTGCAGTGGCGGATCCTATGGGAGTTAATTTAAAACTTATTTCCAAATTTCCTTTTTTTTTTTAATTTCAAATTCAGATTTTGTATTACCACACTGCCAATATTATTATCACACACTGCCAAACCATACTGCCATATATACTATCATATTTATACTACCAAAATTGAATCACAACATTAAAATTTTCACATCCGGTGTTGTCTGTTGCATTAAAGGGTTTCCGGCTGTACGGCTGTGGTCCGTTGTCACACAAAGTCACCCGGCTTCAAAACCCGGTTGTTTTGACTTCCTCCGTGATCTAAATGACATTCAGCATTATGGTACGGAAATGTTTTAATGCAACGATCAAAATCTTTTGTTTGAAAGTTTAAAAATTTTCTAAACCAAATTTGGACAAGCCAACACTTCACCGGCTTTTTTGTTACTGTCGTTAAATCATTAGTCTTTTTTCATTATTATGGTTGAATTATTGTTATTTATTAAATCTTCAGTCCTAAAATTTGTTAATATTGTGAAACATTGTTTTTTCCGTTACAAAATTCTAGTGCTCATAGAATTCCACTTGGATCCGCCACTGTCCGCCTCGTCCTTTTCTGCCTTTTCTTTAACTTTCGTTTCCCTCTTCCTTTAATTCTTAGACTCCTCTCGTCTTCCTTTCTTCTTCACTTCCTTATCACGCACACCTACACTTATACAGCCATCACGCCCTGCTGTTACAATTGCGGCACTCATAGTATTAAAAATTTCACCCCGAGTGTTATGTCAATGGAATATTAAAACCCTGGCTTTATCCCTTGTCAGAGACAAAAACAATAAAAGCTTTAATATCGGAACATCGGAACTGTTAGATCTTAATACTAACTATTTTGAAATAAGCCTTTTTATTTGCAGCCTCCGTGTAAAATTATTTCTAAAAGACATATTATTTTAATTTTAAGATGTACATTTTTGTATTTACGAATATTAATATTTTTTTAGAGCAAGTACATATCAATTATTAACTCTCCATACTAAAATAATTTATTCTATAATAAAATATTATTCTATTTTTTTTCACATGAGACACTGTGGACTACGCTTGGTTCAACTGATTCCTCCCTTCTTCTTCTCTCTTCCTCCTCTTCCATATCTCCTTCATTCTTTATCGATGTCTCTCCCTCCTTTGGTCAGTCCAGGTGGCACCTGTCCTCTTGGGGTTTTCCTGAAAACTTTGGGCATTTTTTAATTTCTTTTCGAGTGGCAAGCATTCTTCAATGTCTTCATGAGTAATCTGGAGTTCTTCTATGTCTTTTCTGTTTCTTTGAATTACGTATTGGACATTTTGAGCTTTTTGAAATAGTTAAAAAGCTTCCCTGTTAGTCTGTCAGGCTTCATTCTTTGAACATGTCAGTAGAAAGTAATTCTTCTTTTTCTGATTACGTCTGTAATTTTCTCAACACGTGTGTACAGCTCATTATTGTGGCGTCTTCTGTGCTCTTTTACGTCTTTTATTGAACGCAATATTTTTCTTAATGTTTTCTTTTCTGCGACTTCCAGTTCTTCCATCATCATTTTCTTGTTCAGACTCAGACACTCAGCTGCATAAAGCGCTTCCGGGCGAATTTAAATGGTAAGCAACTTTCATTTTATTAACTCGTGATTTAATGGCTTCTTTCTCTGAGACATTGTGTTCAATAACTTCTCCAAGATACTTGAATTTGTCAGTTCTGTAGATTTGCCCGTATCGAGTTTTCATTTTCTTAGATATTGTCTTGATGTCTGTCATGAACTTAGTTTTGAGTAGGCCGATTTAATTACAATTACTGCAAATATTTATAGACACTATGGGGTACGGTTACACGAGCGTTTTTTTTTTCCTTCCGTGCACGCGCGGTTGGAAAACGTATTGAATTTAACACACAGGTGGCAATTAAATTGGTCACACGGACGTTAAAAAAAACGTATGGGTCGTCAACTCTGCTACGTTTTCAAGATCTCCCGCATCGAAACGCAACCTGCTCCGTTTTTAGTGCGTTTTAACACGCACGAGGGTGGTTACACGGACTGTTCAAAGATGCCTCTAAAATAGCATTTGTTTATTTACTTGTTACTATGGTAATTAATTTTGGCCTCCAGGTGTTGTTGACATTTTTATAAAAAAATATGTAATGTAAAAAATTTTCTTAATAAAGATTTATTTACTGCTGATAACCAATGTTTTCTTTCATCTAAACACGGACGTTTCTGTGCAGTTGTGTATTAACCTTTATATACACATTTAACCTTTATAGCGCAATGGCAAATGTGTATATAGATAGTGAGATACTGAGAGCTGTAGGGATGCGCGTCCCAGACGTCCCAACTCTGGCGTCCGATTATAAACCGTCTGTGTGACTACAATTCTGTCCGTGCACGTACGAGAAAAAACGCGCGTGCACAGCCGGAAAAAACGTACCCTTAATCGATACAAACACTGCCTACGTCATTTTTGCGAAATCACAGGTTGCCAAAAATTGTCCGTTTTTAATTATCCATTTTTTTTTTTGCCACCAAGCGTACGCGTCTGATATTGTACAACAGTTCGAAGCACGCCGGTACAATGCCATTTATGATTTTATTATGTAACTCTACGCCGTTTCCCGCATCCGTTCTTGTTTGGCTAAAATGTCTGCCAACAACGTGACGCAAAACTCGGGCTTTGTGCAAAAAACGTTGTTGGCAAAAGTAATCACTGTACGAATTCGATTACATCTAAACAACACGCTTCATTAAAAATCAGACGATTATGGTAAACGAGTTTGATTTCCCTGTAAACGTCTTCGGACCGATTCTCCATGCTGACAATGAGAAAAAAATGGAAGTCCTGAAGCGAGATCGATACCAGACATTTTTGCTAAACGTCGACATAAAGTGAGTGCAATTATCAAACCATCAAAGACCTGACAGTGTATCTAAGCAAATGTCACAAGTCAATTAACACTGTCGAGTAAAACGAAATAAATGAATATTGACTGCGAGAAAACATGCTAGAACAATTGACCCAGTACCAGATCATTATTGCGAAAAATAACCTTAAAACGCATGAATGAGAACATCTCTCAAAAATGTAATAGTTAACCACCAGAAATTAAAGGAAAGCGTCTATAATCTTTAAAAATTGTTGTTATTTACGCATATATAATCTTCTATATAAGAGCTTCAGTTTTTAAATAATATGTTCTTTTCCTGTAGTCAGATTTTTTGTTATAAGAAGAAGAAGAAGAAGAAGAAGAAGAAGAAGAAGAAGAAGAAGAAGAAGAAGAAGAAGAAGAAGAAGAAGAAGAAGAAGAAGAAGAAGAAGAAGAAGAAAGACTTGACTTTCTGAACATCTGACATCTGTAGTAAAACAAGTTAATTTTTTAGAGGACATAGAGGCTTAGAATTTCTGCAGAAAAAAAAACAAATTTCTCACGAACATTAAAAATGCCCCCAAATTCCTGCTAACAGATATTGGTCGAATAGAGGGTTAGAAAATTTAAGTATCTAGGGGAAATAATTCAAGAGAATGGTTTAGAAAAATCTGTTATAGAAGAAAGGATTCATAAAATGGAAAGAGCCTATGGTATAACTAAAGATATTAAAAAAAAGTCCATATCTAAAAATGCGAAAATAAGGCATTACATTACAGTAGTAAGGCCAGAATGGCTATATGCAAGTGAATGTCTAGCATTGAATTATAATTTAGACAACTAGAAATATTGGAAAGACGAATTATTAGGAAAATATTAGGCCCACGAAAAACTTCAGAATGTTGGAAATTCAGAAGTAATGATGAAATAGTATCAAAGTATAGAAAATATAACAGAAACAGTGAGAAAAAGAAGACTAGTATTTTTTTGGACATTTATATAGAATGAACGACAATAGGTTAACAAAACAGATCTTCAAATATCTGTGGGGAAAGAAGTCAACATCAAGTTGGATTAAAGAAGTCAAAAAGGATTTAGAAAAAATAATATAAACGCAGAAGAAACAATTGAAAGAAAAGTTTTTCGGGCAAAAGTGTTAAAAATGGAAGTAGTGCAGGTAGAAGAGAGAAAAACGCAGGTTCAAAGTGGACTGAAGACAGGAAGAAGAGACATAGTGAAAGATGAAATAATATTGGAGAAAAAGAAAAGAACAAGGAATAAAGAATTGAAATTGCCAAATGGTCCTCAAATGGCCGATACAAATAGGAATAATGACTTGTTAATACAATATTTATGTCAGCTCATTTACTTCTGTGTAGACATAAGAAACACGCTTATGTCAGAGTGTGTCAGAGATAGTGTAGACATAACAAAGAAGAAATTAAGAACGAAAAGACAAAAAAAGAAACGTAATGATGATTAACAAAAGGGCTAAAAACGATATACGAGGGAGATGTCATACGTAGATTAGAAAAATCACAAAAAATATATGAATATTTTAAGAAATATAATACACTACACTCTTTGCAACTACAAAGCATCAACTTAACGTAATCTTCCATTAATATCTAGGTCGGTCACTTAGACTATTGTTTAACTAGTTAAAGTACAAGGACTGTTTACTTGCTTTGTTTGTTTACTTTAAGGTGACGCTTCCGGTAGAGGTTAAAATATATGGGGGGGGTGGAGAATAGTTTGTTCCCTGAGCTGCAGAACTCGTTAAATAAATTAGTTAATTACAGCCACTATTTACCCATTAGTTTTAATTTGTTGGTATGATTTTCATTATAATATGAGAAAAAAATACTCTTAAGAAAAATATGTGTTTGAAAAAAAATTATCCCCGAAACGAACCCAAAGGTTCGGCCCTGGTATAGTATACACGTAATCCACTAAGTTGAGTTTACTCTAAGCAATATGAAGTAGAGGTAATTATAATAAAGTGTGTAATTATAATAACTGTGTCCGATATATTAAACAATGTTATTGTTTCTGAAGTCTGCGATATATTGGATAAAAGTGGAATGTAAAGGAGCTGTAAATAATGTAAGATCTACCTAGGCGAAATGGGAAGACTGTTTTCTGTGAGAATCCCAGCACATGAACATTGAAAAGGCGGTAGGTTTATAAACCCATTGTTCTCTATCCCATTGCGCGGTGTGAAAGAATTAAACGAATTCGTTAGTCCGGTCCAAAATAATGAAGGCAATAAATATTGACAGAGAAAGGACGTTGAAAAAAGAATTTGAGATATTGAATTAAGGAACAAACGTGTGAACAAACTAATAAATATAAAAAACGATTTTTAAAAATGAAAATTTTACCATACCATTGCAAGAAACGACAAAAACGCAATCCACTACTTGCAAAAGAAACTATGAGGGTCAGTTGAAAAGTTCCCGGAGTGACATCTATCACTTAGTGGTAGAACTAAAATCTTTCGTGTGCTGGAAGACGTATATTTTGCGTGAACACCTGTTAATTTCGAGATATATCTGTCAATTTATTCACTTTTTGCCAGCTGTTTGAAATTTTCCTGTCACGCGTGTTTTTAAAATCCACAAAATCAAACATCGTGTTCTGATTGTCTGTTAAAAACGTTTTACCACCAATGGAAAATCAAAACGAAATTGTAAATGTGTCAGGGGATGCTGCGCCTTCAGAAACAACTGGGGTTAGTGGGGCACACTCGAGTTTAAACGTGGTCGTACAAGCACTGAAGACGATCTCAGCACTGGACGTCCAAAAAGTGCAACAAAAAATGACATTATTGAAAACATTTTATAGGGTGCTGGAAGACCGCAGATTGAGGAGTGGATGACGTTGCTGAAATCATAGGCATCTCATACGAGCGAGTACATCATACTTTAACTGAAGAACTTGGTGTGAAAAAGCATTGTGCAAGATGGCTGCTGCATCTGGAGTGTTGCATTTTTGGGGCGTCCAGTACGACCACGTTTAAACTCAAGTGCCTACTTACAAACCGTTTGTTTCTCCTGACACATTTACAATTTCGTTCTGAATTTTTGTTGGCGCGAAACAATTTTTAACACAGAATCACACCAGACACCACTATGTTTGATTTTGTCCGTTTTCAAAAACACGTGTGACACGTCAATTTTAAACAGCTTCTAAACAATGAATAAATTGATAGATTGATTTGGAAATTAACAGGAGTTTACATAAAATACAAATCTTGCAGCACGCGAAAAATTTTAGTTTTACCGCTAAGCTACAGTTGTCGCTCCGCGAACTTTTCAACTGATCTCGTATATTGAACAGTATCACAATATTACATACCATATATGAACAATACACATTAACATTACCATAATTTTGGATAAATAACATACAAACATTACCAGTGGGCGGAGACAAGTGAGACATACGAAGTCAGAGTGATATGTACGCGGGTTCAGTAGATCTGGACTAGAGGATGGCTGAAAGCTCTCGTCAGAATGGACGTCATTATTATGTCATGAATTCAGTCAGTTCAAAAAAGCAACCACAAACACTTAATAATATTATATACATAAGGCAAAACGCCTGTTACGATTTAAAAACGTATGCAATTTACATGGGGCATTACTCCAAGCAACTCAATCAGAACTAACCGGTTCTGAAATGAACAAAACGCGGTTATGTTCCTCTCTCTCTCTCTCTCTCTCTCTCTCTCTCTCTCTCTCTCTCTCTCTCTCTCTCTCTCTCTCTCTCTCTCTCTCTCTCTGTGCGTGCGTGTGTGCGTGTGTGTGTGTGTGTGTGTGTGATTCAATAATAGGTTACTTCTGCAAGTGTATTTTATCAGTATATACAACAACCTGACGCAATTTTCACATAACAAATCTGTATCATCAGAGTTTTCAATATGAATTAACAAGTAATCGATTTTATTTCGATTTAAATTTTCGATCGTTGTAAAGTTTGTTTACGTAATAAAATTATTTAACGGTTGTATAAAAATATTTAATGTTTATATTTTATTTATTTTAATAAATCAATAAATTTTAAATAAATCATCTTGCTTTGTTTTTATTTGTATTTGTTCTTTAATTCGTATATTATTATTATTAGTAGGATTATTATTATTGTTATTATTTTTTTACGATGAAGGGTCTGCGAGGATCGGTGAAAAAAGTATAACAGAAATTTTAAATTATTTGTGTCGACGTTTCGACAATATTTAATGTCATCATCAGGACAATTGTTGCTGAGCTGTTACGACGCCAAACAGACAATTATTATTGTCGAAACGTAGGCACAAATAATTTAAAATTTGTGTTATACTTTTTTGATCGATTCTCGCAAACCCTTCATCGTTAAAATTCATCGATTGACGGTCACTACGAAATTAATTTTTTATTATTATTATTAATATTATTATTGTGTTTATATGGATTGAGTTTTTTCCAGATATTCATTACGTGACCTTTTTGTACTATCCTTTTTATTCATTTAAAACGTTTTTAATGTCTGGAAATTGATGTTTATTTTCACAGTGTGTGGCTAAATTAGACATATATTATGCTTTAAATTCGTTTTGCAGTGTTGAAGGAATGTATCGACTAGATGTGACTTTGTCTGGCCTACCTAATATTAAACTACACTTACAAAAGTAATCTATTACTTTTAATCTGTTATTAAAGTAATTCTAACATAGAAATAGTGCAAGAAACTTGATTAACAAGAGTTACTTTAAAAAAATATGAATGTGTGTGTGTGTGTGTGTGTGTGTGTGTGTGTGTGTGTGTGTGTGTGTGTGTGTGTGTGTGTGTGTGTGTGTGTGTGTGTGTGTGTGTGTGTGTGTGTGTGTGTGTGTGTGTGTGTGTGTGTGTGTGTGTGTGTGTGTGTGTGTGTGTGTGTGTGTGTGTGTGTGTGTGTGTGTGTGTGTGTGACATTCATACACGCATAGATATAATGTTTGTTTATTTGTTTCAGGTGTCTAATCGAGTGTAGTTGTTATATAGACTCTTTGTCCAATAAGATGCTCTACATACTCAAAGCTGGAAACGAAAGGGATAAATGTACCTTTAACAAATAAACAGGTATGTGAAGTGATACAATGTATACGGACGACGGTTTAAATCATTGTAAAGTTTTATTACGATTATCTATTGCATCCATTAAACGTGGATACAACATTTTACTTACAGGCTGCTTCATACACGGATCACTGATTCTGTTGAGCCCTTTCGGCAATCACAACATCCTCTGGTCAGAGAATTTCGTTGCACTCTTTACACACCATTCAAACAAATTCCCAAAGGTCTAGCAACATCAGCGTATTTTCTAGAGAAAAAGAGTCTAGTAAAAGCACAAATTCTCTGTCAAATGTCTCTGTCTCGGGATAGATCGATCCAAATTCAACTCCATCCACTTTTACGTATTCAAACCTAACAATCTTAGTGTTTCCTGTATTCTAGTTCTTTTTATGTTCACAGCTCTTCCTGCGTTCTAGTAGGGGCGTATTTACTGGGGGGGGGACAAACTGAACCGGACCCTCCCCCCCAGAGGATCGAAAACTGTTGACGAATTTTGTTAATCTTTTAATTTTTAGGCTCTTTTATTATTTTTTCAGCTGTGTTTTTCAGCTAGTTACTCTTTTTTAAATATATATACAAACAGCTTCTTTACACAGCATTTGCGTAGGCCTGTACGTTTGAAATATGAAATATAGGTAAATCAATTCAGTCAGTCCAGTTTACGGCGAGCAGCCGCGGAGAGAATAAGTGAATTGTGTTGTGCTGTGAGATAACGTTTATTACTATCCAAGTGAGTATAAACAGAGTACACTGTAGATAGTAGCCACGTGTGCAACATCATTATAAGGGCATACAACTGGTAGAGTCTTGTGGAATACACGCGCGTGTGTCTCCAACGTTGACAATGCCTAACTAATTCTATTCAAAGTAATCAATCACAGCCCACTGAACAACAGAAACGTAGTTATGCCAATGCTACACAAAAAGAAGTTTTCCCAACCAAGGATCAAGCCATAGTATTAGAGTCAATCGAAGGTGTACCATTCAACGACATCATATTAGCGTTAGGAAAAATTATAGACCCATCCCATATTAGATTGCCTCCAAGATCTCAATGAACAGAGTCTGTATATGTCTTTCAAGCAAAGAAATAGTTCAGAAAGTTACCGATCAAAAGACATTTATATCCTTAGGCAACAACATACTTACAATTAAGCCTCTTCTAACCAAATACAAGAGACTGATTTTATCAAATGTGTGTCCTGTTATTCCCCACAACGTCCTTGAGGACGAACTTAAGAAACATGTTATACGGTTGGGATCGGCAACTTCATTTCTGAGAGCAGGTGTCTCTGAACCGGGCTTCTCCCACGTCATGAGCTTTCGAAGGCAAATTTACATTCACCCTGAAGACGTTTCTAAAGTACCGCCATCAATAAGAATTAATTATGAAGACACAGTTTACTGGATTTACCCCTCACCAGATTTGATCTCATGTTTTCTCTGCAAGCAATTAGGACATTTGGCAAAAAATTGTGACAACAATGTACGCAAGACAAACGAATTAGAAGCGGAACAGCATACTATACTTAATAAAAACATTCCGAATTACAAAACCATACCGGAACAAAGTTTTCCCGCATTGAAAAATCCTGTAGGAACTGTTAACCCATCATTAGAAACAAGTAAAAAACTAAACACGAAGAGAAATTCCCTAGAAATACAACAAAACGTACGCTTTCAATAACAACTTCAAGAGCTGAAGAAAATCCCGCCGAAAATTCACCAGGTTGCCCAAAAAAAAAGATAATAACTAAAACCCGTAACAAGAAACAAAAACAAATAGTACCAACATCTTCTGATTGTGCAAGTCTTGATCCTCTAGACAATCAGCTTCAACCGCTAAAAAGCTTACTTACGAGTGAAAATAATCCATATATTCTAAACTTCAATCAGCTCAAGACATTTCTCGAAAGAGCTAAGGGAAAATCTGACTTGCATGAATTAACACTTGAATTCACTGAGAACATCCCAGCATTAATTTCCTTACTCAAAGCCACTTACCAGCGTCTTATGGAAAGGAAAAATCAAAAGCAATTTTACGAGAATTATAAACAAACTTTCAATAGGCATCAATAAGAAATCTGAAAGTGACGCATCGTTTTCAAGTGGTGATGAAACTACTCTCCTCACTTCAATTCCACAAAAAATCAACACTGCTTCCCACACCTCATTAAACAACCTATCTTACAATGGAATATCAACGGGTACTATCCACAAAAAGAAAACTTGGAAATGATTATCAAAAAAAATTTCTCCTGACGTTATCTGCCTACAGGAAACCAATTTAAAGAGAGTTACCATGCAAAAATAAAAAACTATTCTCAACAACAGAACCAACTCTCAACACGCTAGTGGTGGAGTCGCCATATATGTTAGCAGCAAACTCAGCAAAACAAACGTCGCAATAAATAATGATATTGAGGCGGTAGCTGTGTCTGTATTACTCCCTATCGGTTTGTTGACGATTTGTAATGTTTATTTACCAAACTGGTACAATTTCTCTGATAATGACATAATGGGTATTGTAAATCAACTACCCAAACATTTTCTGATAGTAGGGGATTTTAATAGTCATAGCTTTATCTGGGGTTCTTACAAAACAGATAAGCGCGGAAGGGTCATCGAGAAAATAATACAAAACACAAACCTTGTAATATTGAACAAAAATCATTATACTCGCTTAAATACGTCGTACAACAAATTTAGCTCGATTGACCTCGCACTTTGCAGCCCTTCCATAGCCCATCTACTCAGCTGGACAGTCTCTTGTGATCTTTATGGCAGTGATCACTTTCCTATTTTCTTGGAAATGCATCATAGAGGCCCTAACCTAATACCCCAGCGTAGATGGAAATTCAGTAAAGCCAATTGGGAAAAATACCGAAACATAATCACGGAGCACTTAAACGCTCTTTGTGCACTCGAACCAGAAGATTTAACAGTTAACAGCAAAGTTGAGATAATTACTAACTTAATACTGACTGCTGCTAATCAGAGTATTCCAAAAACCGCCAATAAGGGTAGCAAGTCTCGAGTTCCGTGGTGGAATGAAGAATGTAAGGTGGTCCATCGTTTAATGCGTAAATCTTAAAATACTTACAGAAGGCATCTAACTTATGATAACCAGATAAAATACAAGCGATATAGAGCGAAGGCTCGTAGAACCTTCAAACAATGCAAGAGGGCGGCGTGGACTTCATATGTTCATCCATCACTAATCAGACACCGACCACCGATGTGTGGAAGAAACTTAAGAATATAAAAGGCCTCACAGTATCGAACGGGACTAAAGTACTAATTGCAGAAGACGGGACGGTAATTTCACAACCGGAAGACATTAGCTGCAACGTTTGTTAAAAACTCTTGCGACACCAACTACGACCCAGTTTTTCAAGAAATCAAAAAAAACATCTAACATTTCGATAAATCAAATCACGAAAATAAGCGCAGTTACGGATCTCAAAATTAATCACCTTATTTCTCTAAAGGAGCTAAAAAACGTTCTGTCGAAATGTAGAAATTCTAGTCCAGGCCAGACGGTATCCATAACATCTTTCTTAAAAATCTTGCTGAACCAGCACTACGTTTGTTCAATGTTATATGGTGTTCCGGAACATTCCCTGATAAATGGAGGGAAGCGATAGTTATCCCACTCCCTAAGCCAAATAAAGATCATTGTAAACCTGAAAACTATCCCCCAATTGCTCTTACCTGTACTGTATGTAAGTTAATGGAAAAAATTATTAACAGAAGATTACAATGGTACTTGGAGAGTATTAAGTTCTTATCAGCGCATCAGAGCGGTCTTCGAAAAGCCCGATCTAGTTTAGATCACTTAATAAATAATGAAACAAATGTCTGCGAGGCCTTTATAAATAACGAACATCTTGTTGCCGTCTGCTTAGATCTGGAAAAAGCTTATGAACTGGTATGGAAGGACCGAATTGTATACATTATGAAAAATGTTGGAGTTACGGGATATTTGCTTAACTTTGTAATAAACTTCTTACAGCACAGAGAGATCCGGGTAAGAGTGAATGGCATATTATCAGATAAATATAAAATCTCAAACGGAGTGCCACAGGTTTCTCCACTTAGTGCCACTCTCTTTTTAATTGCCATTAACGAAATTTCTTCTGTAATATCAAAGCCATCCAAAAATGTCTTTTCGCCGACGATTTAACGCTTTTGTGCAAAGGAATCAACATCCAGTCCACTACGGACTGCATTCAGGAAACACTCAATAAATTAACTAACTGGGCGCAAAACATGGGTTTTAAATTTTCAGAATCAAAATCTGAATATACAATTTTTTCTCGCATCAGGAGACCACATTCAAGAAATATAAAGTTGTCACTTGGAACCAAAGAAATTAGGCGATCAAATCAAATCAAAATATTAGGTCTCACGTTCGACCAGTGACTCACATGGGGTACTCACATAAGGACATTAAAAGGTGAATGTTTAAGGAGAATGAACCTTATTAAATCAATCGCATCGTGCAACTGGGGTGCCAGCAAAGATGTAATCATGAACACCTACAAAGCCTTTATAAGGTCAAAAATGGATTACGGAGGAATAATATATGACTCAGCTAAATAAACCATTTTAAAATCTCTGGAGACTATACATACATCCGCCCTACACCTGGCCCTAGGAGCGTTTAGAACTAGCCCGATTAACAGCATTCTAGCCGAGTCTCATGAATATCCGCTTAGAATAAGAAGAATAAAACTCTGTCTGTCATTTGCCACAAGAGCAGCTTCAAATCCTGATAACCCTGTAAGTATTAATGTGTTCTCAAATAGGAACAGCGACAAATTTGCTAAACGCCCAACCCTACCCAAACCATTTTATGAACGTATTAATATCTACCTACGCAAATTAAACAGTCATTTTCCTTCTGTTTTCACCCAGCAACATCCACCAGAGCCTCCTTGGTGTCGTAAACCTCTCAAATTTGATAACATAATCTCAGAATCCCCAAAAGCTACTACAACTCCGTACATTTTCTTGTCTAAGTTCTACGAAAAACTTGATAAATACACAGAGTACACTCATGTGTTCACGGATGGTTCTCGCACAGACGGAAACAATGGATGTGCAGTAATATTATCTGGACATGAATACTTCAGGTTGGACAGGGTCTGCTCGGTTTTTTTTCTGCGAAGCATACGCAATTCGTTCAGCACTGGAAATAATAAAAGATTCCATGGGCTCCAAGTATATTATCTTCTCAGATTCTCGAAATGTTTTAGATAGTCTGCAGCAGGAGGACAGCAAAGAACCCATTATTCAAGACATAAGTAACATAACCCTTGATATCTCAACTAGACAGTGCAAGAAAATTATTTTCAGTTGGATACCATCGCACATCGGAATTAAGGGCAACGAGATGGCTGATAGGGCTGCGAAAACTGCTACGTCGAGCCAATATCATCCTCACAAACTATCCCACAATGACCTTAAGAAATATCTGCATTTAAAACTTCTGGAGCACTGGAATGATGAACGGCTTAAGTCACCACCCGCCAATCTATTCCTAGTGAGGACAAATATTTACGAGCAGCACTCACTTGCTACAGACTCCAGGAGAAATCAAGTGGTCATAACAAGACTCCGCATCGGCCACACGCTACTGACTCACAAGTACATTTTCACAAGAGAGCCTCCTGCGAGATGTAATCGCTGTTGTACGGTTTTGTCAGCTTTCCATCTTGTTTCAGAGTGTCCTGCTCTTCAACATCTACGAAGCAAATTTAATATCCCTACAGATGTGCGAAAAAGTTTAAATGACAAGACTGCAGCCGCAAAAATGAGGAGACATACTTCTCCTCTTAAAGGAGATTCAGTTGTTAACAGCAATATAGGTACGAACTAAGAAAATTGTAAGAACATTAAAAAGTGTGTAATTAAGTTAATGGACTGATATGTTATTATGACTTATTGTTATATAGCTGTTATATTTTGTTACTTAGTGTTATATTTATTATATGTATACTTAGTTATATTTATTTATGTGCATGATGTGTATTTATATTGCTTGTGTTGTGGGGGTTAATATTTCTCATTTTATTTTGCATCAGTTAAACTAATACTGTTATTTGTTAAATAATTTTATCTATCTCATTTGTTTACACTATTTGGTATTTAAACAAATATTTACTATATGTTAATACATCTGTTTAAGAATCTGTACAAATTTATTTTTGTGGTCGCTAATGATCGTTGCTGTTGCAGCGACCTAAAAAAAAAAAAAAAAACAGTCAGTCAGTGACTTCTCCACAATATTTCAGTAATGCGTAATGTGCTATTGCCGTTTACTTTAATGAGATTGATTTCAGGATGTTGTCACGCGTTTTTCAGCCACTCTAAAGATAGTAATGTTGATTACTCTTGACTTTTTTTTATGAAGCCGACTCGACTCGACCGGACCTCGGGCATCCCCCTCCAGGGCCGAATTCTATATACGCCACTGCGTCCTAGCCCAGCACTTTTGTAACACTTCAACAAAACAATCTTCGTTAACAATGACTAACAGTTTTGTATCCGTTAAGAGTTTTTTGTTATCACTTAAAGTTACTCCTTTCTATGTGCCTGACAGGGATTTAGACGCTGATGTAGGTCAAGCTATATTATTTACACTATGCGTTTACCGGCCGTGCAGCCTGTGGAATCCTGCTACAAACTATTCACCGTGAGTTGGTATCTTTTTCCTCTTTTTCCTTTCTTGACACAGTTTTAAGACGTAACGTAGATCGTGTTATACCGTAGAGTCTCAAACAGGGCTGGCATTATGCCTATACTGTCTTTAATTTCCCCAGCTGATGGCGCCGGGCCGGGTTATCTCAGACTAACAGCCGGACGCCGCGTGTATGACAATTAACCCTGAGACGGATTAGAACCCACGACGGGCCCGCTTTGAAAGCTAATGAGCTACACCTCGTAACTAGAATATTTTATATGTAATATTGTTCTCGACTTATTAATGCGTGGATTTCATCAATAATGTGTCCACAGAATTCGTATTTCCGTAATCCCTTCAAATGGTTAATGACTAAGGCAGTCATTAATTTTATAATAATTTCAAATTATTCACAATCACTTACATTATTCTTGTTATTTATAATTCCTAATAGTTTTATATTTTTAAAACAAGAATATATTTTTTATTGTTTTTTACCATGTTTTAAATGACTGTCATCATAAGAAGTATGGTGTATAAATAAAGCGTTAAATAAATTTGAAATAAACTGTTATGACATCTTTTACTAAACCTAACTATTTTACGTATTTATAGTATATAAAACTGAATTTATTCAAAAAAACTAATGGCTAATGACTGAGGTAGGAAAGTGTTAAAATTTTAAATTATTCACAATCGCTCAAATTATTCTTTTCCTTTAAATTACTGATAAATAATACTTTACTTAAAACAAGAGTACATATTTTTATTATATTTTACAATATTTTGGCGTCTTAAATTACTGTCATCGTCAGAAGTATAATGTAAAAATAAATCATTAAATAAATTTGAAATAAATTGTTATGACATCGATTTTACATATTTATTAAAAATGTACGTATTTATAACATATAAAACATATTTCCAAAGGTCCTTAAATAACCTTGGGAGAATGTGGTAATTTATAAAACAAAACAAATAATAAATTACTAGATGGACAAATACAAATTAATACTAAAATCTTGTATTAAACCTAATATTTACCATTAACATTTTCAAAATTATTAATCTAATAAAATAATATATAGTTCTATGTAACTACAAATTTATATATTCCATTTTTTATATATCTGAAGTGTAATTTATGTAAAAAAGATGTCATAACAATTGATTTCAAATTTATTTTACTATTTATTTATACATTGTACTTCTGATGATGATAGTAATTTAAGACTGTCGAAACGTTGTAAAAAACAATAAAAAATATATTCTTGTTTTAAAAATATAAAGTATTATTTATTATTAATTTTAAATTAATAGAAGAATCTTTTTGATGTAGTTAAAACTGTACAGACAAAACTAATAACTAATAATAATAATAATAATAATGGCTCCTTTTGATGTCACCGAAGTAGTTTAAGACTTAGAAAAGGCAGGGTCGCTAAGTTAGCCCTAGGAAGGCAACTTCATTGCAAGCATGGAGAACATTTTAAACAATTTATATAATTGTCAGTTTAATATGCTTTTCTTGTTTAAGTAGTAAATTTTCTCATTCTTTTACATCCTTATTGTGAGGCTGGACTTATCGCTTTCTCATAAAACTTCTTGTAGTTTGTGCGAGGTTTATATCTTAAGTGTTTTGTGTATTTTGTTTAACGCGCTCAAATTAGTTCACTTAATATTTCTAAAGTTTAGTTATCTTATACTAATTTTGTTCTATCCTACCTTTTACGGTCTTATATTCCTTCCATATACGATGTGCTGTATACTTTGATCTCTGTAAATTATAATTTATAAACTTATTTTCATTTAGTTATATAATTGTTCATACATAAAACAATTTATGTATCAACAATAATAATATGTCAATCATCATCATAATATTTTAATTCCTTCTGTGAGCTTTATTTTGTAAACGATGGTTGTGTTAAAATAATGTTCCCTTATTAAGTTGTCTGCAAACGTAGGAGCTTGTACTCTTTATTTCTTGTCGTGACGTGAACAGAAAATAAATTCACAAGGCACAGACAGCGCCAGCGCCCTCTTGTTGCCTTAACGCTACTAAAATAGAAGCTAACTTAATTACAGTGACACTCGAGTGCTCACCTCTCGGGGCGTTCGCGAGTTTGTGTCCCACTATGTTTACGTTTTTTGTTTATTCTTCTTTGTTTGCTCGCGTTCCTCGTTTTGACATCGGTAAAAGTGATTCTCAAATGTTTCTGTAAGTTTGACACTGTTCCGCCCTTTGACATTGTGTGTGTTAGATAAATTAAATATTTTAAATTATAAATAAAGTAAAAATGTTTATAATTAGCTTCTGTGTTGCTACTGTTTTGCGGTTTGTCTGTTTTTCCAACTTCGTAAGCAACACTTCGTATAGCAATTGACGTTTTAATACCTACGTGTTGGACAGTAGTTTCTAATATGCTATGTATGCAATATAGAGGGAAAAAATTAGAAAAATTTCAACAAAAAACGGTTATTTAGTTTTTGTAGTTTATAACTTGCACTATTCACGCTTAATCTCACGAGTCGTCTATATATATAATTGAGTCATTTATTACGATCTGTACTTCACTACGTATTAAAAAATTGCACACTCTTTTATTACAATAATTGTGTGTGTGTGTGTGCGCGCGCGCGGGGGGGGGAGTCTAAACCTAAAATCAAAGTGTCATTCTAATATTTTAATTCGTCAGTTAACATGACGAAACTTTTAACATGATTAACTTTTAACATCTTCTTCTTCTTCTCCTTCCTCTTCTTCTTCTTCTTCTTCTTCTTCTTCTTCTTCTTCTTCTTCTTCTTCTTCTTCTTCTTCTTCTTCTTCTTCTTCACTCCATGGCTTGGGCTATAGCCCGTTCCGACTTCACAGAGTCTCTGACCATTTTTTCCAGGGCCTTCCATTTTTTCCCACTGGCCTATATTCAAACGCTTGTTTAGGAATACGCGTGTCTACCGTGCGTTCCACATGGGACTTCCAATTCTCCCTGAATTCCTTTATTCTATTCAGAACCGACTGTAACTTCAGGTCTTTCCTTATGTCGTCGTTTCGTAGATGATCTCTCAAACTACGTCCCTTAACTGCTCTTAAAAATTTCATTTGCGAGGCCTGTATTTTTTAAATATCTTTTTGCAGGAGAGTCCATGCTTCACATCCATACATTAAAGTCGGCACAGCGACGACCTTATAGAACGTTAGCTGTGTCTCACTCTGCGTTTTATTCTTCAGTAGTCGTCTTATTGTGCCACAGGTATAACTACATTTTTGTAACTTTCTCTCGATATCGTTATCCTTGCTATATGAGACATCACATCCCAAATAATTACAATGTGATTCCTGCTCCAAACACTATTATCAATTACAATGTGATTCCTGCTCCAAACACTATTATCAATTACAATGTGATTCCTGCTCCAAAACACTATTATCAATTACAATGTGATTCCTGCTCCAAAACACTATTATCAATTACAATGTGATTCCTGCTCCAAACACTATTATCAATTACAATGTGATTCCTGCTCCAAACACTATTATCAATTACAATGTGATTCCTGCTCCAAACACTATTATCAATTACAATGTGATTCCTGCTCCAAAACACTATTATCAATTACAATGTGATTCCTGCTCCAAAACACTATTATCAATTACAATGTGATACCTGCTCCAAAACACTATTATCAATTACAATGTGATTCCTGCTCCAAAACACTATTATCAATTACAATGTGATACCTGCTCCAAAACACTATTATCAATTACAATGTGATTCCTGCTCCAAAACACTATTATCAATTACAATGTGATACCTGCTCCAAAACACTATTATCAATTACAATGTGATACCTGCTCCAAAACACTATTATCAATTACAATGTGATTCCTGCTCCAAAACACTATTATCAATTACAATTTTTGTTCTTACAGGGTTCTTCCCTAGAAGGCCCTTTTGTCTTAGTATTTGAGATATTACAGTTGTATTTCTGGTAGACTGTATGCAAGGTATAAATAGAGCTTTGTAACTCATTTTCACTCTTCCATATAATTATTTGGTCATCTGCGTATAGTAATGTGCTAAGTGATCCCTTATCCGGGGATTCGTATACCCGCAGGACAGACGTTCTCGCAAAATTTCGTCAATATACATATTAAATAAACTTGGAGAGAGGCTACAGTCTTGTCGAACATCTTGATTTATGGCCACTTCTTGAGATAATCTTCCCTTACCTAATTCTATATGAATAGTTGTCAGGGGTCCACATCTTGTGGATACGGGTTTGGCAATCCCGATGTGCCCTAGCTGGATTCTCACTTTGCTTCAACTTGTCTTGGGTGAGATCCCTTCCTTTAATCTTTCCTATCTAGTCTAATCTCTCTTGACTGACTCTTGTTCTTTCTAACACCGACGCTATTAGTGTTAAGCGTGGGAACGAGTACTCAGAATTGAAGAGGATTTCTGCGGATGTTCCGCAAGGCAGTGTGCTGAGACCCATCTTGTATCTATTGTACACGAGGGATTTGCCTAATCGTGAGGAAGTTACCGTGGCAACATTTTCTGACGATACTACGATCCTAACAGTGGGCGACGAGGTTGAAGCACCAGCAAACAAGCCCCAGAGCTCTATTGCAGAAGTATGTGCATGGAACAAGCGGTGGAGAATCAAATCAGTTCGTATCAACAGAAAAGCAGATCCAGTAAGGGTTTATATTAATGGGCTGTAAATCCCATATGTTAACACAGCACAGTATCTAGGTATGACGCTGGATAAAAAGCTTACACGGAAAGAGCATGTCAAGAAAAAGAAGGAGGAGCTCAATATAAAATACAGAAAAATGTATTGGCTGTTAGGGAGAAACTCGCAACTAACAGTTGAAAACAAACTTTTGTTGTACAAACAAGTTCTGAAGCCTGTGTCGACTTACGGAATTCAACTGTGGGGTTGTACAAAGAAAAGAACTTAGAAAAGATACAAATCTTTCAAAACAAAGTACTCAGAAGCATAGTGGATGCTCCTTGGTATATAAGGAACGACAACCTACATAGAGACCTCAATGTAGAATATGTCAGCGAAATAATAACAAAATATGCAGACAAACATGATCAGAGGATTCAGATCCGCGATAACCCAATAATGCGACACGTGGTGGAAGAAGCTCCACACGTCCTGAGGCGACTCAAAAGACAGAAGCCACATGATCTGGAATCGCAGAACAAAGCAATTAATATGTATAGATCCATGAAACTCTACGTGAAAGAAAGACAGAATAATCTTGGGATAAGCCACTGGGCTTCACCTCATCACCTGTGAAGGAAACATGAAGGAAAAGCTGCTGGATGAGGTTGGTCAGTCGTAGCATTAAGGGAGGTGTTTTTAGTGGGTTAGAGTCCCACACTACTAGGAACTACGGCGTTCCTAGTGTCTATACAGATTTTCACCTACCCTCGGAAAAAAGTAGGAGGAGAAGGAGAAGAAGAAGAAGAAGAGATTGCTTAATCATATTATTAGTATATAATATGTATTATTCGTGGATATCCGTGTAAATATAACTGTACAAGCCATTATGTGTACGAGGGTCAGTTGAAAAGTTCGCGGAGCGACATCTATAGCTCAGTGGTAGAACTAAAATCTTTCGTGTGCTGCAAGACGTATATTTCGCGTAAACACCTGTTAATATCCAGATATATATCTGTCAATTTATTCACCAGCTGTTTGAAATTTTCTGTCACGCGTATTTTTAAAACGCACAAAATCAAACATTGCGTTATGATGAATTTCCTGTTAAAAACGTTTTAGCCCCAATGGAAAATAAAAACAAAAATTGTAAATGTGTAAGGAGATGCTGCGCCTTAAGAAACAACGGTTAGTGGGGGCACACTCGAGTTTAAACGTGGTCGTACAAGCACTGAAGACGATCCCAGCAGTGGACGTCCATAAAGTACAACAAAAAATGGCTCTATTGAAAAAATTTCATAGGCTGTTGGAAGACCGAAGATTGAGGAGTGAATGGCGTTGCCGAAATCACAGGAATCTCATATGACCGTAAAGCAAAGCACTGAAAATCGTAAAGCACTCGGGCTTCAGCCAGGCGTACATATACCGCACGCGGCGAACCGAAGGGGTTCCGGTTCCGCCCCCCTCCTTCCTGTTAGCACGCTTCTGGTAGGACACCATCGGCTACGGTCGCTTTGACCGAAACCTTGGCATTGGGCCGGGCTCTCTTTCCAGAGGCATACGCCATCAACTGTGTTGAGCCTTTCTCCCACATGACATCCTCTCATGCCTCCCGGTATGGAAGTAGTCACGTTTCCGGTTTTGTGCCGTCTTTGTCTGCAACATGTTGCAAAACTGCTACTTACTTTCGGTGTCTCCACCACAGTTATCGCAGCTATAAGTTGTTGTAGAACTATACCGTTGTCGTCGTGTAGCGCTTGATAATGGTAGAGACATCGAAAGGCGTCACCCAGTACGAAGCAAGCAGCAGTTCTTCAGCCAGTCATGATAAAGTTGGTATGACAAAAACCTTTAACAAAATTAATTTTTCTCTCCCCCTCTCTTTCTCAACCTCTCTCTTCTCTTTTCTGTTCTCCCACAAGTACAAGACTGGTCCGACCCAAACCCGACTTTTCTTTTAATCAAATCAGTTGAATGTATTCTATAAGCTAATGAGCTGGTTGGAATCTCGCTGAGATCCGCTAGCGTGGTATAAATTCCCTTCCGATGGTCAATTGACTTCTCTGTATCTTAGGCAGTGGCGGTTCGTCCATAACGTTCAATTGTTCAGTGAACCATCTAAATAGTTTAAATATGTTTAAGGATTTGTTGAGAGAATGGTTTCATATTTAAATAAAGAAATTTGTGAGATTATCTTGTTAACTGAACAATAATCGATCTGCGTAATAGGCGAATTGCTCGCTGGTACTGCTTGCGGTGCAGAGCAGCTCTCAGCACCTCCTAGACTACGTAAGAGGGCTTTGAAGGGGAAACTCACTTCACGCAAAATTACATTGAACTGTCGCTAACGTTCCAGCTTAGTTCCGACGAGGGCCGAACCCCCCCCCCCCCGACCGGGAATGTCAAAATTTTCATTATACCACCATTCGCCATTCTTATGATTTTTACCCCACATGATTTACCTGTTTACCTTCAGTTTTGTGTCAGATTTCTGTGGTTCATTTAGTACGCAATGAAAATATCTGCAGTGAAGTCTTTGTACTCCGAAAATAAAGTGTGTTTAATGTAGTCATTAAATAATTATAGTAACGTCAAGCTGACCGAAGCGTGCATAACCTCCAGAGTCCTTGCTGGTGTTTTTTGTGTAAGTGTTCAGGTATTTCTTATGTTTGTGATCAGTTCAGTGATTTGGTAAAATGAATGGCGTTCAATCTATTTTGAAAACAAATTTTTCTTCTCTCCCTCTTTATTGAAGATGAATGTAAAATTAAGGAACTCGGTAGGCCGTTTTCCGATTTTAAATATTAAACATAAACATTTGACTATAGGCCTACTTTTATTTTAACTATATATTTTTAGAACAATTTACAAATAGCATAAACACAACGTAATATTAGGCCTACCTAAAGTTGTCAACAGTCAGTTCTTCATGTTGAGACCCACCCCGTGTGTTATTTGGAATGGGATAATTGCTCTTATCTTAGTAGAAACATTCAGGCATTGAACCCCAAATGTTAGAAACACGAGCCGCCACTGATCTTAGGTTTTTTCATTTGATGATGATATGCTTGCGGCGTACTCGAGGTGTTTCGCACGTCAGCGCGAACCTACGAAACGGTAGACACGCTGCGTTTTTTCATTACACATTAGATCACTCTTTTTGGCAGCATTTCGGAAAGTCTAGTACATGAGGGAATGCAGAAATTCTTCTCCTTCTTCTTGTAGCTTCTGTTGGGTCTTAGCTTCTGCAACAATCCTTCTCAACTCCTCTCTATCATTCGCCAATACTTTCCAGCCTCTTATACCCGTCAAGCAATGTCTCTAGTGGTGTCGCCCATCCATCTTTATCTTGGTGGAACCCTCCTTCTTCTTCCATACAATTCCCCTTCCAGGCGCTCTTAACCATTCCTATACCCTCAGTTCTTCCAACGTTCCCCCCGACTTATTCTCTGTGCTTTGATGAACCTTACTACGTCTTTCCCTTCAATAAGTGCGTTCAGTTTTTTGTTTTCCCTTATTCTCCAATTATCTCCTTCTTACATCAGCCGTGGCTCTACAACCCTTGGTGGGTCCTGGTCTGCTCCAAGAGTCGATTCCATTCTTCCTATTGCGTGCCCTGGCTTTCCAGTTTCTTATGTTCAGCTTTCTGAGGTCCTCCTCTATCTGGTCTTTGAATCTACTTCAGGGTCTTCCCCTTTTTCTACTACCCATTGGTTGCTGGTAGAAAATACGTTTCGTAGGCTGCCCTTCCTCCATTCTCTCTATTTGTCCAACCCACCTTAGCTTGTATATTTTGATTATCTTGACAATGTCCGGCTCTTTGTAAAGATGGTATAGTTCATAATTATAGCGCCTGCGCCACGTTCCATTTTCTTGTACTCCTCTAAATATTGTCTTTCACAGCAACTTAGAAGTCTCTCGCTATTTTTCTCATTGTACAGGTCTCTGAAGCATATGTCAACCTCCTTCATTAAACGCACCAAATACCATACCCTTCTCAAGACTATTCTTCAAACCTTCTCGGTTGGTTCTCATCACTTTCCGGAAAGGTCCATGTTTCACAGCCGTATGTCGCACCATGCTCGTGTACATCTTCATTTTGGCTCGTATTTTAATCAACTAAACATTTTTATACTGGCAAAAAAACAGGTATGGTTTCCTCACATAAAATGTAATAGAGTACAAAATATCGAAAGAAAAAAAATGTTGAAACAATTCAAGTAATAGTCAATGTAGTTTGTTTCTGTATTCTAGTTAAAGTCAGAGTGTGCAGATAGCAGCAACTCATTTAACCATGTTATAAACGTTTTCTGTAGTTGAACTATGTACCCATAGATGGCAATACGTGTTCGATAGTTTTTGGAAACTATAGTATAATTTCCAAAAGATTAAAAAAAATAACTAGTGCCAGTAGTTTAGTTTAAAGTTAGTAAGTAAAGTTTTGAAGTTCGTTTCAAAATCACGTCTAAAAACGTTTTTAAAATATTAAAATAATATAATTTTTATATCTCATAATCATATGTTTCAGATTCTTGTAACATTTTACTAATTTTAGTAAAACTCATAGAATAAAGTTTAGCAACTAATTCCTAGACTGGGAGTTCAGAAGACAATATTTTTAACATTATTGTGTCAAATAATGTTGGACTTTTGGAAAAAGTGTAGAGAGATTTTATACTGCAAAATGTAATAATCGTTTATTTTCTGGCATTAGTTTTGCACTACAAATCGTTAGCAACAAGTATTCACAAAACACATCTATTTTTAAATTTCTTTAATTAAAACAAATGCAAAAATTTGCATATTAAACATATGTGTACTATATGTTAACGTATTAAACATTTTAAATTAAAGCATAATTAAACATGCTATTTGTGTTAATCTACAAAAGGCAAATGACATGATTACTAATTGCTAAGTTGATCTCACCCTAGTGGTTTGAGAAGTTAAGTGGTTAAATGGTTGAGTTGGGTAATAAATTTAATTACCAAGGTTTTGTAAAAAAAAAAATTTTGCTCTATGTTTTATGCCGCTTTCAAGTTTTGATCACCAATGTTAAGCAGTTATTTATTAAAAAACAGCACAAATAAAAAAACAAAGCTGCCAACTGTCCAGCTGCTGAAAAAAAATGTTTTAAAAAGGCATAATGCCATCAGATCCAGACTGACACAAGGCAGTAATCTTATTGACCCAGCAAGCAAATGGTGAGAGGGGTTCACTTTAAGAGGGGGGATTATGGAAAGCTGGACCATTCTTTAAAGGTCTAAAGTATATATGATAGGAATGAGTGAAGATACAAATACAGTTTGTTATTATAAATACAGTAAGCTTATTGCTGTACAAGTATAAAATCATATCTGTGTTTGTCAGTTCAAAGTTCTTTTGATAATCATCTTTGATAACACAATCAAATAATAGCCCGATTAACCAATAGTGCAATTTACTAAAAGCGTGAATAACTAATGGGCCGATTATAAATAGCGGAATCAACTAATGGTCAGATTAAGTAATAGAGCCATTCACAAATAGCCCTAAAAAAATAGCGCAATTAACTAATAGCCCGATTAAATAATGGTGGAATAATTACAGCCAGGTTAACTAATAGCGAAATTAACTAATAGTCCTATTAAATAATAGCACAATTAACTAATAGACTGATCAGCTAATAGCGTGATTAAATAATAGCCCGATTAACACATAGCGCAATCAACTAATAGACAGTTTAACTAATAGCTGTATTAACTAATAGACAAATAATTAATAGCCCGATTAACTAATAGCTCGATTAACAAATAGTGCAATCAACTAATAGCCCGATTATCTAATAGCGCAATGAACTAACATACCGTTTAACTAATAGCGGAATTAACTCATAGCCCGATTAACCAATAGCGCTATTTGCTAAAAGCCCGATTAACTAATAGGCCGATTATAAATAGCGCAATTAACTAATAGCCCGATTAACAAATAGCTCAATTAAATAATATACCTTTTAACTAATAGCGCAATTAACTAATAGCCCTATTAACTAGTAACGTAATTAACTAATAGGCCGATTAAATAATAGCACAATTAAGCTAGTGTTTGCTCACTACACCACACGCATAAATTTCAAATGGCGATTCTTTCAAAATAATTTTTCCTCTTTTGAAGTATTCCAGTAAAGTAAATTTTACATGGAAAGGTTAACAGCCCCTCGCATAACCCCCAATCTGGAGGACCATGTGCATTGATTTTGTGGCACACAACCCCTATCTTTGTAGACCCTATCTACCAAAGACCCCTTGACCTTTGTAATTCAAGAATGAGTTACAAAGGTCTATTTATACCTTGCATACAATCTGCCAGAAATACTACTATAAGATCTCAAATACTAAGACAAAATCAATGGCCTTCCTAGCGAAGAACACTGTAAGAGCAAAAATTGTAATTGATAATAGTGTTTGGAGCAGGTATCGCATTGTAATTGATAATAGTGTTTGGAGCAGGTATCGCATTGTAATTGATAATAGTGTTTGGAGCAGGTATCGCATTGTAATTGATAATAGTGTTTGGAGCAGGTATCGCATTGTAATTGATAATAGTGTTTGGAGCAGGTATCGCATTGTAATTGATAATAGTGTTTGGAGCAGGTATCGCATTGTAATTGATAATAGTGTTTGGAGCAGGTATCGCATTGTAATTGATAATAGTGTTTGGAGCAGGTATCGCATTGTAATTGATAATAGTGTTTGGAGCAGGTATCGCATTGTAATTGATAATAGTGTTTGGAGCAGGTATCGCATTGTAATTGATAATAGTGTTTGGAGCAGGTATCACATTTTAATTATTTGGGATGTATATCTCATATAGGAAGGACAACGATATCAAAAGAAAGTTTAATAAATTTTAGTTATACCTGAGGAACAATAAGACAACTATTGAAGAGTAAAACACAGAGAGGAACACAGCTAAAGTTCTATTAGATCATGGATGTACCGACTTAATATGGATGTGTGTGTTATGGAAAGGGGTAAGGCTGAAGCAATAAGTGGAAAGAAGTAGTTTCTATGAAAACATTTCATTTCGAAAATGATTTTAAATATAAATCTTAGAACATGGAAGTCATGTATGGTTCTCCATACCGATATTTTATTTTTATATTACATTTTATGTTTAATTCACTAATTTTTACTATACTGCTAAGCCACTTACTAAATTACATTTATTATAGTGCGCGTACGCGCGTATGAAAGAATGTGTGCGCGTGCGAGTGCGCGCTAGAGGGGGGGGGAGTGGCGAGCGCTCGTTTACTACACACCTGTACATATGCTAAAACAAAACCAAAACTATAATATCAATACATCAAAACAATTATTTCTACTGGAATTTCAAAAACGATTTTTTGGATGATCACAATAATGTTTTTATAAACACTGTAAAAATACGGAACTGTATTGGCTGCCGTAAAACACTCAAGATCCGTTTTTTACCTACAGAAATTTAGAAAGTCTAACCTACGTTTGAATATCACTTATTTTGTGCTAATAATATAAAACAATTCTTACCTTTTCAGTGCTTACTTTCATGCAGTTTACATCACTCTGTTAGGCTATAATAAACACACTTTGTAATAAGCGCGGTAAAATGTACGGACGTCTTCGTTAAAATTCGTACCATAATCAGCGAAACTCCCCACCATGCCAGTTGCGTTTCTCAGTCAGCGCTGTGTCTTTTGGCTTTTGGCAGACGCAAGTAGCAGCTCTGTGGAAAACATGGTCCTCGAACATGTTCCTAATAAGGGGAAAAAAAATATCTTGAGGTAATTTCAGTATAAATATTAAATATATATAAGACTTAATGGTCACACGCATTAAAAGCAATAAAATTAAATGAATCAAAAATTCTGCAAAATGTTTGGTAATTGTGCTTGATCTAAACTAAGCTCAAATTGCGGTGAAATATTTCTTTTCCTATTCTTCTATACAATATAAACACGAGAAAAATAATTTTAAACGGCGGTCGAACCTATTTACGGAGAAAAAAAATTAAATAATTACTCACATAAGAACGCATGCAACAGCGGGTGAACGCCATATTCACTCTGTGTACACCGGTACAGGACGGCGCGTGACGTCACCGCTTGTACATCAGCTGTCGCTCCAAATAGGACTTTGGGATGTTATCTAATATGAATATAAGATGGAAATATGGATGACACCCGAAGTTCGCCGCCAAAGGCGGCGGTTAGGTTCGGAGGGGCGGCCCGAAGGGCCGCGGATATAGTTCATTGTTTCATATAATTCTTGCAAAAATTAAGGCGAACCATTTTTCAAACATTTACAAGCGAGTTGGATGAAAAGCGAGTTGAGCCGATAACTCGGCGGCGGTTAGGTTCGGAGGGGCGGCCCGAAGGGCCGCGGATATAGTTCATTGTTTCATATAATTCTTGCAAAAATTAAGGCGAACCATTTTTCAAACATTTACAAGCGAGTTGGATGAAAAGCGAGTTGAGCCGATAACTTCGCCGCCGAAGGCGGCGGTTAGGTCTGGAGGGGCGGCCCGAAGGGCCGCGGATATAGTACATTGTTTCATATAATTCTTGCAAAAATTGGACTGTATGAAAAGCGAGTTGAGCCGATTGCTGAAACCCGCGGACAAATTTTGCCAAACGCCAATTAATGACGTCGCGTTTATGCAACTGACGTAATGCTGAGAATTGATTGGTACTTAGAAAACAATCAACGGTTGAGTTCAAAATTTTATAATCTCTCATTTGTAATTGGTTAAGACAAAAAGAGCGGATTGACCGTTGAGAGAAAACGCGCGAATTTCACCATAAGCCGCATAGCATAGTGTTGCCGCGTCAGGTAGTGTTGTGTGCGAATGCAATATGTATTTTGTGATTTTCAGTGCTTTAGTTTGTGTAATTGTGTGGTGTTATTAATTATGGTTTAATTATTTCTGTTGTTTAGGGTTATTTACTATTATTAACATTTGTAACATTATAAATTTTAATACCTAACATTTTAATACACAATGGCCTGCTCAGCTATTCCGTGCGAGAAGAAGCCAGACGAATGCATTCGGATGAGTGGTTCTGAGATTATTGACTTTTTAATAGCCCACGAGGTTATTAAATGGTCAATAAATTGTCCTACGCGTGGCTCCTTACTTGAACTGAATAGAAATACATTATATTTTCGGTGGGGTCAGAATTTGCGAGAAGTGGTTGCAAAAAAAAAAAAAAAAAAAAAAAAAAAAAAGGAGGTGTAACATCATGTGGTCCGCACGAGAAGGGAGTTTCCTGTCAAATACCCGCTATCCTGTCTCAACCTACTTCAACCTGGTCTGCCATTTCCTACATACCAAACCGCCTCGCCAACGCTTTCTCATGTGGAACTGTGGTGTGACCTCCCACTTCATCGTCGACTGGGACAGTTTTTGTCGAGAAGTATTTATTTTCGACGCCCAGCGCTCCTCAGCCAAACTGGGGGGCCCTGGAAAGACTGTAGAAGTCGACGAGGCCAAATTTGGGCGTCGCAAGTATAATTGGGGCAGGCTCATTAAAGGGTAGTGGATGTTCGTGGGAGTAGAACGCGGTTCTGGAAGGTGTTTTATGGTACCGGTGGAGCGCCGGGATTCCACTACTCTGCTCAAGGTCATTGAGGAGTGGATTCTTCCAGGCACAACTATCATGAGAGATTGCTGGAAAGTATATGATTGCCTGGAAGAAGCGGGGTTCATTCACCAACGTGTGAATCACCAGCTACACTTCGTGGACCCCGCAACCGGCGCTCATACTAACACCGTGGAGAAGGCATGGAGAGAAGTCCGCCATGGTATCCCACGATTCGGCCGGAGAAAACATCATTTCGTTGGATACCTGGCGGAATTCATGTTCAATCGCGTCCACGCCTTTTTCAGAGTCGCAGCCGAGTTGTATCCCCCGACACATTAAGGTAAGATTTTCATCTTTTCATAATTATATGCATGGATTCCATGTCACCGTGTGTGTGTGTGTGTGTGTGTGTGTGTGTGTGTGTGTGTGTGTGTGTGTGTGTGTGTGTGTGTGTGTGTGTGTGTGTGTGTGTGTGTGTGTGTGTGTGTGTGTGTGTGTGTGTGTGTGTGTGTGTGTGTGTGTGTGTGTGTGTGTGTGTGTGTGTGTGTGTGTGTGTGTGTGTGTGTGTGTGTGTGTGTGTGTGTGAAATATTTCTTTTTCTATTCTTCTATGTTATATAAAGACGGGACAAATAATTTTAAACGGCGGTCGAACCTATTTACGAAAAAAAAAATTAAATAATTTCTCCCATAAGACGCCAAAAAACGCCATATTCACTGTGGCAAATGATATTGGTCGATTTAGTAGTGGAAAAACACGTGTTATTTCCCGCGTAAACTTATGAAGTACACCGCTGGGTACTCCGCGTAATGTCGTCATACTCGTCATTCGCTGCGCATTTGTGCGCCGTCGCTCAGTTAAAATGGCGGCCATTCACTTCACATGCGCGCTTATGGGAGTAATTATTTAATTTTTTTTCTCCGTAAATAGGTTCGACCGCCGGTTAAAATTATTTTTCTCGTGTTTATATAGTATAGAAGAATAGGAAAAGAAATATTTCACCGCAATTTGAGCTTAGTTTAGATCAAGCACAATTACAAAATTGTTTATTTTAATTATTTAAGGTAAAATAACTACTTTTGGGTACCCCTACTTTTAAATAATTACGTATTTAATAGTTATAACTGTATCTACAAATGTAACTCATGTTTGAAAAGTTTTACCAAAAGCCAACAATAGTGGAGGGAACAATTGGTTGATCGAACGTTGAACCTTCGAAGCGGTTAGAAATTGTGATATTTGTGATTGCCGCGTTGCTGGTTTGGAAAGTTGTGTTCGATGTTTACGTAAGTTTAGCCGTGGCTGAATGGTAAGCATTCATTTCTATTCTCGAAGACTTAAATAAAATAATTGTTGGGGTTTATTTTAGTTGCCTAATAAAGTCTTATATTTTTATAATACGTTATAATTTGATACGTAGAGGTGGGCTAAACTGTTATTTTAAAATAATAGGTATGAAAATACCGTTCCAAAAACATAACAGGTTCAAATACCTGTTGTTACATATTTATTATACATAACCTATATTATCCTTTGTAAGTAACTCGTTTTAGGTTTCCTGCAGGTCTCCTATGTAATATCTTCAAATAAATACACTGCAAGTAGGTTTATTTTCACCTAGATAAACCTATTAATATATTAATAAACCTACTTGTGTATTTATTTGAAGATATTATATAACCTATACTATAAAATTTGTTATAAGAAATAAATTGAAACTAAAAGTATTAACAGTGTTACTTTACACTGTGAACTTATTAAATTATTACTGTTTAAAAGAAAATAAGAAACAAGAGAATTTATAGGCCTATCTCCCTTTGGGAATACCAATTTAAGTTTTCACTAGGAGTAAACAAACTAACATTGGTTAGACAAATCGGTTGCGAAACTCGGGGCAATGAAATAATTTAGAGTACACGTAATACCACAACAAATAATGTGATAAAAACATCAGAAACATATAATAAAAACAACAGTAAGCCACAAGAGTGAATGAGAATAAACAAAATTTTACAAATAAAAATAATAAAAACACTAATAAAATAAATATAAATAAATAAATAAAAACTTATAAATAATAAGCAACAACAAAAGTAAATTAAATGCATTACATACCTGGATAATCTTCAGATTCATTCACTAATGTACACAGAATATACAAGTCATGAAATCTCGCACCTCTATTTACATTACAATCTGCTTCACTTAACACATTATAAATAAAATTAAACAATTGAATTGTTTTTAAAATACTGGGATTTCAGTTATTCAAACACTAGGCCTATTTTAAATTCGCATTCAAAAATATCAGCTGTTGCACTTTCCTTTATGTTAACCGTGTTCAGATATTTAAGGAACAGGACTAGATAAAATGCATAAATGTCCATTACAACAATCTCATCATTTACGTGAGATGTGTAGTGAAGTTATAATCACATTAATAAAAAGTATAGTATACCCTATCAACATCAGCCACTCTATAGGTTATAACACAATATAATTCGTTATTTCAAAATTTACCAAGTTGGTGACTAGTATAATATATAATTTATTAGCATATAATCTGTATTATATATCTGCATATCACACGAGAATAAATGTAACATCAGGATGAATTTTTTCTTTTATTAAAAACTGCTTTGTCTTTTTGCGCAGAACGAAGTATTCAGGACCAAAAAGTGGCTTCGTACTAGTTCGTACTCGAAGTACGCTTGATACTACTGTAGTTGTTCCTAAAATACTAGGTGTTCCAAAAATACTACTGTTCCTCTGATACGCTTAGTATTTGTAATACGTGTTTACTTGTTGTTCCTTGTAAAAATGTAAAATTTTTACCTTATAGCCTGAACCAGTTTTCGCTTATTATAAGCTTCGTCAGATGAAGTTTTCTGAGTGTTCCCACTCAGTAGTATTATACTTATAATTAGTTAATCAACGGCACACATCATGGACAATAAAATCCAAGAACATATTATGTAATAATAAGAATTATAATAAAAATACAAGGTTTGCACAGATTAAAATAAAAATTGGTAAATAAAATATAATATTATACTGATGGCTAACTATTAGTCTAAGACACTGAAAGTTAAAAATAAACTAAGTTTAACAAAAGGGAAGCTGCACACAAAGAAATTATTTTCAAAAATATATATATTGACAAGCTTCATGTTAAAAATGTTATTACGATTTTTTGAAATATAATTTTAACTATATAAGAATAATGTCATAGTATGTTTGTAACTACCAACAAAAAACTTTAAAGTCCAATAACAATACAAAAATTCTGATATACAGTAGAGTCGGCCTATCTTTTTAACTTGATCACTGGGAATTTGAATCCCTCCTACTTCATTAATAGTATGAAAAATTTCAAAATATTTGGTAAGTGCATTAAAGTATAGTTAAACCTTTATAGTCCAGACTGTGCGTAATCCAGACGTCCAATAACAAAACAATTTTGTACATGCACCCTAAGTAGGCCTAACTTATACTAAATATATCAAGCGTTACAGACATGTATAATCTGTAAAAAATTTAACGTATTATAAGTTAATGTAAATAATATTTTAAGTTATGTAATTGTACGCTGAGTTCAGTATGATGAAAATGAAATACAAAGAGTTCAGTACAATATTATGAAATTCTGTACATTGATAATGGGAAAGTCAATTTGTAATTAACAAAATAAATTGTCAAGTACGATGCCTTAAACAAAAACATGTACCCAAGAAAAATGTACAATGAGTAGTGTAGCAAGAGACAAACTTATTATTTGGTACAGGAAGTGACTTATCTGATTAGGCTATCTAATTGATTACATCAAGCCTAAGCATGACGATACATTAATATAAAATGGGAATGTTTATAACTGCTCTTAACTCGTTTGCTTTATTCATTCCTTTAATCTTAATTTTGTACCGTACATGGTAGACTTCAGTATTTATATACGAATTTAAATAAATACTTTGTATAGTTCTACAGACACTGTATTTTCCTGACAGTTGTTTCGCCAGTTACATCAGCCTTCAGAGTTTAAATTTTAACTCTGCAAATTGTGATTATTGCAAATTTGATTGTACTAGGGATGTGTACTGCTTTAGACTGAACTCTTGTGTCCCTGAGAGGAATGCCACTTCGAGAGAAAGAGAGTAGACACCATATGTAGTGGTTGTAAACAAACGACTGTTATTGAGAAATACTGATTCACATTATATTATCAAAACTCACTTAACGCTCATTTTTCTCACATCTAAAAAAATATGTTTCTCCCAGATTCCTGGAAAGCACAAGGTACTTTAATGCATCATTTCAATTTCTGGTTTTTCAATGAACACTTTTCTTTTACTTCTACATTTATTCCGCTTGAATCCCACACTTTTAAACACTCGTGTTAATGTTTTAGTGCCCTGTGGGAAATGGATTCTTTTTTTCGCAATAGGTAGGAGTTTTTTTAACAGTGGGCACAATGTTTTCATTTCAATAAAAATCCTGAACAATATTTCTTAACTACACACTTACCAAAATCATCAAGAAAAAGTTTCCTATTCTCACGTGTATTAGTTTTTTTTTTCTGGTCTGGAGAGTTTTCTTTCTGGTCTGCATTTCCTTTGCTTTCTCAAGTATTTAACGAAGCCTTCCTATTTATTACAGTAATATGCAGCGCGTTGCTTGCTTGATTCAGTGGGTATGTCAGTGAGTTTTGTTGGTTTTCTTCATCACATTTTTCCGTTATATTACTAATTGTTTCGTGACCTTCACTATGAACAATGACACTTCTTCTTCTTTCTTTCGATGACCCTTGAAGAGATATTGTGAATAGGCAGCTACAAACAAATAAATGGGAGGATAATTCATGCACTAACTGAAAGTAACTAAAATACACTAGTCTTAAACGACAGTTCAAAATTATTTAATGTTACTACAACACAACTACTTGAAAAGTACTAAGTTGTAAACACAAAAGCAATAATATGTCTTTGTACGTCTTTGAATCCACTTAATTCCACAACGGTGAAAACCAGACTGCAATAAAATTACAAAGTCTGTAACATCTGATCGCCTTTGTGAGTTGATGCCAGTTTGACTGTGAATAGGATCATGAATCATTGGCCTTGACAAACTAACAACACTAACATAGACACACTCACTCATACTTTATCCCCTCCATCAGAGTTACAGAGTTCAGTCTCATGCAGTAATGAAGTGTTGTTGTTATGATATTTTGTATATTAAGTGTGCGTTGTCTCCTTAGGAAAGCTTGATTAACGTTACACATGATGAATTCATTCTTAAAAGTAATACCACTGATAATATCTTCAAAACAAATTGAAACTAGTCTGGCTACTTTTGTATGGGAATGTAAATAAACGTAATAAAGGAATTTTAAGACTTAATTACAACAAATTATTAATTTATAAATAACATTTAATTATAAAGAATTATACTCTTTAATTATTAATGGAATGTGAATGTATATTGAATTTAAATGTCATTATAGTGACTGTTTTCTCTACAGTCAATCTTAAGTAGACCAATAGACATAGTGTAAAGAATCATATAACTTAGTGCTTGCTAAATTATGGAAACAGGTGTTTTTATGCAGTGGAGAATGCTCGTGAGTTTGAAATAGAGTATTATAATATTTTTTTTTTATATTTAAGGGTTTATTTAAGAAACCCTATAAGCAACAAAATAAAATTTTGTGTTAACTACTTCAACCTGATGTTTAAATGTTTTATAATCTTGCTTGTTTACGGTGTTTCAATATCAGTTGCGGCTCTACAATCCTTCATGGGTGCTGCGTTTTTTAAGATTTGTTTCCATTTATTCATATTCTTTGCTCTAGTCTTCCACTTTCAAATATGAAGCCTTCTTATAATATTTTTATGTGACCCTTAAAACAAATCTTTGTCTCTTCTATAGACCCACAGAGAGTCCTTTGTAGTCTATTACCCACAAGACCAAGTCCTTTGGGACTTTGGTAAAATATTTGTTTTGTTGGGCTGTGTTTCTTCCATTCTTTCTGTCCTATTATCCACCTCAGTGTCCTCCCCTCCCCCCATCTCTTAATGTCAGGATTTCCATAGAAATGAATGGTATAGTTCAGTATTGTGGCATTGTGCCAAACACCTCCTTATAGATCTGTCTTAACTCCCTTCACTCAAAACCCATATTGCTCATTACTTTTTGTTAACATCTATATTTGAGCCATATGTTAACATTGATTTAATATGTGTTTTATAGAGTGTACATTTAATGTCTCTTGAAATGGCATCTGATCTTCATAATCCACAGCATGTTGTATTTACCAGATACATTCTTCCCTTTAATTTCAATGGAGATTCCACATACATAAATTCATGGATATATGCCTCCCTGTCTTATATTCCCACTTGGCTTAAAAAAATATATATTGTATCATTGTATTGCCCTTTTAAGGTAGGTCTTAATATTACAGTATTTAGAATAAGCAGTAATAATTTGTGTGTGTGGTTAGACAAAGAGTGTTCATTAGAGCCCAGATTTCTAAGCAAAATGCTTATATTTGCAACGCTTCTATACATAAGCTGCTTCTGCGATTAATCAGTCCAATTGGGGATCAGTATTTGTCACTTGGTTGGTGAATCCCCGATTCTTAACGTCGGTAACTCACCCAGTTGCAATGCATCAGTTGTGTCTTGTTCGTTGTTACGATAAGCTGAATGTGATTGGTGCTGTAGTGGAGTTGAACAATACCTCCCACAAAAGCGTCACAATTGGCATTTTTAAGCAAATACGTAAACTAGTTTGGAAGCAGGCCTAATATTTTTAGTGAGGACGGCAAAGTGTTATTTTGTTTGGTGTGTGAAAAGAATGTTTTAGCAAAGAAAATATATAACGTGCAGCATATTAATACAACACGGCATTAAGTCAGGGTTAAGAATAAATTTGAGTTAAATCAACAAGTGATTACAAGCAGGTGTAGGTGAACAATCGAGTTCAAGTGATACATTTTCCAATTATCTGTGTTTAGTGCTAGTGAGTTCTGACATTCTGTTTTGAAAATTGAATAACGTGTTTTTTTTTTTTTTTTTTTTTAGAAATACACAAACAGAAGGGTGCTTGACGAATCTACAGTGCACGGAAACTATGTGCCAGTGTTTTCAAGACGTAATTTGTAATATCCGTGATACACTGAAGCATGTATAGTAATATTAAAACTAGTTTGGTATTGACACTTGCAATGAAATGGAAACAACATTGCCACACTCTGACCTCGTGGTTTCTACAAGTGGATAAACACTAAACACATTCACATACTTGAAAGACATATTTGAATTGGTATCCAAGTCACTTATTGACAAAATCTGTATAATATTTACCTTATTTCTTCCGTCGTGTAACTTCGTGTTACATTCAATTTGATTAACGCGTTTCGAAACATATGTTTCGTCGTCAGAAATAAATAAAAATTCACTCTTAGCGAGGTCGTTACATATTAAAATTGCAAATATTGGAAAACGATTCCACACATATCCGCGTTACATGAGTGCGCACTTGAGTCGGACCGATCGGACACTGACTATCAATAGCTATTGTGTAAACAGGTTTATTGCGGTATCGTAGAGCAGGTTTTATTTGAAATTTAAATTATCGTTTAGCACGAAGTCACGACTGTGTACGTCATTGTACGCTCTATATATCTCGAATTCTTCCAAGGCGTTCATGTAAGTGCCTTTATTACAAAAATGTATGGGTTTCAAGTTGGAATTAAAGCTTGTATATTTATGATTTTCATTTATCAAGTGACGTGCATAGTTGGATTTTATGTTGGATAGTGTTGTCTGACCCTTCAGATTGTGCTTTGGTGTGTGTTCACAGAAAAACAACATTTAATATGGCTTTTCAAGACGTAACAGTTTACTTTTAAAACATGATATGATATCTGTTAATGTACTTTTAATTACAGTAAGACATTCAGAGATGCGTTTGTAGTGAAGTTGTGTAGCTTATATCGTAGTGAATACGATTCGTTTATTAATTTTTGTTTAGTTGAAGATTAAATTAAATACTTTTATATTGCAATTTTAAATTTAACATTACATCTAACATTAAAGAAAATAAAAACTTGTGTTTATAATGGGTGAACTCCGTTTAATGTAGGAGAGGTATCCAAAAAATAAGTTTCTCTAATTTTTATAGCCTATCCAAGTATGAGCAACTCAGGCAGTTCTCGCGCACAGGGAATTTTAGTTTGGGTGTAGTGGCAGCCCTCGCAGCCGGTCTGGTGGCCGTGAACTCCTCAAGCGTCAGTAGCGAGCCGAACAACATGGTGACTCTACTTCGTTTAGTCGCCAGTTGTGAAATACGTAGTGTTATTTGATTTTTGACTGCAAAAAATGAATCGGCCGTGGAAATTCATCGTCAGTTATGCAGTGTTTATGGTGAAGATGTCATGTCTTTACAAATGGTTCGTCATTAGCGAACAATGTTTATTGAAGGCAGAGAAAATGTTCACGATGATGAACGCAGCGGCCGACCAGCAACTTCGTGCCAAGCCGAGGCCATTACTGCTGTGCGTGATGTCACCGACTCCGACAAGCGGCTCACGCTCAACGAAATCATGACTCTAATGCCACCAAATATTGAAATTAGCCGATCCTCTCTTCACAACATATTGGTTGAAGACCTTCAACTTTCAAAAGTGTGTGCAAGATGGGTGCCACGCTTATTGTCTGACGCCCATAAGCAGCGTCGCTTCACAGCAACACAGTCTTTCTTGCTGTTTTGTACAGATGAAGGTGAAGCCCTGTTTACAAGAATAGTCACTGGTGACAAAACATGGATAGTCACCACCTTTTACTCACATCCTGTGTCTAGTAATTTCATTCATTCACCTCTTTGACAATGGCTTAGTTAGTCGAAACAGCTGTCAGAGTTAATTAAAATTTGTGAAACTTACCAAGTGTTTTTATATATTTTACAAAACCTTTGTATTAATATGTTTAACCAAGTGCCCAACGAGTCATCAATTAATATTGTGTACATAAATAATTTTTGCACTTTTTAAATTATTTTTTTTATATTTTTCCTTGATAAGGGAAACTTACTTTTTGGATACCCCTCATAGAATCACTGTCTTCTGATTCACTGTCACTCGAACAATTCACAGAAATTATCAAATCTTCCACCTGCTGTTCCACTATACCTTCATTTTTCCATGCGTCTTCAATAAGTGACTTGGTGTGTTCGACTACCTTCTTCCCATCTTCTCCAGTAATCATTTGTATGGCTTTATTTGTTAATTTTTTGACTTGAGTCATTATGAATTTTGTATTATTTGTGGCAATGTATGTGACAGTGATATGGAGGCAACTGGATGACTTTATGACCGTAACTTTCAGCCAACTCGTCAAATTATTAACTAGTACTAACTCTATCAACTCAGCCTTTTCATATCCTCCGTCAATGGAATGTTTTGACATTTTAATTTTTTTCCAAGCCATTGTTGGAGCCTTGTCTTTAATCACTGAATGGTATGGTTGTGTCCATTATGATCACTGAATTGGGAGGAATGTTCTTTAATAGGAATTCTTCAAACCACATTTTAAGTTTTAAATTTATTGTGATTCATTTCTTTGTGATAGAAGTCTTTTTCGATTTAAATACATTGAGGCAATTGGGAATAAACCCCTGAGAATTTCTGGCATGGATAATTATAAGTCTTCCACCTTTTCCAATTCGCACTGGCATAGTTCCCGCCTTAGAATCGTCCAATAAAGAACCAATACTTTTTTAAAGATTGTCCTGCATTCACCCATGTTTTGTCAACCCAATGACGTTATTAACATTTTCATTTATTACACGTCTAAGAAACCTACAGCGAGAAGCAGCTACGTGTTGTTACTCCATTAATAGTTTTCTACCCGAAATGGTAATAAATTTAAATCCCAAGTATTAATTATGGACCATAAAGACGAGTGGCTACCTGTGAAAAGCGCTGCATTATGAAGAGTAACTAGTAGCTTTTTTTTATTGTAGGATACTCTTTACGACTGTAATATTCATATACATGGCGATGGATCCGGTCTTATGCAAAAGCATCCAGATTAGTAACACGTTTTTCTATCCGTCTTTTTTTTACGTGGTGTTTCCAGTTTAGAAGGGAAACTTACTCGCTTTGTTTAAACTTCTCCTTACCTATCATTGCGACCGTATTTTTACTTATAGAGAGTGCAGCTGCTGTTCTATCGACAACTTGACTAACTGAAATCAGAGGCCCACCATGTTCTTTCTCTGTCTCGAAATAATCTTGTAGAGAACTAACAAATTCTCTGGACTGCCCTCTAATTGGTACTTCGCGGCCGGAAATATGTGTTTTCTCTTTTACCGGGTGTATTCGTGCACGCACAAATTCCATAAAATGACAAAAAATAAAGTAAATTTTACTTAGATAAACATGTTATTTAAACAGGCTTACGCTTATTTCATTAATACAGTAAACCCTTGATTTAACAGACAAATTGGGGCTGAGGGGTGACCGTAAAATCGAAAGTCCGTTAAATCGCGAATTTTGTTTTTTGAGGATATATTTAAATCAAAATAGGCCTATAACATAATATCATTCCAATATTTTATGTACACACCTTTGTTTATTTATGCTGGATAAAAGCATCAAGATTCAGTTGTTTTCCACCAGGATGTTGCTTATTTATTACTAACTATCTAAACTGTCTAAAATGATCATAGTAAGCACACACTTCCGGATCTGAAGTACCACCCTCGCAGCTTAGAGCTAGAAAAAGATAGGTGTAATTCACTAATACTAAGCTCTCAACTCTTGCTTTGATGGCGACTCTTAAAATTATCTCAGGGTATCGAAATGATTATTAACACAATTTGAATTGAATGAATCCTAATTTTAATAAACTCTTCATTAACACATTACAAGTGTACATACAATCTTAAAATGATTTACAATATTGAATTTTTAGCTTCTCATCAATTCTCATTTGAAAGTAGGTTCTTAGACAGATTGAATTGCCAATAGTAATAGATTTAACAAAAGATACATGAATTATTATGAGTTTTAATGTTCAAATTTGTTTACTTGTTTGTTGAATTCCGTTTGTGTTGGTGATTCCTTCCCTCGGAGTCTGCGATCCTGGAGCTTTGCGTTCGTCGGTGATTCGGACGATCCTGTTGTCGACACTCGGTTTCACCTTCACTACACAGCTCACATCTACTTACTGATTTAGTAATTAGTGTATAACTACTATTTATTCTGACACCTTAGTAAATATGTTATTAAGCTGAGTGCTCACAATATCAGTAATTCATACCGAATACACTTCAACGCTGTGTAACTTCCTGATTTACGTGTTAGATTATCTTTGATGTGGATTTCAATAGTTTATCACCAAGTTACAGTATATTTATCACAATGATTACTTTGATTTTAGTATATTTCTTCCACTGCAATAACGGTTTTAATACTATTAATGCACGACACGAATATTGTACTCATACTAACTATCGCAAGTTTAGTTATAAATAAAATCTTCGTCGACTTAATACACGGTGACGAGTCTGATAGCTGTATTGTTCTCCGTAGACTCCCGACAAATTTTCAAACTACGTTTTTTATACACACACAATCCTTACCCACACTCAATACTTACAAATCGCGTTCCCATTGGTTTCAAGTACCGCGATATTTGATTTCCTCCAACCCAACTAGCTAATTTCACCTGCTAAAAAAATGCTTTCTTTCATTCACCAAAAAACAGCGCGTGCCAAACTTATACAAACAAGTGGGGAGAGACGCTATCTTATGCTTGCTCGCTCTAACCTCTCACTCTAATTCTAACGGACTGTATTGTCTGAACACTCAGCTTTCTCTCGCTTTCACTTAAACTTTATTGCTTTTTTTTTAGTACAGTACATTTTTATGATTCTTCACCCTGTATGTGACTTGTATGGTTTTCTCCCCGTCAGACAGTCGCCTCGACAAGGGTGTGTTCTTTTGAAGAACACCGCTATGCTTGCTGCTAACAGTACTTCAACTCAACGTTACTTGCATGTCTTAGTCTAATAAACAATTACTAATCATTATTCTATATAAAATCTGAGTAAAATTGAGTAGCATTCAATTTAACATTATAGAAGACTCCCCTATATGTAGGCGATAATTTCGTCCATGCTGTTTCTTATCGCTGATAATTTAGGACCTCCTGTAACAAATGTTTCTTCATCGTCATCATCATCTCCATCTTCTTGATCGTCGTGTAGAACAGATTCCGCGATCTCCTCCTGACTCAGGATTTGGTAGCCTGGATCACCCTCGCCCAAGTTTAGCACTGTTCTATGTCATTCTCGTTTACTTCTTCACCAGCTTTCTTTACGGTTTCGCAGAAATCAGATGTTTCAAATCCTCTGAAATCGTACTCCGGTTCAGTCCCATTCAGTAACTGTGTCCACCCATTAGCCAATGTTGTTTCTTTCATCTCCTTCCATGCGGCAGCAAAATTAAAGGTGGCGGACTTGATGTTGTATGCACGCAGATTTTACAGCGTTCTAGCTCCTCTCGTGTCGTTTTCATGGTCTTGTTTGTCCTCCAAGACAACCGTCACCTCTTCAAGAAACTTCTTGTACAGCCTTTTGGAGGCAACAATGACTCCTTGGTCCATTGGCTGTAAAATTGAAGTGGTGTTCGGAGGGAGGAAGACGCATTTTATTTTTCCGTCGTTGCTAACTAACTTTTCGGTGTTGGGATGGGCCAGTGCATTGTCCAGTAGTAAGACGGCTTTCACTGCATGCGATGGAATTTTCATAGTCTCTTCTTGAAAACGTCGCACTTCTGGCACAAAATGATTAAAAAAACCAGTCTGAAAAAATACTGGAGGTAAACCAAGCATTTTTTGTACTTTCATAAATGACTGGCAACTGGTTCATTATGTTCTTTATCGCACAAGGTTTCTTTGTGTTTCCGACTATGACTGGAGTAAGTCGATGCGAACCATCAGCATTCGCACACAGTAGGGCAGAAATGCGCTCCTTGTTGAGTTTGCGGCCTGGTATGCTAGTTTCATGTTTGTGCGCCAGAGTATTTTCAGGCACAGCACGAAAGTAGAGACCAGTCTCATCAGCATTGTAGACCTGAGAAAAAAGTGAGACCCTCAGATTCGATCGTTTCCTTTATATGTTGACGAAAAGGCTCAACTTGTTCAGTGTCTGCACTCAGCGCTTCACCACATGTTGATCTATTTGTGATGCCATGCCGTTTACGAAAACGCCAAAGCCACCCATCACTCGCCTGAAACTGGATGCCCATATGTTTCGCCAGTTTATCAGCAGCAGCCCGCAACTCCACACTATGAACAACGATGCCACTAGAACTTGTTGAATAAACCATTTGTACACAGCATCCTCTAATTGTTTGTGTTTTCTGTCTCCCTCATTCTTCGAACTATCAACACTGTACTTTGGTGAAAACTGAATAAGTTTATCTTTATTCTTTCGAATGTCTGAAACGGTTTGTTTCTTTACGCCGTACAGTTCACAAACGTGTGCAACAGACGTGCCACCTTCCAGTTTACTTATTAGTTCAAGCTTTTGCTTTATACTCAAGTTCACACTTTTTTTCTTAATGCCAGACATACTTATGCTGTAATCCACTGATAAAATAATGGACCTTGCTGTAACAACGCAAGTATAAACTCGTTAACACTCTCTATTTAACATGTGCAAGGTTCGTACTATAGGAACACATGTAGTTACATGCTGCGTTCTCTGAATTCTGAATAAACTGATGCAACGCTGTACGAACGTGAACCGCACATGCATACGAATTATCACGAAAATAGCTGAATATTCAAGAGTGAAAAAGCGCATCTGTTGCTATGGTTACGAACTACCGCCAAATTTAATTCACAACCATGGACTTCAAAAACTTAATCGTGATTTTTTTCGTCTCAAAATGATTTATTTTTTTGAATCTTTTTGTCTGTCAAATTCTGTCTGTTAAATCCGAAGTCCGTTAAATCGAGGTCCTTTAAATCGAGAGTTTACTGTAATTGATTCACATGTTTTCACTACACTTAGTTAATTAGTCAGAAATTATAGTTAACAATAAACTTGTATCTGTAATACAATTAGTTTAAGTATTAAACTAACATATTCCCATGAATAATCACAAAGTGTAACCAAAAATACAGCACTCTTAACAGACTTCGTTATATAGAACCTACACTAACAGTTCACTCCGTGGCACGACATTCCACACTATTTTTCATAACAGCACATGTGGGACATCTTAGCAACAGTGTGCGTTGTTTACAGTTTTGAGCACGGCAATTCGTTAAGAGGCACATAGCAGTCAGTTGTTTCCTCAGCATTTCCATCTGTCAATACCAAACTAGTTTTAATATTAGTCTAAAAAAATAGGGATTTCTACTGATGAAACCACAGATGCATCAGGAAAGTGCGTGTGTAGTTCTGTAGTTGACACTATGAAAGCAGGCAGCAGACTTATTTCTTCTTAATATACAAATAGTTGACTGAGTAAATCATTCTACTATTGCAAAAATTTTTCAATTACGCATTAACTTTTTTCGGCCAGAACGGCATAATTATGTATTGGTATTTCTCAGCTATGCTGCTCCATATATTGTTAAAGCGCCAGCTGGATTAAAAGTTCTTTACCTTAAATTAGTTCACCTGACATGCCTTGCTCACGTTATATCATGTCGCTGCAATTGTTAGAAGCCAGTATAAAGACGTGGATGTTTTTGACTCCAGCATGAAGAAATTGTTTGTAAAGGCACCGATTAGAATTCAAAAAATTTGTGAACTGCTTGCCTTTACCTCCTCATGGGGTTTTAACTCGATGGGGTTCATGGTTAGAGGTTATGTCATACAACGCGGAACATTTCATTGAACTGAAAACAGCTTGATATTCCTTAAATGCAGAAGATGCAGGAAGTATGGCCGCAGCCCAGAAATGTTTTGCTGAAAACAGCATCCAAGAAAAGATTCAGTACATCCATAACAACTTCTTCAAATTTCCTGGTATTATAACACAGTTGGAAGCTCGAAATATTCCTTGCAACATTCACTTACTCTGATCGAGGACAGTTCAGCAACATTATCTTCGGAAGCTCATGGTGTTGCTAAAATTGCGTTTGACAAGCTCAGCTGAGTGTTACTAAAAAATCCTGGTTACAAAAGACAGTTAAATTTCTAAAACTCTTTCTGGTTAAGAAATAGATACTGAAGAGGAATTCACTGAAGAAGAACTGTGTTTCTTTTCATATGTATCTGTGACGTCATGCGATGTTGAAAGAAAATTTACACTGTACAAATCATTTTTCAGTGACAAAAGCAGGAGCTTCACTCAAGACAATCTCAGAATGGTGTTTCTTATATATTATAACATCTAAGAATAAGGTAGGATTTCTATGAAACTACTTATTTATTTTATTTTTAAAATTTGTTTTTGCTTATTTTGACCGGTTCTGCTTATAAATCTGGGCTCTAGTGATCATATTTATTTCTTCCATTTTGTTTGGTTTAACCACCTCCCTAAATAAAAATCTGCATACTACAGCTATGTGTAAATTCATTCACCTCTCTGTGCATACGTTCCTTTGCTAATGATGTGTAGAAGAAGGCAAAGTTTGAAATATGGAGAAAAATACTGCCAGAAGTAAATTATTTGAAAAAATTAGCCATAGTTATGATGTGTCTGAAATAAGCTATTTCTTATTAAAACAGGTAAACTAAATGAGTCTAAGTGTATGAAAATTAAGTAAACATTGTAATCACTTTTCACTAAACCTCAACGATCACTTCAAACTGCACTTGTAATATCACCAGGTCTAACTGAACTGTTTTGCTGCCCGCTGGAGCTTATATTTTTACCCCACTGAGCTTCGAGAATTATCTGTCACTTTCCGGATAGATATTCTGGAATTCGTTAGAAACTGTGTCAATGTCTGACCTTAACAATGCCAAACATGTGGAACAGTCTCATGCATTGCCATGTGCTAAGAGTCATGTGGGCACTTTTATTTTTCAGTCAATGTAGCAATATGTTAATATAGTATTGAATTCTTGATTAGAATGTCATACATGCCATTATTATTTAAAATGTCCAAAGAAGGAACTGTACCCAGTTGACAAAAAAGTATACTAACTGTGGTGTGTGTGTGTTATAGATTTGTATAGCACATTGTGTTTTTGGTTTCATAAATTATCTGGTTTGTGACTATGCCTTTCTCGTATTCTTATCAATTTGCTTTATTGTCATTCTCAGGAGTGTGTGTATCCATTTTTTTTTTTGTGACAGATGTTAATGTACTTAATGGTTGTTTGAGAGATGGCATATGGCTGATTCACTGCTAGCGCTATTGCCTTTGATTGGATCAAGTGAATGCTGGTATAACATGGTGCCAGTAAATGTTGGTTTCATGTAGAAGGTTATGTTTTCTGTCCTATAACCCTAATAAATTATAAATTTCATCATAATATATGAAAAATAAAATATCCTGTTAACAAAAATCATTATTGTGTATACAGTTGACATTGGTTAATGAAGGAATAATTCTATTTGAAGTTTTATAATAATCTTTTCTCAAGCAGTAGGACCATGGTCTGTTATGCCGTCTAGCTGTGGTCAACTTATGTCACACCATTGTCAGAGAGAAACCAATCTATATTTAACCATGTGCAGTGACAAGCTGCACATTCAAGAGGGGTCTTGTGTGTTACTAGGCTCGCTTACCTCTATCAGTCTGTTGTATCACTCCAACAGCAAGTAGACAGGGTTGGATTGGCTCAACCTTTAGTCATATCCATACAAATGATGCCATGCAGCACTGAACTGCCCCACCGTCAAGTTTTAGGTAAACTAATACTGATATTATTGGTTAGAATTGTGGTGCAGTCAAGGAGGCAAGAGAAAATTATGTGACTGACACTAGATTTTTATCATTTTGTAAAGGAACATGATATTTATTTAAATTAAGGAATATCATATAAACGTTTATATTGTACAAACAAGATGGCTGTCAGTTATATAGCCACAAATAGCATCTTAAAAATGTTAATAGAAAACACAATTAAAGTGATTGAATTCAGTAATCAGTAAATGGGATAATCAAATAAAACTGTCAGATGAAAATTACTTGTTAGGAAAGATGATCATATGGTGTATTTGTATGAACACATAGATAGCTAATTCTTTTTTTGATTTGTTTAAATGTTTGGCTTCCATGTATTAGGTTCGTCAAGAGCAGTACGACAATGGAGCACAGTGAGATTTCATGCAGTCCAGCTCTGTCTGACACAGATTCTTCGGAGGGAACTATCAGTTTCCATAGAAGCGGTAATTTAAATTAGTAAAACTTTATTGACTTAGAATAATTAAAAAATTATTTATTGTCATGTGTGCTGCTTTTATCAGTTTATGTGCAAGTTGTTTATGAAAGTGTCTAAAACTGTAAGGTGAAATCTTTTTACTAGACCTCAGTGGTGATATACATTTGGTTGGTAAAAATCATCACCCCTTGGTTATCATTACATTCTAAATATGATGGGTGAAATTCTTACATAACTGTTTGTTCTGAATAACAGATCAATATACGTTGACCAAATGATATCTCAACCTTAATAAGTGACAAAATAATATAATGCATTATAACTAGTATACTACAGAATAATTATTATACAACACATCCCCACTTAGTCGAGGACAGTGGGTCTTATGAGATTCTTTGCTCTTCATAATCTCATTTCCTTCTATTTAATTTAATTCTTTCTTCTAAATGCATATCATCTAATTCGCCAGCTTTTAAGTCTACAGTAGGCTCAGTTTTTAATCTTTTTGAAAGCAACAGTGAGAATTTTGAACACTTTCCTTTTCTTTTTAAAACATAATTTGTCTACTCTAAAATATAATGCTAATTCAGTACAGCTAACTAAAATTATAGCTGATACATAATGTATTGGCTCAAGTACATAATTATATGGTTCATATTATTTAAACATCTCGTCTTACATATTTATTTTTATCTTTTTGTAGTCTTTAGAGCTTGAAATCTGTTTGTTACATATCTTACATTGTTACTATTATCTCCAATCTTCTTACATGGCGTCACTAATATCTAATTTATTAGCATAAGTGGTACTTTTATTACATTACTTATTTTAACTTTCTTTAGTGATTTATATGCTACTCTACTATAGATGGTAAAGGTGGATTCAACCATGTGGCATTTGTTTGGTAGGCTGAGTATCAATCAGGTCCCAGACATGTGATAGTGAGGACATGTCCTTTGGAAGCACGAATAGCTGGAGTCTTCAGAATTTCTACCCATAGTGATGTTCCACTGAATGTATTGAATGTAATCCGTATGCTGTGCATGCTCAGAGGTGGTGTAACTCCTGTGCAGAAGGAGACTTTACAGGTCTCAAGTAGTTCTGTAGCTCAGGGCTTCTCAAAGTGTGGGTTGCAACCCCATATGGGTCGCATAACTAAATTTGGGAGTCTTAGACATTTTTTTAAGGAAATAATTGTAACATATTTATGTTAAAATATAAAATTGAAAGTTTTGTTAAAAAAGTGAACGTATGGAAAAATAGAGTGGCAATGGATCTTTAGAAATGTTTACATCTATAGTTGTTTTTATAACTGAAAATAACCTTTCCAAAAATGTATTTCTAAAAGTTATAATTGATCATTTGAAGTGTCTGGAGACATAATTTCAGAAATACTTGACTTCAAATTTTGATGTTAAAAAGAAAATTGGGTCCATAAACCATACTCAATTAAATTGATTAATGTCAGTTGTTTACCATTAAACGCTCAAGAATAATTTGCCGAGTTATCGAGCAACACAAGTCTAAAACGTGAGTTTTCCAAAAAATCGTTAAATGCATTTTGGCTCAGGATTAGGACAGAATTTCTAACTTCCTGAAATGGCCCTAAACATACTTCTATTTTGTATACGTACTTATGCGAAGTGGCATTTTCAGTATTAATGTTCAAAAATCGGTCAACTCTGCAAAACGTTGGAGAAGCTCTAAGTCCTGCAGTATCAAATATTCATCCACGATTTAAGTCTTTATGTAAAAGTAAATAAGCACATCCAGCTCATTAGTATGAGTATTTGGCTTTGTCTTTAATGCATGATAAAATTATTAGCATGGTAATAATGGTGTATACCAACGAATTGTTTTCACATAAATTTTCTTTATGATTCATTATTTGCAAGTGTTTAAATCCATATTCCTAGTTTATATACTTCTATACCCAGGGTCATGAAAATATTTGGTTGGGTAAAGGGGGTCGCCAAATGGAAAAGTTTGAGAAGCCCTGCTGTAGCTAAATGGTTGACAACATTTGGCTTGCAGATCTTGATGTTCCCACCCTTTGTAACAGTACAGACTGACTCAGTACCGGAATTATGGGTATTTTCAATGTTTATATTATGTATTTATTAAACAGACAGAATGGTTAGGTACATTGTCCCTCTGGAAAAAAGGAACAACGTAAATTCGGGCAGAGTAGAACACCAAGGTCTCCGGTGGACGTGAAAACATCAAAATATACCATAGCGGTGTTTATGACGAAGTACAACAATATGCATTATGATTGGGCTATAACACTAGTCCGTCATCGCTAAGAACAATGACGCACTGAGTACAATGTGTGTAACGAGGCGTTGTCCAGCAAGACAAAGCGGGATGACGTAAGAACTACACACACACAAGCAAAAATTTACCTTTGCCTCGCGCTCATTTCAACGCCATTCTTCAGAGGAGACATAGCGATGTATCGCTGTGTGAACGATTTTCTACAAATAGTTCAAAATAATTAGATCAAAATACTATCATTAATAGTGGAGCAATGAAAGTTCATTTTGTTTAGCAGTATGAGTATTAAAATGTAAAATCAGTGCATATATCTCTCCAGTTAGACTCAGCAGAATTAGAGGCGAACACCGGATCTTACCATGGGCGTCACACAACAGCATCGGATGGACAACACCAAACGATAAGCAGAGAAGTCCCATTTTATCATTTGTTATAGTTTAATGAGCTCATTAATACAGAATTACTAATTAAAGAATGTACTGGGTTAAAGATGAATGTGTGTGAGAGTGAATGAGTAAACTTATGGCCATAACCACAAAATGCTGAGGGCATTGGTTTGTGTATTAACGAATTAAATTAATAAATGTTTTTAAGCTGCAGCAATACAATTTGCACTGATATTAATTTAGCAGACAAAAGAAGTATAGAGAGTAAAATGAGATATAAAAAATAACAGCCATTTTGTTTTGGTCATGTTATATGACGTCATTGTTTTGACCGCATGGTCGTGTCTGTAATACATTCTGGAGCATAAAATTTTGATGGTTATTCTCAACAAAACAGTGTTATCAATTGTGTCGTCCACTGTGTTTCGAAATCTTACTGTACCCGAAACCCTGGAACCCTTAGGTATAAAGCAGTGTATAAAAGCAGAAGATGAGCCCGGCAAATAATGAAATTGGTGAGTACCAGTAATACCGAATTATGGTATTTGTCATACATATCCTACTAGAAATATGTAATAGTATTATCAGTATTGAAAGAATGAGTAATAGTACAATTGGCGCCCGAACAGGGACTTGATAAATTATTATTATGGGTAAGATAACCTTATTTATGTATTTAAAGTTTATTGACAAAGGTAGTATTGTTAAATACAAATATAAATACATTTATATTATATATATTATACATATTATTAGTTAGTAATAGTACAATTGGTCGCCCTCACAGTGGACTTTATATAAAATTAATTTATATAAAACAGATAGATGGAGAAACACAGAAGACGATATATAATGAATGAGAGGTTATGTTGTTAAAGTCAAATAGTTAAATACGAGTGGAGTATATTGTGTAGTCAGATACAAATAAAGATAAATAACCATTTAAAATACTAAAATACAAAATGGCAGAAAATAATAATAGCATAGAAATAGAAAATTCAGAGACAGAATCCATTTTACTGGAAAGACACATTAGCTCAACACCCAAAGTAGTCAAAAATAAAATATCATTAGAAGACCTGTTCGCATTGATTAAAACACAAAATAGTGTGTTAAAGGAGATTGACGAGAAGTTTGATAGCCTCGAAAATGAATTGAAAAAACAAAATAATGTGCAAGATGTAAAATTGAACCAATTAGAAGAGAGATTAGAAAAATTTAAAAACAAAATACAGAAACAAAATTGTAACACTGACAAGGTAGACAAATCAGATAGAAATAAAGACAAGGTAAGTAGTGGTGAGAATTATAATAGAATTACAAAAATGGTGTTAGAAAATAATTGTGTGAGTATTGAGAGTGGTGATAAAAGTATAATGGGAGTAGAATTTGATAATGAAGTGATAAAAAGTGTTCATGAATTAGAGAGAAAGTATAGAGAGAATTTACAGATAAAGGGGTTGCAGGGGGTAAAATTTTCCCTTAATGTTGTAGTAGGGGGTGAAGTAAAGACTTCACGTGTGTTTAGGAAGGACGAGAGTGCCTTCAATGCGTATTTGGAAGACAAAAGGTCTACAAATAAAGTGGTCCCTGGTTTTTTTTGTGCACTTCACAGGTGGTGCAGTGATAAAGTAGTAGAGTCCCCTGCATATATGGAGAAAGAGTGTGTAGCTTGGTATGATGGTGAGAAATGTTTTGAGAAAGAGAGAAATTGAGATATATAAAGTAAAGAAAAATTATGAAGAGTTTAGGAAAAGGTTAGGTGTAGAGATGATATATAATAAAAATAATAAGTACCTACCTTGTAATGAAGCTGATATAGTAATCGTAGGAGATGATAATGAAAATAATGACTTAGTAACTTATCTGATTGTGACGAATTATACTGGAGGTGACAGGACAATGACCAATCATGACAGATTAAATGAGTTTGTGGAAAATAATGAAAATTTGAATGGTATATGCATTTATGATGTTAATATAAGAGATTCAATAATAAGCAATGTATATAGATATAAGATAAGACTATTGTTCGACGATATGGGGTAATTGTTTATTGTGTTATGAACATTTAATTGTGTGGACAGTGTTTTTAAAAATGGACTGATTAGGACTGATTATGGCAAATGATTTCATGATTATGTGAATTGTATATTTTTGTGTATTGATGTCTATGTATTTGTGTATTTTTACTGTTGTGTACTTTATGTATTTTTTTTATGTAAGCATGTATTGTACGATTTTAAATAACTAAAGGAAGTTTAAATGATCTTATGAGATTCAGGTTATAAGGGTTAGTAAATGATTAAGCAGGTAATAGATTTGGGTATTGAGAGGTATTGTTGTTAGTTGGTAAGTGATGAATTTTGTAATGGTGTATTAAGTTGAAATGTTGTAAAGAGTTTGGGTAATAGTGATAAATAAGGGCATTGAAGTTAGTTAGATAGAGTTATTGGGAGTTAGGAAAATAAAGTGTTGAGATGCTGATGATATATAAAGAGGTGTTAGATATTTTAGGGACACAGTGGTTAGTAATTATAGGTAGAGTTGAGTGATGTGAGTGGTAATTATATTTGTTGTTGATGGTGATATTTTGTAATAAGGGTATTGGTGTAGGAGTCCAACGAGAGATGTTGAGACAGGAGGGATCGTTGTGTGCCGGAAAGGGTTATCTGAAAGGGTCAGAAACCGATAAGGGAATGAGTTGGTTAGAGGGAATACACACATACTGGTACAAAAAAAAGGCGCGGTGCCAGAGGTTTTAAATGGGATTTGTGAAGGGGGTTATTAAGAGATATTGGTGTCAAAATATATATTAATGGTTAGAAGTGGCTAGTGTAGAAAAAAGGGGTAGTAAGGTTAGGTTGACAGATGCCCCAAAATAAGACAGAGAAAATAATGAATAATAGAGAGTCACCCAAACGAGTAAGGATAGAAGGGTTAGAAAAGGAGAATTCATGATAGGAAGGTAATTGTAACTGAAAGGTAAGGATAAATTTGAAATTGTTGTATAGAATCTAATGAAGGTCAAATAATTAAAAGTTAATAGAGAATTGTTGAAGTAGTAATGTGATAAAGTTTGGTACAAATCATGTAAATTTAAATTGTTTAATGTAAGGTAAATGTAACAATGTTAATATGTAATGTACAATGTTTTATGAAAGTTGAAAATCTAAAGGTACAAATAAAGATTGATTTAAAAAAAAAAAAAAAAAAAAAAAAAAAAAGAGAGAGGAGAGTAAGCTGCCATGTACAAAATAGAAGAAGGGAATCTAAGTTGAGCAATAGAATTTAAATAAAAAGGTGTCTGCCATGATAGTTGTAAGCTGAATTTGTAGAATTAATTAGGTGAAGGTATTTTGGGGTATAAGAAAGAATTGTTGATATATTGTGTTATGTGTAGTTACAGATATGTTGTTATTTTCTTACAAATAAGAAATTGATTTGGTGGTGGTAAAAAATCAATGTATTTTAAGTCTTGTTGTGATTATGTGAAACTGTTGATTTTAAAACCAAACCAATGCCCCAAACACAAACCAATGCGTCTAAAGGGGAACATATCAGTTGTAGATATGTAAGTGTATTATACCACTTTTTTGAATTTTGTATTGGATGTTTCAGAGTTTTGTGGTGTTGTGACCGCAGTCCTGGGCTGGCTGTAGCGTCAGAACAGGAGTGTAGAGTGCCTCATGGCCTTATGGTGTAGGGATCTCTCAGGAGAAGTCCAGTAAGGTCAGAGGGTGCGACCAACATCATGGGACCAAGGGTAAGTGATGATAAAATTTTTTTGTAACATTACAGGGGGTTGTGGTGACGTATCTAGACTGATCCTTTTAGGAGAGTGTGAATGAGTCAAGGAAATTTTTTTGTGTTCCTACTCAAAAAATTTTCCTTGAGGGGGTTTGTAACAGTACAGACTGACTCAGTACCGGAATTATGGGTATTTTCAATGTTTATATTATGTATTTATTAAACAGACAGAATGGTTAGGTACATTGTCCCTCTGGAAAAAAGGAACAACGTAAATTCGGCCAGAGTAGAACACCAAGGTCTCCGGTGGACGTGAAAACATCAAAATATACCATGGCGGTGTTTATGACGAAGTACAACAATATGCATTATGATTGGGCTATAACACTAGTCCGTCATCGCTAAGAACAATGACGCACTGAGTACAATGTGTGTAACGAGGCGTTGTCCAGCAAGACAAAGCGGGATGACGTAAGAACTACACACACACAAGCAAAAATTTACCTTTGCCTCGCGCTCATTTCAACGCCATTCTTCAGAGGAGACATAGCGATGTATCGCTGTGTGAACGATTTTCTACAAATAGTTCAAAATAATTAGATCAAAATACTATCATTAATAGTGGAGCAATGAAAGCTCATTTTGTTTAGCAGTATGAGTATTAAAATGTAAAATCAGTGCATATATCTCTCCAGTTAGACTCAGCAGAATTAGAGGCGAACACCGGATCTTACCATGGGCCGTCACACAACAGCATCGGATGGACAACACCAAACGATAAGCAGAGAAGTCCCATTTTATCATTTGTTATAGTTTAATGAGCTCATTAATACAGAATTACTAATTAAAGAATGTACTGGGTTAAAGATGAATGTGTGTGAGAGTGAACGAGTAAACTTATGGCCATAACCACAAAATGCTGAGGGCATTGGTTTGTGTATTAACGAATTAAATTAATAAATGTTTTTAAGCTGCAGCAATACAATTTGCACTGATATTAATTTAGCAGACAAAAGAAGTATAGAGAGTAAAATGAGATATAAAAAATAACAGCCATTTTGTTTTGGTCATGTTATATGACGTCATTGTTTTGACCGCATGGTCGTGTCTGTAATACATTCTGGAGCATTAAATTTTGATGGTTATTCTCAACAAAACAGTGTTATCAATTGTGTCGTCCACTGTGTTTCGAAATCTTACTGTACCCGAAACCCTGGAACCCTTAGGTATAAAGCAGTGTATAAAAGCAGAAGATGAGCCCGGCAAATAATGAAATTGGTGAGTACCAGTAATACCGAATTATGGTATTTGTCATACATATCCTACTAGAAATATGTAATAGTATTATCAGTATTATATCATTAGTATTGAAAGAATGAGTAATAGTACACCTTGCAGTCGTCTGCTTGCTTCTGCGTCATAGGGATGCAGTGCTGTTCACTGATGAATGTGGCGATAAAGTCCATACCAGGATTCATGAAGGTGTCTAAGACGTTTTCTTTGACTTTAGGAATAGGTAGTACTTCATACATGAACAATCAATATGAAGTGGTACCTTTAGGAAAATATAAATAACATTAGCATTTATAAACCAAGCTACAACCTCTAAAAGGTCGTAATAATTGTGTATGGTCGGAGGAGTAACTACTAGTGGTAGTGTGGGACCTGTTCTTAATTGCATACTTATATGTACTGAGAGTTTCAGGCGATATCTCATAGTACTTAAGGCGACAGTTTCAGGTACTTAAAGTGCCTTGTCTCATAGAATCGATACCTAAGTAAAATCATGTCACTTCCTTATCTATGTCATTACAGACAGTTTCTATAATCTTCAAAGTGTCTAGAGCTCTAGAACGTGTCACCATAATACTTTATAACTTTCAAATACTTTCCCGATTTAGATCTTGTAATTGTCTGAGGTTATTTTCGGTTTCTAACATAATATCTTGATTGGTTTTAAAGTATCTCATTGTGTGATTGATTGCAGTTAGCTTGTTTTTAACTACTGTCAGCTGGTCCTTTTCTAATTGATACACTCAGTGTTGGTTACTATGTAGAGTGCTAATCTTCTCATTGAAATATTCAGTGCTGTCCTTGTCCATGGTGCCAAATAATGGAGAATAAAGCTATTCTCAACCCGTTTTTCTAAATTTCTACATTTCCATTTTTCTAGTACTTCCAAGTTTGTACAAAAATTTAGTCCCTGGAACAAAGCAATTTTTACTTCCCGCATGTAAAGTCACTAATCTGTTTCCCGAATTGCAATTCTGTAACACATGGTAAAAACCTCATCTGACTGCCAAATCAACCCATGTTTCATCTGAAAAAAGTATGTTTATCCCAGATTCCCCAAAAACTTTTAATTTTCACAAGGTACTTGTAACCTTGTAACGCATCTTTATAATTTCTGGGTTTTCAATTAGCACTTTTTGTTTATTTCTACTTGAATCCCTTTTAAGTACTTTTAAGCACACGTGTTAATGATTTAGTGCCCTGTGGGAAATGGAATCTTTCTTTCACGATAGGTAAGAGTTTTTGAACAGTGGGCACAACGTTTTGATTTTTATAAAACAATATTTCTTACTACACGCTTATCGAAATCATCAATAAAAAGTTTCCTTTTTTTCACATGTTTTATGTTTTTCCGTGGTGTGGAGAGTTTTCCTTCTGGACTGCATGTTCTTTTTAAATACTTAACAAAGCTTTCCGATTTATTACAATAATACGCAGCTCGTTTTGTTGCTTGATTCAGTGGGTATGTCAATGAGTTTCATTATTTTTCTTCTTCATAGTTTTAGTTATATTACTAATTATTTCGCGACCTTCACTACGAACAATGAAACTTCTTTTTCTTTCTTTTGATGACCCTTGAAGAGATATTGTGAATAGACAGCTACAAACAAATTAATACGAGGGATAATTCATGCACTAACTGGAAGTAACTAAAATACACTAATACTAAACAACAGGTCACAGATGCCTATTTTTAATGTTACAATAACACAACTGCTTGAAAAGTACTAAGTTGTAAACACCCCCCCCCCCCCAAACGCACACATATGTAGTCCTTGAATGCACTTCATAAAGCAACAGTGAAAACCAGACTGCAGTAAATAAAATTACTAAAGTGTGTAATGTCTGATTGCCTTATGAGTGTATGCCAGTTTGCACTGTGAACAGGGTATGGCAGCTGTCGTGAATAAATAATTGGCTTTGATAAACAAAAGGTACTAACACAAACACACTCATTCATACTTATAAGTTTGTGCCTTGCAGCAGCTTGTATTTCCTATGATGTCCTCTCCACAAATTATCAGGGATCATAATTATGCTCTGTATGTTCTTAATTGAGGGATGAAGGTGTATAGGTTAAAAGAATATATTATAGGTTGTTAAAATGAAAGACAGAGGCAAGTAATCTATTACAATCACCATGTTCTATCTATGGTTATTGACTGAGGGAAGATCTAACTGTAATAATAAAACCCTTTAGAAAACTTTTGATTGACAGTGAGTGACACATTTGTGATGTATTCAGGTCTTCTTACAGTGTCCAAGCCTTCCTTCATATGTATTTAATTTTAAGTTCTGGTGATAATTATAAAGTCAGACTGAACATGTTTTATGTGGTTTCTGAGTGAGATGTGAAGGGGTGAGGGGTGCCTATATTACACACACAGTGTTTTGTACTGACATTACATACAGTTTCTGAGTTGTAGAACCATGTACTTAGAAATGAGTAGTATGTCCTCTACATTGCCAGCCATTGCTGAACTTCTACCATTTTTTCATATAAATTGCAGCCAACCACACAGAGATGGGACCAAGCAGTAAGAGATGGGCCATTAAAATTTTTCTGAAATTACATAGGCTTGGTATTTTTTTCAAAACTAATCTGTACGTATTGATTCAAATAGATGTGCAGCAACCGTAGCATACTTCAGCTTGGCTGAAGTAAGTTCATTACAGATATTGGTAACAGACAACTAACAAAGTAATAATTTGTTTCTCTTCCATATCATTTTCAATTTTCCTGGCCACACATCCATTTTTTTCAGGTTTTGCCACTCAGATCTGAGTTGTGTTCGATTGACAAGATATGAATACAACCTGCAGAAACATAACAGCACTATGATTTATTTAATAATTGGTTTTAATGTTCTGGCCTAATGAACTTTGGTCGACATAAGTAATATCCTAGGTTTACACTCTTGTTTTGTGCAAAATACTTCAGCCTTTATACTTTTACTAGTTATGTACAGCTTTTTGTGAATTGAGAAGGGTAAGTAAGATTGTTAGTAGAAACTGATATTACTCACTACTTTCTTATTGCCTTGTAAAGACATAAGTATACTATTTCCATTCTTAGTTCTTTGTTCAATCGTGATGTAAACAAACCTACGTGGCAAATCTGAAATGCTATTGGTCAGGCGCATTGACATTGTTCACACAGTAGTATATTACGCATATGTGCAGAATGTCTGTATAGTCATGTGAGTGTTATCTTACCAATTAAATCAGGGCACGTCATTTTAAAACTCCGTCCTTATCTCTGTATTTTGAATCCTATTGAATGAATATTAAGCCAGTTGAAAGGATATGCTGCCTGTCACAAAACAACATATATAAGCTGCCTGATATAAACAACTGATAGAAGAAGGTAAATGCAATAGTGGACAAGTGGAGTCATTGTGCTGAGCATATAGTCAAGGGCGAAGATAAGCTGTGGCAACTGGCCCACACTACCAATGTTGTTGTGGACATTACCACTGACTCAAGTGATGATTCAAGTTCCGACACAGATATGAAAGGGACTGAATTACTCTCTGACAGAAACTGATAATATACAGTACACTGGTAATTATCACAGCTTCTATTTTCATTTTAAATAAACTGTACTTTTTTGTTTTGTTGCGATTTTTAAACAGTTCATCAAAAAAAGCATTAACTGGTATTATAAAACCTTTCTCTGTCAAGTCTGACAACAGTCACACAAATTTTACTTTGGTTAGGACAAAATTATTACAATTTACATGTGTTTATACAGTATCAATATTATATGTACCCTGTCAATGCTCCTACTGTCAGTGACACGCCTCTAATTCAAGCAGCAAATAGCATTTAAGATATGCCACCCCGTTTGTTTACATGAGGATTGAACTACGAACGTAAATAGTATAGTATTTTTATTGTGGTAATATTCCCATTGTTTATAAAAATTAATCAGAGAACATTATATATATATATATATATATATATATATATATATTGATTAATGAAATCAAATTATAAATTTTTGCCCTCGCAGGTTGTAGTCATTTGACTTTGCTATACCAGAACATTTCCAATAAGTATGATTTTCTGATTTATCGGTAAACATTCAAGTAAAAAAAAAATACAGATTAATTGTAGTTTCATTAAGTTTTTTACCATTCATCAAAATCCATAAATACCACACTAAAATTAAATTGAGAAGTTTGGTCTTTTGAAAACCAAAAGCATTGCAATCATTGTTCTGTTATCATTTTTGAGATTGACCTGTGTTCTGAGGTTACAAGAAATTAATTCCATGTCTCTTTGGAACAATTTGTATGTTAGTTTATATCACTACATAAATTAGCTGTTATAGCTGAGGTACAATCAACTTGAAAGTTAAGGGCATGTGCGCAGAAACCAATTTATGGATGGACGAGCCCACTTTGAAATTGTGAATGGGAGGGTAACGGATAATCAGCTGGTATGCAAGTGAAGCTATTGCCAACTTGGGTGTGATGTTTTAGTTACCAGTACATTTTAGTTACTGTGTTATGTCCTATCTCAGTCTTGGATTTGTTTTAATCTATCTGCGCATGCACGCGCGTGTGTGTGTACCTACAGTCACACAGCTGGCTTAAAAAATAATACGTTTATTGTTTCCGACGTAAATCTAATAATAATAATAATAATATTTTAATTGTATTTATCTACGCTTACAAACAAAAGTGAAATCAATAAATACAATTGGAACAGTACACGTATTGGAATTTGTTGCTGTTACATATCAGAATGTTTTATAACATATTTGAGTGTTGTTTGGTTCTGTCATTGTGTACTGCTGAGACGTAAAAAACTACAGCCTCCCTGACCATTCTTATTGCAATGGAATTTGCAAACTACACTTCCACTCCTTAATTACACCCGATTATCTCCCCAGTTTTACATTACATAAAGGAACGCGATCTTCGTATTAATTTAATTGCAAGAATCTTTTAATCCTGGACAACAAGAAACTCTTTCTAGAAGAAGTAAAAAGCAAATAATTTCAATACAGAATTTTAGGAAAAGAATTATCTTTTAAAATCTTTCAACGCTAAAAGTGTTACAACCGGTAAAAGAAACACTCACTTACTTACTTACTTACTTATCCAACGCCCGTCTTTGGTGCTTCCACCATTCGACGTCGAGCCTCCCAGTAGCGATTGATTGTGTCATCGTTCGGGTAAGTCAGCGATTGGCACGTCTGCAGGTGGTCGCCGTCCATCCTGCCAAGACCACAGAGAGGGCATGTTTCATCAGCAGCAAGACCGATACGGTAGAGACAACAATGAGAATACGATAAAACGAGATACGGTAAAAGAAACAGATAAATGAGAATTGAAATAATTTGTTTTACCAGCTGGCAAACAACGTTTTACTGTAAATAAAGCGAAAAGTTGAAGTTATAACATGCGATGTTCAATATCTATGAAATTTCATTCACTTCAGTATTATATTTCAATTAATTTTTACGCAAAATTTAAGCGAGCGTGTACATACACACGCATGCAGATAAGGATTCGTGGTTAACATTTACAAACAAACTTTAACAGTTGCGACTTTTTGTTACTATTAGAAATAATGTTCATAGGTTGGCTGCACCGTCGCTGATAACAATTCTCTTCTCACAGCGACTCCCTCCACATCGTCTTTCCCCTCTGACCGTAAGCGTTTCGCACATTTCCATGCCCTTAACTTTCAATTTTGCTCTATATATGGTCAACCATTTCATAGTACAGTATTTTAGGAGAATCCATTAATTATATGTTTAATATCTACTCTGAACAGAATATGACAACTTTTGTTACTTCAGTACTACATCGAATTGCATTTTAAACTTGTAATTTTTGTCCCAGTTTGAATTAAAGTTAAAACTGAAAAGTTATTTTCCTCTGAACATTTTGCATCTTCAAAATTAATTATAAATAAGACAATGTGGAACATTCGAGCCTTTTAATCCACAGATTTATGTGCTTAAAATATGTCTGACAGACTTGGTCTCAGAACTTAATGCTATAACTTTTGATAAATGTGTTTTGTTTTCAGATGAAAATGCTTGCAAGTATCCAGAACATTCACGTATATCTAGTGCATATGGGAAAATGCAACCAATTCTTTCTGATGGTTCAAACTCTGATATATCAGTAACTTATAATAACAGTTCAAATAATGATTTTAAGAAACCATTACCACTTAAGAGTGAATTTCTAATAAAACCTGTCGCCTTTTACAATTCTTTAAGTGAAAGGAGTAATAATGATGATGATTCTGCAATGAATAAATCATCACTGAGTGTAGAAACCTTAACACAAGTCAGTAGTCGACAAAATTCACTAAATGATACAGATTTGTGTGACAGTCAAACAAGAAATGTTAGGACAATTTACCCAAAGTCTTCAGGTTTCTGGAGAAAACAGTCACATATGATCAATTCATATGAGTTTGAAGCCGCATTGGATGAAACTTCACTAAATAATACTAACAATACAAGCATCACTAAATTTACTTTCAGAAGAAAAAAAATATTACAAGATGATGAAAATATAGGTAGGTATTCAGAAGCATTCAACAGCCAAAATGTTTCAGTCGCTGGTGAAAATAATGAAAGTATGGAAGATACTAAGGACATAAGAGAAAATTCATTCGACAGTATATCAACTGAAAATTGTTTAATTGAACAGAACATTAGAACAGGATTCAAAATAAATGTGCTGCCAAAACACATTGTTCACAAAATCTGTACAGATGATATGAACACATTGAAAAGAAAAGAAAACGATCAGGCCCATCTTGATAATTCTGAACGCTTTGAAATTCCAGATGATGATAATAATAAAAGAATGCTAATTGCTAATAAAAGTAGTGCAGAATCAAAATTTGGACACTCTTCAAATAAAGATTCATTCTGTTTAGAAATACAAGAAGAGCCTCCCTTGTTTGCTAAACAAATCTGTGAAGTTACAAGTGCAGAAGAAAGAATGAAACCATTTTCTGGTGATGTTTGTGAAGTAGACAGTAATAACACTGAAAGGAGTAGTAATTTAGAGAAATCTACTAAAGAAAATGTTAGCAACAAAAAGCTTGTAAAAAACACACAAACTTGCAATAAAAACATATCTGTCCCTTTACACACTGATGCTGTTGATGCACTTGATAACTCAGAAACCAGTGAAGGTCAAGGCACTTTGGGTAAAGAAACTGTCAAGGATAGTATTGTCAGACTTTCTCAAGCTGATGATAACAGTTTGGTTGACTTACAGTCTTTAATATATGAAGAAAGTGAAAGTAGAACTCGCGAAGAAATAAGTGATAGAACTTCAGCTTTATTTGAATTCCATGCTAGTAAAAGCCTTAGATTTTGTAGTTCAACAAGATCAAGTGTTTATTCAAATGACAGAGATTTGTCCAAACAAAATACAGATTTATCAAAGACTCGTGCAGATTCAGTAACACGATCCCAGATCGCAGATACAAGTGGAACTGCTTTGAATTCGCTAAATAATTCTTTGATTTCGACAGTTGATGAGGGTGAATCAGAAATAAGCACTGATAATTCCCATGAAGCTACAGAAATGCATACATTGAATGATTCTACCATAACAACAGATAACGTTAAAGGTGTACAAGATACAAGCTCTTTGGTTAGGCCACAAAACATGTTTATTGAATCAGATCAATACAACATGGAAAAGGAAGATTATGCAACCAAATCCCTTCTACAAGAGTCATCGAGTTCGCATACACAAGTAGATAAACTTCAGTCTCTGAAATCTAGGACGATAACAAAAAGCAACAATAATTCTACACTCATGTCAAGAAATGATAGTAACAGAAAGCGAAAACAATCAGAATGTTTAGGAAAGAATAGTGTACCAAGAAAATCAAGAAAGCTGTCAAATCAGAGTAAAGAAATTAAAAATATATCTTCCATAATGACTACACCTGCTAAAAACACTAATGAATCTTCTACTCTGAAATCAATAATGACACGCCAGTCAACGAAGAAAAAACACTCAGGCCTACATATTTTAGAAAATATGTCTCATGAAACTTCATTAGAAAATTACAGGAATCCAGTTTTCACTTTAACCACAGAAAACAAGTCACCAGATTCTTCATATAAATCCAAGTTATACTCTGAATCTGGTAATAGAAATAATCAATCACAGACATTGAGAAAACCCCTTAAAAGTAATTCTCAAAGTAATCAGAACCAGGAAGAAAATAGTTTATCTATAAACATTGACAGATCAAGAAACCATCTCGATGGAAGCACTACTCGAAGAAAAAAATTAACGCAAGTGAATCAGGTTAGTAAAGTTGGAACAGAGTTGACGAACAGTATTATAAATTTAGATGCTATTAAGGACTCAGCAGTCGATATAGACATTAACAGGACACTGCAACATGATGAAAGTAATAATGACAATGGGTATGATGTTGGGTGCAATACATTTTCTCCTACACATATAGACTACACACCTTGCAATGAAGCAGTCATTAAAAGGAGAACCCACAAAAGAAAGCTCAATGCTCTAAGAAAATGCTTACTTAATTCTATTATTTCACAAAATGAGGCAGATGCAAGAGATACCAGCATTCCGTTTTCAGAATTACGTAAAAGAAAAAAGAAAAAGTTATTGAACAAAGAAAACAGATTTGTTGCAGACAATAGCTTTACTGATAATACATTCAGTGAAGGTCCAAGTGTAATAAAAAATAACAACAAAAATTTATCACATCATGGAAATTGGGTTACAAAAACTATGAAAGATTACCTAATTTCAAAACTTAAACCGAAATATGGTGTGAAGGCTAATTGGAGATGTCAGCAACTAGTTGACTTTATGGCAAGAAAAGTAAATGAAACCATTGAAAACAGCAGCAATTACAATGTACGTGTTGACGAAATAAAACTGGAGTTAGCACGGTTAAATATAATTGTAACAAATTTGGATTTCTACATGTTTGTGTTAAAATATTTTAGGCATTATGAACACGATTTTGTTTTTAAATCTGTCCCTTGCATCCAGACGTTTGGGAGACCTAATTTAGTGCCTAGACCTCCAAATAGTTATTTAAGAGAAAACATATTATAAATTTGTAACTTTACAAATAAAATTAAGAAGATACTTACCCCCGATTCTTACGAATTTCTTATTATCGACTTACCTTTAACAGAAAATTCCCAACAGCCCTCAAGGTAGCCACGACATTTTAAGGAGTAAATGTCGAAACCAATTACACTCTTCCCAAAAGAAATAATGTAGATAATTAATTATTATTGAACTCCCTTAAATAAAAACTCAGGTTCATTTAGACGAGCTCTTGGTACAGAATATAGGTTAAGGTTAGTTAGGCGTAATAATTAGTCTAACACTGTAACGGTACAGAATTGGGTGAGAAAGAATTTTAAGAAATATTAATTAAAACAGTGTACAAGCTCTTGGGAACCCCTGCTTTAACAAAGCTGCATACAGTGTTATGAGAGACCAGTCTGTTTATGTTTAGACAGTTCGTCTAGATGCTTTACGTAATCACTTGCAACCCAGGCTATCTGTGAATTATGGAAAAATACGTAATTACCACAAGCCAGTTTCAGCAGGAGGCAACCACAGTCAGTTATCGTTGGACCACTAAAGTAGACACAGCAGAGCTGCGAGGGTCAGTAAAGGAGCGCACGGTGTAACTCTATTTATTTATTTTATTAAAAAAGTTTCAAACTTCCACCTACCTTTATTTCTCTTACGTGATCTGGCCGGATCTCTCGTGGTGAACTAACCCCGCTCGTACGACGAACTGATCAGTGCAGCAAATGAAATAAGGTGTTTGAAATGATTTATTTAACAAAGTATATCACTTAGCAGATAACATTTTATTTACGATTAATGAACATCTCTTCTTCCCACTCCCTTCCATGTATGAAATATCAAAAATATTAACCTTTTCACATTATTTTTAACTTTTGAATTACATTGTTATAAATTTTTAACATGATAGATACCTTAATTAAGGACAAAATTTACTTACAATCTAGGAAGACGACCCAGTTTGCCCATTCATTCCATTCACACAAATTTTTACGTACCCATAATTTTAGAGCGCTCGTTGAATTAGTAAAATTAATTAAATAGGGGAATCGCTCGTCGATTGCTCAACTCTTGGCACCTCCGATAACCACGCGCCGCACTACAGATTTGTTCGAAAGTTTTTCACATTTCACTTTCTGGTCTCCACGGTACACATTTCGAGCTGAGAAGTTGTTTTAAGTTACATTTTCACTCTTTACATATATTAGAAAATTTGTTCTTCGTGCACGAACTATTTGATGAACCCCGGCCGGGGGGAGTGTGTCGTCAACTGTGTTTATGGTTTTCACATTTTTATAAAGTTTTGCCCGACCAGGAACACGCGCCAATACTCGCGTCCGTTACACTTAGTTCTTTTTCGCCAACTGACGAAACGACGACTAACTAAATCCCCACTTTGTCTGACTGCTTCTGGTAACATACACGGCCCCTTAGATTACAAAGTTTTTCATTACCGTTTAGGTAGCATGGTTTGGCATTGTGCACTGGTGTTGACGATGCTGACTGGCGAAAATATTGAGGCTGTGGAAGGCGTGGCCTCTAAGAGTATCAGGCAGCAACGAACCGCATGGAACAAAAGTCTTCGTCTCTCGCCATTTTTCGTGGCGTCCCTTTGGAGTCTGATGTGCGTCGTCTATGCACGCATGTTCGTGTTGCGCATCTTTGTACGTGCCTCAATGCTTAATTACCGTGTGTTTAGGCTAGGCATCGCATTCCATTACCACCTCGCCGTTCACCATTTCACTTCATTGTTCCTTTAACGACAATTTTACTTCACATTGGGACTGACCGTGCAGACGGAAAATAATTTTATAACTTTAATAAAATGAAATCCCTTCCCTTTAACCCCGTTACAGTGGTTCCAGTAACCAATGTGCAAATAATTAAAGGTCAACAACAAAAACCAGTGCTCGCAAGCAAACCTAAAGTCGGCCGACTGAAAGTAATGGTGCATTTATGTTAAAATAAACGTAAACTATGGGGTAACGAATAAGCAACAGCTGACGGAAAAGTTAACTGTAAAAAACTAGTTTCGGAGTGTATTAAATGAAGAAAGTGGGGAACACAAGGTGGTGAAACAACGATAGGATGGATGGGTAACTGTACTGAACACAATTCATTGATGAAAAAATAGAAAATTTTAATCAAAGTTTAAATACAATTTAATATTTCCAAGTTAAAATATTTTATTAATGAGATCTCAGTAAGGGAGTTAAAAGAGTATGAGAGAGAGAGAGAGAGTGGACGCAAAGTGTTGGTTGCCAAAATAACGCTGTTGTTAAGTCATTTTTTGTAGTAGTTTATACTGAGCGATTAAATATCCATGTATTCTTGTTGTTTATTGAAATTGTAGTGTGAAGATAAAGTGAAAGGAAATAATTCAGTTTAATAAAAGAAAACTAATTTGTTAGAATCCGAAAAATTTGTGTTAGCGTAATTATTTTGTAACTCAAACCTAGATAATCCCTCTGCAACTGTTTCGTCTATAGGACCCTGGAGGTAACCCGAAGGTAAGAAAAGGCGTAAAAAGTTTTTATAAAATTAGTAAATTGTATTAGCTCGAAAAAAGTAGGGTTACAGGTGGCGCCCGAACTTAGGGACGATTTGTATGATTTATTGTAATCATACAAATTAGACCTAATTTTAGTTGCAGAGAAGGGTTATTTGGGAGTGAGGGTGGTTGTGTAGGTTAGAAAGCATAATTGTATATGTAAACACAATAATATAAAAAATGGAAAATAAGTGTGATGAAGTCAACAGAATTGACTTAACTAACTAGTACAGACAATCAAGTAAATACGATAATAACCGAAACGGTAGTAAATGAAATAAGCCTAACCGAATCCGTGATAATGAACGATGTTGCGAGTCAGTCGACACCGGTCCAGGCTAAAAAAGATGATAGTTATAAAATGTTCGAAAGATTACAAGCAATGCTAGAGATTTATTTAAGGTAGTAAATAAATGGCTTGACGCAAATGACGCTGAATTTGATGAAATAAGTAATGACATCAATAATCGTTTTGATATTAAGTTTAATGAGTTAAAGAGTGAGTGTGAGAAAAATTTTGATAAAATAAATAGTCGTCTTGACATAAATGAGGTTAAATTTGATGAATTAAAAAATTCACTGTGTGGTATTGATGAACGGTTCAATATAATTAAAATACAAACGCAAGATGATGTAGATAACATTAGAGAAAGAGAGGAGAGTACAAGAAATACCGGCAAGTGTAGTGAGAATATAATTAATAAAATAACGGAGAACAAGTTGAGTAATAATGTTAATTATGATGACGAAATAATTAACAAGAGTAAAATAATGGTGAATAACAGTAACAAAGTAGTTGATAATGAGGTATTCATGCATGATATGGTAAATAGTAGAAATAATGATGAGAGTAGAAAATTATTTGGGGTTAGTAACGGAGTAGCATTTAGTGTTTATGAGTTAGAAAGGGAGTACGAAGATAGTTTAAATGTAGAGTGTGAACAGAGGGCAAAATTTTCCTGTGCTGTTGGTGAAGCAGAGACTTCACGAATGTTTTTGGAGGACGAGAGTTCCTCAATAGTTTTTGTAGAAGATAAAAGATCTTCAAAATGTCCCTTGGTTGTTAGTGTATCTGGTAAGGCCAGATGGTGTTTAAATAATTTGCTGTATTGCCCTCTGTGTGGAGTGAGAATGTGAAATTGGGTTGGGAAAGTGATCATAAAGACAGAGATAGAGTGATAGAGTTGTTTAAGTTACAGAGAGGTCATAAAGAGTTAGTGGAGATTTTAACTAGAGAGGGAGGTGACAAAATTAACTTACCTAGTAATGAGACTGAGGTAACTGATGATGAGAACAATGATGATATTGATGACTTACCTTGTAATAAGATTAAAGTAATCAGCATAGTAGTCTATGATTGTAGGGATAATAATAAACACTTACCTGTTGTAAGAATTAGCGTACTAGTAATAGATGATGGCTATAGTGATGAAATGGTAAACTATTTAAATGAGACAGAAAACACTAATGGAGACTGGACTAAAAATACTAATGTAGACATGGCATATGATAAAATAATAGTGGGCGATGACCCTGGGAATTGTTATTATGGTATAATGGAAAAAACAAATTTTTATGGTTATTATATTAACAATAGTAATATAATGAATTTAAATAAAAATGAATTGTGTGGTAATAACATAAGACTAATTTTCGATGACGGTGGTTAGATAAGCAGTGAATGAACATTTAATTATTTGAGTTAATGGTATAATTACTTGGCTTACTTATGTAATGAGGTGGGGTAAACAATGAAATGATATGACGAAAATTTGTAAATAAATTTGTATTGGTGTTAAAAGTATTGTGTCAAGGTTATATTGTGGGAATGTACACAATAGCTTAATGTTTATAACTTTTTATTTAAATTTAAAGGTGAAATGTTGGTGTTACCTGTAATATGTATTCTACAGTAAGGTTGTTATGATTTATTTGTATTGTATGTAATCAATTTGTAATTTTTGTGGGGAATAGTGTTTTGTTAGGGGAGAAAATTACCAGTATATTATTTGTATGGGATTTATATGTATTAGATGTAAGTATACAGTAAGTTTATATTGCCAGGTGGACGTTGTATTTTATGTAGTCCAGTTACAGGGTTGTTTGAAATTAATGTAAAATGTTTAAAAGCTAGAAATCCTGGTAGTCAATTTGACTATGATGAATTGAAATTGTTGTGATAGTGTATGAGTATGAATTCAAATAATTGGAGTTGAATTAATTAATTTGACAGATGGAAAATGTAATAAATTTGAATAATTTATTTTTTGATTTGAAGTGAATAAGGTGGTAATGTTTTGTTTGTAATTTCGATATAAATTCAAAGGTGAAAGATTTAGTTCAAGGTAAAAATGGTAATGTTTATTTGGAATGTTTATTCTGTTGTATCCTGTTAAAGGGCGAACCATAAAGGGTTGAATTGAGTATTATGTAACTACGTGTGAATGTAGAACGGAGGTATTTGTATATTACCAAAATAAATAAGCAACCAGTACTTTGAAAACAGTCAGCCAGTACTTTGTTAATGACATACCAGTACGACTAAGAGGAAACGAATCAGTTGGGGATATGGAGTAATGGAAGGCCGGTTATTGATATTTTAATTGAATGTTCTAGAGTCCGGTGATACTGTGGTGACGTGCCTGTCTGATTTTATGGTGTTGGGATCTCGAGAGGAAAGTCCAGTAAAGTCGGATAGGTGCAGCCACGGCCACCAGGCTAGGGGGGTAAGTATCCCTTGATTATAGTAAGTATTAAAGGGGGGTCGTGTCACTATATCCTCGCTGATCCTCTTAGGTTTAGGCAATGAGAGTTTTTATGCTTCGGCATAAAACCTCTCATGGGGGGAGGTATTGTAACGGTACAGAATTGGGTGAGAAAGAATTTTAAGAAATATTAATTAAAACAGTGTACAACCTCTTGGGAACTCCTGCTTTAACAAAGCTCCATACAATCTTATGAGAGACCAGTCTGTTTATGTCTAGACAGTTTGTCTAAACGCATAACGTAATCACTTGCAACCCAGACTATCTGTGAATTACGGAAAAATATGTAATTACGACAAGCCAGTTTCAGCAGGAGGCAACCACAGTCAGTCATCATTGGACCACTAAAGTAGACACACCAGAGCTGCGCGGGTCAGTAAAGGAGTGCGCGGTTCCAGTAACCAGTGTGCGAATAATTAAAGGTCAACAACAAAAACCAGTGCTCGCAAGCAAACCTAAAGTCGGCCGACTGAAAGTAATGGTGGTTATGTTAAAATAAATGTAAACTATGGGGTAACGAATAAGCAATGCTGACGGAAAATTTAACTGTAAAAAACTAGTTTCGGAGTGTATTAAATGAAGAAAGTGGGGAACACAAGATGGTGAAACAACGATAGGAACACCGGATGGATGGGTAACTGTACTGAACACAATTCATTGATGAAAAAATAGAAAATTTTAATCAAAGTTTAAATACAATTTAATATTTCCAAGTTAAAATATTTTATTAATGAGATCTCAGTAAGGGAGTTAAAAGCGTATGAGAGAGAGAGAGTGGACGCAAAGTGTTGGTTGCCAAAATAACGCTATTGTTAAGTCATTTTTTATAGTAGTTTATATTGAGTGATTCTTGTTTATCCATGTATTCTTGTTTTTTATTGAAATTGTAGTGTGAAGATTAAGTGAAAGGAAATAATTCAGTTTAATAAAAGAAAACTAATTTGTTAGAATCCGAAAAATTTGTGTTAGCGTAATTATTTTGCAACTCAAACCTAGATAATCCCTCTGCAACTGTTTCGTCTATAGGACCCTGGAAATAACCCGAAGGTAAGAAAAAGTCTAAATTCTTTATAAAATCAGTAAAACTTTATTAGCTCGTAAAAACGTAGGGTTACAGGTGACGTCCGAACTAGGGACAAATTTATTATTAACGCAAAAAATTGTACAGCAACAACACATTATTATGATAATACCATATTTTAATATTTTTCTTTAATAAAATGTTGTTAATTTCTTTTTTTTTACTTTGACAATACAAAGAATTCTCAGATACAAAAACTTATGACTTCCAAAGAAAATAGTTGCGCAAATACTAATACAATTACAAAGTAAATGTTTACTTTGACAATACAAAGAATTCTCAGACACAAAAACTTATAACATACAAAGAAAATATTTTGCACAAATCAGTACTTTGTCTTTTACTCTTTCTCCCGCCCCCCTTTTCTCTTACATGCTCTCTCTCTTTATTCTTATGTACCCCTCTTTTTCTCTCACACGCTCTCTATCTCTTTTTACCCCCCTTTTTATTGAGATCTCATTTTGCTATTGATGTTTTACTATATAAACTTTTGGCCAATTAATTTGTTTTTTCACTTCTACTTATCTGCCACGTGTTCCCAGATGTTGCGCACTATGTTGATCGACCCTTTTTCACCACAATAAACGTTCTAAAACTGTGAGATTATGTTCACTTTTGTTAACTTATGCTTTTTCACTGCTGTATTACATTCCTATACTCTTTGGTAGGCCTATTGTAACTCTTTTGGCCTACCAAAAATGCCCGAGGCCACTAATGGAAAACACATGTATCTTGTTTCGTAGCCAGCTGGAGACTGGGCAATCTTAGTGTCACCACGCCAGACTTCCGTCTTAATTGCGCCTTTGAAAACTGGTTTGAGGCGGAATTCCAAACCTCGTCCTGTCCTGGAGCCTGGAAACTTTTCATTGTTGTTCGTCACCGGAAACTCACTGTGTCGTTGTAAACATGTGGTGTCTGTATGATTCACTGGTGACGTGACGGTAATTAGCAGCATTCCTCACCTTGTATGGCCATCAAATACCCCTTCTTCGTTATTGTGTTGCCGTTGAATATTGTGTCATAAGCCACGTGCCTTTTCTGCGATTCACTAGTTACGGATTGAAATTATTATCATATGCCCCCTCCTTCCACACTTACAACCAGATACGTTTCTTGGATATTTATTATAAATTATAACATTGAAAATTATTATAAAGGACGGTTATACAAATTTTGCTCCATTACAAATTATTTTTAATAAACAATTGTGTAATTCTTTCATCTCATTTTTATTATATAGATGTATATATTTTCAGATTATGTATTAGTTCTGTGAAAGCAACTCTAGTGCAGACTTTTCCAATTAAATGACTACTGTTTTTAACAGTTTCTTGATTAATTATGTATATATAATTGTTTCAGTATCAACTTCTTAGTCTCTTCTCTGATTTTACTTATTAAACTGATTATATTTTGTGTAATAACGGTTTTGAATAAAGAGACACTTGAGTATATTTTTTATATAAGTATAAATTTGTCGTTTCATAAAACCTTTTACCATATTATAATTTCATATATTCATTTTATATATATATGGTGTTTAAAAAAAAACCAAACTTGTGAATAGTTTGCTGACCACATGCAGAGTATGTTGTAGTTGTTGACCTTACACCTAGTGAGAGTCTAACAACCAAGTGCTGGTTTACTTATTCCACTGTAAGCATATATACTGGATGTTTTAGTGGATAGTTAGTGAGGATCGGTCAATAATACAACTTTTAGTAATTTTGCGTCGACGTTTCGACAATATTTATTGTCATCTTCAGGACCTGTGTATGAAATACAATAGAAATATCAAACATAACGAAACAATTAAATATTTGGGTGAACATGTTGGTGATGTGAGTGTGTGCGTGTGTATGTATGTATCATTTTTTATGTAAACAAACTATCATAAGTCTTCACATAAAAAATGATACATACATACACACGCACACACTCACATCACCAACATGTTCACCCAAATATTTAATTGTTTCGTTATGTTTGATATTTCTATTGTATTTCATACACAGGTCCTGAAGATGACAATAAATATTGTCGAAACGTCGACGCAAAATTACTAAAAGTTGTATTATTGACCGATCCTCACTAACTATCCACTAAAACATTCACTGATTGACGGTCACTAAAAATTTAAGCATATATACTGGAGTGAGCTCATGGGCATTCTATTAGTGACGGACAAATAATAAAGAACATGAAGAATAACATTTGTGGGACATTTGCTGCAGATTGGTAAAACTTTTACAGAGATATGTCCCTTCCATTCTAAAAGTTTTAATTACCATTTGCACTGGCAATTGGTTTCAGAGAGAGAAATTACTCTCTTTCTGATTGCCAATAAAAAAAAAGCTATGCAAGAGGCAGCTTGTGCAACTGCTCACTCCTGCACATCTAACTCAAAGACTAATTATCATAGAAATGGGACAAAAGTGGAAGATTGTTCAAATCATGAGGCATGCTTAGAGCAAGATCTTTAAAAAAGTTCAGTATTTTCTTGGACCAACTATGTAACTGTCATTTCAACAATAGAAACACTTGATGTTAAAAGCGCATATGTGTTGTCAGAGGACAAATGGCGCCAATCGTACACATCTTCGTTTTTTGTTACCCTTAGAAAGGACCGTGTGGCGAGAACGCTAACTCCGATGTATGTTCCGCCCGAGCTCCACTGTGATGTTCGGCGGCTGCGCCCGCTGTTGATGGCATACTGCAGTCCTCCATTGGTATGTAGAGCCCACTGCCGTCCTAGTCGATGTCCATCGCTGGTTTTTCACAGGGCAAGAAAGCGAAGAAAGTCCATTCTTCTCTTCATCCTGTTCCTTCTGGCTGGTACCGCGTCGACCGGTGGAGTGCGCCAAAATTCTAGCGGTGCTCTTTTTATGCCCTGACAGGTTGGTGTGTCATGAGCCTATCACAGTGCTGCTGATCCCTAATTGGCTCACTTGTGAACTCGTCCACATACCACCATGTGTTAGTGGCAACCTCTCGGCTGGTACCGGGGAGATGTTTGCCTTGCTGCCGTCACAGTGTATTTGATCAGAGTTTTGGTAAAGTTGAAAAACTGTAATTTTTTATACATGATTAATTTTAAACTATACATACAGATTTCATACAACTAATTTTGTCATTACAGTGTGAAAATATCAAATAAAATATGATCTGAAGAATTTTATAAACGTTCAAATATTTTTAAACATGCCCTTTTAACAAAAACCTTAACTTGCAGGGCACTGTGGACTGATATTGAACTATACACAAAACAAATTTTCGTTTGATAACAAGAAACTTTTTTTACAAAGAAGTAATACAAAATTATTACTACAAAAACAATTTTAACAAAGTTCTTCTAAACATTTTCATTTTCTCTTTCATCATTACTGCTACTATTTTATGTAGGCCACATCAAAATACTAGTGATATAAACCAACCAACCGTTTGATGTTTAACTTTATCAATAATTAAATATTTAAACCAATTAATGGTTTAAAACAATTCCAGAGGTAAGGTAAGCTTGATGTAGTTAGTTATTCCAATTTTGGGGCAATTAACAGAAATAGAGTAAAATGTATGTATATACAGTATTCCCTTGCCAACCGCGGGGGTTAGGTTCCTACAAAATATCGCGGTTGGTGAAGTTAACTTTATATGGAAAAGTAAGGTTAGGGGAATCTGAAACAAAGCCAGAAATATAAAATACTGTACAACTCTTTATTATACAGTATACACTACATTGTTCTAATGTATAAAACCAGTCCAATGATTTCAAATAGCTGACAGTTACTTAAATTATAAAAATTTTTAAAATACATACTGTATAACATTAAAACGAAAAAGCCGCTAAGACAAGGAAAAAATAGCGGCCAGTTTTTAGTGCTAAGTAAGTCCAGTTTTATAGCTTACTACAATTTTCAACTTAAAATTTTAAAATAAAAACAATTTTTAACACACAAACAATTTAAACGCAAAATTTTAAAACCATTTTAAATCGAGGCATGGGAATCGGCACTTGTGGAAGGGTAAGGGACGTCAGTTGACTTGCCACCAGATGATTTTAAATAGCATAAAAGAGAAGTCTGCTTCATTTTATTTTGAAACTCCTGAAGCTGCTTGTATGGAGATAATAAATCCTCCAAAACCCGTTTGAATTTTATACTCTGCTCCATGATGGGATCGATGTCAAGAAAAAATTCAGCGAGATTGTTAGCCAAAAGTATTCCTTTGCTTAGGCTAGAAGACGTCATTTCTCTCTGTTCTTCTTTGTCCTCCTTGTCATCATCCCCATCCTCACTCGATCGTATTATTTCTTCCAATTCATCTTCATTCAACTCCTCCTTGTGTGACTGAAGAAGTTCTTCGACGTCGTCATCTTTCATGTCTGCCAATCCTTCACCTCCCAGACGTCTTGCAACATCTACAATATCCTTAGCGGCTGGGAGTTTGTGTTGCAAACGTTGATTAACACACTCCTTCCACAGCTTGGACCAACAGGCATTCAAAGTTGACTGTTTTACTTCGTCAAGAGAGTCTTTAATAATTGTGATGGAGTCAGTGATGTTGAACAGTTTCCAGCAATCAGTGACTGTCAAACTTGGGTCATTCTCCATAGCTTCCAGTATCCTGTTGAATCTGCGTCGTGTATAGTATCGCTTGAATGTTTCGATAATTCCTTGGTCCATCGTTGTATGAGTGAAGTAGTATTTGGGGGCAGAAATACAACTTCAACATTTGGATGGGCGAACTGGAGAGCCTCGGGGTGTCCTGGAGCGTTATCTAAGATGAGGAGAACCTTGAAGGTTAAGTTTTTCTTGGATAGATACCATTCAACATCAGGAACGAAGCAGTTATTCAGCCAGTCCATTGACAATGCACCTGTCGCCCATGCTTTCTTGTTTGCACGCCAAAACACTGGAAGATGACATTTGTTTTTTCCTTTCAAGGCACGTGGGTTCAGCGATCGATACACTAACACTGATTTCACCATACAGTCACCAGAAGCATTAGCACACAAGAGCAGGGTGATACGGTCTTTCGAGACCTTGAAACCTGGTGCAGAGCGTTCAGCTTTAGAGATGTATGTCCTCTTGGGCATGCGCTTCCAATACAGACCTGTTTCGTCTGTGTTAAATACCTGTTCCGGCAAATATCCTTTTTATCTTCAATTAATTTTTTTAATCGTTCAGGATAACTCAGCAGCGCTATGGTCAGCTGAGGCTGTTTCTCCCACTATTTTCAAATTGTGAAGGCTATGGTGGTGGACGAAGCGAGCAAGCCATCCCTTACTAGCTTGAAATTTAGATTGGCCAACACCTTGCTCTAAATGCTTGTATATTCTCAGTGCCTTTTCACGTATAACTAAGCTACTTAAAGGAACTTTCTTTTGTGTTTGGTCTTCGATCCAAACATTAAGTGCCTTTTCCATCTTTTCAATAATGGGATCACGAGGCATAAAGGTAACTTTAGCACTAGAAGCAGTTCCACTAGCAACACTAGCTTTTATTGTTTCTTCACTTTTTTTTATTGTTCTTATAGTTGACTCGTTGACAGCCATTAACCTGGCCACAGATGCAGCACTCTCACCGCGCCCTAACCTGTTCAAAACATCGAGCTTTTTCTCCAGCGGTAGTACATTCCTAGCCCTTTTCGCTAGCTTATCACCGCCAATTATGTTTTCCGAACGTTTGGAACACATTATGACGAAAGGATAGTTTATAAAAGAGTAAATTAACACTAGATAATAAGAACAACGCACACTAAAAACTAAAGAACACGCAATACGTCACGGCAGAAAAGCAACGCGCGACTGACTGACTTCAATCCGATTTGAAGGGATGTGTGTGCACGAAGCGCTGCCTAGCGGATGCTACTACAAACCGCATATAAGCGAATTCCAGCCCCGCGGTTGGAAACTATGTGCCGGTCGTTTTACGAACCGGCGATTAAATATGAAAAATAAGGCGTATTCTACTGTATATTTATTATATTATATAATTAATAACGCGCAATTGTTTAGCGGTTTCTGTGTTTAACGTTTAACAAAACGGCGAAATTCAGTTCGCGTGGGCCATGCCAGCGCATTTTGGCTTCTCTAGGCTTTTGCCTAGTTTTAATTAACTAGTGGCCCCTCTTCAAACAAAACAAAAAAAATTTTTTTTTTCAAAAAATTTTTTTATAAAGCATAAAACATCCAAAGAGGGGTTACATTTGGTAGCAGAGCGTGGTTGTATCTAGGGTTAAACCCTTGGGTCCTTTGGGTGTGACAGAGCTTGCAAACTCGGGAATAGTTCTGGCAACTTGGAACTTTGAAGTTTTTTTTTAAATTAACATCTATGCTTTATCATGTGAGTTATGTCTATTGTTGTTGAGTATATTGGGTTTATTTGTAAACTTGGTGTCATCACGTGATGTAAAATTTTGGGGGGGAATTTTTTTGAAACTTGAATTACCGCAGTTCTGTGGCGAGGTGTTGGGAAAATGATTTCGCGTTGTACTTTACAAATGATAGTGAGGGCGTTTACAGGCATGTGGTATGGCCCAATCGGCAGTCGGTCTCGTCCGAGGTACGGAAGCGAAGTTAGTGTACAAATTTTGGGAATTCGTTGGTCGGTAAATATTTTGTTTCTTGTTAAATATGATGTCGTGATAGATGTTGGGTATGTCGTGTGTTAGTGTAAATGTTGCGTTTCTTCTTGTATGGTGTTGTCGAGAGCCAGTTCAGGCTAGTGGCTGCGTCCTCGTAACGCTAGGGGGCCCGCAGTTTGCTTGAAGGAAGAGTTAGTACTCGAGTTTTTTCTGATTCTTTGTTTCTATGTTTCGTAAGTTAGGTTTGTGTTAGGTGTTTCATGGGAATTTATGTTTTGTTGTTGTGTGTTGTGAATTGTGCATTTCTGGCGGCGGTATGCTATCAGAAATTGCCCCACCCCCTTTCAGGGGTTCTCCAGAAACTTCCGGTGGTAGATGGAATAGATGAGGACGGGTTGTTGGTCTTCTTGGACCTGGTCCTGCAGTTGGCAGATTTCCCGGGGGTGTCTGATGGGGAGGTCTTGTCCCGTATTGCCGGGGTTCATTGGCAGGGTTGGTCACCAACACTCTGCGTCGGGCCGGCAGTGTCGACGCTTTCCATGGGGAAGTGTTGGATTTCTTCATACCCCATCGACGACGTGCCCAGCTTAAGTTTGATTTATTCTGTTGTCTACAGGCCAATGGAGAGGCGTTGGGGGACTTCGTGCACGACATACGGAAAGCTGCCCGGGTATTAAGATTGGTGTTGCCCGAGACGGAAGTAATACAAGCAATTCTGGAAGGACTGAATCCCCAAGAGAGATCTCGTTTGATATTCGCAGACCGTCACCGTTGTTTTGCGGATCTGTACCGGTTGTGTGTGGTTTCTAATACTGTCCAGGCAGGGGACAAGTCCCGAGGAAGAGCCGCTACGGATGTCCAATACTCCAGTGGTTTGTTAGGAAAAGCTAAAAAGGACAAACATGGCGGTTGGAGAAGAACACAAGAGACTGTCAGAAAAACTGAATATTCCGGAAGTAATGGAGGCTACAAGGGGGTGGCAAGTGAGAAGACGGTGGCAACGATTACAGCAGAGAAAAGAAATAAGTATGAAATTAACAGGGGAAGAAGAAGTTATATTAGAGAACAAACATCGGCAAGTAGGGATCCTGTAGGAAGTCTTTATTCCTATTTGGAGAGAAAGGAAACTTTAAAGGTTCCAGGGGAATTACAAGTGCCTAATAGAGTAGTGGATGAAGAAGGTGAAGCGGAAGAAGAAAAGCGGAATAACTCCTGTGGATCAATACAAGACGGGAAGAACACGTCTGTTGATACTGAATTACAGGACTCAGAGAGGACGTCATGGTTGAATCCAGATGCCGCAGAATTTGTTCCGGTATCTCCATCTCGATTCATGATGGATCCAGATCCGGTAACATCATCATCGCCTACGCCGGGAGATGAGAAGTCACTTGATGGTGAAGCTTTACCATCGTCAGTAGAATTTAATTTAGACATTGCACATGGACCTGGACAGCTGGATTCCAGGGTGGGAAATGTTGAGGACGTTGTAGTTTGCTGAAAGTGGTGAAGAAGAGGAATCGAAGGAAGAGGCAGAAGAGCGGTCTGCACATGCTGCGCAGGGGAGTATAGTTGTAAGTGTTAGGGAGACTGAAGAGTCTGAGTTTGCGGATGGACACGGGGATGTCCAGGCTGCAAGTGTGGTAGAAGTAGATGAGATAGAAGTTGAGGAGAAATTGGGTGGCAGCGTTGTGGAGTGAGGATGATGTAGTGTGTGCAGATTTGCGGATGGCTTCTGTAAGTAGTGTTGAGGATTCCGAGGAATGGAAAGAAGTTTCATGCGGACCAGGTGAGCAACTAGAGGATGAAGATGTGCAGTGTCGTGATGGTGATTTGGATTATGTAGAGGAGGAAAAGGAAGAGGTGGAAGAAAGAGAACCAGGGGAGGTAGAAGCAGAGGAGTTAGAGGTTGAGGATAATCCAAATCGGGGTAAAAGTAGTCAGGTAAGTTGCCTTGATTCTAATTCAGAAGAAACAAATCAGTACAGCTCAACACGAGATAGTTTCTCAGAGAGTGGTGTTCAAAAGGAACGAGTACCTAAAGTTCATCATAAAAAGGTGAGAAGAAGCGGTTAACAGGTAGCGGGTAGATGTTCCCCACAGTCCCAGTGGTGTTCGTCTACTTCAGGGTTGCGCCCCTGCCTCCGCGAGCCTTGGTTTTCTCCACCCATCCTTATTCTCGGAGGGAACCATGCCTTACCCTTAGTCCTAGCTATTGACCTTTCAATGATCCTTGCCCTTTTCATCTTCCCAATTTTCCTACCCCTCCCCTTAGAAAAACAAAAAAAATTAGAAAAGGAAAAAAGAAAAATATCAGAAAGGAGTTAGAAAAGAAGTTAGTTGGAAGAGTTGTGACTAGGTTGGTGTAGTGATGTTAGTGTTAGATTGTTGGTTGTTGTTTTATGGGAATACGAGATATTGTCGAGGGTAGTTTGTTTGGTGTATAAGAGCAAAAATACGTTGTTTGTCGTTTTATGGGGAGTCTAGATATTGACATAGTAACTTGTAACCTGCTGTATCATTGTAAAATATGTTATCTGGGCGAGTTGGACTATGAGCCGTTGATAGCCGGCTGCAGGGTGGAATGTAGTTGTTGTCGTTTTCGTAATCTGATAAACCCGTCCTTGTCTCATGTAACTGTTCTATGTTTGATATGTCAATTTCACGGTCGACCTGGTTTGTTCATCAGCTGATCTATTATTGAGATTGAACCTTGTTATCAAATGGCCATGCCGCATGCCCGGTTGATTTCCCTGGTGTTTTTGTTGTGAGGGAGAGTTGTTTAGACGGTGCCGTGGAGAAGTAAACCCCCCCCCTATAGTTATAGTCTTTTAAAGAGTAAGAGAAGGGATGATGTTCGCGTGCCCTCTATGCGGTCTTCTCTGTCCGGCTAAGCGGGGCCGTCCGCCCTAGTGTAGGGATGTGGACCAGCCATATGGCAAGGATGGAGATGCCTTGTTGGGGCATGTGGCTGGTCGGTCCAAGAGGTGGATGAGAGGAGTAGTACGGTCACTCACATACCAAGGTGGGTGATACCTTGTTTGGTCTTCGGACGGGTATGTGAGTGGGACCGGTAGGAGTAGGTGGTGGTCTCCAGAGAGGGTGACATGTTGGGGCGGTCCCGTGGGGTTGGCATGGCGGAGAGGGTCACAGTTGTGAGGAGTTTTTTGTTCTGGGCCTCTGTGCTTCTGAGAGCGAAGACTACTGCGAATACTGATGGATACCCGTGTTGTAGAAGACAATATTAGGGTACACTGCAGGGTACCCCTCTGTCTAAGTGTGGGCAACTAGGTTGCCCTTTTGGGCTGGGGGTGTGCCGGTCGTTTTATGAACCGGCGATTAAATACGAAAAATAAGGCGTATTCTACTGTTTATTTATTATATTATTTTTTAGTATAAATATTAAAGTATTTATTATATTATATAAATAATAATTAATAACGCGCAATTGTTTAACGAAACGGCGGGCCATGCCAGCGCATTTTGGCTTCTCTAGGCTTTTGCCTAGTTTTAATTAACTAGTGGCCCCTCTTCAAAAAAAAAAAATTTATAAAACATCCAAAGAGGGGTTACAACTACTGCGCATTTATAAAACCGCGTATAAATGAATTCCGTGGTTAGAGAACCCGCGGTTGACGAGGGATTACTGTATAGCCAATTTACCTAATACTTAAAATATATTAGTTAATGGTAATGGTATTTTCTTACTAACATAATTGTTTTAGTTATGAAACTTTTTGTAAGACTTTATACAAACAATTTACATAACACTTGCATACGGTATTTAAACTGTTTCCACTGTATATTTTTTAACATGCTGCTACTGTGTATGTAGTCTGTTGAATTAGAATCCTGCAGTTCACTAATATCTCTCCATCTGGCTACTAATGATATTACATCTGAAAACAAGCAAAACAAAACAACATGTTAAAGATAATGACTACGCAAATATTCTATAATATAATACATAAAACAATTCTGAAAAATGTTTTGTTTAATTAATGAAAGCTCTACTTTTTCAGTACCTTATTTTTTTGAGATTTATGGATTTTGTTGTCCCATTAATGTTTAAGTCTCAAAGATGAAATTTTTCAGTTACTAATTTATTAGAAGAGTATTTTGAAAAAATTTCGAATTTTTATCTTGTATCCCTTTTGAGACATTAGAAATCTAAAACTGGTATTTAAAGCAAAGTTATATATTTGGTACCTCATTAAGAAGTACAGACAAAAGTCTACAGCTTTAAACGAATAATTATTATTTAATGGTACTTTCACTTGTGAAACTTGTTGATATTCCCTCAAACGCCGTTTCGGAGTTGTATTCTACTTCTTCAGTAAGGTTTGAATACGGAATGTGTCAAGTAGTCGGTAATTTGTAAGTTTTTTTTTTTTAAGGTGACTGGTTGTGTGTGGGGGTGTGGAGATGGAAGGGGGTTGGTGTGGGATTCTGAATTGTTGTATGCGTTGTGTATTATTGTCGAATAGTGTGATTTAAATTGTAAATTGTCATTGAGTATGTTGTGTTTGTATATTTCGTATTGTTCTGCAGTGTTGAGTTTGTGACTTTTGGGTAGGTAGTGTAAAATTTCAAGATTGTTTTTTATATTGGTGTAACTGTGGTTTTCTGTCTGGATGTGTGTGGCAAATGTGGATTGTATGTTGTTATTGGATAATGCTTTTGTGTGTTCAGAAAATCTGGAGGAAAAAGATCTTCCTGTCTGGCCTATATAGAATTTATTGCAACCCTTGTTTTGTTGTCTATGTCTTTGTTTGTGCTGTTTATATGTCTTTTGATGGTATTGTTGGTTCTGTATGCTATTTTGTAATTGTGTTTTCTGAATTTGTTGGCAACTCTGTGTGTGTTATTAGAGTTGTAGTATGTGAGTGTGATGTATTTGTTTTGTTGTGTGTTGTTTGTATTTGTTGTTTTTGTATAGGATTTGTCTATGTAATTTGTTTATTAAATCAGGGTTGTAGCCATTTTTTAGTGCTATGTATTTTATTGTGTTAAGTTCTTCATTATAATCTTGCTTATTTAGTGGCCTATGTATTAGTTTATAATGAAGAACTTAACACAATAAAATACATAGCACAAAAAATGGGTACAACGCTGATTTAATAAACTCACAAACCTGAGTCCTTTTTAAGGAAAATATGGAAACCTTAACACTCTTCGCCTTAAATAAAAAACACTTGGACAATTTTGCTATATTCCCTCCCTTAATTCAGAAAATCCCCGATTCGTTAGACGAGTTTCTTCAGCACAGAGTATAGGAAATGGTAATGAGGCGCAATGACTAAGCCTAACACATGTTTACTATCAACAAAATCTTTTATTTGTATTCAATTAAATTGTTTTTCTTACTCTTACTTCTTTAATATGTTTTTTTTTACTAATCTGTATTATAAACATTTTTCTATAATAACCTCTATTGCCAAACCAGTACTTTTATATTTTATTTTTCCCTTGTTCCCCACACACACTCTCTCACTCTTTACATTTTTTAATACCCCCAGTTTTATTTGTTTAGCTCTTGATATTTATTAATTTTAACTTCTAAGCAACCAATTGTTTGTATATTGTACCTGCACATGCTATTCCGCCATCTTTCTTATTTCACTTTCACTTTAATCACCAAACACCGTTCTAATTCTTCCCCTTTACATATTATTTAGATTTCACTGACACTTTCTCTCCCTTATGTTTTTCTTCTGCACTTTTACATATTTTGGTAGACCTTGTGTACGATATTATTTTGACAGTCTGAAGGTAAGACGGTTTTCTTACAGTATAATTGATAGCCTCTGGTGAGCTCTATAGCAGCGTAACATGCAGAATTGCTAACGAGAAATAATTAATAGTAAAATGACTTACCGTAATCTCACGAATGGGTTGATCCTGACACTCAGGCAGGATAGACTGGTTAGGAAGAGGACGGGTTACATGCAAAGGATTTCTACCTGCCGAAGAGTCCGGCTCGTGGATGTTAACACTACGATGGTTGGCGTACGACAAAGGCTTCAGGCCCAGTGCATGCATTGACTCTACACAAGCCATAGTGCCAACCTCGGAAAATGAAAATTATTGACCGGTTCGATCCGAAATATCGAACACCGGCCCCCGTTGACCACAATGGGTCAACAACCAACTACACCAAAAGAAATGGCCAAAATACATTACAAAAAATTTGGTTTTTAGTGACAGGAACACTCTCTGAAAAATTACCCTCCAACATAGGAGGGGGTCACACGCAAACACAAGAAAATTCAAACATACAGAAAAACATGCAATTAATTAGAGAAAAGAATGCCGAATAACTCCACCGCGGCGCATTGACCAGGCGAGCAATCCGAAGGTTCGGGTAGAGCAGACAAAACCCAACAACATACAATAAACAATGGCCTAGCCAAACACAACGTAAAACTCAGCAAATCAACTTAGTTAATATTCCCTATTTTTTACATTTTTTTTTTCTATTCCCTTTATTTTTTTATCATTTTTTTTTTTACTTTTTTTTTGTTGTTGATTTGTTGAGCATCCATAACTCCCAATAGACTGGCACAACGCCATGCCACAAACATTCCACAATGTAAACTTCAATGCGGACAACAGCTGGAAGGAATCACCTGGGAAATCCCAGAAAAGTGTCAAGTAAGTCCACAACACAATCATTAAAACTAATTCTGCTCACCCGAAAACAAGACAAACCCAATCAAGAAGATATAGGCAACCTGTATAATTTGATAGCAGGTCGTTCAAAAGAACCTGCGGAAGTTTTAACTGAAGCGCGACGAACAACCCCGTCGCTCCCCGGAAACAGTTGAAACGCGGCCAAGAGGCCACATCAGGGGGGGGAGAATTCTGTTCCTCCATAACCACCGGGTCCCCAACCATTAAGTGGACGTAGACGACCACTTCGATCTGGCATGAAGTACCGTCATGTATTCCAAACGCCACCTTTTCCAAAATGCTTGGAGCAAAGCGGCAATTTGTAATGACGGACGTCCCTTCATTTAACGAGACTTCAGCTTCCGGGGGCGCAGTAATGGGGCGGCCAACCAGAAAATGACCAGGCGTTAAAGCCTGGTAATCACTTGGATCTGAAGATAGGGCAGTTAAAGGACGGGAATTTAAGATGGCCTCAATACGAATGCATAATGACGAAAATTCCGCTACAGTCAATGACCTGGTCCCAATCATGCGTTTCATATGAAACTTGGCCGACTGGACAGCCCGTTCCCACAAGCCACCCTGATGAGGGGCGACGAAGGGATAAATTTAAACTCGATGTTATCAACAGCAAAAGCTGTTATCTGAGCTGACATGTCAGGATTGGAAAGAACATTTTTGAGCTCCCGTTTAAGTTCGGAGCGCGACCCCACAAAATTCCTGCCACAATCCGAATACAGTGTTTTAGGAGCACCACGACGACTAATAAACCGCCTCAACCCATCAATAAACTGTGGAGTTGAAAGATCCATAGCTACTTCAAAGTGAACTGCTTTAGTGGCTAAGCAGATGAAAATGCATAGATAAGCTTTGACTATAGGTGCCTTCCGAACAGCGTAAGCCCGTACCAAAAAAGGGCCAGCATAATCCATGCCGGAAGAATAAAATGGAGGTGCCGGATTAACCCTAGGGATGGGCAGATCCCCCATTAACGGGTTGGTGGGGCGAGGACGCGCCCTGAAACAAGGAAGACATTTCCAAATTATGGTTCTTATGACCTGATGTGCGGACAAAGCCAATAATTTTGAGCAAGCTGAAATTGAACTTGCAAAGGCCCAGCATGACCTAACCACACATGGGTGTGATGAATTAGCAACCCTACTAGATGGTGATGCTTGGGCAGTAAAACCGGAAAACGATTTCTAGTTACCGTAGAGTTGGTCAAGCGACCGCGTACTCGAATGAGGCCAAAATCATCTATAAACGGGACCAGGCGCTGAATGCGGACCGGGAGCCGCTTACCTAAACGAAGAGCCGCGAGCTCCTGTCCAAACACGCTGCGCTGAATGTAGCGTAAAATATAGTTAACAGCCAACCCACGGCTGTGGAAGCTTTAATCCGCGAAGGCATAGCCCACCTTAAGATAACTGAGGTAACCCCCACCACTAAGGGCCACGAGGACAAGTGATCGAACAATTCCACCCGGGGCTCCTGAGTGAGAAACGAAGAGACCTTGGTCTCCAAGGCAACATCTTGCACGTCGTGATTCGGGCGATAATTAATAGGGAGCCAGTGCAGAGCATCAAGCTTTAGCCAATCTGGCCCTGACCACCACAATGTCGACGACTGGAGGTTGGAGAGTGAAGTACCTCTAGAGGCCAAATCAGCGGGGTTAGAAACACCATGAACATGACGCCAAGACTTAGTATTGGTCCACTCGGTAATGACAGCCACCCGATTAGCAATAAACGTCTTCAATTTAAAAGTAGGCATATTCAGCCAATCCAAAACAATCGTCGAGTCCGTCCATAAGAAAACTTGACTCATTTGAATACATGAAGAGAATAAGCCAACATAATGACGAACAAGTTTGGCTAAAAGATAAGCTCCCAACAACTCCAAACGTGGGATTGATAAAGTTTTAAGAGGTGCCACTTTAGTTTTAGAAGACATCAACGAAACCACCTGAGGACCAGAGTCAGTATAAATGGACAGGTAAAGGACGGCCGCGTAACCCAACTGGGAAGCATCACAGAAACCATGTAATATAACCCTTTCAATACGCCCACCGTTAGGGAGGAATGGCCGAGAAATAGTGATTGCCGAAAGATGATTCAGAGAGGACAGAAATTGGCTCCAATAATCATTTAAGTCATTATTGAGAGGAGCATCCCATTCCAAGCCCTCAGCCCAGAGTTTTTGGAAAAAAGCCTTGGCCCTGAAAATCACTGGCGAAAGCCAACCACATGGGTCAAATAATTGTGCCATCTGGGATAACACGACACGTTTGGTAAATTGAACCTGAGCATTACTGCAACAGGCCAAAGGAGGAAATGAGAAGCAATCGGTTGAATGGTCCCAACTCAAACCCAGAAAATCCTTAGACACGACGGAATCACTCCGAGCGGCTGATTCAGGTAGGCAGTCAGGTTGATTAGTACACCATTTTTTCAAATTGAAATCTGACGATAACAACAGAATTAATTCCTGATGTAAATTGCAAAGCTCTGATTTTGAATCAGCACGAGCAGCAATATCATCAACAAAAATATTACGGCTAAGTACCGCCGCTCCCGCAGGAAAATTAATTGCCTCATCCTGAGCCAGCCGCTGCAAGGTTCCCAACGCCTGAAAAGGGGCGCAAGCCAGCCCGTAAGTAACTGTAGGCAAAGCGAAAACCCTTAGTGGGGCGGTAACCTCCTCACGCCATAAAATACACAGGTACGCCGAGTCATCAGGATGCATGGCAATTTGGCGATACATCTGTTCGATGTCGCACGTGAAAACATGGCTAAACCGCCGAAACAAAGTCAAAACGTCGGAGAGTAAGGTCTGCAACTTAGGCCCGACGCATAACACGTCATTTAAGGAAATCCCGGAGGACGTCTTCATGCTGGCGTCAAACACCACCCTTATTTTTGAAGTATCGCCTCTAACTTTAAAGATACCATGATGAGGGATGAAATATTTTGGAAAATTGGGGTCAGACACCAACGACATATGCCCCTGAGCGACATAATCAGCTATAAATTGCACATACTGGCTCTTAAACTGACTGTTAGACGCAAATTTCCTTTCTAATGCGACCGAGACATGGCTCCCTTAAGGGAATTTCCCAAAGTGTGAGAAGAGTTTTTGAAGAACGGCAAGCGCACCTGGTAACGACCCGACGGCAACCGACTTGTTGACTCCATATAAAACCTTTCAGCAAAGTGATCCTCTTCAGATAATTGGTGGGGCACAGCTGGAGGCTCTTCGACCTCCCAAAACCGATGAACTTGCTCAAGTAGGTTTGTTGTATCCGTTGATAATGTTGTGACGGAAGGATAAAAGTGGTGGAAATGACAGTGAAGCTGATGTGCAGACACCAGATCCAAAGGAAGGCCAGTGAGACCGCTAGCACAAGTCAATGCACAATTAAGTGAAATTGGGGCTCTACCCATAATCACGAACCCAAAACGTGTCCTAACTGCAACAGGCAAACCTGCACCCAAGGGAATAGTCTCCCAAAAGAATAGCCGCTACAATATCGGCTCCCAACAACGCATCAATTGGCGCTGCTACATCGAAGGTAGGGTCAGCTAACAAAAGGTCTTTTGTAGCCTGCTTAACTTCAGGCAACACCTGGAACCTAGGTGAGTCCGATGAGATCTTAGAAAGAATTATGAAAGCATGGTTAGACGCCACAACCTCGCGTTTTAAAATTTCCAAGGAAAGATGGCACACCCTTTTTGCTTTGGTGGCAATATCACCTACCCCATTGACACTTATTGAAGCGTCAAAACAAGCGCACTTTAAGCGAGATGCACATGCTTCAGTGATGAAAGAAGCATGGGACGCGCTATCCAGGATGGCCCTAACTACAACATAACCACCATTGGGAGACGACAAGACTGCTAGACATGTGGCTAACAGAACCCCTGCCAGGATGGGGCAGAGACACAGTCAGAGTAGTGCTAGACAGATCAACTTGGTCAGCAAGCGATGACCCCGAAGCCTTGAGTTCAGCTGTTTCAGAAATCTGTGAACGAGACGGAGACGGACGGGCATTTTTGAAATGAAGTAAAGTGTGGTGGTACTTAGAGCCACACTTTTTACACCATCCCGAATGTTTATGTTGAAGGCACGAAAGACAACTTTTTTTATTCTGAAGATTTTGAAATCGAGCCCTAGGGTCCTTACTCAGTCACGCCGGACACTTGAGAAGCACATGGGTCCGAGAATCGCAATGAAGGCAACGTGAACTAGATGAATCCCGTTGCGTAACCTCCGCAGATAACGTAGACACAGCAAGAGGAGTAGCCTTAGAAAAGGAAACCTTCTGGGTTTTCTGGTGGCTAGTGCTAGGTAGAGCAAGTAAAGCCGATTCCAAAGATTCTTTCTGTTCCGCCATGGCGGTTAAAAATGTCATAATTTCTGTTAGGGCAGGGAGATTCTCTTTGTCCGTAACAGACGCCTCAAAGCGTTCACGCAATGATAGATCCAGCCTTGACAATACAAAAGACGCATATATTGCTTGATATATATCAGCAATGTTTAGAGCTGACAACGCTGAAAAGTTAGCATTGAAGCTGTCCACCAATTTTCTAATAGACGCAGCTGATCGCGTAGAAGCGGCTGGTAACTGAAGCAGATTGGTACAGTAGACCCGGGCGGCTAAACGAGGATTGTGATAACGGCTTTTAAGAGTTGACAGTGCAAGCGAATAACTATCGCCCACTATGGGAAGCGCGCCAACCTTCTCATAAGCCTCACCCTTAAGATGAGTCAATAATATAACAATTTCTGCTTTGGAGTGAGGGCAGGACTTTCGTCCACTAATGTGGTAAACTTTGACCAAAACTCGGACCAACATTTGGCCTGGCCATCAAAACAAGGTAAAGAAAGCTTCGGCAACTCATGAACGAGAACACCTGAGTGCCGCCACTTGCCGATGAAGACCGACCGGAACCAACCGGTATCTCTGGTTTAGTTAGTTTTGACGCTAAAACGCTACCCCGGACATAAATATCTTTAATTTGAGCTACCACCGAAAAAATGTGGTCCTCGTCCAATCCCTGGGGCAATGACTCGGCCGATAGGTAAGGATCTACCTTACCTAGAAGATCCTGATATTCTTCGGACAACCTGGAGGCCAAAATACCGGCCTCATGCTGATCCACGACTCTCAATTGCGGCAACCCTTCCAACTTATTTATTAAATGTTGCAACGCAAGTATTCCCACCGAAGTGGTCCGGTCAAAAGCTGCCAGTGACAATTTAGCAGGCATACTGATTTAAAAAATGTCGCGCAACCGACAACCACCCTGAATGAGAGAATTAGAAATTAAACGATAATCACGGCTAGACCTAGCCTAACAGTGATCCAGATAAATAGGCCTCTGACACAACTAGTTTTCATAAACAATACCGAGCAAGATAAATACAAAAGTAAATTAGTGCAAGGCAAAATACACTTTACACAATCCAACAGGTTAATAGTACCAAACACAATAAATTACATACTCAAAAAACACGCAACAAATTGATTTACACAGTGCAAAAGCACGACAAAAAAACACAAGTTGCACAAGATTACAGCACATACGGTGCAAAATAATGGTACACAAAAGTGCACCCCAAAAACATGTATAATACCAAATAGAATAAATACACAGCAAAGTACAATATACAACAATTCACCAGTCACCGAGCCAAACACAATAACTTGGACACATTAAATGCAAAAATTGATGGTCAACGCGGCGTGTATGGACAGGATATCGCATATGCAAAATATAAACCGCACCAAAAGGTAATAGTCCAGTGGCGGCTGGTGGTTCCACATTTTGGTGGTTGTAGATGTCGGTTGAGTGCGGGGGGGAGGTAAAAACACATTAAACAAAAGGCAGACCTACTACATATTTATGTGCATCATAAATATATATATATATTTATGTGCATAGTGCTTCCGTATGGGGGAAAATAGAAAATTACTCTTTTCCAATTGTTTGAGCAATTAATTTGTAAGAAATTCCAAGTAAGTTGTGATGAGACAGTTCATCTAACAAGCATGATGCAAGCGACTAAGCATTCTGTTTAGGAAGCAGCAATTCTGTTTAGGAGGAGGAGCAATGAAACCCAAGAATCTTCAACCGGTTTACCTTTTATTATATAACGATACACTATGACCATTTGAAAAACATTAGCAATCAACATCAGTGGTCTCGTCAACAATTACAGCCAAATAATCCGCTCAAGCTCAGAACTGAAACCAATTAAGCCTCGAAAGACGCCCAGGATCTGATAAAGATTCAGTCTCATCATGACCCCGCAAAGCTAATTCAAAAGCTCCACAGAAGCGGATAGTTTATTATTATATTTAAGACGTAACGTTTATTCCGTACTCTTTTGTTGTGTAAAACAATATTTCGTCTATATTCACTGCCCAGCTGCTGTGCTATATTAACTGTACCAAAAAGAGAACACTGAAAATAATTCTTTATATGTAGGCCACACTTGACGCCTGATGATTTCTTATTTTTTCTGCTAGATGATTAATATCTTTCTTTTAGAATTTTGTCCAGGGGTCCTCTCCTCCAAACAATAAACATGAAAAACAAAATAACGAATTTCTTTCGTCACAATCACACAACTAGTCGCTATTTTCATTATATTCTAGTTTAAATGATCGATTAAATTGTTGACCGCCTGATTTTACAATTTGATTTATTGTTAAGGGAGGCTTTTGGCGTCCTAGTCTATTGGTTCTTAACGCTATTCATTTTGAACTAATAAAAAACACGTTGTTTAAAAGCACGCAGAATCACTAATCCAAAAAGCACTAAACAAAGAAAAAATAATACTTAACACGCAACTTAATTAATATAAAGTCGATTGACACTTTATTATCACAATCGCAGTTATACAAAATAATTACTATAATTTTATAAATTCAAACATTCGGTAACGTGTACTGGTATCTCTGATATGCATGTGCTGTACTGCACAGCAGCGCTTGCGGTGGCGGTTTGCAGTACTCCAATGCACCACCTGAACGTATTCGCAACCGCCGTGTATTTTATCCCTACCACCGTTTTTGTCACTGTGCTGTGTTCAAGTCGTATCACAACGATCGCGTTTGCTGGTTTGCAGAGCACAAACAACCACCCGCGTGCAAACCAACTACTGGCAGCGCGCGTAACTTACTCGTTTGTAATGTGCTGCGTTAAACATTATATTTCGACATTTTCCGAGCTGTAGCTAAATAAGTTCGTTTGAAAAATAACTGTGAAAAATAAGATTGTTTCAACATAAAAAATTTTGTTGTATCACTTAGTCTATATATATACATTGTTATGTTAGACCTATAAATACTGGTGGTTGTGCAACCTTACAACCTTATCACCAGCCGCCACTGTAATAGTCAATGCCAAAAAAATTAAATATAAAGGCAGGCTATACCGAAAAACCCGGATAACCTAAAACCAAACCGTTCCCCACACGCCTGACACAGTCGCAAGCACGTAACACGTCGATTTCACGTGTAAAACAGATCTTAACAGGACGGGAACAAACTTCACAAGAATTGACCCAGTAATCAAAGATTACCCAAAAAAACAAGGTGCAAAATTTTGAAACAATATTTGCTCACCCGGCCACGCACACGTGACGAACTGCTCAACACAACCAACAGCATTAAACGCAAAATAATGGTTCACATGCGTATCATACCAACGTGCTTCCGTGCCATAGCATGCAAATGACGAACATTTATGTAATTTAGAAATTAACAGCATGCAAAACAACCACGAGCAGGCACAAAAAAAAAACGAAATGGCACGGCACGTTGATAATTAAAATAAAAATCGCGCAGCCAAAACTGGCTTATTACCCACTTACTCAAACCGCCAGCAGCAACATGCAAAAAATTACAAACACGTGCTCCCATTCATGACGGCAAGCAATTTAATTGAAAAAACTAGCAACCTCATGAAACCTCTGGTAGTAATAATGTGTACGATATTATTTTGACAATCTGAAGGTAAGACGGTTTTCTTACAGTATAATTGATAGCCTCTGGTGAGCTCTATAGCAGCGTAACATGCAGAATTGCTTACGAGAAATAATTAATAGTAAAATGACTTACCGTAATCTCACGAATGGGTTGATCCTGACACTCAGGCAGGATAGACTGGTTGGGAAGAGGACGGGTTACATGCAAAGGATTTCTACCTGCCGAAGAGTCCGGCTCGTGGTGTTAACACTACGATGGTTGGCGTACGACAAAGGCTTCAGGCCCAGTGCATGCACTGACTCTACACAAGCCATAGTGCCAACCTCGGAAAATGAAAATTATTGACCGGTTCGATCCGAAATATCGAACACCTTGGCTACTGTATTCGCTTCAGTCTACCGAAATTCCGAGGCTGTGATTAAATTTACGGCTGTACTGTTTGACGAATGCTATTCAACTGTTCGGCATCGCTCACATGTCTCCCACATAAATTCTAATGGAACCTTCGTCCTCAAACAACATTTGTGGAGTCTTCACTCCACCTATACCACTGGGAAAATTTGCCCTCTGCCCACCATACTCACTTAAACTCTCCTTACCCCCTCTTTCAATCTCATCAACAACTATCTCCTCACCATTTACCTCTACTCTCCTTAAAATCTCATTATATCTACCAATATCCACACTGTTATCTCCTATTACCATATTTTTATTTATTTTATCATCTAAATTACTTATTTTGGTATTGAATTGCTCATTAACGGTTTCTGTTTGTTTTTGAATATTGTCACAATGTATCTCTATCTCATTTATTCTTTTGTCAACATTAACATTTCGTCTTTGTATTTCCTTTTTCACTTCATCGAACTTTACATCAAACTTAATACTCCGTTCTCTTAATTCATTATTTTGTATTTTCATTAATTGAAACAAGTCCTCTAATGATACTTTATTATTGACAACAGGTGTTGAGTTTGCCGCAGCTTCACTCATTATTATGGATTCTGTCGCTGTATCATTCATATTTATGCTTTCGTTATTTGCCATTTTAATAAAATACAAAAAAAATTGTTTCTCTTCAAACTGTTGCTATGTTGTCTAACAATAACATAACCTACAATTGCGATACCCGTCACTTCAATACTCACTCTGTCTCTATATTTGGGCTTATTATATACAAAAAAATTTTCTTTTTTATATTGTCGCCAGTTCGGGCACCATTTGTTAACCTACAAATGTATACTTATTTTTGTGTATTTATTTATTATGTTAATCTTACAATAATTATGGTACTTACAATAATTATCCGAGCACATGTCAGCATAATTATCTTTGTTTCTTGCTGGGTCCAGAGTTCGTATTAAGCGTAAATAGAGACAGTTTGGTGATTGAAATGAAGGTATCAACATCAATATTGTGGAAAATCAATTTAGTTTTATTATTTCGAATTTGCAAAATTAAATTATCATACAGTACAATGGCTTCTTTATCGTGACCAAAACAAAATGGCGGTCATATGCTTACTCTCATATTTGTTAGTCAAGACTTTCAGTACTTTGTTATATTCTTTGAATAACTAGAAAATTTCATTACCCTGCAGAGAGTAATATACTTAAGTGGTTCCAACTGATTTATTTTGATCTAATACTAAACACAAACCAACGCCTCAATTTTGTTGCCGGCATGGTTTTATACACTCTTTCTCTTTCACTCTCTCTCTCTCTCATCACAATATTATGTAAGGTACATTTTATGATATGAATAGTTTTGAGCTCAAGTATTTAAAAGAAATCTGACCGCAATTTTGACTTTCCTGAATATTAGCGTTTTCCAATGTGCACGTTCCTCATCGTCCGGCCAGGTGTTCGTCGTATTTTCCAAGTTTTCTGGTCGTTCTTTCCACTGAATTTACATTGTTTACTACATTACTATTGGCAAGCACTGATTCTGTTGAATTACATTTTGTCACTGACTTTAAAATTTCATTTCGCTGGCTAAATTTTTGCCAGCAAAATTCACAACGTCTTCACACTACAATGGTGTACAGCAGAATGAGACTGGATGCTACGCACATTTTGCGTAAGTGTGTGTGCATTGACGTCATTGTCTTTGTCTCGAAGTAGGAAACGCCCTGGTTTTGCGTCATTGTTGTTACGTCCTTTATATTTTTTAATGACGCCTCGCATTGTTGACCAATGAAAAGTATATGAAGAGCTTGTGTCGGCCGTCACGTACGCTTGACCTTGGAATCGTCCCACACCGATGTAATTGCGTTGTTTCGTTATACAAAGGGAAAATTGCCCTACCCATTTACATGTGTGCAAAATACAATAAAATAATTCCTTTTGTACCATAAATATGAAAACAGGCTTTTGTCCTGTTACACCTTGGCGATCTTTTCTCGCACCTACCTTATACTTCATCAGCACATAACAGGGTCGCCAGCATATTTGAGGTTAGCATATGCAAACCATTTCACTCTGTGCATTAAATAATACTTGCTTAATTTAAACTCTTTGTTTCCCTTGGCTCAGAAGATTGTAAAGCTCGATTAGGATGCAGTAAACAGACTAGGTTTCAGCGCAATAATTACATTGAACATGTGGTCATGGCGACATAGAAATTTGGCGATCGGTCAGCGTATACTACATGAGCTGGTCACGTGGTTCCTCCCGCTCACCGCTTCCCTTCTCATCTGCTGTCCATCTAATGTGCTAGACTTTTGTAAACGCCAAAATTGCGTTTCGTTATTGAAAAACACGTGGTCACGTCATGATATTATCGTGACGTCAGTCGGATCATAAATTCCTTACCATATAGGCTTGTTTTGTAGTGTTGTGACGGCAATGCTACGTCACACTGGCTGATTCATACCATTCCAATTGCTAAAGCCGTATTTTATTCAGTTTTACATAGATCGTATTATTGTACAATATGAAAATAATTATACCCATTTTGTACTGTCACACAGTTTACTAAGTTACTGTATTGACATGCGTACATTATTATACACATGTATATAAATGGCTTACGAAGTCCGGTAAAAAAGGAAAACAAGAATTTCATCTGGTTTAAAAACAAAAATTAATTACTTTTAACTGAAACTATTAAGTTACAGCCCCGTACAAAAATACAACTCATGCAAGCATTCACCAATGATATGTTTCATACTATACATTACTAAGTTTGATGAAATAAAGAGTCTGGTGGATAACTCGTTATGAACATAGAAAGAAATGAAACCATGGCAATAATTATACTAGACCACAAGGAAACTAATTCTAACTAAAAATTTTAAATTAATGTCGAAGTTCGGCGCTGTACGAGGATATGTTTTGTTTCTCGTCACAATGAAAATTAACATAAAATTCCAGATTTATAACAAACAATTTGTGTTATTCTTACTTTGTAACTAAAAAATAATATTTATATTTACATATGCCTTACTCGTGGCTGCAGTCCCACCAACGGCGTGCAAGATTGAAGCACACGAATTCCGCCATATGTGGGCTACTAAACACGAGAATTCAAATTGTTCATGTGAGCAAATGGCCTAAATTGTCTACAAAAACTGGTGTTACTTTGATTTATTGTCTTATATTCACCATATGTGTATTCGAAATAAAAAATGTATCCAATTAAGTATATCAGTCAGAAGCAACAATGTCAATAGTGACAGAACAGTCGATTAAACAAGCATGAGCATTTACAAACAGGATCCAAACGGGTGTTAGTGAAACAAACTACTGTTGAGATAACAGCCATTAGAAACTTTCTTAAGTTGGAAGTGTAAAATTATTAAATTATTTTTTGCTTAATGTATGTTTCAGAGACAGAAAATGTATCGTTCTGTTTCTTCTGTTGCGCTCAGTCTGTAAATCAATAATATTTAAAGCTACCAATGTTTTTCTTACTTGTACTTGAGAAATGTTTCAACATTACGCTGGACTCTCTTTGTCTCATAAAATGAGCGTGTGTGTTTGTGTATGTAAAACTCGAACATTCAAGTCCAACTGCACATGTTATCAAATAAAAGGGGTGAATAAGGCAGGGAAACAGTCATCATACTCCATGCTGGTGGATACTATGAGACCTTCTGTCATGATTGGACAGTGTTTTCAAGTGACTGTGAAACAGAAAATTAAGTAGAATATAATGAGACGGTACTGCAAAGATTTTCTGATGTTGAGAAGATTTGGTAATATTGTTTATTTTTTACACTTTTTTTTTGTTAACACATTACTCTGTATGTTTCAAACCAAAATCGTTTTCTTTCATAATATTTAAATAACCTTCCAACTGAACATTATCAAAGGCTTTTCTAGAACTCCTATAGTATGCCTATTTTTCTTTCCAGTATAGTGTAAATTGAATTCACTGCCTTTTTCATATGCTTGATAAATTAACCCTTCTTGTGATATAATTGTAGTAGATAAAGTGGTAACAATAATGACAAGCTTAATTTATGCCCATTTTGAATTTATTTAAGGTGGTGAAGATATGAAAATATTCTATTGAAGCTCAGAAGACATTGGTATGGAAGCCAAGTGAACTCTAAATTCTTTGTAACACTAATTATTATAAAATTAGGAAAAATTAAAAAAGTTATCACAACATTGAACATTGTTTGGTATGAATTAACTCTAAATCAAACTATTTACACATCCCAAGAAGAAATATCAGAAGAAAATCATTTCAACATCAGCTGACTAAATATTTTGTATTCAAACAGAACAGTGAAAACAAACTGAATATATTTCTTAATCCTGAAAAGAAAATTATTATACTCATTTGAAACCCATGAAATCTAGCTGGCATCACTGAAATTAAGTGATATTTTATTTATTAATAATTCAAGTGTATAAATATCAATACATGTTCATACTGAAATACTGTAGATATAGTTGAAAATCCACGTCCTTTATATGTAATGAACAGAGGATTGTAAGTATATGTCAGTATTGTGTAAGTATTAAACACCTCATGATGAAAATATAGCAAATATTAATAGACAAAAGAAAAAGATAAATACATTCAATATCTTATAATATGAAAATGTAATCATATGAGAAATTAGTATAGTTCAATTAATAAAATGGGAATTTGAAAGTGGAACAGAAGCCGGGCATTCCTGGTGAGATCGATGTCTATGAAACATGCAAATTTGAAGTGAAACAGAAGCCGAGTATTCCTGGTGAGATCGATGTCTATGAAACATGCAAATTTGAAGTGAAACAGAAGCAGAGTATTCCTGGTGAGATCGATCTCTATGAAACATGCAAATTTGAAGTGAAACAGAAGCCAAGTATTCCTGATGAGATCGATGTCTATGAAACATGTGCATTTGAAGTGAAACAGAAGCGGGGTATTTCTGGTGAGATTGATGTCTATTAAACATGCGAATTTGAAGTGAAACAGAAGCCAGGTATTTCTGGTAATTCTTAATTTCATTGTCCATGACGTGTCCGTTACTTAACTAAATATAATTATTTCACTACGACTCGGAACACAAAACTTTTACCTTATAACCTGAACCGGTTTTCACTTTTAAAAAGCTTCTTCAGAGGTTACCGCTGGTAGCACTGTCCGTCTTGTTGTTGGCAATGAAATCGATTTTCAAAAGATCGATGTTGTGTGTGTGGGGTGTGATATGTTCGAATAATGCGTGATTTGAATAGCGTCTGTTCGTTTAGGATGTCGTTTTTATTTGTTTCCGTGTGTTTGTATATTTAGATCTCTCACACGAAAACAAATAAAAACAACATCCTAAACGAACAGACGCAATTCAAATCATGCATTATTTCGAACATATCACACCCCACACACAACATCGATCTTTCGAAAATCGATTTCGTCGCCAACAACAAGACGGACAGTGCTACCAGCGGTAACCTCTGAAGAAGCTTTTTAAAAGTGAAAACCGGTTCAGGTTATAAGGTAAAACTTTTACATTTTTACCCATAAAAAGTTTTGTGTTCAGAGTCATAGTGAAATAATTATATTTATTTCTGATAATATCGCAACTGAATGTTCTGACTGTAAGTATAAGTTACAAATCATAAGATGTAAACACACATGGACACACACGTGCGTGCAAGCTCACACACACACACACACACACGTGTGTCCTGAAGCGAAATGTTGCAGTCATATTTGAAATTTATTTAAGATGGTGATGGACAATGGTAATGAGATGGTATGGTATTAGATTAGAGGTGGAATAGAAGTTGAGCATTCTTGATAAGAAGCAGAATATATTTCAGGTGCTGCATGTTGTAAAGAAATTACGTAAGTAAAAACACTTATTTATGAGATAACCAACAAATCAGTAAAAACCATTCTAAATGCAGACAACCAAAGTGCCATAAAACTCACAAAGTTGGGTTAGATGAATCACATAAGCAAACATATTAATGTAAGGTATTACTATGTTAGTGAACAATTTCCTGAAACCTTATTTGATATAAAGTACTTTTATAGACCCAATTGGCTGATATTCACTAAACCATTGCTGGGCCCAAAATTTCAAAAATTTAAAAGTATCTTGTTGAAAAACCCCATTAGTAAAAAAAAAGTTATGAAACCAAAAATAAAATTTCAACAATTTTGTTGATATTTTATGATTTTTAACTTAAAATTACAAGCAGAACAGTCAGTTGCAATATTATCAGAAATACTCGGCTTCTGTTTCACTTCAAATTCGCATGTTTTATAGACATCGATCTCGTCAGGAATACTCGGCTTCTTTTCACTTCAAATTCCCATTTTATTAATTGAACTAGACTAATTTCTCATCGGTTGTGATCTTTTCAAGAAAAATCAGCGCCCACTCAATTTCTAATCCATGCCTTGCTTGTCCATCACAACCTTTGGGTGGCTTCAGATCCTGATGATGTATTTAAAATACCTACCACTGATAAAACTTTAAAATATCAAATGCAAAATTAAGTAATATAATTGTACAAGAGTAAAAATTAATAGTACATAACAAAACTAATGTATAGTATAAAATTTAAAGTAAGTTTTAATGCAAATCAATACTTAAAATTTAAATAAAATGAAAAAATTAAACGTAAGGCTATCACTTTGTAAAATAACATTAGAATATGTGTCAGCTTGGCAGTTTCCCTTTCACAGTTCACCACATGGTCACTGAATATTCCCTTGTTAACCTCCTCCTCCTATGGCGCTACAGCCCAAGTCGGGCCCTGGCCTCCACCAATCTCTCCTCCAATCTACTCTATCCATTGCAACCCTCCTCCAGTTTCTTATTCCCATGTCTCTCGCGTCCTCTGCAACGCCATCATCCCACCTCTTCCTCAGTCTGCCTCTAGCTCTCGTTCCCTCCCATGTACCCAGTAAAGCCCTTTTGGGGTTCCTGCCATCCTCCATTCTCATAACATGTCTGGCCCAACGCAATCTTTGTATTCTTATAAATTTTGAGACTGGTGTCTCTTTATATATTTGATACAGTTCATTGTCGTATCTTAGTCACCATGAGCCATTTTCTTGTATTGGGCCTATAATGCGTCTGAGGATTTTCCTTTCAAAGGTGTCTACTATCTCAACTGTTTTCTGTGTGATTGTTCATGCCTCACACCCGTAACATAACACCGGTCTGATGACAGTCCTATATATTTTCATTTTTGTTTCCCTGTGCACATCCCCAGACCTAAATGATGGCAGCAATGCGAAGTATGACTTGTTAGCCATGGTGGTCCGTCTTTGGATCTTCGGCTCCTCTGATCCAGTCTTTGCTAGGTTCACTCCGAGATACGTGAAATTGTCCATCACTTCAATTGTGTCCTCCTCTATCTCAATGTTGTTATGAACCTGGTCCCTTCTTGTTTGGATAAGCATTTTTGTTTTATCTATATTTATGGCTAGCCCAACTTCCTTGGCTTTGTTTTTAAGCTCTATAAATATTTCTTTAGCTGCCGCAATCCGTCTTGATATGATGTTAATGTCATCTGCATATGCGGCTATCTGTACAGTTTTATTTATTAACAGACTGGAGCTATTTATTGATAAGCCTCTAATTACATATTCCAATGCAATATTAAATAGTGTTGGGGCTAACCCATCTCCTTGCTTTAGTCCTCGTGTGATATTTATGGGTTCAGTTAGTTGGCTATCCACCTTTACTTGGGCTTTAGTCTGCTGCATGTTCACTTGAGTTAATCTTACCAGCTTGCCTGGTATCCAGACTCATGCATTATGGTGTAGAGTTTGTCTCTATTAATAGAATCATATGCTTGCCTGAAGTCCACAACAATTTGGTACACATCAATATCACGTTCCCATCCACATCTTAGTATCTGTTTTACCGAGAAGAGTTGGTTGATTGTAGACCTTCCAGGTAGGAATCCAGCTTGGTATTCCTGTATTATATTTTCTGTGAGGGGTCTCAGCCTTTGGTTCAAGACATATGTAAAAACTTTGTACGAGGTGCGCAACAACGATTCCCTTGTTAACAGTTAATTTTATTTATAATATCTTTGCCCTCCTTATAACGTACATACATAGTCATAGTGACACACAGTTATTTTACTAACAGCTTTGTTATGTACTATTAAATTTTACTCTTATACAAATATATAACTTGAATTTTATATTTGATACTTCAAAGTTTTATTCAGTGGTGTTTTAAACATATAAACAATATATAAGGAAATTTTTTTTAGACTAGAACAATTTCAGATATTATCATAGAAACCAATTTTTTATTGTTGTTATTGTTGAATTTATTCCAAATTAAATAAATTAAATCACGTTCATAATTTACACATACAAACGTATAATTTGTATTTACAAATACAAATAAATTTACAAATACTCATTCCTTCTTGTTCTTCCCAAGCAGCAGTATTCATTCCCCTTCAAGCAGTATTTCCCAAAACGTTTTATTTATATTTAAATAATACGTATGTGCACTTAATTATCGTTACTGCATACACTTGTTCGGCATTGTTGTACAGTAGAAGCCCGATATAGCGCGGTCCGATATACCACAGATTCGGATATAACACGGTGAAGAGTATGTTGCCCGTTATTAGCAAAAATTTTTACTTGTAGAGAGTGAGTAAATTATGAATTGTTTATCGTGACTTCCGTAGCCACATTGGAATGCATTGCATTTATTGTAAACAAAGGCTTGTTGTTGGAAACGGCGTTGTAAACAACAGCCAGAATTGCCAGTTCAAGTGTACCTGTAGACATAAACAATTGCCCCGTATTTACAGTCTCTACGTTTCTAAGAATTCATGCCAAGGCTAGCAGCCAACTAAATCCCTTCTCTCCCTCATACTCTTATATTATAAGATCATACTCTGATATTATCTTATCAAAGTGTATAGTCTTTGTCATAAATTCGCATAGTGTAGAGTTTTGTGATGTCGCAGAAAAGAAAAGCATATTCTGTGAGTGATAAACTCAAAATAATTGATCGTGTGAAGAACGGAGAGTCAAAGGCAAGTTTATCACGTGAGTGTGGCATCCCAGAAGGAACAATTAGAGGGTGGATGAAGGAAGAAGATAAACTTAAAAGTTTTGTGAACACAGTTGAAAGTGAAGTGGGGTTGCAAAGAAAAAAGACTAAAGTAGGTAAGGATAGTGAACTAGATGAGTGTCTGTACAGGTGGTTTTTAATAAAACGAAGTGAAGGTGTGCCACTGTCAGGACCAGTTATTAGAGCTCAAGCTGTGAAATTCCATAGTGATTTACATGGCAACAGTGACTTTAATGCATCTGATGGGTGGTTTTCCGATGGAAATCTCGTCATGGTATAAGCCAGATAAGCATTGAAGGGGAAGCACGATCATGTGACAGTGAAGCTGCAGCACTTTTTCCTCAGGCATTAAACAAAGTAATGATCGATAACGATTTAAATGACCATCAAGTGTATAACTGTGATGAAACTGCTCTGTATTTTCGAATGCTTCCTACCAGAACTCTGGATGTGAATAATTCAATAAATAAATCTGGATTAAAAATAAATAAGGATAGAGTTACCCTCCTGTTTGCCACAAATAAATCAGGCAGCCACAAAGTTAAACCTCTCTGTATAGGGAAAAGCCGAAATCCTAGATGCTTTCAACATGTTAACATGACGTCATTACCCATCACATATCATAATACAAAAAATGCTTGGATGACAAGTGATATTTTCGGTAAATGGATCCATGAAGAATTTGTTCCATCTGTGAGAAGCCACCTGCGGTCACTCAACCTCGAAGAAAAAGCTGTACTGACCCTTGACCACTGTCCAGCACATCCACCTGCTGATATGCTACAGTCAAGAGATGGGAAAATCGAAGTCATGTTCTTGCCGAAAAACACTACAGCACTGATCCAGCCATTAGATCAAGGCATCATAAAAGCATTTAAAGCGCATTACCGCCGTGAACTTCTGAGTGCTATAGTGAATTCTGATGAGGAAATGGAAATTTACCTTAAGTCAATAAACCTGAAAACAGTTGCGTATTCAATAGGTCTTGCATGGGAAAGTATTAGTACGGCAACAATTCAGAATTGCTGGAAGAAATGTTCCTTTGAACAAAACATCGCTGATGGAAATTGCTCTGTTGCCGGATTCACTATTAGTGATGTACAGTCTGCGAGTAGTGCTCTGCATTGCAACTTCACTCTAGATGACTTGAATGACTGGGCAGAAGTTGACAACGGTGAGCCTGTTACAGAATGTATAGGAGATAAAGATATCATCGATGCAGTCCGAAATGCAAATTGCGAAGAAAAAGAAGACGATGACGATGATGGAAATGAAAATGGGGTGGAAGTGAAAGAAGTTATTCCAAATGTTAGTGAAGTGATAATACACATAAACAAAGTAATTTCGTGGATGGAGAGGTAAAGTGAAACTAATAATGTTCATCTGCTGCACCTCGCGTTTATAAAACAATACGCGGAAAAGAAACGCTGTGCATTATCCCGTCAAACAACAATTACGGGCTTTTTTAAGACCAACAATTAGGCCTACAGTAGGTCGAGTGAGCAATGTATAAATAGTGTATTTTATATTCCATTGGATTAAAATAGATTAAAATATTGGATTAAAATACAGTTTTCTTATTTTTTATTTGGCGACAACTGTACTTAAATAAAAAAAATGTAAGTCTACATTTGGTGACATAATTTACGTACAGTATACAGTAGTGCATTATGCTGTAGCCTTTTTCCCGGTCCTCCCTCCCCATCATTTGTCACTGTACAGGTCACCTTCCGATATACCGCGGTTACGCCTATAACACGGGGGAAAGTATGTCACCCGACAACCACGCTATATCGGGCTTCTACTGTATTATCGGAACGCCATGCGTAACATTTTTCGTTATCTCTTCTGAATCTTAGAGCATTTCGAGCAGGACGGATCCAGCATTTCAGAGATAGGGGAAGGACTGATATCTGAATGGACCATACTATAGGAATGTTTTGTATCGATACAATTTCATAAATACACCTAGTGGTTTTGCAACAAGAAGAGTTGGCATCAAGACTTATCTACACACATTACATTTATCCAGTATATCCGGTTTAATATTTCCATTCATTTATCTTTTTTTAGTCTCATCCTCTCCTCACTTGAAATATGGAAGTCAGCAGTGAAAATATCATAGTAGTACAAAATGCATAATATTTAAACAATTAAAATACCTAATAATAATCCTCATGTTCAATATTGAAAGAAGTTTTAATAAAAGAGGTTCGTTCAGTTTTATTAAAAGAGGTTCGTTTCTTGTTATTATGGCTGATAGCAATGTTATGTATTATGTTAGTCAGGTAAAGTTTTCAGCCAATTGCCTTTCAAGAGCTATTGTTTCAAGACAGGAGGCCGTTGAGGTGTTCATCATACACTGTTTGATCTTGTAAGTACGTTTTTGACCTTGTAAAGACCAAAAATTATCTCTCACAGAATGCAGTTGTATTTTTCCAATAGCTAAAGAAGACCAGACAAATTTTGAGTTCCTCTACTATGACTGTAGACCAGATGCTTTAAAATTTCAATTACCATATACGAAGATAATCTGTTTTGCTCATGCTTGTAATGAACAACTAATTGTATCAATAAAGCTGCACATAAAAGCTTCACCTATATATTCTTTTACCTCATATTGTAATTTTATACTTGAAGATAATCAGCTGTCTTACACATTCCTAAACTATGTACAAATAAACACATACAAACGAGAAAGAAAAGTTTGGCTTCTTAAGAAGTCCTGTAGCTTCTGTCATGCATATTTGAACTGAAAAATTCCTGAATGCAATTAATTCACTTTGTCATCTATATATTAATACGTGAAGAGAAAACTTTGTACCCCTTTTTAAGCATATTGCGCGCACGGAGGAGTGTGAGATTTGGCATAGTTAAAGTTTATATGGACAAGGAGTGCAGAAAGCTAAAATTTATATATAATATGTGTTACAAATACATTAAATTAAATTAAATAAAACATTCATTTGCACTTGAAAATTCGTTTAAACTTTTTCAAACAATGGTAATTGTTAAAAATATAATAATTTTGTTGCCAGGCAACAATAGTCTGTGGAGTGTATGTCAAGGCAAAAAAGCATTTATTTTATATTTTGTATATTAGATATCTGTGTTTTATATATTAATGTGCAGTTGAAAGTGAAATACAGCTTGTTTAATACTGACAGATTGACTGAATGAGCTGTGAATTTTGTGTGATTTCAAATGTTCCTTTTTCAATAGTCTGTGGAGTGTATGTCAAGGGAAAGCGTTTATTTTATGTTTTGTATATTAGATATCTGTGTTTTATATATTAATGTGCAGTTGAAAGTGAAATACAGCTTGCTTAATATACACCTGTTGCAAAAGGAAAATTTTGTAGCAGTAATTTGAATTGACTTACTCTCGCCTAATTATTATTGGTGGTTTCAAAAAAGTGAGTACATTTTATTATTTTTAAATTAAACCCTGTCTAATCTTAGTTTCAGTAATTTCATTGCATGTTTTTTTTACATTCAGATATTCGCACCTATTTCCATTATGCCTCGACATAGAACATTGACGGGTCGGAGTGAGAGACAAAGAAGAAGGAATTTATATTCGCGTGAAAGTCAAAATGATAATAGACCAAATGCAAATTTAAATAGTGCAAATAGTATAACATTGACGGGTCGGAGTAAGAGACAAAGAAGAAGGAATATATATTCGCGTGAAAGTCAAAATGATAATAGACCAAATGCAAATTTAAATAGTGTAAATAGTATACAAAATGATGAAATTATTTTGAGGGATACATTTAAATGCGCACTGAATGTCATTCCAAGAAATTTTAATACTTTTGATTGTGGATTAATGCATTTACAATGCAGGTTTTGCAATGCAAAACATTTCGAATCTGAGGTCACTTTAGGTGAAAGGACTGCATTCACTTCATGTTGTCATAAGGGTAAAGCAATATTACCGGCCTTAAGTCAAAATGAATACTTTAAATCACTGTATGATGGACTTACTTCAAATGAAACTTCAATAAAAAGAAAGTCAAAAAATTATTTTAAAACATTCGTAAATGCAATTCATCATTTGCTATGGTTAGCTCAGAAGCTAAAATTTCGGATACAGTTACGCGTGGAGTGTATCATTTTAAAATACATGCTGTTTTTTATCACAGATTAGGTCCAATGACTGCTGGATATGGTCGCTCACCGTGTTATGCGCAATTATATTTTTATGATGTTGACACTGCTGTCAATTATAGATTACATGAACACTATAATCAAACATGCAATAACAATATAATGCGCGAAATCTCTCTTGAATTGGAACGCATTAATCCTTTCGTTCGGTCATTCATTGCAATGAAAGATCATTGTCAGAGAGTTGAAAATCAAAATAAAGAAATTTGTATGCTCATTAAAGTAAATCGTGATTTAGATCTACGCCGTTATAATGATGCAGTTCAAACTGATGTAGCAGTAATATTTAGTACAGTTGATGGTGAGCCACCCTTTGAACGAAATATGGTTTCGTTTTCAAAAGTTAATGGTACCATTAAAAATATCTCTGTTTTGGATTCATCATTGGACCCTTTAGCGTATCCATTACTTTTTCCAAATGGTGATACTGGGTGGCATATCAATATTTCTCATAATGTACCAACTACATCTAATTCAAGAGCGCCCAGAAATAAATTAACCATGCTTCAGTATGCAGCCTATCGGCTTGCAATTAGAGAATATTTTAGCATGTTGCACCATTCACAAAAATTATTTCTGCAGTGGATAGTTGATATGTATGTGAGAATAGAGGGCACAAGGTTACATTTCATTCGACAAAATCAAACAAGTCTTAGGTCTGAAGTTTACAACAATTTAACAGATTATTTAGAATTGAACCCCAATGCCAATAATGTTGGCCGTAGAGTAATTTTACCATCTTCATTCAATGGATCTCCAAGAAATATGTATCAGAATTATTTAGATGCAATGTCAATTGTACAACATTTCGGAAAGCCTTCTTTGTTTATTACAATGACTTGCAATCCAAGTTGGCCTGAAATAGTTAGCAATATTGGTGTAGGTGAGTCAGCTAATTTTCGACCTGATATTGTTGTGCGTGTATTCAAGTCCAAACTGAAAGCATTAATTGAGGGCCTTACACTAAATAAAATCTTTGGTAAAAGTTGTTTAAACTCATTTATACAATTGAGTTTCAAAAGAGAGGACTGCCTCATGCTCACATTTTATTCTCTTTAAATGAGCAAGATAAAATTGTTAACGCTACCGATATTGATAAAGTTGTATCTGCGGAGATTCCTAACATTCAAACACATCCTACATTACATGAATATGTTGTAAAACACATGATGGATGGTCCATGCGGTGTACTTGATCCAAATTCTGTATGTATGAGAGATGGAAAATGCACAAAAGATTATCCAAAACGATTTAATGAATTTACATGTGAATCATTAAATGGATATCCATTATACAGAAGGCGTGATAATGGTATTAATGCTGAAGTTCGCGGTAGTTGCCTCGACAATCGTTATGTTGTACCATACAATCCGTATTTACTTGCCAAATTTAATTGCCATATAAATGTTGAAGTATGCACTACAGTTAAAAGTGTTAAATACATTTATAAATACGTGTATAAAGGCTATGACAGTGCATCTGTTGAATTAGGTTCAGAGAGAAATGAACCAGGTCAAGAAATACAAATTGATGAAGTAAAAAATCTTTTAAATGGCCGTTATGTCGGATCAACTGAAGCTGTATGGCGCATCTATGAATTACCAATGCATTTTCAATCACATGTCATCGTTAGACTTGACATTCATTTACCGCGTAGACAGAATGTTTACTTTCGAGAAGGGCAAGAACGTCAACCAATTGAAAATACAAAACAAACAAAATTATTAGCATTTTTTGAATTGAACCGATCAGATCCATCAGCACATGAATATAAGTATATTGAAATTCCTTTGCATTATGTGTGGGAAGATTCCCGAAAAAATGGAAGAAGAGAAGGCGTGGAGGTGATAAAATCATTACACGCATATATGTAGTATCACCAAAAGACATCGAACTTTTCCATTTACGATTGCTTTTATTACATGTCTGTGGTCCAAAATCATTTGAGGATGTTAGAACATACAATGGAATTATACACACTTCTTTTGTTGAAGCGTGCCATGCTCGCGGCATTGCTTCAAATCATAATGAATGGTGCGAATGTTTAAATGAAGCAAAAGAATTACATTCACCAAAACAAATGCGAAATTTATTTGGTTACATTTGTGCATTAAATGTGCTATCCAATGCATTGGCGTTATGGAATGAATTTAAAGTATATCTTAGTGAAGATTTTTTGAGAGATTACAACGAAGAAGTATCCTTTAACACAGCTCTATTAGAAATTGAAGATATTTTGAATGTTCATAATTTGTCATGTCAAGAACTTGGTTTACCAGTTCACACGTATTCGCAGAGAACAGACGAAGCAAATGCTATTGATCCAATAGAACAAGAGTTTCTGTTTTTTGAGCATTATGAAACTGCAAATATTGAACAGCGTAATCTAATTGATCGTGTGTTCGTGAAGTTTTGCATCATGATACTGGATCTAATGTTTTTTGTTTAACCGCTCATGCAGGTTGTGGAAAACATTCACACAAACAGCAATCATTCACAAATTAAATTCGCTTAATCTTAGTTGCATTGCGACAGCGTTCAGTGGCATAGCTTCAACTCTATTACTTGGAGGTAGAACTTTACACAATGTGTTTAAATTGCCTATACCCATTTTGGAAAATTCTGTAGTGAATATTACCGCAAATAGTAGCTATGGACGTTACATAAATTCATCATCATTGATAATTATTGATGAAATTTCTATGTGCCCACTGCAAGTGTTGAAAATCATAGATAGACTATTGCAGGATCTATGCGATGAAAATGATAAACATAAACCATTTGGAGGGAAAACGATACTTCTGTGCGGTGATTTTCGGCAAATCTTACCAGTTGTCCCACATGGATCACGTGCAACTTTAATTGAAAATTGTGTCATGAGTTGGCATAAATTTGTTTATTTTCATAAAGTAACGTTTACTCAAAATATGAGAGCCTTACCAAGTGAAATAGAATTTGTCGAATTCTTGAAAAAAATTGGTAATGATGAAGCCCCACAATTCCCTCAGTTTGGTGAAAATATTATTGAAATACCTCAGCAATTAATAGGAGATGAAAATAATATTATTAATGAGGTGTATGGAAATATTTCCGAAAACATACTCTCAGATAACATATTGAAGTCAGTTATTTTAGCACCTAAAAATGATTATTGTACTTTTATTAATACTGATATACTTAATCGAATACCAGGTGAACAGAAAACATATCATAGCTACGATAAAATAATTTGTGATGATGACAATGAAATCAATCCAGTAGAGTTTTTGAATTCTTTGACTATTAGTGGTTTGCCACCACATAAGTTAGTATTGAAAGTTAATTGCATCGTTTTACTGATCAGAAACTTAAATACACTGGAAGCATTAGTCAATGGAACAAGAATGCGCATCAAGTGTATGCATCGTAATGCTATTGATTGCGAAGTTTTAACTGGAACCGCATGCAATAAGAGAATTTTGATTCCACGTATAAATTTAACATATTCCGGTACTGTTTTACCATTTAACTTTCAAAGAACTCAATTTCCAATTATACCTGCATTTGCGATGATAATAAATAAGTCTCAAGGACAAACATTCGAAAAAATTGGAATTTTATTGAGGCAGCCAGTTTTTACAGATGGTCAATTGTACGTCACAGCAAGTAGAGTTCGATCATTCGATGGTTTGAGATTTTATATTTCCGAATATAATGGCCAAGGGCATTTAGCAAATGATGAAAGAGTTTTTACAAAAAACATCGTTTACACAGAAGTTCTGAATCATTAAATTCACTTTCAAACTATTTTAAGTTCAATGGACAACATTTATTTTTTTAACTGCCCGGTTTTTTTGATTTAATGAAAAAAATACGAGGCACGTATTTTTTATTTCATTTTTTATTTTGTATTAATTTTTTATTTAAATTTTATATAATTCGAAAAAGATAGGCAAAATAACTGTGTAGCCTTGGCGAAACCTGTTCAGTATGGCAATAAAAAAAAAACCAAGGAAATGTCAAAAAACGCGTTATTGCTTTTTAAATATAGCTTAGCCAAGCTAAACCTCATTTTTCCTATCTTTAATATTTTTCAAATAACTCGAAAATTAATGCATAGAAAAAAAATTAAAAAGTTATATAAGCTTTGTAGCAGATAATCTTCAAACTGTTTTCGAATTTTGTACCTTACCAAAAATGAAATGTAATCCACTGGAATTGAAAACAATGTATCTTATACTTCTACGAATGTCAAGTCTCATTTTTATTAGCGTTTATTTGATTCAATAATAACATGAAAAATAAATAAAAAATAAATACGAATACAAGCTGTAATTGTGTTTTTTTTTCAACTGTTACTAACATTAAATTTTAAATTTCATAGGTATTGCAGGGAATTAAGGCAAACAACACACGCTAATGACGTATTTGTACACGCTCGCAGCTGACGTAATAGAACAAAATTCAAAAAAATTATATGCAATGATTATAGAGGTATAATCATTTGACAAAAGAAACTCAATAACGTTCAAACTTAAAAATTTAATGAATTACGGTCGAATTTCGACCACTGGGCGACCACTAGTTTTAATAAATGTTCTCTACAACACACAATACTGAAACCTTATAATAAACGTACATATAAATAACCAAAATACACACACACGGAACATGGCATGTAACACAATTATTTTATATACAATTTTTTTTAATTTTGTACCTCACTGCCTGAACCACTCATTCAGGTTCAGGATTTTATGATGTTTCTTCTGAACTTGGTCTTCCCCCATTTTATGTGTGACCCACGTTCTTCAAAATTGGTCAACATATTTCTCCAAAACACCATGATCAAAACTCGTGTCAGAAACTTACCATTTTTATAACATTTTTAAATTCTAACTGGGTTGTACAACAGTTTTCTTACAATGTTCCCAGAATATAAGGGTATATTTTGCAGCAATCCTCTCATTTCCCTGACATACCCTGAGCATACAGAATGGTTAATACGGAACCAAGAGTACATCTTGTAGTTCAAAGATGTGTTAGTTTAGTTATTTTTAAACCCTTCCTTGTATTTGCTACACAACAAAAGCAAATTAATAATATAGACATGGTATATTGTCTGATATGAGGTTAAGTTAGAAGGAACGGGTGAGTCAGGACATCTGTACTCTTGGAATTAGAAACTGGAAGAATATGGCTATGAATAGAGAAGAATGGTGAAATCTTCTGAAGAAGGCCAATGCCCACAAAGGGCTGTCAAGCCGATGATGATGAGGATGAGGAGGATATGTTAGGTGTTCAAAAACATTTTCAGTAGTCGCAAACTATATTAGGCAACATAAAAACTGGCACATACATTTCTAATTAGAAATTATTATTTCTGATACTGCAAACCATGATATTGATCACACCCAGGAAATATTTATTTGATATACAGACAATGGAATCTAGAAAATTTAACAAATTGAAGGACAGGAGTTACTCATCGCAATTATTACCAGCCTTTAGATAAAGGCCTATTTATTTGAAAAAGGCTAGTCTTTAGATGATGAAGAACTTAGATGATATGTTATATTGCTGACTTTCATGCATTAATCACCACATGCAACACATCTGTTTACATTTATTTATTCTGCACACACACATATAATGAATTACATTCATCTATCATGTCGCAACTTTTAGTGTGTGTGTGTGTGTGTGTGTGTGTGTGTGTGTGTGTGTGTGTATATATATTGCAACAGTATGTAACGGTACATAGGACCGTGTAGGAATTTGTAGATAAATGCAAATATAATTTTATTGTGATTAAATGTATTAAAAGACATAAGGTTAGAATTTCCCAAATATATCATGCTACGCAGTTTGCCAGAACGACTCGACTTCAAGGTCACTGGTGTACGTGACAGACGGCAGATATTCAGACGAAACGTCGAACGGACAATGCTGAAACGTCATAATAAATACGACAGATGTAACAACTGTGATGTAAAACAATGCTGTCATCAGCTGTGGACAATAGGCTGATGACGAATAATCCCTTCCACCTGGCGATTTTACACAAATATATCTGCCCCGGTCGCCAAACTACACTCAGTGCAGGAGCACGTTACAAAATTCGCCGGCAAATTATTGCCAGCACAAAAGTATTTTAAAATATAACAATGTAATCAAACATGTAACTATTTAAATCAGTGAACTAGCAGAATACAAAATGTGACATAAATTCAGTGCAGTCAGAAGAACAGACATAGAACAGAAAATTCGGCGAACACCCGCCGGCAATGGAGAGCGTCTGAAGAGAAATTGCTACATCTCAAATTCAGGAAAGTTGAAATTTATATCACGCTTTTTTATTAAATTCGAGCTCAAAAAATTCTAAATTAAAAAATGTACCAGTAAATTGCTGTATGGAGAGAGAGAGAGAGCGTGTGTGTGTGAAATCGTGCCAAAATGGCAGACAATGAGGAAAGTGTCAACCTGTCAGACACAGAAACAGAGTCAATGATAATGAGCAATGTAGAAGTACAATCTACTCCAACGACAACTAGAATAAAAGAGTTGTCGGTGGATGATATGTTTAACTTAATAAAATCAATGTCTGAATGTATAAATAATAATTTTAATGAGAAATTTCATGATCAGAGTATAAAGTTTGATGAAAAATTTGACAAACTTGATGAGAAATTTAATGAAGTGAAAAACGAAATTAAGAGACAAAATTTTAATTTTGATAAACAGATTGATGAAATAAATGCATGTTACGAAAATATTCAGGAAAAAATAGTAGCATCAGTTAGCGAGGTGTTTGATAGACAAATAAACAGAGTGAATAACATAATTGATAACTTTATAAAGAAGGAAGCAGACGAAAATTACGAGAGAAAAATGGGGGTAGAGAATAGTGGAGAAACGGACAAATTAAACGTAAATAAAGATGATAAGGTAAGTAGTGGTGAGAATTATGACAATAGAAGTACAAATATAGTGCTAGAGAGTAAGGTTGTGAATATTGGGAGTACTGATGAAATTTTAGAGGGAGTAGAAATTAATGATGGAATGTTAGTGTGTGTTGATGAGTCAGAGAGAAAGTGGAGAAAGAGTATACAGGTAGAGGGGTTGCAGGGGGTAAATTTTTCCCGTGATGTTGTAGTTGGGGGTGAAGAAAAGGCTTCACGAGCGTATTTGGAAGACACAAGGTCTGCAAATAGCCGTCCCTGGATTTTTTGTGCACCTGATAGGTGGTACAGCAATAAAGTTGTAGTGTCCACTTTCGTGTCTCATGAGTTCATTGGAAAAGCCCAGATGAGTCATGATAACATTGTGTTACCCTTTGCGTGGTATGAAATAGGTCAGTGGGGTTGTGAGAGGTATTGTGATGAGAGAGAGAGAGAGAGAGAGATTTTTAAGGTGAATAGAAATTATGAAGAATTTGTAGAAAGGTTAGGTTAGGTGGAGAGAGAAGTGATAACAATAGCAATTACTTACTTTGTATTGAAACTGCGGTAGTAGGAGATGATGTAGATAACAATGAATTATTAATTTACCTGATTATGACAAATTAAACTAAGGGCGACAGGACCATACTCTATGATGACATGTTACATGATAAAATAATATGGGATAAGCCTATTAATTCAAACGACATTGTGGAAAGATATAAAAAATTAAATGAGTATTATATTGATAATCATAAAATAATGTATTCAATAATAAATAATTTGTATAGACCTAAGATTAGATGGTTATTTGATGATGTGGATAAGTGTTTTATTGTGTTATGAACATTTGATTATGTGAACAGTGTGGTTTTGAAATGGACTGTTTTATGAACTGAGTTGTGGTCAATGATAACAAATAATAAGTTGGATTGTATATTTTGTGTGTTAATGTCAATGTATTTGTGTATTACATTATGTTGTATATTATGTGTTGTGTAAAACATGTATGTAATAGGAATTTATAGTTTAATTTATTTAATAATAATTATAAAATGTTTCAAACTAAATAAGTGATGAAAGTAATGGTGAAATTTTATGTGATTGAATTAAATAATCGGAGGTTAATTAATTAAAATGTTGTACAAAAGAGTTTATAATGAAGTTAAAAGGTTATGGTCATAGTGCGTGTGGCGAGGAGGTTGTTCAGGGGTAGTAACGTTAAACAAATACTAAGTATAAAATATATGATGTTGATACTGGTGTTGAACATAAAGATAATTATGAGTCTGCTTTAAAGAAGTATTAAAATCAGGAAAACTGATCAATGAAGTTTAACTATTTAGATTGTTTGCCATAATAAAGTTGTGTTTTGAATTCTAGATGATAGAGATATAGATAATTGCTGTTGGTTCTTTAAACTTAATGAATTATTTTACATGTTGTTATCTTAGTATAAGAGTATATTTTCTTGTGGTGAAAAGAGTTGAAACATTATTGACTGGAGTTGATAAATTATTTGATAAATGTAGGAATGCAAAAAGGGAAAGAGATATTCTATAGTAAATCTTGTTATTTGGTATTTGAAAATTAGGAGTTAGGAAAACCAATGCCTCTTAACATAAACCAATGCAGCTAAGGGGAGACAGATCAGTTGTGGATATGGGATTATACAAGGCCACTATTTAATTTTGTATTCGATGTTTCAGAGTTTAGTGATGCTGTGACGGCGGTCCTGAGCTGGCCTGCGCATCAGAGCAGGAACATCAAGTGCCTGGATGGCCTTGTGGTGTTGGGATCTTGCAAGAGAAGTCCAGTAAGGTCAGGCAGGCACTGTCATCATCATTGGACCAAGGGTAAGTGATTTGTATTTCTTTTATATAAACAGTACAGGGGGTTGTGGCGACATACCCGGGCTGATCCCTTTAGAAAGTATGAATGAGACAATGAGAGTTTTTATGTTTCAACATAAAACCTCTCATTGAGGGGGTTTTGTAACGGTACATAGGACCGTGTAGGAATTTGTAGATAAATGCAAATATAATTTTATTGTGATTAAACGTATTAAACGACATAAGTTAGAATTTCCCAAATATATCATGCTACGCAGTTTGCCAGAACGACTCGACTTCAAGGTCACTGGTGTACGTGACAGACGGCAGATATTCAGACGAAACGACGAACGGACAATGCTGAAACATCATAATAAATACGACAGACGTAACAACTGTGATGTAAAACAATGCTGTCATCAGCTGTGGACAATAGGCTGATGACGAATAATCCCTTCCACCTGGCGATTTTACACAAATATATCTGCCCCAGTCACCAAACTACACTCAGTGCAGGAGCACGTTACAAAATTCGCCGGCAAATTATTGCCAGCACAAAAGTATTTTAAAATATAACAATGTAATCAAACATGTAACTATTTAAATCAGTGAACTAGCAGAATACAAAATGTGACATAAATTCAGTGCAGTCAGAAGAACAGACATAGAACAGAAAATTCGGCGAACACCCGCTGGCAATGGAGAGCGTCTGAAGAGAAACTGCTACATCTCAAATTCAGGAAAGTCGAAATTTATATCACCCTTTTTTATTAAATTTAAGCTCAAAAAATTCTAAATTAAAAAATGTACCAGTAAATTGCTGTATGGAGAGAGAGAGAGAGAGAGAGAGAGAGAGAGAGAGAGAGAGAGAGAGAGAGAGAGAGAGAGAGAGAGCGTGTGTGTGTGAAATCGTGCCAGCACATACAAGCAGAGCCATGAGGCATTGGTTTATGTTCTAAAGTAAGAACTTATCAATTTGAATACATGATAACTGCAGTTTATTAAGAATACACTTGTTTGTAAATTCAATAATGAAGCTAGCGCATGAATAATTGAAATTGACGTAGTTGGAATATAGCAGAAACACGTCGCCGCCATTTTGTTAATCTATGTAAGAGTGACTCCATTTTGTTTTGTTTCGTGTCGATTTAAAATTTTTAATGTCAGTAAAAAGCAAGTTTATCTACTATACACTGTTTGAGTTAGTTATTTCGATCAACCATCCTGTCTCTGATGATCGCTTAACCAGAATCCTGGAACCCTTAGGTCAATTTAAAAATATTAAGTTGGCACTACAAGATGGCGCCGGAACAAGCATGGCATATACAATAAATATGGTAATAAAAGGTAAGGTATCAACAAAAATAAGAATATAAAATGTGAGGGTAGTAACAAGTACAAATGTATAGGGTACTGTGCATTGCACAATTAGTTAAGATAATTAATATAGTTTAAATAAATAATCCATATTGTTAGTAATAATAATAATTCAGATTGAAAGCTGTAAAAGGGGACAACCAAATTGCATGCTTGAACAGGTGGGTCACGCCACACAGCTGCGTCTGTGTGTACATGTGTATCGTGTGTGTGTGTGTGTGTGTGTGTGTGTGTGTGCGTGTGTGTGAGGCCAGTTGATTCCTGTAAAGCGTCACCCCTAAATAAACGTCAATAAATATATGAATTATTTAAATGGTGATAAGTGTACATGAAATATCACAAAACCAAATACGCCACAGTGTGTATAATATAAAGACACACGTGTGTATGAAAGATGGTGCGAAAATAATAAAAAGTGCAAATACAGTAAAAATAAATATAAATAAAACCCATAATAATTAATATAATGAGAAACGGTTTAAACACAGTTGTACACATAAAAATTACCGACCAGATGAATATCGGGTAATTTGCAAAAGACTTCGCATGTTGCGAAGACAAGTGAAAAAAGTGTGTGAATAAATCGTGTTTGTAAAAGGACGCCACGACAGACCTATTCCTGCAGAGAATTGTCAAAACATGAATTTTGCGCCCTAGACTATAAATACGCGAGACACATCAGCCTTGTTCTCTTTCTTGTTCGACCACAGAGGAAGACGGAGGCTATGCCCAGCAACTACAACTCTTTCTCGATCAACCACAGTGGCAACCAGAGGCTCTGCCCAACAACTTTTTTTAGACTACGGGGCAGCCGGAGGTGATGCTTGACAACATCATCACTTTTGTGACACCACCGCTGCAGCCAGAGACTATTACGGAGGACGAGGGAGCAGCAAACTACATGGCATAAATTCCAGATGTAGAGGACGAGTCATCGGACTTCCAAGAGGATCCGGAAGACGAGGAAAGGATCCAGGACTTAACGACTACACAGGATTCACCAATAAAGGACTCAAGACCAGAAGAGGGTATGCTGAGGACGCTACAATTAAGGTGAAAGAAAGCCATGTATTCCTCATAACAAAAGATTTAATCAAAGACAGATAAACATTGTCAAAAGAAAGACAATAATTTCTAAAAGTGTAATTTATAACTTGTAAATGTAAATGTTCTTGTATAGTAATTATAGCATAATTTTTGAATTGATAATTTATTGAAAATAATTAAATTTAAATTGTCGAATTATGAAAGCATAATTCTTGGATTGATAATTTATTGAAAATATTTAAATGTAATTTTGAAAGAATGGAAAGTTGCTAAAGTAATTAATATAAATGACAAACGCATATGCAACAACAATATGAATTATTTTTTAAAAAGAAAGAGTTCAGAATGTAATAAATTACTCATAATATACTGAGCAAGTCGAGAGCCATATTATATAATAATCAAATGTATTTATAATTATAATATTTTATGTTTGTATGTGCAATAGTACTCTGTAATTAATGATTAAAAGTATTTAAATTGTGTTACATTACCTTGTGCGGACATCAACTGAAGCATTAAAATAGTTTTAAGTCTTGACGTTCGTATGAAAATTAACCAAGATGTCGTCTAGTATACTCGGCAGAGAATAATAGGTCAATGCAAATAAACAAGTACATATTTATAAATTCATATAAAACACTACTTTATTATATTTTCATCTAACATTCCTGTTAAGCTCCCCTTCACATAAAATACTCCTCTTTTCTCTACATTTTGTATTCTTACTCTCAACGCTATTACGGTCCGTTATTGAACATTATTAAAACATTAGATGCCACTCAGATATGATAAACTTTAAAACATTGAATGCAACTCAGATATGATAAACTTTAAAACATTGAATGCCACTGAGATATGATCTACTTATAACTACTTATTACGATTAAATTATATCTACTGTCTAAAGCAACCCAGTTTTTCTCATTCACACACTCTCATAATTTTTCCCCTTTTAATGTAGCGCTTTTTATTTTGAATTTTTCATAATGATATTTAAATTATACTGTTACTTGGTTGTGGGTGTCCTTGCAGACCACATGTTGCACGAATTTCAATTTTTAGTCACTGGTTTTCCGAATTTAGTTCTCACTTTTAATTTTTTATATCACTGACGATTAATAAATGTCACACATTTTATACCACTTTAGATTCTTTGTTTAAGTCACATTTTTGTAATTGTTAATAGATTTTCGGCTCGCAAGCCTGTATATTGAACCGCGCCTTTTATGGTTTATTTACACTTGTCCTGTTCACATTATTACATTTTCACTGTTTCGGCTGGTCCGTCTACATTATTTAAGGTATTTCAGGCGGACCGCGCGACAACGCAACTGCGTGCATTAGATGTTATGAGCCGACTGTCTTTGTTCTCTGCACACGAGGCGAGAAGGAATTTATTCGGACGTGACATCTCCGTGTGAGCGTTGCCCGAACCATGCGCTCGTCTGCGGGAATGCGCACCCTTGCTGATAACTCACATTCTTTGTAACAAGCTGTGCCTTACATGGAGCGATGGTCGGTTACCCATTATTATACTCTGGTTAAACCAAAACTGGAAAACTTTATATTATAGCCCCTCAGCAGTCTGTATCGTTACAATACCCCCCCCCAATGAGAGGTTTTCTGTCGAAACAGAAAAACTCTCATTGCTGAAACCTCAGAGGACCAGTAAGGATATGGTGCCAACAACCACCCTTAATTCTTTAACAAATCATGGGTAATCTACCCCCCTAGTTCGGCGACTGTGGCTGCACCTGAATGATTCTACTGGACTTCACTGTTCGAGATCCCAACACCGTAAAGCCAGACAGGCACTCACCACAGTATCACCTAACCTTGTAACATTCACTAAAAATCAACAACTGGCCTTGTACCAAACCAAATCCTCAACCGATATATCTCCTCTTATAAATAAATACCTGGATTGCCTTTAGCAAAGTACTGGGTGCGTACACATGTTCATTACTATCTTAAACACAATATCTCCCAATATTCATTATTAATGTCAAGTCCATATAAATATTTCATATTTTAAATAAAATTCGCTCCCCTTTATCAACCTTTAATTGGTTGTTTGATATTATCATTTCAAATCAAAATAAATTATTTAAATTTCATTCATGTAGTGAAATAACTCTTAAGTTCATGATCAAAATTTCACATTTAAATTGATTCACCTTCTCCCTTTTAATTAATCATTTTAATTGCAAGTTTCAAAATTCAAAAACTTTTAAACGAATTTAATTTTCCTTATAAATCCTCATACTTGTATGCTAACAATTATTGTAAACTAAACAACTTATTACTATCATTGATTCAATTACAACTATATTTGGTTACAAACATAATATAAACACCATTAATCAGCTGATACATTATCAACATAACATCACTTCGTATAGTGAACATGAAAATACAATACAATCTGTACTTCACAGAAAAAAATTAATTGAATTTAAATTTCCAGAAATATATTTTGACAATTAATACAAAAAAATATTCAATTAACTTAATTAATAAAAGAACCTATGACTTGATTACATGAAACATACTATACATTTAACACCAGTCATCAGCTGATGTCTCATTATCAGGTGAATGACCTTTCTCTAGGCACATTGAATACAAATAACGCAAATACACAAAATTATCCAATTTAAATCATACAATATCGAATCTAGCATTTAAAATCATTTGTTCTCATAAGTGAATGTTCATCACTAATCATTGAATCATAAACTCATTGCAAACATTACCGAACAGGAGCTGGGTCATCAATCACCAACTCTCTAGGTAGAGTAAGTAAACTTGATTGTCCCGCTGTTACGGTCGTTACTTCTCACTGATTTCTCAGCTACCTATCCTACTTCATCATTTTATTATTTCCCCCCTTTTACCCAGTTACAATTACATAAATAACCTCACGGGTAAACCATGCAAGGCATTTATCTGGTTGCATAAACACTCTATTGTTTATGCCCCTGGCTTGTAACGGCCAGTTCCTTTTCCACACGCACTATTATTTCCTGATGGTGGACTGTAGCGCCCATGTGCATCCATAAGAACTGAAGTTTAATTAGGGTGTAGATGCTGCCTACACCGTTCTTGTTTCAGCGTTATAAAAAATTCGGCATTACTGATGTCCGAGGACACCAGTAATCCTACTAAATATTACTTATACACCCTTAACACAGCACTACCACCCCCTTCGATGGTAGCCGCTGTTCCATAGTTTGGTGATTCCCCTGATTTACCCTCCCCTTTGATTTCTAAATTCACCAATTTTGAAAATAATAACAAGCGTGGTTAGGATACAATCTGCCTAACCACACTTGCTACCAATAATCCAAATCCACGGTCAGGGTTCGGTGACGCCGTGACCGCCCAAAAGTGGGGAATCACAAGTAAATAATACATAATACATGTGTAAAATCCCTACACACTAACGTAATAAACATCCTACAATATAAACATTCATAACGAACATGAACCTCATTTAATTAAAATTAACATCTCAGTGGCATCTGAATAATATTTACAAACATTTCACTTTTAATTTCAGTTGAACCTTTTATTCCTCAACCTTTGATTATTTATCATTTATTGTACCATGAAATTCTCCAAAAATTCAAATTGATTATCAACATTCATTTTACCTAACATTTCAAAATAATATCTTACCTAAGTTAACTTCTTTCAAACTCATTTAATCCCATTATAAGACTCTTTTACTTTACTTCAAAGTCATTATCAAATTCATACTTACATATGGTTAATCACTCCATCAAATGAACACATCATCACTTGTCATAGACTCAAACTATAAACAATTCTCACCACAAATATAACGTATAAAACCATATGCACCTTCTGAAACATTATAACAACCATATGACTCTCTCTCTGCATACCTACATTGTTTACATAAAATACATTTTACAGCACAAACACAATTAATCTCCCTATAAATTTATCTACAATTTTTTGTCATATTATTGTTTACCATACCTCATTATATAAATTAGCTAAGTCATCACCATAAAGTAAAATAATTAAATGTTCATTCTGTTTGTCTAACCACCATTATCGTAAATTAGTCTAATCTTACGTTTACACCATTCATTTACAATTACAGACATATTGCTATTATAATTATAATAATCATCATTATCAATTTTCTCCATTGTATCATTATAGTAGTTACAAACAATGTTGCATACTATTAATTCGAAATTCCTGTCGACATTTGGTATGGTAAATTTTCCATTAATATTTTCCGTTAACATCAGGTAAGTTATATCATTATATTCATCTACTACATCAGTTATCTCATAAGGTAAGTAATCAATATCCCCAACCTTATCATCATTTGCTGTACTACCTATTTCACAAGGTAAGTACTCAATATTATTAACTCTTGCAATACTGTATCTAATTTCTCTACTAACCCTTTATAACCTCTATTCAGCTTAAATATCTCTATCACTCCCTCTCTCTCATAATCACTTTGTATTTCCATTAAAACTTCATTGCCCCTAATATTATTTACTTTACCTTCCAATACCACATTTTCAATTATATCATCATAATTACCACTAGTTTTAAACTCGTCACTTAACTTATTATCTGTACCTCTGTTATTTTTGTTCTCGTTTACTTCGTCTTGTATTTTATTTATATTTATAGTTATCTCACCTTTAATTCCAGCAATAATCTCACTCCGTTTCTCTAATTTTTTATTTATTTCTCTTAATCTTTCGTCTTGTTCGTTTATTTCCGTTTTCAGCTCTATGTTACTAGCATTTATCTCTGACTTGATTTCAATCTTAAATTCATTCAAACTCGTGTTTAAATTATCGTTATTCTTATCATTATTCTTATTTTGTTGTTCGAACTTATTATTCATCTCTGACTTGATATTATTCATTACTTCCATCATCAACGCTAATTGGTTAAATATATTTATTTTGTTATTTCTATTACCCCCTTCGACCGTTTCATTCACATTCAATATTTCGCCTATGCTCTCATTAACATTTTTGTTCGTCGATACTAAATCGTCTTGTGTAACGTTTAATATTGCCAGCTACACTCTCACATAAATTTGCATCCGTATTTTTCTCTGCCATTTTCGACTAGGTTGTAAATTATTTTAATTTTAATTAATTTTAATTTACAACGTCCCTGTTCGGGTGCCATTTGCAATAGTACTCTGTAATTAATGATTAAAAGTATTTAAATTGTGTTACATTACCTTGTGCGGTCATCAACTGAAGCGTTAAAATAGTTTTAAGTCTTGACGTTCGTATGGAAATTAACCAAGATGTCGTCTAGTGTACTCGGCAGAGAATAATAGGTCAATGCAAATAAACAAGTACATATTTATAAATTCATATAAAACATTACTTTATTATATTTTCATCTAACATTCTTGTTAAGCTCCCCTTCACATAAAATACTCCTCTTTTCTCTACATTTTGTATTCTTACTCTCAACGCTATTACGGTCCACTATTGAACATTATTAAAACATTAGATGCGACTCAGATATGATAAACTTTAAAACACTGAATGCCACTCAGATATGATCTACTTATAACTATGTAATGGGGCGAATTAGAAGGTTTTTTATTTTTATTAATTTTGGTTCTGATCTTATTAAAATTGCACAATTTACTTCATATATGTGGCTAGTCACCAGTTTGAATCTAACTCGCAGTCTAAACAATCAAAAGTACGCTGTAACTGTGTTGAAATATGTGAAAAGAATGCGTCGTCAACTGTAGCACACTTCTGAGAACTTTGCGGTTGTGTGACGTCCACTCACAAATGCACAAACACCCACATCTGCGGAGCGCCTAACTTTACATAAACGAAAGTAAAGGCAGTGAAATCTCGTCGACGTATGGCACACGTAAATCCTGTGTGCCAGGCAGGGCCGGCCTAAGGCGTGTGCAACGTGTGCGGTCGCACACATGCAATTTTGGGAGGGGCGCCGAAATGAGAAAAAATATAAAAAAATAATATGGTAAAAATTTAAATTTTTATGTAATTTTGAATGCAAATTAGCCATTTGAATATGTTAATAACTTTTGTTCAACAAATAAAATGTTGCTTGAAAGTACAGTAAAGAGACTCGCTACTGGCTCCAAACGCTCCGCTCCGTTGTTTTGACAGAGCTGAACAGTTGTAGATAGTGTTTTTAATCCCTTTAAAATGCCAACTTCAGTTATTAAGTTCCGACAAATTTCAGTTATAGAGCACCCATACCATTTTTTGGAGGGTTTTCTATACCCATTTTCATTGTAAGGGGCGCCAAAACTCATTCTTGCACACACAGCATTTTGCTCTTAGGCCGGCCCTGGAGTGCCAGGTGTACAGCTTGGACAACTAAGGCTGTGTGCGGCGATGAAATTTGTTCGCCGGCAAGGCAGTGATGGCGGCCCACATGTAACATCGTCACAAAAAGTTCATCCCAGTCGAACGATTACCATGGCCGCAGCTGGCTAAATACAACCGGCTAGCGGGCCGGAAATTTCACCTGACTACAACAGTATGTATAAGTGATCAGAAAGTATAAAACAGTGTCAAATGGTGTAAACCGGTGAATCGATGCAGTGTACAAAATTCATGGAACAGTAACAGTTTTCATCAAAAAGGGAATAGTGCGGGTGACGCGCCATGTGGTCGACTGAAACGCTACGGTAAACTGTATTAAACCAAATAATGATTTTTTCCATAAATAGGGGTCTAAATAAATTAAGGGATTTTTGAATTTGTGTGAATGAGTGGATGGGCAATCTGGGTCGCTTTAATAGATGTATGCATAACGTGGTGAAATAAATTTTATGTTATATCTGTTTCCTTTTGAAAGAAAGAAAGAGTTTAATATGTGAATTAAAGGAGAAGGAGGAGAGAGGTATGTATTTAAAGAAAGTAAAAATGTAATTAAACTAGATTTGTTCCAAGTGAAAAGCGAGTTGAGTACGCTATTCAGATAACCTGAAGGTCATACTTGTATGCCGCAGTTTTCGTGCAACGGACTTTGGGAGGTAAGACATAAAATGAATTGAAATTTTAATAATTAAATATTATAAAACGAGATAACACAATTGGCGCTGTGAACAGAGACTTGATTTGTAAAATAATTATAAATCGGCACCTAAAAGCGAATACAAGTATGGTTGAAGGTTAAATAACGATACGGAAAAATGACGTAAAGTACGCAAGACAATGAGTTAAGATTAGAGTAAATATAAGATGTTGTAGAAATAAGTCTAAGAGCAGTATATGTAAAGTAGTAAATTTACAATATAAAAATGGCAGACAATAATGAAGTCAGCTTCTCTGAGTCAGACAGAAAGTCAAACAAATACCGACTCCGGTATTCAAACAGAGTCGATATCAATAGATGACCATAATGTAGAAGAGTCTGCAATTAGTACGCCGGGAGCAATTTCCACTCCCGTAACAATTAACACAAACGAAAAAGAATTGTCATTAGATGACATATTTGAGTTTATGAAAATCAATTTCAATAAACAAAGTAATGACTTTCATCAACGTTTTAACAGTAACGAGATAACGTTGAATGAAATGAAAAGTGACTTTAACTGTAAATTAGAAGTACAGAATAATATATTTAACGAATTAATTAATCGTTTTGACAATAACGATATAAAATTGAATGAAATGACAAGTGAATTTAACTGTAAATTTGACGAACTCAGAAGTGACATTAATGAGATAAAAATGATATGCGAAAGTAGTTGAAACGAATTGAAACAAGATATTGAGAGAATAGTAGAGTCAGTAGGAGAACAGAGTAAAAGTAAAAATAATAATGATAATAAAAAATTAACAAATGACAATAATGTCGAAAATGAGAATATAATTAAAAATGTGGTAATAGAGAGTAAGATTACAAATGTTAACAATGATATTGAAAATGGTAAGGTGATTGAAAGGGTGGTATCAGAGAGTGATACGTTGAAAATAGATAGTGAAATAGTGAGAGAGAGAGAGAGAGAGTGTGATATGTGGTAACGAAGTAGTAATTAGTGTTGATGAATTAGAAAAAGAATGGAAAGAAAGAGTAGATGAATATGGAGGGCAGAGGGTAAATTTTCCCCTTATTTGTGATGAACCAAGGTGTTCAAAAATGTTATTATTGGAGGGCAAGAGACCCTTATTAGTGAAAGATTTGAATTGTTTCCCTTTTTTGTATAAGGTTGTACCCTCTGTGTGGAATAATGTTGAAAGTATGAAATGGTGTTATGATGAGAGTGATTTAGATAGAGAATTGTGCGTTGATAGGGAGATAGAATTATATAGGTTGCAGAGAAATTATAATGAGTTGAAAGAGATGTTAAATGATTTGAAGTACTTACCTGTTAAAATAGAGAGTGAAGATTATTTTGATGATACATGTTTAAATAATAATAATTTACTTCATGATGAAAAAATAACTGACTTGATAATGAATATAACTACTACTGGAGACTGGACAGAAATAAATAATGTTGACCTGGTATATGATTATTATGGTAAAATGAATAAACTGAAATTTTATGGTTACTATACACAAGATAACCGTATGTGGAATGCAAATAAAATTGAAAATTGTTATTTGAAATCCAGACTAATTTTTGATGATGGAGGCTGAGCCTTAAATTCACAAATGGACAATTTTAAATAGTTTGTTTTATGGTTCTGACCACGCAACCTTGGACAATGAAGTGTGATATAACTGAATAATTAATGATGATTTGTACCCTCTGTGTGGAATAATGTTGAAAGTATGAAATGGTGTTATGATGAGAGTGATTTAGATAGAGAATTGTGCGTTGATAGGGAGATAGAATTATATAGGTTGCAGAGAAATTATAATGAGTTGAAAGAGATGTTAAATGATTTGAAGTACTTACCTGTTAAAATAGAGAGTGAAGATTATTTTGATGATACATGTTTAAATAATAATAATTTACTTCATGATGAAAAAATAACTGACTTGATAATGAATATAACTACTACTGGAGACTGGACAGAAATAAATAATGTTGACCTGGTATATGATTATTATGGTAAAATGAATAAACTGAAATTTTATGGTTACTATACACAAGATAACCGTATGTGGAATGCAAATAAAATTGAAAATTGTTATTTGAAATCCAGACTAATTTTTGATGATGGAGGCTGAGCCTTAATTCACAAATGGACAATTTTAAATAGTTTGTTTTATGGTTCTGACCTCGCAACCTTGGACAATGAAGTGTGATATAACTGAATAATTAATGATGACGATTTGTAAATAAATGTTTAGTAAATTTATTTGTGTGTATTGTAAAATGTTAGGTAAACAATGTGTATGTAGGTAATTGTTGAAATAATAATATTAATATTTTGCAAGTTAAATGAATAACAACATTAATTTTGGAGACAGTAATTAGCGAATTGTAATTGTTTTGATAGCAACTGAACTTGTATTTTCAATAATTAATTTAATTAAAATAATTTGAGATGTTTAAATATTCTGATTAATTTAAAGGTTGTATAATTGAATTTTCTAATGGATTTAAATTGTTTTATGAGATTTGATATTAATAAATAAATGTTAAATTGTTTGTATGAAATAGCATTGTTGTTAAAAGTTTCAGAGGTCACGTGGAGATATTGGTGTGTGTGTGTGTGTGTGTGTGTGTGTGTGTGTGTGTGTGTGTGTGTGTGTGTGTGTGTGTGGTGTGTATTTTGTGTTCAGGTCAATAGGTGGATAATGTACTGTAAGTATAAAGTTCATAATACCAATCAGATAGAATAAAATGCTTACAGGTGTGAAAAGAGTTTAACTCAATAATAAAAATGAATTGGGATAATGGTATTAAATGAAAACTGTAATTAAAAAAGTAATAATAACTAAAAGGGTGAATTAAAATTATATTTGGTTTGAACTGTAATAAATAGACTTTGACAAATATGTTAACTAAAAGATTTATAGAAACCAAAAAATTTGAAGGAAGTATATATGTCAGTATATGATGTAACTATGAATGCTGAAGCTGAGAGTGTTTATAACAGTGCTTATAAAACAAGTCTTGCAGACAACTGTTGATGTAAACAGGTGTGTTGTATGTTGTGACTAATGTCTACAGTCATGCTAAATTGACAATAACAAAAATGTTGTAGTCTGCTGAATCATTGCCAGCAGCAAAATCTTATTGTGACATAAAAGAATTGAAGTTAATTTTGTACAGACAAAATAATAATGAGATAATTATTGCAACTTAAGAGTTTGAGAAATTAAATATAATTCAATTATTTTGGTAATTAAATTAATTGGAAAGATGATTTTAAGAATAAATTTAAATATATTCTGATTCAAATTTCAAATGTAATTGTTAAATAAATGAAAGATGTACTTTACTTAAATTGGAACCTGAAGGAAACTTTGTGTGAATGTTATCAAAAAATGTTTGGGAAACTTAGAGGTGTATATTACTGTTCATATAAATTTTATTAATGTCAGTCTATATTTTATGTTTAATTGTAGACTCTCCACCTAAGCGCGGTCATGACCTCACCGGACCATGACCGTGAAAGTAGTTAATTGTGGCAAATCATAAATTTTACTTGATATAACCGGCTTGTGGTTTGTTTTATTTTGTTAACCCGGTGGTTTGTTAGATTTAGTAGGGGGGTTATGTTTAGGGGAATCTACCAAATTTTGGAACAGGGCTATTTTCACCCAGATAGGGGTGGTAGTCCATTAGGGGTGTATAAATCAAGAATAGTAGGTGTACCGAATTTTATTGTAACGCCGAAGCAAGGATGGGGGTGGAATAAAAGAAAAAATGTCCACCCCTTCCGCATCAGTCCTTGTGAAAGCAACTGGGCGCTACAGTCCAGGGGGGGTAATAGTGAGTGTGGATGGGCGGTGACCCAGTTACAGGTCACGAGGGAGATGTGGTTTACGGCTAGGATGAGGTCGGTATGGCCAAGAAGCCTAGCGCAGAACACATGAATATGTAACGGGTATCAGGTGTTAAGGGATTAAAAGGGGGGTAGTAGAAAAAAAAAAGAAAAAAAAAATTTTGGTGCCTGCCATCAAATGGCTGTTTTAAATTCTGACTGTATTATTGTTTATGCGTATTAATAGTGTTATTGAATTATATTGTTTAGGATATATGTATAATCAAATGTTAGGATAAGGCAGTCCATGTTTTAATTAAATATTCAATTTATTTGCTTTTTTATCAGTAATAATAACAAAGAGAATTAATCTATTCAGATAAGAGATTTTTTTGTTTTGATACAATCTGATATTGAACTTAAAAGAATAGTGAATTTAAGGATGAATATTTTGTGATTTTAAATGATGAGTTTGTTTAAAAATATTATAGGTATATGTATGCGCCCAGTATTTGCCAAAGGCGACCCAGTTTGTATGTGAGGGGGAACATATCGGTGGAGGATCTGGCATGATATAAGCCAGGGATTTGGATTTTTTGGGGAAACATGTTAAAAGGGGAGGTGCGCTGTGGTGCGTATCTGTTCGATTTTTCGGTGTTGGGATCTCGCACAGAGAAGTCCAGTAATCTCGTTCAGATGCAGCTATAGTCGCCGAGCCAGGGAGGTTGTTTACCCATGAGGTATAAGAACAAATGGGGGGTCGTTGGCACCAGTTCCTCACCGTCCTCTTAGGGCTTTTAGCAATGAGATTTCTTCTGTTTCGACAGAAGATTTCTCATTGGGGGGGGGTATTGTAATGGGGCGAATTAGAAGGTTTTTTATTTTTATTAATTTTGGTTCTGATCTTATTAAAATTGCACAATTTACTTCATATATGTGGCTAGTCACCAGTTTGAATCTAACTCGCAGTCTAAACAATCAAAAGTACACTGTAACTGTGTTGAAATATGTGAAAAGAATGCGTCGTCAACTGTAGCACACTTCCGAGAACTTTGCGGTTGTGTGACGTCCACTCACAAATGCACAAGCACCCACATCTGCGGAGCGCCTAACTTTACATAAACGAAAGTAAAGGCAGTGAAATCTCGTCGACGTACGGCACACGTAAATCCTGTGTGCCAGGTGTACAGCTACTAAAACTTGGACAACTAAGGCTGTGTGCGGCGATGAAATTTGTTCGCCGGCAAGGCAGTGATGGCAGCCCACATGTAACATCGTCACAAAAAGTTCATCCCAGTCGAACGATTACCATGGCCGCAGCTGGCTAAATACAACCGGCTAGCGGGCCGGAAATTTCACCCGACTACAACAGTATGTATAAGTGATCAGAAAGTATAAAACAGTGTCAAATGGTGTAAACCGGTGAATCGGTGCAGTGTACAAAATTCATGGAACAGTAACAGTTTTCATCAAAAAGGGAATAGTGCGGGTGACGCGCCATGCGGTCTACTGAAACGCTACGGTAAACTGTATTAAACCAAATAATGATTTTTTCCATAAATAGGGGTCTAAATAAATTAAGGGATTTTTGAATTTGTGTGAATGAGTGGATGGGCAATCTGGGTCGCTTTAATAGATGTATGCATAACGTGGTGAAATAAATTTTATGTTATATCTGTTTCCTTTTGAAAGAAAGAAAGAGTTTAATATGTGAATTAAAGGAGAAGGAGGAGAGAGGTATGTATTTAAAGAAAGTAAAAATGTAATTAAACTAGATTTGTTCCAAGTGAAAAGCGAGTTGAGTACGTTATTCAGATAACCTGAAGGTCATACTTGTATGCCGCAGTTTTCGTGCAACGGACTTTGGGAGGTAAGACATAAAATGAATTGAAATTTTAATAATTAAATATAATAAAACGAGATAACACAACTACTTATTATGATTAAATTATATCTACTGTCTAAAGCAATCCAGTTTTGCTCATTCACACACTCTCATAATTTTTCCCCTTTTAATGTAGCGCTTTTATTTTGAACTTTTCATAATGATATTTAAATTATACTGTTACTTGGTTGTGGGTGTCCTTACAGACCACATGTTGCACTGATTTCAATTTTTAGTCACTGGTTTTCTGAATTTAGTTCTCACTTTTAATTTTTTATATCACTGACGATTAATAATTGTCACACATTTTATACCACTTTAGATTCTTTGTTTAAGTCACTTTTTGTAACTTTTAATAGATTTTCGGCTCGTGAGCCTGTATATTGAACCGCGCCTTTTATGGTTTATTTACACTTGTCCTGTTCACATTATTACATTTTCACTGTTTCGGCTGGTCCGTCTACATTATTTAAGGTATTTCAGGCAGACCGCGCGACAATGCAACTGCGCACATTAGATGTTATGAGCCGACTGTCTTTGTTCTCTGCGCACGAGGCGAGAAGGAATTTATTCGGACGTGACATCTCCGTGTGAGCGTTGGCCGAACCGTGCGCTCGTCCGCGGGAATGAGCACCCTTGCTGATAACTCACATTCTTTCTTGTAACAAGCTGTGCCTTACACGGAGCGATGGTCGGTTACCCATTATTATACTCTGGTAAAACCAAAACTGGAAAACTTTATATTATAGTCCCTCAACAGTCTGTACCGTTACATATGGAATATGCGATATTACGTGTATGTAATCAACAAGTATGGCTACTATGACTACCCACACACATGCAATAATAATGAAGTTATAATTCGAAATTTATTTTGAAATTTTAATTAATAAATGTTTTAATTATTTTAAACAATTTTACGTTGTTGTTATTATTATGATTACACCCACTGAAAATTTGTAACGTTACAAATATTTGTGCTACCCAACGGGTGGCTCATCAATGATATTAATGTTATAATATATAGTGGAACTTCCATATTACGAACTTCTAAATAACGAAATTCTCTGTTCAACGAATTTTTTTCAGGAATTTTGAGAATTAGTCAGAAAAACATTTTAAAATGTCCCTACTTAACGAAGTTAATTTTCTATTTAACGAACTTTTTTCAGGCTAGGTTGATAAAAAAATCTGGCCTGAGACTAGAATTCCATTTCCTTTTTACTTCATTTTACCTCCGTACCTCTGATAACCAACTATAGTGTTGATATTTAATAAAATGTTGAATAACTTCGCCCATTACTATACTGTGGAATGTAATGTGATCCCGCCCACTCGTCTACACGTTCGCGTTCAGTTCTCCCCACCACTACTGTCTGTTACTGCTCCACAGTTTATATATGTCAACCTGGTTTCATCTTTGTCTTAGTGTGGTTCTCAGTTTTAGCGAGTTCAAGTCATTTGTTGTATAAAGTAGTGATATTGTCAGTATTTTTGTGATAGTGATAAACCTGTATTTTTGTGATATTGTCAGTGTTCATCACGCAGAATAGCGGTGGGACTTTAATAATGTCAAAACGCAAGGTTTTAAGTATCAAAGAAAAATTGCAGATTATTAATGAAGTGGACAGTGGAGTTTAGAAAAAATAAATTGCATTACGTTTCGGTATTCCAGCAAATTCTTTATCGACCATTTTAAAGAATCGCAAATCAATCAAAAAACACGCTGAGCAGATATGAATCGAAAATGTTTTAAAACATGTGTTTATGAAGATTTAGATGAGGTGGTTCTTAAATGGTTTACCGTGGTTCGTGAAACAAAATATTCCTGTATTGGGAGCATTAATAAAAAAGAAAGCTTTAGAATTTGCTAAAATGTTAAACTATCCTGATTTTCAAGCCAGTATGGGGTGGTTGGATAAGTTTAAGTCCAGTCACGACATTTCCCAAAAAAAAGTCACGGGGCGAGAGTGCTGATGTTAAAGAAGATGACTGTGTTTCTTGGAAACAAAATGTATTGCCGAAATTATTTCAGGAATACAATGACGATGATATTTTTAACGCTGATGATACCGGTCTGTTTTTTAAATGTCTTCCTGATAAAACTCTTGCTTTCACAGTAGAATGTTTCCGTAGGAAGCATAGTAAAGAGAGGGTGACTGCTATGGTCACGGCGAATATGAGCGGAAGTGAAAAGTTAAAACTCCTGGTTATTGGGAAAAGTCAACGGCCACGTTGTTTCCGAAGAGTTAAATCTTTGGAAACAGATTACGATTTTAACTGAAAAACATGGATGACTACTGGACTCTACATAAAATGTTTAATGAAACTAGACCATGAAATGACTAAACAACAACGAAAAATTTTATTGTTATTTGATAATTGCCCTGCAAACCCATGAACTGTTTCTGGGAAATGTAAAAATGTTAAGGTAGTTTATTCCCCCCTCACTCATTCACCATCAAATACTGCAGAGGGAAGGATAATAGCATTGCAGATAATTTAAGTCGTTATGTTCCAGAAGTATACGAAAAGAGATACGATAAGGAGGACAATGAAATACGCCTTTTACCTATTAAATTCAAAGCTAGCAATGAAGTAAAAGGAATGCTACAAAATTTAGCAGACGAACAAAATCAGGATGTTACAGTGAGCAATTTAAAAAATCAATCTCAAATACCACCTCAGTATAAAATACATAACAACATTCTTTTCAAATGAATAAAGTATGATAGGAAAGTTGTGTTGTCTAATGAAATGTTACATAAGCTAATCAAACCAACTCATGAGAGCTTAGCTCATGCATCGGCAATAAAGTTTTATTTATCCCTTAAAGAAGATTTTACAATTAATAATATGTGGAGGAAAATTAAAATTGAATTAAAGAAATGTTATGATTGCCAGACGGCTAAGCAACCAAATCTGCAAACCTATGTGGAGATGCAGAGTATACAGAAAGAAGCGAAGGGAGAATTAATTGCAGTGGATTTTTTGGGGCCCTTACCACAATCAAGTCGGGGGGGTTAAACACATACTAGTCTGTATAGACGTGTTTTCCAAAGCAGTTCATCTGTATCGAATTATGCGACCCACAACTAAAGCTGTCTTAAAAATTCTGTTACAAAAGTATATTCCAAAACACAGTAAAATGAAAAGGATTCTTAGTGATCAAGGAGTGCAATTTCAAAGTGAGGTATGGAGTAGAATATTAAAAGAAAACGGAATACAACCCATACTCACATCCATCAGACATCCGCAGTGAAATTTAGCCGAGAGAGTGAACAAGGAGTCAGGTAAATATTTACGAATCTACTGCCATAAATAACATAATAGATGGGCAGAATATTTATCGTTCTTTGAAAAAGCTATTAATGAAAATTACAGTGAAGCTACAAGTTATACACCGATAGAGGTTGAAGAAGATCGCCAACCCAATCGATTCTGGTGAAAGTATGTTCAAAAACCCGATAATTAGAACGTACCAGTCCCATTAAGCATTAAAATTGTAAATGCAAAACGGAAAATTATAAAAAAAGGTAATGAGAGAATAGAGAGATTTAACGGGATGCACAAGTTGCTGAAGTTTAATGTTGGAGAGAAGATATTGTTAAAGACGAATCCAGTAGGGAAGCGTGGTGATAATACTGCAAAGAAATTGTTCAGATTATACGATGGATGGACCGTACACTTTGCAAAGAAAATCGGACAACAAACTTTCATCATATATGACGACATAAGACTGAAAGAAATAGGCAAATACCACGCCAGCTCTTTAAGAAAATTCTATGAATTAATAACTAGGTCACTACGACAATTAAAGATGAACGCCACTTAAAGTGGATATAATGGAACAAGCCAACTCAACATGGATGTGGGGAGAGAATAATTGTTCAGCCCACCACGCATAAGGGTAAATTGAATAATAAACTAGTCATTATTATTTGAACTAAATGTAAATAACTTTGCTTGATAAAAAAAATATAGAAAAAGTTATTTTTTATAGACTGTTATCTAATGTAGATGACAAAACAAAAATTTAATAAACCAGTTATTAAATTTTTTTTATTAAGTAGGGGAATAATGCAACAGTACAATTATGTTGAGTACTGTGCATTGCATTGAGTATTTTAAATAAGCAATTAGAAGATATAAATAACGCATTTGAATAATAATAATCATTCAGACTGCAATATAAATTGCAATGGAAACACCTGACATGCGTGTTAGAACACGGAGCAAAGCAGCTGCTCTCTGCATGTGTGTACACAAGTAAGTGTGTGTGTGTGTGTGTGTGTGTGTGTGCAATGACTGATTCATTCATGAAAGGTGCCACCCTTTCGATAACGATATAAATTAATTGTATTTAATTAATTACTAGGCTTATGTGCATAGTAGCGAAAAACTGAAGACACCAAAGTGTGTGTTAAAATAACACAAACACAGATAAAAAATAGTGCGAAACGAACAAAAAGTGAAATGATAAGAAGTTAAAATTTAATAGTAATTACAGTAATTAAGATGAAGAAAAATGGTTTTGTGCATGATGAAGCCTAAACATTACCGATTGAAGGAATATCGTATAATGTGTCAAAGACTTTGCAATTCGCGAAGACGAGGAAATGAAGTGTTATTAGAAAGCAGGAACAGGCAGAATATTGTCGAGACATGATTTCGGCGCCTTGGGTATAAATATGAGGATGCGCAATCATTGCTCTCTTACTCGTCAGACCATCATAATAGCCGGAGGCGTTGTCCAAGGACTACAACTTTTTTTGGTTCAATCATCAGGACTGCCGGAGGCTATGTCCAACTACTAGAGTGTCTAGAGTACGAGCAGCTAATGCAGCAGAGTACGAGCAGCCAATGAAGCAGAATACGAGAATCCAGTGACGAGGGACTACAAGACTCCAAGACTACCCGACTCCAGGACTTCCACGACAATAATAAGGGTCATTCGTATCCAGGACAAAGAGGACACGCTTTAGATGCACCACACAAATAACAAGGTGACAAAAATAACTATGTATTCATAAGAAACCGAGACTAAATCAAAAGAATTTAAATATCAAAGAAAAGAGAAAAAGAATAGACAATTATATTAAGATGATTCAAATAACTGTATAATTGTAAATGTGTTGTGTTTGTACATTAAGTACCATAATATGAGAAGACTGTTAACAATAAAAGTTAGCAGTAACTGTAAATTCAAAATCTATAATTATTAATAATAAATGACAACCTCGTTAGAGGAAGTAACAGTAAATAACACAGATGCTGTTATGAAGAGAATTTAGTAGTTATACAGAAAAAAAAGAATTAGATAATTAAAAGATTAAATAAATAATAATTGAGCTAGCTGAGAGCAGTAGACAAATTGATAATAATGTATTAGATTAAAACATTATATAAGATGTTTGTGTGTAAGGTAGTATTAAGAATTATGCGTAATAAGCACATAAAAATTATGATAATTTGGAATCGTAAGATAGATAAGAGAATTATTTGTAATATAAAAGTGCAAATTGCACGTAATAAGCAAGTAAAAATAATAATGAGTTTAAAACCGAAAACCAAATAAGAAATTGTTAATAAAAAATTACATGAATTTTAATAAAACTTTCCAGTGTTATTTATTACGATTACACGCTCATTAAAATATAACAGAAGAACATTAAGAGAGGTAAATAATTGCTTATCTAATCCGTTGAGTGACTTACTTGTAATTTTGCTTGACGCGTTTCAGGGCATATGCCCCATCTTCAGAATAATTCCTCTTCACAGAACGTCGGACATTAAGATTAAAATATAATAAATTAAAATTAAAATCAATGGTTAAAACGTTAACTCGTCAAAATATTAAAATACACTAAATGCACAGAGGAGCACGCACTGTCACAACATGAGTTTACTTCGCGTTATAGCCGGTGTACACCATCGCGATGTTACTAGCGCACTGACTGTCCGAGTAAACTGTTATCTGTGCAACGCATCTTGTATCCCAATGGCCGTGTCGTACAAGGGATTTGACTTGAAGTTGAGTTGGTCGTTTAATATTAATCCGCCGTCTTGAGTTGTTCGTCTTTTTAGACTGTTTAAAGGCCTTGTAAATTTCGAATTCTTCTAATGTGTCCATATATTCTGAAACGCGTCAAGCGAAATTACAAGTAAGTCACTCGACGGATTAGATAAGCAATTATTTATTTAATACAGTGACTTGGATACTTTAAAAATGAATATTAAATTAAGAGAGGTTCTTACCGTTGTAATATATGTGTGTAAACAACAAAACTTCAATACTTTAATGCTGTTGAGACGATATGCTTCTACTAGAAAACTTGACACGAAGAAGGAACATGTCAGTTTTTGGATGCGTAGTAGACTAGTACTGGTGTAAAGGAATAGAGGATTTGGTTGAACTGAAAATATCAAGGTTAACAAAAAAAATTTGAGATTTCTGCAAAATGTATAGCTAGCGCCTTTCTTTCTTGCTGAAATTCACAAATGGCATATAATAATTTAGGTAGCATATATGACATTTTCAACAGTAGCTATTAATCAGTAGAATACAACAGTTGGCCTAATATAGATACACCTTCTGACACACTACAAATAACTATCATAAAGACTGAAACAGCAACCTGAATTTCTAACACATTACACATATTAATTATATATTAAATATTTTTATGTGACAACAGTTGTTTTTATTAATAAATTTATAAAAAAAACAGCATCTAGAGTCTATTTTACTCATATACACAAAGCATTTCACTTGTTCTATGAGTCTGGATTTTAAAAAATTGGGTACTGAACAGACATGTTCAATTGATGTGGTAAACTTTAAAACATGCAAAAAAGGATTAAGACCTGAGGATAACTTAGAACACCTAATAATGTACTTTTATTCATTCAAAAAGACTCTTAAATCCTGTTTTATGTTTATTTGTAATAATTAATAGTTTACTAAAATATTAATAAAATTACTTACTCTAATCATAAATTAAAACTCCAACGGTTGTATACACTTTAACCTTTTTGGATTTACTCATTCATATGTCTATCCAAGCTAATTCAATAAGTTTACCAAATTCAATTCAATAAATGTAATTGTTCAATGAACTTTAGTATGAAAAAATTTACATGCGATGAATCTTTGTCTATAATTCAATAAAATACGCTTACATTTTCACTTTACCATCTGTCATCAATTTTTCATACCAAATTATTCATTTTCAGTTCATCATATCTTTTTTTTCACTACCTTATGGCAGATTAAAATGTCACAGATGTCGTAGATTAAACACACACTTATAATAAAACATTATTATAACAATATTTACTAATAACTATTACTAAAATTTGAAGCTCCAAAGTACTTGGAATTACAAAAATTATAACTATTACATATAAAGACAAATATAGTCTAGTAATAATATTATACAAAGTAGGTCATAACTAATAATCTGGTACCAAAAAAAAAACCAAAAAAAACAGTAAGTGACCATCATAAGAGTCCCTTCATACTAGACATTTACTTTACTTTAGTGGTCACTGTAAATTAATAAATCTTTAAAGGTTTTGCAAAGTTCGGTTATTAACTGTACACAATTTTAAAATATTTCTGTCAACATTTCAACAAATTTTATTGCCATAACCAGGATCTATATATGGATGATACAAAAATAATACATATAAATTCCATGAGTGTTTTGTGTGAATTATTATATGCTACATAAATATTAATAATACTATTATACATGCATTATAATTCTTATGAATAATTATAATATTCCATAAATATTAACATTTATTATATAAATATAATTATTTCACTACTGACTCAGAACACAAAACTTTTTATGGGTAAAAACGTAAAAGTTTTACCTTACAGAAGAAGCTTGTTAAAAGTGAAAAACCGGTTCAGGTTGTAAGGTAAAACTTTTATGTTTTTACCCATAAAAAGTTTTGTGTTCCGAGTCAGTAGTGAAATAATTATATTTAATTAAATAATGGACACATCATGGACAACGAAATCCAAGAATTTATTATATATAAACATTAATTACTTTTGTACTGCCCATACACAGGTCTTGTCGATAACAATAAATTTCAAGCCTTGATAAAAAGTGTCAAAATGTCGACAAAAATGTTTTAAAATTGCGTGTAGTTAACGACTGAACCTTACAAAAACTTTTATCGCTTTAACATTATCAAAAAATACATAAATACAAGTCCAACAACCTGTGATCCACACTGTACAAAACAGACACAAAATAGTTATGTACTAATATATAAAAGTTTTCAAACTTACAGAGTATACATATAAAAGAAATAATCTTTAGAAAAATAAAATTGTATAAACACTGTGGCTTCTTTAACAACAAATAATCATATTTATATCAAACCTTAATTAATTTATTTTAATTAACACTCTTAAAACCTTTCAATTTTAAATAAATTTATAAACAGAGTGTTTATTCTATGGTGAGATTTTTTTTGTACATAATAACTCTGTATTATAGATAAACATCAGAAACACAAAGAACAGAAATATAGATAAAAGATTTTAAAATGATTTTTAAAAACTTTGGTTTTTTGAAGAGGGCAAATGGGTTTGTGATTGTATAAGTTACATTTTCTGCACATTTTGAGCTGATATTTCCTAAGTGTAGTGTACACCTGTAAATAAAAACTATATGATGTTACAGTTACTGGTAGCATATTTACAATTACCAAACACAAGAAACAACAATATCTGAAGCACTTTAAAATATGGAAAACTTGATAATTCCTTCAATTTTCAAAATGTTTTGTCAAAAAAGTCAAAAACCAGGTGATCCATTCAAAATTCACATGAATAAATATATTTTTTGCAGCTCATTAAACAAATTTTAATTAGATGTTTTTTATAATTCTGTATTTGTTTCATGCAGTTATCTACCACAACTGAAATGACATTATACTTGAGTTCCCTGACAAAAAAACATGCTACAAAAATACAAGTAAGGGACTGTACTACTACATTCAAACTCACAAAAGTTAAAAACCCAACACAAATGCCTGTCTTACATAAATGACATTATTACACAAACAACAAGTTTCTTATATAACTAAACAATAGTACTTTGCAAAACAATAAATAGTGTGATTAACGGAAGCCACAAGTGGAATCAAACAAGTGGTTTACATCATTTTTTATACCTGCAGTTTTTTTCTTTTCAATATTTGCCTTGCAATTTCTATTTGTTTACTCAGAATTTGAAATCACATCCTTCTGTCAGTATTATAAAAATTGAATCATGTGTTTGAGGCTTTTCAGTGTGAATAAAATATGGCAGTATACACGACACGCAAGTTAATGGTTTTACTTATATTTATATAAGTAAACAAATTTGTAGTTGCCACAGTCAATAACTAAAACTGAATTTTATTTATTACTCTATTCACAAGTAATTTATATGTTGTTGACCTAAATTTAGATATACAACGTTTACAGCATATGTCAATACTAGAACCTCTCTGAATTAAGAACTTGTAAATCTGGTGGGAAAAAAACATTAAATGACCATCATAAGTTACTGGACAATAGAAGTTGTTGTACAAGTTTCACCACATCTCTGGCGGTAGCAGGAGCTGAAGTGATGCCCGAGCCACCATGACCATAGTTGTGCACCAGCTGGAAATAAAATTAGGGTATTTTTTAATGGATCGCCACAACAATTGAAATATTAAATGTAGCCACAGAATTATCTATCTGTTCGTACTGATATTCATAAAATTATTGTCAGGTAAAGGAATAATTGGACTGGCCATACCCTGAGGAGGATATGCTGTAGGCAGAAGCTATTTATTAAATGAAAATGGAAAAGAAAAGGGAGTAAATCAAGAGAAAATTGAATGTTCATGGGTCTGAAGAAGGAAAAGTGAGTTTAAGGGAGATGGTCAAATTGGGAAGGAACTCATAAATAGAAAATTTAGGACATAATCACTCCTATTACCAACACCAACAATCAGTGCTGCCAGTAATACTATTCATTCGACACAAATTAAGCAGACCTGTAATGGAATAAATGTTTATTACAACTTTTTTTTAGTGGATGGTTAGTGAGGATCGGTAAAAAATAACACAAATTTTAACTATTTTGCGTCGACATTTCAACAGTATTTATTGTCATCTTCAGGACCTGTGTATGAAATACAAAAGAAATGTCAAACACAACAGAACAATTAAATATTTGGGTGAACGTGTTCGTGTATGTGAGTGTGTGTGTGTGTGTGTGTGTGTGTGTGTGTGTGTGTGTGTGTGTGTGTGTGTGTGTGTGTGTGTGTGTGTGTGTGTGTGTGTGTGTGTGTGTGTGTGTGTGTGTGTGTGTGTGTGTGCATATTGTAACGTAACAGAAATACGGTCCTCGACGTTACATAAATCAAATTATAAGATTTAGAATAGAGAAGAAAATTTATTAATTATCCACACTTGTCAGAAACCCAACCCATGATTGTTTAAATAAAATAAGAATGCAAGGTAAAAAGATAAGCAAGTAATAATGTTAATAATAATAAACCTCAAGGTTCAGTGAGAGGTAAATAACAGACATTGACACATAATGTAAAAAATAATTTTGACTGTTTCATAATAATTGATTTTTTAAAGTAGATGAGAATGAGTAAATGGTGTATGACTTAAGTTACTCAAAAGTACTTATTATTAATTGTATCATGTTATATTGTTATCATGATAGTGATGTTATATTTTGTGTTAGCAAGTGAAAGTTTTCTGTTAATAGAATATCAGGTAATTAAGTATTATGTGTTATTAATTTACCATTGTAGAGCTGTTGTTGAACTCAGTAATTGATTACTAATTAATTTCATTTTATGTGTTATCCATAGGTCACGATAAAGCTTTTGTTAGATTTTATAGAGTTAACTATTTGTATACATGTACTTAGATAATAAGATGATTATAATTGTAAACTTGGACAAAAGGCTATAATTGTTAACGAGATACAAAAGAGTTTAATACAACCATGTCATAAATAGATAAAAGAGTCTATAATATTGCAGATAGTAACAAGTTAAATTCAGAAGTAGATCAAGGTATAATGATAGGCCTAACAAACAATAACATTATATAGTAAGTCAGATCAGAAAGGTTAGGTAAAGAAATTAGTAACAAATACTAAATAAAATCTAATGAGTTAGTAGAAGTTAATAATAATTGATAATAACAAATAAATAAACTCAAATTAAAAAAAAAATTAAATAAATTATTATAATGCCATAGTGCAATGATACCGATAGATAATCTCTCTCTCTCTCTCTCTCTCTCTCTCTATGGTACTACATGAGACCATTTACTAGCACTACCTGGAACTTTTACTACATGAGACTATGGTACTCTGTATATACCAAGTTCCAGGTAAATAACATTGTACAAAATGTAAATATTAAGTAATAACCATTTTCATATAATAGATCTGTTATCTATAATGTTGTGTTATAAAAGTTTGTAACCCTTTGGTAAATCTTTGGTTTGCAAGTTGGTAAATCTATTCTGTTATCATGTGCATAATTCTCTATTTTATATAAGGATGATAGTGTAATAAAAATGGTGAGTGTTTTAAAGTGCCAATTGTGGGGAGAGAAAGATAGAGAGAGAGAGAGAGAGAGAGAGAGAGAGAGAGAGAGAGAGAGAGAGAGAGAGAGAGAGAGAGAGAGAGAACTAAGGGTGGAAGAGTGAGAGAGGGAAGAAGGGAGACAGTGAGTGAGATGTAGTAAGAGAGAGTGAGTGATAGATCGATTTCAGGTTAGAGTGAGAGGCTGGGAGAAGGACTGCCAGGGGGACAATGGGTGAGAGAAGGTGTGACTGTGGACACGTACGTAAATTACATTATTCTATAGTACTCTTGACTATAATTTACAATATGATTACAATTATTATCCAAGTTTACCTGTTAGTAAAATTCACCAGAAACTTTTGTTTGTAACCTTTGTCAACTATCTGATGTAAGTCGTAATGTTCTACAGTTATTGTGTTAATTGTATGTTTCTAAATTATGATTGTTTGTTAATACCAGTAGGGAGTGAAACATGTTAAAAATAACTTTTAATAATTACGTAGTGAACATCCCTTAATCTGTTTTAGTTATAGGTAATATATTTTACTTTGCTATATGTTGACTGCTGTAGGTATAAACAATTTATGTACCAATCTAATATCCAATTGTTGATTACTGTTTATTTAATTAATTAAAATATCATTACATTTTGTAATTTAAATTGTAATACTGTATAAATTAAGTTCTCTCATACTATAATTTGCTCGTTTTCTTAAAGATAATTTGAAGATGTAAACAAACTATCATAAGTCTTCACATATACAATGATACATACATACACATGCACACACTCACATACATGAACACGTTCACCCAAATATTTAATTGTTTCATTGTGTTTGACATTTCTTTTGTATTTCATACACAGGTCCTGAAGATGACAATAAATACTGTCGAAACGTCGACACAAAATAATTAAAATTTGTGTTATTTTTTACCGATCCTCACTAAAAAATTCATTGGTTGACGGTCACTAAAAATTTAAGGGTTTATTACAACAGTTTTGTTTTTTTAATTTTATTGTTTTTTCTCCATTTATGTACTAAAACATTATTCTTCGTATTATGTTCTTTATTCTGAATAATTATTTAAAATTTCTTGCATATACAGTAATTTATTTTATAATAATATCATGTTATAGTGTGAGTATTCTACTTATACAGTAACATGATATTATAATAAAATAAAGTAACATGATATTATAATAAAATAAAGTAACATGATATTATAGTAAAATAAAGTATCATGTTTTAACTGTGTCCCTAATTCTTTTTAACTGTGTCCTCGAGAAAGTAGTGAGAATTTGGAATGAAAAATTAAAAGAATGCAAAATATCACCAATCATTTTGGGAAGAAGGAACAAACGTATTGAAATAAACTGTTTGGCATTTGCAGACGACTTTGCAATACTTTCTGAACATCTGACATCTGCAGTAACACAAATTAATTTTTTAGAGGACATAGCCAGTAGAATAGTCTTGAGAATTTCTGCAGAAAAAAACAAATTTCTCACAAACATTAAAAACGCACCAAAATACCTGGTATTGGTCGAATAGAGAGGGTTTGAAAATTTAAGTATCTAGGAGAGATAATTCAAGAGAATGGCTCGGAAAAATCTGCTATAGAAGGAAGGCTTCATAAGATGGAAAGGGCATATGGTATAACTAAAGTGCATATCTAAAAATGCGAAAATAAGGCATTACAGTACAGTAGTGAAGCCAGAATGCCTATATGCAAGTGAATGTCTAGCATTGAATTATAATTTAGACAAACTAGAAATATTGGAAAGACGAATTATTAGGAAAATATTAGGCCCACGAAAAACTTCAGAAGGTTGGAAATTAAGAAGTAATGTTGAAATATATCAAAGGATAGAAAATATAACAGAAACAATGAGAAAAAGAAGACTATTATTTTTTGGACATTTATATAGAATGGACAACAATAGGTTGACAAAGCAAATCTTCAAATATCTGTGGGGGAAGAAGGATTAAAGAAGTCCAAAAGTATTTAGAAAAAAATAATATACATCCAGAAGAAGCAATTGAAGAAGAAGTTTTTTGGGCAAAAGTGTTAAAAATGGAGGGTGTCCAGGGTAGGAGAGAGAAAAACGCAGGTTCAAAGTGGACTGAAGACAGGAAGAAGAAACACAGTGAGAAGATGAAGGAATATTGGAAAAAAGGAAAGAACAAAAAGTAAAAATTTAAATTGGCATGTGGTCCTTAGATGGCCGATACGAAAAAAAAAGTATTATGTTTTACTAAAAATTCACATACAACTGGTCACAATTACTATTGGTGTCCTGCAAGATACTGTAGGCAATCACACTGCCTATGTTTTGTACAAGAATGGCCTGTCAGTAAAAAGCCAACTTCAGCAGGTATGTAATTTATATAATATACATAATAAACCTCACTTTAATATTCACTACAAACATGATGTAACACTTATATTCAGTATACTATAGCATGCAGTTAGTTGCAGTTGTCTCTCAACAAACCACACTGAATCTCTTCTTTGTCTCTATGAGAGTCATCCAGAAAGTAAAGAACATTTGTTATTAAAAAAATCACAAAAAATGATAAATTATTCCTTTGTACATAACTCATTGAGTTTCCTGCAGGTCTCCCATGTAATATCTTCAAATAAGTATACTACAAGTAGGTTTATTTTCACCTGACGCACGTTTCACAGAAATTATTCTGTTTCTTCAGAGGTTTGTTTGAATTGTAAACAAATTTAAAAATTGTAAACTGATTTTAAAATCATACATTTATTAGAATAATAAAATAAAACATTAAATATATAATAATTAGCTGAGTACATAAACGTTACAACATCGAAAATAGAATCGAAGTAAAATCGATTATCCGTTAACTACACTGTAAGCAAAACATTCAATTATAATTCAAACAAATCTCTGAAGATACAGCATAATTTCTGTGAAACATGCATCAGAATCTACTTGCAGTATATTTATTTGAAGATATTAAAATGATAGTTGAACAATTTTTATTTTATACTTACAGGAAGCCTCATACTACTTTTCTACATAATTTCAATACAAATTCAAACACATGACAGCATGATACCATGTTTTTTCTATTCCTTCACTGTACACTCATGCCACCAAGTTCTTAAACCATTCAGTGACTTATTTTTTCAGCTCATCATTATCTTGAAAGTGCCTGCCTTCTAGAAACTCTTTCAACTTAGGAAACAGATGAAAATCGCTAGGTGCCAAGTCAGGGCTGCATGGTGGATGCTGAATAACATCCCCAGGCAAAAGGTTAAAGTGAAGTTTGAGTTGTTACAGCTGAGTGATGAGTGTTATCGTGAATGAAGATGACACCACTCGACAACATTCCCCGTGCTGTGTTTTTACGGTGCATTGGAACCAGTGGAGCATCTGACAGTATGCCCCTTGTCTGTTCTCTTGGCATAAAATCAACCAATAGGACACCCTTTTGACATGTTGGTGGACTCTATTACGCTGAGCAATCCACTCCAAGGTTGTGGTAACCAATCCCTCCGGTGGAGTGGATCGGTAAGCAAACGAGAGATGGGGGTTCTGTCAGGGCAGTCTGGGGGTATAGTAGCCGCGCTCAAAGCGTTTCCAGGTGGAACGCTTTGATTCTCACTTAAAGGAAACCAGATGGTCTTGTCCCTAGTGTCACTCAAAACAAGCTGACAATGTTGCCAAGTTCTTCTCCCACCTATAGTGAAACTTAGCGTAAAATGATTCTCCTCTTCATTGTTATTATTATTATACGTATGATTAATTCATAGTAATAATAATAATAATAATACAACTCAGGACTTCTCAGAAGTTTCAGTTTTAAGTAAGTAAACCTGACGTTTACGTTATCTATAAAGAATAAAAATACAACAAAACCGACAAAAATAGGTCTACACCTTTTCGACATAACTTTCAAAATGATTTTCATTATTAAAATGCCACAAAGCTTTGGGATAAGCAAATCCCTGCAATATCAGACAGCTATAATAATAATATCAGAAATTAATAAAATTGCAAATAATTAATACATAGCCTGGGAGTAAACTACTCACCGTTTAGTTGGAGTCGCAGTCTGAGTCATCATCACTGTCGTCTGCAACATGAATGATGAGGCGGTCTTCTTCTTCCCACAGGTCTGCATAATATCCCCGCTCTACCTTCATAGTTTTTTCCACACATTTCCTCAAGTATTCGGCATCAGTGTTCTCAATACAGTTCCTTAGGGGTTCACAGACACTTGCACTTAACTGAGGAGTTATGTTGCTCTTCCTGACATTCGTTAGACTTTAACCGTGCCCAGACTAATTCGATTGGATTTAATATGTAGTAATAAGGGGGAAGTCGTAACACTTCATGACCTGCCTTTCAAGCCATCTCATCAACTGCGTACATTTTGTTTATATTCGCCACTTTTATTCTTTCGAGCAAGATTAATTTAATGGGGACTGGGTCCGGTACTGGTAAATCAAATTTCTACATAATTTCAATAATTTCGGACTTGTTTGACGATTTAGTTGGGATTTTGATAAGCTGTCTAGAATGGTAACTCGCATTGTCTAAAACTATGACATACTTCCTGTCTTTTGAAAGATTTTGCAGTAACGAATTTTTAAACCAATTCTCAAAAACTGTAGCATTCATCTCATCGTGGCTGTCAGCTTTAGCATCTGAAATATTTTTGGCAGACAAATAAAGGCAATTAGGAGCCCACCCCTCAGCTCCACCAGCATGTAGCACCATGATGCGCTTCCCTCTAGATACAGGTGTAACGGGGGCTAAAAGGAGGGGTTTTTGTTTTATTTCAAATCATAAATTTATTTTCCATCTGCATGGCCAGTCCTGTGTTAAATAGCGTTGTATGCAAACCAAGAACAGCAGAGTGAAGTTTTGAACGTAGTCGGGGCAATGGAATGCGATGTCGGGTGTAACTCCAAGGTAATTAAGCATTGAGTCACGTACAGACTACGCGCAATACCAACGTGCGCGCAGCTTATGCGCCTCAGAGACCGAACCAATGGTGCCGAAAATGGCGAAACGACGAAAGTTTTGTGCCATGCGGTCTAATGCTGGCGGATACACTGAGAGGCCACGCCTTCCACAGCCTCAATATATTCGCTGGTTGGCATTGTCAACAACACCTGGGCACAATGCAAACCCATGTTACCTAAATAGTGACGAAAAACTTTGTAATCAAAGGGGCAGTGTGCGGGCAGCAGTCAGAGAAGGTGGGGATTTTGTTAGTCGTCTCAACAGTCGACGAAATACTCCCCCCCGGCCGGGGTTCATAAAAAAGTTCGCGAACTACAAAATTTTATAACATATCCACAAAGTGTAAAAAATGTAAGTTAAATCAACAACAGAACAACCTCTCAGCTTGAAGTGAGTAAAGTGCAGACAGAGAAGTGAAAATGTGGTAAACGTTCGGACATATAATCGGTGCGGCACGTGGTCATCAGAGTCGCCAAGGGTTAAGTACTTGACTGACAATTATACTAAATAAATAATTTCGTTTTTTTTGGGCCCTAACTAATTAAAATGGGGTGTTAAAACAGAATGAATGTGAGAGAATAGCAAGCTGGGTCCCCTTTAATTAATTAATTAATAATATAATATAGATATGAGTAATAAAATATGTTAAAATTATTGCTGGTAAAAAGGGGCTTCACCTCAATATTGAATACAGTTTAATTTAAATGTTGGAGTTATGAGCGAGAAGTAATGATTATAAAAGAAAGGAGAACAAAGAATGTCACAATATAAAATAATAAATCCATTACATTATTTTATTTGATAAATATGTGAACGATTATTTCAAATACCTCATTTCATTTGCTGCACTGATCAGTTTCGTCGTACGAGTGGGGTTAGTCCAACACTAGAGATCACATATAACGGCCAACACAAAAGCAGTAAAGGTAGGTAAAAGTTAAATTATTATAAATATAAATAAATAAAAAATAGTTACACAGGGACGTTAATAGCGCAGCCACATGTTCCATCATCCCATCCCTTCTTCACGGTGTCATGTGTGTCGAACCAAGTTTCGTCTAGATACACATCATAACCCTGTGAACCCAGTTGGTGTAGTCTATGGAGGTATTTGTATCTCCAAGACACAATTCTTGCTGACTCCATTATAACATTCCTCTTATTAAGTGTCCGAAATCGAAAGCCGAGCTTCTTCACAAGGGATCTTAGCATTGTTTCTTTATAAGGAAAACTTGAAATGTTCTGAAGATGCTGGAGTAGTTCAGAAATTGTGGGTGGCTGTCCTTTCTTGTAAAAATTGTAAATTTCTTGGCGGATAATGTCGCAAACAAAATTATCAATTTTATTAAAACGCGCTCTTTTGTTACCTGGCTTTTTGGGAGTCACGGGACCTCTAGAAACAATTTTACAAACAGTCGGGCGGCTTAAATTCACAATTTTGGCTGTTTCAGTAATTGAACCCTTATCTACTTTGTTATTTACAATATATTCATGCACGTTACACACTATAGTTTGGCTCTGTTTCGAAATTGTTCTAATCGAATTTTTGATTGGCCTACTAGTGCCTGGAGTGGCAGAGATTTCCCCGTCGTTCGAAAACTCCCCATTATTGTCACTTACATCACCACTATCACTGTTGCTAACTACATCAACAACGATTTCTTCACTATCACTATGACGATGACTCCCTTCTTCATTATCAGCGTGCTGAGGATATGGTTGTTCTCTCTCCCAAGGTCTCCACATTTTAAACACGTGAACACGGAACACAAACACGGAACCGAAAATTACAACTATAAATAAAGTAAAGCAGTATTACTGTGATATTTAAATATAAATATACTATGTAAAATACTATGTGCTGTAAGAAGGTAACAAATTAATAATTCCTAAAGCATGGTTTCTTTGGCAACGGACTCGAAATTCAGACAAGCGGGCACTTCCAATGTTGCGCAAAGACTGGTCCACATTGCATTCAAGTTCAAAATACGTTTGGCATCATTGGACATGTTTCAGAAGCGGCTAGCTTTGTTCACAGCTGTCAGCAGCAGGGGGTGCCTTCGCTAATTGGGCTACTTTAACTGGTCTTTGATGCCGCCTGGAAACACATTCAGCGAGGCTACTTTATCTTGGGCACATCGGCAGCAGGATGTGCATCTAGTATGGAGGCAGAGGAGCCTACAGTAGCCCAACGGCTGCACACATGAGCTGAGTCAGTTAGCCTACTGCGACCAGGCAGAGAGAGCTCGTCAGCTGAGGTGAAAGCAACTCTCTAGGGGAAGAGCACCCCGAAATCAAAGTTCCTGGACCTCCAGGTTGGGGGTTGGATCGTAGAATTCACATAACCCATCTGTGAAACTCTTTTATGTGCAGAAACCTATCAGTTTCTCAGCCAGTCAGTTGTCTGCACTTGACCCGGACGACTGGCAGAGGCTGTTAAAGGAGGACTTGACTCAGTAATGGGTTGTCACGCCGCTGAAGAGAGGGCACCCTTTTGATCCCAAATCATGGTCACCATTACTTTCAGTGTGACCAGAGCTTGTTTGGTTTTGTTGGTGATTTGGAATGTGCCAGTCCACTGACTGAAGCTTTGTTTCTGGTGTTTGATGATAAAAACCCATGTCTCATCACCAGTAGGTAACAAAATGGTCCAAAAGTTCATCTCCATCTTGATGATAAGAGTGAGAAATGTTAAAGCAGCTCCCATACTTTGTTTTTTATAATCATCAGACAATAATCAAGGTACCCAACTGGCACACATTTTTGTAACCAAGATGGATCGTAACAATGTCATGAAGTAAAATTCCTGAATTTTAGGAGAGAAACTGTAAACCATCTAAGGTGGAACGTCTATCCTCATGAATTTTGTTATGAACTTTTTCTTGAATTTGTCAGTGATTAAACATGATCAACCAGAACGTTCATAATCATACACGTTTGTTTGACCCTTGTTACACATAATGCACCATTTCCTAATAGATGCTTCATCCATCACACTCTCAACATAAACTTCCTTTATTTGTCTCTAAATTTCAATAAGTTGAACATTTTTTGTGTTCTAAAACCTAGTGACACTTTGCACTTCACACTTCGTGGGGTTTTCTATTTTGCCACACATTTTGAATTCGCACGATAAGAAAACAAACGTCCACAAAGCATCGAAGTTTGTCTCAGACTCAGGTTGTAGTGGGAGGAGTCCAGTGACACAGCAACAGTGGTCATATGTTCTATACTTTCTGGACGACCCTTGTATGCAGTCTTTGACACTTCTTCTTTGATCTTTAGTTTGTAGATTAATTTGCAAACATTTTCCATATGGGTTGCTTTTGTGCTTTCTACTGGATTTCTTATAGGAATTACAATTTATAGTATTCATTATTTCATTTATATTGTTACGACGGTCTACTCGATCGTCGTAGGTACAGTGGAAACAAAATAAGTACAAGACACCAATTAAGTCACTAATCACACCTTTAATTGTTATAGTAAAACAGTTCGTAATTAACAACACAGTGTCTACAACAAATCAAATGAAATTGTTCATACGCAATAAAATGTCCACTAATATTAAAACTCAACTGTATTACAATTATACCGTCCGAATACAAAACGCAACACTTCACTAATAACTACTTGAACGTACACCGTAACAACCCGAACCGCTCTGTAAAATATATCGCACTAATACTCTCGAACCGCACAGTCAAAAATCTCATTCGATAAACACCTAGATTGTTCTACGCTGTCGTAGCAATATATTAGATCCTTTGTATTCTTAATACATTGATTCCCCTCAGTGAAATCACCAAACTTACTGTTTTGACAATTCCTTTATGTTATACAAAATGGCCAATAAACTAATCTCTCCATTTTACAATATTTTGTCATACTTTTATTCCTTCTCCTACTAATCAAGAACTACACTGCTAATTCTGTCAATCCACTATATTTTCAATAACTTGCAATGGCATCATACATCAAATAACTACCATTTAAAGCTGAATGTAGCTGTCTAATGCTGCTCAAAATGTTTCTCTTCTCTGGTCATCCTTAGTGTCAAGGCTTGATTTCAGGGGGAACACGCCGGAACGGCATTCCAGAACCTCTTGGATCCAAAAATACGTCGTTGGACACAATGAGTAATGAAAGGTCAAGAAACAATATGATGACACAATGATGAAACTATGGAAACTTTTTTAAAATGTCCGAACCACCAAAATCATCACTTAGAGTTTAATTGAGGCTCCGGGATGACGCCATCATGAGTGACAGGTTTTCAATTGTCGTGCGGCTAACCTGACGATAAAGGACTTTAGAAATATCAATATCTTTAGATATTTTTATTATCTTTTTAGATAATAACTTTCTTTTTAGATGCTAGTTTATATGAATGTTACACATTTTATATGGCTTTAAAAATGTAGACCTCCTTTGTAATAATCTGATGTAAACTTATACGCTAATATAAAATATAAGTATATTTGTGTCTGCAGAACTTTTAGATTGACGCTCCGGCACCTATAATTTTAGAAATCAACCACTGCTTAGTGATTTTACTCAGTAAGCGAACTTGCCAACTTTTTATGTTATACTTTTTCTATGCAGTATAAATATTAAATATGATTATGCCAAGCACACGAAAATTCAGACAATAGGTTAGTAATAGAATATAATACTAGTAATAGTAATAGGTTATTACCTATTACAGGGATATTCACTACCTCTTCTCTTCATGGCCTCTGTGATTAATTTATCTGTATAGATGAGCAATGAATGATTCTTGCTAATCCATGTAATATGATCATTTTACACTACCTTATTTTACCTTACTTTGGCCTGTTTACTCACTGTATCAATGCCACATTGATTTCTTATATCTTTACTGTATGTCCTCTGTTTTTCCCATCCGATTTTACACAAAGTCTTCATTTCTTTTGTTTTCAGAATGTGTTCGGTTTCCTTCATATTGGCTCTTGTTTTTGATGCACATGTTAAAAAATGTTGTTCCACCATTTTGTGTACCCTAGTTATAAGTTTGAGGTTTAAATAGTTTCTCCTTGATATGAACCCCTTTACCGAGCTTGGCTCTCCAACTGCTTTATTGCTTGTTTCTATATTTGATCTATAACTTTACCTTGACTTCACGCATGTATAGTATGATAAGTGAAAGTAAAGACTTGTTCAATTATTTTTTTATTCAATTTTAACTGTTCAATTGTTCAATTTATTCAATTCTTACTTCACGAAGCTATTTACTTACTATCATACACATTGTTTTTTTGTTAGTTTTTTCCATGTCACATTTACATCTCAAGCACAATTAGGAATGGAAGAGGACATGACCAATTCAAACCAGCAACTTAATTAAAGATGTAAAATAAATATATGCTAACAGAACAAATCCAAGGATTAGATTAGATCAGATCATACAGTAACAATCATGATGAAATTTAAAAAAAAATTATGAAAGTGGAGATCGGGGTACAGTAGAATATCCAAGCCCCAATAAATATTGTATCTTAAAAATAAATAACAATAGTATAAAAATTAACTCTACCATTGCCGGTCAAAAGCCTGGAATCATGTAAATATAATGATGAAGGAGCAGATGGAGTATGAACCTCATTAAAAAAAACTAAGGTCCATCTAGCTCTGGATAGTAGTACCCTGTTATAGGTTCCCTATGTATGGTACAAGGCAAAGATGGTCAGTGGACTCGAAGATGGAAGACAAAGTAGTTTCCAATGGCTTAGAGGGCAAAAGAGCCTAAGTGAGTAAACTCCGAAGAAAAGCGACAAAATCTAGGTGCTTCTGTTCCCATACTGGAAAGCCTTCTGGTCATCATTTGCTTACATGTTTAGAGATAGCTGTTGTTTTACAACTCCAGGTCTTACCAACTTGGTTCCAACTATTGGACGAGGCCTAGCTCTATCCCACAAACCCATTAGGTACAACTACCATAAAGGTAAAATGTATGAAAAATAATAGCCCAGCTGGTTTAATCCAGGACCAGCTCTTTGCTCCATGTAGAGCAAAGGATTCTGGTTGATGGCCCTTCGCCATCATGTTCAGACCAGTTGGAGGCTCTTCAGAGTATGCCCTGGAAACTCAGAAAGAAAATTGCAAAGATGAAGAGGATATTTCTGAAGAGAAACAAAGTAGAATTAAAAGGGCATTATTGGGAGAAGAGTGAGTTCCATAAAGGCGAAAAAGGAAGGGAGGAAGTGTAAAAATCATTAACAAAAAGTGACAGTTGCATTTTTATCTGACAAGCTCACAGCTTACAGATCCACCACACGTGTATTCCATATTGAATACAATACAACACAATGTTCATATCAGAGATCTACATAGTCACTTATATACTGTATTGGCAGTTCTGTTGAATTAAGCATGCAGAATAAACTAAATTTACCTTTAATTTTCCTAATGTCTCAGCTTCAACTCGGACGACATCTCTGAACGGTCGAAGTCCTACCCACTCCCATACTACTTCAGCTGTCTTTAACTCAGGGAATATTGTTGAACAGCGGTTCCTGATGCTTTGTGAGTCATCCCGTCTCAAGTCAGTGTCACTCACATTATACTGCACAGTGCCACCCAATGATACAATACCAAACTCGTATGGTATTATGTATGTGTCTCCAAATAAATAAAATCTGTTTATGTTTGGTACACGAACCTGTACACAAAACAAACACATATTTTAATAATTAAAAGATTAATTAATAACAATACAGTTAATATAATTATTTCACTACTGACTCGCAACACAAAGTTTTTTATGGGTAAAAATGTAAAAGTTTTACCTTATATCCTGAACCCGTTTTCGCTTTTAAAAAGCTTCTTCAGAGGCTGCCGCTAGGAGCACTCTCCATCTTGTTGTTGGCGACAATATCGATTTTCGAAAGATTGATGTGTGTGTGTGGGGTGTGATATGTTCGAATAATGCGTGTGATTTGAATTGTGTCTGTTCGTTTAGGATGTCGTTTTTATTTGTTTTTATGTGTTTGTATATTTCCAATTGTTCTAGAGTGTCTAGTTTTCGGCCTTTTGTGTGTACGTGTAGAATGTCCATGTTATTGTCGATGTTTTTGTATGTGTGGCTGGCCTATGTAGAACTTGTTGCAATCTGAACAATTTAGTTTGTAAACACCAGGTGGATTGAATTTGTTTTGTGCTTTGTGTGTGTGTGTTTTGATAGTGTGTGTTCTGTATTGTTAGTAGTTTTGTAAGCGATTCTGTATCCTGCTTTTTTGAATTTGTGGGCTATTTTTTCAGTTTGTTTGTTGATGTATGTTAGTGTTATGAATTTGTTGTTTTCTGTCTTTGCCTGTTGTTTGTTTTGTGTTTTGTGTAGGAGTTTATTGACTATTGTTCTGTCGTATCCGTTGGATTCTGCTAGATATTTTATCATGTTTAGTTCGTCTTTGTAGTCTTTTTCATCTAGGGGGATGTAGTTATGTCTGTGTATCATGGTTCTGAAGGCAGCGAGTTTGTGTTGTATTGGGTGATTGGAGGAGTTGTGTATTAGTGTGTCAGTTGTAGTCAGTTTTCTGTATATACTGAATTTGTGCCTGTGTTCAAGTTTTGTGATGGAGAGGTCTAAGAAGTTTATGGTATTGTTGTGTTCGTATTCGGCACTAAAGGTTATGTTTTTATGTATTTTGTTTATGTGCGTTAGTAACTGTTCACAATGTCTTTTGTTTCTCCTGTATAGTATTAGAATAAAGTGTTTTGAATTCACTGTCCATTTTTAGTCAAAATAATTACATTCATCTAGTACTTTGGATATGCATGTTTTTTAACTTGCATTTTCTTTGAGTCCACATGATTTTTCATGTATTTCATAATTTTTTCTGCAAAGACTAGTTAATATTTACTAAACCTTATATATATAATTTAAAAGCTCAATTATTGTGTTTTAATTTGACATAAACAAGTTAACAATACTATGACATTTAATATTTTTTTATTAATTAAAAAAATGAATATTGGTTATTAAACTTTCACTTGTGAACTTACTTTGTTTCCTCCCGTACGCGTTTCGGCGTGATGTGCGCCTTCGTCAGTGGTGTGAGACATCACGCCGAAACGTGTACGGGAGGAAACAAAGTAAGTTCACAAGTGAAAGTTTAATAATCAATATTAATTTAATGCTGTGAAAACAGAAGATGAACTATCAAAACAAAAGCACAGGGAACATAATCTTGGGAAAAACTGGCCGCCCGCAGTTTCCACGGGCAAAGTATTCAAAGTGCTAGACATAATCCATAAATTTAAAGTCAATAAATTTCCCACCTCTCAGGAACAACAAATGCAAAAGTTGCAACAATTGAAAGGGCACATATTTCACACACATATCCAACTTGGAGACACAAAATTGTTTTTATTGCAATTCATTTGGTTTGTTACATCATTACTAATGTATTCAAGAATACCTAACTACATTAATAACAAACCTTAAAAAGAAGTTAATGAAGGTTTATTACCTAGTCTTAACAATATGTATTGTTGGATTTTTCAATAAATTTTGGTCATTAAGCATATCACAAATGATACCCAAGTGTACCTATAATATGTATAATAATACTAGTACTATAATAATAATTCTTATTCATTACTACTACAAGTGAAATGAATAGTAATCTTTGATTTTTTACATTTTGAAACTCCTTCAAGCTGAGAAATTTTAACTTTTTTACAATGTTATGTGCATCGTTCATTATTCAAAATATGCTTGAATAATTGGTATTAATTTTTAACAAGAAAAGCAATTCATAAAATTCCAATGGTTGTGAATTTTTGTACACTAATCATTTGGCTACCAATCAGAATTACAGTAACAGAAAACGCTCATTTAAATTGATTCACTTGTTAGTTGAAGTCTTTTGTATGCACAGTACAAACATCAATATCAGACATCAAACATCAATCACTCTAACTCATGCACCAATTCACATTTCCTTTCATTGTCGCTTTCATTATTCGCAAACTCAGAATCTTGGTTGAATTGTTACTAAACTCTAGTAGCTTTTCAAAAATCAAAACAAAAAATCAATTGCATGAGTATTAACTACTTAATAACTATGACAAATATAATAAACAAAAAATCCACTCTTCATAAAACTATACACATAGATTACTGTCACTTGATCAACTACTCAGAGAAATGTCTATTTTTAAGGAACTCAAGCTTCTGAACAGGCTGTTATGTATAATGAATTTTACAGATCAATCATCGACCATGGCTTTACAACCCTTGGTGGGTCTTGGCCTGCTCCAAGAGTCAATTCCACTCCTCCCTAGTGCATGCCTTGGCTTTCCAGTTTCTTATGTTCAGCTTTCCGAGGTCCTCCTCTATCTGGTATTTGAATCTACTTCGGGGTCTTCACCTTTTTCTACTACACATTGGTTTCTGACAGAAAATATGTTTCATAGGCTGTCCTTCCTCCATTCTTTCTATGCCTCCAACCCACCTTAGCCTCTGTATTTTGATTAGCCTGACAATGTCCAGCTCTTTGTAAAGATGGTATAGTTCATAATTATAGCACCTGCGCCACATTCCATTTTCTTGTACTCCTCTAAATATTGTTCTTAGAATCTGTCTTTCATAGCAACCTAGAAGTATCTCGCTATTTTTTGTCACTGTCCAGGTTTCTGAAGCATATGTCAGCACTGGCCTGATACGTGTTTTGTAGATTTTGCATTTCGTGCTTCTTGAGATGAAGCTAGATGTCAGGTGCTTTTTTAATCCATAATAGAATTTTACAGATGCTGAACTTTATAATATATATGGCAAGGCAAAAACAAAATTCTATCAGCTTGAAAAGGGACGTAATTATACTAAAGAAAACTTGCAAAATAATGAAGTAAAAACAGCTCAAGCCAATCTCACTTCTGTTGTGGCTAAAACTATGGATAAAATGGTCTAAATCAGAATGAACTATAATTCGGAAACGCAATTATTAATAATTGATGAACATTCAGGAGTCACAGCTAATTCCTCAACTATACATCACATAATATAATTAACAGATTACATTAAAAAGCCTTTAACACCAACAAAAGTGTAATAAACATTACTAGTTGACTTCAAAAGACCTTTTGATACAGTTTGGAGAGAAACATGCTATTTATATCAGACATTGTGGCCATGCTCTGAAACATCACATTTCTGAACATCGCATAATACTTAGCAAAGTGATGACTGATGCAGTGTTGAATAACAAAACTAACCCCACCATGAAAACACAGATGTTTTCATGGAGGGGTGTATATCAATCACATGTTGACTGAAAGTTCTTAAGATTACCATTTTGCATTATGCATATAGTATTAGCCCCCAAACCTCAACCTCAATTTTGTAGCCAAAAAAGAATGAGGAAAAGACAAAAGTGGTTTCGCACAGGAGGAATTGGCAAAAATAGTAGCAGAAAAATGTGTTAAACAACTCACTGAACAGTGTTTATTATGTAGTGTAAAAAGAAAACTAGACTGTAGATTGCCAAAGTGGATAATGTAGTTCTTAAAGAAACCAAGCAGTTAGAAAACTACATACTCAGTCATGTGTCACATGCTACCTGCTACTAAAATTATTATCTTACCTGCCATAACATTAAAATTCATCTATTTCGTGAAGTATGAGGGGCGGCTGATAAGTAATGTACAGTTGCATATAATGGGAAAACAAAACAATTTACAGTATGACGCGTGCTGACATCTTGTAGCAACATTCTTGTATTATAAGTGTCCCAAATCTTGTTGACCAACTCCTCATTTTCTCTCAGTCACCATTGTTATGGAGTCAAGTGTGCCAGCTATGTCACCGCGTCTAAAACAACGTGCAGTGATTTAATTTTTAATAGCTGAAAAAATGAATGCTAGTGACATTCATCGTCATCTAAATGGTGATGAAACTGTTGACCGAAGTATCGTGAATAGATGGGCAATAAAATTTTGTGCATTGGAAGCTGGTAAAGTGAATATTGAGAATGAATCTTGCAGTGGTTGACCAGTTTCTGTGACTGATGGGAAGCACCAAATGGAGGTGAATAAATTGATTCAAAATGACCGTTGCATCACACAACAATGCATCGCCACCAAGATAGGCATATCAAAAGAACAAGTAGGACACATTATTCCAGAACTATAAAATCTGTTGGTGGTGGGTGCCACGCAAACTGTTAGATGAACCCATTCCACACCCTCCATACTCACAAGATTTGGCATCCTGCGATTTCCACTTTTTTTTGCATTAACAGATGGGCATTAATGGTATTAATTTCACCACAGATGATGAACTGAAAGACGGAGTGAGGTTGTGGATCAAAGAAAGACCACCGGCATTCTTCATTGACAGGATGAGACAACTGGTTCACCGTTGGGAGAAATGTGTAGCTGAAAATGGTGACTACGTGGAAAAATAAATGTACGTTTTTGTAGCAAATAAAATGTACTTTTATTCCATATTTGTTTCATTTGGCTACCCCTTTTCATTTGCGAGTTACATGCGACTGTGCATTACTTATCAGCCACCCCTTGTAAAATGGACTGCTTCACATTATTGTAAAGAGAATAGAGCTGTCCATTACCTTTAGAATCTGTCCTCTGATAGGCACAACTCTGTCATCTTTGCACAGTGTTGCTGACCGAAGCCCAGTACAGTTGACTATGACATCGTACATGCCTTCCAGTTCTGCAAAGCTACTGATAGTCTTGTTTATTATAGTGCACCCTCCCTGCTTTACACTAACAAAACATTCAACAATTAATTATGACTAGCTACTAGTACAGTTATACACTGTTATAATATAATTATTATAGTATATTTAATATTTATAATGACTTTACCTCAAGATGTATTTTCCTTATTTGGAACATGTTTCGGGACGCTTTGTGTTCCCATCCTCAGCCTTTCTAATTTTGAGTCCTGTGAAGTACTTGTGTAACAAGCGTCCCAAAACATGTTCCAAATAAGGAAAATACATCTTGAGGTAAAGTCTTTATAAATATTAAATATATTATATACATAAGAAATATACTGTAGCAAAAAGTGTTTGAATTATTATATTATATTAATATTATATATTATATAGAATTGCATATATATGAGAAACAAATTAAAAACTTGATGAATACAGATATATTCAAATAATTTGAAAAATAAAGTTTGCTGATTATGAAACACAGCATATGAGAGTAAAACATAAACCTTTAACAAATACTAGACTTGTGAAATGTAGGATTATGGAAACAGAATTTAGATTATACAGTGTTATATAAAACTGTCTGAATAAAGAGGTATTATCAAAAGTCATATTAAAATAAAACAGAACTTACATGCCAACAGAACGGAAACCTCCGTTTGAAACATAAAAAAAGAGATCAAGGTTGTTTTTCATAAACACTGTGTTTAATTACACGCATTGTTCGTTTGTTTTTATAAAGATTGTATACTTCAAGGTGTACTGAATACTGCAAAATGGTATGTTCCCATTCTAGTGCCAGTGCCGGATTTACCACTAGGCCATGGGCTCAGAGGGGGCTGCAAGCTACAGACATATTTTTTTATTTAACAGAAGTATTAGTTAATCAATGGACACGTCATGGACAACAAAATCCACGAAAGAAGTATTTTTATAAAAGTAGGAGGCACTTTGATTTATTTAAGTATAATTTTTTTGAAATTAAATGATCTATTTTGTTAATAATACAAATGGAAGACAGTTCTTATTTAAATATTGCACGCTTATTTTTAAGACACTGGCATCCTTGAAAACTAATCTGCGCTTGCGAATTTTGAACGTCCGCTATATTGCCCCCAAATTTATATAACCGTGGTACCACCCTTGCTTATCATTGTTTACCTGCGTTGTGACTGAACAGTTTGCGATTTGAGGTTATGTTTTTATTTTGTTTTGAATGTAAAGAAGGTTAGTGCAGTTAGCTTCATGTGGTGGGTAGCGTTGTTTCGTTGATATTTATTAGTGAAAATTTTGTGAACATAGAATTGAATCCGTACACTAAATGTATTCATCATAAACATGAACATAAACATTCACATGGCTAGTGGAGCCTGCAAACATAAGCAAAAAAAAATTAGAGGAAGCGCATTTGCAAACAATAAAAAAAACTCAAAAACTACATCAATTTTTTTAAAACTACGCCAGTTTCTAATGATAGCCCTGCAGTTAATTGTGTATCAGAAACTTGACTTCAGTGTTCCAAGTACTTCTGCAGCAGAAGTTCCAGACGATTAGACCATTAATCATCTGATTAATGGGGGGAGAGGCTCGCTCAGAAAACCTGGCCTAGGGCCTCAAAAATCTTAAGTCCGGCACTGGTAGTGCAAAACTTTCTAATATGACATCACCATAATCTCCAGTTTATTTATAACTTCCCTAACATCGCTGATTGAATGCTGAAAAGATGTTGAATTTATGTGTATATACTGAATACGGTACTTTATTGAATAATATGATCAGAACTATTTATCAGTTTTGCCCCTTTACATATTTTAATTTCTTTTATATCTCTTTGGAATAGGAGACTACCTTATAGTTATGTGAAACACTTAGTAGGCTCCCATTTTATGGAACACTAAAATACCAAACTTTATCTTGGAAATTCTTCAGATTCTTATCCCTACAGATTAGATGTGTAGCACTTGGGAAATTGTTCAAGATCATTAAGGAATATGCCTCTAACGTATACCCCATCCTGTGACACTGACCGGAGCTGCTTGAAATATATCCTAAAATATTTAAAATACACCCTTCATAAACAAAAAATGAGTAACAAAGTTCTTAAACTTTTGCAGCCGGCATCAACATTGCTATTAGCCGGGTCCGTTAGGCCATAGTCCACAGTTGTTGTTGTCTCTAGTCTCTACCTCATCACAGTCACCGTGCCAAATGTTTTAAACACTGATGATTTGAGTCAAAACGTTTGTCAATAATAACTGTAGACCAAGGCCAAACAGCATGGCTAATAGTGTAGCAATTTAAACAAAAAAAAAAGTATTTACACAAGTCTTCAATACAAATAAAGAGGACAATGATAAAGACATTTTTTTTAATTTAATATCTGATGAAAAAATGCAAATGCCTAATCCAAGTAAGAAGAAGAATATACCTACTCAACGTTCTCATATTCATCTTTTACTGTCTAATCACGCAAAGCTGAAATACACACACACGCACACACACAAATGCTGCAGTCCTGTCTATATGAGGTTTCTTACGTTTCCAACAACCATGGTAGGTATTTCCGTCCTCGTACAAGCAATGAACACAAATACGTTCCATACTTCCAGTTCCCTGACAATTCTGCAAGTTCCTCTTCCGTAGCAGGCCGGTAACATTTCACTATGCTAGATAACAATTCATCCTGTCGCACATAAAAAATTAATTAACTCTCTAATACAGTGATCTGATTTAAAAGTGGCCACAAATATCTCCCTTTCAGGATGATAGTGAAGTAAATTAAACAGCAATAATTATAGAATTTATGACAATATGGACAAAGCCGAATGGTTTGCAGTAATGGATGTTTTGTATTAAAGTTTAAAACAAAAATTTTAGTAATCATTGAATAGATTTTTACAAAGGAACAAAGGAAAGTAAACAAAGGAATCTTAATTATTCTTTATGTTTTGTATTTGTTTAACTCGTAATTATACGTATAATACTATATATTATAGTAGTATATAATAAGCTTGTATAGTAGTCCTCTGACAAGGCTTGTAATAAGCGAAAACTGGTTCAGGCTACAAGGTAAAAATTTTACATTTTTACCAATAAAAACTTAGTATTCCGAGTCAGTAGTATTATACTTATAATTAGTTAATCAACGGACATGTCATGAACAACAAAATCCAGGAATTTAACTCATAGTTTCCAAAAGTGGATGTTATCACCTCCTGTGGGTTCTGGATGTACCTGCCAGGGATCACTGGTCCCTGAGTGTTGAGACGCAAGTGGGACATTAACAAGGTACTAAAAATTTGGTTATCTAAACATTTAGCTATATAATTTTGCAGCAAATTTAGTAAAAAACATTTCATGTTTACCCACTTCATTTGTTTATGACATTATATCAGAAACCTCATGAGGCCCCTACAACACATATCAAACAAATTTTCCTTCAATATGCAGAAGAATTTGGTCAATATCATGTTCATGTAAAGGCAAAAAGCTTTGTTTTACATTATAATTAGTGTGCAATTGACATGTATAGATATACAATTACAATACTATAATATTACCAATCACCTGATTACTCTCTGTCTTGAGACTTAATTTAAAATTGTTTACAACACATTTAGAAGATAAATAGTCATAATCAGGTCATAAATAAAATCATCAATCCTTCAAGAGAGGTCGTCAAAAACTTTAAAACAACACAATAACCTATTATTTTCAAAATGTTAATGCATTACATTTAATTATCATTTGTCGTGTTTGTGTGTGTGTTGTGATATCTGGAATATTTTACTGCTTACCTAGGCAGTAAATAGTGAATGCCTAAATTAATAACGGTGAAAAAATGTAGTGGCAATGTATGAAACAATATTATACATGCAGATTATTTCCTACATCTCCCAACATTTCTGCACCCCAGTAGTTTCCATCATTTTCTGACCTGGAGATCTCTGTCAGTAATGATGGTATCCACACCTTTCCCCCATGGGTTTACATCTTTTCCAATGTTGTAGTGGCTTTATCTTCAGATGTCTTTAGACCACAGTATACGATAAGTGGCTGAACGGATTGTAGTTACTTGGCTTTGATGGTCTCTATTTCCTCAACCTCATCTCTTATTTCCTCATTTCTGATCCTCATCAAAGGACAACTTCTCTTCTAACATTGCATCTCTACAGGAACCTTTCCCAATTTCTCATGGATATACTCCATACCTCAGAACTATATACAATTAATGGTTCTGCCATACTCTTATTTATTAAATGGACAAATAATACCCGTAGCTATTACTTAGTCCCAAGTAGCTAGACATAATCTTCTTACTGCTATACTTCCTTGTTCCATTAAGGTCCTTTTACTTCTTCACCGTTTCTCCTGTTTCTGTTGTTATTATTATTCCTAGATATTTGAATTCTTGGCTTTTGTTGCCCGTGACATGTTTAAATATCAGTAATGATTTTTGTATACACTTTTCCAACATACAACAGTAATACTTTAGATACACATTTTTAACTTTCACCAGAAGTTTTACGAAAAGTAAACTTTTTTAAATTTTTATCTAAAATATTATTCTTCGTATTGTTTAAATTAGCAGCCATCCTTACTATTTCTTTTATGAATTTGCTAACTGCTATAATTTTTTATTGTTCGACTAAGCTTTTCGTCATTACTGACATCTTCAGGTCTTAAACAGGGTTGTTTAAGACCTGAAGATGTCAGTAATGACGAAAAGCTTAGTCGAACAATAAAAAATTATAGTAGTTAGCAAATTCATAAAAGAAATAGTAAAATATTATTGGTCTGTGTTGGAAAATGTATACAGATCGTTATTGAAATTTCAATGTTTTTCCTAGACAGTGAGCCAGTGACACTCATAACTTCATTTTTTAAAGGAAGATCTCTTGCATGTCCACCCTAACCACATATCTTGTCTCATTAGAGTACACTTGCAAACCATGTTATTTGTTAAAACTACCGAGAATAAAACATAAAATAATTATACTTTGCACAAAAATCAGCAAGTAGATTATAAGAACATAATGTAAAACATGTAAAAATTATTGTTCAGGTTCTTTTTAATATCCTGCCAAAAAATACAATTTTTTTATTAGCATACTTTATTTAAGCTTATGGTATACTGGCAAACACAAAATTATTGCAAATTTCATAGCTGATTTAGGGTAGGTAGCTCAAGTAACTATGAGCTTATATTAGTACCAATTTTACTAGAAAATAATAAATATAAACATGTTACTATTATATTGTGCTATACCTGAGCAGCTTCTTTTGTAGTATTCGACAAGATGTAACCACACAGTTCGTTAATTCCACAGTTATTTTCAAGCAATTTCATGTAGTACTCGTAGGAATATTTTATCCATTCCCTGAACAAAAGTATGAAACTGCTGAATACATAAAGTGGCCTTACAATTAGTACTCTTAAAACTAAAAAGACAATAGGGCAATATTCCTTGATGTTCAGATTCATGCAGCTACGCTCAAAGAAGACATAATTAAACATATCTGTTATTACAGAAGTAGTTATTTTACATTCACCTTAATTGCAAGACCAAAGTATTAATTGATGACATTGTTCAGTATATATTCTGTAGCTGCTTAGTTGCAAGCAAGTCAATAATCTACAGACAATAACTTTAGATTCAAGGAAACTGGTTAAACTTTGTACTTATGTAAACTTTGCACTGTAATACCGCATTGCAGTTGTGTGCAGTGACGTCATTTTTTTCTCCCCACTATCTGTTGCCAGCTTGATTCAGGCTAGCAGCAGTCAAAATTAGTTAGCTACTTGCAAGACTCCGAGCGGGCAACTCGCCTCAGTTCGCCAGCCACGGCTACATTATTTTTCAACATTTCTAAATCTTAGCATGATCATCATGCACTAATTACTAGGGTGATCTCGGCATTTACACACGATTATGTCTTTCAATATTTAACTTATTTTACTTATCAGGCATTATGCCGCGCTGAACTTCACGCGCCAGCAACTATCTTCTGACAAATTCTCAATAAACAATTAACTCTAAAAACATATACAGTCCACTTCATTATTTCATTTCACACCAGCTACCTCAACAACTGGCGTTCTAAGACTAACTTAAGATTTCATCGAGAGCGTCTAAGACGCAACATTTTGTTCCTCTTGGCCGGATTTTGGTCCACCACGGCCGGATCCGAATCGTGATTCGGACTAAGATTTCAGATATATTTCATTTAATGGGCCCAAACAACCTTTGGTTCAAGCCCGAATACTTCCGAACTTTAGATTGCTGGCCGTTGCATGCCTTCTTGATTCTCAAAAAAAAACTTCATACGTGACATTGCAAGATTCTGCAGAGCATCATATCTGAGACAGCAAGACACTACAAGTCACCATCATTTGTCATACGGCGAAATTCCAGAACTTCAAAATTATACAGAGAGCTACAACTTCAAGCGTCACCTGACCAGCAGAAACAAGAGTTGCGCCAACCTCTAAGGCCTGCCAAACAGGATCAACAAGGAAACAACAGGATCGGAGCCATCTTGGACACACCGGGATTCACAATCCACGTGACTATGAACTTTCATTTTTTATAATTTTTCATGTATAATTTTTATGTACAGCAAAGTCAGTAATATTTTAACACAGATTTAATAGCATTTAATCTAAAATCATTCACAATTTTTACATAAACAGAAATTAGGGTCAAGTGGCCACAAACTTGTATTTTTACCTAGATTTTCATTTACGCAGTTGTACTATAATACATTCAGAAACTTAAGTGAGGTGATAAGACTATATGTATATTGTCACTTTGAATGATTCATAGTTTCAATAACTTTCATAACTAGTTTTTTTTAAAGGGAAATAAGTACCTATTATAGTAAGTAATAGATTAAGGTGTATACCGATCACTGGCTCCCGCATCATATCAGAATTTAGTAAATGATTCAAATTACAACAATTGTTCACCTGCTCTATATTTGGCTATCGTTTTCGAATCACATTTTGCATTTCAGTCATGGCTGATGTTAAGGCGTTAATTAAAAAACGGGGCACAATTAAGGCTTCTATATCCCATGTATATACCTTCGCTGTCAATTTCGATCCGGACATAAGCGATCACCATGCCTTAAAAATTAAGTTCCGCCACTTGATGGAATTGTCCGCGAAGTATGATGAAATTCAAACCCAAATTGAGGCTGACGATTCCGATTTCACATCAGTCAGTAACAGAGTTCAAACAGAGGATGATCTCTGTACTATTGTGTGGAAACTACACCATTTATTAGAACAAGTAGTGGAGGTGAACAATTGATTCAAGCTGAAGTTATGCCAATTAAAACCTCCCCTATACAGTTAGAGCCAATTAAATTGCCCTGCTTCTCAGGCAACATTATTGATTGGCAACATTATTATAATATATTTGTGGAACTAGTACACGTCAGAACTGACCTGACGGACATTCAGAAATTACACTATTTACACTCATCATTAAGGGACGAAGCTTAAATGTAATGAAATATCTCCCAATAACCCATGACAACTATGCGGTAGCGATTGATCTTTTGAGGGCCAGGTATGGCAGCAAATTAATTGTCTCAGGCTATCATATAGGGAATGTCATGAGCATGAAGTCCATCCAACAGGAGTCCATGGTTGGCATTTCCCAAATCATTGACAAGATCACCGCGAATATAAATGCTTTAAATTCATTTAATTTACCGGTAAATACCTTTGAAATCATTTTTGTTCAATAGTTAACGCAAAAACTCGATAGCCAAACATGCCGGTTCTGGAAGGAAAGCTTGTCCGACAAGCGATTTCCTAATTTCAGTAATTTTATTAAATTTTTAAACAGTAGAAGGCAGTTAATGCAAAACATCGGTGCTGCGACCAGTTCAGTAAGCAGAATAAAGGTTATCGATAACACTCCCTATCGCAAAGCTATTAAATCAGTTGATCTTACTAGGTAAACATTACATTCTCATATCAGCAACAACATCTATCAGCTGTGTCGGGGTAGACACCGCCTCTCTGAATGCCCACAATTCGTGGCTATATCTCCCCTTGAAAGAAAAAATATTTTAATTAAACATAAACTCTGCTTAAATTGCATATGTCCAGGCCATGATCTCGCGCACTGTCCTTCCAAATTTGCTTGTAGGACATGTGCTAAACGCCACCACACAATGATCCACATGTCAGGCAATAACCCCTCGGATAGAGGCAACAATCAATTTTCACTGAAACTGCAAACAAACAAATCCATTCTACTGTCCACCACTGTCTGCATGACAACTGACCATGCCGGTAGGAAGCACCCAGTAAGGATTTTATTGGACTCAGGGTCGCAAGCTAACTTCTGCACCATGAGTTTCGCACATCGCATGGGTCTAAAACTAACTAAATCTCAATTGCCCATCACCGATATAAACAATTCCTTATCTCAAGCTAACTTCAGTACTAGGGTAAGGTTGCATTCTCGTTATAAGAATTTTAGTTTGAATGTACATTGCGCTGTGCTTCCCAGTATCACGAATAATCTTCCTGCGGAATCATTTGATATCTCATCCCTAAATTTACCAAAAGGCATATTCCTAGATGACCCACAACTGAACTTTTCTTTGCAAATCGACCTATTGCTTGGTGCCCAGTATTATTTACAATTAATTGAACCTGTCAAATTCATCCGTAGCCCACATTTTCTCATAATACACGAGACAAAAAAGAGATTCATTCTCGCGGGTAACTTGCCCTTTAATGTCGACATGACAAAACCTGTCTCATCATTCATAGCATGCGAAGACACTAATGCCATTTCCTCTCAATTAAAGGACTTCTGGCAATTGGAGGACGTAGATGCTCGTGCTCCCTCGGTTGAGGACTCGGAATGCGAACATCATTTCGTCGCTAATACATTCCGTAATAATGATGGTAGATTTGGGGTATCCCTACCTCGCAGGTCATACAATTCTCATTTGGGCGATTCTCATCCCGATCTTGAGCAGGAACAACGAAAGCAGGTCGAAACCTCATTGATTGTCGCTTCATCTACGTCTAGTTATTTTGAAAACTACTCTTCACTTTCAAAACTCCTTCGTGTATTTTCATATTGCCGTCGATTCATTCGGAACTCTAGGCTCCCCATAGCTGATAGGGACACTTCCTTTTTTAACTTGAACTTTTTTACCATGAGTTACATGGTACACTTTTGGTTTTTATTCGCCAGTCCCAGCAATCGTACTTTAGCATCGAAATTAAGGAACTTGAGTCACAACGCTGTATCCCTAATAATAGTAAAATTCTTTCACTTAACCCCTTTCTGGACAATGCGGGGATATTACGCGTGGGCGGACGTCTTCAGCACTCCCAGCTTACCTATGACAGCAAACACCAAATCATACTCCACCCGCATTCTCACCTCAGTAAATTAATCATAGAAGGCGAGCATCTTCGTCTACTACATGCTGGGGTACAATTGACTCAGTACTCTCTACGGCAGAAATACTGGATAATTGACAAATCATATATACGTTCAGTAATACACAAATGTATCACTTGTTTTCGATTCCGTGCTAGGGACGCAAGCCAATTATTAGGATAATTACCCCCTTCCCGGGTTACGTCTGCTAAGCCATTTTCTCAATCTGCAGTCGACTATGCCGGTCCAGTATTTATACGTCATGGCAGGCAGCGTCCCAAATCGACGTCAAAGGCTTGTATTGCTCTATTTATATGCATGGCCACTAAAGCCATTCACCTTGAACTACTCTCAGATCTTACCTCAGACGCCTTCATAGCAGCCTTAAAACGGTTTACAGCACATAGAGGTATCCCTGATCAGATATTCTCCGACAATGGTACAAATTTTCGTCGTGCTAGTAGTACACTTCACGAATTATACAGACGTCTTCAATCTGACGGATTTGAACAGACCACCCAGGATTTTGCCAGTGCCCAAGGCATCAAATGGTCCTTTATTCCCCCTTCAGCACCTCATTTTGGTGGCCTGTGGGAAAGTGGAGTCAAGAGCGTCAAGTTTCATTTGCGGCGCGTTGTCGGCGGAACCATTCTTACGTTTGAGAAGTATTACACTATCCTAACTCAAATAGAATCCTGCCTTAACTCACGCCCTTTGTTCGCCATCTCAAATGACTCTAGGACCCCGAACCTTTAACTCCAGCTCACTTCCTGGTTGGTTCTCCGCCCACTGCACTCCCGGAACCTGACTATTCCAAAGTCAATATTGGTCGTCTGGGCAGATGGCAGCTGCTACAAAGATTCACCCAGTCTATATGGAACAGGTGGTTGAAGGATTATTTGCACCAGTTGCAACAACGCAACAAATGGCGCATCCCGTCAAAAAATTTAACTCCCGGACAACCCGTCCTTATTCTAGAAAACAATTCCCCCCCCACTGCAGTGGAAACATGGGGTAGTCACTAATGTCTGTTCGGGTCAGGATTCAATAGTGCGCATCGCAAATGGTATCCTACGTCGACCCATTCATAAATTATGTCCACTTCCAGTGGCCTCAGACTAATTGCATGAGCGTTCATGCGACATGCATCATTGTATCGAACCTTTATCATACTTTCTATTTGTTGTTTTTATTATATTTGTAACCCCTCTTTCAAATTTTTATGCTTTATAAAAATCTCTAAATTTTTTTTTTTTTTTTTTTTTTGAAAGAGGGTACACTAGTTATTTAAAACTAGGCGGAAGGCCTAGAGAAGCAAAAAATGTGCTGGGTCCAGTGAGACGGGACTTGCAATTAAAACTCGCTTTTACCCAATTATAACAATCTCTATTATTTCCACATTCATTATAAAAAATGCATATATATTGACCGCAAACCCAAATTCTTTTAATCTGATATAAATTTAGTATAATTTAAACTGACATTTTAAAAATTCTCAAATCCACTCTTTGACATTATAACATTAATATTCAATTATATAACATTATATACATTAATATACAACATACAATGTATCATTCTTCAAAAATGTATCTACAAAAAAAATTTTGTAACATCCACTTCCCCAAATAGCATAACAATGTAATGTAGAAACTCTTTTTTTGCAATCTTTAAACATCCTTAAAATATACATTTATAAAATATCCACATAAGCTCAACATCATATAAATTATTCAAGTACCCTCCTTTATAATCCAACATCTAGTATCACAGTGCAATTGCTTCCATGTCTCTTAAGAATTTATAATAATATGGTGGCATAATATACCCCGTACATAACCCCCTGGCATCAAGAATATATAATTGACATGCACATAAAATACGAATACAATTAATCTACATACATCAATACAAATAGAAAAAAATATATATATACCACACACACATGTTCACCTGGCAGACAGCCTATATATTTTCATCAAACCGCATGGGAATGTGGAAAACCCCTGTATCAGTCATCAAGACCCCCCCCCCCAGACTACAGTAATCAGTTCAAGAGCCCGGCAAGCCTTAAACAACTTCTCATTTAAGAAAAACAAAATCCATTAACTCGTTAGAGTATAACTGAGTTAAAACAAAACGAAATAATTACAAGGATTCGAAATGGCCAAATTCAAATTGGCAAGACAGCCAGAACAACTCTTATGTTACAATGCATAATAAAAAATTTTGGTTTTGTTCCCAAATAGTAAGGTGCCATCACAAGGTCAACATGGCTGTACGGTTTTATAAAAGCACCACCAAACCCTTAAATTATAAAAAAATATCCATATACATAAAATTCAGTAAAATCCCCCAACAAAAAAAGAGTACCCCAGCACACACGCATAAATGATCAGCACCCATATGAATCAATAACATTCAGATTCCACACACTTTTACTGTTTAAAAGAGGTATAACATCAAAAATCGCCGGACACATGGCCTCGTCTGGGTTTACACTTATTCTGGGGGCGTAAGCATTCGGAAAGTAAAACTGATAAGGTTTGTAACCCTAATGTCCCGCTGGACTTGTGCACAATCAAAAATCTAACTGGAGCTATTCCGAGAATAATGTCACATGGTATTAGCTGCAGAGGCCAAAAATATTTTAAGGCATAAATATCACCTGCGTATAGTCTGGAACCGATCTCGTGGGTATTGTGGCGTGGCATCCATTTCTTCCTCCCGGCGGCCACGACAGAGAGTAGTTGTGTTTATGGCATTGGTGGCAGTTATCCAGCCACACCTGGAGCGAATCAGATTGTTGTCTTAGTCAGGAACCCGGAGAGTCACATAGCGTTTATCTATCCATAGGAATAGGCATTTTACAAGGATCCAAAAATCTCAACGCAGCCGGGAGTAGAAGGACTGTAGACGCACGCTGCTGAAAGTGAACTCAATCAACTTGCGACAGAAAAAATGCTACGCCGGCCCGACCCCAGAGCGCGCACAGATCAGTACAGCGAACGCACCGCTAACGTGGTACACCCTGCTACACTAATTAATTAACAAATACGGTGATGAAGCCTGTCATATCGTTTACCGTTAGAAAAACAGCCGCGTTTTTTGTTTTGCCAAAACTCGGCACACCCCCACCCCAAAAGGGCAGCATGGTTGCCTCACTTATGAACTCAGAGGTACCCTGCAGTGTACCCCCTTTTGTGTTTTAAAAATACGGGAGCGATCGGTAATCTCGCCAGTTATGGCTCCCAGGAGAACAGAGGCTCAGAAGGAAAACGAAAGAGCAGAAGAAGACATGTAGCGTGTAAGTGTGCTGGCACCGCAGGCTGACCTGATCAGGGCCAGCCTACGGCAAGAAAGGACAGAGGAGAAAAGAAGAAAGAAAAGTACGGGAGCTCCCTGAGGTCTGGCCTCCCGGGCTTGCCCAACCCGTTTTGAGACACCGATACAACCTTAACAGGACCACATGCCCCATGGTTACATGAAGGGTCTAACCCAAAACCAAAACAACAACATTATCTCAAATACAGGCTACATCCCACAGGACAAAGGAGAGGGGTGGATGATCTCCATGACTTAATAATCCAATTTCCAGACATATATATATGTATATGCCTATAACCTCATACATGTGTGCTCCAAGGGCATGCCAAAACGTATCGCGTCGACAAGGTCCACAAACGGCCCCGTCGACATGGTAGGTTTCACTCTGCTAATTCCTTTTTTTATATATTTTCTCCTTTTTATTAAATTTATTGAATTTTTTTTTTGATATTTTATGTTTTTGTAAGGGGAGGGTTAGGAACTTCAGGAAGATGAAAAGGGCAAGGATCATTGAAAGTTGAAGAGCTAGGACTAAAGGTGAGGACACGGCTCCCTCTGGAAACAAGGATGAATGGAGAAAACCAAGGCTCACGCAGGCAGGGGCGTGTCCCTGAAGTAGACGAACGCCACCGGGACCATGGGGAACATCTACCCACTACCTTAACATTCTCTTGCACACCCCCAGAGCACATCCTTCCCAGAATGACATCAATCCCTACATAAATGGAGACCACCAAATCCCCCCCTTTTCTATCAGCCCATCCATCCCTTTTGACAGGGCTTCAATTTCGAAATATGTGTGACGATTTCTTTCAAATTACTCCCCGGTTCGCCTAACCTAGCCGTCACCGGCGACGCGAACCCCAGGATACGATATGGCCCCGACCAGCGATAACATAGTTTGGCGGCTCTCTTATCAGCTGCTGAGCTGATCGGGTGACTCTGGCAGTAGACCAAATCTCCTACTTTAAAGGGATTCGGAATACGCCCCTGATTATATCGACTACAGATGCACTCGTGTGCATGGAGCAAATTCTTCCAGGCCTCTTTCCACCTATCTGCCGTCTTAATGTCCGGATTACTTGGCAGAAGATCTTCTATGTTCCACAAGTTGGCCAAGGGAAGCGTAGGCGAGAAACCAAACATAACTTCGAACGGAACAGCCTTATGGCTTTCATGTAAGGCCGTATTGAATGCTAATTGTAACCACTTCAAATTCTGGTCCCAACAATTTTGCTGTTCCGCATGATAAGCAATAAGCGCGGACCTGAGATTCCTGTTGAATCTCTCCGCGTGCGACGGCTGTGGGTAATAGGGGGAAGTGGTCACATGTTTGATACCATTGGCGAAGCACATTCGCCGAAAATCGCCTGAAATGAATTGTGGACCATTGTCCGAGACAATGATGGCCGGAAGACCGAAGTGCTGAAACACATGACTCTGGAGCGCGCTTATGGTTAAACTAGCCGTTGCCTGCCGTAAGGGCAATAGCCAGGGAAACTTCGAAAAAGCATCCACACAAACAAGCAGGTAAGAATTACCTGACTTGCTACGTGGGAAGGGTCCCACGTAGTCTATGAATAACTTCTCCATCGGTCTGCTCGCCACATCTGATGACAACAACCCTAACTTGGTGTTCTGGGCAGGCTTACTCAAGCCGCATAGATGACAACTCTTAACCCTTGTCGCAATGTCCCTATCCATGCCCTTCCAGATAAACTGTCTCCTGATACTGGAAATGGTCTCCGAAATCCCCTTATGTCCACCTACTGGGGAATTGTGGTAGTAGCTGAAGACCATGGGCATGAGCTTGCTAGGCAGCACTATCTTCGGGGCACGTCCTTTTCTCTCTCTGCAGCACAGGACGCCCTTGGACAAGAAGTGAGGGACCTGTACGTTACCCTCTTTTAGATTTTGCATGATCGGACCCAACTCTTCGTCATCTAACTGATGGGGTAACACATCAGTGAAAGCTAAAGGAAAGTCCCGTAAAACAGAACAGGGTTGCTCAGGTTGGGCTTCACTGGGCTGGGAAACCATACGGGACAAAGTATCTGCAACCACATTTTGAGTTCCCTGAATGTGTTGCACCTTGAATTTAAAGGATGAGATCTTGACCACCCATCGTCCAATCTTACCCAGCTGCCAGGGATGAGCGAGAAGCCAAGAGAGAGCCTGGTTGTCGGTCTCGAGCAGGAACTTGGCACGTTCCAAGAAATGCCTGAACTTGTCTAGAGTGTACACAACAGCTAAACACTCTAGCTCATAGACTGAAGACTTTCGTTCTTGTTGGGTCAATGTTTTGGACATAAATGCCACAGGCTGCCTAGCCCCATCCACGACTTGGGACAGAACTGCCCTGAGCGCAATCGAACTCGCGTCCGTCTGTAAAATGAAAGTCTGAGAGAAATCAGGCATCCTCAGCACCGGAGGGGGGGGGAATGATGGCTTCTTTCAAGGTTTCAAAAGCCTTCTGTTGTTTTTCCCCCCATACAAATTTGGCGCCCTTCTTTCGGAGTTCATTTAGGGGGGCCGCAATCTCCGCCGCGTTCGGAATGAAGCGCCGATAGAAATTTACCATCCCCACAAATCTCGCGATGCCTTTGGCATCCTTTGGTGGGGGAAAGTCCCTGATTTCCTGTGTTCACTCTAGATCCACAGTGACACCTCTATGGAAAATCAGGTGGCCCAGAAAAGAAATTTGGGTCTGGGCGAACTTCACCTTTTCGGGGTTGACGTGAGGCCAGCACCCCTCAACCTGCACATCACCTCTTCGAGATGACCCAAATGCTCCTCATAACCCTTGCTGTACACCAGCAAGTCGTCAAGATAGTTAAAGACATATTTAAACTTGGCATCGTGAAAAACGGTGTCAAGTAAACGGGTGAGTGTTTGGGCCCCTACCGCTAGACCCATGGGAACCCTGGTGTACTGGTAGAGGTTCCACGGAACACAGAATGCCATGTAGGGCCTACTTTCCTTCGTCAGCGGGATCTGGTGATATGCAGAATTGAGGTCGATGATGGTAAAATACCTCGCCTCACTGAACCAATCAAACGCGGAATGAAGGTCAGGAAGAGGGACCGAATCTACCTCAATGTTGGCGTTGAGTTTGCGGTAGTCGATCACCATCCGATGTTTACCTCCAGGTTTGGGCACTAGGAACGCCGGACTGGCATAACTGGACTGAGAAGGTTCAATCACCCCTTGGTCTAATAACTCCTGAACCTTCTCCCTCAAGATGCTCATTTTTGGAGGGGCAAATTTATAAGGGTGGGAGCGCACCACCTTGGAGTCCATTAGGCGAACCTTATACTCCAAGAGATGTTTGAGCCCAAGGGCCGGAGTTAGCACAGTGGGGAAGCACTCACACAACTGATCTAATGCTGATTGCTGGGACTGGGAGAGGTGGTCTCTAGATGTGTCGGGGCACTCAACCTCTTGGATATCCTGCCTAGTCCCCTGATATCCAAGGAAAGGGATTACAACTCCCCAATTAAATTTAAAATAGCATTGGTGCTCTTTGATGTCAATTACGAGACCACTTTTACAGATGAAGTCGGCACCAATAATGCACTCAACTCCCAGAGCAGGAGAAACCAGAAAGCTCCACACCCAAGAAAATCCCTCGATCTTAAATTTGAATGAAACTACTCGGGAAATGGGCAGAATTTCCTGGGATGCCGTCCAGCACACCATGGAAGACTGTTCCGACCTTTTTATTAAACCCTTGTCTTTCAAGGTCCTCGCACACTCTAGATGATATTATTGATCTTGCTGACCAGGAGGCGACTAAGGCTCTGAGTTGACTCCTCTTCAATTCCAGCAGCAAGAAGGGGCATACAGAAGTGGGCCTGGAGATGGTTTGGAGGACTTTGATGCCCGAAGAACTGGGACCTACCAATGGCCTGGATGCGCGTACCTTCGAAGACCCCCGACAGAGAGGGGAAGATGACCTCCGATTCATCCTCCCCTGGTTATCTAGTCTTTTGAGTTGGCTCCCTTCCGGGAAGGTGCAGCACGGGCACGACCCTCGGGGCAATTCCGGCTGATATGCCCCGGTTTACCACGGCCATGCGCCCGAACCAGATTCAACAAAAATTAACATGTCGGGTGCCTGCAGACCACTGCACCCACAGGTGACAGCCACAGGTTAAAGCACCACCAAACCCTTAAATTATAAAAAAATATCCATATACATAAAATTCAATAAAATCCCCCAACAAAAAAAAAAATACCCCAGCACACACGCATAAATGATCAGCACCCATATGAATCAATAACATTCAGATTCCACACACTTTTACTGTTTAAATGAGGTATAACATCAAAAATCGCCGGACACATGGCCCCGTCTGGGTTTACACTTATTCTGGGGGCGTAAGCATTCGGAAAGTAAAACTGATAAAGTTTGTAACCCTAATGTCCCGCTGGACTTGTGCACAATCAAAAATCTAACTGGAGCTATTCCGAGAATAATGTCACATGCTATTAGCTGCAGAGGCCAAAAATATTTTAAGGCATAAATATCACCTGCGTATAGTCCGGAACCGATCTCATGGGTATTGTGGCGTGGCGTCCATTTCTTCCTCCCGGCGGCCAAGACAGAGAGTAGTTGTGTTTATGGCATTGGTGGCAGTTGTTCAGCCACACCTGGAGCGAATCAGATTGTCGTCTTAGTCAGGGACCCGGAGAGTCACATAGCATTTATCTATCCGTAGGAATAGGCATTTTACAAGGATCCAAAAATCTCAACGCAGCCGGGAGTAGGACTGTAGACGCACGCTGCTGAAAGTGAACTCAATGAACTTGCGACAGAAAAAATGCTATGCCGCCCCGACCCCAGAGCGCGCGCAGATCAGTACAGCGAACGCACTGCTAACGTGGTACACCCTGCTATGCTAATTAATTAACAAATACGGTGATGAAGCCTGTCATATCGTTAACCGTTAGAAAAACAGCCAGTTTTTTGTTTTGCCAAAACTCGGCTACTATTATTATTATTATGTTTTTTATTATTGTATTACCATATTGAATCAGTTTTGGAAGATGTTTTTCTTTTATATAAATTAAGGGTATTACTTGCGTTTTGTTAAAAATTAAATGTCTGTATTTACTGAACATATGTTAATGCTTCAAGAAAGATCATGTTATTTATATAAGCACTTTTATTTTTATCATGAGTCTTTATTTGTACATTTTTTAGCACAGAAATTGTTTTGGTTTGCTTTTGAGCTTTTCTGATAGCTTTAATTAATTTTGTTATTTACAGATTTTTATGTCAGATATGATTTACTTTAAAAAAAAAAGGAGGGTTAATTTATTGTAGAAAGCTTTCAAGTATATTGTGTATTGCTTTTGTATATAACATTTGATAATAATTACTATGTCTTTACTATTGTATTATTCTATGGTTATATATTTTTTAAATTTTTTGGGGATTATTATTCTAATATTATGCATATGAATTATATGTTTTTTACTATTGTATTAGTCTATGGTTATATATTATTGAATTTTTTGGGATCATTATCCTATTATTATGTACTGCCAACTATTATGTCTGCCTGATTATTGTATTATCATTTATCATTATCATGTTATTATGTGTTATAGAATTTTTAGTATCATTATTCTATTAATATGTAATGCAAATCATTATGTATTATGTATCCTTACATGAATTTGGTATGTCAATCATATTGTTATGTATTATTGAATTTTTGGTGTCATGTAATGTCAATTATTATGTACTATTCACACAATGGCTTAAGTTGCAAAATCGCCCGATTTTGTGAGGGCAGTAAGGTTAAACTTTGCACTGTAATACCGCATTGCAGTCGCGTGCAGTGACGTCATTTTTTTCTCCCCGCTATCTGCTGCCAGCTTGATTCAGGCTAGCAGAAGTCAAAATTAGTTAGTTACTTGCAAGACTCCGAGCGGGCAACTCGCCTCAGTTCGCCAGCCACGGCTACATTATTTTTCAACATTTCTAAATCTTAGCATGATCATCATGCACTAATTACTAGGGCGATCTCGGCCTTTACACACGATTATGTCTTTCAATATTTAACTCTATTTTACTTATCAGGCATTATGCCGCATTGAACTGCACGCGCCAGCAACTATCTTCTGACAAATTCTCAATAAACAATTAACTCTACAAACATATACAGTCCACTTCGTTATTTCATTTCACACCAGCTACCTCAACAACTAGCGTTCTAAGACTAACTTAAGATTTCATCGAGAGCGTCTAAGACGCAACAGAAACTCAATCAATATATGTCCAGCTGGTCACAATTCTATATGTTTAAATGCAATATACACATTGATGAACCTTTAGAATGATTCTGGTTAAACCTCTTATTTAGGAATTTATTGTTAATTTAAAAAACAAATTAACGGTCAATCTGAAAATTAGGTATAATGTAAAATTTTAAAAATGCATATGCAACATGCATCAACAAACTTCATTTACATACATAAACTAATAAAAATATTTTACACGGCAATAAGAGAAAAACAAACCACAATCCCAAACTTTTCGGGTTCCAGCATTCTTTCAAAATTTTCTGAAATATTACTGTAATCCTGAATACTGTTCATCTCAACTTATAAATGAGAGATCTATAAGCATATATTACACGAATTAACTGTAGTGTATAGGAATTAAGTCCAATCTGCACTTAACATAGGCCTCTATATCACACAAAAAAATGTTTGCGCAGTTTTTATCATAATGTTCAAGCTTTCACAGTCATTTTCATTGGTGATAACATTTCTGGGCTATAAAGCCATGGTCCATCCCTTAAAAAATCCAGAAGTTTTTACTCTGTCGCAAAAGTCATCTTCACTACACAGCTTCACATATCTGACTGATTTGACTCCATTGCAGAGTAATCTTCATCAGGCAATCTAATTTGTTCTCTACTGACTGAGAGAAGAAAGATCGCCTACTGAAGATGGAGTCAAGGCATCTGAGAATGCCTTGACAAACCAGAAATTTTATCATACAATCATTTTTATTTATAATAATTCATTGTTATATTTCAACTCTAAAATTCTGTAGCAACATTGTGTCACAGCACATTTAGGAATCACTGTTCCAGACAATCATATACATTAAGTACCTCAGCACCATTCTTATAATATGGTTATTTGTACTACATGACTGATTTATATGTGTGGCAATTGAATGAACTGTAAATCTGTGATTTACAAAAAAAAAACACGGAGAAATAAATTTTACATATCTGTTGTAGCATAGAGAATTGCCAGATTAATAAGGAATTACACTTAAATAACTATAGACAACTCGACCACAACTGGCTGCAACTTGACAAAATTGCATATGAACAATAAAATTCAGCAAGATGAAGAAAAAAATATTACCCACTTTTACACTTAAATTATAATTATTTGTTGATACAGGAAGTCTCTGACAATGCAGATATAAGTTGCAGATGCACTGGACAAAGTAACTGCATACTGACAGAATAAATTATTTCTGTGAAAACTGATATACTATTCAATATATAATAATCTGATTTTTACTTATTATTTATATGTTACATGTAACATATGTATACATATTTATGTAATATATGTTACGTATATTATTTATTATTAATTACATATTATTGTATTTTGTATATTAACTAAATATAACTTTATACAAGCATTATGTATTTTTAACAGAATATAATAATTGTATCTATCCAGTGGCCTACATTTTTACATTTTATGTTATCTTATTATTTATAATTTTAATAAAAGCAATTTTATAATTATACATATCACAAAAGCATTAAAAACATAGTTTCCAAAGAATACATAGCATTTCAAAACAGCAATTCCATGAGATACCAAAACATTATTCCTAGTTTTAATTTTTAAAAAAACTATTATTTAAGGTAAATTATTTTTAAAACACAATGTTATCAATTAATTATAAAATAGTACAACTAATTAATATAATTAATATTATACAAACATAATATATTACTTACAGAAAAAAAAGTTACTAATATAGGCTACTTCCATTTTAAAACAAGCTCAGACATAATACAACATGTGAACAAATGAAATTCAATAAGCCAGAATTTTCATCACTCATGTTACAAATACATACACAAATATACAATCTAAGGAGAACAGAATTAAAAAGTATAAAAAACTATATAACTATTAAAAAAGACAACTATAATCTCAAAAAATTAGTTTCAATTTAAAAATGAAACCAACTGTCTAGAATATCTGCCATGGAATCAACGCTTACTGGAAGAGCACATGAAACTTTTTTTTCAAAATATAACATAAAATTGAAAATTATTATATATTTTTTAATTAAACACTAACTAAGCAAAGTCAGATTTAAATGTTCACATGCTTTATGGTACCGATACTTTGTTTTAAGTTTAATGTGTATTATTAAGTAAAAGAATTATTAATAAGTATTTAATTTTTTAAAAATACTTTAAATACCTGGTAATTTCTTTTGTGGGTCCCCTGAAAGTGCATACGGGTGCAAATAGTCCAGCAGCCCCATCGCTGGTTGTGTCCGAATTAAATTTATCAGCAATTATTGTCAACTCATAGTTAGGAATTGCTTGCTGAATCTCAAGCGCAGTAGTCAATCCAACAATACCAGCACCAACAACGCATATTTTGGATGTTTTCATTTTATCCTTGTTAAGCAAATAAATTAAATACAATCAACGTTTAAAAAGAAAGATTTTTTTTCTGCAGAACTGTTCAAGGATAGAAACGACAAACGAAAATCAAAGACGGGATACAAACATTACACTGACTGTTTTCTACCTCTCATTTATCATAACATAATTTGATAGACATTTATAGTCTAACCTTTGCACACTGACAAACCTGTTTTTCTGGATCATGTTACAGTCTGTATATCAGTAGTCCAATACAAGTGATGGTAATTAATTAAAACAAAAACGCAATACAAACCTGTTAACTGATAATGTTATCACAAAAATAAACTGAGACTATAATTTTACTTGGATTAGTGTTTATAAACAGCAATTAAAAAATACAAAAGCACAATACCGGTCTTTTATACAATAAATCTTATTTGTTACAGCACTGTTCTATTTGGTAATTTATATGCATAGCGTAAATAAATATATATTATTCTTGTTTGAAAATAGATACAGCCCAAAACTGAATAGATTATGTTTGCTTGACTATAGATACGGTCAGTGGTGAAGCTAGTAGTTAATGAATGGGTAGGCAAAAATCTTATCTTAAATTTTATTTTAAGGAATCACTAAAAGGATGGTGGTTCAAATCGGACGCTGAAGTAGAGTTTGCTGTAAGCGAATGGTTCCACAAACAGCCGTAAGAATTTTACTAGCAGGGAATCTACAGGTAGGTGCAACAGTGGAACTCATGTCTTAATGTTAATGGAGACTTCTTTTAAAATCGTTGAATAAAAAATGCTTTACAGCTCTATACGTGTTTCTATTGAACAATCCTTGTATTAGTCATACACAATAATACAACTGATTGAACTTCAAATTTTTAAACTTGATTAGTTTCTATACATATGTTTAATGTTACAAATAATTCAAATAACAATCTTGATCATCTGTTAGTTCAGCGGAATAACAGGGATACTTTTAATAACTGCATAAAATAAACACACTTATAAACAACACAGCGCGCTTTAACTTGAATGTTTAGACCACAGAAGTGAGGCATGCCTCAACACTCTATGTGTACAGCACAGGACAATCCCCCCTCCCTTCACTTCCCTATCACTCCGGCACATTGCTTACATACGATGTATACAAAAAACGCTGAGGCAAGTTCAGGTTGCCTCATTCGCTTTAAACGAGCTATGCCGAGTCTCACCTGTCACCATCTAGCGCTCGCTCAGTAAAGCACGTTTCGGCCTAATAAATTCGACAGTCGCGGTAACAATGTATAATCTTTACGTTATGTAGTTCATACATATTTATAATTTTTATTCTACAGAATTTTTTAGGGTAGGCATTGCCTCAATTGCCTCCATGTAACTTTGCCACTGGATACGGTGCAAATAGATATAGATTATATTTGTTTAAATATAGACAGAGCATAAATATAGATAACTACAGATTTAGCAAAACACAAAAATATACATAGCAGTAATAATAAAAATAATAATAATTTTCTATGGCAATAATTTCCAAAGTAAAAAGACATTAAATCTTAGTAGTGACAATGTCACCTTAATAGTTGCAAATGGAGCAGATTACATTATTTTACTGCTGAATTTCACAAGTGAATAAATTTTGAACTTCAATTTCTATATTTGAATTGAAATCTGTAAATAAAGAAACTTATAATGAATGCTTCTGATATTAAATTGTTAAAATTTACTAAGGGGATGCTGTACACCTACAAATGAAAAATTATGTTACCAAAATATGCATTCCTTTTTGTTAAAAGAAAATGGTGATGTTGAGCTTATCTACATTATGTTGTTATGAGCTTATTTTTTAACAATTATGTTGAAAAAACTATCAACATCTTAGTTGCAGTGGTATTATAAAAGACCACTGCATATAACATACTTAGCACTAGAATACTCCTAAAAAGTGTCTTAAGTTAAAAATATATCGCAACAGAATATATAGAACAAATTTTCATTTGAAAAATGCAGTTAATAAAAACTAGCAGAAAAAGGTCTAAAGTGAACTTGTATGAAATCTCTGCTTGCAATCAACATTAGATAACTGTATAACAAATTTGTCAGTACAAATGAACACATCACAGTATAAATTTGTCAGTACATGACAGTATGTGTCACGTTTCCTCTACAATCCATCTTTATGTGCACTGCCTATCTTAGTCTTTGCAACTTGATAACATTTTTTACAGGTCATAGTCGCTTGTGACTGCTCCATCCCATGATTAAAGCATATTCTCCAGTATCACTTATCTTTAACTGTGACATATATGTTTCATATAACCTTTTTTCTATAAACTTCATCCATTTCGTCCATCTTCCCTGAAAGAGTCCAACTTTCAAATAAGGCTTCATTACTGTCTTACATAATGTCAGCTTTATAACCAACGTTTAAGTAACAAGGCGACAGATGAACTATTTGAGCATGAGGATATTGCAAGATTCGTAAAGGTTCAATGAATACAATGACTAAGTCACCTAGCTATACCAAAGAAAATCCTGAGGGGACAGTTCTATAAAAGCAGAAAGAGGAGTTGAGATAAAATGGGTGAATGTGCTGGAAAATCTCAGGAGAATGGATATGAGGAGTTATGCTGAGATAGCAACGGACAGGAGACATTGGAGAATATTGGTATTGGAAGCCAGGGCTCGCGTTGGGCTGTAGTGCTAAAGAAGAAGATAAAGATAGTGTCAGCTTTGAATTAAGCTGCACTAACTTGGATTTTCATAAACTGTAGGGAATACATGAAGTTCTCAGGTTTATTTCACCAATTTGTGTCTTATTTCCTGTATTATACCGTTATCAATCAACTCAAATCACTTCAATCATCACTAGACAGTCTGTTACTACTTCGATTATGCCATTTCATCCTATTAAATTTTGCCAACTTCTGTTTTTCTCACATTAATCTTCTCCTACCCAGTGGCGGCTCGTGAGTAAACTCACCAGGGGTTCACACAGATAATATTGTACGTTATTAATCCATGTGCCTGCTAATATTTTCACTGAAAGTAGCATTTCCAATAATTTTTCAACATTAAAGTAAATGACGTTACTAAGAAATTTTAAATAATTTTAGTAAGTAATATTAACAAAATGAATCTAACATTGTAGTTTACTAAGCTTCAACTGGATTCTTTATTTAATTAATCTTAGAAAAATTAAATTTAGTAATAATGATAGCAATCATGTTCTGAAAAAATAGTAAATTATATACATACTACTTACAAGTATCAGTAGGTTAATCGGATCTTTAACAAAAACTAAGTGAACTTCTTGTAAACAATATCCACACTTCGGTCTTTCTTTGAAACAAATCTATCAATCACTATTTCATTAAACTTAGGGATGGTCTTCACCAGTTCTTTCTCTATTGATAACATGGCTAAGGCATTAAGTCTTTCTTGAGACATCGTATTTCTCAAAAAGGTTTTTATCCTCTTCAGAGTCGAGAAGCATCGTTCGGCTTCAGCTGAAGTCATTGCGATTGTCGATATCATCCTTAAAAGCTTATATGACTCTGAAAACGAATCTTTCAGATCATTTTGTATAAGAAATTGCAGTAAGCTCACAGCACCATTCATACATCTTATGTCTTCACGTTGGTAAAACACTCCAAGTTCGGTTTTTAGCTTTGCTTTGTCCAAAAAGGGGTATTTTTCTATTGTTTCATCTAATGCAGATTGAGGAAATGATTTACTGTACTCACTAAATTTTTGAGGAACAATAAGGGATACGGCTGAATGGTGCGATGTAAATGAAAACCACTCTTTTATTTGCGTTGAAATTACATCACATACTTCTTTAGCCGCGATCGTCCTATTAGCATGACCGCCTTCTTCGTGTCTTGCTCTTTTGCGTTGTAGAGGCATCTGGTCTACAGCACTTTTCACGTCGTTCATTTTTTCTCTTTCTTTATTTATTTCCCTCAGAAAGGTTTCCACGTCCTTTTTTGTTTGCACAGGATCTGTATAGGTAAGCTGAATTTGTCTTTATAAAATGTCGACGTGTGGCATTATATTATGGAAAACTGTAAGCCAAAACACAAAAGTTGGGTCTTCCAGCATTCGCCGGATTGCTCCAGCTTTGGTAATAGAAGATTCTTGTTTAGAGGTTGATTCTATTTCCTCCATACAGGTAATAAGGTCTTCCCGATGTCTGAATACTGTATTTACAGTTCTGCTTTTAAAATTCCATCTAGTGCTTGAAGCTCGAGGGATTCTTTTCCCGACAATATTAGCCAAAATTTCTGCTCTTTGAGGTGAATTGCTGAAAAAGTTTGTTACATCACTCAAATTCTCGAAAAATATCCGCACTTGCTGATTTTGGCTAGCAGTTCGAGCAATCTCTAGATTTAATTGATGAGCATAGCAATGGATATAAAAAGCATACTTGTAATGTCGTTGAATAATTGTTTGTACACCGGTTAGGTGTCCGCTCATGTTTGCTCCATCATAACTCTGAGAGATTAACTTTTCCGGCTTATCAACAACATTTTTTAGGGCGCCAAGAATGCATCCAGCGATCGAGTCTGAGTCGTGTCGGGGGGGATGTATAAACCCCCAAAATCTTTCTACTGGTTCTCCATTAGGTAATACTAGCGAAAAACAATAGCTAATTGAAATGTCAAACTAACATCTGTGGTCTCGTTTGCTATTACAGAGAAAAAATCTGCAAATTTTATTTCCTCCTTAATCTTTTCCTGGCAAACAAGAAGCATACAATCGAGCAGGTCGTTTTGAATTTCTTTTGATGTTCCTTTAAAAACGGTTGCATCACGTAAGTGTTCTCTTAGTGAGGCATCAATCTGAGCAGCAAAATCCACTAAGCCTCGAAAAATCCCAGGATTTGAAGAATCATCTCCTTCCTTGTGTCCCCGAAGTGCCAGTTCAAAAGCGCCGCAAAATTTAATGCAGTCAATTATTTTTGACAATGCATAACGATTTTTCTCTACTTTTTCATTATGTTCTTTTACATTCCTCCGATAAGCGCTGTTCAACTGCTGATGTATGTCGACTTTACCAAGCAAGTTAAACTCTAGCAGAGTTCAAATGAGTTTGAGAACATTCGTTTTTTAATTTTCGAGAGTAAATGACCTAAATCATTCACACCATACTTAATCCAGTTTAAGTTTTCAGAGCTTTGTTTTCCAAATAACAGACGAGGGAAACAATATAGTTTATTTGTAGCTTCACAACTGCAGAGCCAAGAAGTCTTTTCATATAAAGTTTCTTTAAATTCCCTTTTGAAATCTCTATCTTTACCTTTGGTCACTTGTACGATATTAAGCTTTGGGGTCGGACGACCACGTTGTTTTATTTCGAGTTTCTTTTCTAATGAAATACTTGAAAAAATTGTTTCTTTTAACACAGACACAAGGGTAGCAGCCATTGCTAATCAATCACCAACATTAACACAACACAAGCACAACTGCACTGGGCGCGAGCGACACTGGGAGAGCGAGTAACATGATGCCTACAATGGCTAGAACAGCACTGGTTCACAAACCGAATGTGCGCACAATCTTTACATGGTTTGCCCCCACCACCACGCCAATGCCGCATCACGTCACTGCTCTCATTTGATCCAGCAGCATACGTACAGAGCTATGCGCACACCTTACGCCGCGTCGACTGCACGACTGTTTTACCAGAACGAGCATTTTGTTATTGCATCATAAAACTAAACCAAATTATTTCCCGTTTATTTAGTGTTTGTTAAAATTAATTAATTTATATTTATTTATGTAGGGGGTTCACGTGCACCAATTAAGAAACCGCCACTGGTCCTACCTTTCTTGTCTTTTTCTTCAGATCCTGGTTTCGCAAGGTAATTTATGTATAATTATACCTCTTGGATTAATATTGAATTGTTTATGGCATTTTATGACACTATATCAAAAAGTACAGGGGCCACCTAATCTCCTTATATTTCTCATTTCTCTATCTCAAACTCAACAGTTGTTCTTTGTTCAATCTTCATCTTTTTACTTTACAGCTTGGAAAATTTAAAAAAGATACCACATATCAAGCTGATGCAACAATTGTGGCAATGTAACAAACAAATTTCAACACCTTAATGAACGTTAATGACATTTTACAGTGTCTGCTGCTAGAATTTGGTGTCTCAAAGACCATTCTCTCACATCCCAGTGTGGCACTGAGTTGGCATGGAATTGACATACCGAATCAGTACCACAGCCACATTTTGTATTTGCCTCCATCTCACAGACTGGTACGGCATGGTCACAACACGGCGTGTTTTCGACATGCTGCTTTTCAGCAGATTTTCAATCGGCATGCATCCAGCATTTGTCAAGTGACTTGTGTTTATTTGTCTGCATTCAAGTCAGCCCAATTAAATTTAAGTAGAAAAAATGAACGCTTGTACAATTTTAAATTGGTAGATTTTTCTAGTAAAGATACAGCTCAAAATGTGGTTGGAAGTTTCATAAAATAAAGCTTTCCTGTATTAAAAAAAATATATAATTCTTAATCGTAAATACATATAAAACAATATATCTTCTTCATTACTAGATGAACATTCCATAAACTGGAATTTCCATTACAGTAAAAACCTTACAACAGTGCCAAATACCTGCTGCACTGCAGTGGCGGCTCGTGGCTTCGAGGATTGGTGAAGCAGAATTGGTGGCAGGCCCCCCCCCCTCATCAATTATGTGAATATGTTTCTTCCTGTTTTGGAATCATGAATAACATATGGAGACAAAAGAAAAGTATGTTAATAAAATTTACAAATAAAGTAGTTAAAAATAGTAAGTAGGCCTACTTACAAGCTTGCATTTTATTTCTTTTACACAAGGTCAATTCTCCTCTCTTTCAAATACGCAAACTTGTCGATAATGTCATCATAAAATGGTTGTACATTAATTAATTCGTTTAACAGTTCCTCTTCTGAGGAAATTTTTGATAAGCTAGTAAGTCTGTCCTCTGTCATTGTATTGCGCAGGTATGATTACTATTAAACAAAACAGTTTGTAAGCTTCTTTAAAGATGTTCCTGTTGTCAGCTAAAAGTTCCATAAAATTTAGTGGTTCCATTTGTCTGTATTGCTTATCCTCATAAATAAGCTGTAATTCGTTTTTCAGTCTTTGGAAATCGGTAAACAGATTAGGGTAGCACACCTTTAAGTTACTTAATGCATCTGTGGGAAAGTTTTCAGAATACATTACGAACTTTGAAGTATCCATTAATGTAACAAACTGAAGCTTTTCCATATCATTAAAACGTGTGGCTATTTGTACTGAAAGGTTATCTAAAATTTCATAATACAGAATTTTGTATTTTTCAAAAAGTTGATCACGTGTGAGTGTAATTCTTTTCTGCAACTCATGGTATTCAGTTGGAATTGTTGTTTTTGAAGCAGCTAAATCGAAAATTTTCATAAATGCATCATCAGTTCGTTTGCTATTTATGAGTGTTTGAGTATTTTTAACTTGCGAGGTACAGAAATTAATGTCAAATGACTTCTTTTGTAGCACATCGAAGAGAACATAGTAGCTCCAAAAATATCGTTAAAAACGACAATCAAAAGCGTAAATTCAAAATCATTAAATTTATTTAAAAAGCTATCACTCTGCCTAATTGATGTTTGATCATAATTTGAATCGTTCACAATTTTAGTGAATACTTCTTTTAATGAATCCCATTCGTTGTATATAGTATTCACAAATTTGGAATTAGACTTCCATCGCGTAATAACGGAAGTAGGGATTCGTTTTCCAATGACTGTGACTACTGCGTAAGTTCGCTTAGCAGAACTGTGGAAAAAAGAGGGTAAACTGTTAACAGTCACAAAAAATATCCGACATTTCGAAATACTGTTGCAGCTTTGTTGTAGCACTAAATTCAAACGATGCGCCATGCAGTGAACAAAAACCGCTTGTGGCACTACTTCTTTGATTTTTGCCTGAAGACCATTTAATTCTCCTGACATAACGCTTGCACCATCAAAACACTGGGCAATAAGTTTTGATTTATAGTCAGATTTTTCGAGGGACCTTGACACAACGTGAAACAGTGTGTCGGCAGTCCGACTAGAACTAACATCATAAAATCCCAAAAATCTTTCCACCAGCTTTCCTCCGGGAATAACGTATCTAATTATGATGCTACATTGAGATTTGTGGACAATGTCTGTGGAATCATCCATTTGAATTGAAAAAATGTACTATCTTCTATTTCCTTTGCAACGTGCTTATCAATATATTGTGAAATGCAGTCAATTATTTCATTCTGAATAGTCTTAGAATTGCCGGCAAAGACGGGTGAGATTTTTTTAGTGTTCTTGAATATCTACAGGGCTTATCGATACGAAGGTTTCTAGCAGTTCTTTAAAATTTCCGCGATTAATAGATGATAACTCTTCGTGGTGACCGCGAAATGCTATTTCTTGTTTACCCAAGTAAAGAACTGCACGAATAGGAAGATGCATGAAACGTCTGTTAAGCCGAACGTTGTCATTGAAGTGTTTAATATACAACCTAGAATTTTCCTTCAAAGAATCCTCGATAGTACTTAAATTTTTCTTTAATTTTGAAAAACTCAATGCACAACGCATGTGCTCAGAAGAACCTTCATCTTTGGAAAGAGAACGAGCAACGTTACCGAAATCATCAAAGCCGTTCTTATTCCATGCACTTGATTTAACACTAATAATTAAGCAGGACATACAAAAAAGTTTATTTAAATAACAACTGCCACACAACCACTCAAACGTTGAATACCAATTTTGTTTAAAGTTGCGATTGTACACCTTGTCCTTATTTTTTGCAACTTTATTTACTTTCAATATAGGCATAGGTTTTTCACAGCTTAAAAAGTTTTTCTTATCATCATTATTGCATCTTGAAAATGGTGTTTCTAATAAAACACATACCGGATCATATGAAGGAAACATTCTGTAAATAAAAACTTCACACACCACGAACAAAACAAACGCGCTGGATAGGTATAGTAAAGCACTGTACACGTATACCACTGAGAAACAGCTAGCGACACTGCTTCACGTGTGTGGGGGGGGGGGGGAACGCTGAGTACCCATACATTGTCATGGCAACCGTCATAAACCGAGCATTGTTAGTGACGTATTAACTGATGCAGCCTTCAAGGTACAGAAAGCTGCTTCTACGATCTCAGCGCTTTCCGCCACCAGTATGTGATAGCAGCGAAGTTCAGCTTCTGTAACCTATTTCCATCGCTTGTAAATGTTATTTTAATTATTATACAGACGAAATTTAATTTAAAAAAATATTTTTAAACATAAAATTGACTAAAAATTGAAAATAATTTTGTATAAAAAGAAACACATTGAACCAGTTATTTTAGGTGAAGCAGCGCTTCACCTGACGAGCCGCCACTGCTGCACTGTGAGAGTTTGGTGCAGTACATCGGTACAGTACATGCCATACCAATGTTGTACCACTACTGTGCTGGCCCATGAGAGACCAGCCTAAGTACAGTCTTTAGTCGCCTGTGTGCAGCCACACAAATGGTAATGGCAGCACTGACACCTGACACACTCCCAATGTGAATTACCCAAGATGTTAACAAGATAAAATCTATACACATAACACCATGTATGCTACATACTATAATCCTAGGACCAATCATTTCAAAGCTGATATGACTCAACAGATACCATGCCCACTGAATGTCTCTAAGTCACAACCAGCCTTAACACTTGAAATGTAGATTATAGCATAATCAATTATACAAAGTATAAAATCAAACATTAAAGAGCCAAAATATTTAGTGGAGTATACAAAAGTAACCGGAAAGGTGTGACAACATTAACATCAACTTTCAAAGGGAATTTACATGTGGATATCATCAGGAGGAGAATCACAGGCAGAACATACCCAGAGGGGTGCCCCCCCCCCAATCTAGCTCTTCCACAGTAGTTCAAAAATTGGATCATCAATGAGCAGTATAATACTCATGGACACACTTTGTAAAATGTGTGATGAAAATACAAAATTTTCTTAGAAAATGAAACAAACACTGCCTCAGAATTCTTCACAAAATAAAAATAAAGCTATTAATATAAACTTACCAAACAGACACTTACCGTCAGAACCGTATAATTATTTATTTAAACACGGCATAGGTTCAGACACTCTGTGGTCCATCCCCAGGTGCATCGGTATTTGCAGAAGTCATGTATTTAAAAGCTTTTCAAACAGTTGCATGTGTCCCAAAATAAATTAAAAATGAACGACACACTGAAGTATCAAAATATTAATACAATAATGAAACTTTCAACTTGTGAAACTTACTTTCTTTTCTTCTCGAACGCGTTTCGGCGTGGTCTTCGCCTTCGTCAGCTTTGAGACAGACTGCCATTAATTTGTAACGGTTTTTACTTGGAAGGTATAGTGGGGGTGGTGTGTGGAGGAAGGGGATTGGCGCGGGGATCCAAATTATTGTTAGTTTTTTGTATAATTGTGTCAAAAAGAGTATGTGATTTATACTGTAATTGGTCGTTAAGTATGTTGTTTGGTTGTGTTGTGTGGTGTTTGTATATTTCATATTGTTCTGCTGTGTTGTTTTCGACCTTTGGGTAAGTAGTGTAATATTTCAAGATTAGTATCTATGTTGGTGTAGCTGTGGTTTTTTGTGTGTATGTGTGTTGCAAAGGCGGAATGTATATTGTTGCTGGATAAAGCTTTTCGGTGTTCAGAGTAACGGGATGAAAAAGATCTTCCCGTCTGGCCTATGTAGAAACTATTGCAGTTATTACAACTTAATTTGTAAACACCTGTTTTGTTGTATTTGTCTATGTCCGTGTTTGTATCATTGATGTGTTTTTTGATGGTATTGTTTGTTCTGTATGCTATTTTGTACTTGTGTTTTCTGAATGTGTTGGCGAGTTTGTGTGTGTTGGAGTTATGGTATGTGAGTGTGATGTATTTATTGTGTTGTGTGTTGTTGGTATTTTGTGTTTTGTTTATGATGTGTTTGTGTAGTTTGTTTATTAAATTAGGGTTGTATCCGTTTTTCATTGCTATGTATTTGATTGTGTTGAGTTCGTCAGTATAATCTTGTTTACTTAATGGTATTTTAGTTAGTCTATGGAACATATGGTTGAAGGCCGCATGTTTATGTTGTGTTGGGTGGTTTGATGTGTTGTGTATAACCATGTCGGTTGTGGTTGGTTTTCTGTATATTTTGTACGTGTGTGTATTGTTAGTTTTGTTAATTGTTAGATCCAGAAAATTTATACTATTGTTTTGTTCAATTTTCAGTGTAAATTTTAGTTTGTGGTGTATTGTGTTTATGTATTTGTGGAAGTTTTCAACCTGTCTTGTGTTGCCTTTGAATAAAAGTAATATATCATCTACACCTAATACTCTGAACACCTAAAAGCTTTATCCAACAACAATATACATTCCGCCTTTGCAACACACATACACACAAAAAACCACAGCTACACCAACATAGATACTAATCTTGAAATATTACACTACTTACCCAAAGGTCGAAAACTTAACACAGCAGAACAATATGAAATATACAAACACCACACAACACAACCAAACAACATACTTAACGACCAATTACAGTATAAATCACATACACTTTTTGACACAATTATACAAAAAACTAACAATTATTTGGATCCCCGCGCCAATCCCCTTCCTCCACACACCACCCCCACTATACCTTCCAAGTAAAAACCGTTACAAATTAATGGCAGTCTGTCTCAAAGCTGACGAAGCCGAACACCACGCCGAAACGCATTCGAGAAGAAAAGACAAGTAAGTTTCACAAGTTGAAAGTTTCATTATTATATAAATTATAGTGCTGTGAAAAAAGATGATGAACAATAAAGACAACCAAAATATTAATGCGTGTTAACAGTGGACAATTTGTACAAGACGAGGTAATTCGTAATTAATCGGTAAACAATGTATGCCAGTCAGATGATGAAGGCTTTCCAAGCGCTGCTGCAGCAGACACAGGAAGAGACAAAAGAAGAAAGAAGACAAGAAAGAAAATATTACAGTGTGGTTCGAGTTTATTGTCGGGAGATACTGTGTGCGTTCAAGTGGTTATTAGTGAAGTGCTGTGTTTTATAATCGGGTGGTATATTGTAATACAATTGTGTTTTAATATTAGTTGACATTTTATTCTGTGTGAAATTTTTTATTTGATTTATTGTAGGAGACTGTGTTGTTAATTACGAACTGTTTAACTGTGAAAATTAAAGCTGGTAATTAGTGACTTAATTGGTATCTTGTATTTTGTTTTCCACTGTACCTACAACGATCAAGTAGACCGTTGTAACACTGGTGTCAGAAGTGGAATAAAATGGTTAACAGTCTAGCAAATGCATCGAGAGTCACGTACACCACACTCACATTCCGGATCCTTCTGGAACGTTCGATAAACACGTAGATTGTTCTGTGACGTCTTAAAATAATATTAAAATTACTGGAGTGCTCTGCTCCACAAAGGTACTAAAGTAAAAATATAAAATAGGTAACAACTTTTAAAGTTTGAGCTTTTTAGAACTTTTATAAAATAATGTTCTGAATAACGACACTTTCTAGTTCTAATTGTGCAATTTCTAGCATGGTGTTAAGGATAACTGAATGAAGTGAAGGCTCCCTAATATTGTTCAGAATAGTTTTTCGGCCTGTTCTGAAATAAGTTGAATGATGTCTAAACATGACAGAGACATTTTACCTCACCCTTACGTTTTTGTATGAGTTCCTTTAGCAATGGGTCATAATTTGACAAGTTTAATTACTGAAAGGAAATTACCTCCTTCGACTTCTCCACTTCCAGCATGTTCTCTGAGAACCCTAAATGATAAATTTTGCTGGGCCAGAAAAAGAGAGACTCAACAGTGATGAAGACCCTGCCTCCAAAAGGTAGACTTCTTTCTTATTTCCAACACTGATTTATCCTATGAGTGGCCTTTTTTCCAAGAGTCGAAAACAGCGCATTGTAACGGTACAGATTAGGGGCATAAAGAATTTTAAAATGTTGTCAATTCATACAGTGTACAACCTCTTGGGAACCCCTGCTTTCACAAAGCTGCATACAATGTTACTGAAAGTTGTTTATGTCTGGAGCCTGCCCGGCTAGACATATTACGTAACCGCTGGCAACTCAGTCTCTCTGTGAATTACAGAGAAACACGTAATTGCCACAAGGCAGTCTTCATCAGGAGGCGTAGGCAGTCATCGTTAAACTGCTAAAGTAGACAGCAGAGCCGCACGGGGCAGTACAGGAGCGTACGGTTCTAGTAACAATTAATCTGTGTGAGCGAGTTACGTCGGCAGACAAAGAAGAAAAAAATGTTACTTAAATTGTTTTAAAATCAGTACAAGAGTGTAATGTGAACCGACATTTAACAACATCAGTCTGAAACAGTGCAGAACATATTTCGGAGTGTCTTGTGAAAATAAGGAATCTGCAGCGGTGGAGAATAATTGGACAATGGCTCCAGCAAGGATGAGTACCATTTAAAACATTTAAACCTTTAAACATATAAATAAATTAATCAACCACCTTTTAAAATATATGAAATACTAAAAGCGCTCAGTAAAGGGGGTTATGACTATTTAAAAGAAAATGAGAATATGTCCAAGTACTGGCTTGCCTTATTAACATGTAATATAGTTGGATAAGTAATTTTTTGTTTTTGATAATGGTTCAATAGTTAACAGTTAAAAAGAAAGAGTAAGAGAAAGAAAAGTAAAGAACTAAAAATTTTGAAAGAGCAATAAATGAGATGATGTGATGATTTCATTAATAAAAATATGTTAATTAATTAAATTGTTAATGTATAAGCTGAGAAATTTTAAAATTTTAATAAAATCTCACATTTTAAACTAAATCCTTTTGCTATCATTAAATAATAATAATATTTAATAAAAAGTCTAATAATAAAATAAAAGGGAATACAATTGTACAGAAAGGGTAAAGCTTGTTAATTAATCCTGCATATACAGGCACTGACCAGAATTAACTTGTTTTCTGACCCCTAAACAAACTAAATATAATTGTAAATTTTGTTATTATTTAAATAATTAAATAAGACCACTGTAATGTACTTTGATAACGTCTGTAACTAAGAATATCTCTATTTAATTATTTAATCAAACTTTAGTCCTTGAATTAAATTAGAAACATGGAACTACTTTTATGTTGACTAGTAATTGTCGCGAGACTACTACTCTCCCCCTAACTATTTTTGCCCACTTGCAATGGAGCGCTCACACCGTAAGCTGCGTACAGCGTTGTTTCGCGACGCGTGTATAATTATGTGAATGGTTGGTTCAATGAATATTTAAATAACTAAATTTGTGCGGCGATGACATCTCTCTCTCAATGAATAAATAACAAACTATGTAATTCATACATTACTACAAACATGAAGGTGATATTCAACTAATCAATAATCATATGAAGTGTATTACTGTGAAACAAACTTTCTATTTATTTATTATAACTACAAGAATTACTACAGTCGCCTAAGATGAGAGTACTTCACCCCGAATGATATAACAGACTTCAGGAACTTCACCGTCACCGGATATTAAGGCAACAACAGACCTTCAGGAAACCCACCAAGGACCGAAGAACCAATTCTGCAGCAAATACTGAAAACCAGGTGACATAGAGGCTTGTCTTCCATGGTTATGAGTTACTAAAATTATTACCCACAAAAGACAATTTAACTCACCACTTTTAAGACTTTGAAAGACAGACATTATATGTAACATGTAGTCTGTAATCTAATAACACTGGTTATAGCAAAAGAGTAAATGTTTAAACTAAAAGTTTTCTTGTTTTGAAAGATTAATAAAGTCCATTCTTCAAATGGCTCAATTTTCAATATTGTATATGGCAAGGTGACCATTATTAACTTAATATATATTCAATCCCGGATCCGTGGAATAAATTAAATAGATGTACATCATATTTTGAGGGCCCTTATGAAAGAGTAATATATATAATTATACTGTAAACTATATATGTTGAGAACTTTATCTCATAATGTAATAAAGAGATGTCATCTGAGTACCGAGTAAACTGAGTGCATAAATCAACAGTCTCCCCTTCCCAATATCCTGATATAAGAATTGTTTTATTTGTTGTGATTAATTTTCAGCTCGTCACAACGAAAGGCAGCCTGTATAATTGGCATAACCAATTAACGCGGGTTCCCTATGTTATAACACAAGTTAAGATGTTATAATGATTATTTAATGAAAACCATGTGTTAGCGTAATTATTTTGCAACTCAAACCCAAATAATCCCTCTGCAACTATTATGTCTATAGGACTCTGGAGGTGAACCCTGAAGGTAAGAAAAAGCCTAAATCTTATAAATTTGTATCAAACTTTATTTGCAATAAAAAACGTAAAGTTTCAATGGCGCCCGAATTTAGGGACGATTTGTATGATTTATTGTAATCATATAAATTAGACCTAACTTGAGTTGCAGAGACGGATTATTTGGGAGTGAGAGCGGTTGTGTAGGTTGAAAAGCATAATCGTATGTAAACACAATAATATACAAAATGGAAAATAAGAATAACCAATCTGACCGACTCGAAAGTTACGAGTGAAGTTAGGAGGTCGCTTAACTCCGATTATGGTCAAGAAAATGTTCTAACTGAATCAGCTGTTGCGAATGATTCGGGATTGGAGACGACTCCAACCGTAGTAGACGAAAATAATGTAACTGATTTAATTATAATTAGTAACGCGGGAGCAAAATCCCCATGACAACTAGAATAAAAGAAAGAGAAATGTCAATAGATGATCTATTTAACTTTATAAAAAATAGTTTCAAGGAACAAAAAAGTGATAATGAGGTTAAATTTAATGAAATAAAGAGCGATATCAATAAACGTTTTGATGCAAATGATCATAAATTCGATGTACAAAATGCAAAGTTGAATGAATAGTAATGTAAGTGAACAGAAAACTAAATGTGAAAGTAGTTTAATGAATTAATTAAACGTTTTGACGAAAGTAACGAGAAGTGGGAAAGAGACAGATGTAAATTAAAAGAAAATAAAGAAAGTGACCTAAAAACCAGGTGAGCAGTTTTGATAGGGGAGGTAAAAATGATGACGACACTTTTACAAAAAATAGTGCTAGTGTAAGTGCAGTGGAGATAAAAAATGACAAGATAGGAGATGTTAGTACAAGTGATAATCAGAAAGCAGACAGTTTAAATGGAAAACAGGTGACAGCAGATAAGGTGAGTAATAATGTTAATTCTGATGAGGTTAACCAAGTATCTGAAAAGGCTGTATCTAAGAATGATACGGTAAATAGTGATAATGAAAATAGAATGAGAGTTGAAGTTAATTATGGAGTTAGTTAGTGTTTATGAGTTAGAAAGGAAGTACGAAGATAGGTTTAATGTAGAGTGTGAACAGAGGGTGAAATTTTCCTGTGATGTTGGTGAAGCAGAGACTTCACAATTGTTTTTGGAGGACGAGAGTTCCTCGATAGTTTTGGTAAAAGAAGATAAAAGATCTTCGCTAGGTCCCTTGGTTTTTAGCTATCTGGCAAGGCCAGATGGTGTTATAATAGTGGTATTGCCCTCTGTGTGGAGTGAGAATGTGAAATTGGGCTGGGAAAGTGATCATAAAAAGAGAGAGAGAGAGTGATAGAGATATTTAAGTTGAATAGAGGTTATAAAGGGTTAGCTGAGAAGTTAAATAATGAGAGCATTATTATAAATAATAGAGACTTACCTTGTGTAGTAGCAAAAGATGATTATATTTGTGCCGGTGTTTGTCTAACCCAGCGGTCGAAGGTTTTATAATATTGTATTTAATATAACGCGAACACAAATGTCGGTGAGCGCAACGATTCGGACGGCACTGGTGAACGACTGCGCCGTCTGGCGGTGTAATTTTGCAGTGGCTTGTGCTGTGAGTGCAGCGTTAGTTCAACTGCTGCAGTCACCGGGAAAGCAACAGACTCCCAGAACCGGACAGACAGTTACGTAGTTGTTTCTTCTGCTCTAATGGCAGGCTAAATTTACGAGACTTCCCGGGTTCTCGTCTAAGCCGGAGATGCTGATGTAACTACACCTTCATCAGCCATGAGCCATCATACACACACCTGTTCGGAAGAGGGAGTCTGGTGAACAAACACGGGATGCATCACATGCTCATAATTAAGGTGATATGAACTCTTTTATTTCTCGTTGGCCAGGCCTGCCGTGCTCCTGATTTACAATTTAAATTTCTTTTGAAACCATGTGCCCACGCGGCTAGACAGTCTGCTCGGGGGTGTGTCAGCTGAACATTCATTCTGAACATCATGTGACTTTAATAATTTAACTTCATAAAACTAAATACTATGTTTGTAATTGTGTGCTGCACTGGGGGAGCGTGCCAGAGTTTTTACTATTAAATATTTTTGATATATAGCCAAGAGTCATTACACTATTCATTACAAAATTTAAGTCACATGTTAGGGGTTCTGTTCCGGCTGGTTCAGAACGGGTTTATATTTTAATTCATTTTGGTTTAACATGTAAGGGCTGGGGGGGGGGGTTTAGTTTTCAGGCTGTTTTCTGGGGGGAAAAGGGGACATAGTTTTTGTCAGGCACATGTTCATTCAGTTTAAGGCAGGTTTGATTCCTGTCACACATGGTCGGGTACAAGCTGGTGTGCTCCCACATCTGCTACGATACAACAGTCAGTTATTATAAACTCATTTATACACAGCCATACGGCTTTAACAGAAAAGAACTTTCATATTTTGTGGGCATATACTGATTAATTTTTGATCTTGTAAAAGCATATACTGATTAATTTTGATCTTGTAAAAGCATATACTGATTAATTTTTGACCTTGTAAAAGCATATACTGATTCATGTATCCATCTGGATTTGTAAAACAAAATAACATTTTATAAACTCATAACAATGGGTTAAAATTAGGTGATGAGGGTTTTCCATTTTATATGGTGTCTAAGGAACTTAAAGAGTTTCATATGCTCATAATGGGTCAATTATCAGATGCTATCTATACATATGAGCAGTCCGGTCTCTCTTTATGCTTTGTGAGTGATTATCATCCTTTCGGGGGTTTTTCTTAACTATTTAAATTAATGGGAGTTAATGAATCATGGTGACTGAAAGTCGAACATTTATGATTGCCGGTCTTGGGGCTTTGTAGAAACACTGCCTGTTGAGCATGGGTATTCCAAGGGTACTAGGTGTCTGTAGTATGTGTATATAATTATGAGTGTATGTGTCTTTATGTTTCCGTACGTGTTGTCAATGTTAAGTGTTAGTAACAAAGGGGGGGCGGAATTATATAATTACAGAATGCTGCCTGATATATATATATATGTTTATAGGGATAGATCCATATTGTCTTTGACACGATTCAGGATATAGGAATTATTTATTTAGTATGTATTTTGAGGGTTATTGCCCTGGCCATGTGATAATTATGTGATTTACAGGATATTATATGTAACGAATTATGGGGGCAAAATAAAAGTTGTTATTGTTAAATTACAGCAGAGTTTCATTGCAAGTCCCGTCATACTGGACCCAGCGCATTTTTGGCTTCTCTAGGCTCTGGCCTAGTTTTAAATAACTTGTGGCTTCTCTTTCAAAAAAAAAAAAAAAAAAATACAAAAAAAAATAAATACAAAAAAAAATTTTTTTATATACAGCATAAAAAGGAAAGAGGGGTTACAAATGGTAGCAGAGAGCGTGGTTCATTCTAGGGTGGAACCCTTGGGTCCTGGGTGTGACGGGGCTTGCAAACTCGGAAATACTATGCTATTGTTATGCCATTGTTTTTTTTAGGTATATGCCCATGTAGGCTAGTTTAGGTTGTATAACTTGTGAGTCTGGTCGCACCACTGGGGCGGGTATTTGTGTTTGGAAAATTTGAGAGGTTGAACTGCCGGGGGGGTCTCAAGCGTGCCTGGGTGATAGAATGTGGCTGATTCGAGGTCAGAGGATAGGGTGTGGCATTAGCGGGATGCGGTATGGCCCGATCGGAAGTCGGTACCGTCACCGACTAAATTCCCGAATTAAGAATACTGATTACTGGTTTGTGTTTGTTAGTTATGTGTTGGTGAGACGTGTGTGTCGGATTGATGTTTGATGTTATGTATGTTCAGTATTGTTGGTTGTTGCTTGTCTCCTTCTGTGGTGTTAGTAGATGGTTCCGAAGTAGGCCAGGTCTCCGCAGCGCTAGAGAACCCGGGGGTCCACTTGATGGAAGAGAGTTTTTCTTTTTGTAGGTCATGTTTGTGTTAGGTGTTTAGTGGGGATTTGTTTTATTATTGTTTGTTTTGAATTGTGCAATTCTGGCGGCGGTATGCTACCAGAAATTGCCCCACCCTCTTTCAGGCGTTCTCCAGAAATTTCCGGTGGTGAATGGATTTGATGAGGACCAGCTGCTGGTTTTCTTGGACCTGGTCCTGCAGGTGGCAGATTTCCTGGGGGTGTCCGATGGGGAGGTCTTGTCTCTTATATACCCGTATTGCCGGGGTACGTTGGCTGAGCTTGTCACCAACACTCTGCGTCGGGGTGGCAGTGTTGATGCTTTCCATGGGGAGGTGTTGAACTTCTTCCTACCCAATCGACGACGTGCCCAGCTTAGGTTTGAGTTATTCTATCGCCCACAGGCCAACGGAGAGGCGTTGGGGGATTTCGTGCACGATGTAAGGAAAGCTGCCCGTATATTAAGGTTGGGGTTGCCCGAGACAGAAGTAATACAAGTAATACGAGAAGGACTGAATCCCGAAGAGAGATCCCGGCTGGTTTTCGCAGAGCCTCCACGTTGTTTTGCGGACCTGGACCGGTGGTGTGCACATGCCAGGAGAGTCCAGGAGAATGATGAGTCCCGGGGAAGAGATGCTACGGATGTCCAATACTCCAGTGGTTCATCAGGAAGAGCCAAAAAGGACAAACAGGGTGGTTGGAGGAGAACACAAGAGACTGTCAGAAAGCCTGAATATTCCGGAAGTAATGGAGGCTACAAGGGGGTGGCAAGTGTGAAGACGGTAACAACAGCTACAGCACAGAAAACAAATAAGGGTGAAATTAACAGGGGAAGAAGAAATTATGTTAGGGAACAAACAGCGGCAAGCAGGGAGCCTGTAGTTAGGCGTTATTCTTATTTGGAGAAAAGTGAAACTTTAAAGGTTCCAGAGGAATTACCAGTGCCTAATAGAGTAGTGAATGAAGAAGGTGAAGCAGAAGAAGAAAAGCGGAATAACTTCTGTGGATCAATACAAGAGCCTAGGAACACGTCAGTTAATACGGAGTTACAGGACTCGAAGAGGACGTCATGGTTGAATCCGGATGCCGCCGAATTTGTTCCGGTATCTCCATCTCGGTTCGTGACGGATCCAGATCCGGTAATATCGTCATCACCTACGCAGGGATATGAGAAGTCACTTGATGGTGTAGCTTTACCATCGCCAGTAGAAATTAATTTAGTCATTGCACAGGAACCTGGACAGCTGGATTCCAGGGTGGAAAATGTTGAGGGCGTTGTAGTTGCTGAAAGTGGTGAAGGAGTGGAATCGACAGAAGAGCGGTCTGCGGATGCTGCACAGGGAAGTATAGTTATAGGTGTTAGGGAGACTGGAGAGTCTGAGTTTGCGGATGGACACAGGGATGTCCAGGCAGCAAGTGTTTCTGAGGTTGTGGATGGACAAGGGGATGTCCATGCCGCAAGTGTGGTAGAAGTAGATGAGGTAGAAGTTGAGGAGAAATTTAGTGGCAGCGTTGTGGAGTGTGCGAGTGAGAATGATGTAGTGTGTGAAGATGTGCAGACGCCTTCTGTAAGTAGTGTTGAGGATTCCGAAGAACGAAAAGAAGTTTCAGGTGGACCAGGTGAGCAACTAGAGGAGGACGAGGACGTGCAGTGTTCTGATGGTGGAAGTGCATGAGATGGCGATGATAAATGTGTTGGGGAAAACGAGATCGGAGAAGAGGTTAGTCAAGAAGTTCGTAAAGGAGCGGGCGATGAGTGTGATGAAGAAATTGGTGAGGAGCTGAGGGAAGATGCGGTTGAAGATGGATCAGAGGAGCAGCTGGAAAATGCTGAGGAGGTGCAGTGTCATGAGGTTGATTTGGATTATGGGGATGAAAAGGGGGAAATGGTAGAAGAAAAGAAAGAAGTAGAAAAGGAAGAAATTGTAGTAGAGGAGTTAGGTGATGAGAATAATCCAAATCGGAGTGAAAGTAGTGAGGTAAGTTGCCCCGATTCTGATTCAGAGGAAACAAGTCCGTACAGCTCAACACGAAATAGTTCCTCAGAGAGTGGTGTCCGAAAGGAACGAGTACCCAAAGTCTGTCACAGAAAGGTAAGAAGAAGAGGTTAACGGGTAGCGGGTAGATGTTCCCCACAGTCCCAGTGGTGTCCGTCTACTTCAGGGTTGCGCCCCTGCCCACGCGAGCCTTGTTTTTCTCCAGTCATCTCCTTTTCGGAGGGAACCATGTCCTTACCCTTAGTCTTAGCTATTGACCCTTTAATGATCCTTGCCCCGTTTCATCTTCCCAATTTTTCTACCCCTCCCCTTACTATAAAAAAAAAAACCATCAATAAGGAGTTAGAGAGACTTGCCGAGAGTGCACTTTAGATTCTGGTCTGGAGATTGTCAGTTCCCCCATTTTCCATTTTATATGGTGTCTAAGGAACTTAAAGAGTTTCGTATGCTCATAATGGGTCAATTATCATATGCTATCTATACATATGGGCAGTCCGGTCTCTCTTTATGCTTTGTGAGTGATTATCATCCTTTCGGGGGTTTTTCTTAATTATTTAAATTAATGGGAGTTAATGAATCATGGTGACTGAAAGTCAAACATTTATGATTGCCGGTCTTGGGGCTTTGTAGAAACACTGCCTGTTGAGCATGGGTATTCCAAGGGTACTAGGTGTCTGTAGTATGTGTATATAATTATGAGTGTATGTGTCTTTATGTTTCCGTACGTGTTGTCAATGTTAAGTGTTAGTAACAAAGGGGGGGCGGAATTATATAATTACAGAATGCTGCCTGATATATATATATATATATATATGTTTATAGGGATAGATCCATATTGTCTTTGACACGATTCAGGATATAGGAATTATTTATTTAGTATGTATTTTGAGGGTTATTGCCCTGGCCATGTGATAATTATGTGATTTACAGGATATTATATGTAACGAATTATGGGGGCAAAATAAAAGTTGTTATTGTTAAATTACAGCAGAGTTTCATTGCAAGTCCCGTCATACTGGACCCAGCGCATTTTTGGCTTCTCTAGGCTCTGGCCTAGTTTTAAATAACTTGTGGCTTCTCTTTAAAAAAAAAAATATAAATACAAAAAAAAATTTGTTTATATACAGCATAAAAAGGAAAGAGGGGTTACATATTGAGGCTGATAATAATAAACACTTACCTGTTGTGAGAATCAGCGTACTAGTAATAGCTGATGAATATAGTAATGAATGCATAAACTATTTAACTGAGACAGAAACTACTGGTGGAGACTTAACCACAAATACGGATGTAGACATGGCTTATGATAAAATAATAAATGGGGATAACCCTGGGAATTATTATAATGGTATAATGGAAAACACAAATTTATGTGGTTATTATATTAACAATAGTAATGTAATGAATTTAAATAAAAATGAATTGTATATATTCGACATAAGACTAATTTTCGATGATGGTGGTTAGGATAAACAGTGAATGAACATTTAATTATTTGAGTTAATGGTATAATTACTTGGCTTACTTATGTAATGAGGTTTGGTAAACAATGAAATGATATGACGAAAATTTGTAAATAAATGTTTATTGGTGTTAAATGTACTGTGTCAAGGTTATATTGTGGGAATGTACACAATAGTTTTATGTAACAAATGTTTGTAGTAAGGATGAATGGTATAATAATAATAATATTTTATTTTACCAAATAATTAACAGAGGTACTAATGAATTTTATGAATTGAAAGTGTTTATTTAAATCAAAAGTGTTTTGAATAAGGTAATTAAAGTTAAATTGTTTTGATTGGAGTTGGAATTTAAAATGTAAATTTTGGGTAATTGTACAATTACTTTTATCTTGTTATTGTTTAATTTATTTTGTTTACAAAATTCAGCCTTCACTCAACTCGGCCACCATCTTGCGTTCGTACCAACCTAAATAAATTTTGTTACTCACCAGGGTTCTTATAAGCGAACTGGAAGAACAGCATTGGTTATTTGGAATAAAGAACGACCCTACTTGTTTCCCATTAATTAAGTTTTATTTGTTATTATTTCAATTCTTATTTTTCCATCACAAACAAAATATTCTTTTTCCCTCCCTTACCTGTTATGAATTTAACCATAAACAATATCTTGGTTATATGATTATATAAACCTAATGCAAAATAAAAAAATTGTATATAAATTCAAAATAACAAAAATTAAACACAAACTTAAATTTACCTATAGCAAACCAGCCTTCTTTGTATAACATACTTTCCACTCACACACGCACACACAGCCACCCCATGCCTTTAGAGATCTCATTTTTAAAATGTAATAATCACATTGAAATTTTGGTTTTAGCCCTTATTTAAAAGATTGTTCTACCCCCCCCCCATTTTGTTACTTATCTTGAAAATTAGCCCCGAAGACGTCACATTGCTCCACATGCACTACTTATTTTCCATGATTATACATGTCTTTGAAAAACAATTTAACTGTTAATCCACTCTGATTACGGTTTATATTTTGTACTTCACATTTTTACATTTTATACGTGCGGGCAAGACGAAAACTGTGCTCAGCCGGCGGACGAGCGAATGGCTCACGTCCATATTATTTAGATGTTCATGGCCGATTGCCTTTGTTCTCAACGCAAAACGCTGTCGATGCTACATCCACGCCTTACATTCCAAGTGACGTTTTGCACTGACGTCATATGGCGTGACCTCTGACTTACATAATTTATAGGTCATGTAGCTAAAAATAATTGTTCCCCTTGCATCTGGAGTTGACCTTGACACTATTTCACTCACTGCATATTATGTCGTTATAATTTATGAATAACATTTATGTTTATCATTTATTGTTTCCCCAAAAAATATTCTTAAAGGGGCATAAACTCCCGTTACATAATGAACTTAATTTTTTTGTTTTGAAGTGTGTAATAGATGATTGAATAAAGGTAATAATAATTGAAGTTTGATGAAAATGCCTAATTTATTGGCAGTGGAGATTTGAACTCAAAGGTGAAATGTTGGTGTTACCTGTAACATGTATTTTATAGTAAGGTTGTTATGATTTACTTGTATTTTATATAATCAATTTGTAATTTTGGTGGGGAATAGTGTTTTGTATGTATTAGATGTAAGCATATAGTAAGTAGATATTGCTATGTAGACATTGTATTTTCTATAATCAAGTTACAGGGTTATGTGAAATCAAGGTAAATTGTTTGTCAATGTAATTAAATCAATTTGAGGTAACCAAGTACATTCAAAGGTGAAAGATTTGTTGTAATGTAACAATGGGAATGTTTATTATGTAGCATTATGTTTAAGAGTGAACCATAAAGGGTTGAATTGAGTATTATGCAACTGCGTATGAATGTAGAATAGAGATATTTGTATACTACCAAAATAAATAAGCAACCAGTACTTTGAAAACAGTCAACCAGTACTTGTTAATGACATACCAGTATGACTAAGAGGATAAGAATCAGTTGGGGATATGGGATAGTAAAACGCCAGTTGTTGATACTTTAATTGAATGTTTCAGAGTCAGGTGATACTGTGGTGATGTGCCTGTCTGATTTTATGGTGTTGGGATCTCGAGCAGAGAAGTCCAGTAAGTTCGGATAGGTGCAGCCACAGCCACCGGACTAGGGGGGTAAGTACCCATGATTTTCGTAAGGATTTAAAGAGGGTTGCGGCACTATATCCTCACTGATCCTCTTAGGCTTAGGCAATGAGAGTTAGGCAATGCTTCGCCATAAAACCTCTCATTAGGGGGGTATTGTAATGGTACAGAATTGGGTGGTAAAGAATTTTAAAATGTTGTCAATTCATACAGTGTACAACCTCTTGGGAACCCCTGCTTTCACAAAGCTGCATACAATGTTATTGAAAGTTGTTTATGTCTGGGGCTTGCCCGGCTAGACGTATTACGTAACCGCTGGCAACCCAGTCTCTCTGTGAATTACAGAGAAACACGTAATTGCCACAAGGCAGTCTTCATCAGGAGGCCACAGTAGGCAGTCATCGTTAAACCGCTAAAGTAGACAGCAGGGCCGCGCGGTTCTAGTAACTATTAATCTGTGCGAGCGAGTTACGTCGACCGACTAAAAAGAAGAAAAAATGTTACTTAAATTGTTTTAAAATCAGTACAAGAGTGTAATGTGAACAGACATTCAACAACATCAGTCTGAAACAGTGCAGAACATATTTTGGAGTGTCTTGTGAAAATAAGGAATCTGCAGCGGTGGGGAAATAATTGGACTATGGCTCCAGCAAGGATGAGTACCATTTAAAACATTTAAACCTTTAAACATATAAATAAATTAATCAACCACCTTTTAAAATATATCAAATACTAAAAGCGCTCAGTAAAGGGGGTTATGACTATTTAAAAGAAAATGAGAATATGTCCAAGTACTGGCTTGCCTTATTAACATGTAATATAGTTGGATAAGTAATTTTTTGTTTTTGATAATGGTTCAATAGTTAACAGTTAAAAAGAAAGAGTAAGAGAAAGAAAAGTAAAGGAGAACTAGAAATTTTGAAAGAGTAATAAATGAGATGATTATTTAATGAAAACCATGTGTTAGCGTAATTATTTCGCAACTCAAACCCAAATAATCCCTTTGCAACTATTATGTCTATAGGACTCTGGAGGTGAACCCTGAAGGTAAGAAAAAGCCTAAATCTTATAAATTTGTATCAAACTTTATTTGCAATAAAAAACGTAAAGTTTCAATGGCGCCCAAATTTAGGGACGATTTGTATGATTTATTGTAATCATATAAATTAGACCTAACTTGAGTTGCAGAGACGGATTATTTGGGAGTGAGAGCGGTTGTGTAGGTTAGAAAGCATAATCGTATGTAAACACAATAATATACAAAATGGAAAATAAGAATAACAAATCTGACCGACTCGAAAGTTACAAGTGAAGTCAGTAGGTCGCTTAACTCTGATTATGGTCAAGAAAATGTTCTAACTGAATCAGCTGTTGCGAATGATTCAGAGTTGGAGACGACTCCAACCGTAGTAGACGAAAATAATGTAACTGATTTAATTATAATTAGTAACGCGGGAGCAAAATCCACGCCCGTGACAACTAGAATAAAAGAAAGAGAAATGTCAATAGATGATCTATTTAACTTTATAAAAAATAGTTTCAAGGAACAAAAAAGTGATAATGAGGTTAAATTTAATGAAATAAAGAGCGATATCAATAAACGTTTTGATGTAAATGATCATAAATTCGATGTACAAAATGCAAAGTTGAATGAATAGTAATGTAAGTGAACAGAAAACTAAATGTGAAAGTAGTTTTAATGAATTAATTAAACGTTTTGACGAAACGAGAAGTGGGAAAGAGACAGATGTAAATTAAAAGAAAATAAAGAAAGTGACCTAAAAACCAGGTGAGCAGTTTTGATAGGGGAGGTAAAAATGATGACGACACTTTTGATGTTTTCCAAAACAGGTTTTCTGATTTTCAAGACTTTAAAGTGTGTAGTTTTGATAAAAACTTATTATTTAACTTTCTAGGTGAAAAGCACAACTTCCTTTTATCTATATTTTAAATACATTGTAAAAAACTCTGCGAAGGAATTAGCCATGAACACAAAATTATCCACGAGGTTCACTCGCACCAGGCCCAAACACTTGGATCATAGAACAGGAAGACTAATTATTATTTACAGGAACTTTTACATGTATGAGTTGCATGTCTTTAAGTTGAGAATGAATGTTTTATGCTATTGTAATGTAGGTATAAACGTGGGGATTGAATGTTAATATACATAAGACAGAATATCTTAAATATGTAGTCGTTAATTCCGATGCCAGATTTGAAGTATTGATTAAAGACAGTATGTGTATTGAACAGGTCAATGAATTTAAATACCTATGGGTACTAATAACATGAGAAGGCCTAGGGAAACCCAAAATCAAAAAACGAATAAAACAGAGCAGGAAAGTTCTAGGAAGCTCGAACTCTATTTGGTGAGACAAACATATTTTGAGAGCAACAAAGATTCATAGAGGAAAAGCTTTTGTTGAATCAGTTCTGTCTTATGGCTGTGAGGTATGGACGTTGAGCACGGAAATTATATGACAATTGAACGCCAAGGAAATGGATTATCTCCGTAGAAGTGCCAGAGTCTCAAGAAGGGAGAGAACAACCAGCGAGGAGATCAGAAGAAGGATGCATGCAGAAGACACAATTATTAACAGAGTAGAACGAAGAAGCCTACAGTGGTTCAGTCACTTACTCTGAATGGATGAACAGAGATGGCCGAGGAAAATATTTCAGTGGAGGTCCCCCAGCCAGAGGAAAAAGGGGCAGACCTAGACTGTCCTGGTACGAAAACATGAGGAAGGCCATGGAACATCATAACTTGGCAGAAGATGCACAATAGATAGCGGTTAGGTGTGGGTATGCGGCAATAGCCGATGAAAATCCCTTTGAGAGAGTAATGTAGGTATACAGTATATAAAAATTAAAATTCATTAGCAATATGTTATCAGATAAGTGGTAATGAATCAGAAGCTTGGACCCTTACAACAGCAGATATCACCATTTTAAAAAGTGGTTTATGAAACTATTAAATTAAAAGTAATCTATCATTTTTATTAAAAGTAGAGTAATGAAGAACCTAAGAAGGCAAGTCCAAGACAAAACTTATGTAAAATTACAACTTATACTAATTATCAAATTGAGATAAAACTATTGATTCACAGCCACAAGCAAGTTGTGAATAATAGAGTTCAAGAAAAGAAAAATCGAGATGAGATGAATACACATCTAACATCAGCTTAGTTGACAATATGGGAAAATGAAGGAAAGAAGTCGGCCAGTAACTACAATAAATATGTTTTTTGCTGTAGTTTCAGGCACCAAAGATTATTACTATGTATAAAAACATACTATTTATACTTTCATTTTAACTGTTTATTACTTACCGATATTTTGGATCTTCCTAAGGGTACCCAGAGTTCTTTTATAAGCGAGGTCAGAAACAGTGTGAGGTTACGAAATAAGTATTAATACACATTTTGTATGAAGAGAATTATTTCTGTTTAATAATCAAATATTGTGATTTTATAAGTTTGTTCTCCAAATAGATTGTTTTACATGTTTTTCAAAGGTTGTGCAATTCTTGCTTATACATCTTATTTTCTCTGTCTCTCCTATGGCGCTACAGCCCAAGTCGGGCCCTGGCCTCCACCAATCTCCGCCTCCAATCCACTCTATCTACTGCAACCCTCCTCCAGTTTCTTATCCCCATGTCTCTCGCGTCCTCTGCAACGCCATCTTCCCACCTCTTCCTCGGTCTACCTCTAGGTCTCGTTCCCTCCCATGTACCCAGCAAAGCCCTCTTAGGGTTCCTGCCACCCTCCATTCTCATAACATGTCCGGCCCAACACAATCTTTGAATTCTTATAAATTTTGAGACTGGTATCTCTTTATATATTTGATACAGTACATCTTATTTTCTAGACTTACATAATATTACTTACAACTTAGGTAGCCCAGCTGCTCACACTCACATTCACACGATTTAAACCTTACCCCTTGTTTATGTTACACATTTTTTATTTTTTATTATACACTGTCCATTGTCGCGCTTCCAGCCGAACACGTGCTTTTGTCGCCCGATTCCGCGGCCCGTTATTTAATTGTGTTTGTGTACCACTCCGCCGCACCAGTTTATTATATCGTTAATTTCTCGAGTCCCGGTCGGTATTAACGATATTGTTGTTTTGCTCACATCTCGTAAAACTACACCGACCGGGACACCGCCGAAGCTGTAAGCGTCTATTACTTGAGTCGGCTTCTCGTGGACTGCCTATCGTAGACTGACTGAGGCGGGAGGAAACAGTGGTCCACTGCCATCGGATCTCGTCGTCGTTCATAGCTGAATTGCTGTGTTCTATCGACTCTATTCATGATACATAGGGGTTATATCAGCAAAGTGTGTCGACGATCTCTAGGCGCTGCTGGCTTGATGTCACTAAAGGGAGGCGGTCCTTAGCTACGTTTCCTGTAGGTCGGCTGGTTGGTTTCACCCAACGTCGTTTCTGCGCCATTTTTTACAGCGCCGTTTGAGTTTCTTGGTGTCCCTACAGCGCGCATACTTGTTTCACTGCGTGCGTGCGCACTGTCACATTCACGCACAGTTCTGAGAAATAGAGGGTGGTGCATACCTCGGTACGAATTTCACAACGGAATACTGCGTCTTGCCTTTGTTCTGAAACTGTTTTGCACTCAGCATGTGGCCTGTTATAATGGAATTAACTTCCACAATAATTTTTTACGAAACCCCGACAACTGAAATAAAATAAAATACAAATACCCCATAAATGCAATAAATGAAATTACCCAATTTTGACACGTTACAATACCCCCTCAATGAGAATTCTGCTGTCCAAAACAGAAGAAATCTCATTGATAAAACCCCTAAGAGGACCGGTGAGGAACTGGTGCCAACAACCCCCTTTGTTCTTACTCCTCATGGGTACACTACCCCCCTGGCTCGGCGACTATGGGCGCATCTGAACGATATCACTGGACTTCTCTGTAAGAGATCCCAACACCGAAAAATCGAACAGACACGCACCACGGCACACCTCACCTTCTAACATGCTACTCCCCAAAATCCTCAATCCCTGGCTTAGATTATGCCAGATCCTCAGCCGATATGTTTCCCCTTATATGCAGCTGGGCTGCCTTTAGCAGATACTGGGCTCACACACACTCACATTACATGTTATAAATTGAAAACTTCTTTAAAATTTATTTAAGTTGCAACCCATTGGTTGTTTTTTCATGTAAAATCACTTCATAAATTTTGTATAAATTTTAAATTATTCTCTTCACTGGTTTCTGTTTTTATTTAAAATAAATTGATTTAAACATTTCTTATAATTAAGAACATCCTTAACCTACCATGTGAATACTTAGAGTCTAACAATACAAGTCAATACAATAAATCAATAAAAATAAACATGGTTAGTACACAAACAATAAAATAATCAAAGCTTAAAAATATTCATTAGCTGGCAGGCGCAAAATCAAGATTTTTTTTTTCAAAAAAATATTTTCCAAAAAAAATTTTAAAATTCAAAAAAAATTTTAAATTTATTAAAATGTTTCCTTTACATGTAGAGATTTTTTTTAATTTGTTTAAATTGATAAAAAAAACAAAAGTTGAATTAACTTCCCTACTAAACAAGCTTGGTATGTATATGACCTCACTGTCAGCTGATCAAAACTAGGTCAAGTTCAAAAACCTTGACCCACATACGTTATGTACAATTATGTCTGAAAATACACTTAACATCGGTAAAATTCTGTCTTGACACACAAAATATAATAAAATAAAATATTTAAAATAACAAAATATTATAAATAATAAGCAAATTGACATTTAAATTATTCAAATAAACAATTCTTAATTTTACATTATTTCCACATTCTATCCAAATTTTCTCACTGGTTTCAAAATAACAAAAAATTTTATATCTTTATTATAAATCTCTCTCTTTGCCTGACAATCTTATTCTCCATTACAGTGGGTGATTTGAATTATATATTCTCATTTACGGTACTACTTGATCTGTATACACATATAATCTTTCTCCCTTTGACTCTAATACTCATCAACTTTAACTAACATGACACCTATCTCTATCTAAACATCTATCCAACAATCTCTAAACCCAACTTACCTCTGGCACCGCTCATCTTTGTACTAGGATGCGTGTTCCCAACTTGGCTATCTACATACGAACCAATGCCCCTCCAAAATATCGGCAAACACTCCCTTAAACTACTCTATCCCTGCCGCAACGCCATACGCTGCTCACACCTTACCACCTCACCCTTACTACAAAATATCATCAACAAATATATTTATCTACCATTCACATTACGCATCGCTACATATAATCACTAACCACTGTGTCCCTAAATATCTAACACTATTTTTGTGTGTTACCTGTATTTCAAAATTCTTATTCCCTTTAACTCCCATTAACTTTAATTCTACTTAACTCACCTGCCTTATTTCATTATCACCCAAAATCTATCTTTTTACAACATTTCACCTTGATATAACACTAGAAAATTCATTACATTACCCTGGAAATTCATCACTTCTCTCCCTTATAATAACATACCTCAATTTGAACGTATTATCTGTTTAATCATCTACCAATCATTACAGAATCTTGATTTCATAAAATCATTTAACTTCATTCTCAAACTTTCTTTTATACGACCTTAATTAAGTAATTATTTAATTCAATTATTTAACAGTTCACAATTATTTTCATCGCTTAATTAGTCTGTCAAATTTTATAATTATTATTAATTTATACTGGTTAATTGCAAATTTAATTTAACTGATAATTAATGTTATCACTTTCTACTATACATACACATTGTTTACATAACACATAGTACACCATAATGTAGTACACAAATACACTTAACATAATGACATCAACACATAAAAGAATATACAGTCCAACTTATTATTTCTTATCATTAACCACAAATCGTTCCATAAGACAATGCACTTCAAAACCATATTATTCATATAATTAAATGTTCATGAACAATAAACAATAAACAGTTACCCCATATTGTCAAATAATAGTCTAACATATTTGTAACATAGATCATTCTTATTTATATCAAATTTATTATTATTATTATTATTATAATCCCTTACTTCTATGTCATCCATTATCACTTCTGTTGGTTCATATACCTGTTCAATATTGGTCAATTTTGTCCAGTCTCCGTTAGAATTATCTGTTAAAATCAGGTGAGTTATATTATCATTGTTAACCTCATCTACTGCTATCTCAGTTTCACTGTACGGTAAGTACTCATTATTATTATTATTTCTCTCTATGTCTAACCTTTCTACGAATTCTTCATAACTTCTCTTTACTTTAAATATCTCTATTTCTCTCTTTCTCTCTCTCTCATAAAACGTTACGAGTTTTATTAAGTTATTGAAATACTGAATTCTGTCACTTACCTTTACTAAATAAATGTAATTATTTTCCAGGGTGTCGTCTGATGTACTTAGGCAGAGAAACACGACAGGCATTGCAATGACAACCACCTATTTTGCAAGCACAAATAAATGGTACTTTATTTTTTGTAGCATGACAATTTTTTGTTTACCTTTCGGTTTAAATTTATTAAAATATGCCAAAATAACATTCCTAACAATATTTGATTCACCTAGCCATACTATCAAAATTTATTAATAATTTTCGCAATCAGTGTTACCACCCTCGCTACCACTATCGCTAACAATAAATATACCTTTTGTTTACGGTATTTCCCAATTATCAAAAAAAATGTTATTTACTTGATTAAAAATACAAATTTATTTATATCATCCCAGGTAGGCCAAAATGTCCCGCTACACTCAAAACATTTCTCACCATCATACCAAGCTACACTCTCTCTCTCAAAACATGCAGGTGACACTAACTCATCATTATGGCACCACCTATGAAGTGCACAAAAAACCCAGGGAAATTTATTTACAGACATATCGTCTTCCAAATACTCACGTGAAGCCATTTCTTCACCCCCCACTACAACATTACGGGAAAAATCTACCCCCTGCATCCACTCTACCTGTAAATTTTTTCTACTCTCTTTCTCTGATTCATCACACACAAACATCTTATCAACTTCTACTCTTTCTACAATTTCGTTATCAATATCAACATCTACACAATCATTTTCTAACACCATATTTTTATTTGTCTTGTCATTGTTATTACTTGTAAACCCATTATTGAAATTACCATTTCCACTACTACTTACCCTGTCATCTTTGTTCGATTTTAATTTGTCTATGACTTTCTCATTTTCTAATTCTATTTCGCCTAACCGCGTCTCTATTTCACTCAATTTCTTGTCATAAATACAGCCTTGTTCTTGAATTTCTTTTTTCATTTCATTAAAATCATTTTTCTGTTCGCTAAATTTTTCGTCCAGTTTACTAAATTGTTGATTAAAAAGCATTTGCATCATTCTTATTATTTCGTTATTATCTGCCATTTTAAAATTTTATTTAAATATTTCTTTCAAAAAATGTTTTCGTGTAATAAATATTACACATTCATATTATATATAAAATTACTGTACTATTTTCTACCATGTGTAGTTACAACATAACCTTATTTTTACGTCTTTTATATCCTTTCGATTCCCACTCTGTTTCTGAATTCTGGCTTATTTATATAATGATTTTATATAATGTCCATCGTTCGGGCAGCCATTTGTATAAAAACATTCTATTTATACTTTCATTTTAACTGTTTATTACTTACCGATATTTTGGATCTTCCTAAGGGTACCCAGAGTTCTTTTATAAGCGAGGTCAGAAACAGTGTGAGGTTACGAAATAAGTATTAATACACATTTTGTATGAAGAGAATTATTTCTGTTTAATAATCAAATATTGTGATTTTATAAGTTTGTTCTCCAAATAGATTGTTTTACATGTTTTTCAAAGGTTGTGCAATTCTTGCTTATACATCTTATTTTCTAGACTTACATAATATTACTTACAACTTAGGTAGCCCAGCTGCTCACACTCACATTCACACGATTTAAACCTTACCCCTTGTTTATGTTACACATTTTTTATTTTTTATTATACACTGTCCATTGTCGCGCTTCCAGCCGAACACGTGCTTTTGTCGCCCGATTCCGCGGCCCGTTATTTAATTGTGTTTGTGTACCACTCCGCCGCACCAGTTTATTACATCGTTAATTTCTCGAGTCCCGGTTGGTATTAACGATATTGTTGTTTTGCTCACATCTCGTAAAACTACACCGACCGGGACACCGCCGAAGCTGTAAGTGTCTATTACTTGAATCGGCTTCTCGTGGACTGCCTATCGTAGACTGACTGAGGCGGGAGGAAACAGTGGTCCACTGCCATCGGATCTCGTCGTCGTTCATAGCTGAATTGCTGTGTTCTATCGACTCTATTCATGATACATAGGGGTTATATCAGCAAAGTGTGTCGACGATCTCTAGGCGCTGCTGGCTTGATGTCACTAAAGGGAGGTGGTCCTTAGCTACGTTTCCTGTAGGTCGGCTGGTTGGTTTCACCCAACGTCGTTTCTGCGCCATTTTTTACAGCGCCGTTTGAGTTTCTTGGCGTTCCTACAGCGCGCATACTTGTTTCACTGCGTGCGTGCGCACTGTCACATTCACGCACAGTTCTGAGAAATAGAGGGTGGTGCATACCTCGGTACGAATTTCACAACGGAATACTGCGTCTTGCCTTTGTTCTGAAACTGTTTTGCACTCAGCACGTGGCCTGTTATAATGGAATTAACTTGCACAATAATTTTTTACGAAACCCCAACAACTGAAATAAAATAAAATACAAATACCCCATAAATGCAATAAATGAAATTACCCAATTTTGACACGTTACAATTATAGGCATTTTAATGACACACATTCCATTTTGCTGAGAAGAGGATTTGTTTTAGGGATACCACAAAGTAAAGGTTCACAAAAGAACCTCTTCAAGTGGCACCTGCAGTACAGAAACTTCAGTGCACTGGGAACAAGAAAGTCAACAGGTCATTAGCTGTTAAGTAGGCAACTAAACATATTTGAGAGGAGGATCCTCAGGCATATTTTTGGTCCAGTGGAAGAGGGGGTGGAGTCTGGAGGAAAAGATATAATTTAGAGCTTTATAATTTGTATGATGAACCTGATGTGGTCACCTTTATTAAATTAAAAAGATTGGAATGGGCTGGACACATTGTACGTGCTTGTGAAAGCAGAGTTGTTCGGAAGATGTCTGATGCAAAGCGTGAGTGTAAAAGAAAAGTTAGAAGGCAAAAACTGAGATGGATGGACGGGGTGAGTCAGGACATCAGAAATTAGAAACTGGAGGAGTGTGACTAAGAATAGAGAAGAATGGAAATATCTTCTGAAGAAGGCCAGGGGCCACAAAGGGCTGTCAAGCCAATGATGATGATGATGATGATGAAGATTAGTTGTTAAGTAGCTGAAAACTTGACTCTCTGCTGCTGTTAAAGCAAATAAGGTTGTGCAGAAACTGACAGGCTTCAACAAGACACAGACATTAGTGATGAAGTGGCTGCAGAACATGGTAATTATGGCAAACACATGTTATCAACTATAAACACAAAAGCTGAAAACAAAAAATTCGGGGAATTCAATTTTTACCTCACCCTGTAAATTTTGAAAAGGAAGCTCTTGTACTGATAATGTCTTCATGATTCTACAAATAATGTAAAAGCATGGAAAATATCATTTGTTATTCGTGGACTACACAAAAGCTTTTGATATGGTTAACAAAGGTTAAAGATGTAAATTTTAAACAAAAGGCAGATGCCTACACAATATTAGTAAACACGATTAAAAGTTTATATACTAGCTGTAATTTTAGAATCAAAGTAGATAGCAGAATAAGTGAAAAAAGACTGTACTGAAAGGTGTTAAAAAATATACCACAAATTCTTTTCAGAATACACTATAATAGTATAGACACACTATACACACAACGTAATGTGTGCGCAAAGCTTCTGAGACTAAAAACACAAAAGAATAGTCAGAATTACATTAACAATTTTAGATTTTAAGCAACTTGTTTTAGCCAGTTTGAACTAGCCATAATGAATATTAGTTGAATATCTGAAGTAATAAAATTACAAAAGGATATTTACCTTCAGCTGTGAAACTTAGGAATTAAAATAAATGAAATTTTAAAGAAATTGAGATGGCTTACAGGAAAAGATCAACTGGAATTTCCAGGACAGAATGTCAAATAAACCAAGACGAGGACTCGTGCAGGTCAATGAGAATATCTTGAAACATGTCGCAAAAATAATTTACTTGTATAGTAAACAGGTGCATAACATTTTTCTCTCCTGTATGGGAAGAGTGTATTCCACGTTGTCCACCGAACACTGAGAGGCCAACTGAATAATGAATAATTGTGAGAAGCAGTGCCTACTGGCATAGAAGGTTAAAATAATGATTGGGTATTAAGCAGAAGGTTTGTGTCCCTTCTCTCCTACCCAACTGACAAGGCACAATCGACTAGCAATTAATATATATTTATATTTATTATATCATTATATTTATAAATTTTAACGGTGAAGGGTTTGCAAGGATTGGTCAAAAAAGTACAACACAAATTTTAAATTATTTGTGTCAACGTTTCAACAATATTTATTGTCATTCATCAAGACCCGTGAGAAAATATCAAACACAACAGATAAATTAGATGAGTGAATGTGTTTGCGTATGTGAGTGTGTACGTGTGTTTGTGTGAAGGAGTTTAAACGGTTTGTTTTACATCATAAAAAATAATTGCATTATTACATACAGTTTTCCTTAAATAATATGTTTTTCGTACACAGGTCCTGATGATGACAATACATATTGTCGAAATGTCGACTCAAATAATTTAAAATTTGTGTTATACTTTTTTAACAGATCCTTGCAAACTCTTCATCGTTAAAATTCATTGATTTATGGTCACTATGAAATTAAGAATTATATTTATTATCATTATTTTATTCATATAGCATTATATTTATTTACATATATGAGCTCAGTATAAATTACCTTACATTTTAATGTATTGTTCAACTACTATTCTGCATTTACGACAGTAATTTCTGTGCTATAATGTCTACAATATTAGTAGTTCTGTTTATACATTTTATTGTCTTGAAGTACAACTGAATATACAAATGTGATAACCTAACTACAAAAGTAAATTGATTTTTACAGTATTTACCTTAACACATTAAAAAAAAAACTAGCTTTCTGTTCTACTACAAAACATCTTATTCTACAAAACTAATTCTGTCAACAAAGTGATGCACCACATGTGTATCCGATAAAAACCAGACCATACATAAAACATTTTGGAAGTCAATTAAATGCTATAAACCTACAGAAATTGTGCTAATACTAAGCTTTTTATTTATTTCTGTTCAAAGACAGTTTGAACAATTATAGTATAAAATATTCCCTCTACCCTGACTAGACTAGATAAGACTAGATATTTTCTGTTTTGGAAACAGGAATTACCACGTAAAACTTATGTATTTTTGGTTGGCATAGCTGCCTGTAAAACCCTGTCCATTCTACGAATAATGTCTCTTAAGCGCTTGTCTTCGACTCCTTCAACCACACTATACATCTTCATATTTTTCACAGTCTGAACAGATACATCGTCTTCATCGTCATCATCATCATTGTTGCTAACAGGAATTTTGGTTTTTGAGACTGCAGCATATCTTTCGCTACCACTAGACAAGATATCGCTGGCGTTGTACATATTTTCTGCTGCTACTGCCCGCTGCTTACTTTTTTTGTGCAATGAGAAACCCTTAGATTTACCACTTTTCTTTTTATGTCTAACGGCTATGTCAGAACCAATGTTAGATACTACAGGTGTGCTCATATTCGATACTGTAAAAGTACCTTTGTGAGATCTTTCATTATCCAAAAACAATCTATTAATGTCACTCACAGTACTTTGTTCCACTTTGATTCCTAACGTATCTAAAATCATACTTGATTCCATCAATTTCAGTCCGATATCTTTACCTGTAACAGATCTGAAAACAAACCAGACAGTGTTAATTTGATGCATACATAATAAACATAAAAAATCGTTCTTCTGACAAAACCTGTAATAGGGTTGTCACTTTGAAACTACGTTTAGTCTTTGAAACTCATTTTAATAGTTTCAAATAATTAGTTTCTTAAACTACTACCTGAATATATAAGACATTCTGAAAATAAAGATTGCCCTCACACAGAACAGAACATAGTACAGGTCATTCTCTAACATAATGGAATCTACTACAAAGGTAATTCTTCAACATAAAACAAACTAATGAACATGATTATAAAAATTCAAGTATTATTATAATTTAATGCTATGTCACCTAGAACATATGGATGATCAGCATATGCCAAAAAAATCCTAAGAGCACAGGTGTATAAAATCAGAAAAAGGTGTTGACCTAGGATAAGATGGTTGGATGTGCTGGAAGATATCAGAAGAATGGAGGAGTGTAATGGGTCTAAATTTACATAAATATTATTTTCATATTTTATGAATTCTATAACATGTGCAGATGAGGCCCTTTAAAGTGAAACGATTGCCAGTAAATGTTTTCATGACCATATATGGTTATGCAGCAAATCTTGAGTTTATTTGTAGTCAGTGACTAACAAAAAGGAATGTTGTTGACGAAAATCAGTTCGTGGCCAGTTAAAAGGGTGATACCAAGTTCAGCGAAACTTTTCCATACTGAGGACGAGACGTATGGCGGGGAGCGGAGTGAACCAGTTCAAAGACGACACAAACGGAAATTTTTAACACTGAAAGTCAGTCGACCACCATCTTTTGGGCTGTGCAGCAGCAATCATGGGCGTCCACATAAACAGCATAAAACGCAAATTAACAAATGTGAAATTTTAACTAGTATTGGACTTGAGCGTTGATTATGGAAATAATGAATAATAAGTTTGGCCAACAAAATAAGAAGAATGATAATTTGAACACGAGTTTAAATGAATTTAAAACTGACATGAAGTCAGAAAATAATAATTTGAACACAAGTTTAAGTGAATTTAAAACTGAAATGAAGTCAGATAATGATAATTTGAACACGAATTTGAATGACTTCAAAACTGAAATGAATAATAAACTTGACAAGCAAGACGAGAAATTAGGAGACATGAATAACGAATTCGTGAATATAAGAAGCGAAATAGAAATGAGTAAATTAAGTATGAATAACCAATTTAAAAGTATAAGTGAGAGTTTTAATGGAGTGAGTGAGAAGTTCGTTGAAATAAATAATAAACTAGAGAAACAGAGTGAGACTATTGCGAGAGTGACAGGTGAAATGACTATAACGATAAATAAAATACAAACCGAGGTAAAAAATGATATAAAAATAATTAGTGAAAAGCAGGATGAGAAACTGCCAGAGACGGACAAAAAATTTGATGCGTTAACTAATAAATTTAACGATAAATTTAAAAAACAAAATGACAAAATTGAAAGTAATGTTCAAGGTGTGATTGATGAATGTGAACGGATTAAAAAAGCAAATAAGCTACAAGAGAGTGTGAATAGTGAATTCAAAAGTAATATTGAACAACTTGATACAATTAAAACTAGTGTAACTAATTTGAAAAATAAAAACACAGAACATGAACAAGAAATAATTCTAGCAATTAATCAAAGACTAACCAATATGTGTGAGAGAGTGACCGTTGATGTTGAATTAGGTTATTTCAGTAATGAGGGTAAGGGAGTGAACCCCATACAATTTTTAAATTCCATAAAAAGTTTCAATAAATATAACAAAGAAAGTTGGGAAATAAAATTAGTACAGATTTTGAAATATTTTAAAGGGGATGGTAAAATTTGGGCGGACGCTCATAATGATAATTGAGCTGACTTTGATCAATTTGAACGAGCGTTTAAAAATAAATATTGGTCAGAGGAAAAAAAACAAGAGGTTTACGTAGCACATTAATGGGATGGGGTAGTTTTAATATCAAACATATGAGCATTACGGCGTATGTGACGCGACTATATAGCCAGGTTAAATATTTGGAACCACCAGTGCCTCTTTCATCTTTTATAAGGTATGTTAATAAACATTTACCTAAAGATATACGATCAACAATTAGAACCCAGGAGCTTACTGATGTAGCTGAGTTAGAGAAAATATTAGAAGCTTACCAGAGTATGAAAGAAGAAGAAGACAATAAGTATCAATTTAGAGATAGAGTCGAGGCCAATAAATACTGAACTAAGACAACCAGACTATTTTATTAGACATGATAATAATATGAGTAGATCAGAGGGGGGTGCATGGTTATGTCCACACCCTAATTGTAGAGCTAGCGACTATAATAGTTCTCGAGATCAGTGTTATAGATGTCGGGGTCCTAGGGGTGATAGACCGATTAAGGGAATGTGAATATTAATTTAGTAGGATTACGTATCCGGGATATCAGTAATGCCGAATTTTGTATAACGCCAAAGCAAGGATGGGGGAGAAAGAAAAGAAAAAAGTGTTCACCCCTTCCGCTTCAGTCCTTGTGGAGGCAACTGGGCGCTACAGTCCAGGGGGGAGGGGTAATAGTGTGTGTGGAAGAAGGAATTTAAAATAAATTCATAATTTAATAAATTATAATAAATTATGTGATGATGGAGAAGGTCGTTACTAGGTTGTTCGTAACGAGTGTACTAATAATATTAAATATTAAAATGAGTTACATCAATAATGTAGAGATGTAATTGATTTTCTGATGTAAATGAATGATGTGTTTACAAGGAGTATTTTATTTTGATGTATTAAGGAGTAATATGAAGATGCTTAACCATTGTTAAGTACGTAACTTGTTCTGATGTTGATTTAACGTGTTTTAATCTATATAAGGAGTTTGTTAATTTTGAAATGTGAATTATATAATGGAAGGTATTTATACGTTGTAACGGAAATGTTTATTTAAATTTTGATGGGAATCAGAGCGATCATTTTGAATTTTGGGGTAAGAGTTAACGAGAGAAGGTTATACAGAATGTTTGTATGGAATTCTTATAATGTATTATACTTAGACTAAGTATTCATCCATGTGTAGGATCTATAAAAAAAAAAACTCAGTACTTCTTAACGCAAACCAACACAGCTAAGGGGAACCAGATCAGTTAGGGATATGTTATTATACCAAGCCACTGTTTAATATTTTTTGATTTCATGTTTCAGTGTCTGGTGATGCTGTGGCGGCGGTCCTGTGCTGGCCTGCACGCCAGAGCAGGAGTGTCATGTGCCTGTCTGGCCTTGCGGTGTTGAGATCTCGAGAGAGAAGTCCAGTAAGGTCATTCAGGTGTGGTCACAGTCACTGGACCAGGGGTAAGTTAACCACTATTTTTAATAAAACGTAAGGGGGTTGTGGCGACATATCTTGGCTGATCCCTTTAGAAAGTATGAGAGTATCGGTGAGAGCTTTTATGCTTCGGCATAAAACCTCTCATTGGGGGGTATTGTAATGGCTCTAAATTTACATAAATATTATTTTCATATTTTATGAATTCTATAACATGTGCAGATGAGGCCCTTTAAGGTGAAACGATTGCCAGTAAATGTTTTCATGACCATATATGGTTATGCAGCAAATCTCGAGTTTATTTGTAGTCAGTGACTAACAACAAAGGAATGTTGTTGACGAAAATCAGTTCGTGGCGTTAAAAGGGTGATACTAAGTTCAACGAAACTTTTCCATACTGAGGAATAAACAGCATAAAACGCAAATTAACAAATGTGAAATTTTAACTAGTATTGGACATTAAAAAATATAAATAATGTATTAATCAGTGATCAATAAAACTAAACAAACAGTTCGGCCGTAAGATATAAAAGTGAAAACAACAAAAAGTGCACGCAACAGGAGACGTCTCGTAGGAACCATACGCACCATGAAAGGGAAATAGACATTTCAGCAATAATTAAATACTGGCTTTTCACTAAATTTTAAAGTTGAGCTCAACAAAAACCTAAACGTATGTAAATGTGTGATTGTGTGAGTGAAGAATATGCATATAGGCCTAACAAGAAGTGTTGAGTTTGCTAATCTTTAATATACGTATTCGTATTTTGATGTAATAGTTGTTGGAAATCAGTTTTACGCCTTAAGGCGGAATAAGTGTGTTCATGATCTTTTTTTATATTATCAAAAGAAAATAAATAATGTTATATTTTTCTTGATATACGCATTTTGTTATTTGTATTTGCCCACTGTTCTCTGCCGAAGTACACTAAACGAATTCCTGGATTAAACCTTACAGATAAAATCAATACAAAATTAATAAATAATTACTGAATAATACTTCAGGAGTTACACACATATGGATATGGAAAGGAGACATTTGTTGTATAATTTAAATATTGTTTTGTAATTAAATACGTTTTAAGTTATTTAATTAAATTAATATAGAAATTAATATATTAATTAATATAGAAACCTAACGCTTCTGATAATGACCATGTACCATCAAAAGTTAGATTTAAAGATTACATAAAGTCAGTTTTATTAGAATTATTTATATTATTACTATACTTATTATTATTAACATTACACTGGCCAAATGTTTTATTTATTTCATTTACACTAGCCAAATATTCCTATCTAGGTTTAATATACATTGCTGAGTTTACAGCTTGGCTATGCATTGGAGCTATGCATGATCTCTGACGTCATGTGACTCAGGAATTCGACTCTTCACACCTCATCCTAGCAGTACAGTTGGTAGACATAGCAACATATTGTGAAGTTACCTTCTTTGGTAAACTAAATAATTATTATTTATGAACATGGAATTATCAGACTTTATTAATTTGCATAAATTATCTTGTCACCGGAATCACACTTGTTTCGCTCAGTTACATGCATTAGGCTTTGGGTCCAGAATTTCGTTAAGCAGACAGGGGCAGTGGTTATAGGGTACTGAAATAATGAGGTACACACATTAGTATAACTAACTTGATTGTATTTATCAAATTTTGTGGTAGCTTGATACATAACTATTCATTAATAATTGTAGACTTTTAAAATGGCGGCGATCTCATTCCGCACTTGACCTCTGTTCAAGGTTAAGTACGTAAAGTTATTATTTGGTTACCATTATTTCTTTCAATTCAATTACTGCTAGCATTTAAAAGATTTCCTGTTTTCTTTATATTTTAATGACACTAACTATCTGTGTAACTCACAAACCAACGCCTCATGTTATATTTAAGTTGATCAACGTAATCACACACTCTGTCACTCTCTCTCTTTCTCTCTTACTGAAATTTTACACATGTTTGGTTCAGATATGAATGAGCTCATTAAATAAACTTCTAAATTTAGAAAATAATTCGAATAGGGTCTTTCCTGTAATTGATGTGGTGTAGATTCCTCTCCATGGCGATGTTGGCAGAAGGTCGGCCGAATTTCGTGCTGTTTTGTCCACTGATTCTAATTGAAATTCATTTTTAAATTATTCACTGACTCGAGTATGGTTACTGTTAAACTTTGATGAATAGCTATTGCATTTTGTTTACTAAATATTACATATTTGGCAAAATTTTGCCCACTGCACTGTGGCGAGCGTATATGGCTCGATGGCTGCTGATGCTGAACTGGGCGGAAGCCGGCACAATTAGTATGCAAATTTGTTGCGCCTGACGTCATTGTCTATTGTTCTTTTCGCTTCCGCCTGGTTAATACGTAATGGTTCTTTATCTCGTCATTGTTTTGGTGACGATTTATTACAGTGGACCAATAGAAAGTCAGTATTGTCAGTTTTTAGCGCCTAACACTGCCATTATCGTTGTTTCAATTTGCTCGTACGCCTCTGACCTTGGATCGGCTCTCCACCGGTGAATTTACATATTATTTGGGACTTGGGTCAAAACTAACCTTGCCTGATTCAACGTTATGATTACAATAAAATTTACAATAAAAACACCCTTACATCCCATTATTCCGATACAGACAATTTGGTACTGTTACAAAATCACATATCACCAGTATGAAATCAATGAATTTTTAAATCATAATGACACCAACTTTTCAAGACAGCATACAGTGTATTACATGTACCAGCCTGCAACTTGTTATCATCAGGTTGTAACAGGACAAAAGCCTGTTTTCATAGTTATGGTACAAGAGGTATTATTTTATTGTATTTTGCACACATGTGCATGGGTAGGACAATTTTCCCTTTGTTTAACAAAAACGACGCAGTTACATCGGTGCGGGGCGATTCCAAGGCCAAGGGCGTACGTGCGAAAGAACACACATTCGATGGTTGCATGAGTCGACACAAGCTCTTAATATAATTTTCATTGGTCAACAATGCGAGGCGTCATTAAAAATATGAATGACGTAACAACAATAACGCAAAACCAGGGCGTTTCCTACTTTGAGACAAAAAGACAATGACGTCGACGCACACACACTTACGCAAAATGTGCATTGCATCCGCCCCAGTCTTCATCCATCAGTAAGAGCGTTAACACGTTCATTAGTGTGCTGGCAAGTTAACGCCAGCAAAACAGTGTTAAACTTATAAAAAATGTAATTCAACAATATAATTAACAAGTGAACAGTTATAAAATGGAATAAATTAAACTCAGTGCACTAAAAAACAGACAGACTGTAATTAGGCCGAACATCTGCCAACAAGCATGGGAATCGCCTGAGGAGCAACCATTACCACATCAGTACAGGGAAGTCCAAAATTCAAAATTTATAACAATTATAATTGAGCTCAATTTACTCTGAATAATCAAACATGTACCGATAACCAATGTATGTCATGCAAAAGTGAGTGTGTGAATGTAAAAGGATGCCGGTATCTGAACCTTACTTATAGGTGTTGGTTTGTGTTTGTTTCCGCAAAACTAGCAAAGGTAATAAATACCTATAAAATAGATACTGCAGTATAATAAAATAATCTCGCATAAAGGTAGTTTAAAAGATAATTGGTATTAAAATGAGATATGAGTGTACAGTGAAGGCGGAAGCAGTAGCGACGCCATTTTGTTAATTGTTATTCCAGTTGGGAGATGATTCCATTTTGTTTCATAAAGAAATAATTTTTTAAAATGAGAAATAATAAAAATAAGTTGATTTGCAATCATATTGAATGTTAGTACTTTCATTTCAAGACCCAACTCAGTCTCTATTTGCGCTTAATGCGAACTCTGGACCCAACAAGAAACAAATATAGTTACGCTGACATGTACATGGACAATTATGGTAAGTACCAGAATTATCGTATGAATACCATAATAAATAAATACACAAACATAAGTAATAAATGCGTTTGTTAACAAATGTCGCCCAGAACTAGGAACTTGATTGTTTATAAATTTGTTTGTTAACAAGGTTAGTTCTTATACTAAATACTGTGACTAATTTGCTTCCCGAATGTAAATTCAGTATTATGTATTACAATTTTAAACACTTATCAGACCAGTGCTGATATATGCTTCAGAAGCCTGGACAATAACAAAAAGTAGTGAGACTTCTAGGTTACTTTGAAAAACGGATTCTAAGAACAATATTTAGAGGAGTACAAGACAATGGAATATGGCGCAAGCACTATAATTATGAACTATACCATCTTTACAAAGAGCTGGACATTGTCAGTATAATCAAAATATACAGGCTAAGATGGGTTGGACACATAGAAAGAATACGGAAGAACAGCCTAAGAAACATATCTTCTACCAGAAACCACTGGGTAGTAGAGTAAGGGAATGACCCCGAAGTAGATTCAAAGATCAGATAGAGAAGGACCTCAGAAAGCTGAACATAAGATACTGGAAAGCCAGGCACACAATAGGGAAGAATGGAGTTGACTCTTGGAGCAGGAGACAACCACCAAGGGCTGTAGAACCACAGCTGATGCTGATGTATTACAATTTTGGTTTCTTTTGCTGACTACTTACTATTCCTAAAAAATCTTTTTAAAGTTTAGGTAACTAATTACTATTAATGAGCAGCTGTTCTTTTTTTTTGTATTTTGAGTCTCGATTTTCAAAATTTACAAATTTATTTTTGTGTGAGTGAAAGTAATCTGTAGTTTTAAAAAAAGTCAAATGAAGGTAAAGAGGTCCAAGGGCAGTGTAAGAAGATAATAAGAAATGCCATCGATTTTATATCAGGAACAGCATGGATTACAAAATGTTTAATAGATCTGCAAAAAGTTTACAATCTTCTGTAAAAGTGGTACCTGATGTATATCCATATTGTCATAAAGAGTTCAACATGGCTGTTTTTGACGTATATTTAAAATGTCTTATATCACTGAAGTGAGGAAGCCTAGTCTTAGGAAACTAATGTTCAAAACTAAAGACAGAACATTAGAACATTTTTAGACAGAAATACACTTCAAATAAATTTTTAAAATCAGATGGGTTTTAGATGGAAACACCTGCAAACAAATAGATCCATTTTCTCAATTTTGACTCAAGACAAAGTATAGTAGATTTAAAATGTTAAATTTAAAACAAATTCGAAAATACAGGGAAGTAGACCAGTCAACTGTCTACACCAATGAAACAGTTAGCGGCAGCCTTATCAGCATACCTTTTACAACCTTAGTCATAACGATAATACAGGGAAGTAGACCAGTCAATGTCTACACCAATAAAACAGTTAGCGGCAACCTCAGCAGCATACCTTTTACAACCTTAGTCACAATGATAATACAGGGAAGTAGACCAGTCAACTGTCTACACCAATGAAACAGTTAGCGGCAGCCTCAGCAGCATACCTTTTACAACCTTAGTCACAACGATAATACAGGGAAGTAGACCAGTCAACTGTCTACACCAATGAAACAGTTAGCGGCAGCCTCAGCAGCATACCTTTTACAACCTTAGTCACAACGATAATACAGGGAAGTAGACCAGTCAACTGTCTACACCAATGAAACAGTTAGCGGCAGCCTTAGCAGCATACCTTTTACAACCTTAATCACAATGTTTACAACCTTAGTCACAACAAAAATACAGGGGAGTAGACCAGTCAACTGTCTACACCAATAAAACAGTGAGCGGCACCCTTAGCAGCATACCTTTTACAACCTTAGTCACAACGTTTACAACCTTAGTCACAACGAAAGTACAGGGAAGTAGACCAGTCAACTGTCTACACCAATGAAACAGTTAGCGGCAGCCTCAGCAGCATACCTTTTACAACCTTAGTCACAATGATAATACAGGGAAGTAAACCAGTCAACTGTCTACACCAATGAAACAGTTAGCGGCAGCCTCAGCAGCATACCTTTTACAACCTTAGTCACAACGAAAATACAGGGAAGTAGACCAGTCAACTGTCTACACCAATGAAACAGTTAGCGGCAGCCTCAGCAGCATACCTTTTACAACCTTAGTCACAACGATAATACAGGGAAGTAGACCAGTCAACTGTCTACACCAATGAAACAGTTAGCGGCAGCCTCACCAGCATACCTTTTACAACCTTAGTCACAATGATAATACAGGGAAGTAGACCAGTCAACTGTCTACACCAATGAAACAGTTAGCGGCAGCCTCAGCAGCATACCTTTTACAACCTTAGTCACAACATTTACAACCTTAGTCACAACGAAAATACAGGGAAGTAGACCAGTCAACTGTGTACACCAATGAAACAGTTAGCGGCAGCTTCAGCAGCATACCTTTCACAACCTTAGTCACAACGTTTACAACCTTAGTCATAACGAAAATACAGGGAAGTAGACCAGTCAACTGTCTACACCAATGAAACAGTTGGCAGCCTTATCAGCATACCTTTTACAACCTTAGTCACAACGATAATACAGGGAAGTAGACCAGTCAACTGTCTACACCAATGAAACAGTTAGCGGCAGCCTCAGCAGCATACCTTTTACAACCTTAGTCACAACGATAATACAGGGAAGTAGACCAGTCAACTGTCTACACCAATGAAACAGTTAGCGTCAGCCTTAGCAGCATACCTTTTACAACTTTAGTCACAACGTTTACAACCTTAGTCACAACGAAAATACAGGGAAGTAGACCAGTCAACTGTCTACACCAATGAAACAGTTAGCTGCAGCATACCTTTTACAACCTTAGTCACAACGAAAATACAGGGAAGTAGACCAGTCAACTGTCTACATCAATGAAACAGTTAGCGGCAGCCTTAGCAGCATACCTTTTACAACCTTAGTCACAAAGTTTTTAGTCATATGCACGCAAGAAGTCATGTGCTATATTGTTAACTTTGCACATCCATAAGATTCCCACTGTGTGTAAACTTTCTTAAAAAATGTACGAGAGATTGAATTCCCAACAGTCCTTCAACACACACATACACACTAATGGTCAATAACTGACAAAATGACTGTGAAAATGTACAAATCATACCTGTCATAACCAATCAGTATAATCTGTGCACACGATCCAGGAGCGTAGCTAGAAACAGCAGCCATGTGTTCATGTGGATGATAGTGAACAGCACCACAGCCGGCAGGAAGCAGCGACATGTACATAGCGAGCTGTGTTGACGTGTTACTATCCCATGCACACAATGTTCCATCTTCACTGCACGCAAACACCATTCCACCACATGGTGTCAAACAAGATCCGCTCTGCAGCCTTTCATTCACACATCCCTGAAAATTTTAAATATCTTACAAATATTGAAAATAATTATGCAGACAATAAATAATGTAGACATTTATATTTTTAGTAACATATTGATAAGTGGGGAAAGTAAGCTCTGCTTTTTTTCTATTATGCTTAACATGGATAAAATTTTAATCAGTAATTCCTTCCATTTTCAATTTAAGTTCACTGCAAAATTTACTAACCAATTAATACAATCTGCTACTGGAATGCAGTCATTTATTAAACACCTGTTACTTAACTTTGGTTCTGCAGGCCCAATTTTAACGATAAAACTTGAAAAGAATAGACTTAAAATTCCTTAACAGACACAACTATACAAACTGCACACCTCTAAATTTTTCTGAGAGACATAATAGTACATAGTTGTGTTTAAAATCACGAAAAGCAAAAGCCATATATTTCTACTTCCCATTCAATACAGCAGAACGCTGTAGAGTTTACAAGTTTGTAACTAGACTACAGGAAAATTGATTTTTATTCATCCATACTTGTATCATACAATCTCTGTAGCATTCAATGCAATTTGTATCATACAATCTTTAGTTGTATTCATTCGGTATGATAATTTTTAGTACAAAATAATATAAACAAAAGTTATGTTTACTTTGTGTATACAGAATCTAGTGAATGTTCAGAAAAAATTACAAAAAATTAGAAAATCAGGGGAATAATGTGGTACTTTCATTTAGCTTACTTGGTGCAAAAGTAATCAGGTCAGTTGGCTACTAGCACAGGGTTAAAACTAACATTTTAAGTAAGCAAATTAGAAGTTAACATTCACCAGATCAATCGGATAAGCACATACAGATGACTTCAAAGCAAACATATGGCAGACCTTCATAAACAGCTTTAATAGTCAAAGAGAATTGAAAAAATTGAAAAAGAGCCAGAACAGTCTTCCACGACTCCTGAAGCCATTTATGACAGAACAATATTTCAAACTAGCACTGTTTTTATTTTGCAAACAATAACTTTGATAAATATGTCAGCTGTCCTTGTAATAAGTTTTTATAATGAGGCTGTGTACCCTCTAACTTATCGACATAACTAATAATTGTTGAGGAACAAACTTTCTATCTTTCTATACGCCCCATATTCCACTTACCCATATTCCGTTAAACTTACCTTTTATATAAAAACTCCCCAGAAGATTCCAAACTCGCTAACAAGGTCGCCACGATGTTTTAAGGATATGCATCGAAACCATAATACTTACACTTACTTAATTTTGATCATGTAATGCCCTTATACCAGAAGATTCACAAGTTTCATTTAAACGAATTCTCGATGCAGAACTCAGATTATGGGTGTAACGTAATAATTATTCTAACACATATATTTGTTTTTTGTTAAATCAATAAACTTTTATTTTTTATCAAATTTAAAATACAGAATCTAGTGAATGTTCAGAAAAATTAGAAAATCAGGGGAATAATTTTTTTTTCTTTTGCTTTCTTTATAAAATGTTATTGCCTTATCTCTCTATGATATATTTACTTATATTACACAAACAAACCAATACTTTTACCTTTAACGTTTTTCCCTTATTTCCTCACACACACTCTCACATGCTAAATACAGATTTTCTTTTACCCACCGTTTATTTAAAGAGCTCTTTTTACCAATAGTTTTAATTTCACTTTTAATTTCCTGTTTTACTCATCCGCACGTGCTGTTCACCATTGTTCATCCATACTTTCACTTTCGCACTGTATTGTCCAACTCTCTTCTTTATTCCACTATTTACATTTACAACGAAAACTGTTAATATAGCAGAATCACGGTTTACTGTTACTTTTAAATACTTTTGGGGCAGTATCAACTGCACTGTTTGACAAAAGGCAACTGGGCGAACCTCGTGCGCGCTTGGTTGCATGCATGCCAAGCATTAGGCGTTGGTCGCGCGGTCTCAACTCGTTCTGTGATTGGTTGGTTTAAAATGATCTGGAAGCTGGGCCAGTGAATTCTGCAATTTTTTGCCGCCTGATGAAATTAACGTGTTACCTTCGCTTTTTCTGTAATTCACAGATGCTACGAACTGTATGTAGTTACGTAATATGTCTGGACTAGCCGACTCCAGACAAAACACAGACGTGGTGTTTTGTAATAATATTGTATGTAGTTGGTTAAAACGGGGTACTCCAAAGGTGCACACTGACTGCTTTTCAAATTATTTTCAATTATTAAAATTTATTCCCGTCCTTGATCTGTCGCGTTACATAATCTAAAAACTGAACATTTGAAATCTTATAACATAGAAATTTATACATCACAGTGATATAAACATAATCAAAGTTGTAAACATGTCTTTTCTGGATCATATTCAAAATTTTCTGACAAATGCCTCACCTTAACTGAATTACAGAAAAGTCACTTTTCACCATATCATTCTTCAGCTTCATCACATGTACAATGACTGTTACATACTACGGACTATTCAGAAAGTAAGTTCCGATAGGGTACTAAAGGAAACTAAGAATATATTTATAAAACATTTTTATTGCTATTTGAAGTACACACCTTAAACAACTTTTCTATACAGTTTCCATCATTCTTGAAACAATTATCTTAGCAAGGCACCAGGCGTTGTATATCTTCGTCACAGAAATTTCCCACCTATGATTTGAACCGTGTATTAACAGCTTGTTTGACATCACTGGTCACCAATGAAAGATTTCTCATGCTTGAAAAGGGATATTTGCTTGGTATGATGATCAAATTGTTGCTAGCCAAACTTTGTGAGGAGATGTTGTGTTGCAGCAGCAGTGTGTGTGCAGTGCCACGATTCATCACAATGTCCCGTGTAAGCATCCTATGTTGCTTACTCTGGATAGGACTAAGCAAAAAAGTTGTATCCATCTTGGTACCACTGAATCGCTCACTGCTTCTTATCCACAAATATCACACATCTGATGGTGAATTTCAATTGTTTTAATGCCTTTCGCATTCAAGAACCGAATCACATACCTACTTTCACACATGGCGGGTGTTTCGAATTTCTTCGACATTATAAACATGTCCAACGAAGCTTACACAGTGCACAGTTGTTTGGTGTTGTTGGCTTGCCAACCAATCAACAAACTGGCTGCACATGCACAACAGCATGATGTATGTCGGCAATATTTAAAAACGGAACTTACTTTCTGAATAACCCTTGTATTACATACATAAAGCATATCCAATGTCTAACTTACTAACCAGAAGTTTCAGAATTCATGCAAATATAATAGTACATTAAATATAATTAATTAAAACAAACCATTCTATCACTATTCATATTACCTGAAACCACTGTATAACAGCGCCAGTGGCAATGTCTACCATCCTCAGCAAACTGTCTCGTGAATGCACCAACAGTCTGTTGCCACCAGGATGTGCAATCAAATTGTTGATTATCGTGCCTTTCAGTTCACGTACAGTAATAGCACTCAGCTCCTCTATACTGTAAACACATGTATTGCAACAATATAAATTTTTGCATATTTGCCCAGGGCGGTATGTTTTGTAAATAGTTAGTGTAAAAAGAATAAGACGAACAGTTTTAAACAATTTTGTGCGGGAAAATACAGGCTCTGGCCTGTCGAAAGTGCACCTGCTTCGATAGTTAAAAATACAGTGTTTGTGTATGTGTGTGTGTGTAAGCCAGTTCCGACCTGCATTGAACGAAAAGATGGGGCGATGCATATGGCTGTAATTAGGTTTTAACAGGATTAAAATAAACTAATTAATACGTTTTAAACCTGTGAACAAAGACTTACCCCAATTATAAACACACCATTACATTCTTAATGGAATTCGTAAAGGAATTTTTAACGAGTATGGTGACATAAAATATTGCAAAAATGTGCAATAATAAAGACGCTATTAATTTAATATTAATTACTAGTGTAATTAAATAGTAATTAATATGTGTGGTATATGTGAGTGACCAGAAAAAAATTACGCAAACAATGATATTGCTCATGCTACGAGTATGTTTATGTAATCGAGATAATGAACCAAAAAGTGACTGTAAGAAAAAGGACGCTTTGCACGAAACTGACAATATCTAACATGTCAAAAATAGGCCTGGACCTGTCAGATCGCCGTCCAGTATAAATACCACTGGCAATTTTGGGCGATCACACACTCTGACTTAAGAAATCTTCACACAACATCACGCTGCCGGTTTGCTGATCGGCCAAGAACACACACACACACCAAGACGTAAGGAGGAACTCTGGAGCATCAACAACTACAACAACCCGTAGAGACACAGATCACAGCATCAGCATAATCTTCATCATCATCATCATCATCATCATCATCATCATAATACTCTCAGGATTCTGGACACACACACACACACACACACACACACACACACACACACACACCGGTAACGGCAGATGTACGCAGGTGATAACAAACAATTATGAAAAGAGCTCTTAAAAAGAACTGACCTATGAACAGTAAATAATTAAAGTTTAAAGTTAAATAGTAGTTAAATAAGAGAATTTAATTTAACAAGAAAATTTAGAAAAGAAATACCAATCTTTTGTTGTATTTTTGGGTGTGTCAGTAGAAATAAATAATAGATTGGAGAAGTAAATATTATATTATTTTTATTTTGTTTATAACAACAATAAATTTATTCTTGAGTCTTAATATTATTTTGTTTGTAAATGAGTTGTTATTATTATTATTTAAAATTTGAGTTAATTTCAGACTCACAAAAACAAAAAGGATTTAAATAACTTGGTTAACATGTTTGTTTAGCTAGGTTACATTATATTTGTGAAGCTTATAAAAGTGAATATTGTAAATTCTTCTGGTTTTTCTTCTCCTTTAGAAATAGCCACACGTTGCTGGCGTCAATTTGTAAATTCACATCTTACATATCTCTTTTTATCTGTTATTTGTCACTGAATTTAATCTACTACTTGTTCGTTAAATGATTTTTAAGTTAATAATTAATTATTTAACTGGTTATAATTAATTATCTTGTTTAAATAATTGTTGTTTATTCTTTTTGAGTAATTATCTGGTTGTAATCCCCGTATATTTTGAATATAAACAGTTTTGTAGACCTCTTGAAGTTTGTTCGCACTCCCGTTGAATTATGTCGTCTGTGTATGTTAGTGTGTAGTTTAGACATTTCTCCGATAGCCGCTAGGCGGTGTTCCCTGGTTTCTAAAGTCGTTCGCGATTGGTAGAAAATGATGCCATGGTGACGTAATTCTATTTATAGCCATGACATAATTGTATTGGAACCATCAATGTCGTTTTTGTTATTATTTCATTGTATTTATTCGAAATTCACAAAATTTATGATGCTAACATTTATATCTCAGTTATTACAAGTACAAATTAGGTTCTATTATTAGCATTGTAAAGCTTGTTTATTCTCTTTATTTTGACATGTCTTGGTGACAGTTTGGTCATAGTTTTCATTAACAATTCTTTATTCTAAACTAAATAATGCATTGTTTACAGGCATCGTCTGCTAAACGTTGCAGATCCGACTATTAACTTTTTCTTATTATTCGTTTAATTACCCTTAATTTCTAATTTGAACATGATTATTTGATTGAAAAGAACACATTGTTATATATAAATGCTGTATCCAGCTGAACAATATTAATTATTAGTATACATTTGTTGATTTTCTATCATAAACTTCCATATTTAACTATTCTTATTTCAATATTTTTTTCTTATTTCTTATTCTTATAACATCACTCATGTAGTGGTGCTTTACATTCTTTTTGTCATTATTATTATTTTACTTCCCTATGCTTAGTAGGGTCTCTACCTGATTCTTACTTTTATGACTTAATTGTGTCATTCTTGGTTTGTTATCATTCCTTTACAATATTTTGTTCCTTGACTAATATTACATTTCTTTACATATTTTAACTTCTTTTAACGTTACCTAGATACATTCAGTGGTTACATTGAATTTTGTCTTTAATTCATTTTATTATCATAACATATATTATTGGTTTTCTTATTATCTTTTATAGTTTATGATTAATCATAGTATCGTTCTTTATATTTGTCCTTTTAAATCAGTACTTTGACATGGATCAGCTAATGTGCTGTTTCTATTTACAATACATGATACAAATATCATTCATGTCATCTCTTATCTTATTTATTTCATCTGACTTTATTCCTTAAAGGTTTTATTAAGCTCACTTAACAGTCTATTTGGGAAACTTGTCTTGTCAATTCGTCTTTGTCAATCTGTTTGTTTATGTTGTAGTGTCATATTATGCAGATAGTGGATTTACCACTGTTCACTTGAATTTCTTCTCTCCTTTCATTCTTTAATGGTTTATTATATTAACTGTTACATTCTTCCTGGTTCCTCATTTATATTTATTTTAGTATCATTCACCCTTCTGGTGTTTATTATTATTATGGAACGTTTTGTGACGTTACAATATTGATTTGTCTAATATTTGAAACTTTAATATTTGAATATTTTTATATTAATTAATAAATCATAGAATGATAATTTTGAAATGGATTTAAATGATTATTTCATGTCAACATCTCACTCCTCTTTAAAAATTATTAAATTATTGTGCAACTACATATACTTGACGCAACGAGAAAAAAAATCCTGCGACCTGGCCAGTGTAAAACACTTTATAGTTGCGTTGAGTACATGGTAATGTATTTGTGTAATTGTGTATAATACTTGTAACATTGCATAATAAATTGGCGTGCCCAAAGTGGGGCCCGATATTCAATGTGCCATAATAAATTGGTGTGCCCGATATATGTTAATTATCATATGTTCAGAATTAATAAGTGTATTGTTATTATTGTTATTAAGGTTATTAAATTGTAATTGTAATATTGTTGTGTATTTCACAACTGGCGCTCAACAAAAATAAAAGAGGAGAGAAATTGTTGGTGTGAGATAATTTATAATAATAATAAACATAAATAAACAATATTAAATAAAAACCAATCGAGTCGTGGTTTACCAATAATAATTAATAATTAAACGAATTTAAATTTAACAAAATGGCTACACCGCAGAAAGGATTTGATATTGAGGCTATGTTGAAAAGTCTCCAGGAACAAATGCAAAAGAGTAGTGAAGAATCGAAAGCCGAATTCAAAGAACTAAAGAGGTCTAATAAAGAATTTAAAGCTGAATTGGCAAAAAATAATGAACAAATACAAAAGAATAGCGAAGAATTAGCGAAAAATAAAGACAAAGTTAAAGCCGAATTTAAAGAGTTTAAAGAACAGTTGACTATAAAACTCGAAGGAATTAATACAAAAATTGAAATATTAGAAACTAGAGTAGAACAGTCACTAAACGAACAAGTTTTAAAGATTGAGAATAGGTTTAAAGAAAACAGAATGGTCGAAAGACGTAAAAGAAAGTATTAAGCAATTAGCTGAACACTGGAATGATAAGTTTAGAGTTTCAAAGCAAGAACAATATGAAAGGATAAAAACAGTTAGTGAACAAATCCGGGAAAACATTAATAAAACGCAGGAATTAGAAGTCAGAACGACAACGTTGGAAACTGCTGTAGTAGAGTCTGCAAAATCTACCAAGGACTACTCAGGTGAAATGAACACACTTAAGGAAGATCTGCGTGGAGAAGTAGAACGTCTGAGAACGGAGGTCAAGAGACGACCGGCACAGATGATGATGTATCCAACACAGATAGAGGAACGGACCAAACTAATATTCAAAGGTTTGAAAACAGAAAACCCAGTTGAATTTTTATTAAATTGTGAACGGGAAATGGGATTAATAGGTAACAATATAACTGATAAAGAAAAAATTGACTTTGTTAGTAAGTATTTTCAAGATTGTGCTGCACGATGGTATACTATTGTCAAGAGATAATTCAGCTACATATGAACAATTTAAAGAATAGTTTGAAGGCCGCTAATGGAATATTCACACACAAAGACAAGTACAAGACCAATCAGAATATGGTAAATATCAACATAATGGTAGATTTACCTTAGAGGAGTGTCATTTAACTTGTAGAAAGAAGTAAACATCTTAGACCCACGTTTACACAACACAAATTGGTACTTAAATTAGCACACCACTTCCACAGAGATATTAGATTAGCTATTCACACGCAAGGAATTAAAACTATTGAAGATTTTTAATTTTATTCACACAGTCCGAACACATGTTTCATACCGATTACAGAAACAAAACTAATGTCCAAGACGAGAGAAGGTATGCTGAGAACATAGGGGGGAGAGAGTTTAGAAGAGAAGAGCCCAAGGTAGAGAATAAAACAGAGGGAAGTAATACGAAGGGTGGGTACACTTGGCCGAATTCGAATAAAAGATTTAACAAGCCATATACACGAAATGTACAAATCATAGGTCAGAAGCCAACACAGGATATGCCGTCTACTTCAAAGAATAGTTGACTGTCACGTGAAGTAAAAATGAACAGCCTATTTCCACCTGATTTGTACGCCGACATAACAGAACTGCATACAACTGCAAGACATGTGAACAAATGTAATTACTGCCCAACTGTTACTGTGTACATCAACAACTGTAAAGTGCAGGCATTGATCGACATAGGAAGCGAAATATCTGTTGTTAGTAAGACATGGCTACACAGCAACAAACAATATTTTAAATTGACACCCACTCTACCTGTTAATAAACTTTACATAACCACTGCTAATCGTATCAGGGAATGAGTTAAGCAACAAATATCTGCGAATATAATGTGGGAATGTACAATATGAATTACCTATGTTAGTAGTAAATAAACTAGTCCAACACTGTATATTAGGAATAGATGCTTTAAATAAAATGAAGACTGTAATAAATATAGCAGATCAAACGATGACGTTGTTAACTAAAAAACTTATGTCACTTTATTTAGAATAAATGTCCCGTTACAATGTACACTCTGAATAATGTCACACAAAATATTAAATTGAATACAACCGAAGAGGATCAGTCGTCAAATATAAATGAACTGGTAACTATCTCCACGCCTTCAGTAACCTATGCGCATGATAAACATCGTAGTGAAGAAAACAATGGTGAACACCAAGGGATAGAATAAATAGACATGCTAATTAAAGAGTATACAGACATATTTAGCGAAATGCCCAAACAAACAAACGTATATGAACATCGCATCAAAGTCACAGATCCGTCAAAATTCATGAGGAGGACGTATCCAATTCCAATTAAGTATGAGGAGCAAGTCGAGAAAGAAATCAGAAGAATGCTGGATACTGATGTCATAGAACGATCGAACAGTAACTTCTTAAACCCGTTGGTTGTGGTGAAAAAGAAGAATGATGAAATTCGACTATGTGTGGACATGAGGAATTTGAATAGCGTCGTAGAAAAGGATTTTGACTGTGCACCCATGGCAGATGAGTTGTTCACAAAGTGCGAAGGAGCTAAGTATTTATCTAAACTCGATTTAACCTCTAGTTTTTGGCAGATTCCCATTAGAGAAAGCGATAGAAAATATACTGCATTTCTGTATAAAAGTAAATGCTACCAGCATAAGGTAGTACCTTTTGGTCTAAGTACAAGCCTAGCAGCCATAGTAAAAGTTTAGAAATTGCATTAGGTCTGGAAGTAGAACCTTACACCATGATTTTTGTTGATGACATATTGGTCATATCGAAAACGTTAGAACATATAATCAATTTACGCACTATTTTTGAGAAGTTTCGACATGCTCGCATCTCATTAAATTTAGATAAATGTGAATTCATGCGATTGTCTATAAAATGTTTGGGTCATATTGTATCTGAGGAAGGTATACAACCAGATCCATGCAAAATAAGCAGTATCACTGAGTTCCCAATACCAAGAAATGTGAAAGGGTTAAGAGCATTCCTTGATCTAACGGGATACTATAGACGATTTTCATCATTATATGCAGAAGAAATCAAACCACTATTGGAGCTTACAAAGAAGAAAGTGAAGTGGAAGTGGAAACAACATCACACCAATGCACTCAACAAGGTTAAGGCACTGTTTGTGGAAAATATTATGCTACACCATCCACAACGTGAAGGAAAGTACGTCATCTACTCGGACGCCAGCGACTATGCAATAGGGAGCGTACTCTATCAAGAAGATGCAAAAGGAGAACTTCAAGTGATCGCCTATGCAAGCAGAGTGTTCAAAGGTGCCGAGAAACATTACTGTACTTCGGAGAAGGAAATATTGGCCATCGTATATGCATTGAAACAATTCCGCTATTACATATATGGAACGCACTTTGAAATCACACTGATCACCAAGCTCTATCATTCTTACTGAGGTGCAGAATCACAAATTCGAGACTGATGAGATGGATTCTGGCCATAGAAGAATATTCTTTTACCATTAAATACTGTAGACGAATCGACAACAAGACAGCACACTAAGTCGATATGTCACAGAGAAGAAGAAGAGACTCATTTCTCCAATGATAAAGATTTGAAATTACTGCATATCCAGTATAAAGCAAATGACGAAGTAAAACAGCTACTCCAGAGCTTAGCAAGAGAGCACGATAAAGATCCAAAGCTTCAGCAATTAAAACAACAACCGTCGCACGATAAGTATGCAGTTAAAAATAGCATACTATTTAAGTTAATGGACCAAGACTGGAAAGTAATGTTATCACCAGAAATGTTACAACAGTTAATTACACCATGTCACGAAAGTCTAGCCCATGCGTCAGCATTAAAATGTTACTGGACTTTGAGAGAAGATTTCACCATCAATAATATGTATAGGAGGATTAAAACCGTCTTAAAAAGGTTTCATGATTGCCAGACCGCTAACATCCAAATTTACATACCTATGTATCTATGCAAAGCATCAGAGCAAAGGAGAAAGGGGAGTTGTTAGCTCTGGACTTCTTGGGTCCGCTGCCACGATCAAGTTGGGGTGTTAGGCACATTCTTGTATGTGTAGATGTGTTTACCAAGGCTGTCCAGTTATACGCTATTATGTGACGCACCATAAAGACTGTTCTGAAGATACTACTGCAAAGGTATGGACCCACATATGGTCACGTAAAGAAGATAATTACGGATAAAGCCAAACAATTTAGGAATAAGCTATGGTCTGAAACGTTACCGCAGCAAGGAATAAAACACCAATTAGGCATCCTCAGGGTAACCTTGCCGAATGTGTTAATAAAGAGTTGGGCAAGTATATGCGTATATATTGTCATGATCAGCATAAAAAATGGGCTGAATACTTGTCGTTCTTTGAGAAATCTATTAATGAAAATTATAGTGAAGCTACTGGATACCTACCAATTGAATTGGGAGAAGGGCAGAAACCAACTAGATTTTGGAAGAATTTTGTTAGTAAACCTGAAAATCAGAATCTACCTATACCCATGAGTCAAAAATTAGATAATGCAAGAAATATGATAAAAGATAAGGGTATGAAGAGGGTAGAGAGATTCAATCGAACACACAAGTTAGTGGAATTTAAAGTTGGAGATATGGTATTGATACGAAGTAATCCAGTAAGGAAGAGAATAGACAACACCGTCAAAAAGTTTTTTAGATTATACAAAGGTCCCTATGTTCTGCAAACAAGACGGGGAGTACAAAGCTTTATAGTATATGGCATGGAAAGACAAAAAGAAATTGGCAAATATCATGCTTCATCGATGAGGAAATATTTCCAGTAGAAAAAAAAATAACTGGTGTAGTATAATTGCAGGAACGCATATAGAGGGAGAGAGGGAAACAGAGTGAGAAAAATAAGCCAAACACAGCAAGTGTGTGTCTCGACGTATAACAATAGAAAACAGGATGTGAGTACTGTTTGTATAGGGGGGGAAGGAATTTGTCAAACGCCGCAAAAGGGTTTGTTCTTACATACCGATAAAAATATTTACTTTTATAAGGCATTTTAAAAAGCAATTGTAATGTAGATAATAAGATGTAATTGTAATTATAAGGTACACATATATATTTGTGTAAATAAAATTTGAACAACAGTCAAATTTTATTTAAACCCACCTGGGGAACAATACATATTTTTGCATATTTACCCACGGCAGTATGTTTTGTAAATAGTTAGTGTAAAAAGAATAAGACGAACCACAAAGAGTGTTTGCTGAGGACCTACTAGTTCATCTAGCTTCTACCGCAGAGTAGTCAGTAACAGACTGATCACTATTAATAAAGACTTCATTTTGAGTAGTTACTGTAGGTATGTTTAGATAGTGGGACGTTAACTCCTGTGTGGTTAAGACAAGGTCACATGTCTAGCCATTATGTGTTCTTTTCTTATTCTCTCTGTCTTTGCGTTTTCTCAACAATAACAACACACAATTACATATAACAAAACCTGTAGTTTTTTTAAATCTGAATTCAAGTCAAAACCAAGTCCTATGCAATATTCACACAACCTAAATGTGGTGTTAAAGGCCTGATCTCCCTCAATAGTACTACGCTCATAGAGAAAAGTATCTAGATAACCTGTGTACACTGTCATGGCTGGCTCAAATAGAAGGCGGAAATATTAAACGTGGCAACACTGGAAGAATCTGATATTTGAGGTCAACTAGATGATATCTTAATTTACGTATTTCAATAATCAAATCGCGTAATTTCTATCTGCCGGTTAATAGCAGTTTTATAACTGTTTTTTGCAAATTAAAACTTTATTATGTAAAATACTGTTCTATTATTTAAGAAACAATAATTAACTCATCCCTATGACACGAATTCAATAATTCGAACAAAATTAATTCATTAGGCCTAATACTAATTAACTAATTTTTCTTCAACTTAAACGTATAGTACAAAATGCACAAAGATGTATAATTTAGACTTAGCTATAAATAGTCCTACTCATGATTTTAGTAATGCTATGAAATTAAATGAAATTATAACATGTTCACTTTAGCTATTTTATTACACTATGCTTACAGGCCTCAGACGCAACGTTGCCAAGTTTAATATTCTGGCCTTCTACTAGAGCCGTCCTTGACACAGCATGTTAATTACAATTTATTTATGACAGAAATGGTGGAGGTTATGAAGAAGACTAAAGACAAGTAAAACAATTTCTGAATGTGATGTAGTTGTTGACTCTATACCCACCCAACTAAACTACTCTATGGGAGATACAATAAACTTACCAGTCGTCCACAATCTTCCACATGATAATCACACCAAGACTGTCACCACAAATAATAACATCACCGTCCGCACTAAAACACAGTGCTGTGATGAAACCAGTGTGTCCTCTTGCTTCGTACAGCAGCTTCTGTTGGCACCACAGCCTTATAACACCATCATAACATCCAGTCACTTCTGTCTGTGCTTTGAGCTTACTGGCAAAGTCTGCACAGTAAACAAATGAAGGATGAGGCAGTACCTACAACAAAGACACGTCTCTATCAAATGAAAATACTTCAGAAAAAATCAATATATATCTCAGTGAGTTTTTCAGAGTAATATTGCATAGTAATACGTTTCAAGTGCAGTGTCATGTATTATCAACAGTATTGCAACAGACTTTATCACTATTCTTGGTCCAAACAGTAATTTAATAAAACCACTTATGAACAACACGAACACGCTTTGATGTCTTAAAGAAAACATTTGAAGATGTAAACATAGAAAATGCAATATGTTTAGCACAGAGAAGACTTACATGAATTGGTGTAGAAGTCTTTTGCTTTATATTCCAGATGCAGACTGTACAATCAGCTGATGCAGATATCAGGAAACGGTCATCTTTTGACCATCGCATGCTATACACAACACCTTAGAATGAAAAAAAAATGAAAATTATCACATATGAAAATGAATATATGAATCAATTAACTTATTCATTGTACATGTTTCAATATATTTTCTGGTGTCTATTCCAGATAATAAATATTTAAATATTATTATATACACCCACCAAAACAGTAAAGTTTCAATTTTTTAAATTATTGAATAAGGCCTTTTCGAAATTATTATAATTTCATCATCAGTTCACACTATAAAATGTTATTGAATTATTTTATAAATAACATTTTATAGTGTGAACTGATGATGAAATTATAATAATTTCGAAAAGGCCTTATTCAATAATTTAAAAAATTGAAACTTTACTGATTTTGGTGGATGTATATAATAATATTATAACAAATCAGTGGCGTAATGTTTAGTAAAATAAATATTTAAATGTTAACACTGAATTCTTTCAATTTTCAAATACTGACATTTACATATTCATGGAATAACATCGGTGCCTCCTGGCTGTGAATACCGCATGGCATGGCTGGCAGCGCGTTGTACTAGCCATGCGACCGTCCTACTAAACACAAAAGCCGCACAGTATGCCTTGGTCCTTTACGGACTGTTTAGTAGAGGTTATTACATACTCACGGAATTTGGTATTTGATCCTTACAGAAACACTTTAAATAATTATTAGATTACAAAACAATTAGATTTTTGACTTTTAGTCAAAACTAACAGATAACTAAGTGTTAATGTGTAATAATAAATAACAATGTGTATTATACACCAGACTTAATACTAAAGAAAAATTCAATAATTATATAACCCATACAAATATACCCATGTGGTGAAAAGATTATAAGTTTAGAAAACCTCTCCCACAAAATGGACTAAAAAAAAGGTGTCACATATAAAAATCAGTCAAACAACACGTGGCGAACAACATTCTCCAGGCTGTCTTTATTACAAGCAGCTCTCTTCAGCATCCAGCTGCACCTCTCATTTATTTCAGCATTCTATATCTTCTTGTCTCTTTGCATTCCAATTTTATCTTTAACACTACAGATATGAGTTATCTTACTCTTTCAAGTCCAGAGTCCTGAGTTTTTAATGGTATTTTTTTTTAAATTCACAGAAAGTACCATACTTCCAAAATTACATAAAAACAAAACTTTTGTGGCCCTTGCCAAAAAAGTTATATCATTTGAATTCGTCAATGAAGTTTGAAAAAAAAAAAAAAAAAAAATAGAAAATAGCTACATGTAAACTCACCCACTTTCTTCCAAACCATACCCACCTTTATAATACTTACTCCGCGATCTATTCTTCGTCCTTATCTTACACTTCATCAGCATATTACAGGGTCGCCAACGTATTTTGAGGTTAAAATACGTAAACCATTTCACTCTTTGCATTAAATAACACTTGCATAATTTAAATACTTTAGTTCCCTGGACTCAGAAGATCCTATAGGCTTGTTTAGGCAAGATTTTGACGCTGGAAACAGGTTAGGTTTCGGCGCAATAATTTATACTGAACACGTGGTCATGTTGACACTGAAATTTGCATTTTATTTGCAGTTAGAAATTAAAATATTGCTAATTTTATTCACCCTGTGATTAACAAATCACTCAACAGTGAACACACATAATTATTATTTGAACAAAACTAACTTGCTTAATTCTATTAAGGCGAACCAGTACCTCGCTTTCTCTCTCTCTCTCTCTCTCTCTCTCTCTCTCTCTCTCTCTCTCTCTCTCTCTCTCTCTCTCTCTCTCTCTCTCTCTCTCTCTCTCTCTCTCTCTCTCTCTCTCTCTCTCTCTCTCTCTTAAAACCCCCCTAAATTTGAGATCTCATTATTATCTGAATGGAGAATTTTAATACTGGGTAAATAGTTATTAACTGTTGTTTGCTCGACCTAGTTTTGATAGTACTTAGCTGTAGAAGTTATGCCAAATATTGTGTCATTACTCACTCAGTTCACTTTTGCTCCAACACTCACAAAAACTGTTCAAAACTGTTAATTAATTTTGCCAATTGCTTTTACACTTGAAGAGATTTATTTACCACTGTTATATATTCATTTTCACACCTTTTGTAGGCCTACACTGATTTTTGTCTGCGGACTTGGTTCAACACCACCGTACGGCGTTTTGATGTTGTTCGAACTGGGCGAATAGTGATCGGTGATCATATACCATACGGGCTGGTCATGTGGTTCCCTTCGCTCCCCGCTACCCCTCTCATCTGGATCCATCGAAGAATCTAGATGATTTTAAAAGTCAGAACTGTGTTTCATTACTAAAAAACACGTGTTCATTTCGTGATACTATCGTGACGTCAGACGGGACACAAAATTCCTTACCTTATAAGGTTCGGTTATTTAGTTTTGAGATGGCAATGCCTACGTCATATTGGCTGATTCATACCATTCAGATTCCTAAAGTCGTATTTTACTCTGGGTTACATTGATCGTATTATCGCATGATATTAAAATGATTCTACCCCTTTTGTACCGTTACAATACCCCCCCTCAATGAGAGGTTTTATGTGGAAACATAAAAACTCTCATTGACAAAACCTAAGAAGATCAGCTCGGATATGACGCCATGACCCTCCCTTATTGTTTTATTAAAATCATGGGTTACGCACCCCCCTGATCCAGTAACTGCGGCCACACCTGCATGACTTTACTGGACTTCCTACCTTAGGATCCCAACACCATAAAGCCAGACAGGCACTAGACGCCCCTGCCTTGACGCGCTGGCCAGCACAGGGTCGCCACCGCAGTACCACCAGACTCTGAAACAATCAAAGAAAACATTACTAAATGGCCATTCACTATTCCATATACTTAACTGATTTGGTCTCCTCTTAGCCATACTGGTTTGCCTTTTTCGAACTACTGGCCTTTTATCTTATCTATCTAAATGAACAAATAATATTGTTTGGATATATAGATGTCCTTAACATAATACAATACATTTTCTTCCTAACATCTAACATTAACATACTCTTGAAAGTTATAATTCAAACTCAAAAAAAAACATTCATCAATTCAATTTCCTCTTACTTTTCTACTTAAACATCTCATTTTATATCTCAATTTCCTCATTATTAATGCAGATTACTACTGCGATCTTTATGCAATACAAAACCGGGTTATATAAAACAGCAAATTATGCAATACAACAAGTACAGTCAACAAAATGTGTATTTCAACACTGTATTATTAATCGTGTTATTGTGATTTAATCGTCACTCTTCTCTACTTTTTTATTCATTTTAAACTCCTCCACTCACATCATTTCATAATATCCCCCCTTCTAAATCCCTTAACCCCTGATACCCCGCGTTACAAACGTGTAAGTGACCTCAAGGACTTTCACCTCTTTTGGTATTACACAAACTCGCATAAATGAAGTTTCTCCCTTGTAGCATGTAACGTTGCCACCACCCATCCACTACTCTATTGCCCCCCCAATGCTGGACTGTCTCGCCCAGTTGCTTCCACAAGGACTGAAGCGGCTGGGGTAAACATTTTTTTCTTTTATTTTCCCCTATTATGGTCAATATAAGCACAACAGGATGGTCAATATGAAATACAACCGGTGGAATGACAACCATAACCCACCGAGTTACAACCCGTCAAATAACAACCCCCAAAGTAACAACCAATATAACCCAAACCGGAATGTTAATAATAACCAATATAGGGGTAATCGCCCGGACTAAAACCAGGTTAATCAACCGTATAGAGGGAATAACATGAATAACAATCCCATCAACAATAATTACCGGGGAAATGGACCAAACTAACGTCCTAACGGCCACCCCAATAACAGTAATTACCACAGTAATAATTACGACCTGAATTACCAGTATAATAGGGGAAACGGGAATAACTGAACCAGAGATGATCGGCGACAGGTCAACTTTATCAATGGAAGGAGTCAGCCAAACCAGAGGAGGCACTGCCCGAATACACCGGCAAACTCCTGGTATAATCCATCAACCTCAAGTAATGATCAATTTCAAGGAAATAGGACCACTGAAGCGTCAGGAAACAATATGAATATTCGACCAGAGCCCGTAAATGAACCAGCGACGAACCAGTCAGATAATCGGGCCAACACCGGACCACAAGATTTAAACTAACAAGGTCAGTGAGAACCAAGGAACGCCCTTCACACGACCAATCACTTGGGTTACTAAGACAAATGACGTGACGAAACCATCATAAAATTATAACTATTGTCTCAAATAATTATTTAAAAAACATAAGAGAAGAACTCCTGGAAGAAGAGGACAACCAGCTGCCAAGAATCAACAATGAAATAGTTCACATACAGGCCACAGTAAATGGAATGATAACCATTATCATGATAGACACAGGGTCAAACATCTTCCTAATAAACCAGACCGAGCTAGAACGGATCCAAGCTAACTGCAAACTACCAATACCCACGTTGCCGATTAATAACATAATCATAATAGGAGCAACAGGAAAACAAAACAAAACTGTAAGAAAGCAAGTCTCACTGGAATTAAACAGCCAGAACTTGACTATACCAATTGTTTTCCTGGTAGCGAGTGGACTACCATTCAATATGCTTATAGGGTGCGACGTGTTACGACAACACTCGGCCATAATAAACCTACAACAAGGGATAGTGTTTTTAACATCTGAAGGAGGAATATGGTCAGCAAAAATAGTAAACTGCAACCCTACACCGACAGCATTGAACCAAGACCCAGTCTTAAAGAATTATTATTGTAGAAACCATGAACCAGCCATGATTTTAAATGATGAAGAGGACAATAGTGAATTGTGGGAGAAGAAACTCGAGGAGATTAGAATATTTCAAAGAAACAGGCCAAACCAGGAAATAAGCAAAACACAAGTCGAAAATTTAATAAAAAATATCAAAAGTATCAACACGTTTTCTCCAACACTCCAGGCAAGGTCAAGGGATATCAGTGTAAAATCAATTTCCGGGAACCAGTGGACTTTCATAGAAAATCTTACCCTATTGCATACTCCCTTAAAAACGAAGTCAGAGCGGAGATTAATTGAATGATGGAGGAGGACATCATTGAGTATAGCCAATCTCAATACACAAGTCCTATCGTAGCTATACCCAAAAAGAGTGGTAAAGTCAGGATCTGTTTAGACGCCCGGGAAATAAATAAAATGATCATTAATGACCGGACTTCGCCTGGGGAAATTGAAGAAATTTTGAAAAAATTCTACGGAATAAAATACATCAGTACATGGGATACCGTATGTGGGTACTGGCAGGTAGAGCTGCACCCACACAGTAGACAGTATATGGCTTTCATTTTCGACGGGAGGAATTATCAATTTAAGAGGTTACCTTTCGGCCTCATCAACTCCGTCGCAGTGTTTGTAAAGTGCATGGACCAAGTCCTAGGTCAAGAGGCTCTGCAATTCACAACTATATATGTGGACGGCCTACTGATAACATCATCAGACTGGGACGAACACTGTCCCCGAATAGAACAAGTACTGAATAAACTCTCCGACAACAATGTAACTCTGAAGCTAAATAAATCCAAGTTTATAGCGGAAGAAGTAAAATTCCTGGGATTTAACCTAACAGACCAGGGAATATCTCCATCCCAAGAAAAGGTAGAAGCCATCCAGAAATTCCCTACCCCAAAAAATAAGAAGCAGTTGCAATCCTTCCTGGGTATTTGCAACTACTACTATAAATTTCAGAATAACTACTCCCATTTGACTGCCAAATTTTCAAAACAACTCTCATCTAAGGACAAGTGGACCTGGGGAACTGAACAGGATGCGGTACTAACACTCATAAAGCAAAAATTTTTAGAAACAGTGATGCTGCATCATCCCAACTTTGAGCAACCCTTCTATCTGAATTGCGACGCCAGTGAAGTCAGTCTGGGCACTGAACTGTATCAAGAGGATAAAGAAGGACACCACCTGGTCATCAGCTTTGCCAGCAGAGTGTTAAATAGTTGTGAACGTAACTACAACGTTACGGAAAAAGAGTTGTTAAGTATAGTGTTTGAGTGCGGAAAATTTAGAACATATATCCTAGGATACCATATCACAGTCAGAAGCGACCATAAATCGATATCATTTCTTAAACAATGTAAATTCAGTCATGGTAGACTCACCCGTTGGGTCCTCGCTCTGCAGGAGTACCACATCACATGGGAATATATTCCAGGCAGGAAGAACGTAGCGGCTGACACATTATCCAGAATAAATGTTGACAATCAGACATTTGAAGGAGAAAAGGAGAAAATCGCCAAGGTGTATTATATGTTGAAGGATAGGAAGGACCTGGAAGAAATAGTAAATGAGATCGTACAGCAGCAGAAACAAGATACCAAATTAGCAAACATACGAAGGAGAGTGATGGAATCCGAAGAGACTATTAACAGATTTTATTGCCTACACAAAGATGTATTGTTCATCAAAACAAAAAAGAATCATGGAACTTGGAAGCTAGTAGTTCCAACATCTCTAGAAAATAAATTAATTAAGGACTACCATGTCAGATACTTTAAAAATAGTCAAAGCTTTGGATTAAAGGTATAACACGAAAAGTGATTAAAAATATCAAAACATGCATTATATGCCAAATGGTTAAAACCAATAATGAGAGAAAGGATGGAATGATGATACCCATCACATCAAATAATAAACTTGAAAAAGTGTTTCTTGATATACGTGGACCATTCCCACGTAGCGGAGGGAGGCATAGATTCAAGTTCATTGTGATTCTATTTGACCATTACACCAAATTATACGCTATAAACAGAGCAACCACAAAGAAAACCTTGGAAATAATTAAAAACAAATACTTACCTGAAGTTGGAAAACCATATACAATAATAACCGACCATGGAACACAGTTTAAAGGAAGAAGATGGAGAGAGAAACTATTGGAAATAAATATAAAAACATACAAAATGTCCATATACCACCCAAGCAGTAATCCCACTGAAAGAGTATTGAGAGAGGTGGGACGCATTTTGAGAACATACTGTCATGATAAACAGAGAGAATGGTAAAAATATTTAATATCAACAGAAGAATTTTTAAACATAAGTTACCACCATTTCATTGAAAACACCCCATATTCTATGATGTTTGGAAGAAAGCCACATCGAGAGATACAGGATTTGATAGACTTTCCAACCAACCCAGAAGACCCGTGTGAAGAAAATAAATACTACAACAGAATCATGGAGAAGATAGAAAAACAAAAAACAAAATATTCACAGAACCAGACAAAAGTAATTAACTATCACTTAGGAGAAAAAGTCTTAATAAAAAATCGTGAACTACTTAGTACATTCGAAGATATAGCCAAGAAACTATTATTGTTATACGTAGGACCTTATGTCATAACAAAAGACAATGGCAACAATACGTATGAAGTAAGCAATCCAATAACTAAAAAGATCAAAGGAGTATATAACCAAGTTTCCATCAAGAAGTTCTACGAGGAAGGATGAACAATCATAAAAATCAAAATTACAAAATTCAAAAAATATCAAATAATAAATAAATATATTTACCTTTTCCTGTCTCGTGACCACATGTATTAACGCAATGATATTATTTACGCGTTTCGATACTATGTATCGTCATCAGAATATACAGTATATTAAAATATAATCACTCACAGAGGTCGTTAAAATTTAAAACATTAAAATCACCATATCGAAACCAAATAAGTATTTATACGAAGCGAGTGCGCACTCGACGAAAGCCGGCCGGACACTGATTGATATCAGTTACAGATAAATTTTAGTGCTGTGTCATATAATGGATTCAACTTGAAATGCAAGTGGTCGTTTAATATAAAATTGCGGTAGTATTTGTCATTATGTGCTCTATATATTTCAAATTCCTCACGTGCATTTAAATAAGTGCCTTTACCACAGACATTGTAAGGGTTTCAAATTGGTGTCAAAGCTTATATAATTATGGTTCTCCTGTATAAGATGACGAGCATAGTTAGACTTTATACAAGACTTTATAAAATATGTAAGATCACCTTACGCTATTATTTAGAAAACGTATGAGGTAAAATAAAAAATAAACTACATGAGATAAGAGATAAAATAAAGGAATAAACTACAAAATTCCTAATTAGTAAGTACAACCAACTTACACTAATATTTATAAAATATGTGAGATAAAATAAACTATACAAACGAAGTGAAAACAAGAATTAATAATACGAGAGAATTAGAAAGGAGACCAATTAAAGATAGACAAATATAGAACCAAGCACGAACTGCTAAGACAAATACATAAAAGTGTAAAGAATATAGAATATTCAGAGAAAGTAAAAAGAACTGGTACAAGAAAAAAATATAAAGCAAATATACAGCAAGTGGCTAAAAAAATAAGGGGTAATCAACAAAGAAGAAGAAAAGAAAAGATGTCTAAAATAATTAAAATGATCATAAGAAGAAAAGAAAAACAAACTAATTAAGGTTTAGAACTAATGAAATTAACAACTAAATAAATAAAAACAATCAACTGTGTGAGTATATAACAGAATAGAGCAACAAAGGTACAGCGGAAGGAAGAATGAGTAGAAAAAAGTTAAAATGATCTAAAGAACCATGAAGTGGACAATCCCCAAAATATTATTATTAATGAAAGTCACAAGATGACAAAAAAGTATTTAAGATTGACTGAGAATAGGTCCAGCAATCAATTAACTGAGCAGAGATGATGTTCCTCTGATCTCAGAAAAAAAGGTAGTAATGGAAGAAACCAGCTACTAAAAGTTAGGGAAATTATATATAACAGGGAGAACGCACTAATGGAAATAATTAAAAACAGATCTAAAAGATAACTAAATAAAAAGGAGTGGCACAAGTAAGAAGAGAAACAAGAAAGAAGAAATAAACAAGAAGAAAACGGAAAAATTATATATAACTGATAATTTCATAAAAAACTATGCTAGTGTTTTACCAAAATGATCAATTTTGATGGAGAGGCATTATGTTACAACACAAAAAGCCACCCCAATACCAGGGAAAAAACTATGAATCAACTATATTAAAATAATGAAAATAAAATGACTATGACGAGACAAATGACTATGACCCAACCCAAGTGATTGACCCAATAAAAGAAAAGAAAATGAGAAGGTATATGAAAAAGACACAAACAAATAATAAAGAAAAGAAAATGAGAAATATTAAACTCAAATGATGATGAAAAAGGCTCAAACAAATAATAAATGTAAACGATAAATATTAAAATCAAATAAAGTAATATCAATTAAAGTACACTAACCAGAGAAAAAGATATTAAATGTTATAAATAACTATATAATGATAAGTGAATCAGAACATGAAACTTGTTAACAGTATAACTAATAATTGTGAATAAAACAATAAAAAAACCCAGAAGTGAGAGATACGTAGGGAGTGAAGGTGATTAAGTGAGTAAAGAGAATTCGATATTAGGGAATAACCACTAGTAACACTCAAGTACAATAAAAAAGTGCAAAGTGCCAGTGTAAACCCAAAACAAATAGAAAACCAGCATATAGGCATAGACACCTAAAATTAGTGATTAACACTATAGTTTAATGGTGAAAAATACCAAAAAATAAGAATGTTATTGTTAGTATAGTTAAAAGTGATAGTAGATTAGGAATACAGTGGTATTCAGGGTAAAAATACCATAATGATTAAAAATGTTATTGTTACAATGGTTAGGTAGAAAGAAATATATAGTAAATGTTAAAAGAAAAATATACTAAATAATATAAGTGCAAAATAAGTAAAACATCCTTGGATCTTAAAATGTTCAAAAGCATAATTAGCAAGATAAAATAAATGGTGTTATAATGTTCTTCACCAAGATAGTTATTTGTTCAATTAAGTTTATAAGAAGGAATATGGCTGAACAAAGTGAACAGACCATAAACCTATTTTTCTGTTATGTTTTATAGGTAATATTAAATTATAGACAAGTTATAAAAAATGGCAATATAGATAAGTAAGGAGATAAATTTTACAAACATAATAATACAGGAACAGAAATTAGAGAATAATAGACAGGCCATGATTTTGTAAAGTAATAAGAACATACAATTATGATAAAACAGCCCAAATTAATTCAAAAGGTAAACAAGTCATAAGTGACACCAAGCAAAACATATGTAAATGTAAAATAATCTTTAATTTGAGTAAAATAAGAAGATATAGCCAATTACTACTTAGGCCTAGAAAATGCCTAACTGTATAAATCCAAAATAAACAAATTGTAAGAAATTAACTATTGTATTAGAAAATCCGGGGCAAGTAACTAGTTAAGTACAATTAGTGAATCATACTAAGATGTCAAAGTTAAATTAAAAACATAAAATAAGAAAGAAATGTAATACATACATAGATAAGAAGACTGAAGAATAATAGTAATCAAAAGATATTTAGTCATTTTGAATTAAAATTCAAATATTATAACAATGGACATAAGATAGGTTCAGCCAATGAGAGACAGACAGTTGCCATAACAACGGAACGTTATTTATTATTATTCCGTTAAAAATTGTTAGTTCATTATTGACGCTCAAGACAGATAGAAGCCAAACCATAGTCGACCAATTTTAATTAAAAACAGTCAAAACTCAATCAAAATTTAATAAAATGAAGACGCAAGAAGTCTGATGAAGAACTAGTCAATTCAACAGAGACCACAGACCAGATTTTCAAATTCTAAATTAATTATTTAATCCACATTATTCGAAAGAAGCCAGGCGTACTCCAATTCATAAATGATGGAAGAAATGATCAAAAGGACACAACCTAACTCGAACTGAGTAACTCTTCACTCGAATTCAACAGTTTGATAAGTATATCTGAAATACCCGAATTTATGGAATAAATTCTTAATAACTTTCTCTCACAACACAAATAACTCTCACTACGAACTGATAATCAAATTTCTTTCAAGGATTAATTGAAAATAAAAAACTAAACTTGTATGAAACCAAAAAATAACCTGGGTATAAATTACGAACTCTTAACACACACTTTTTAACACTTCAGGAACGAATTGTAATTAAATCTAATAGTATATAAGTACCATCAATGTAAGGTAGTGTACTTTATTATCATCTTGTTAATATTTTTTTGTAACCAAAAGAACTCAGATTAAACGAACATTAAGAAAATAAACACAAAATGACAGTAGTAACGTTTAATCAACTTTAGCCAAACTGAGAATAATTGTCTATCTATTGCTGGAGCAACTTTGTTTAATAACCATATATAATTTTGTATTTAATTGAATAACAGATAATTTTACGTTAATAAACTAGTACTGAGTTGTAACCACCATTCTTTATTTCATTGTAAATTGCATTATAAGGTTTGTGTACTTTAGCGACGAGCGAAATTGACGGCCAGCGTTAGACGTCGGCAGCACGGCGAACTACTAACGAGATTCATACGCCCGCCTATTGCGAGGGTAATTTGAATCAGCCAACACCGTCAAGAATGACCGCTCGATTTCGTATTTTTTAATTGTTTTCATAAACGATTTGGCGCCACCAGGGAACGAAATATACTCATTAAAGGAGAGGTAAGGTTTACACTCGTGAGATATTGTACAGGTAATTCGTGAGATTACAATGGACATCGTCAGTGTAACTAGAAGAAATAGTAAGTAAATAAACATAAAGTAACGACTACAACGTGTGAGGCTAACACACGATAAAAAACACATATTTTCGAAAGCACATACAGATCTCGTCGTTACGTTTTTAAATTATTTTTTAGTTAAATACTTATTACATTTCAATATTGAGATAAATGAGAGTTTATATATACTAAACAAAAACTTTGTTACACCACGTGCTATTTTGTTTATAAATTTTTCAAAATTGCTGCCGCTTCCAAGCCTATTTCCTAGCATCAAATTTCAGGCCTATTTTACATAAATATTGTATAAAAATCCTGGCAGGGTTTCGCCAATTGTAAACTCACCCACTTTCTTCCAAACCATACCCACCTTTATAATACTTACTCAGCGACCCATTCTTCGTCCTTACCTTACACTTCATCAGCATATACAGGGTCGCCAACATATTTTGAGGTTAACATATGTAAATCATTTCACTCTTTGCATTAAATAACATTTGCATAATTTAAATATTTTAGTTCCCTGGACTCGGAAGATCCTATAGGCTCGTTTAGGCAAGATTTTGACGCTGGAAACAGGTTAGGTTTCGGCGCAATAATTTATATTGAACACGTGGTTATGTTGACACTGAAATTTGCATTTTATTTGCCGTTAGAAATTAAAATATTGCTAACTCTATTCACCCTGTGATTAACAAATCACTCAACAGTGAACACACATAATTATTATTTGAACAAAACTAACTTGCTTAATTCTATTAAGGCGAACCAGTACCTCGCTTTCACACACACTCTCTCTCTCTCTCACTCCCACTCTCACTCTCCTTAAAACCCCCTAAATTTGAGATCTCATTATTATCTGGAGTATTTTAATACTGGGTAAATAGTTATTAACTGATGTTTGGTCGACCTAGTTTTGATAGTACTTAGCTGTAGAAGTTATTCCAAATGTTGTCATTACTCGTTCAGTTCACTTTTGCTCCAACACTCACAAAAACTGTTCAAAACTGTTAATTAATTTTTTCAATTGCTTTTACACTTGAAGAGATTTATTTACCACTGTTTTATATTCATTTTCACACCTTTTGTAGGCCTACACTGATTTTTGTCCGCGGACTTGGTTCAACACCATTGTACAGCATTTGATGTTGTTCGAACTGGGCGAATGGCGATCGGTGATCGTATACTATACGGGCTGGTCACGTGGTTCCCTTCACTCCCTGCTACCCCTCTCATCTGGATCTATCGAAGAATCTAGACGATTTTAAAAGTCAGAACTGCGTTTCGTTATTGAAAAACATGTGTTCCTTTCGTGATACTATCATGACGTCAGACAGGACACAAAATTCCTTACCTTATAAGGTTCGGTTATTTAGTTTTGAGATGGCAATGCCTACGTCATATTGGCTTATTCATACCATTCAGATTCCTAAAGTCGTATTTTACTCCGGGTTACATTGATAGTATTATCGCATGATATTAAAATGATTCTACCCCTTTTGTGACTGTTCGTTGCCACCACAGTTCAGTTCATATACTTTGTTAACTATTTTTGTACATTTAAGAAGTATAACATAATTTATGACAATAAAAAAACCACAAAAATATAAATAATGAACAAAAAATGTCCCCTGAAATTCTGAACATAACCCACAAACAAACTTATGAAGAGATTTTTTTTACTTTGTGATTAAAATTAAAATCAACAGACAAAATTAGATTGTCATTCAATAACTGAAGAACAAGTCTGAACAGTCTAACAAAGAATGTGTGCCCACTGAAAAAAATACACCGAATTATATATCAAAACACATGATATCTTCAGGCTTCAGTTATTCAAACCATGAAGGTTTGGTGTACAAGGTGTCCACAAAATTTCTGAATTTGCAAAAAATGCATTAGATAGCATTACTACTGGAATGTGTAATGTTCTATGACCTAGAAGCAGCATTGGGAAGCAGCCTAGTGAAAACTAGCATTTATTTGGGCCAATAAGCATTTTATCAGCCTTGCAATTTTTATTGCATTTAAAAGGAGTGATTTTGAAGAGATTAGGTGTGCATAAGCACACTGTCAGCATAGGTACATCAGTTTGATGTCCAAGCTTCAGACCTAAATTTTGTGAAATAATTTCAAGGCACACAGTTTTTGAAATGCATACTTCATCGGCTACCTTGCAAACAGTTAGAAGACAGTTAGAATGGAAGACTTTCCTGAAACTTTTGCAATAATTTCATCAGTTTCAGATGTTGAAGTTGGCCTGAACGAGGATCATCATCAGTTAAAGTTCGGCCATCTCTAAAATGTTTCCACCACTCGTACGTTTGAAATAGCTTAAAGCCTCATCCCTACATTGTAACGGGACTAATTTTGAGGGATTTTTATTTTATTAAATTTGGGGATTTTTTATTAAAATATTCTAAATTAATTTCCATCTGTGTGGCCAGTCCATGTGTTTGAATAAAAGCATTGTACGAACAAAGGAACAATACACAATAACTGTCGTGAAACATTGGCAAAAGAATGTTCAAAACGTCAATTCTAAGAACTTAACGTTTGTGTGGCACCCGCGCCCAGACGCACTACACCAGCATGTGCGCAGACGACGCCACGGTAGTAAAACTCAAAATGGCTTAGAGACGAAAGTTTTATGAGCACATGGTCTATGCTGGAGGAAATAAAATCTAAGTCCAACCTACTCTGTGACATCGGCCAGTGCACAACAGATATCGTCCACGGCTACCACACACAAAAACACGTGTTGAATGTGCCACAGCAGTGACGATCAAGTAGAAGGCATTGCTTTCCGTCTAAAACAAAATTATCTAGTAGAGAGTGAGCTTAGAGACGCTCTCCCCAGTTCTCTCACCGAAGCGTACCTGGCCAGGTATCTGCCCCAAGGGGCTCTTTCAAAATTTATGAGTTTTAAGTAAAAAGTGAGTTTCAATTAGTAACAATGTGACAGTGTTGTTAGTTTTCGGCGAAAGGACATCACAATCTGTTTTGGGACATCTACGAACTTATAAATGAAGTAACTCGAGGTTGAGAGGACGCCTCGTGCCGGCAAGGGGTATATGTATTAATTTCAATCATAATGGGGCATATTTCTACTTAAAGGGGGTTTTCCAATGAGTATGAATGAGAGAGAGAGAGCAGGCTGGGTGGCCTTCATAAATATAAGATGTTTTATGTTAGTTTGTAAGTATATTTTGATGTTATGAAATCGATGTACTTGATTGTCGTCAATAATCAAGGAAATAATTTGTCCCCGTTTTAAAATATGGAAAGAACTAATTAATTATGTTTATTTTTGTGGGAGTATGCTTGTAAAATTATAAATGAAAAAACGATTTGAATTTGATTGCATAACTACGCCTTATGGCGAAGCGCATGTAACTATGTGGGGTTCAATGTGAGTAATTTTAATTTATTAAAAATTAAACAGAAGTTTTTCTTTTCACTATATATGTCGTCAGAATATTTATTTCGTACCCCCACACTGTTTCTGACCTCGCTTATGAAAGAACTCTGGGACCCAAGGAATAGCGGAATGGTGGTAAGTACGAAATATGAAACATTATTCGTAACAACTAATAAAAAAGTGAATTAATGTGTTTTTATACAAATGGCGCCCGAATAGGGACCTTATATAAAATAAGCCAGAAATCAGAAACAGAGTGGGCATCGAAAGAGTATATAAGACGTAAAAATAAGGTTATGTTGTGACTACATGTGGTAGAGTAAATAGTTCAATATTTTTTATATATAATAAGGTTGTGTAATATTTATTACACGGAAAAAATTTTGAAAGAAATATTTAAACAAATTAAAAAAAAAATGGCAGATAATAATGAGAATGTCAGCCTAACTGACAGTATAAATGAAAGCCAGACAAGTGTGACTGAGCCACAAATTATGAGTGGAGGAATTATTCACTCAACGCCAGTCCCGACTAACAGGGCTGAAGATAATGAAATAATGAAAATGATGCAAATGCTTTTTAATAAAAAAATTTAGTAAACTTGACGAAAAATTTAACGAACATAAAAGCGAAATTAGAGAAATCCAAAATAATTTTAACGTAAAATTTGATGAAGTAAAAAATGAGATCAAAAAACGAAATGATAATTTTGAGAAACAATTTGACGAGGGGAATAAAAGGTTAGACGAGAGATTAAGTCAAATAAGGAATAAGAAGGTAAGTAGCGGTGACAATATGATGAAAAATAAGGGTAACATGGTGAGTAATAATGATGATATAAATAATGGGTTTACAAGTGATAACAATGACAATACAAATAAAAATATGGTGTTAGAAAATGATTGTGTAGATGTTGATAATGATAACGAAATTGTAGAGAGAGTAGAAGTTGATAATGAGATGTTTGTGTGTGATGAATCAGAGAGAGAGAGAGTAGAAAGGATTTACAGGCAGAGTGGATGCAGGTGGTAGATATTTCCCTTAATGTAGTAGTAGGGGGTGAAGAAATGGCTTCACGTGAGTATTTGGAAGACGATAGGTTTGCAAATAAATTTCCCTGGGTTTTTTGTGCACTTCATAGGTGGTGCCGTAATGATGAGTTAGTGTCCCCTGCATATTTTGAGAGAGAGAGAAAGAGAGAAATAGAGATATTTAAAGTAAAGAGAAATTATGAAGAATTCGTAGAAAGGTTAGGCGGAGAGAGAAGTAATAATAATAATGAGTACTTATCGTATAGTGAAATTGAGATAGCAGTAGATGATGTTAACGATGATAATATAAATATAATAGATATTTACCATATATCCGTCGTGCGACTTCGTTTTTCTTGTCTTATGCCGCGTTTCGGCAACGAATTGCCATCTTCAGAAATCTTAATCACTCATTAGAGATCGTTAAAAAATTAAAAACACCAAAATCATTACAGTAAAAGTGCACTTTTACGACAGTGGAAAATCACATACGCGAACATGAAATTTTATGTTTCTCGTGTGGACATTATCGATCGACTGATTCACTGTTTATATAGCCACTGATAAACCTGTTTTGCTTATTATAGCCCGTGTGTACTGTGACTTTCTATTTACCGGCGCCCGTGTGCAAGTATTGCCGTGTCGTACAATATGTTATGTGAAAATGTAAGTTTTTCATTCAAGACATAATCACTGTTGATTTTGACTTGACGGCTTTATATATTTCATATTCCTCAAGCGCGCCCATGTATTTTCCTTTCCTGCAGCAATGCAAGGGCTGGAAATTTGTCTCAAAATCTCTGTAGTTATGATTACATAGTATCAGGTGTCTGGCAAAATTAGATGTTGTTTTATGTAATTCCCTTCTGGGAAGATGTTCGTTATATCTTTCTTCAAACGGTCTGCCTGTTTGGCCTATGTAGAACATATCGCATGAGCTGCAATTCATCTTGTATACGCCGGTTCTTTTTCTTTCTGGTATACTGTTCTTCCGGCTAAGAAGTCTCTGAATGCTGTTATTTGTACGGAAAGTTACAATTACATGGTGTTTCTTGAGTTCGTTAACTAAAATATTTGGTAAAATATTTGTGTAATCTAGGGTGACCAGACGTCCCGTTTTTAACGGGATTGTCCCTTTTTTTCATTATGTGTCCCGTTGTCCCGGCAAATTATTAACGGGACATCAAATGTCCCGTTTTTCCGTACTTGCGATAACGGATAACCTAATCTTTTATCTTCGCTTCGTTTTGAGTTGTTATTTGTTTTTGTGTCATTTTGGTCTCGTTCGTTTAAACTTTCTTACTGAGGTCAAGACGGGTCTCGAATGGTTAAGGGAACGCAATCGCGAAAAGAAATGATGATCTCTGGTTTCCGCCAGAGTGCGTCAAGGGAGAGTGAGGCAATCAAGGTAAACTTTTTTTGTTTGGTTAGTTTTAACGCTTGGCGTGGCGAGCTTGCTCCATTGTCTGTTGTTCGCTTGGTTCGAGATACACGTGCATATTAATATGGGGAAAAGAAAGTGTACTTTCTCCAAAACCCTGAAAGAAGAGTTTCCTTTCTTGAAGGACGACACCACATCTACAAAGGTAGAATGTACTTTATGTCGTTCAGTTTTTCCATTGAACATGGAGGACGTGCCGATATTACACAACACATTAAGAAAAAGAAACACATGTTGGCAGTTTCCGCGAGAACTTCCAGTAGTATAACTTCCTTTGTAAGTAGGAATGGACTACAAACTGAGGAAGATAAACGTATCGCTGCTGAAGAAGGGCTGTTTGCATTTCATACTGCAAAAAACAACCATTCTTTCCGTTCAATGGACTGCACATCTCTTATCATCAGAGAACTATTTGAGAAGAAATTCACGTGTTCCAGGACAAAGTGCGAGTCGATTTTAGTGAACGTTTTATCGCTGTATGCAATGCATGAAGTGCAATCAGAACTTGAAGATGCTAAGTATGTGTCTGTGATGGTTGATGCATCAAATCACAAAAGCTTAAAATTGGTGCCGATTCTAGTTAGGTATTTCATTCCTACCAAAGGTGTTCAGTGCAAAGTAACCTGTTTTCAGAACGTTGGTGGAGAAACAGCAGAATTATTAGCTAATCATGTTCTGGACATCTTAAAGAAACATCATTTAGTTGACAAGATCATCGTGTTTTGTGCAGATAACTGTAACACTAACTTTGGTGGGTACAAGAGGGCCGGAACAAACAACGTTTTTTCTAAATTGAACATTGTGCTCAAAATGAATATTCAAGGCATTGGTTGTGCAGCTCATGTGGTACACAATGGTGTACAAACAAGTGCAGACATTCTTCCTATCGACATAGAAACAGTAGTGAATAAAATATTTCAATATTTTCACATTTGTACCGTGCGTGTGGAGGAATTGAAATTATTTTGTGATTTTGTTGCTACTGAATATAAGCAGGTTCTGGGTAGTGTTAAAACTAGATGGTTGTCATTGTTGCCAGGAGTTACAAGGGTTATTGATATTTATGAACCTCTAAAGTCTTATTTCATTTCTCAGGATAGGTAGGTGTCCTACATTGCTAAAACAATTTTTTGAGAACCCACAGTCACTTCTTTGGCTTCATTTCATACAAAGCCAACTGAAAATGTTTTCAAATTCAATCCAAAAGTTGGAAAGAACCAACATTTCAGCCACTGAAGTAGCTGAAGAATTAGAATTGCTTACAGAAAAAGTCAATAACATGAAATGTAGTAAGTTTCAAACTTCAGTTGTTTCTTCAATTTTAATTAACTTAGAAAATGAAGGTCTTTTCACCCAATCGAAATATGAAACGATTACCAATTTATTTTATGACACTTTTTTAAGTTACTTAAACAAGCGGGTCTCTCCATATCAGCCTCTGAAATCATTTCATTGGATAACATTGAAAAATTCTGTATCTTGGGATGAGGTTTTAAAAAGTCTGAAAATTCTTAAGACAGTAGATTCATGTTCAACAATTCAGGTACATGAAGATGAATTATTTGATGAGATAGGACATGTGAACAAAGTTTTATCCAGAAAATTTGAGGAATGGGAAAAAGTTAATGTGGAGATTGATAAGAAATGGTGTGATGTCTTCCACATACTTAAAAGTATAGGCATTCCATGTAAAAACATAGAGGTGGTTGTGAGTTTTGCTCTGGCTGTACCAGGCACAAATGCTGTTGTGGAAAGAGTCTTTTCAATTGTGAACTCCCTTTGGATTGATGAAAGAAACCGTTTTACTACCAAAACTATTCAAGCAATTGTAATTTTAAAAACTCATTTTCAAGACCTTAGCTGTAAGGAATTCTACAACCTGCTATTAAGTAATTCAAAGCTCTTGCGAGATATCAGGTCTTGTGATAAGTACAAAGTTAATAGTGATGTTCCTGATTCAGAAACCACAAGTTCATATTCAGCAGGTTGTTGATATCTATGAATCGCATCCATGAAATTTTATAGTTGTTAAGAATTTGAATATTTATATTTGAATAATTATAATTTTATAATTCTTGAAAAAACTTGATCAATTATAATATGATCCAGTGCCATGATAAGTATGTTTTTAAGTTGGTTATTAAAATATATGTCTTTTTATGTGTAAAAAGTAGTTTTTATTTGTCTTAGTGAAGCAGTGCAGTCATATATGAAGCACATTTTCTTTGTAACTCGTGTCCTGTTTTGTCCTGTTTTTTTATTTCCATATTTCAGAAATGTCCTGTTTTACGTCATAAAAAATCTGGTCACCCTAGTGTAATCTGCAGATATGTATTTATTAACCGGAAGTGTGTTATCATTGTTCGACTTTTTTAATTTCTTCTCTTTGTGTTTACTTACTAATTTATCCACTAATGAACTTTTATATCCGTTAGCCGCTGCTATGTGCTTGATGGTATTAACCTCTTCATTGTAGTCTTTTTCACTTAATGGTATAGTTAGCAATCTATGCACAAAACTATTGTAAGCTGCCATTTTATGCGAGGTGGGATGATATGAATCGGCATGAATTGTGATGTCCGTTGTTGTGGCCTTTCTATAGATTTTAAATTGAAGTTTTCCTTCATTTTTTAAAATGGTTAAATCTAAGAAATTTAATTGATTTTCTTCTTCTATTTCAGATGTGAATTTAATCTTATGGTGTATGCTGTTTATGTGACTATTTAAGTTTTGTATTTGTCTTTTTGTTCCATTAAATATCATAAACGTATCATCGACGTATCTACAGTAAAAAATGATTTTATTCTTGTATAATTTATTAGATATTATGTTTATATTCTCATAATAATTTAAATATATATCAGCTAATAGTCCTGACAGTGGCGAACCCATAGCCAGACCGTCATCTTGTGTAAAAAACCCATTGTCAAATGTGAAGTAATTTTGTTCTAAGACGACTGTAAGTAGTTTTATAAGTTCGTTGATTTTTTGCATGCTAAGTTGAGCTACTTCCTTTAAATTGTTATTTACAATTTCTATAGTTTCCCTCACGGGGATATTAGTGTACAAATTAGTTACGTCTAACGATACCAATTTATATTGTGGTAGTATTTCTATCTTTTTAAGTTTTTCAACAAACTCATAACTGTTCTTTATACTGTAATTATTTGCTATCCTGATATTATTTTTAATTAAAGTCTCTAACAATTTAGCAGCTTTGTATCCGGGAGCTGTGGTGTAGTTTATTACTGGTCTGATTGGTGTACTTTCCTTGTGGATTTTAGGTAGTCCTGTGAATTTTGGTGCCGTGGCATTAATTGGTTTTAAATATCTGCGTGTTTTCTCATCTAACAAAAAATTACATTGATTAATGGAAGATTAATAATGGCAGATTACACAAATATTTTACCAAATATTTTAGTTAACGAACTCAAGAAACACCATGTAATTGTAACTTTCCGTACAAATAACAGCGAAGATAAAAGATTAGGTTATCCGTTATCGCAAGTACGGAAAAACGGGACATTTGATGTCCCGTTAATAATTTGCCGGGACAACGGGACACATAATGAAAAAAAGGGACAATCCCGTTAAAAACGGGACGTCTGGTCACCCTAGATTACACAAATATTTTACCAAATATTTTAGTTAACGAACTCAAGAAACACCATGTAATTGTAACTTTCCGTACAAATAACAGCATTCAGAGACTTCTTAGCCGGAAGAACAGTATACCAGAAAGAAAAAGAACCGGCGTATACAAGATGAATTGCAGCTCATGCGATATGTTCTACATAGGCCAAACAGGCAGACCGTTTGAAGAAAGATATAACGAACATCTTCCCAGAAGGGAATTACATAAAACAACATCTAATTTTGCCAGACACCTGATACTATGTAATCATAACTACAGAGATTTTGAGACAAATTTCCAGCCCTTGCATTGCTGCAGGAAAGGAAAATACATGGGCGCGCTTGAGGAATATGAAATATATAAAGCCGTCAAGTCAAAATCAACAGTGATTATGTCTTGAATGAAAAACTTACATTTTCACATAACATATTGTACGACACGGCAATACTTGCACACGGGCGCCGGTAAATAGAAAGTCACAGTACACACGGGCTATAATAAGCAAAACAGGTTTATCAGTGGCTATATAAACAGTGAATCAGTCGATCGATAATGTCCACACGAGAAACATAAAATTTCATGTTCGCATATGTGATTTTCCACTGTCGTAAAAGTGCACTTTTACTGTAATGATTTTGGTGTTTTTAATTTTTTAACGATCTCTAATGAGTGATTAAGATTTCTGAAGATGGCAATTCGTTGCCGAAACGCGGCATAAGACAAGAAAAACGAAGTCGCACGACGGATATATGGTAAATATCTATTATATTAATATAAGCAACTTGGAGACAAGTAACCTAAAATGTATTATGATAATATAACTTACCTGATGTTAACAGAATATAATAACAGCGACAGGACTATACTCGAGCGTGACCAGGTACATGATAGAATAATATGGAATAATCATATTAATTTAAATGACATTGTAGAAGAATATGACAATATAGATAATCATTATATTGATAATCATGAGATAATGTATGTAATTGTAAATGAATGGTATAATCATAAGATTAGACTGTTATTCGACGATAAAGGGTAATTGTTTATTGTTTATGAACATTTAATTATATGAATAGTGTGGTTTTGAAGTGCATTGGCTTATGAAACGATTTGTGGTTGATGATAACAAATAATAAGTTGGACTGTATATTCTTTTATGTGTTGATGTCATTATGTTAAATGTATTTGTGTACTACATTATGGTAGACTATAGGTATGTAAACAATGTGTATATGTAGGAGAAATTGATAACATGAATTATCAATTAAATTAAATTTTCAATTACTCAGTATAAATTAATAATAATTATAAAATTTGACTAAATAACTAAATAAGACTAAATAAGCGATGAAAGTAATTGTGAGCTTTTAAATAATTGAATTAAATAATTGAAAATTAATTACTTAATTAAGGTTGTACAAAAGAAAGTTTGATAATGAAGTTAAATGATTTTATGAAATTAAGATTCTATAATGATTAGTAAATGATTAAACAGATAATATGATCAAATTGAGGTATATTATTATAAGGGGAGAAGTGATGAATTTTCTATTGTTATATCAAGGTGAAATGTTGTAAAAAGGGTTTGGGTGATAATGAAATAAGGCAGGTGAGTTAAGTAGAATTAAAGTTAATGGGAGTTAGAGAGAATAAGAATTTTGAAATACAGGTAACACACAAAAATAGTGTTAGATATTTAGGGACACAGTGGTTAGTGATTATATGTAGAGATGAGTAATGTGAATGGTATATAAATATATTTGTTGATGATGATATTTTGTAGTAAGGATGAGGTGGTAAAGGAGTGATCAGCGTGCGGCGTTGTGGCAAGTGATAGAGTAGTTTAAGGGAGTGTTTGCCGATATTTTGGAGGGGAAAAGGGTTAGGTATGTATATAGCCAGGTTGGGAACACACATCCTAGTACAAAGATGAGCGGTGCCAGAGGTAAGTGGAATTAGTGAAGGTGTTTATAATTGAGAGATTGGTGTCATAGTTTGTTAATAGTGGTTGTCAGTAGTAAGAAAGGGAGTAAGATTAAAATGTCTATTCGATTGAAAGCATAGAGAATACAGGTGTCACCCAGACTAATCAATGATTAAAATGTGAAGGATTAGATAGAAAATTCATAGTAGAAAGGTAATCAGAGATGAAATATAATGTAACATGAATGGTAATAATAAATTTGAATTTTTGTGAAGAATTAAATGATAAATAATTGATGGTTAATTAATAAAAGTTCAATTAATTAAAATGTAAAATGTTTATAATTGTTATACGCAAATTTAAAGATGTAGGGTGTGTAGATTTTGACCAAAGTTAAATGTGATTTGGTTATTTTAATGTAATAATCGCCATGTTAATTATAAATGTATACAGGCCAAGTGGCAAGTTAAGTTATGATGAATAATTAAATCACCCAAACTAATGGAGATTGAGAGTAGTAAAGAAAAGAGAGATATAGTAAAATATAAAATTTTAATTGAAATAAGTGACAATTTTAATAGAATTTGAAAATGTAAAGTTGTAAAAGGAGTAATTTTGAGTAATTTAAATATCAATTTGATGGTTAATTATAATAATACTTTATTTTTAAATGTTTTACTTTATTATGCTTTGTGTTTAAAGATAGAATTTTAAAGATGTTCAAGGTATTTTCTGATGTAACTTATGTAGGTCAAGGTTCTTGACTTGACCCAGTTTGATCAGCTGATGGGTGATGTTCTATACTAAACCCGTTTTGGCAATGAAGTGAGGCCAATTTTGTTTCTTAATTAATTTAAATAAATTTAGATAATTTTAATATTGAGAAAAGAAATATATTTTAATAAATTTAAATTTTTTTTGAAAAAAAAAATATATTTTTGATTGTATGCCTGCCATCTAATTGAGGTTTGGGATTTTGATTATATTATCGTTTGTGTGTATTAATAGTTTTTTTATTGAATTGTATTGTTTAGGATATATGTATAAGCAACTGTTAGGATAAGGAAGTTCATGTTTTAAGTAAAAGTTCAATCTATTTGTTTTCTAATTATCACTAAAAACGAAGAGAATTATTCAATCCAGATAAAAGATTTGTATTTTGATTTTTGAGATTAATGGTAATAGAGATTTGGTTTCAATTTAAAGGAAACTCCTAAATTTGAGAAGATTTGATAGGATGTAGTTGTAAGTGTGTGTACGAGCCCAGTACTGCTAAAGGCAGCCCAGTACTGCTAAAGGCAGCCCAGTGTGCATGATAGGGGAAAACATATCGGTTGAGGATCTGGCATGATATAAGACCAGGGATTTGGATTATGGGGCGGCATGTTAGAAGGTGAGGTGCGCTGTGGTGCGTGTCTGTTCGATTTTATGGTGTTGGTATCTCGCATAGAGAAGTCCAGTAATCTCGTTCAGATGCGGCCATAGTCGCCGAGCCAGGGGGGTTGTTTACCCATGAAGTATAAGAGCTAAAGGGGGTTGTTGGCACCATATTCTCACCGGTCCTCTTAGGGGTTTAGCAATGAGATTTCTTCTGTTTCGGCAGAAGACCTCTCATTGGGGGGGGGGGTATTGTAACGGGACTAATTTTGAGGGATTTTTATTTTATTAAATTTGGGGATTTTTTATTAAAATATTCTAAATTAATTTCCATCTGTGTGGCCAGTCCACGTGTTTGAATAAAAGCATTGTACGAACAAAGGAACAATACGCAATAACTGTCGTGAAACATTGGCAAAAGAATGTGCAAAACGTCAATTCCAAGAACTTAACGTTTGTGTGGCACCCGCGCCCAGACGCACTACACCAGCATGTGCGCAGACGACGCCACGGTAGTAAAACTCAAAATGGCTTAGAGACGAAAGTTTTATGAGCACATGGTCTATGCTGGAGGAAATAAAATCTAAGTCCAACCTACTCTGTGACATCGGCCAGTGCACAACAGATATCGTCCACGGATACCACACACAAAAACACGTGTTGAATGTGCCACAGCAGTGACGATCAAGTAGAAGGCATTGCTTTCTGTCTAAAACAAAATTATCTAGTAGAGAGTGAGCTTAGAGACGCTCTCCCCAGTTCTCTCACCGAAGCGTACCTGGCCAGGTATCTGCCCCAAGGGGCTCTTTCAAAATTTATGAGTTTCAAGTAAACAGTGAGTTTCAATTAGTAACAATGTGACAGTGTTGTTAGTTTTCGGCGAAAGGACATCACAATCTGTTTTGGGACATCTACGAACTTATAAATGAAGTAACTCGAGGTTGAGAGGACGCCTCGTGCCGGCAAGGAGTATATGTATTAATTTCAATCATTATGGGGCGTATTTCTATTTAAAGGGGGTTTCCCAATGAGTATGAATGAGAGAGAGAGCAGGCTGGGCAACCTTCATAAATATAAGATGTTTTATGTTAGTTTGTAAGTATATTTTGATGTTAAGAAAATCGATGTACTTGATTATCGTCAATAATCAAGGAAATAATTTGTCCCCGTTTTAAAATATGGAAAGACCTAATTAATTGTTTATTTTTGTGGGAGTATGTTTGTAAAATTATAAATGAAAAACGATTTGAATTTGATTGCATAACTACGCCTTATGGCGAAGCGCATGTAACTATGTGGGGTTCAATGTGAGTAATTTTAATTTATTAAAAATTAAACAGAAGTTTTTCTTTACGCTATATATGTCGTCAGAATATTTATTTCGTACCCCCACACTGTTTCTGACCTCGCTTATGAAAGAACTCTGGGACCCAAGGAATAGCGGAATGGTGGTAAGTACGAAATATGAAACATTATTCGTAACAACTAATAAAAAAGTGAATTAATGTGTTTTTATACAACATGCTGTTACAATCAAAAAGGATTTTCCCAAACAAAAATTTCATATTAATTCGTTGCTCACAAAAACCACTCATTTTAAAATTCGGCACTCGTTCATAACACTTGTTGACACAAACAGGTGTAGTACAATGACTAAAAAAATGTTACAGGAGGTTTTCAGTGGGCTGCTACCCAATGTTTCCGCTAGGCCGTAGCATATTACATATTCCATTAGAGTAGCGTTATCTGTCACACAATTGACAAAGTTCAAAATTTTTATAAACCTCATGCAGTTCAAGCACATAATGCAAAATGCAAATGGACAGAAACAGAAGCACAAATTGGAGGACAGTATGACCTAATTCAAGCATGAATTCACAGAAGTACAAACCATTTCATTTCAGTAATTCCCATGTTTCAACATGTATAAGTCCTTTAGTTTCTTCACTGACACAAAGAAGAATAACACTGTCTATGACCAAAGTATAAAAACAAACCCTGTGAACCTAAGGCTATGTGTGCGCACACAGCTTACCTTGATGACTATGCAATGTCAAGTACAACTTCCAGTACGGCACGGTGTAGACCAAAATGTTTCCTGCCGTTGTGCCACATGCCAGAAACAATCCTGAGTGTGCAAACTGCAATGCCATACTGCCGCCAGCTGTCCCTGCTGGTAGTGTACACAGCTGTTTGTTGGGCAGTTTACAGCTCTGGCTGGATAAGCGTGACCATACAACTGGTTCTGGTTCGACCTCTTGTTCTGATTCTTCTTGTATCTGGTCAAAAAGCACATTATTATTGTTGTAGATACATACGGCAATACAACACAACATACCGGTATGTATAGAATTAATAATGTTTTAAGACTATTATTCATTTTTAATATTGACAGGTTAGAGGACACTGGATCTAAATATACTTAAAAATTATTTTTTATATTGTTACTAATAATAACAAAAGTTTTTACAAGAATATATTTTTATTATTTTGTGAATTACAAAATACTGCAGGAACTACAGAGGAGTCAGCCTTTTTAATACTTCATATCTATAATATAACACGCTAGGTAGTGTGTCAGTCATCGGTATGTTACCATAGTAACAAGTAAATAAACAAATGATATTTACTGGCATCGAATGTATACATTTATCCGTTCCTATAGTTTTTAATGTGTTTACTATGCGATTGTGTTGAAATGTTTTGTAATTTTGTATACAGGTACGTCTATATATTTTGTAATTGTCCTATATTTCTGTAATGTTTTAATTGTGAAATATATGTTTATACGTATTTCTGATGATCCAATGAATAAGTAATGAAATAAGATCAAATATACCTCCTAAACGCCAGCAACCACCAACTGCTGAAGAAATTGCAGAAAAAAAAGCATGTAATGCTGAAGCTCAAAGACGCCGTACAGCGGCCATGTCAGAAGAGCAGCTTCAAGCAGAATGTGAAGCTAATGCTGTAACTCAACGGCAACACAGAGAAAACATGCCACAAAATCAACTTCAACAAGAGCGCGAGGGAAACGCTGAAAGACAAAGGGTTGCACGCCACATCAAAGAGGACGTCTGAGTAGATATGTCCGATCCTGCAACACCGCTTTGCTTGCCGAAAACTTCAATGAAGACGAAATTGAGGAAAGTTATCTTGGCCCAATGAACGCTAAATGTCCATTTTGCAATGCCACGCATTTCAAAAATGAATTAATGTCAAATTGCTGCCATAAAGGGACCACTGCATTAGAAGAAATATGAATGCATCCCTTCATTAAAAATTACATGAATGAATCTTATCCAAATTCCATGGAAACAAGATCCTACAACAGTGCAATGGCCTTTGCCTCAATGGGAGCACAAGTTGACCAATCAGTGACCAGACGTTCAGGTCCTTTTTGTTACAGAATCCACGGGCAAATTTATCACGCTACATCTGCATTACACCCAAATCAAGGTGAATTACCAAAGTACGCCCAACTGTAAATTTTGGATTCGGCCCAACCCTTGACAGAAAGAATGAACAATCAAGCAAACAATGGATGCATTCGTGTCGTAATTGAGAACCTCCACAAACGTCTTGGATATATCAATCAGTTCTCTAGAGAATACAAGAACATGCTCAAATTTGAACAATACGAAATGGTAAAGGCAAATCGGGAAAACCAAACGCCAATTGAATATAGCATGACTTTCTTGAGAGAAAGAGTAAATAATGTGCACCCCGGTAGAACCAACGTTCCCACTGCCAGAGGAGAAATTGCTGCCATTTTTCACAGTGCAAATGGTGCACCCCCAGAAAATCGGGATATTACAATTATCCGAAAAGCGGAATTATACAAAATATATCCATCCTGAGTAGACTCTGTGACCCAATGTGCTACCCTTTGCTTTTCCCATATGGGGATTCAGGGTGGCCACAGATCTGAAGAAAGCTGTTGGTCAAGGAAATGTGTCCCACCTTCAATGGTATTCATACCATTTTGCCATTCGTGATGGAAACTTTAACGAGTTCCTCAACGCAGGAAAGCTGATTCACCAATTCATGGTTGATGCCTATTGCAAGACCGAGGCAAACCGTTTGAATTGGTTTTGAAAAAATCAAAACACAGTAAGAGCTGAAAACTATGATCTCCTTCACCGATTTGTGAACAACCACAATTTTGAGGACGTTAACATATTGCCTGGAAAGAAAGTTATATTGCCTTCAACCTTCCAAGAGAGTCCAAGAAATATGGCTCAAAATTACCAAGATGCTATGGCCATGATCAGGAAATATGGCAAACCTGACTTATTTGTAACATTCACGTGCAATCCTAAATGGAGGGAAATCAGGAAAAACTTACTTCCCGGTCAGCAACCATGCGACCGGCCTGATTTAGTAGCAAGTGTTTGAGTTGAAACTGAAATTGCTACTTGAAGACTTCACCAAACACCATAGATTTGGACGTGTTAGGGCTATGCTCCAAGTGATCGAGTTCCAAAAACATGATCTACCACATGGGCACATATTGCTATTCATGGCCCCAGAAGACAGCCTGGGAGAATGAAAGAATTGACAAAATTGTCTGTGCAGAACTCCCTGATAAAGATGCCCACCTGAGGCTACATGAAATTGTAAAATCCTGTATGATACACGGCCCATGTGTCCATTAAATCCAAACGCACCGTGTATGGAAAACGGCAAATGCACAAAAGAATTCCCAAAAGATTTCTGTGCCAAGACCAACAGCAATGTCAATGGTTACCCAAAATATCAACGCCGAGATGATGGTAACTTTGTTGAACTTGGGGGAAGCAAAGTGGATAACAGATGGGTGGTGCCATACAACCCATACCTGTCTCTGAAATACAACGCCCACATTAACGTAGAGATTTGTAGCTCAATACAAAGCGTTAAATACCTGTTCAAATACGTTTACAAGGGGCATGACTATGCGAATATTCAATTCGTTACTGTTCCCACAGAACAGGAAGCTACTATTGAATGGGACGAAGTAAAAAATTACTTGGAGACCCGATATGTAAGTGCACCTGAAGCATGCTGGAGGCTCAGGGAATACAAAATGCACCACCAAACTGATCATGTGGAAAGATTAAATGTCCACCTTGAGGACAAGCATACAATATGTTTTATACCAGGCAAGGAAGCTGAAGCTGTACAGCAAAAAGCCACCAAGTCCAAACTTCTGGTCTGGTTTAAACTTAATCAGGAAGACCCTTATGCCCGAGAGTATTTATATATTGAAATTCCCGAACGCTATACCTGGGATGACAAAAATTCTAAATGGAAACCACGTCTTAGAGGACATGAAACTACACTTGGCAGAATGTTTGCCGTAAGTCCCACGGATAGAGCACAATGGTTCCTCCGAATTCTCCTTCTCAATGTTAGAGGAGCAACATCTTTCGAGGACCTAACAACGGTCGAAGGAAATCCTATCCCCTTTGCAACTTTCCAAGAAGCATGCATTGCAAGGGGATTAACTGATGATGACTCAGAATGGGATACTTGCCTAACAAAGCTGCAACCCATCAAATGCCAGTACAACTTAGGCAGTTGTTTGCATTTATTTGTATCATGTGTGAGCCATCAGCTGCAGCAGCATTATTCGACAGACATAAGGACAATCTTATGGAAGACTATAAGAGACGCTTTCCTGATGGAGAAAAAGCTCTCTATTTGACACTTAAAGAAATTGAATCTGTCCTTCGAACACATGGAAAGTCATTGGTAGATTTTGGCCTAGAACTTCCAGTCGGCAGCTATGACGAGCCAATCCATTCTGGAAAATATTACGATCCAATTGCCGAAAAATCCATGTTCGAAGAAAAGTTTCAAATGCTCAACCCAGGGCAAAGAAGGGCTTTCGACAAAATCAGGGAAGCAATTGAAAACCCTAACTTACCCAAACGTCTATTCTTTATTGATGGACCTGGCGGAAGTGGTAAAACCTTCCTTTACAACACAATCATGCACTTGTAGCGGGTCGATTTTTGGGTGTTTTTGTTTTAACCGTTTGGGGCATATATTTATATTTTTATTTATTTCATTTTGGGTGGATTGTCATTGTGCAACGTATGGGTCCGTATAACAGACCAGTGTTGAGAAACAGTTGGAAACAAAGCGAAACGCAATCAGTGGTGTAACACGGCTGAAGAATTCACCTCCACAAAATTCTGAGAACTTTGTACCTGTGTGTGGCAGCGCACATACGCAACTGCTCAATCACGCTCCAAGTGACGCTCTGACAAACAACTCAAGATGGCGAGAGCGTAAAAAATATTCGTCGTCTTCTATAAGACCTCACGGAAGTCGCATTAACTCCGCCTACTGTTGGTGACATCAGCGGAACCAAGTCCAATATCGTCCTCTGGTCACACACATATACCAGCTATAATCTATGCATAAACTGGATATGCCGCAGCAAGTCAACTGTATACGGCGACGAGATAATCGTGGCCGTGACCAACAGCTTCTCTCCAAAGCAACGTGTACCTGTTACGTTCTACGTGACAGTATACATTAGTCAGAGACGCCATACTACAGACGCTTACCGTTTCGTTTAGGCCCCGGTCGGTGGTGTTATAAAATGTAATTAACCCAGTAAGACCGACCGGGACCCGAGGAGATAATCAACGCATCTCAGTTACAAAATTGTTGCAAGTGCGAATAGCAAACAGTTAAATTACGGACATTGGAATCGAATCGGGACAAAACACGTGTTCGGCCGGCCACGCGGTAGTGAACAGTTGTAAAACAATAAAGGAGTTTGTAAAATATAATAACAAGGGGTAAAGTATTAACTTGTGTGAAAGCGTGTGTAAGCAGATTGGGCTGTCTTGAATAATATTTAAATCTATAACCGAAATCTATAATCTATAAACGTATATGTGAAAATTTGCTTTTTTATGTCCTTGTTTTACTTAATTAAAATCATTTAGTTTACCTTGAATATGTGTTAGTCTAAGTTATTTCGTCATTACCATATTCTCATTTCTGTGTTGCGAAATTCGTCTAACGGACCGGAATCTTCTGAGTTATTAATTGGGTGGGTCAGATTGCAAAATTGTCCGTTTTATTAAGGTAAAGTGTAAAGGTCTCCATATCTGTCCTTCAAAGATATAGGTGGCGACTCTGGGCTTCTGATAAAATTTCCGCAGCAGGTAAGTAGTTTAAGTCCTGGTAGTGGATTTTATTTATTTTATATTTAGGCCATATTTTTTATTGTTACAAATGGCGACCCTGCCAGGATTTTCGTTTAATTATAATTTTATACGAGATAGACCTATTTTAATACACAGAAAATAGGATGTGGTAATGACGTACTTGTGTAATATTATCGTATATAATTACGCTAAATAAGGTTATGGTTAGGTAGAGCGAGCGGGGGTTTACTTTTACGTATTAATAACTGTTTTATGTATGGGGTATTTTGAGTTAAGGGGGCGATATATAAAGGGTATGATATAAATAAATTTTGAAAATGACCGATGTACAAGGTAAGAATAGACCTAACGCTAGCGTAGGGGCGGAAGAAAAAAAGGTGTCAATAGACGATCTGTTTAATCTAATGAAAACCATGTCTGAAAATATAAATAGCAATCATAAAGAGCAACAAATTGATTCCAATGTCAAGTTTCACGAGTTAAAAAACGAGATTCAAGAACTAAATAAATGTTTAGAAAGTACCCATGAGACAATAATGACCAGTCTAAATAAATTAGAACAAAGTGTAGAGCGAATGGGAGTACAGGTGATGAATGCAATGCCAGATAATGAGTTGACAAGTAATAACAATGATAATACAAATAAAAATGTGGTGTTAGAAAATGATGGTGTAGATGTTGAGAGTGATAACGTAATGGTAGAAAGAGTAGAAGTTGATAATGAAATGTTAATGTGTGTCAGTGAGTTAGAGAGAGAGTGGAAAAATAATGTTGTGGTAGAGTGGGGACAGAGGGCAAATTTTCCCTTTATTATTTATGATGTTTATGATGATTTATTGAGTCCACAAGTGTTGTGGTTGAAGGGCAAGAGTCCCGTATTGGTAGATGAATTGAGGTGTTTATTTTTGTGGAGTAATTGTGTACCCTCTGTCCGGAATAATTGTGAGAGTGTGATGTGGTGTTATGAAGAGAGAGAGGTAAATAGAGAATGGTATGTAACAGAATTGTATAATTTGAATAGAAAGTATGATGAATGGAAAGAAGGCTTAGAAATATATTTGAATAATAATGATTACCATGATTTGATAAAAATAATTAGACCGATAGTGAATGAATGTAATGACGGAGACTTAACAAAAATACTTAACGTAGACTGGTTTAATGAGTATTCTGGTAAAATGAGTGAATTTGGTTGTTCTGGTTATGACACACAAAGTAACCATTTGTTTGTAAATAAAAAGCAAAAGTGTTATATAGAACCAAGATTAATTTTTGACGATGGTGGCTGAACTAGAATATCAGTGTATAGACCTTGTTTGAATTTTATAAATTTTTGGTAATGACCTTGCTGATTTGGACATCTGAAGTGAGATACACTTGAACAATTTTGACGTATATTTTGTAAATAATATTGAATTCATTTGTGTGTATTGTGAAATGTAATGTGTATATGTTTTAGAAAATGTTGTATTAATAATAATAATATTATTAATATTTTTGCACTCTAATTAAATAACAAAATAATTACGAAGACAATAGTTAATGATTTGTAGAATGTTGATAATAATTGAGATATGTTATTTTAATAATCAAATGAATATTTAATTTTAATAATAAATGGAATTAAATAAGTGGAGATGTTTAGATAGTGTGATTGAATATTATGTGTTTGAATTTTATAAGGTAATTAAATTGTTTGGTGAGATTTTGATTTAATAATAATTAATAAGTAAATAAATGTTAAATGGTTTATTTTGTGGAACATAATGATTAAAAATATGTTAATAATAAATTTAGAACTTTTGAAAATCTGATTACAACACAGGATAAATTCATCATGATGATAAATAAAAAGAGTTAATGAAAAATTTTAAATCATAATGTTTATAAATTTTTATATAAATTATTTGAAAGAGAATTGTTTGTTTGATGTATGCTAATAATCCAGGTTTACTGCTATTTGTGTATTGTGTTATGTGATGTATCATAACAGTGTAGTGTGGAACTGCTATGGGGGAAAGTTGTAGATTTTGTATTAATTATTTTATGTTACTAATGGTTAAGCTTCCATTTAGAGTGGGTTAAAAACCCCATCTAAATTAATATTGTCATTTAAATGTTAATTTAATATTACGAAAGATATTTTACTTGTGATTCCCCAAATTTTCGGGCGGTCACGGCCTCACCGAACCCTGACCGTGGAATTGGTTTAGCTTTAACAGCTATGGTTGGGGCACATTACGATTACGCGCTGACCATAACCGGCCATAGCTGTTATCGTTGTAAAGGTGTATTTTGAAATTGATGGGGGGTGAATAAAAGGGGAATCACCAAACTATGGAACAGCGGCTGCCACTCTGTTCGAGAAGGAACAGCAGAGCCAGGTGGTAGATCCGTTTTTAAGGGTGCATGATTTTATAACAAGAACGTGATGATGTTCACCAATTTAAACTTAACAGCGGAAGCAGAGACACGGAGAGGTAAAACCCTGCTCCAAAATATACAGTCTCTGTGGAAGCGAAAGGGCGAAACAGTCCTCCATAATCTGAAATAGAGTGTGTGGCTGGGAGGTGACGTAAAGGAGTCACGAATTTTAAAATCTTATGACGTAACAGTTTTGCTTATTCAAGGTTTAATCCAATCAAAAATGCTTGTGCTCTGTCCACATAATTATATGCTCAGACTCGTAAAATAAGGTTCATACTATAATTTTAAAGGTATCATTTTATTGTTGTGTGTTAGATATAGTTGTTGATAAAATGTATTTTATTATGTGTATTTTTTTTTTCTCGAAGCCAATAATTAGCCGCCTGGCAGGCAATCAACATAATAGGAGTAAGTGTTGATAATGTATTACATGTAACTGTTCAATTTTGAAAGGTATCCATGGTGTTTTAATTATGTTAGGATATCAGCTGATCAGCAATAATGTCACTGGTATATTGGTTTATAAATGTTACAAGTAATTAATGTTTAGTGTACTACAGATATTTTGAAGTAAAGATAAAAAGAGTATGCAAATTAATAAAAGATAATTCATGGGTGATAAAGGTTTTATGGGACATGCAGACCTGTCCAAGTTGAATTAAAAGTTGAATGTGAAATAGTAGAGATGAGTATGATGTAATGTTGTTTTTGAGTTAAGGTATGTTATAGAAGTTGGTGAAGTATTAAGGTTGACACAGTTGTGGGGAATTTATATAGAGTTTTGAATGATATATATTTATGTTTATAGTTAATGAGGTTATTTTGTGTATTTGTAGTGAGGTAATGAGATTGAGATTTTTGGGGATGGCAATTTTGTATTAGGGGGTAGTGTATTTGGGGAGTCCGCAACAAGGGTTGGGACGGGATAGGGACCGATTGGCGCCGGAAAGGGTTACCTAGGGGGAGTCCAGGGACCAACATAAGGGGATGAGTTTTGGGAAGGAAACACGTATCCTATGTACAAAGGGTTAGAGAGTATTTTTTTATATATGTAGAGAAGGCGGCGTTTTGTGTTAAATGGTAAGTTGTGGATTAGAGTGTTTTGATTAGTAGATATTTTGATAGAGTTGGGTGTCATAGGAGTGGGAGTTGAGTGATGTTAGAGTCAGGGGGAGAAAGTTTATATAGGTATAGAAATCTAATACAGAAAAACGAGAATAAATAATTTACATCACCCACAGTATATTAAAGTAAGATTGTTGAAAAGAAAGAGGAATTTATAATAAAGAATGTACAATTGTTTTTTAAACCAGTGACAGAATTTTGATAGAAGTGAAAATAATGTAAAGTCAAGAAGTGTTTAATTTAAATGATATAAATGCCAATTTGATTATTATTTATATTAATATTTTGTTTATTATAAATATTCTATGTTACTATGTTTTGTATTTCAAGGTAGGATATTACAGAGATTTAAAGTGTTTTCAGAAATCATACATAACATATGTAGGTCAAGGGTTTTGTACTTGACCTAGTTTTGATCAGCTGATGAGTTCATACACCTACTAAGCTTGTAGAGTAGGAATTCAATTTTAATTTGTTTGTTTGATTAATTCAAACTAATCTTTGAATAATTTTAATAAATGTTATTTAATAAATAAATTTAATAAATATTTAATGAATAATTTTTTTTGAATTTTAAAATTTTGAAAATTTTAAATTTTTTTGAAGAAAAAAAAAAACTTGATTTGTCTCCTGCCAGCGAGTGAATATGTTAGATAATTATTATTTTGTTGTGTATGTATTAATGATGTTTCTTTTATTGTATTGCTTTATATTGGTAGGCTATAAATTGTTCTCATGCTAGAGTAAGGATGTATTTGTATTAATAGGAATGTTTAGGTTAAGTCATTGAAACAAAAATTAGAAAAAAGAGGAAGAGAATTTTTTGGTAAAAGATTTTTCTTTGAATATTGAATTTTTTGAATTTATAATAAATTTTAAAAGGAAGTTTTTATTTTAATGTGTTATGATAATATGTAATGTTAATGTGTGTGAGCCCAGTATCTGCTAAAGGCAGCCCAGCTTGCAAAAAGGGGAAACATATCGGCGGAGGAGCTGGGATAATTTTAGCCAGGGATTGAGGATTTTGGGGGTAGCATGTTAGAAGGCGAGGTGTGCCGTGGGGCGAGTCTGATCGATTTCTCGGTGTTGGGATCTCTTACGGAGAAGTCCAGTGATCTCGTTCAGATGAGTCCATGGTCACTGAGCCAGGGGGGTCGTGTACCCATGAGATTATGAACCAGGGGGTTGTTGGCACCAGTTCCTCACCGATCCTCTTTGGGGTCATCGATGAGATTTCTTCTGTCGTGGACAGCAGAATTCTCATCGAGGGGGTATTGTAGCGGGTCGATTTTTGGGTGTTTTTGTTTTAACCGTTTGGGGCATATATTTATATTTTTATTTATTTCATTTTGGGTGGATTGTCATTGTGCAACGTATGGGTCCGTATAACAGACCAGTGTTGAGAAACAGTTGGAAACAAAGCGAAACGCAATCAGTGGTGTAACACGGCTGAAGAATTCACCTCCACAAAATTCTGAGAACTTTGTACCTGTGTGTGGCAGCGCACATACGCAACTGCTCAATCACGTTCCAAGTGACGCTCTGACAAACAACTCAAGATGGCGAGAGCGTAAAAAATATTCGTCGTCTTCTATAAGACCTCACGGAAGTCGCATTAACTCCGCCTACTGTTGGTGACATCAGCGGAACCAAGTCCAATATCGTCCTCTGGTCACACACATATACCAGCTATAATCTATGCATAAACTGGATATGCCACAGCAAGTCAACTGTATACGGCGACGAGATAATCGTGGCCGTGACCAACAGCTTCTCTCCAAAGCAATGTGTACCTGTTACGTTCTACGTGACAGTATACATTAGTCAGAGACGCCATACTACAGACGCTTACCGTTTCGTTTAGGCCCCGGTCGGTGGTGTTATAAAATGTAATTAACCCAGTAAGACCGACCGGGACCCGAGGAGATAATCAACGCATCTCAGTTACAAAATTGTTGCAAGTGCGAATAGCAAACAGTTAAATTACGGACATTGGAATCGAATCGGGACAAAACACGTGTTCGGCCGGCCACGCGGTAGTGAACAGTTGTAAAACAATAAAGGAGTTTGTAAAATATAATAACAAGGGGTAAAGTATTAACTTGTGTGAAAGCGTGTGTAAGCAGATTGGGCTGTCTTGAATAATATTTAAATCTATAACCGAAATCTATAATCTATAAACGTATATGTGAAAATTTGCTTTTTTATGTCCTTGTTTTACTTAATTAAAATCATTTAGTTTACCTTGAATATGTGTTAGTCTAAGTTATTTCGTCATTACCATATTCTCATTTCTGTGTTGCGAAATTCGTCTAACGGACCGGAATCTTCTGAGTTATTAATTGGGTGGGTCAGATTGCAAAATTGTCCGTTTTATTAAGGTAAAGTGTAAAGGTCTCCATATCTGTCCTTCAAAGATATAGGTGGCGACTCTGGGCTTCTGATAAAATTTCCGCAGCAGGTAAGTAGTTTAAGTCCTGGTAGTGGATTTTATTTATTTTATATTTAGGCCATATTTTTTATTGTTACACACTATGTGCGTAGCAAAAATGAATTAGTCTTGCCATGTGCATTTACAGGCATAGCAGCAACTTTGCTTGAGGGAGGCAGAACTTCCCACAGTCGTTTCAAGCTGCCTATTCCAATAAATGAAACATCAACCTGTAATGTTCGACATGGGATTAATACGGCAAATGAACTGGAAAAGGCCAAAGTGATAATCTGGGATGAAGCTTCAATGGCTCCAGCACATGGAGTAAATGCAGTTGACACACTGTATAAAGAACTCTTAGCTGAAGATTCAAACGTTCCTTCTAAAAAACCATTTGGAGGTGCGGTCTTTCATTTCGGTGGAGATTTTAGACAAATTCTCCCTGTTGTTCCACATGGCAGCAGAACCGAAATACTTTCTTCATGCATGAAGAATAGTAAGTGTTGGAAAAATATTCAGGTCCTAAAGTTAGACCAAAACATGCGTGCCAATGAGGACAATGTCCCATAAGAACATCGAGGCTTTTCCGATTGGCTTTTAAAACTTGGGAATGGAAAACTCCAAGAGCCTGGATTAGAGGAAGCCATTTTCGAAATTCCTCCAGTCTGCATTGAAAATGGATGTATTATTGATGCTGTCTTTCCTGAGGTCATCCAATCAGGAGATGACAGCATTGCTAACCGTGCAATCCTGACACCAAAAAACCATGAGTCACTTGAACTTAATGAAAATGTCCTTAGACGAATTCAATCTCAATTGAAATGCTATACCAGCATAGATTCTATTCAGCAAGACAGTGCAAATGCCGAGGAGGCAGCAAACTATCCAATGGAGTTTTTGAACAGCTTAACACCTGGAGGTATGCCTCCTCATAGACTTAACTTGAAAGTTGGTGCAGTAGTAATGTTGCTACGAAACCTTGACTCAACAAGAGGTCTTTGCAATGGCACCAGAATGGTCGTCAAGCAAATGATGTCAAAAGTCATTGACTGTGAAATCCTGACCGGATCTTTTAAAGGTACCAGGGTATTTATTCCAAGAGTTATTCTTGCACCCAGTGACCCTGACCTTCCCTTTACATTAAGACGAAAACAGTTTCCATTTAGATTTGCTTTTGCTATGACCATCAACAAAAGCCAAGGACAAACACTGGATTCAGTTGGTATTTATTTGCCATCTCCAGTATTCAATCATGGACAACTTTATGTTGCATTTTCAAGAACAAAGTCCTTTCAGCAAGTCAAGGTAAAAGTCTTAGGAAATGACCAACAAGGCAACTTAAAGAAAGACCACAGAGTTTACACCAAAAATGTGGTCTACAAAGAAGTTTTCACCCAATAATTAAACTTCATAGCCAACCGTGGCTTTATCAATATGTGCCAATAAAAATGCTTGCCACCCGGGCGTAGAACGTGTACTTCAGCTAGTAAATTATATGCATCTATATTATGAACACTGCTGAATGCGATAACGGAGACCACACTTTCAGAGGCCCAGAAGGGTTTCAGGAAGGGCAGATCATGTTTAGATTGTATGTTTACAATAGCCCAGCTCATTGAAAAGAGTAGAGAGTATCAGGTGCCCACATAATAGCTTTCATCGACTTCGAGAAGGCTTTTGACAGAGCGAGTCATAGCAAACTTTGGGCAGTAATGGCAAGGAAAGGGATCCCACAACATCTAATTAGAACAATACAGAGTCTGTATATGGAGAATAAAATCTTAATAGAAGCAGGGAGACCGGGAACAGCTCCTAGAGTTGGCCTGATCAATTGTGGAGTACAACAAGGGTGTACATTATCACCTTCCCTTTTTAATTTATATATTGGTGATGTCATACAAAACTGGCAGCCGTGTCTTCCAGACCATTTTATGATTGGTCACTCTACAATTGACACTTTGTTGTTTGCGGACGATCAGGCTATTCTGTCGGACTCTGAAAACAGATTGCAGATGGGTATACATTTGTTAAATCGAATCTGCAATGACTCTGGATTGCAGATATACACAATTAAAACCAAGGTGATGGCTTTTTGTGGAACTGACCCCGTATGGGCAAAAATTGTTATAGATGGGACTGTCCTGGAACAAGTTAGCAGTTTTGAATACCTGGGCTACAGTGTGTCTTATAATGCAAGCAATGACGTGATGAATAAGTTGCATAAGTGTAACCTTATGTGCGGGACCATCAGGCGAACCCTTAAGTCGGCAAGAGAAGGAACACGTCTAAAATTCTACAAGGTGATGGCTCTTCCCACACTTCTTTATGGGTCTGAGAATTGGACTTTAACAAAAGGCCAGGCCAGTCGTCCAAGCGGCTGAAATGAGATTTCTCAAGCACGTAGCAGGGTATACTTTACATGATCGTAGAAGAAACAGATATACGGCAGGAACTGAATATTATGAGTATACTCGACAGGATTGCCCAGTATCGGCTGAATTGGTGGGAACATCTTTGCTGAATGGATGACTGCGCATTCCCCAAACAACTATGGAACTATAAGCCAAGGGAACGGAGAGGTGTGGGACGTCCGAGGAAGCGCTGGAGTGACCAGCTGAAATATTTGCCCATTTGAGACCGGAACAAACCATTCTTGGTTTAAACCTTGAGGATGATGATGATGATGAATTACAAAATATTGTAACGATACTCTTAACAACTCACTTTTGCACATATGCTATTACTCATTTGTGCGCACTTACCCACGTCTCAAAGGTATACTCTTCTTCTGCAATATTTACCTTGATGTTTCCCAGGTAGGTTGCAGGCTTTGGTAGTTAATTGAGGGTGGATAAGCACGTGAATATCGTTACAAGTAAAGAGTACAGAGGATTTATTACTGGTTGTGAAATTAGTACGACTTTGTTACTAAAATTATATTCATTTTGTTTATTAATTAAAACTGCAAATTGTCATGTTATTAATTAGTGTGTGGGTTAACTAATATTGAAACCCTTATATTCACTTATACGAATATCGTATACTTATAACGTGGCAAAATCTTAGCTCTTATAGTCTAAGACACACTATACACAAAAATAAGACATATATGTCCTGGAATATTTACACAGACATATAATACATAACACATATATTATTACAATGCGTGATTAACACGTACGAAATTGAATATTAATATTGACTTAGCAAGTGTGGGTTTTTTTATGTACCACTTAATTAAAAAAAAAATAATAATTAAACATTTATAAAAATTCTAATACAGACCATTCTATTACTTTATTTAACTATACTCCTAATGTCTCAATTAATTAAAATCTACAATTGAAGTAAACTTTCGTACTTGATTTTACGTTACAGTTACTTGATTTTAATTATATAATAAAAATATAATAAAATACCATTCTCTAATTACCATTTATTTATGAGATTAATAAGTTTTATGTTCTTTGTTATAAATTATTATTCTCTGAACTTTTATTAATTATTCATTATGCAAATAAAAATAATAAAATTTATGTAAACTTGGATTTGGAATCTACAGCCTTCTTTTGATAGACCTCAGGGTCATTTATAAGATTGAATAAATGTCTGACTTCACCTGCATATTTCTGCAACCATTTAACTGTGTTGTTACCGTCACCTGGACTCTCGAGTTTTGATCCCCTTCTGGTATCACATTCTCTGTCTCTGCGTCGTTTGGAATTACTCTCTCCGTCTAATGGATGCTGAGTTCTGACATGGACCTCTGGTCGTGATGATGTATGGCTGGCTGTAGCTGCGTGTGGCTGTCCCTGCGTCCTCTAGTATATTGCTCTGTTTCCTCTCCTCTCCTCGTCTTTTCCCTCATGGATATCTCGAAGTTCTACGTGGACTTCTTGAAGTTCATTGACGACGTTTCGACTCCTCGTAGTTTACGGTATTATTGTCTTTTACATCACTCGTGTATATCTCTAATTACTTTCACCAACGTACTGCCGGTTCCATCGCACTTTAGTTTACGTAATACGATTTAAAACATTACTTAAACTTTGTAAAATTTGCGGTGGCGAGATGCGTGGACTTCACGTGCTGTCTGTTGATGATCTGAGCAAGAGTGTGTCGCTTGCTGGGGTTTCATACTCCTGCCGGCGTTCAACTCCTGTTGGAAACTGTTCGGACAGAGTTGAACAAGTCAGCGCGTCGGTTTATTAACTAATTACAACCTACGCGTCTTTCTATGAAGTGCACACTTTTTTATAAATATTATTTGACAAATCGTTAGGTACATTAATAAACTTAACCTATGCAAATTATGAACATTAAGGTGTGTAAACTATGAAAGTTACGGCAAAATTCACACGGTAGCTGAACGGTTCTCACGATCATAGACCTCTTAGTATCGAATTGTAGCGCCGGGCACCAGCTGTGTTTCTACATGTCTCTGATTCGTGTGACTTCTGGTTTTCGTTCAGCACTTAAAAAACTGTGTAAAATTTTCTATAATCGTATACATAATTCAACTTGTTCTTCATTTACACACTAACACTAACACACACACACAAACTGATACCAAACGGTTGCCTGCAGCAATGATGTCACAGCTGCCGGTCGAAGCGTGTTTCGTCTTCCTTCGCTGCGTTTAAAACCAACAAGGCTTGGCAATTCCATATGCATGTTCACTTACAATTATTTCCTTATTTAAAATTAATTAATACGTTTGTTTCTTTTATTTATGTCTTATACTTAACGCTTAATTATTACATTATTTTCATTATTTACAACTTTCACACGACTCATACGTGCATTAGTATGTTCTCATACCGCAGTCAGGGGTTGATACGGAGACTTATGCTAAACGTATCGTTATATTTTTTTTATGTCTGATGATGACAGGTCAATACTATTGAAAAATTGTAATTCACAAAATAATAAAACTATATTCTTATAAAAAGTTTTATTATTAATAATAATATAAAAAATATATATACAAGAAAAATCTGAGCATATATGAATGTAATTAAAAATTATTGTAGAGAAAGTTAACAAACTTAATAAATTTACTTATTTAAGGTGGTATTTTTAACAAATTGTTTCTGGCGATGAAATATTATAAAATAATTTGTTGTCCTAGTGTATACACATGTGCTTGTATTATGAAAACATTCAATTTGGTAAGTATACTGGTTTTAGTTATATATAACAATTTTTAAAATACTTCTTAATATTTTTCTTTAATTTTTACGCCTCTTAATATTTTTCTTTATTACTTTCATATTTCACAGGGAAGTATTGTAATTTACTAAAACAATATTACATTCACATTCAAGATAACTACAGATTTGAAATAAACATTGGTTTACTGAATGAGGCCTGTGACTGAAAAAAAAGAGATGACCTTCATCTATAATGTTATATTTTTGTAATGTCTGTAATGCATGATCAATCTACGTTTTGTATTTTCACTTTGTAACGTTACAAATAGGTCCGTATAGGGATTTTGGGTCAATAACAGAGATAAATTTTATTGTAAATTAAATATTAAAATCCATGAGTGTAAAGTTTTCCAAACATATGAAACAACGCAATAAGCAATGAAGAGTTGGCGTCAAGGTCAGTGGCGTACGTGAGAAACTACAGCTTTTCTGCCAAAACAAACGGCCGATCCTATGTAAACGTCATCTAAAGAATGTTAGACGTAATGGCTGCACCTTAAAAAACAAAGACGTCATCACCAAAAACAATAGAATTGATGACGCGACAACCCTTTCCATTTGGGAAATAAGCGCCATATTGTCGTTCTCAGTCGACTCGTATACTTCGTGCGAACTGCACGTTGTCTAAATTACTGGCCAGCAAGCCTTTAAAATAACAACAAAATGTACAAAAAGTGAATTAAATCTATTTAAATCAATCAGTATAAAATGTAGAGACAGTGAGTGCAGTTAATAAAAAGGAACAGTGTAATAGTTCGGCAGAACACCAGCATGAACATGAGTAACGCCTGACTCGATCTTCATTCATCACAGCAGGAAAGTAAACCTTTCACATTTTAAACCACCAACACTTTATGAGCTCAAGTAATAGCAAATGTACCGTTTTAATTAGTATGTGTGTGAGCATGTGTCCGTGTGTACCGGTACTATAAAATCACAAGCATTGGTTCACGTTATGTGATTCATACAACGTAACAACTTAAATTATTATACTGCAGTAATGTTCTAAATTCATTTAAATAGGTACCGGTAACCAGAGTAAATTGGAGATAAAACATATATGGTGTAAATGTATCATATGTAAGGCTGATGTAGCGAAAATATTTCGCAGCCATTTTGTATTTGGATTTGGCAAAGGAGGAAGACTCCATCTTGTTTTTTTTTTATTAAAATATTTAAAAATTCAGACAATTAAAACACAAGTTTTACTCAATGAAATCAGAGTATATTATTTCTATACAACCATTCCATTTGTAGCTCGTTATAGAACCCTGGGACCCGAACTTAAAATATATTATGTTGGTAACAACACAACATGGTGGTTACCCGAATCAGCATGGTAAACAGAGTGTAAATGTTAACGAGAGAAAATTATAAAAGGTAAGTTATAAGTTTAAAAAAGAAGTTAGTTAACAAATGGCGCCAGAACAGTCGGACATTATATAAATAAAGTTTATATAAAATAAACCTGCATACAGAAACAGAATGGTTGTTGGAAATGGGTATGTAATTAACACGTAAATAATAAGGTTATGTTGTGATTTAGTATATGTTAGATATATGGTAATATTTGGAAAAGAAATATAATTAAAAATTTGAGATGGCAGAGAATAACGAGAATGTCAGGTTAATTGACATTGAAAACGAAAGCCAAATGAATGCTGAATTAAGCGGAACTGTGTTGAAAATTATGAATATGAAGTAATTCATTCAACGCCAGTCCCGATTAAAAAATCTGAGGATAACGAGCTAATGAAAATGATGCAATTGCTTTTCAATGAACATTGGAAATTATTGCTTTTCAATAAAAGAAACAAAATTTTAATTTTAATAAACAAATAAACAAAATGAATGCACATTATGAGAATATTCAAGAACAGATAGTTGAAGTAGTCAGTCATAAGTTTGATAAACAAAATGCAAGAGTAGATGACATAATTAATAACTTTAAAATGAATAAAGTAGATGACAATTGTGAGATTAAAATGGGGGTAGAAGGTAGTAAAGAGACCGATCAATTGAATGAAAATAAAGATGGTGAGGTAACATATAAAGACGATAAGGTAAGTGGTGTTGAGAATTACGATGATATAATTAAAAATAGTGGTGACAAAGTTTTAGAGGAGGTAGAATCTAATAATGGAATGTTAGTGTATATTGATGAGTCAGAGAGAAAGTGGAGAGAGAGTATAGAGGTAGAGAGTTGCAGGGGGTAAATTTTTCCCGTGGTGTTGTTGGGGGTGAAGAAGGGTCTTCACGAGTATATTTGGTAGATGAAAGATCTACAAATAATTGTCCTTTGAGTTTTAGTGATGTTCCTGGTAGGACCAGGAGGTGTTTTTATGATTTAGTGCTCCCTGCATATATTAAGAGAGAGAGTGTGACTTGGGGTTATGATGAGGCACATTTTGAGAGAGAGAGAGGTATGGTGATAGGAAGATAGAGTTGTTTGAGGTTGGGAGGAGTTATACAGAATTAAGAGAGAGAGTGAATAAAGAGAGAGTTGATAATTATAGTGAGTACTTACCTTAAATTGAAACGGATGTAGCAACAGTTGTTAATGACGAATTATTAACATACCTGGTGGTAACAGAAAATACTAAAGGAGAAATTATTATACCCAATGTCGACAGGAATTTTGAAATAATGGTATGCGATAATATTTGTATTATCAATAGTAGTGATACAATGGAAAAAAGCAATGATGATGATTGTTATAATTATAATAATAAATATCGGTATGGAGAACCATACATGACTTCCATATTCTAAGATTTATATTTAAAATCATTTTCGAAATGAAATATTACCTAAATATTCCCTAAAGACGAAAAGTCTGTCTATGAATCGTTCCTCTGTAAACACGTGCAGTTACACTGCCCAGCGATCCACAGGAAGGAAATCGCTATCCACGCTGGACACTTTTTCGGCTTGCATGCGTTATGTTGGTATGGGTTCGGCACTTTCCATTTAAAAACCGTGCAAATGTAAGAAAATAAACATGAATGAGGCCAAAAATAACGCGAACGGTGTGTGTGTGTGTGTTCCCTGCCTTTTCATTGCGGTAGTAGTCATAATAATAAAATGGAAACGTAAACAGTACATAACTGAGAAAAAAATACATAAATGAAAAAACTATAATTTTATTGCCTGGCAACAAAATTATTTTATTTTTAACAATTACCATTGTTTGAAAAAGTTTAAATGAATTTTCAAGTACTTTACTCTTGTTAAAACGTAAAAGGTTGCAGGTAAACTACCCCTTCCCCTTAACCGATCTTCACCAAAATCAAAATTCCTAGAGTCCTCTACAATTCACTGACGTATGCAAAAAATTATTTGATTCTGTTTGAATTTGCGGCTGTTATCGTTTGCCATAGAAAATACCCTTGTTAAAAAAACGTTGTAGGTAAACTACCCCTTTCCCTTAACCGATCTTCACCAAAAACAATAGGTGTTGAGAACTCTACAATTTAGGGCTGTATGCAAATAATCTTTTGATTCTGTTTGAATTTGCGGCTGTTATCGTTTGCCATAGGAAATACCCTTGTTAAAACATAAAACGTACAGGTAAACTACCCCTTTCCCTTAACCGATCTTCACCAAAAACAGTAGGTCTTGAGAACTCTACAATTCACGGCTGTATGCGAAACATTATTTGATTCTGTTTGAATTTGCAGCTGTTATCGTTCGCCAAAAAAAAAAAAGTCCCTTGATAAAAAAAAACCGTTGCAGGTAAACTACCCCTTTCCCTCAACCGATCTTCACCAAAAACAATAGGTCGTGAGTACTCTACAAATCAGGGCTGTATGCAAACAATTATTTGATTCTGTTTGAATTTGCGGCAGTTATCGTTTGCCATAGAAAAATATCGGTATGGAGAACCATACATGACTTCCATATTCTAAGATTTATATTTAAAATCATTTTCAGCCAAACAGCCAGGCTGTGTCTTACCTGCCTTTTTATTGCTGTATTAAATGAAAAATATTATATTATATTAAAATGAAAAAATTATAATTTTATTGCTTGGCAACAAAATTATTTTATTTTTAACAATTACCATTGTTTCAAAAAGTTTAAATAAATTTTCAAGTACTTTACTCTTGTTAAAACGTAAAAGGTTGCAGGTAAACTACCCCTTCCCCTTAACCGATCTTCACCAAAATCGAAAGTCATTGAGACCTCTACAATTCAGGGACGTATGCAAAAAATTATTTGATTCTGTTTGAATTTGCGGCTGTTATCGTTTGCCATAGAAAATACGCTTGATAAAAAAACGTTGCAGGTAAACTACCCCTTCCCCTTAACCGATCTTCACCATAAACAATAGGTCTTGAGTACTCTACAAATCAGGGCTGTATGCAAAACATTATTTGATTCTGTTTGAATTTGCGGCTGTTATCGTTTGCCATAGAAAATACCCTTGTTAAAAAAACGTTGCAGGTAAACTACCCCTTTCCCTCAACCGATCTTCACCAAAAACAATAGGTCTTGAGAACTCTACAATTTAGGGCTGTATGCAAATAATCTTTTGATTCTGTTTGAATTTGCGGCTGTTATCGTTTGCCATAGGAAATACCCTTGTTAAAACATAAAACGTTACAGGTAAACTACCCCTTTCCCTTAACCGGTCTTCACCAAAATCAACAGATCTTGAGAACTCTACAATTCAGGGCTGTATGCGAAACATTATTTGATTCTGTTTGAATTTGCGGCTGTTATCGTTTGCCAAACAAACAAAATTACCCTTGCTAAAAAAAAACCGTTGCAGGTAAACTACCCCTTTCCCTCAACCGATCTTCACCAAAAACTATAGGTCGCGAGTACTCTGCAAATCAGGGCTGCATGCAAAAAATTATTTGATTCTGTTTGAATTTGCGGCAGTTATCGTTTGCCATAGAAAAAAAATCTACAGACACAGACAGACACACACACACACACACACACACACACACACACACACACTTTTCGGAAAACGACTTTTTTTCATGTTTTGAGTGTAGTAGAATCAGAATCTGCAATAATCTCGAACACGATTTTTTTTGCCATCACCATACTTCCATTCCTTAAGGAATATGGAAGTAAAAATCTACAGACACAGACACACACACACACACACACACACACACACACACAGACACTTTTCGGAAAACGACTTTTTTTCATGTTTTGAGTGTAGTAGAATCAGAATCTGCAATAATCTCGAACACGATTTTTTTTGCCATCACCATACTTCCATTCCTTAAGGAATATGGAAGTAAAAATGTGTCTGTAATTGTGAATGAATGGTGTAGCCGTAAGATCAGGTTATTATTTGATGATGGAGGGTAGATATTGTGTTGTTCATGAACATTTAATTATTTTAGTTTACGGTGATGACCTTGCTAACTTATGAAGTGAGGTGTGGTAAACAGAAATATCGGTATGGAGAACCATACATGACTTCCATATTCTAAGATTTATATTTAAAACCATTTTCAAAATGAAATATTACCATAGAAACTACTTCTTTCTACTTACTGCTTCAGCCTTAACCACAGTACTGTGGTCACTAACATATACCACCTCACGTTATCGCACTCGATTTTCACTGATGATGGAAGTCGGTGGCATTGCCGAAACATCTGGTTTTGTAGAAAACATTGGACTACGGCCAAATATCTCGGGAAGGAATTTTAACAAAAACTACTTCTTTGTTGCCGATAACGTTGTACACACATATATATAAAAAATATGCATAAAATTAATGGCTTGTATAAGTTAATGATTGATCTCCATTAAGTAGTGCTCAAGTTTCCAAAGTTTTAATATTATGATGTCCGTAATTAAAACATCAGAGCAGGTTTAGTGTGAATGAGGGTACACCGTGGACTAAAATTTTAAACATTTCCTATTGAGCGTTGCTTAGAGTAAAGCTGCGAATCTATAGTGTATGTTTCACAGAACAAACACGCGAAAAAGAAGGAGCGCTCCGAAGTCACTCATGGACCCTCAGCATCTTGCAGAGGGTTCATTCCCTAAAGACGAAAAGTCTGTCTATGAATCGTTCCTCTGTAAACACGTGCAGTTACATTGCCCAGCGATCCACAGGAAGCAAATTGATGTCCATTTTTTCGGCTTGCACGCATTATGTTGGTGTGGGTGTCGGCACTTTCCATTTAAAAAGCGTGCAAATGTAAGAAAATAAACATGAATGAGGCCAGAAATAACGTGAATTGTGTGTGTGTGTGTGTGTGTGTGTGTGTGTGTGTGTGTGTGTGTGTGTGTGTGTGTGTGTTACCTGCCTTTTTATTGCCGTAGGCATAATAATAAAATGGATACGTAAACATTACATAACTGAGATATGCTTACCTGCCACGAACGATATATTATTTTATGCATGGAGGAGTTCAGTGACATACACACGTACACAAGAATTATATATATAAAGATATTAACTCATACATAATTTACATTAAAATGAAAAAATTATAATTTTATTGCCTGGCAACAAAATTATTTTATTTTTAACAATTACCATTGTTTCAAAAAGTTTAAATGAATTTTCAAGTACTTTACTGTTGTTAAAACGTAAAAGGTTGCAGGTAAACTACCCCTTCCTCTTAACCGATCTTCACCAAAATCAAAAGTCCTTGAGACCTCTACAATTCAGGGACGTATGCAAAAAATTATTTGATTCTGTTTGAATTTGCGGCTGTTATCGTTTGCCATAGAAAATACGCTTGATAAAAAAACGTTGCAGGTAAACTACCCCTTCCCCTTAACCGATCTTCACCAAAAACAATAGGTCTTGAGTACTCTACAAATCAGGGCTGTATGCAAAAAATTATTTGATTCTGTTTGAATTTGCGGCTGTTATCGTTTGCCATAGAAAATGCCCTTGTTAAAAAAACGTTGCAGGTAAACTACTCCTTTCCCTTAACCGATCTTCACCAAAAACAATAAGTCTTGAGAACTCTACAATTTAGGGCTGTATGCAAATAATCTTTTGATTCTGTTTGAATTTGCGGCTGTTATCGTTTGCCATAGAAAATACCCTTGTTAAAACATAAAACGTTGCAGGTAAACTACCCCTTTCCCTTAACCGATCTTCACCAAAAACAATAGGTCTTGAGAACTCTACAATTCAGGGCTGTATGCGAAACATTATTTGATTCTGTTTGAATTTGCGGCTGTTATCGTTTGCCAAAAAAAAAATTTCCCTTGATAAAAAAAACCGTTGCAGGTAAACTACCCCTTTCCCTCAACCGATCTTCACCAAAAACAATAGGTCGTGAGTACTCTACAAATCAGGGCTGTATGCAAAAAATTATTTGATTCTGTTTGAATTTGCGGCTGTTATCGTTTGCCATAGAAAAAAAATCTACAGACAGACACACACACACACACACTTTTCGAAAAACGACTTTTTTTCATGTTTTGAGTGTAGTACAATCAGAATCTGCAATAATCTCGAACACGATTTTTTTTGCCATCACCATACTTCCATTTCCTTAAGGAATATCGAAGTAAAAATAATGACAAAAAATTGTAAATAAATGTATAGTGAAATTAATTGTGTTTGTGTTGTGAAATGTATTTTATGTAAACAATGTGTGCATATAGTAGAAATTGATGTAATAATGATAATAATATTTTAGCAGACTAAATGAATAATGAGAGTCTGTAATAAAAAAAATCGTAATTGTTTTGGAAGAAGGTAATTAAAGTAATGTTGTGTTTAAATAATTGTTTGAATTAAATAATTGAAGATTAATTAATTATTGTTGTACAGAAGAGATTCTCTAATGATTAGTAAATGATTAAACACAATAGATTTGGACATTGTAACATGACATAAGATAGTGAAAATACATTGATAATTAATAATAAAACAAAAAAAAACTGAAGACAAGAAGAAATGTCAAGAAACTTATAACTCGGAGATTAATGACCAAATTACAAAATGACAAATGACTAATAAACTGACGATGACTTGACCCAACAGATTGGATAAACACAAGGAAGATAAAATGGAACAAGGAAGAAGGAACCAGAAACCAGATGTAATCAAGAAAATAATAACGAACATTGTAATCCCCGAATTATGACTAAAAAATGTACGTAAACAAATGCACTAAAATAGTTAGGGCATAAATGAGATGTACCTATGTTAATAATAACAAATAAGATAGTAATATTATGCATATTATATGAATGAAGAAAATGTACTTATAGATATAAGGTAGGGAGTTAAAAATAAACATACCCAAATGAATAGTGATAAACATAGTCAAAACCAGTAAACCATACTCTGAGGCAAATAAAGGCCATAGTTAATAATCAAAAGTGATCAAAGTGAATGGAAAATAAATTAATTACTCATAACCAGTAACCACACAATGATGTTAAAATAATTAGACAACATAGTGAATAATATCAAGTGAGTGGAATAAAGAGTGTATCAATATAAATAAGTGGTGAAGGAAGGATCTTCCTTCATATTCACGATACGAGTACAAGATCGGGTGACACATTTAAAAACACTCACACAAAACATTCATATACAAAGTGGCGCGCCAACTAGTAGGGCTAGAATAATTAAGAAATTATACCATTAAACCTTACAGATTCTAGCGGCGACTGCAGAAAATGGAGTCGGGGAAAATCGGCACAAGACTGACTAAGCTACGCGAGAAGGAGGCGGAAGAGGAAGCAAAGAGATTAGAAAAGGAGATCGAGAAAGGTGCCAGAATGGAAGAAAAGGAAATAACTTCGGTGGAAGATGTGGAAGAAATATTAACCCCAGCCGAACCAACTAGAACCATAGCAGAAACAAAATTAGATAAGACTCATGGAAATGTTTCTACAAATGGAGGAACGAAGAAAGGAGGACAAACAGGAAGGCAAGAAAACCAGAAGAGAAGACAAAGAAGAATTGAACAAGAAGTTTGAGTCAATTAATGACAATTTTAAAAAGATGAATGAAAAATTGGACAAACATAGAGAAGAAATGAAGGAAATTATGGATAAGGGTCTCAGAAGGATGAGTGAGACATTAGACAGTGGTTTCAAGAAATTGCATGAAACACTAGATAATACTTCGGAAGGTATTGAAGAAACAGTAAATGAAAACAAGGAACCATTAGACCAGAAAATAGAAGATGGTAGGGAGGAAACAGAATTAAAAGAAGAAAAAACTGTTACCACCAAATAAAAATTTACTGTAAAATTTACAGTATTTGTTTACTGTTATCAGCAAATAAAAATAACAGCCACAAGGAGAATATCCAAACCATGGAGGTGAAGACTAAGAAGATGTAACGGGACAAACGGGCCTGTTGTCTTAATTATGGGGTTTGAGGATGTTACATAATATTTTTTATTGTATTCATATATATAAAGAATGGTTAGGTCCGTTTTCCCTATGTCTGTACAAACAACGCAGTTTCAGCGATACGATTTACTTCAAGGCCGAAGGCGTACGTGTGAAGGAGAATGTATACAATGGCGATTCTGATCGACACTAACAAAATGATATTACGAATATTGACACACGTCACAACAATGACGAGGAACAATGCCGTCAGCTGATGCGGACGAATCGTGGATCACAATTGATCCCCTCCACCTGTCGAAAGTTCGACACAATGTCTGCCCACTCTGAAGATTCTTGTCATGGCGACAACACGTTTATTTCTTCCTGGTAAAATTTAACCAGCAAAAAAATGTAACAAAATTTGAAAAATGTAGCATCAGTTGAACAGTGAACAGTACCAGTTTCTAATTATGTAAATTCAATGAGGTGACAGACCAAACAGACAGTACAAATAACATCGAAGTACGCCAGCCTACGGCCGGAACATGGAAAACATCTAAGCCACCCGACTGCAACTACTTTCAGGGAAGTCAACAATATTCTCATTCTTATATTTTTTCAAAATTAGAGCTCTAATAAGATATTAAACGTTGAAAATTTATTCTTTGTAACATCAGTATGTGAGGGAGAGAGTGTGAGCAAAAATGTCGGCCAACAACAACTAGACATTGGTTTATGGGCAAAAGGGGTATTCAAATTTAATAAATGTATGAAATATGGCAATTGCTATATAAAATGATTATCTTCCGATGGTCAGAATAAAGTATAAGATGGGGAAGATGATAATGATAAATACTAAGTAAGAGCGGAACTGCAGAGCCGCCATTTTGGTAATATGATTTCAATGTAATTTAACCCTTTCTTTGTTTTGTAACTGAGTAACTATAAAGATAATTAAAAGTGTGCTGTATTCAAACCTATGTGTGAGAGAAGTTATTTCTATAACCCGTACTGCTTCTACCTCTCCTTTAACGACACCTTGGCACCCTTAGGTATAATTAATAGATTCAGTGTAAATGAGTTGAGCACGTGGCATGGTATTTCACCCGATAAAAAATGCAAATGAACTACATAACTATGGTAAGTACTGATAGTTATAAATACTTAATTGTGTAGACGGTGACAGATGGTGCCCGAACAGGGACGTGATATAAATAAAAGTTTTATACAATAAGCCGGAATCAGAGACGGAGGGTTGTCGGAAGAAAGGAAGGAATACATAAGATATGCCTGGTACGTAAACAATAGGTTATACCATGATTATAGGTTATATTATTGTTTAAGTAAAATATAGAACAATTACTAACAAATAAAATTCATTATTATTATAAGCAAAATGGCAAACAATAACGAAAACATTAGTATAAATAATACAGCAACAGAGTCGCTGTTATTAAATGAACCACAAGCTAATTCAACACCCATTATAAGTAATAAAGTGTCACTAGAAGACCTTTTTCAGCTAATGAAAGTACAGAATAATGAATTAAATGATAAATTAAACCAGTTCGATGAACAATTTAAAGATATCAAAAAAGAAATACACAGACAGAATGGTAATATTGATAAAAGATTAAGTGAAATAGAGACACGGTTAGACGAAATAGAATTAGAAAATAAGAGGAAAGTAGACAAATTAGAATTGAACAAAGATGACAAGGTAAGTAGGGGAGAGAATTGTAATATAAATAAAAGTATGATATTAGAAAATGATTGTGTGAACAGGGGTAGTGATAATGAGATGTTTGTGTGTGATGAGTTAAGATAGAAAGTGGAAAGAAAGTATAATTGTAAAAAAGTTGCAGGGGGTAGATTTTTCCCTTAATGATGAAGTAGGGGGTGATGTACATGTGTTGAGGAAGGACGAGAGTGCCTTCGATGTATATTTGGGAGACATATGGTCTACAAATAAAGTTGTCCTTGGTTTTTTTAGTGCACTTCACAGGTGGTGCAATAGTTGTGAATTAGTGTCCCCTGCAAATGTGGAAAGAGAGAATGTAGCTTGGTGTGATAGATATATTAAAAGAGAGAGATGTTTTGAAAGTGAGAGGTATTGTGAGAGAAAAAGAGAAATAGAGATTTTTAAGATAAGTAGAGACTATGAAGAATTTATGGAAAGGTTAGGAGTAGAGATGATTGATAAATATAGTAAATACTTGCCTTGTAATAAAACTGAAGTAGTAGGAGATAATGAAAATAATGACTTTGCAAATTACCTAATTATGACTGATTATACTGAAGGTGACAGAACCATACCCGATCATGAATTATATGAGTTTGAGGATAATGATAAAAAGTTGAATTGTATATGTATTTATGATGTCAGTATAAGAGAGTCAATATTAAACAATGTATATAGTTATAAGATTCGACTATTGTTCGACGATGGAGGGTAAATATTTTATTGTGTTTATGAACATTTAATTATGTGGACAGTGTTTTTCAAGATGGACTGCTTATGAACTGATTTTGATAAATGGTTAAATGATAATTTTGGATTGTATATTTTTTGTGTGTATTAATGTCAATGTATTTGTGTATTTTGCTGTTGTGTATTTTATGTAGTTTTTATGTAAACCATGTACTGTAGAATTTTAAATATTCAAGAATAAGTAATTAGGAGGAATTTGAATAATTAGGAGATTTAGATTCTAATGAATAATAAATGATTAAACAGGTAATATATTTGGATATTGAGTTGTTTTAGGATTGTAAGATAAATGATGAATTTTCTAGTGTTATATTAAGGTGAAATGTTGTAAAGAGGTTTGGGGATAATGATAAATAAGGGGATTGGAGTTAGTTAAATAGTTAATGGGAGTCAGTGAAAATTAGAATGCTGAGATACAGATAATATATAAAGAGGTGTTAGATATTTTAGGGACACAGTAGTTAGTGATTATACGTAGAGAGGTGAGTAATGTGAATGGTTTATATATTTGTTAATGATGATATTTTGTAATGAAGGATCCGGTGTAAGGAGTGATCAGCGTGCGACATGGCAAGGGACCAGCGTGTAGCGTTGTGGCAGGCGGAGCAATTTTGGGTTAGAGTGTTTGCCGATATTTGGTGGAGGGCAAAATGGTTAGGGATGGGTATGGCCAGGTACGGAACACACATCCTAGTACAAAAGATGAGCGGTGCCAGAGGATTTAAATGGGATTAGTGAAGGGGGTTATTATTGAGATATTGGTGTCATAATATGTTAATGGTTAGAAGCGGTTAGTAGAAAAAAGAGGGGTAGTAAGGTTAGATTGACAAATGCCAAAATAAGATATAGAGAATAGTGAATAACAGAGAGTCACCCAAACTAGATAAGGATTGAGGAAAGGTTAGAAAAGGAAAATTCATGGTAGGAAGGTAATGTAACTGAAAGGTAAATGATAAATTAGAAATTTTGTATAGAATCTGATATAAATGAATGTTAGATAATAAAAGTTGAAAAGAGTTGATAATAGTAATGTTATAAAGTTTTGGTACAAGTTGTGTAAATATAAATTGTTTAATGTAAATGTAACAATGTTAATGTGTAATGTACAATGTTTTATTATGTTTTTATTATGTTGATGGTCATAGTGTGTGTGGTTAGGAGGTCGTTACGGGGGTAGCGACGGTAAATTTACTAATGTGTTAAAAAATATAAAGATAACAGTGGTTTTGAAAAAAAAAAAAGAATTAGTTCTGTTGCAAAGAAAATTGAATAAAGAAAGTTGAGTAAAGAAAAAATAAAGAGTTTGAAGTTGTTTGTCATGATAGGTATATGTTTCAATGTTATATGAAGTAAAATAGTAGAGTTAGTGGTTGTTGCTTAGAAAAGTTAAAATTTGTTTTCTGCTTAGTATAAGAATATATTTTCATGTGGTAAAGAGAGTAATTATGGTTGACTGGAGTCAGAGAGTTTCTATAAATGCAGGAATGTTTGAAAAATGGAGAGGGTTTTTCTGTCTTAAATCTTGTATTTTTTTGGGGGGGGGTATTTGAAAACTAATGAATTAAGAAAACCAACGTCTCAAAACACAAACCAATGCATCTAAGGGGAGACATATCAGTTGTGGATATAGAGATAGATAAAGCCACTATTTTGAAATTTTGTATTGCATGTTTCAGAGTTTTGTGGTGTTGTGACCGCGGTCCTGAGCTGGCCGGTGCGTCAGAACAGGAGCGTTGAGTGCCTCATGGCCTTATGGTGTTGGGATCTCTCCTGAGAAGTCCAGTAAGGTCAGACAGGTACGATCAGCATCATTGGACCAAGGGTAAGTGATTAAATTTTTTTTTATATAAACGCTACAGGGGGTTGTGGCAACCTATCTGGGCTGATCCTTAATAGAAACGTGTGAATGAGTCAATGAAAGTTTTTATGTTTCGACAAAACCTTTCATTGAGGGGGTTTTGTAACGGGACAAACGGGCCTGTTGTCTTAATTATGGAGTTTGAGGATGTTACATAATATTTTTTATTGTATTCATATATATATATATATATATATATATAAAGAAAGGTTAGGTCCGTTTTCCCTATGTCTGTACAAACAACGCAGTTTCAGCGATACGATTTACTTCAAGGCCGAAGGCGTACGTGTGAAGGAGAATGTATACAATGGCGATTCTGATCAACACTAACAAAATGATATTACGAATATTGACACACGTCACAACAATGACGAGGAACAATGCCGTCAGCTGATGTGGACGAATCGTGGATCACAATTGATCCCCCCCACCTGTCAAAAGTTCGACACAATGTCTGCCCACTCTGAAGATTCTTGTCATGGCGACAACACGTTTATTTTTTCCTGGTAAAATTTAACCAGCAAAAGATGTAACAAAATTTGAAAAATGTAGCATCAGTTGAACAGTGAACAGTACCAGTTTCTAATTATGTAAATTCAGTGAGGTGACAGACCAAACAGACAGTACAAATAACATCGAAGTATGCCAGCCTACGGCCGGAACATGGAAAACATCTAAGCCACCCGACTGCAACTACTTTCAGGGAAGTCAACAATATTCTCATTCTTATATTTTTTTCAAAATTAGAGCTCTAATAAGATATTAAACGTTGAAAATTTATTCTTTGTAACATCAGTATGTGAGGGAGAGAGTGTGAGCAAAAATGTCGGCCAACAACAACTAGACATTGGTTTATGGGCAAAAGGGGTATTCAAATTTAATAAATGTATGAAATATGGCAATTGCTATATAAAATGATTATCTTCCGATGGTCAGAATAAAGTATAAGATGGGGAAGATGATAACGATAAATACTAAGTAAGAGCGGAACTGCAGAGCCGCCATTTTAGTAATATGATTTCAATGTAATTTAACCCTTTCTTTGTTTTGTAACTGAGTAACTATAAAGATAATTAAAAGTGTGCTGTATTCAAACCTATGTGTGAGAGAAGTTATTTCTATAACCCGTACTGCTTCTACCTACCTCTCCTTTAACGACACCTTGGCACCCTTAGGTATAATTAATAGATTCAGTGTAAACGAGTTGAGCACGTGGCATGGTATTTCACCCGATAAAAAATGCAAATGAACTACATAACTATGGTAAGTACTGATAGTTATAAATACTTAATTGTGTAGACGGTGACAAAGAGGCATCCAAGGAAACTCATAAATACAAGAGAAGAGTTGGAGATGATGAAGAATCGACTACTTGAGATGTTTAATATACCAATTAACGACCAGAATGAAATAATGAATTTTAAAAATAACAGAAGGAACTTACTAGAAACTTTAGAAAGGAATCACTACAAAACAGTGTGTAACAGAATAAGAAGGAGAAGACACTTAATAGACATGCATAATCCAATATCTACGATTGAAATAGCATTGACCTATTCGTTGTATAAACAAAATAATGAAATGATTGAGATTGGAATGGAAACAAGTGAAAATTTATTACAGAAACATTTAAATACAAGATAGTAGCAAGAAGGTGGAGAAGAACAGAAGTCATTCTGAAAACGACAGCAATCCTAACAACAGGGGTAACTCATATAATCATGGACCATGGCTAAACCAAGTGCGGATGAATACTGAGAAATGGGACTGATTTCAGGGGGTAAATTTTTCCCGTGATACTGTAGTTGCGGGTGAAGTAAAGGCTTCACGGGTGTTTAGGAAGGACGAGAGTTCCTTCAGTATATATTTGGAAGACGATATGTCTGCAAATAAATTTCCCTGGGTTTTTTGTGCACTTCATAGGTGGTGCAGTAATGATGAGTTAGTGTCCCCTGCAAACATTGAGAGAGAGAGTGTGACTTGGTGTTATGGTGGGAGAGATATAGAAAGAGAGTTGCGTGGTAAGAGAGAGGTAGAGATATATAAAGTACATAGAAATTATAGAGAATTTGTAGAAAGGTTAGGAGTAGAGATGATGTATAATTATAATGAATACTTACCTTGGATTAAAGATGCTGTTATTAGAGATGATGTTATAAACGATGATAAAATGACTTACCTGATTTTAACAGAATATACTAAAGGCGACAGGACTATACTCGAGCATGACCAGGTACATGATAGAATAATATGGAATAATCATATTAATTCAAACGACATTGTGGAAACATATAAAATTTTAAATAAATATTATATTGATAATAATATCATATATTTAATACAAATTAATGTATGTAGACCTAAGATTTGACCGTTGTTCGATGATGGTGGATAAATTGTTGTATTGTGTTATGAACATTTATATATGTGGACAGTGATTTTTAAAATGGATTGTTTTATGAACTGATTTTGGTCAACAATAACAAATAATAAGTTGGATTGTATATTTTTTTTGTGTATTAATGTCAATGTATTTGTGTATTCTTGATGTTGTGTATTACATGTATTTTTATGTAAACCATGTATGTAACGGACGTTATAGTTTAATTGATTTAATAATAACAATTAACATTTTTGACTAAATAAGTGATGAAAGTAATGATGAAATTTTAAATAATTGAATTAAATAATTGAAGATTAATTACTTAATTATTGATGTTGTATAAAAGAAAGTTTGATAATGAAGTTAAATGATTTTATGAGATTTAAATTCTAATGAATAATAAATGATTAAGCATGTAATATATCTGGATATTGAGATGTATTGTTATTAGTAGGTGAGGGATGAATTTTCTAATGCAATTGTCAATGATCACAGTAATGTAAAGTGTTAAAAAGGGATAGAGCCTGGGTGATAATTATTAAAATAAAGGCATTTAAGTTAGTCAATTAAAGTTAATGGGAGTTAGATAAATAAGAATTTTGAAATACCAGTAAAACACAAAGAGAGTATTAGATATTTTAGGGACACAGTGGTGTTAGTGATTATATGTAGAGAAGGTGAGTAAAGTAAATGGTAAATACATTTGTTGATGGTGATATTTTGTAGTAAGGGTAGTGGTGTAGGGAGTCATAAGTGACAGGTGTCATGGCAGGAGGAATAGATTTAAAGAGGGTTACGGGTTACCTGAAAGGGTCAGGAACCGATAAGGAAATGAGTTGGTAGAGTTCGGGTACACACATCCTAGTACAAAGAGGAGAATAAATTGAGGTAAGTGGAATTACTGAAGGGGGTTATAATGGAGAGATTGGTGTCATAATATGTAAATCTGGTTGTTAGTGGTTGTTGTTAGTAGGAAGAAAGGTGAGTAAGGTTGGATATATAAATGCCTATTTGTAACGGTACATAAAGGCCTGTTATCTTCATTATGGGGTTTGAGGATGTTTCATAATATTTTATTGTATTCATGTTATATAAAGTATGGTTAGGTCCATTTTCCCTATGTCTGCACAAACAACGCATATTCAGTAAGAGGAGAATAATTCCAAGGTCACCGGTGGACGGGCGAAACCGAGCAGATACAATGGCGGTGTAAGTGGAGAAAGACTTTAATATCAATTCTTATTCGTCCACAAGGCTGCGTCGTCATTAATAAACGATAATGACGCATAGACAATAACGTATGAAACAAGGCGTTGGCCGAAAGAACAAAAGGCGGTGACATCAGATGTACTAATACATACACAAATTTGGCGTATAACCAGTTCTCAGTTCCACACAGCACATCAGAGCGTCAACAGCTCACATCGCTGTTGGCGTAGTTTTCACAGAAGTGTTTTAGACAAATTACTAAATGTAATTAAAATGTAACAATAAATCTTTAAAGACTAACACAAGCAAATTACTATTCAAGTATGTAAAGTAGAATCAGTGCTATCAGAGTAAATCGACAAGGGACATGCGGCGACCACCTGCCATTTTAATACAGAGGATCTGACATCAACGGCGGCCCTACAAGTGCACACATTCAGAGAAGTCCAAATTAATAATCATATATTTATACCTTAATGAGCTCAAAATTGAAATAAACTAAACAAAATGTATCTGTGCTAGTGAGTGTGTGTGTGAGAGCATGTGGTGTGAACGACTGGCCATTACGATAAAATATCGGGGCATTGGTTTGTGAGATATAAAAAATAGTGAATTAAATCAATCAAGTTTTATTAAAGCTGCAGCTATATTCAAATTTATGATAGGATTAAGTGTCACAGTAATTGAAGGTAATGACTAATAAATATGGGCGTAAGAGTATGTAGACGCCATTTTGTTTCTTGTATTTATATGCGACGCCATCTTTGGGTTGTCGTTAAGAATTATAAATCTAATTCAGATTAATTAAAAAACAAGTTTATGGCATCCAAATTGTAGTCGGAGTCATTATTTCGACAACCTCAATGTTTCTGAATCTCGCTGAGTGCAAATCCTGGCCCTTAGAGATAGAAAATCATGTTGGGTATGAACCACATGCTTAAACCGGAAGTGATATGGAACATTCGGTAAGTACATGTGCTTTATTTAATAGTAACAAATATAAAATAAAAATGTAATAGGCGAGGAAAGCTACATATTCAATTGAATCATTGTGAATAACGGAGAATCACCCAAACTAATAGGGATGAAAAGGTGAAATAAAAGAAAATTCATAGTTTGTAATAATAACTGAGAGGTAAGGTAAATTTAAGGTTAATATTAAGTTTGATACTGTGAAGAATTAAATGGTATAGTAAATAAAAAATAACTGATAATTAATTAATAAAAGTTCAATTGAAATTAAAATGTAATTTTTATAATTTTATACGCAAATTTAAAGATGTAAGGTGTGTAGATTTTGATCAAAGTTAAATGTGATTTGGTTATTTTAATGTAATAATCGCATTGTTAATTATGAGTGTATTATTATGTATTATGTTTATTATGTTGTAACGGTACAGACCGATGGGGTTTGTAAGTGAAATCCTTTCAATATTATTTGCAACTAAGAAATTACGGTGAATAGACTGCAACGTCGAGACGGGTGTGTATTGGCGTTGGTATGTGGTGGGCGCGCCCGCGCTTTTAACCGCACACTCGGACGGCCAACTTTCCCAGAGTTTGGTCATGTATCAAAATGCATTCTTTCGCTTAGTGTGCGCAGTAAACACACAGTCGACTAAAAACCACTCCCCGGGCCGGGTGAATTCATAGGCTGACGAGCCTAAATTTTATTGAAATGTATACAAAAGTGAATTAGATAAAACAGTGAAAACAATATATATATATATATATATCAACAGTGCGGATGTGAGCCTTTCAGCTCGCCGTCGGCTGCGCCCACAACTAAAATGTGAACCAAAGTGTAAAATATAAAATAAACCATTCATAACTTTATCAGAATGCATTGGCAGTTTTAAAATACATAAATCAGTGAACATTAAAAACCAACATCCGTAGTGCGCGTGTAAAGATGCGACGTCTTCTGGACAGATTTGCAGCTAAGTAGCAAATTTATAAACAAAAATTTAATATTCTATTTAAATTCAAATAAATGAGCTCAGTTAGGGAAGTCAATAAAATTGTACTGCGTGAATGAGTGTGTGATTGCGTGAATAATATAAAATTAAGCAGTGCTGGGTTGTGAAATATATATATAATTCTATAAGTTAAGACATGATTGATTATGTTTATATTTTGGTGGGACTATGTTTATAAAATTATAAATGGGAATGATATTTTAATTTGATTCCATAACTACGCCTCATGGCGAATGGCAATGTGCTTTGTTTCCGAAATAGAATCGCATGTAACTATGTGGGGTGTAACTGTGAGTAATGATAATTTAGAAAAATTAAAAGTTTTCTTTTTACTATATATGTCGTTAGAGTATTTATTTCGTACCCCCACACTGTTTCTGGCCTCGCTTAAGAACGAAACCTGGGACCCTAGTGAGAAGTAATGGTGGTAAGTACACAACTATAAAGCATAATTATTAATAAATAATGAAGGTAAATAATTTGTTTTTACACAATGTATTAGCATAGGAATTTAAACATGAATTGTATGTATGTATAACATGTTTTATAATGCGATTCCCTACATTTCGGGCGATCTCGGCCTTACCGACCCAGATCGTGGTTTTGGATGACAATCAGCTGTGGGCAGAAATTGTAAAACTGACCACAGTTGGTTGTCTTTGAAATTGGTCAAACATAGAAATTTAATGGGGAACAAAAGGGGAATCTAAGATTATTTTTGAACAGAGGCTATTTTCACCCAAATAGGGGTGGTAGACCTTAGGGGCATATATTAAGATAATGAGTAGGGGTACCTACCCTGAAGTTTTTGTAACTCTGAAGCAAGGATAGGAGTAAGAGAAAAGAAAAAAGTGCTCACTCCTTCCGCCTCAGTCCTTGTGGAGGCAACTGGACGCAGCAGTCCAGGGGGGAAAATAGTGTGTGTGGAGGAGAAAAGGGGATGCTTATTATTAACAACGCCGGATAAATAGAATTTCTGTTAATAATAATATTTTACATTTATTATTTATACTAAATTTACCTCAAGATGTTTTTTCTATTTGGAACATGTTTCGAGAGTTCCTGTTCTCTCATCTTCAGCCTTCGCCATCTTGTTTCTGGTGAAGTATTTGTGTGTTGGCTGCTGGATGTTATTAAGGTTGTTGTGTTGTCCAGCAGCCAACACACAAATACTTCACCAGAAACAAGATGGCAAAGGCTGAAGATGAGAGAACAGGAACTCTCGAAACATGTTCCAAATAGAAAAAACATCTCGAGGTAAATTTAGTATAAATAATAAATGTATTATATACATCAAGAAACGGACTGTAGCAGAAAGTGATTGAAATAATAATATTTTATAGCTGTTAAATGATTTTGAATTGTTTTAGATAAAAGGGGGAATGTTTAAGAATTATAGAAGAAGTGAGATATAGATGAATTGTATTTGATTAAATTTTGATAATGTGGAAGAGAATTTTAACAATGTGTTTAAATATTTTAGATGAAATTTGGGTAATGGAAGGTCTTTGTAATATTGTAATGGGAAATGTTTATTTGAATTCTGATGGGAATCAGGGCAATAATTTTGATTTTTGGGAAAAAGAGTTAACAAGAGAAGGGTATACAGAATGATGTTAAGGAAGTTTATAAATGTATCATGTTAGTTTAAGGATTCATATATACATATGTTAAGAATTAAGAAAAATCAGTGCTTCTTAACGCAAACCAGCGCACAGCTAAGGGGAAACAGATCAGTTAGGGATGTGGTAATATACAAGGCCACTGTTTGATATGTTGATTTGATGTTTCAGTGTCTGGTGATGCTGTGGCGGCGGTTCTAAGCTGGCCAGGGCGTCAGAGCAGGAGTGTCAAGCGTCTGTCTGGCCTTGCGGTGTTGGGATCTCGAGAGAGAAGTCCAGTAAGGTCATTTAGGTGCGGTCACAGCCACTGGACCAAGGGTAAGTGATTGTAATTTTTGTTATATAAACACTACAGGGGGGTTGTGGCGACATATCCGACTGATCCCTTTAGGAAGTGTGAATGAGTCAATGAGAGTTTTTGTTTCAACATAAAACCTCTCATTGAGGGGATTTTTGTAACGGGACAAACTATTGGGATTTATTTCTTCTAAAATAATTATAAAATGTAATGGCCACTCCCGCCGAACACCGTTCGAATCATAGACGCTGGACAGTTTTCTTTACACCTTGCAGTCAGTGCGGTTCCAAGCCAAGCCGTACGTAGGTGTTGTTGCAAAAAAGCCATTAACAAGTCTGAGAATGTGAAAGCTATCAGTGAGGGGGACGTATTAGCGCGTATGCGCGCATGAGTGTGATGCTGAGAACTGAGTGACAGGCACGTATGAAACATTCTTTCTCGCCCAGTGTGCAGAAAACAAAGAACAGTCGGCTATGAACATCCAATAAATCAGACGCAATCAGTCTGCGCGTCCGCCGGCTGGGCGTAGTTTTCGTCACGCCCGCAGTTTAGAAAATGTAATATAAAATCAAAAGTTACACATAAATAACGTGAATGACAGTTTTCTTTATGTAATAACAGTTCGGCGAGATGTAAAAAACAAATTATCAGTTAAAATAAAAAATGTACGTGTAAAATGAAGGCAAATACATGAGGAGGCTGGACTATGGAAATACTACGATTCAGCTAAGTAACATACAAGAATACAAAACCCAAATTTTCAATTAGAGCTCATAAAATACCAATTTAAATATTTTAATAAAAATGGAGATATCTTAAAGTCATGGGATATATATGTGAGTGTGTGAATGCAAGCGCTGGTTTCTGTTGTATAAGTTAAGTTGTAGCGAATTATTTTATATTTATATTTTTATATTTTACTTTGAATACTACTGAAACAAATTACATTCACGTTAAACAAATGATCTATTTTATATTTATTTTTGAATATTACTGAAATTAAAATGTAAGAGAGAGAGAAGGGAAAGTTTGTATGTAATGATGGGGTTGGAAGGAATGTATAAAGTTTTGTTCATTTTGACTGAAAAAATACAAACTTAATTGTATTTTTGAATTTAATAATGTAAGATTGATTTGAATATTTAAATGTGAATTATTCGTTATTTCAAGCAACCATATTGTTTTCAACACGTCTAATTCGAAATCCTGGATACGGTAAGTAAAAATTTTAAGTTGGCAATATAACAACATGGCGGCACTAGCCGTAAGTGTACAAAACATAAACAAAGCATACCCGTAAGACCAAAGATAAAGTGACCAAAGATTGTTAGGTAACAAGGTAAGCAAATCTAATGTTCTTGTAATAACAAGATGGCGCCTGAACAAAATGTTGGTGAAAGTTATTAATATTACATATAATAAAAATGCATTAAATAATTAATATAACAATTATATACATCCACCAAAATCAGTAAAGTTTCAATTTTTTTAAATTATTGAATAAGGCCTTTTCGAAATTATTATAATTTCATCATGAGTTCACACTATAAAATGTTGTTATTTGTGTCCATTATATCTCACTGCACTTCATATTGAATCTTTTATTCTATTATTTTATTTTATTCTATTCAGAAGATTCAATATGAAGTGCACTGAGATATAATGGACACAAATAACAACATTTTATAGTGTGAACTGATGATGAAATTATAATAATTTCGAAAAGGCCTTATTCAATAATTTAAAAAAATTGAAACTTTACTGATTTTGGTGGATGTATATAATAATATACAGTGAAAACCGTTTAACACGAAGACGGTTAATACGAAATATCGCTTAACACGAAATATGGCTCAGGTCCCGATCGCTGCTTGTATATTACAGTTACAATGTGTACTGTTAACACGAAAGTTTTACGTGATAAATATCGGTTAACACGAAAAATTTTTGTTGAAAATAATTTTTTTGTTGGCATTTCAATTACTGGTTAATAAATAAATCCGTACATGCATGCCCAAAAACGTGTTTTAAAGAATTTAAAGGAATCCGTTCGTCCTCTCTAAGAAAGTGTAGGTAGTAGACAAACAAAACAGCTAAGCCGTTTGGTATGTTATGTCTGGACCCTTGCTATTGTATACATTTTGCGGTACCAAGGACAAGAGTAGTTTACAAGAAACCAAATGTTTACATTAGCCTGCAGCAGTTGTTGCAGAGGTAATGGGGAGTTCAGTTTAGTTCAGATATTTGACAATTTCATCTTCTTACCTTAAAAATAAGTTTCATTACCGCCGATGTACATACAATAACTGTACAAGAAAACCTAAATCGTTAAGAACAGTTATAGTATACTGACTTTATTTTATTATACTGACTTTATTATTCTTAATAAACTATTCTTAATAACCTTAATAAACTATTCTTTATTGATTTACTTTACTACACATTATAGTAAGTAACCTACAGTATTCGCTCATCTCTTTTTGTTTCACACTAAATTCGCTTAACACGAAAAAAGTAACTGGTCCCCGTCATTTCGCGTTAAACGGTTTCCACTGTAATTAAAATAACTTGTTTTAAATAATTTACTGAATTAATTGATTAATTTGAAATGTTGTATAAAGAGATTTTGATAATGAATTTAAATGATGTTTCTGAGATTTGAACTTAAAAATAAATGAATAAATGTAAAATGTGTTTAGTTTGTGGAGTAACATCGTTGTTAAAATGTTTCAGAAGATACATGGAGTTGTGTACATGATTTGGTGGTGATAAATGTTTATATTTTTTGTGTCTATGACAGTAATCATGTTGTATTCGAGTATATGAGTGATGTAATGTAAGTATGAAGTTTATAATGCAATTTAAATAAAGTAAAATGTTTAAATAATAAATTTTAAATGAGTTTCAAAGGTTTAAATTAAATGATGAAATTAAATTTGAGGTAGTTATATGAGTTTTCTAAGGTAATTTTCAATGGTTAACTTAATGAAAAATGTTGTAAAAGATAGGGTTTGGGTAATAATAATTATTTCAATGAGGCATTTAAGTGGGTCAAAGTTAATTTTAAATGGGTGTTAGACGAAATAAGATTTTTGGGAATATAAGTAAGACAGAAACGGGTTAATAGTAGGGACACAGTAGCAATAGTGTATATATGTAGAGTAATGAGAGTGATGTAATTGGAGAGTAATTAGATGATGGTGAAATTTTGTAAAGGGGGTGGTGTGATAAGGAGTCCTCAATGAAAGGCGTTGTGGTGGGAGGTGAACCGTATGTGCGTTGGCGGAGTTACCTGGGGGAGACCAGGAACTAATAAGGGAATGAGTATAGGGAGGGAACACACATCCTAAGTGCAAAGAGGGTATTGGGTATTTTGTAATAAGAGGAGAATGATTTAAGTGAAGTTAGAAGTTAATTGAGGTAAATATTTTTTGAGAGATTGGTGTCACCTTATGTAAATCTGTCAGTGAGTGTTAGAATCAATCGGGGGGTAAGATTATAATGCCTTTTTCAGTAAAGTAGATCATTGTGGATAATTGATAATCACCCAAACCGATTGATGATGAAAATGATGAATAGAAGTTCGTAATTGAGATGTGATAATAAAATGTAACAAAATAAAAGTTACTAGAATTTGAAACTAAACCTAAATTTGAAATGTTTGTAATTTTTCTTCAGATGCAATGTAAATGTTTATTTTAATGAAGTGAGAGAGAGTAAATCTTTTTTATTAAATGGTCAATTAAATTGTAATTAAAGATTCAATCGTTAGTTGGTGATGGCCTATGTAAGTAGGAATAGATTAATTTAGGTGAATAAGTAAATATTTTGTTGTACTCACTATTTTAGGTTAAGGAAAGTCAAGGTAGGGAAAGTTAAGAAAGAAAATGTACGGTGTTAGAACACACAACCAAGAATTTCATGCAATGTAAATTGTAAATTTTAAATGGAACGAAATATCAAACATATATATTTTACTTGTGATTCCCCAAATTTCGGGCGGTCACGGCGTCACCGAACCCTGACCGTGGATTTGGATTATTGGTAGCAAGTGTGGTTAGGCAGATTGTATCCGAGCCATACTTGTTAATATTTTCAAAATTGGTGAATTTAGAAATTAACCAGGGGGTCGTTTCAGGGGAATCACCAAACTATGGAACAGCGGCTATCATTGTAGAGGGTGATAGTGCCGTGTTAAGGGTGTGTGAATCATATTTAGTAGGATTACTGGTGTCCTCGGACATCAGTAATGCCGAATTTTTTTTATAACGCTGAACCAAGAACGGGATAGGCAGCGTCTATTAATATATATACTTCAGTTTTTGGGGATGCAAATGGGCGCCACAGTCCACCCTCAGGAAACAATAGTGTGTGTGGAAAAGGAGCTGGCCGTTACAAGCCAGGGGCACAGATACCGTATCTGTGCATAAGGCAAACGCTCGATCCGGTTTATCCGGCGGGAGGTTACCTAATTGTAACTGGGTGAAGGGGGGAATTAAGGAAACGATGTAGTAGGAGTGGTAACTGAGCAATCAGTGAGAGGGTGACGACATCTGTAAACAGCGGGCCGATCAATTTCACTTACTTTAAATAGAGAGTTGGTGGTTGATGACCCAGTTCCTGTTCAGTAACAGTTGCTATAACTATGATTCGATGATTAGTGATGTATTTCACTTATGAGAACAAACGATTTTAAGTGTTAAGGTCAATTATAATGATTTTAATCTAGAAGAACATTTATGATGATAACTATATAATTTTGTGTATTTGTGTTGATGGTATGTAATGTGCCTATAGAAAGGTCATTCACCTGTTAGTAAGACATCAGCTGATGACTGGTAGGAACTATATAATGGTCAATGTAACCAATTCCTATGTTCATTTAATAATAAATGTAAGTTTGATTAATATTTTATTTTATAATTTTCTTTTTATTGTCAGAATAGATGTTTAATAAAACATTATTACATCTTATTACATTCTATTACATTATTATTTAATTATGAAAAAAAAATGTTGTTTTAATTTTTTTTTTTTTTTTGCTTGAAGTACAGATTGTGTTTTGATGTTCAGGATATATTGTTGATTATGTGAATTGCTAATGTATTAACTGAGTTATATTGTGTTGTAAACAAATGTAGTGATAAGGGAGTTTATGTTAAAATAAGGTGTTCATTTTATTTGGTTTATTATGATTGTTAGCAGCTAGTTAAGAGGAGTTGTAAATTCATTTAAAAGATTTTGGAATTTTGAGAGTCAATGGAAAGAGATGATCGAATTAATGGTAATATGAATCTTTGATAATGGACTTAGATTAATTTCTCTAGGTGAACAAAATTTCAATGATTTAATTTGATTTGTTCGATTTATTTTTGATTTGAAACCGTAACGTCAAGCTGATAAAAAATTGAGAAAAGGAATTGAAGTTAAAATATATAATATTTTTATGAATTTTAGATCAGGCAGTAGGATATACATGCTGTGTATAATATAATAATGAGTATGTGTACGCACCCAGTATTTGCTAAAATCAACCCAGTATGTATGTAAGGGGAGATATATCGGTTGAGGATCTGGTATGGTATAAGGCCAGTTTTGGAGTTTTATTCAGAATGTTACAAGGCAAGGTGGTACTGTGGTGAGTACCTGTCCGATTTTATGGTGTTGGGATCTCGCACAGAGAAGTCCAGTAATGTCGTTCAGGTGCTGCCATGGTCGCCGAGCTAGGGGGGTAGTTTACCCATGATGTGTTAAGAAATTAAAGGGGGGTCATTGGCACCATATCCTCACTGATCCTCTTAGGGTTAGCAATGAGAGTTTTTCTGTTTCGACAGAAAACATCTCATTGGGGGGGTATTGTAACGGGACAGACTTGAGGGGTTTGTCATTATTCCAATTGTAAGTGACACGCAGTGTAGTCACCTACACAAGGCCTCAATTGTAACCGTACAAATTCCTTGTAGGGGCACCAAGTCGCACTTTTGTTAGTATGCCCTGCAATAAGCACTGTTTCCTGATGCATTGGAATGTGAACATGTGCGCGGATGATTGCGCTTCCGTTGGTAAAAAGCACGAATTTTTTAGCGAGCCTTTGGACTATGATACATCGGCCAGCTTACGGGAGACTCGCTCCCAGAAAGTAAGACAAAGTTTAACTAATGATCATGTCACGTGATTTTATCAGCAAATCCCGAACCAAGTTGCCGTGGATCAAGAAGGCGTAGCTTTATGTAGACGCTGAGAGAACAGCTTCTGTCGTTTACCACACCTATAGCTGAATAATAGGTTCTTGAGCCGAAAGAAAAATCTTTTTATTGTAAAAATGTGAATTTAAAAACCGTAAAACAGTGCAACATGGAACTTTTAAAACAGTGAACTTAGTTAAACAAAATAAACTTATAAAATTCAACAGTGAAAACTCAATTCAGACGAACAAGTGACTTAAATGGACTGATTTCAACACGCTGTGATCTTATATAATAATAAGATTACAGACGTATAAGTCCCTGTCGGGCGCAAATGTGTACGATATTTTGTATATTACACTTATGTTCATGTTTACTAAACTCGGGCGCCATCTTTGTATACATATATTATAGGCCAGGAATCCGTTACGCGAAGTCATGAAGAACGGAAATTGCTTGAAATAATAAAACATCTGTTATACTTTTTACCAATGAAATACCCTTTTTATTTGATCTACTTCTTACAGAACAGTTTTGAAACCAACTCTAACCCCTCCAAAAGCATAATGCAAATAAATGTACTTACGTGACTATATCCTTATTAATTATAATATAGTACTATATGTATAGTTGCTCAACCCAGCACTTAGGAATTACACAACACACACGCAATCTCTCTCCCTTTCACTCTCATGGTACAAAATTTTTATTAATGTTGGAGCTCCTTTTAGGTAATTGAAATTTTAAATATATGATTTCTAAAATAAAAATTTATACTTGGAAATACAATAAGGACTTAAGGTACAAAAGGAATGTTCTCACCCTTTTCGTGTCGGCCTCCTCGCACTTCTAGCATCATCCCGATCGGCACCATCGGTACAATTTTACGGCGTTTGATGGTGCAATTTCGTGTCGACCTACGTAACCCACCGTCGTGGGACCGATTCTAAACGCCGATCTTCCGGGACGATTCATCGGCCGATGACGCCTACACAAAGCCGAACTGTTTAACGTTCCTTAGCACATTTTGACGATATTTATACTGTTTATTAACCACTTACAGTGGTCTAAAAAATTAAAATTCACTAGTGAGTGAATGGGTTGCCGGCCGGCGTTGATCACTGCTGCAGATGAAATGACCAAGAGTCTTTGTTAGATTTTGCTGAGGTGGGGGTGAACTTACGTCACATTTCCTTTGTTACAACTGTTGACAGCATCGTTGTTGATGTAAACACATTCTCCGCCTCTGACGTAATTAAGGTTCGGCTCTCTTATCGCAACAACTGCACACTGTTTTTTGTGATGTTTCACAGTTTTTGCTATGAATTGGTTCAAATCCTGACAAATATTATTATACACTCCACTCACTGTATATTCGTATCGGGTGTTTAAGGTTGGGTTTAGTATGACAAAAATAGAAAAATACAATAGTTATGTTCTATTTACCATATTTAAAGTAATTATAAATGTACCATGATTGTACCATCACAAAACCCCCTCAATGAAAGAGTTTGTGTCGAAGCACAAAAACTTTCATTGACCCTTTCATACTTCCTAAAGGGATCAGCCAGGACAAGTCGCCACAACCCCCTTACAATTTTATATAAAAGAAAATAACAACTCACCCTCGGTCTGGTGATGATGACCGTACCTAGATGACCTTACTGGACTTCTCCTGCGAGATCCCAACACCATAAGGCCACTTAGGCTCTTAACGTCCCTGCTCTGACGCGTTGGCCAGCTCAGGACCGCTGTCATATCACCAAACACTGAAACAATAAATGAAAAATATTAAAATAGTGGCTTGGTAAATCACTCCATTCTCAACTGATCTGGTTCCCCTTAGCTAAGTGCTGGTTTGTGCCAATAAGCACTGGGTTGGCTTAATATAGTTATAAAAGAATTAGAAATATATATTTCTCAAGAATTATAAAGAATTTCCCTTCTTCATATTACAAACCCTGAATTAATAAATGGTTTCGATTACTATCGATAATATTTATCTTCTTGCTTTTACAATTACTGTAATTGTAACATAAACATTGATATAATAAAATTTAAAATCTAATTGAAAACAGGAAAATTACACATTATATATCTCCCAAACCTGGAGAAAACCAAATTATAAAAGAGTCGATAAATTGGTATATTTATTTATTTATAACTCTTATTGAATGATAAAACTAAAAAAAAAAATTATTATTATTATTATTATTATTATTAACAGGTAATAATCTGGTTTATTGTTATTATTAACAGCGCCAGTTAAAAATTTTTTTTTTTTTTTTTACACATTGTTTCCATGTTATTACATCATGTTAAAAAATTTTTATAACATAAATACATAATACATTGATACATTAATACTGATACATTTAATACATTGACATGATTGATTCATTTTAATCTTGTTTTGCATATTCTAAGTTGCATTTAAGTTAAAAATTTACAATTGCAGTCAAGTCAATAATTAGACATCAATTTTATTATAATTATAAAATTCATTTTAAATTTATTATTAATATTCATATTATTAATATTATTACCTCATTACCTTTCTATTCTGAATTTTCTACCTACCTAACCTTTCACCTTCTATCACTGTTTAGTCTGGATAACTCCTATATTCATGATACCTTTTACTTATTATAATCTTACTCACCTTCTTCTAACTGACCACCAAATTTACCTATCATGACACCAATATCTCAATTATACACCATTACTATTTTCATTTAAATCTTATGGCACCGCTCGTCTTTGCAATGAGTTGGGTGTTCCCTAACTGGCTATATACATTCATAATATTTTGCCCTTCCAAAATAATTCGGCAATCACTCCCTTAAAATTATGCTAATACTTGCCACAACACTATTGGTTGACTACTCTTTATCATTTTCTTTAAAATTCTTACCTTTCTAACTCCATTTACTATAATTGCATAACTCACCTGCATTTATCTATACCCAGGCTCTATTCCTGTTTAAACACTTACTGTAATCATTGACAATTCTCTTATAAAATTCCTCTCTTACCTACTTATAACAATACCTCTTTTCAAAATTCAAATATATATTCTTACTTAAACATTATTATTATTCGTCAGTAATTACCTTCAATACAAATTAATTAATAATTTAATTTCATATGATAATTCATAATTTATAAAGTCACTAAGTTAGTACAACTTTCTTTTGTACTACAATTTAATAAAGAATGATTACTCTTTAATTGTAATTCAAAATTTAATCAATGGTTATTCAATTGTAAAAAAAATATTATTATTAAACATGTTATTAAAATACATAATACATATTGGTGTACCTGTAATACATAATACACATCAAAAATACATTGATAGATAAATACATATAAAACAATGAAAAATATACACTCCAACTCATTATCTTGTTATATACCAAACTCAGTTCATAGCAGTCCAATTCAATACCACAGTTCACATATTTATTTTTAATGTTCATACACAATTAAAACAGTCTATCCACCATCATTGAACAACAAACGAATCTTAGGTCTATTTAATTGCTTATTTAATAAATAGATTTTATTACTAGCTACATTATATTCAATTCCTTTATGAAATTGTTATTAACCAAATATTTCCAGTCACGATCAAGTAGGGTTCCGTTTATCTCAGTATCATATGTCATTAATCGTTTTATACTATAATTATCCCCATAATATTCCACCACAGGTAAGTACCTAATGTCTTTATTCTCATTTCTTGTTATTTCCAATTTATTGTTATTATCAGGTAAGTATTCATCATTTTCATATACCACATCTAACCCTAACCTTTCTAACAATTGTCTGTAATTTCTGTTTACTTTAAATATTTCTATTACTCTCTTACTCTCACAATATCTCTCTATACTTTCTCTCTTAATACATTTCTCTCCATAACACCAAATTATACTTTCTCTCTCCAAATATGCAGGGGTCCCTATCATAAAATTATCCCTAACATAAGTGCACCACTTATTAGGTACAAAAAATACAAAGAAACTTTATTTGTAGACCTTTCGTCTCCCAAATATAAATTTAAGGAACTCTTATCCTTATAAAAATCACATGAAGACTTGTCTTCACCCCCTAACACTACATCAAAAGAACATTCTACCCCCTGCACTCCTTGTACTAAAATACTTTCTCTCAACTTTCTTTCTGACTTAATAAATTCAAACATTTCATTTTCATTAATTATACTTTCATTATTATTTTTCTCCTTTTCTAACACCACATTCTTATTACTTGTAATATTTGAGGTATCTGTACATTCATTATTTGAGTTATCACCCTTAAATATGTTATTATTCAGTACAGCATTTTGCTGGGTACTACTATTTACTTTCTGACTTTCTACCAAATTTAAAGTCTCATCTAGTTTTGTGATGAGCTTGTCACATTTTTTAATCAGTTTGTCGTGACCTAATTGATTTCATTTTTCATCTCATTGAAATTAATTTTAAGACTACTTTGAATTTCTTTAATTTCATTATTGTAATGGGTCAAATTAGAAGGTTTTTATTTTTTATTAATCTTGGTTTTGATTTTGTTAAAAGTGTACAATTCATTTCATATATGGGAGCTACCACAGTTTAATTTTATATTAACATAGATCACCCATTCAATCACTTTTAAATTGCCAGACTTCACCTGTAAGGAGCCTCCAGTACATCAATGCAACATACAGCCAGCCAAAACAATTGCCAGACGCATTGCGTAATCACATAGCAGCAGGCTTGTGTGACACAGTCTCCAGTGTGCAGTTTGGTATCAGAGAGTAAGCAGCATCAGACAATAGAATTGTGAATTTAAAACAGGGGCCTCGGGTTTACAAGATAGGCCGTTAAAACAAATTTGGCCTATCTTAGAAAGGTGAAAACAGTCATTAAAAGTATTAACAGTGTACAAACAAAAGTTTGCACCAGTCGACAAGCAACGGTTCCCGTTATCGGGTTGGCCTCTGTAGGCTCGTCACACATATTTAAATATTTTAAAGTTGTAGTACAGCAAAACTGTTAAGTGACCGCGGTCAATACGACTAGGGAGTCGGATCAAGTTTTTTTTCTTCAGAACAGTGAAACCGTGTAACCGAACAATGCGTGTGCGGGAAGACCGAGTGGCCGGCGAAGGGGGCGTCTGATTTGGATAAAATGTTAAGGGTTTTTTTTTAATTTAGTATAAATGTGAGTGTGGCAAAGCTGGGCGGCTTTCTGTTTATATTTGTGTTTGCATTTTATGTTTGTGTCCTAGAAAAAATAAGGTAAGCCGTAGATTGTAAGTCATATTACAACAGAGTCACGTGTTGCACAACACCTGAAACATGTATTTACTAAATGTATGTTCTTAATTTCACTAAAGTAACAGTAAAACATTAAAATGGAAATTCTCTTCTTAAACTTGTGTTATGTAAATTATTTAAGCAACCTTCAAAATTGTGCTTGTATCTTGGTGTTCGTATGAGACCCTGGACCCAAAAGAGCATGTCTGGATGGTAAGTGAAAGTCATTCTAGGTATTTCTATGTGTATGGTACTCAAAATAATTGTGATAAATAAATAGCTTCACATTTGGCGCCCGAACAGGGACAAATTGCAAAAAAAAAAAAAATGAAATTCCATACCTACAAATGGGATACAAGCACAGTTGAGAGGTTGAGTAAAAAAAATACGTAAAAGGTACTTATTTAAAGTTATGCAAAAGAAGTAAAGAATAGTTGTTCACATAAGAAACAGAGTAAATACCAAAAAATAATAATAATGGAAAATACAGCAGAGAACGGAGTCGATTTGTCCGACTCGACTGCGATAAGTGAAACAGCTGAAGTTGACGAATCAGCTGTGATGAGTAGTCCTGAAATACATTCAACACCGAATGTAGGTCAAGACGATAAAAACATGAATGTGCATAACACAAATGAAAAAGATAATACAGAGGATTCAGGGATTCAAGCAACCCCGACCTCAACAAAATGTAACAAATTAGACGATGATATAATGAGTATATTAAGAACCATATCAATGGACATTCATGTACAGAATAACAAATTTAACAAATTAAATAGTCGCTTTGACAATAATGACATAAAATTAGATAAATTTGATAGTCGCTTTGACAATAATGACATAAAACTAGACAGACAAAGTAGCGAATTAAATAATCGCTTTGATGAAATTGAGACCAAATTCAATGTAATGAATAGTCGTTTCGACAATAACGATATAAAATTGAATAAATTCGACGCTAAATTTGATGCACTCAAATTTGATATTGATGAGGTAAAAATAAAATGCGAAAATAGTTGTAATGAATTGAAACGAGATATTGAGAGAGTAGTAGAGTCAGTAGGAGAACAGAGTAAAAGTAAAAATAATAATGATAGTAAGAAATTAACAAGTGATGACAATAATGTCGAAAATGAGAATATAATTAACAGTGTGGTAGTAGAGAGTAAGATAAATAGTAACAATAATATTGAAAATGGTAATGTAATTGAAAGGGTGGTATCAGAAAGCGATACGTTGAAAATAGATAGTGAAACAGTAAGTGAGAGTGAGAAAATGATAAGTTGTAATGAAGTAATAATTAGTGTTGTTGAATTAGAAAAGGAATGGAAAGAAAGAGTAGATGAAGGTGTAGGGCAGGGGGTAAATTTTCCCCTTATTTGTGATGAACCAGAGTGTTCAAAAGTGTTATTTTTGGGCAAGAGACCCTTATTAGTGAAAGATTTGAGTTGTTTGATTTTGCTGAATAATTTTGTACCCTCTGCGTGGAATGATAAAAGTGTGATATGGTGTTATGATGATGAAAGATGTTTTGAGAGAGAGTTGTGCATTGATAAAGAAATAGAATTGTACAAACTAATGAGAGATTATAATGAGTTGAAAGAGATGTTAGTTGACATGAAACACTTACCTGTCAAAATAGAGAGTGAAGATTGTTTTGATAATACATGTTTAAATAATAATTTATTTTATGAAGAAAAAATAACTGACTTGATAACGAATATTACTGATGGAGACCTAACCAATGTACTTAATATTGACTTGTTTAATGATTATGTGGATAAAATAAATGAGTTTAGTTTGTATGGTTACCACACACAAAACAGTCATTTGTGTGGTAATAAAATTGAACGATGTTATGTGAAACCCCGTCTAATTTTTGACGATGGAGGCTGAGCCTTAAATTCACAATTGGACAATTTCAAATATGTTAATATATGGTAATGACCTAGCTGATTTTAGATACTGAAGTGCGATATAACTGAATAATTATTGATGAAGGATTGTAAATACATGTTTAGTAAATTTATTTGTGTGTTGTAAAACGTTAGATAAACAATGTATGTATGTAGCAAAACTTGTTGTGATATTAAAAATAATATTAATATTTTGCATCTTAAAACAAAACAATACATTAAATCCTGTAATTAAATATAACTAAACCACTATAATAAACTTATAGTTAAATAATTATAAATAACTATGAATAATATAGAACAGTTAATGGTAGCGGATAGAGGTTCCCCACTTGTCCCAGTGGGGTTCGTCTATTTCAGGGACGCGCCCCTGCCCACGCGAGCCTTGGTTTTCTCCATGTACCCTTATTTCCGGAGGAAGCTTTGTCCCCTACCTTTAGTCCTAGTTCTTGACCTTGTAATAATCCTTATCCCTTTTATTTTCCCGATTTCCCTAACCCTGCCCTTAGAGTAAACACATAAACAATAGTTACACAAATTGGCACATTTTTTTGAACCATTTGATTGCTTTAATTCTAAATAATACATTAGGGTGATCCTCAAAATTAAATAAACTGGTGTTATTTATGAATTGTAAACTCATCCCTTAATTAGGTAGGTAGTGGAGAAGTTTTGTGGCTGAGTAGACAAACTAAATAATAAATTTTGTATAGTTTAACCGCATTATGGTATATCGAGATGGGGTTGTAGATTAGTGGTTGTGGTCGGTTTTGTAATTTGAAAGAAATAAAAGGGAGGGTAGTTCAGTATATGCACTGTAGGGGTTCTGTTCGTCTGCCATCGCATCTCTGTATACAATAATACGGTACATGTAACATATAACCTATTTACAGGTAATTAAGAAAAAATAAGTATAAATATTACAATAAGTATAATATCAAGTAAATAAATAATTTGGGAAAATATTCTAAAGTAAACTTATGTAACCAAAAGGTTTAATTATTATTTTGTGGTACCTGCTATGTTAGGTTATGAGTACGGTATAATGGTATTAAGCATGTGATCGTGGAGGAATGCAAAGAGAGATTAGAACCAATGATGTAATGTTTGGGAAATTTAGTGGGAAAAAAAAAAAACATTTAATCACGTAGAATCATTTTGAAAATTGCAATTAAAGCCAGGAAAATTGTTTTGAATGTACTAAGAGATGAAATAGAATTGTAACCGCCCCTGGAGTAACTTAATATTGTCAATGTTAGTGCTGGGTAAATTCCAACTGCAAATGGAAATTGTAATTTTACATATTGATGCATTAACTTCATAAAATAAAAATGTAAGAGACAAATATGTTATCTAAAAGATTTATAAAATTTGAAAAGTGTAGTAAGCAGATATGTCAGTATATGATGTAACCAGAGTGTTTAGTCTATGAAAGCTGAAACGGAGAATGTTTATAACTGTTGTTTATGAAAACAAGTCTGGCACACAAATGTAAACAGAAATGTTGTAGTCTGCTGAATCAGTATCTTGAGCAAAACCCTATTGTGACATAAAAGAATTGAAATTAAATTTTCACAGACAAAATAATAATGAGGTAATTATTGTAACTTACAGTTTGAGAAATTCAACACCATTAAATTAATTTGGTATTCAAATTAATAGAAACAATGATTTTAACAATGAACTTAAATTGTTTGAATTTTCAAAGTTTTGAAAAAAAAAAAAAAATGGAGTATATACAATTTAAAATCAATAAATCCTAGAATTAAGTGACCAAAAACAATTGTCAAGTTTAGTATCAGTGAGTATGGGAACGTTTTAAAAAATGTGTAACAAAATAAAAACTTGGTATCAATACAAGAAGTGGGGATGATTTTGGGGGGTAGATTGGTGCTCAATGAAGTGATAGAACAATGGAATGTGGAACTGCAATGGTAGAAAAGTTTTAATTTTCATTTGTTAATTAATTAGTTAGTTATTAAGTGGCTATTGAGGGGGTGGCCTGTGCTCTCTTAGATAGCGAAATGGGTTGGGGGTAACAGGGAGTGTTACCTCCATCGGAGGCCAAAAGGGCGATAAATGTGCGGCACACCGTATCCATGTAGACATACATTACTAAATGGCAGTGTCGCACATAGTAGTGATGTGTAACAGGCAATTAAATTAAAGTTAGATTTCCTCGACTTTTCGGGCGGTTACTGCCTTACCAGCACTAACCGTGGTTTTGGCTAGCGGCCAGCTATGGCCATACCAAGTCCCTTGACCATAGCTGACTTGAAATTGGTACAGATTTGAAATTCAATGGGGGGACAATAGAGGAAATCTGCCGGAACTATGGAACAGCGGCTGCCACTCTGCCCGCCTTGGGGTAGCAAGACCGGTGGTAGAACCGTTTTAAGGGTGTATGATTATAGAACAAGAACATGATGATGTTCACTACTTTAAAACTTAATAGCGGAAGCAGAGACACGGAGAGGTAAAAACCCTGCTCCAAAATATACAGTCTCTGTGGAAGCGAAAAGGCGCCACAGTCTTACATAATTTGAAATAGTGTGTGTGGCTGGGAGGTGACGCAAAGGAGTCACGAATGTAAATTTTATAACATAACATTTTTTTATTCAAAGTTTGATCAAATAAAACTGCTTGTGCTCTGTTCAGGTAACTAGCTGCTTAGATATTTAAAAATAAGGTGTTCATGCTATAATTTTAAGTGTATTATTTTATTGTTGTCTGTTAGATAAGTATTGATAAGAATATATATTCTCATTATGTGTGTGTATTTTTGTTCTAAGCCAATAATTAAATCGTCTGGCAGGTTAACATAAATGACCAGAATCAGAAAAAGGGGAACCACATCGGCGGAGGAGCTGGAATAATTTTAGCCAGGGATTGAGGATTTTTGGGGGTAGCATGTTAAAAGGCGAGGTGCGCTGTGGTGCGAGTCTGCTCGATTTCTCGGTGTTGGGATCTCTTACGGAGAAGTCCAGTGATCTCGTTCAGATGAGTCCATAGTCGCTGAGCCAGGGGGGTCGTGTACCCATGAGATTAAGAACCAGGGGGTTGTTGGCACCAGTTCCTCACCGGTCCTCTTCGGGGTTTGTCGATGAGATTTCTTCTGTTGTGAACAGCAGAATTCTCATCGAGGGGGTATTGTAATGGGTCAAATTAGAAGGTTTTTATTTTTTATTAATCTTGGTTTTGATTTTGTTAAAAGTGTACAATTCATTTCATATATGGGAGCTACCACAGTTTAATTTTATATTAACATAGATCACCCATTCAATCACTTTTAAATTGCCAGACTTCACCTGTAAGGAGCCTCCAGTACAGCAATGCAACATACAGCCAGCCAAAACAATTGCCAGACGCATTGCGTAATCACATAGCAGCAGGCTTGTGTGACACAGTCTCCAGTGTGCAGTTTGGTATCAGAGAGTAAGCAGCATCAGACAATAGAATTGTGAATTTAAAACAGGGGCCTCAGGTTTACAAGATAGGCCGTTAAAACAAATTTGGCCTATCTTAGAAAGTGTGAAAACAGTCATTAAAAGTATTAACAGTGTACAAACAAAAGTTTGCACCAGTCGACATGTAGCGGGTCATTTTTGGGTGTTTTTATTTTTAACAGTTAGGGGCATATGTATTTTTATGTATTTCATTTTGGGCGGACTTTTCATAAAATCATTGTGCAACCGAATTCATTTCATTTATAATGGACCACGTGTTAACAGAACGGTGTTGAGCAAGATTGGTTGAGACAAAGGCGATACGCAATTTCCATTGTGCAACGCAACGAGCAAAGAATTCACCTCCACAAATTTCCAAGAACTATGCGAGAGTGTGGCATTGCGCTCCCATGCGCACACCAAGCATGGGCGCCTACCCAAGCGTTGGCAAAAAAGTAAGATGGCCATATAGTGAAATTTTCATCGTTCCGTTGGGTTCACTACGGAAGTGTCGTTTAGACCAAGCCCACTTAAATGACGTCAGCCAATGCCTACAGAAAATCATATGCGGCATTGACTTAAAAAAGCTACATGCATGGCATGGGCTGAAGCTTCGGCGACGACGCCCAAGGCAGTGAGTTCCAGTGTTGAAAACTGGGGAGAGGGAACAGAGAACCAACTTCTGCCCAGTGCGTTTCACCTACCGACCGCTTGCGGTCTGGTTAAAATATAATTACATCGGCCGACCTCACAGTTAAAATCTGAAATATTAACCAACAGTGCGCAAATGGAATACTAACAGTAATCAGTAAATCCAAGTGAACTAATAGTTTCTTTTCCGGGCACGTGAACGAGGACTGTGTACGGGCGGGATGACCGCGTGGTGGACATGGGGACTTTACAATTCAAAATGTTAAGGGTGTTATAAATAAGGCATGAATGTGTGTGTGGCAAAGCTGGGCGGCTTTTGTGTATTTTTGTGTTTATATTTGCGTTTGTGTCTGGTGAAACATAAGGTAAGCTATAGTATGTAAGCTAAAACAATTGCACAACATGTAATAAGAAGACTCAACTTTTCAATATTTCTGAATATTATAAGAACATTTCAATAATAAAATATGATTTCTCTTCCACTCAATTGAGAGTTACATTCTTTCAATGCCTTATTTCGTTATGTGTATCGTCAGAGTTCGTCGAACGAAATGGGTTTCCTTACACTACGCGATCCGGCCAGATCCAAGTCGTAAGGTAAGTGGGAGTGTTAACTTAATTTGAATAAAATAATTTTACAAAAAAAAGAATAAAAGTTACAATTGGTGCCGTGACCAGGATTTAATATAACTGAAGAGGGGTTATCTTAACGCCGGCCTACATCTGACGATGCATAGCGAAGTAGGGTTGTGAAAGTAAATTGATGTTGTAATATCAGTTTTGAAAAAAGACTGATCATTGGTAGTTGTTACGTAAGACAAAATAGATTAAATAAAAATGTCTGAAAACACAGAGAAGAGCAGTATAGTAGATTCAATTATGAGTGAGAGTGGCATTGGTTCGATGAACCCGTCACCAAGTGTGAGCGAAGTAAGTCAGTCAAGGCCAACAGCTGAGTTGAGCGTGCAATCAATAGTTAACGATGACCTAACTGGATCAATTATGGTCGATCACGCAGAAGCGAAATCTACCCCAATATTGAGTAAATCGAATAAAACGAAAGAGAAAAAATTGTCATTAGATGACCTATTAGATTTTATGAAAGTTAATTTCGATAAACAGAATAATGACCTCAATAAACGTTTTGATACTAATGACGAGAAATTTGAAATTTTAAGTAACGAATTCAAAGAGCAGAAAATAAAATGCGAACAGCAGAATATTAAAAATGATGTTATTTTTAATGAAATTAAAGAACAGAATATTCAGTTTCAGCAAAATATAAATATAAAATTTGACGAGTTGATAAATAACATACAAGACAAGAATGTATGTCTTGAAAATGCCAATGAAATGACAAGAAATAGTTCGAATAAAGTAGAACAGAGTAAGAATAATACAAACGAAAGTTGTAATGACAGTGTTGTGTTAGGTAATGAATTAATAAATAATAATGATGTTAATAATAACGAGAATAATAATGTAGTCGAAAAATTGGTATCTGAGAGTACTAATGAAGTTGTAGAATGTGAGTATGAGATGTTAATGTGTGTTAATGAGTTAGAGAGAGAGTGGAAAGAGAGTTATATTACAGGTATGAAACAGGGGGTAAATTGTTTACGAGGTAGAATGGGGGGTGAAGGAAGACCTTCACGTATATATTGTGTAGACAAGAGTGCTACAAATAATTGTTTTTTGAAGTTTTTTGCTTTTCCTGTAGAAGTCAGGAAAGATTTAATTGAATTTATACCCTCTGTCTGTAATACTTTTGAGAGTGTGATTTGGGGTTATGAAGAGAGAGATGTAAACAGAGAATTGTGTGTTAATGAAGGAACAGAATTATATAACTTAAATAGAAAGTATGATGAATGGAAGGAAAGTTTAGAAGTATATGTGAATGATAATGATTACAATGATGTAATAAAAATAATTAACCCAATAGTTAATGATTTTACTGATGGAGACTTGATAAAAATACCTAACGTAGACTGGTTTAACGAATATTTGAATAAGTTGATTGAAGTTAGTTTTTCTGGTTACAACACACAAAACAGTCATTTGTGTGCTGATAAAATTGAACGATGTTATGTAGAACCAAGGTTGATTTGGAACGATGGAGGTTAAACTATTAAAACAATAAAAGACAGTATAAATATTTTGTTTTAATGGTTCTGACATGGCAAATCTGGACAAATGAAGTGCGGAAAAACTGAACAATAAATAAGAGTTTGTAAATAAAATATAGTGAATTTATAGGTGTGCATGTAAGATGAGTGTTGTGATAATAATATTGAAATATTTGCAAATAAATAAATATCAGAATGAATTTTGAAAACAGTAATTGATTAATGGTGATTGTTTTGATAACTATATAATTTATATTGTCAGTCATTAATTAATTTAAACTAATTCGATATGCTTAAATATTTTGATTGCTTATGTAAATGTTAATTAATTAATTTCTTAATGACTTTATTTTATTTTATGAGATGGAAAGGTGGCAATGAATGACGAATTGCTTAATTTAAATTAATTTTTGTGTAAAATGTTTCAGAGATGGTAGTGATTATGTTTTGTGGGTATATCGTGTTAAATGGAGTGTAAGTATGAAAATTTTATAATCATGTATAATAAAAAAATGTTTACAGGTGTGATTGAGGTGTTAATGCAATAGTGAAATTTTAATGCAATCATTGTGTTGAATAAATATGATAATTAAAAAATTTTTTATAATAAATGAAAAATGATATATAATGATTATTAATAATAAATTTTGAAAATTTCAAGAAAGTTAAACGGTAAAAGGTTATGAATGGGTTAGACGATTATTGATGCAAATATTATATGATAATGTATACAAAAAATTTTAATTAGTTTTCAATTGTAATTAGATTAAGTGGCTATTGTGGGGGTTGCCTGTGCTCTCACAAGTAGCGAAATGGGTCGGGGGTAGCAGTGAGTGTTACCTCCATCGGAGGCCGAGCTGGCGATAAATGTGCGGCACACCTTATACGTGTAAAATAAAAATTTTACACACCATATTAAATGACCGTGTCGCACATAAAAATATTGATGTTTAACAGGCAGTGAAATTAAAGTTAGATTTCCTCGACTTTTCGGGCGGTTACTGTCTTACCAGCACTAACCGTGGTTTTGGCTAGCGGCCAGCTATGGTCATACCAAGTCCCTTGACCATAGCTGACTTGAAATTGGTATATATTTGAAATTCAATGGGGGGACAATTAGAGGAAATCTCCGGAACTAGGGAACAGCGGCTGCCACTCTGTTCGAGGAGGAACAGCAGAGCCGGTGGCAGATCCGTTTTTAAGGGTGCATGATTTTATAATAAGAACATGATGATGTTCACAAATTTTAAACTTAACAGCGGAAGCAGAGACAAGGAGAGGTAAAACCCTGCTCCAAAATATACAGTCTCTGTGGAAGCGAAAGGGCGAGACAGTCCTCCATAATCTGAAATAGTGTGTGTGGCTGGGAGGTGACGTAAAGGAGTCACGAATTTAAAATTTCATGACGTAAAAGTTTTTTGCTTATTCAAGGTTTAATCCAATCAAAAATGCTTTTGCTCTGTCCACATAATTATATGCTCAGACTCGTAAATTAAGGTGTTCATGCTATAATTTTAAGTGTATTATTTTATTGTTGTCTGTTAAATAAGCATTGATAAGAATATGTAATTTTATTTTGTGTGTATTTGTTTAAGCCAATAAGTGAATCGTCTGGCAGGTTAACATAAATAACCAGAATCAGAGAAAATGGGAAACCAGAGGGTGAGGAGTGATGATAAATAAATATGTATATTCCATGTAATTTGTTCAATTTTGAGATGTGTTTTTATTATGTTAGGATATCAGCTGACCAACAATACCATGTCACTGGTATATTAATTTGTAAATGTTACAAGTAATTGATGTTTAACGTATTACAGATATTTTGAAGTAAAGATAAAAAGAATATGAGAAATAAAATAACAATAATTTATGCAAATTAATAAAAGATAATTCATGGGTGATAAATGTTTTATGGGACATGTAGACCTGTCCATGTTAAAATCAAAGTCGAAGTTGAAATAGTATAGATGAAAATGATGTAATGTTGTTTTTGAGTTGATGTGATATAACAGGATTTTGTGAAATATAGATGTTGACACAGTGGTAATGGAGCCTTTATGTAGATTTTGAATGATATATATTTATGTTTATAATTAATGAGGTTATTTTGTGTATTTGTAGTGAGGCAATGAGATTGAGAATTTTGGGATGGCAATTTTGTATCAGAGGGTAGTGTAATGTAGGAGCCCGCAACAAGGGTTGGGACGGGATAGGAATAGATTTTAGTGGGAAAGGGTTACCTAGGGGGAGTCCAGGGACCAACATAAGGGAATGAGTTTTGGGAAGGAAACACGTATCCTATATACAAAGGGTTAGAGAGTATTTTTTTTATATGTAGAGAAGGTGGCGAATTGTGTTAAATGGTAAGTTGGGGTTTAGAGTGTCCTGATTAGTAGATATTTTTGGTAGAGATGGGTGTCATGATAATTGAGTTGATTAATATTAGAGTCAGAGGGAGAAAGTTTATATATGTATAGAGATCTAATACGGTAAATGAGAATAAATGATTTACAACACCCAAAGTAATGTAGAATTAAACTGTTAACTAAAGAGAGGAATTCATAATAAAGAATATACAATTGTTTAATTTTTTCAACCAGTGACAGAATTTTGATAAAATTTGAAAATAATGTAAAGTCAAGAATTGTTTGTTTTAAATAATTTAAATGTCAATCTGTTTATTATTTATATTAATATTTGGTTTATTTTAAATATTTTATGTTATTGTGTTTTGTATTTCAAGTTAGGATATTACAGATGTTTAAAGTGTTTTCAGAAATCATACATAACATATGTAGGTCAAGGGTTTTGGACTTGACCTAGTTACGATCAGCTGATGAGGTCATACACCTACTAAGCTCGTATAGTAGGAAGCCAATTGTAATTTGTTTGTTTAATTAATTCAAACCAATATTTGAATAGTTTTAATAAATATTTAATAAATAAATTTAATAAAATTTTTTAATGAATAAATTTAAATTTTTTTTGAATTTTAAAATTTTTGAAAATTTTAATTTTTTATTGAAAAAAAAAAAAAAAAAAGAAAACTTGATTTTTCGCCTGCCAGCGAATGACTATTTCAGATAAGGATTTTATTATATGTGCATTAACCATGTTTCTTTTATTGTATTGCATTATATTGGTAGACTATAAGTGATTCCCCTGTTAGAATAAGGATGTGTTTATATTATTAGAAATGTCTAGGCTAAGTCATTTGAAACAAAAAATTAGAAAAAAGAGGAAGAGAATTTTTTGATAAAAGATTATTTTTTTGAATTTTGAATTTTTTAAATTTTTAGTAAATTTTAAAAGAAATTTTATTTTTTTTTATGCGTTATGGTAACATGTAATGTTAGTATGTGTGAGCCCAGTATTTGCTAAAGGCAGCCCAGCTTGCAAAAAAGGGGAAACATATCGGCGGAGGAGCTGGGATAATTTTAGCCAGGGATTGAGGATTTTTGGGGGTAGCATGTTAGAAGGCGAGGCGCGCTGTGGTGCGAGTCTGATCGATTTCTCGGTGTTGGGATCTCTTACGGAGAAGTCCAGTGATCTCGTTCAGATGAGTCCATGGTCGCTGAGCCAGGGGGGTCGTGTACCCATGCAGATTAAGAACCAGGGGGTTGTTGGCACCAGTTCCTCACCGGCCCTCTTCGGGGTCATCGATGAGATTTCTTCTGTCGTGAACAGCAGAATTCTCATCGAGGGGGTATTGTAGCGGGTCATTTTTGGGTGTTTTTATTTTTAACAGTTAGGGGCATATGTATTTTTATGTATTTCATTTTGGGCGGACTTTTCATAAAATCATTGTGCAACCGAATTCATTTCATTTATAATGGACCACGTGTTAACAGAACGGTGTTGAGCAAGATTGGTTGAGACAAAGGCGATACGCAATTTCCATTGTGCAACGCAACGAGCAAAGAATTCACCTCCACAAATTTCCAAGAACTATGCGAGAGTGTGGCATTGCGCTCCCATGCGCACACCAAGCATGGGCGCCTACCCAAGCGTTGGCAAAAAAGTAAGATGGCCATATAGTGAAATTTTCATCGTTCCGTTGGGTTCACTACGGAAGTGTCGTTTAGACCAAGCCCACTTAAATGACGTCAGCCAATGCCTACAGAAAATCATATGCGGCATTGACTTAAAAAAGCTACATGCATGGCATGGGCTGAAGCTTCGGCGACGACGCCCAAGGCAGTGAGTTCCAGTGTTGAAAACTGGGGAGAGGGAACAGAGAACCAACTTCTGCCCAGTGCGTTTCACCTACCGACCGCTTGCGGTCTGGTTAAAATATAATTACATCGGCCGACCTCACAGTTAAAATCTGAAATATTAACCAACAGTGCGCAAATGGAATACTAACAGTAATCAGTAAATCCAAGTGAACTAATAGTTTCTTTTCCGGGCACGTGAACGAGGACTGTGTACGGGCGGGATGACCGCGTGGTGGACATGGGGACTTTACAATTCAAAATGTTAAGGGTGTTATAAATAAGGCATGAATGTGTGTGTGGCAAAGCTGGGCGGCTTTTGTGTATTTTTGTGTTTATATTTGCGTTTGTGTCTGGTGAAACATAAGGTAAGCTATAGTATGTAAGCTAAAACAATTGCACAACATGTAATAAGAAGACTCAACTTTTCAATATTTCTGAATATTATAAGAACATTTCAATAATAAAATATGATTTCTCTTCCACTCAATTGAGAGTTACATTCTTTCAATGCCTTATTTCGTTATGTGTATCGTCAGAGTTCGTCGAACGAAATGGGTTTCCTTACACTACGCGATCCGGCCAGATCCAAGTCGTAAGGTAAGTGGGAGTGTTAACTTAATTTGAATAAAATAATTTTACAAAAAAAAGAATAAAAGTTACAGACAAGCAACGGTTCCCGTTATCGGGTTGGCCTCTGTAGGCTCGTCACACATATTTAAATATTTTAAAGTTGTAGTACAGCAAAACTGTTAAGTGACCGCGGTCAATACGACTAGGGAGTCGGATCAAGTTTTTTTTCTTCAGAACAGTGAAACCGTGTAACCGAACAATGCGTGTGCGGGAAGACCGAGTGGCCGGCGAAGGGGGCGTCTGATTTGCATAAAATGTTAAGGGGTTTTTTTTTAATTTAGTATAAATGTGAGTGTGGCAAAGCTGGGCGGCTTTCTGTTTATATTTGTGTTTGCATTTTATGTTTGTGTCCTAGAAAAAATAAGGTAAGCCGTAGATTGTAAGTCATATTACAACAGAGTCACGTGTTGCACAACACCTGAAACATGTATTTACTAAATGTATGTTCTTAATTTCACTAAAGTAACAGTAAAACATTAAAATGGAAATTCTCTTCTTAAACTTGTGTTATGTAAATTATTTAAGCAACCTTCAAAATTGTGCTTGTATCTTGGTGTTCGTATGAGACCCTGGACCCAAAAGAGCATGTCTGGATGGTAAGTGAAAGTCATTCTAGGTATTTCTATGTGTATGGTACTCAAAATAATTGTGATAAATTGTAACTTTTATCTTCTTTTGTAAAATTAAATTTATTCAAATTACAACTCCCACTTACCTTTCAACTTGATCTGGCCGGATCGCATAGTGTGGACTAACCCATTTCGTTCGACGAACTGTGACAGTACATACACGAATTAAGGCCTTGAAAAAAATTTAACTCTCAATTGTATGGAAGAGAAATTAGATTTTTTATTAATAAGAAATGTTGAATTGATAAAATTTCGTGTTACATGTTGTGCAACTCTTGCACCTTACCGACTATAGCTTACCTTATCCTTTATACAGATACAAACAATTATATATTTCACACATAAACACAGAACAGCCCAGCATTGCACACTCACTACTCACATTCCATTATAAAACTCCCATTTACCCGATTGAATACATGATTTTTGATCACTACCGGCAACGCGTTCTTCTGTGACCTCGTGGCCAGCCCGCGGTAGGTCGAAAACGTCTCGAAAAGGACGAAACTGAATCACAAATTTGGATATTATTGTTCTACAACTCTCCTCCCATCCTGTCACTGGTTTTAGAAAATGACTACTTCACTTTCATTATCAAATACTAATGAAATTATATGAGCATATTTAGCTCGCGTGTCGGCGCCGACACAGTCAGTGACGAACTGCACAATGTGTTTCCTCGAGTCGCGGGAAATGAGCAGTCACGGCCATCCGGTTTTAGTCGCCGTTGGTGATTAATGGCGGTGGCATAACCATTTTATGCATGGATTATAACTGGCATGTGTGTGTGTCCAGAGGCCGATATTGGCATCTGCTCTGCTGATGTCGCTCACAGTAGGCGGAGTTTGACGCTGTTTTCCGGTAGCCGGTCATTTGGAACTAATAACTTCTCGTCCCAGCGCCATGTTGGTCTCAACTGCGGTGTCACTCACGGCGTCAGTGCCGATCCCCGCCCGGCTGAGTTGCATACGGGCGTCAAAACACATGCACAGAGTTCTTAGAATTTTGGTGGAGGTAAATTCTTCTGCCGTGTTACACCACTGAAATTGCGCGTCGCTTTTGTTCCAAACGCTGTTTCTCAACCTCGTGCTGTTGCTTGGACAATAACGTTGCACAATACAATTACAGTTTTTTCAAATTTATTATACCAGTCCGCCCGAAAACGAAATAAGTAACAATATAATAATGCCCCAAACGGTTAAAAATAAAAACACCCAAAAATGACCCGCTACAATACCCCCTCGATGAGAATTCTGCTGTCCACGACAGAAGAAATCTCATCGATAACCCCGAAGAGGACCGGTGAGGAACTGGGGCCAACAACCCCCTGGTTCTTAATCTGCATGGGTACATGACCCCCCTGGCTCAGCGACCATGGACTCATCTGAACGAGATCACTGGACTTCTCCGTAAGAGATCCCAACACCGAGAAATCGATCAGACTCGCACCACAGCGCGCCTCGCCTTCTAACATACTACCCCCAAAAATCCTCAATCCCTGGCTAAAATCATTCCAGCTCCTCCGCCGATATGGATCCCCTTTTTGCAAGCTGGGCTGCCTTTAGCAAATACTGGGCTCACACACTCTCACGTTACATATTACCATAACACATTAAAAGTGCAAAATTTGCTTTTTAAAATTTATCAAAAATTTAGAAAAATCAAAATTCAAAAAAAAATAATTGTTTATCAAAAAATTCTCTTCCTCTTTTTCTAATTTTTTGTTTCAAATGACTTAACCTAGACATTTCTAATAATATAAACACATCCTTACTCTAACATGGAGAATCACTTATAGTCTACCAATATGAGGCAATACAATAAAAGAAACATGGTTAATACACACATAATAAAAGAATAATTATCTAACATATTCATTCGCTGGCAGGCGAAAAATCTTTTTTTTTTTTTTTTTTTTTTTTTCTTCAATAAAAAATTAAAATTTTCAAAAATTTTAAAATTCAAAAAAAAATTTTAATTTATTCATTAAAAATTTTATTAAATTTATTTATTACATATTTATTAAAACCATTCAAATATTGGTTTGAATTAATTAAACAAACAAATTACAATTGGCTTCCTACTATACACAAGCTTAGTAGGTGTATGAACTCATCAGCTGATCGTAACTAGGTCAAGTCCAAAACCCTTGACCTACATATGTTACGTATGATTTCTGAAAACACCTTGAACATTTGTAATATCCTACCTTGAAATACAAAACATAATAACACAAAATATTTAAAATTACAAAACATTAATATAATAATCAAGTTGACATTTAAATTATTTAAAACAAACAATTCTTAGTTTTACATTATTTTCAAATTTTATCAAAATTCTGTCACTGGTTAAAAAAATAAACTAAACAATTGTATATTCTTTATCATGAATCTCTCTTTCTTTTCAACAATCTTACTTTAATCTATTGTGGGTGATGTAAATTATTTATTCTCGTTTTCCTGTATTAGACTTCTATACATATATAAACTTTCTCCCTCTGACTCTAATATTAATCAACTTCCATTCTCATGACACCCAACTCTATCAAAAATATCTACTAATCAGGACACTCTAAACCCCAACTTACCATTTAACACAATTCGCCACCTGCTCTACATATAAAATACTCTCTAACCCTTTGTATAGGATACGTGTTTCCCCGCCCCCAAAAAACTCATTTCCCTTATTTGGCCCCCGGATTTTACCTAAGTCGACCCCTACTCACTAAAATCTATTCCAATTCCCGTCCCAACCCTCGTTGCGAACTCCTACATGACACTACCCTCTAATACAAAATTGCCATCCCCAAAATTCTCAATCTCATTACCTTACTACAAATACACAAAATAATCTCCTTAACTATAAAAACAACAATATGTCACTCAAAATCTACATAAAGTCTCCATTACCACTGTGTCAACAAACTCTCATTCGCTAGTCTAAGTTTAACCTCGTTGCTAATAGTGTTGGTTTCCGGTGGATATTCAATTAATTGTTCCAAAATCCTCTGTGGGCGCTTTCCTCTTATTAACTCGTAAGGCGTGAACCCCGTCGACTCGTGGGTGGTGCAGTTTAGCCAGTTTTCAATCTTCTGCACATAGAGTGGCCACTCGCTATGTTTGGCGTGGCAGTATGTTCGAAAAATTCTGCCCAACTCCCTCATGACTCTCTCCGCCTGATTGGACTGCGGGTGATATACTGCGGTGTGTTTTGGGATGATACCTTCCCATCCAAGAGTCTGGCGCCATCTTCCGCTGATGAACTGCGGCCCATGGTCGGATAATATCACCTTCGGCTTTCCCACGTTGATCATGTAGTCGCGTGTGATCTTCTCGCTCAGCACCTTGCTCGTTGCTCGCTTCACGCTATATAGTTGGACATATTTGGAAAAAGTGTCAAGTACAACAAAAATATGCATCACTCCACCCCTACCTTTCGGCAATGGGCCGTACAAATCTACAGCTACCAAATCGAATGGTTTTTCTACTTTAATATAATTTAGTTCTCCCTCTAACCTATAATTTACAACTTTGGATTTCTGACATAACTCACAAACTCTAACTATTCTTCGGACGCGTTTCTCCATATTCTTAAATAAACAAGATTCCTTTAATACATTCACACACTTCCGTGCCCCAAAATGCCCGTACCTAAGATGACAGTCCCACACTATTTTCTCTATCAACCCTTCAGGTATAACTAACCTCCAATCCCTCTCTCTCCCCTCTACTTTTTTAAACAAACTCCCTTTAAACACTTGAAAATATTGTTTATACCCAAACTCATCTATATCTGATTCTAAGCTAATAATGATCTTATTTAATTTACCATCCGCCCTTTGCATTATATTTATATCCTTTAATTCTTCCCCAAAAAGTTTATCTTCCCGGGATAGTCTATAAATTTCTATCTCTTTAATATCTCTACCTGTTCTATTTCTGTCTGTGTCTACTCGTGATAGTGTGTCTGGCACCCTGTTCTCTACACCCTTAATGTATTCCCAAGAAAAATTATACTCTTGAAGAGCTAACACCCACCTGGTTATCCGGCTGTGTGTGAGTTTACAAGTATTCAGGAACGACAGCGCTTTATGGTCCGTCCTGATGATGGTTCTGTTACCCAGCAGATACGTTCGGAACTTCCTCACAGCGAACACTATACTGAGGAGCTCCTTTTCGGTGGTAGTGTAGTTGCGCTCTGCGGCTAGCAATGTCCGGCTGGCGAAGGCGATGGTTTTATGCTCTTTCTCCTCGTCCTCTTGGTAGAGTTCTGCTCCCAATGCTATATTACTAGCGTCTGTCTGTAAATAAAATTTGTCATTAAAATTGGGATGGTTCATTAATATCATGTCTGTGAACTTAATTTTGATGTCATTAAACGTCGCGCTTTCGTTATCGCCCCATCTCCATTGCTTGTTCTTCTGTAACACTGCGCTGAGTCGGGCCGTCGTCTGTGCGTAGTTCCTCTGAAACTTCCTGTAAAAATTACAAAGACCAAGAAAACTTTGCAATTGTTTTATATTTTTGGGCTCCGGGAACTTCAGGATGGATTCTACTTTATCCGGATTGGCACGTATTCCTGTAGGTGTTATGATGAAACCTAAAAAATGTATCTCAGTTTGCAAAAATTTCGATTTGTCCCAATTCACTGTCAAACCTCCCTGATATAACTTCTCCAAAACATATTCCAAATGCTCTACATGCTCTTCAAATGTTCTGGATGCTATTAAAATGTCGTCAACGTAAATAGTTAAAAAATCTAAGTTGTGTGGTTGCAAAATTTCGTCAAGACACTTGATAAAGCTAGCTACACTTGTGTTCAAACCGAACGGTAGTCTCTTAAATTGGTAATTCTTTCCATTAAATAAAAAAGCTGTATATTTTCTACTATTTGCTGCCAATGGAACTTGCCAATACCCGGCGGTTAGGTCTAAAGAAGTCATATATTGTTGTAGCGGGTCGATTTTTGGGTGTTTTTGTTTTTACCGTATGGGGCAAGTATATTTTTATGTATTTCGTTTTGGGCGGACTTTTCATAAAATCATTGTGCAACGTATGTGTCAGTATAACAGTCAATGTAACAGAACAGTGAAACAACGTAAGACGCAGTTGTTGTCGAGGAATGCGGCAGAGAATTCGCGCCAACCACAAAATTCTGAGAACTTTGTACCTGTGTGTGGCAGCGCACATACGCAACTGCTCAATCACGCTCCAAGTGACGCTCTGGCAAAAAACTAAGATGGCCAGAGAGGGAAATTTTCATCATTCATTTGGTTTCACTACGGAAATGCTGTTTTAAGTCCCACCCACCTTGATGACATTAGCCAGTGCCTATTTGAAATCGTCTGCTATCGTCACTCCAACAACTACGTGACTAGTATGAGTCGAAACTGGGACGACTGACTGGAAGGCATTGATGTCCGTCGTCTTGACTAAAATGCTCCCGGAGTGGGGAACTGAGAGACGCCGGCAGTTCGTTGTCGACTCCCGCCTGCGCAGGCCGCCCGTCAACCGGGCTCAGAAACAAATTTTTATAATTAATGTAACAACTAACAATAACAAAGTATGTGACCGCGGTCAAGTAAAAGTCCAGAACATAGTTATATATATATATTTTTCGGACACTAAAAAGAAATATAAAGGAATGAGGAGTGCGCGCGAGGACCACGTTGCCGACGGGGAGGGATATTATTAAAAAATGTTAAGGGTTCTATAATTTTTTGTGTGTTTGTGTGTGTGCAAAATTGCAGGCTGGGCAGTCTTGTGTGTGTGTGTATAGTGATCACTAAGGTAAGCTCTTAGAATAAGTAGCATGTAGCAGAGGCTAACCGAACAAAGAAAACTGTAACTTAATCTGTAAAACAATGATCAAGAGTTTTTGAACAAAATTTAAATATGATTCTGATTAATTAAAAAATCTAATTTCTCTTCCAAAATGAGTTGTGTCAGTGCTTTGCATAACCTATAGACCATGCTTGTATCTAGGTACATGTGACCGAATCCTGTGACCCCGTAAGAATTATCGTAACGGTAAGTAACAATTTAATTTGACATTTCATTATAATAATAAATGTGATTGATTAGCAAGTCACAATTGGCGCCACGGAACAGGCACGAATTGAATTAATTATAATTAATTAATTGAATTCCGCATCGACAGAGATACAAGCGTGTTCTAGGTCAGCATAGCGACCTAGCATTATATTACAAAATTTAAGTAATGACACCATTTAGTTAATTAATCCATTTAAGCAATTTATTTAATTTAAGCATATCAATAATACAAAATGTCAAATAACGAAAATAACGTAAATAAAATGAGTGTCGAAGTGTTCGACGACTCTAACATTAGTAACTTTGAAGCACGCTCGACTCCAAGTGTGAGTCAGAATGAAATAGAAATAAGTGAAACAGAATCAAGAATTATGGATGAAGGAATTCATTCAACCCCAATTCAAAATAAAAACTCAGATAACAATAATATGATGAAATATTTATGTAGCATGGTATGTAGTATGAAAGAGAGTTCAGACAAGCAGCAGGCGATGTTAGAGTTAAAATTCAGTGAACAGAAGAGTGATTCTGACGCTAAATTCAATGTATTAAAAAATGACTCTGACGCTAAATTCAATGTATTAAAAAATCTGAATAATGAATTGAAAAATGATATTAATGTGATTAATAGACGTTGTGAAAATACCAAAGTAGAATTTACCAATAGAGTTAACCAAGTAGAAACCAAGTTAGATGATTCAATGCAAAAGGTAGATGTTAAATTCAATGAAATAGATAGTCAGATAGATAGAGTTGAGAAGCAGATAAATGAGAATAACGAGTATTTAATAAATTCAATGAATGAGTATAACAATGATATAGAATCCAAAATTAATAAATGTAGTATTGAAACTGAATGTAAGTTGAATAGTGTAGTAATGACAGTTGAAAAAATCAGTCAGAACTTTGATGAACATCAAAATAAGATAGAATCTAAAATGAATGAAATTGAAAATAATTATAAGACAGAAATACAAGCAGTAAATGAATCTATCGATGTGATAGCAAAGAATAACGTACAGTCTGAATATAGTAATGACAAAAAATTATATTCACTTGAACAGAATATTAATAATATGAGAGATGAATTAAGTGTAGTAAAAAATCAAAATGTAAACAATGTTACTGAACGCATATTTATGACACGTGACACAAACAATGAAATAGAATTAGAAACTTTTAGTAACGAAAATAGGAGAGTGCATCCAATGCAATTTTTAAATCGAGTACGGGAGTTTGACAGATTTAATGGTAGTAGCTGGGAGGTTAAACTTATAAAAATTTTGAAATGTTTTAAAGGTGATTCAGAGATATGGGCGGAGACGCATCGAAACGAATGGGAGAGTTATGGAGATTTTGAAAGAGCATTTCGGAACAAATACTGGTCGGAGGAGGAGCAGGAGATACTGCGAAGCCAAATAATGGGAACTGGGAGTTTTGGAAGAAACAGCCGTAGTATTACAGTATATACGATGAAGCTGTACAACGAAGCGAAGTATTTGGAACCACCGTTGCCATTTCAGTCGTTTGTACGCCACGTTAGCAAGCACCTACCAAGGGAGGTGCAGATCACATTGATGACCAGAGAGGTAAGCGACATAAATGAATTAGAAAAAATATTAGACGTTTTTCAGAATATTAAGGACCAGGAAGACAGCAGACGCATGCAACAACATAATATACAAAATGGAGGTAATTATGTACCAAGAGGAGGGCCAAACGGAGGAACCACACACAATGGTCGAGAACGGGACAAACGATACCCAATGTGGAAATGTGACGGGTGTCTGGTGGAAAATTATGCTGATCGTAATTTCTGTTATAGATGTAGAAGGGCGAGGCCCGGACAGCAGCCGAGAACACCACCGAGGTTCAACAACCCACAGCAGAGGAACGGTGACCGACGAGTAGAGAATCTGAGAAATGAAGGAGGAAATCAGCAGATGGGCAGAGTGTACACGCCCCGTAACGCAGACGAAAGAATGGGAAACTAAGGAGGACAATGGATGAGGAGGCCCGGCCATTGTCGAGGAATAATCACGGGGTCCATGAAAATAAATACAGGAATAACACGATCACACGGACTTGGCCACAGAATTGTTGGAAGAAGAGGAGACGGAAACGAGGAGACAAGAGGCGTGGTTGACTGAGGTAAAACTGGAAATAGAAGGTAAGTCAATCTTGACACTTATAGATACAGGTAGCGAAATATCTGTAATAGCAGAACATGTACTCAATAAATTGAAAGAAACTAACAAACATATTCCGTCTTTGCCAGTAGCAGGAGTAGCAATTGTAGGTATTACGGGTGTTAGAAGTAAACGGGTTACAACACAAGTCCAGTTGAACATGTTAATAAATGGGGAAAAATATGAGAATACATTTTTAGTTGTAAGAGGTTTAAATTTAGAAGTGATTTTGGGTAATGATTTTTTAATAAGAAATAATGCTGTCATTAACTTTCGAAAAAGAATTTTAGAATTGAGTAATGAAAATAAACAAATAACAGTTAATTTTGAACGGGTTCTAGACACAGTAAAGATTTTGGGTATAAGGGTCATACCAGATAAAACCATAAATAGGGATATGGAATTTAGTATACATGCGTGTAGAGAGAGTGTGAGTGAAGAGAGGGGAGATAGAATATGGGCCGAAAGAGAGGTTAAATTTTGTGGGGAAGGTGATGAAATGGGGAGTTCTCAGCGTAAAGCGCTGTGGCGGGTAGTTGAGGATTATCGGGGAGTGTTTGCCGGGGAACCAGGGAGGGCAAAAGGTTATGAATGTGAATTAAGGGTGAGGGAGCATGCACCATATGTCCAACGTAGTTATCCGGTACCATATTCGAAAAGGGAGTCTGTACAGTCAGAATTAGATAGGATGTTAGCGGGGGATATTATAGAAAGGTCGGTATCAACTTATTCCAACCCTTTAGTAGTAGTAATCAAAAAAGATGGGAGAGTGAGATTATGTCTAGATGCCCGCAAAATCAATCAAATAATCATTCCAGACCGGGAGTCACCAGAAGCGATAGAAGAGATTTTTCAGAAATTTAGTGGTGTGAAATACATGACCTCTTTAGACCTAACCGCCGGGTATTGGCAAGTGCCATTAGCAGCAAATAGTAGAAAATATACAGCTTTTTTATTTAATGGAAAAAATTACCAATTTAAGAGACTACCGTTCGGTTTGAACACAAGTGTAGCTAGCTTTATTAAGTGTCTCGACGAAATTTTGCAACCACATAACTTAGATTTTCTAACCATATACGTAGACGACATACTAATAGCTTCTAGAACATTTGAAGAGCATGTAGAGCATTTGGAATATGTATTGGAGAAATTATATCAGGGAGGTTTGACGGTGAATTGGGACAAATCAAAATTTTTGCAAACTGAGATACATTTTTTAGGTTTCATCATAACACCTACAGGAATACGTGCCAATCCGGATAAGGTAGAATCCATCCTGACGTTCCCGGAGCCCAAAAATATAAAACAATTGCAAAGTTTTCTTGGTCTTTGTAATTTTTACAGGAAGTTCCAGCGGAACTACGCACAGACGACGGCCCGACTAAGCGCAGTGCTGCAAAAGAATAAGCAATGGAGATGGGGCGATAACGAAAGAGCGGCGTTTAATGACATCAAAATTAAGTTCACAGACATGATACTAATGAATCATCCCAATTTTAATGACAAATTTTATTTACAGACAGATGCTAGTAATATAGCATTGGGAGCAGAACTCTACCAACAGGACGAGGAGAAAGAGCATAAAACCATCGCCTTCGCCAGCCGGACATTGCTAGCCGCTGAGCGCAACTACACTACCACAGAAAAGGAGCTCCTCAGTATAGTGTTCGCAGTGAGGAAGTTCCGAACGTATCTGCTGGGTAACAGAACCATCATCAGGACGGACCATAAAGCGCTATCGTTCCTCAATACTTGTAAACTCACACACAGCCGGATTACCAGGTGGGTGTTAGCTCTTCAAGAGTATAATTTTTCTTGGGAATATATCAAGGGTGTAGAGAACAGGGTGCCAGACACACTATCACGAATAGACACAGACAGAAATAGAACAGGTAGAGATATCAAAGAGATAGAAATTTATAGACTATCCCGGGAAGATAAACTTTTTGGGGAGGAATTGAAAGATATAAATGTAATGCAAAGAGCTGATAATAAATTAAATTAAATAATTACTAGTATAGAATCAGATATAGACGAATTAGGGTATAAGCAATATTTTCAAGTGTTCAAAGGGAGTTTGTTTAAAAAAGTAGAGGGGAGAGAGAGAGATTGGAGGTTAGTCATACCTGAAGGGTTGATAGAGAAAATAGTGTGGGACTGTCATTTTAGATATGGGCATTTTGGGGCACGGAAGTGTGTGAATGTATTAAAGGAATCTTGTTTATTTAAGAACATGGAGAAACGAGTCCGAAGAATACTTAGAGTTTGTGAGTTATGTCAGAAATCCAAAGTTGTAAATTATAGGTTAGAGGGAGAATTAAATTATATTAAAGTAGAAAAACCATTCGATTTAGTAGCTGTCGATTTGTACGGCCCACTGCCGAAAGGTAGGGGTGGAGTGATGCATATTTTTGTTGTACTTGATACTTTTTCTAAATATGTCAGGCTATATAGTGTAAAGCGAGCCACGAGCAAGGTGCTGAGCGAGAAGATCACACGCGACTATATGATCAACGTGGGAAAGCCGAAGGTGATATTATCCGACCACGGTCCGCAGTTCATCAGCGGAAGATGGCGCCAGACTCTTGGATGGGAAGGTATTATCCCAAAGCACACTGCCGTATATCATCCACAGTCGAATCAAGCGGAGAGAGTCATGAGGGAGTTGGGCAGAATTTTTCGAACATACTGCCATGCCAAACATAGTGAGTGGCCACTCTATGTGCAGAAGATTGAAAACTGGCTAAACTGCACCACCCACGAGTCGACGGGGTTCACGCCTTATGAGCTAATAAGAGGAAAGCGTCCACAGAGGATTTTGGAACAATTAATTGAATATCCACCGGAAACCGACACTATCGGTAACGATGTTAAGCTGAGACTAGCCAATGAAAGTCTGTTGACAAAAGGGGAGAGGAGAAAACGGAAACATGACATGAAAGGTAAGTGGACGAAGTATGAGGTTGGACAGTTGGTATTGGTATGACGACACGATTTATCAAGTGCACAAGATAAGGAGATCAAGAAGTTTTTCTTATTGTACGAGGGGCCGTACGAGGTAGTGGAAATAAAAATGAAAAATTCATATGTGTTACAGAATAGAGAAACCAGGGAGATAGTGGGTACGCACAACGCTACAAATTTGAAATTATTTTGGTCAGCATAAGTATTTTGTTAATTTGTAAAGGTATGAATGTTATTTAATTATTCTTTTATGTTTTTAGAAGGGCTCCTCCCCCATTTTCGGGCGGCCACGATCTTACCAGTCCTGGCCGTGGAATTCGGAAAACGGAGGCGGGCCATGGTTGGCAGGATCTTCCTTCGGGCAGTGAAAACAACGATGGTCCGGCTCCACCAAAATTGGTACAAAATAGAAATTTAACCATACATATTTGAACGGGGAGGGGGACCCCAACAGGTACGTGACTCGACTAAAATTTTTTAATACACTCATGGTGCAGCGGTTTTGGTGTGCCTGTCACGTGCCTGCACTGCCTTAGAGTGTTTGTATATAATGGAGGCTGCATTAAATAAAAGGCAGTGCATTCAAATTAAATTTTTTGGTGTCAAGGGCAAAATTAAAATGGAGCCTTTGACAATATCTTCTGATTGGCCTGAAACGACGAGTTTTGGGGCAAGACGTTTCGGAGCACGGTAGAAAGCGGGGTAGAAGAAATGCTAGGAGAGGGGAGTAGTGTGTTTCAGAGGGGGGACGTGAATTCACGTAGTATATCTACCGGGTTCCGATCCGTTTTGCAGCGAAACCCGACTTTTCTGGCGGTTACTGTCTTACTAGCATTAATCTCGATTTGAGAATGTTAGTCAGCCTCCAGTGTAAATAGATTTTTGAAAAAAAAAAAAAAAAAAAAAAAAAAAAAAAAAAAAAAAAAAAAAAAAAACCCCAAATAATTTTGGATGTGTATAATTTTAAATTTAAGATATAATTTTTTTCTTCTAAATTTTTTAGCATTAGGTGACCAAATATAATTGTTAGATTTTAGTATTAGTGGGTATAGGAACGTTTTGAAGAAATGTGTAGTAATATAAGAACTTGTTATCAATACAAGATGTGGGAATAATTTTGGGGGGTAGTTTGGTGCTCAATGAAGGGACATAACAGTGTAGTGTGGAACTGCTATGGTGGAAAGTTGTAGATTTTGTATTAATTATTTTATGTTAATAATGGTTAAGCTTCCATATAGAGTGGGTTAAAACCCCATCTCAATTAATATTGTCATTTAAATTTTAATTTAATATTACGAAAGATATTTTACTTGTGATTCCCCAAATTTTCGGGCGGTCACGGCCTCACCGAACCCTGACCGTGGAATTGGTTTAGCTTTAACAGCTATGGTTGGGGCACATTACGATTACGCGCTGACCATAACTGGCCATAGCTGTTATCGTTGTAAAGGTGTATTTTGAAATTGATGGGGGGTAATAAAAAGGGGAATCACCAAACTATGGAACAGCGGCTGCCACTCTGTTCGAGAAGGAACAGCAGAGCCAGGTGGTAGATCCGTTTAAGGGTGCATGATTTTATAACAAGAACATGATGATGTTCACCAAGTCAAACTTAACAGCGGAAGCAGAGACACGGAGAGGTAAAACCCTGCTCCAAAATATACAGTCTCTGTGGAAGCGAAAGGGCGAAACAGTCCTCCATAATCTTAAATAGTGTGTGTGGCTGGGAGGTGACGCAAAGGAGTCACGAATTTTAAAATCTTATGACGTAACAGTTTTGCTTATTCAAGGTTTAATCCAATAAAAAATGCTTGTGCTCTGTCCACATAATTATATGCTCAGACTCGTAAATTAAGGTGTTCATACTATAATTTTAAAGGTATCATTTTATTGTTGTGTGTTAGATATAGTTGTTGATAAAATGTATTTTCATTATGTGTGTAATTTTTTTTCTAAGCCAATCATTAGACGCCTGGCAGGCAATCAACATAATAGAAGTAAGTGTTGGTAATGTATTACATGTAATTGTCCAATTTTGAATGGTATTCATGGTGTTTTTATTATGTTAGGATATCAGCTGATCAGCAATACCATGTCACTGGTATAGTGGTTTGTAAATGTTACAAGTAATTAATGTTTAGTGTACTACAGGTATTTTAAAGTAAAGATAAAAAGAATATGCAAATTAATAAAAGATAATTCATGGGTGATAAATGTTTTATGGGACATGCAGACCTGTCCGAGTTGAATTAAAAGTTGAATTTGCAAGAGTAGAGATGAATATAATGTAATGTTGTTTTTGAGTTAATGTATGTTATAGAATTTGGTGAAATATTGATGTTGACACAGTGGTAATGGAGACTTTATGCAGATTTTGAATGATATATGGTTGTTTTTATAGTTAATGAGGTTATTTTGTGTATTTGTAGTGAGGTAATGAGATTGAGATTTTTGGGGATGGCAATTTTGTATTAGGGGGTAGTGTATTTGGGGAGTCCGCAACAAGGGTTGGGACGGGATAGGGACCGATTGGCGCCGGAAAGGGTTACCTAGGGGGAGTCCAGGGACCAACATAAGGGGATGAGTTTTGGGAAGGAAACACGTATCCTATGTACAAAGGGTTGGAGAGTATTTTTTTTTATATATGGGGAGAAGGCGGCGTTTTGAGTTAAATGGTAAGTTGGGGTTTAGAGTGTCCTGATTAGTAGATATTTTGAGAGAGTTGGGTGTCATGGGAGTTGAAGTTGATGAATATTGGAGTCAAAGGGGTAAAGATTATATAGGTAGACAGAAAAACGAGAATAAATGATTTACATCACCCACAGTATATTAAAGTAAGATTGTTGAAAAGAAAGAGGAATTCATGATAAAGAATATGCAATTGTTTATTTTTTTTTACCAGTGACAGAATTTTGATAAAATTTGAAAATAATGTAAAGTTAAGAATTGTTTATTTTAAATAATTTAAATGCCAATTTGATTATTATTTATATTAATATTGTGTTTATTATAAATATTCTATGTTACTATGTTTTGTATTTCAAGGTAGGATATTACAGATATTTAAAGTGTTTTTAGAAATCATACATAACATATGTAGGTCAAGGGTTTTGTACTTGACCTAGTTATGATCAGCTGATGAGTTCATACACCTACTAAGCTTGTAGAGTAGGAATTCAATTTTAATTTGTTTGCTTGATTAATTCAAACTAATCTTTGAATAATTTTAATAAATGTTATTTACTAAATAAATTTAATAAATATTTAATGAATAATTTTTTTGAATTTTAAAATTTTGAAAATTTTAATTTTTTTCTGGGAAAAAAAAAAAAAAAAATTTTTTTTTTGATTTTTCGCCTGCCAGCGAGTGAATATGTTGAGTAATGATTATTTTATTGTGTATGTACTAATGATGTTCCTTTTGTTGTGTTGCTTTATATTGGTAGGTTATAAATTGTTCTCATGCTAGAGTAAGGATGTGTTTATATTATTAGAAATGTTTAGGCTAAGTCAATTGAAACAAAAATTAGAAAAAAGAGGAAGAGAATTTTTGATAAAAGATTATTTTTTTGAATATTGAATTTTTTGAATTTATAATAAATTTTAAAAGGAAGTTTTTATCTTAATGTGTTATGATAATATGTAATGTTAATGTGTGTGAGCCCAGTATCTGCTAAAGGCAGCCCAGCTTGCAAAAAGGGGATCCATATCGGCGGAGGAGCTGGGATAATTTTAGCCCGGGATTGAGGATTTTGGGGGTAGCATGTTAAAAGGCGAGGTGTGCTGTGGTGCGAGTCTGATCGATTTCTCGGTGTTGGGATCTCTAACGGAGAAGTCCAGTGATCTCGTTCAGATGAGTCCATGGTCGCTGAGCCAGGGGGGTCGTGTACCCATGAGATTAAGAACAAGGGGGTTGTGGCACCAGTTCCTTACCGATCCTCTTCGGGGTTTATCGATGAGATTTCTTCTGTCATGGACAGCAGAATTCTCATCGAGGGGGTATTGTAGCGGGTCGATTTTTGGGTGTTTTTGTTTTTACCGTATGGGGCAAGTATATTTTTATGTATTTCGTTTTGGGCGGACTTTTCATAAAATCATTGTGCAACGTATGTGTCAGTATAACAGTCAATGTAACAGAACAGTGAAACAACGTAAGACGCAGTTGTTGTCGAGGAATGCGGCAGAGAATTCGCGCCAACCACAAAATTCTGAGAACTTTGTACCTGTGTGTGGCAGCGCACATACGCAACTGCTCAATCACGCTCCAAGTGACGCTCTGGCAAAAAACTAAGATGGCCAGAGAGGGAAATTTTCATCATTCATTTGGTTTCACTACGGAAATGCTGTTTTAAGTCCCACCCACCTTGATGACATTAGCCAGTGCCTATTTGAAATCGTCTGCTATCGTCACTCCAACAACTACGTGACTAGTATGAGTCGAAACTGGGACGACTGACTGGAAGGCATTGATGTCCGTCGTCTTGACTAAAATGCTCCCGGAGTGGGGAACTGAGAGACGCCGGCAGTTCGTTGTCGACTCCCGCCTGCGCAGGCCGCCCGTCAACCGGGCTCAGAAACAAATTTTTATAATTAATGTAACAACTAACAATAACAAAGTATGTGACCGCGGTCAAGTAAAAGTGCAGAACATAGTTATATATATATATTTTTCGGACACTAAAAAGAAATATAAAGGAATGAGGAGTGCGCGCGAGGACCACGTTGCCGACGGGGAGGGATATTATTAAAAAATGTTAAGGGTTCTATAATTTTTTGTGTGTTTGTGTGTGTGCAAAATTGCAGGCTGGGCAGTCTTGTGTGTGTGTGTATAGTGATCACTAAGGTAAGCTCTTAGAATAAGTAGCATGTAGCAGAGGCTAACCGAACAAAGAAAACTGTAACTTAATCTGTAAAACAATGATCAAGAGTTTTTGAACAAAATTTAAATGATTCTGATTAATTAAAAAATCTAATTTCTCTTCCAAAATGAGTTGTGTCAGTGCTTTGCATAACCTATAGACCATGCTTGTATCTAGGTACATGTGACCGAATCCTGTGACCCCGTAAGAATTATCGTAACGGTAAGTAACAATTTAATTTGACATTTCATTATAATAATAAATGTGATTGATTAGCAAGTCACATTGTACGCCGCTAAACTTCTGAAATATTTCTTCAATAGCTTCGGGTGACTCCCTGTCTGGAATAATTATTTGATTCATTTTGCGGGCATCTAAACATAACCTAACTCTACCATCTTTTTTAATCACTACCACTAAGGGGTTAGAATATGGTGACACAGATCGCTCAATTATATCTCCGTCTAACATTTTCTCTAACTCAAGCTGGACCGCTCTTCTCTTCGCATAGGGCACCGGATAACTTCTTTGCACATAGGGTGCGTGTTCCCTTACCTTTAACTCGCATTCATAGTTTCTTGCCCTCCCTGGTACATCGGCAAACACTTCTCTAAAATTCTCTACTACCCGCCACAACGATTCACGTTGAGAACTCCCTATCACGCCACCCTCACTACAAAATTTCAGTGCTCTTTCATTCCATAAGTGATCCCCATTCTCCTCATACTCTATCTTACTCTCACTACACACATTCATACTAATTTCCATGTCTTGTTTATCATTCCGATTGTGTATCACCCTTACCCCTGAAATTCTTACCGCATCTAACACCCGTTCAAAATTAATACGGACTGGTTCCCCTTCATTATTTAATTCTAATACCCGTTTATGAAAATCAATCACCGCCTTATGTTTAATCAGAAAATCATTTCCAAGTATAACCTCAAGATTTAGTCCCCGTACAACTAGAAATGTATTATCATACCCTACCCCGTTAATTATCATGTTTAAATGTACTTGTTTCGTGACTCTCTTACTTCTAACTCCCGTAATACCTACAATCGTCACCCCAGCTACTGGTAAAGACGGAATATTTTTATTTATTTCTTTTAATTCCTCTAATACATGTTCAGAAATAACAGAGATTTCGCTACCCGTATCGATTAAAGTTTTAATCTCCTTACCTTCTATGTTGATTTTCACCTCAGTCAGTCCATTCTCCCGTCTCACTGCTTCGAAGTCTTCCTCCTCCAATAATTCCTCAGATAAATCTGTAATCACAATGTTGTTTTGGTATCTATCATCCATTTGGACCCCAGAAACTTCCGGCGACAACGGTCGGGTCCGGTGTTCCATTGTCCCTCTTAGTTTCCCGCAGAGGTGCTCGCCACTGCATGGTTGTATCCTCGCTCGTGCTGGTTTCCTCGCGGTTCATGAGTTTGGCCTCTCTGTGCTCCTCCTGGGCCCTCTCCCCTTCGCTGGTATGCATGCTGGTTCTGTGCGGGTGGTGGTCCCTGTCGCTGACCCGGTCTCTCTCTCCTGCATCTAAAACAAAAATTTTGTGTCGCATAATTCTCTTGTGAACATGCTGGACAAGTCCATTTTGGTCCTCGGTTATTTTGTTCTCGTCTGGAATATGCCGGTCCATTTGTAGGTCCCCTCGGCGGTCCCTGATTACCTCCATTATTTCCATTCTGCTGGTTCTGACGGCGACTCAATTCTTGGTCCCGGATGTTCTGAAACAAATCTAAAATATTTTCTAATTCGCTAATATTAGCTACCTCCCTGGTCATAAGTGTTATCTGTACTTCCCTTGGCAAATGCTTGCTGATATGCCTCACAAAGGATCTAAATGGCAATGGCGGTTCTAAGTATTTCGCCTCGTTAAATATTTTCATTACATACCCTGTTATATTATTATTGGGCCCCCCGAAATTCCCTGTTCCCATGATTCTACTTCGTAACACTTCTTGATCTTCTTCCGACCAATATTTATTTATAAATGCATACTCAAAATTTTCAAAACACTCCCATTCCGTTTTATGTACTTCGGCCCATATTTCCGAACTACCTTTAAAACATTTTAAAATTTTTAATAATTGGACTTCCCAGTTATTAGTACTGAACTTATTGAACTCTCTCACTCTGCTTATGAACTGCATAGGGTGTACTTTTTTGTTATCACAACTGAATGTCTCTAACTCAACTTCACTGCTTACGTCACGAGTCATAATTACTCGCTCGGTAACAGTGTTAACTTGTTGGCTGATGGCCTTGCTCAATTCATTTTTAACATTCATTAATTTAAGGTTATTATCACATTCAAGGTCACTTATTGTATTATGTATGGTCTTGAACTCAATCTTACTATTATTTTCTATGTCTCTTATTTTACTATTATTATTTTCAATCTGGCTCATAGCATAACCAATCTTACATTCGGTATTGGTATTACCTTCACTTATTTGCTTCTCAACAATAGTATTTATAATGCTATATTGTTCCGTGATCTGTTTCTCTACTTTATTAGTTATATCATTGGTTATATCAGAAACACGGCACTCTAATTGCTCAGTTAATGACTCTGACAGGTGTAATTTCATACTTTCACAACGTTCATCAATATGTTTGTCTAATACACTACTCAAATTATCAAATTGCATATTAATATTCTGCTGAAACTGAATATTCTGTTCTTTAATTTCATTAAAAATAACATCATTTTTAATATTCTGCTGTTCGCATTTTATTTTCTGTTCTTTGAATTCGTTACTTAAAATCTCAAGTTTCTCGTCATTTCTATCAAGACGCTTATTTATTGCATTGAAATTACTATTCATATTATTCAAAATTATATCATTATCATCAAAACGTTTATTGAGGTTATTGAGGTCATTATTCTGTTTATCGAATTTGTTGTCCATTTTTCGTAAAAAACTCATTATATCTAGTTCCTCTGATTGTTTACTTTTATTAGTTGAAACGGGGGTCAATTGAATCCCCGAATCAACGTCTGTTTCGTTTGGTTGTAGTTGAGACGCAATCGGAGTGGAATGAACTATTACATTACTGCCGATAACTGTTTCTGCAACAGTACCCGTCTCCCCCCTCAACATACCACTTTCATCAAGCGATTGCGACTCAAGGCCACTTTCACTCATAATTGAATTTACTATACTACTTTTTTCTGTATTCTCGGACATTTTTACTTTATCTATTTTGTCTTACGTAACAACTACCAATGATCAGTCTTTTTTTTAAAACTGATATTACAACATCAATTTACTTTCACAACCCTACTTCGCTATGCATCGTCAGATGTAGGCCGGTGTTAAAATAACCCCTCTTCAGTTATATTACATCCTGATCACGCTGCACCAATTGTAACTTTTATCTTCTTTTGTAAAATTAAATTTATTCAAATTACAACTCCCACTTACCTTTCAACTTGATCTGGCCGGATCGCATAGTGTGGACTAACCCATTTCGTTCGACGAACTGTGACAGTACATAAACGAATTAAGGCCTTGAAAAAAATTTAACTCTCAATTGTATGGAAGAGAAATTAGATTTTTTATTAATAAGAAATGTTGAATTGATAAAATTTCGTGTTACATTGTAGCGGGTCAATTTTTGGGTGTTTTTGTTTTAACCGTTTGGGGTATATATATATATATTTTTAGTCATTTCGGTTTCGGGCGGGTTTGTATAAAATAATGTAAAAATGTATTATTGTGCAACGTATTTGTCCGTATAACAGACCAGTGTTGAGAAACAGTTGGAAACAAAGCGAAACGCAATCAGTGGTGTAACACGGCTGAAGAATTCACCTCCACAAAATTCTGAGAACTTTATACCTGTGTGTGGCAGCGCACATACGCAACTGCTCAATCACGTTCAAAGGACGCTTTAACAAAAAACCAAGATGGCTAGAGAGACTAATATTTGTCGTCTTCTTCAAGATCCCCCGGAAATGCTGTTTTAAGTCCGGCCCACTTAAATGACATCAGCAGAGCAGAAGCCAATATTGTCCTCTGGTCACACACATATACCAGCTCTATGCCACGCATAAAATGGTTACACGACAGCAGGAACAAGATGCGACGACGAAAACATCATGGCATGGAAGTACAACTTCCATGCAGGAACAGGTAGTTGTACCTGTTACACACATTAGTCAGAGACGCCAAGCGGTCAACGAGATACAGAGTTCCGCTACAGACGCATATATTTTGTTTCGGACCCGGTTGGTCAAGTTTTCGGAAAATGTAATTAATTCAGGAAGACCGACCGGGACCCGAGGAATTGAACGGTGTTACAAACAGTGCAGTGCAGTGACGATTCGAGACCAGCTAATAACATAAAATGTGATCGTAACGAAAGCACGTGCTCGGCCGGCCTCGCGCATATCAAACTAATGCAAAACGAAACCGTGATCCTTAAAGAATAACTATTTTTTTTCTTTTCTAATTTTTTATAACATTTGAAAAAGGGTTTGTATGGGGTGTGATCGAGTGAATGAGCAGAGCTGGGCTACCTTGTAAGTAAAAATCATATTGTAAATGTAAGAGTCATGTAACTAACTCAGTTTATGTTTTCGTTCCTTGGTGTTTTTGGATTAAGGATGTCCGTATTTAGTAAGTAAAGCATTCTTTCATAACAAAATGTGTTAGTCTAAGTTATTTCGTCATTGCCACTTTCTCATTTCTGTGTTGCGAAATTCGTCTAACGGACCGGAATCTTCTGAGTTATTAATTGGGTGGGTCAGATTGCAAAATTGTCCGTTTTATTAAGGTGGAGTGTAAAGGTTTTCGATATTTTATCCTATAAAAAATAATCGTGGCGACCTTGGTCTTCTGGTGAAATTTGGATATGGTAAGTAATTGATGGCGTACAGGTAAGTTCTGGCAGGGGATTTTATCTTATTTATTATATATTTCGGCCTCTTTTTTATTGTTACAAATGTCGACGCGCTGCCAGGATTTTCGTTTAATTATAATTTTATACGAGATAGACCTATTTTAATACACAGAAAATAGGATGTGGTAATGACGAATGTATAAAAATTTTATCGTACATAAGTAGGTTAGGTTTATGTTATTGTGATTCACAATGTGTTAGGTGTGAGTAGAGAAAAAGAGTAATTTTATATATAAAAGTGTTATACAAACGAACTTTAAAAAAAAAAAATGTCAATCATACAAAGTAATGATAGTGATTTTGCATGGGACGAGTGGGAGAGTGAATTTCGAGGTGTTGTGGGGGAGATGACAAACGAGGAATGGGGTAATTTAGACGATAGGTTAACCCGAATGGAAGAACAAGAAGAAGGAATATTTGCGGAAATCAATAAACATAGTGAGATGACCGATGTTAAAGGTAAGATAGCTGAAGTAAAACTGGTAGAAAATAAGGCAGAGAATAGGCCTAGTGAAAATGATGATAGTGTGAGGGTGGTAAATAAAGGTAGAGAGATAGACCAAGTTAACAAAAATAAAGTCGATCAGGTGACAGACAATGAGGTAAGTAACAATGAAATGAGTGAATCTGATTATAAGACACAGATGATGAATATGATGATTATGATGTGTAACAAGTTTAATGAACATTTGGATAAACAAAACGCAATGTTAGATGACATGATTAGTAATACCAAGGAATTCAATAAGGAATTGAAAAAACTAGACGAGAAGTGGGAGGAAGATAGATGTCAATTAAAAGTTGAGTTAACACAGGTAAGTGGTAATAATGTCTCTGATAATAGCGAAGAAATAATTAACAAGGTAGGTTACAGTTGTAAAAATGAATTAATAAATAATAGTGATAAAATAGTTGAAAATGAGCTATTTAAGAATGATGTGGTGAAAACAAATAGTGATGATGAAGTTTGTGGTGAAGTAGAATTTAACAACAAAATGTTAGCGAGTGTTGATGAAATTGAGAGAGAGTGTGGTGAAAGGTTAGGGTGTCAAAGGGCAAATTTTCCCCGTGATGTAAGTGGAGTAAGGACTCCGCTAGTAATGATTTTTGAGGACAGAGTTTCCTCCGGTAATTATGTGGAAGACAAGGTGTCTTCAAGCAGTCCCCTAATTTTTTGTAAACCTGGAAAAGCCAGGAAGTGGTATAGTAGGTTTGTTGTGCCCTTTGCATGGAGTGAAGTAGGTCAGTGGTGTTGTGACAGGTATTGTGATGAAAGTGATTATGAGAGAGAGAAAGAGTTAGAGTGGTTCAAAATAAATAGAGGTTATGTAGAGCTGATAGAGAAGATGGATATAAAAAGAGTTATGATAAATAATGTAGACATACCTTGTGTAGTAGTAGACAATGATTATATTGATGATAAATATGTACCTGTAGGAAGAATTAGTGTACTTGTAGTGGAGGAATATGATGAGAAAATAAATTACCTGGGTGTAACAACAAATATTCACGGAGGCGGGATAAAAACAAATAATAGTGACAAGTCTTATGAGATAATAAAAGGGAAAATGAATGACATAGAGGTAATGGTCTATGATAAAAATAATAATAATAAACTGGATGTAAATAAAAATCATTTAGTATACAAATATGTGAGGTATATTTTTGACGATGGTGGCTAAAATAGAAAACAGTAAAAGACAGTTCAATATTTTGTTTTAAGCTATTTGACTTGGCTGATTTGGAAATTGAGATGTGATAACTGAGTAAATACTGAAGTAAATTTGTAAATAAATATGTAGCAAAGCCAATGGTATGTGTTGTGGTTAAGTGAGCAGTGTATGTAGGTAATTAATTGTTGTAAGAATAATATTGAAATATTTGCAATTTAAATAAATAAACCAAATTAATTTTGAAAACAAGTAATCAGAGAATTGTAATTGTTTGGATGGTAATGAATTCTATATTGTTAATAATTAATTTAATTAAACAATTTAATACATGTTAAATATTTTGTTTGACTATTTCAATATTGTATAATTAACTTTTTAAGGAATTTAAATCATTTTGATAATAGATGGCTGAATTATTTGAGGTGAACTAATATGTTGTGAAATGTTTCAGTGGTGAGGTGAGAGTATGGTGGTATGTTGTATATGTTTTGAGAAATGGGCTGTAAGTATTGAAATTTTACAATATGATATGTTAATTCAGTAATGAAATATTTTGAAATAATTGCGCTAAATAAAAATGATGGTTAAAAATATATATTAATAATAAATTTAGAATTTTTGAAAATCTGATTACAACACAGGATAAATTCATCATGATGATAAATAGAAAGAGTTAATGAAAAATTTTAAATAATAATGTTTATAAATTTTTATATAAATTATTTAAAAGAGAATTGTTTGTTTGATGTATGCTAATAATCCAGGTTTATTGCTATTTGTGCAATCATTTTATTGTTGTGTGTTAGATATAGTTGTTGATAAAATGTATTTTCATTATGTGTGTAATTTTTTTCTAAGCCAATCATTAGACGCCTGGCAGGCAATCAACATAATAGAAGTAAGTGTTGATAATGTATTAAATGTAATTGTCCAATTTTGAATGGTATTCATGGTGTTTTTATTATGTTAGGATATCAGCTGATCAACAATACCATGTCACTGGTATAGTGGTTTGTAAATGTTACAAGTAATTAATGTTTAGTGTACTACAGACATTTTGAAGTAAAGATAAAAGGAATATGAGAAATAAAATAACAATTTATGCAAATTAATAAAAGATAGTTCATGGGTGATAAATGTTTTATGGGACAAGTAGACCTGTCCCAATTGAATTCCAAGTGAAGTTGAAATAATGAATATGATGTAATGTTGTTTTTGAGTTAATGTATGTTATAGAATTTGGTGAAATATTGATGTTGACACAGTGGTAATGGAGACTTTATGCAGATTTTGAATGATATATGGTTGTTTTTATAGTTAATGAGGTTATTTTGTGTATTTGTAGTGAGGTAATGAGATTGAGATTTTTGGGGATGGCAATTTTGTATTAGGGGGTAGTGTATTTGGGGAGTCCGCAACAAGGGTTGGGACGGGATAGGGACCGATTGGCGCCGGAAAGGGTTACCTAGGGAGGGTCCAGGAACCAACATAAGGGAATGAGTTTTGGGAAGGAAACACGTATCCTATGTACAAAGGGTTAGAGAGTATTTTTTTTTATATATGGGGAGAAGGCGGCGTTTTGTGTTAAATGATAAGTTGGGGTTTAGAATGTCCTGATTAGTAGATATTTTTGATAGAGATGGGTGTCATGGGAGTTGTAGTTGATGAATATTAGAGTCAGAGGGAGAAAGTTTATATATGTATAGAGATCTAATACGGTAATTGAGAATAAATAATTTACATCACCCACAGTATATTAAAGTAAGATTGTTGAAAAGAAAGAGAGATTCATGACAAAGAATATACAATTGTTTTTTAAACCAGTGACAGAATTTTGATAGAAGTGAAAATAATGTAAAGTCAAGAAGTGTTTAATTTAAATAATTTAAATGTCAAGTTGATGATTAATTATATTAATATTTTGTTTATTATAAATATTCTATGTTACTATGTTTTGTATTTCAAGGTAGGATATTACAGATATTTAAAGTGTTTTCAGAAATCATACATAACATATGTAGGTCAAGGGTTTTGTACTTGACCTAGCTTTGATCAGCTGATGAGTTCATACACCTACTAAGCTTGTAGAGTAGGAATTCAATTTTAATTTGTTTGTTTAATTAAGTCAAACCAATATTTGAATAATTTTAATAAATGTTATTTAATAAATAAATTTAATAAATATTTAATGAATAAATTTAAATTTTTTTTGAATTTTAAAATTTTTGAAAATTTTAATTTAAAAAAAAAAAAAAAAAAAAACTTGATTTTTCGCCTGCCAGCGAACGCATATTTTAGGTAGGGATTGTTTTATTATGTGTGCATTAACCATGTTTATTTTATTGTATTGCATTGTATTGGTAGACTATAAGTGGTTCTCATGTTAGAGTAAGGATGTGTTTATATTAGTAGAAATGTCTAGGTTAAGTCATTTGCAACAAAAAGTAGAAAAACAAGGAAGAGAATTTTTTTATAAAATATTATTTTTTTTTTGAATTTTGAGTTTTTTTTTAAATTTTTAATAAATTTTAAAAGAAATTTTTTATTTTTTTTGTGTGTTATGGTAATATGTAATGTTAATGTGTGTGAGCCCAGTATCTGCTAAAGGCAGCCCAGCTTGCAAAAAGGGGAAACATATCGGCGGAGGAGCTGGGATAATTTTAGCCCGGGATTGAGGATTTTGGGGGTAGCATGTTAGAAGGCGAGGTGTGCCGTGGTGCGAGTCTGATCGATTTCTCGGTGTTGGGATCTCTTACGGAGAAGTCCAGTGATCTCGTTCGGATGAGTCCATGGTCGCTGAGCCAGGGGGGTCGTGTACCCATGCAGAGTAAGAACCAGGTGGTTGTTGGCACCAGTTCCTCACCGGTCCTCTTCGGGGTTTATCGATGAGATTTCTTCTGTCGTGAACAGCAGAATTCTCATCGAGGGGGTATTGTAGCGGGTCAATTTTTGGGTGTTTTTGTTTTAACCGTTTGGGGTATATATATATATATTTTTAGTCATTTCGGTTTCGGGCGGGTTTGTATAAAATAATGTAAAAATGTATTATTGTGCAACGTATTTGTCCGTATAACAGACCAGTGTTGAGAAACAGTTGGAAACAAAGCGAAACGCAATCAGTGGTGTAACACGGCTGAAGAATTCACCTCCACAAAATTCTGAGAACTTTATACCTGTGTGTGGCAGCGCACATACGCAACTGCTCAATCACGTTCAAAGGACGCTTTAACAAAAAACCAAGATGGCTAGAGAGACTAATATTTGTCGTCTTCTTCAAGATCCCCCGGAAATGCTGTTTTAAGTCCGGCCCACTTAAATGACATCAGCAGAGCAGAAGCCAATATTGTCCTCTGGTCACACACATATACCAGCTCTATGCCACGCATAAAATGGTTACACGACAGCAGGAACAAGATGCGACGACGAAAACATCATGGCATGGAAGTACAACTTCCATGCAGGAACAGGTAGTTGTACCTGTTACACACATTAGTCAGAGACGCCAAGCGGTCAACGAGATACAGAGTTCCGCTACAGACGCATATATTTTGTTTCGGACCCGGTTGGTCAAGTTTTCGGAAAATGTAATTAATTCAGGAAGACCGACCGGGACCCGAGGAATTGAACGGTGTTACAAACAGTGCAGTGCAGTGACGATTCGAGACCAGCTAATAACATAAAATGTGATCGTAACGAAAGCACGTGCTCGGCCGGCCTCGCGCATATCAAACTAATGCAAAACGAAACCATGATCCTTAAAGAATAACTATTTTTTTCTTTTCTAATTTTTTATAACATTTGAAAAAGGGTTTGTATGGGGTGTGATCGAGTGAATGAGCAGAGCTGGGCTACCTTGTAAGTAAAAATCATATTGTAAATGTAAGAGTCATGTAACTAACTCAGTTTATGTTTTCGTTCCTTGGTGTTTTTGGATTAAGGATGTCCGTATTTAGTAAGTAAAGCATTCTTTCATAACAAAATGTGTTAGTCTAAGTTATTTCGTCATTGCCACTTTCTCATTTCTGTGTTGCGAAATTCGTCTAACGGACCGGAATCTTCTGAGTTATTAATTGGGTGGGTCAGATTGCAAAATTGTCCGTTTTATTAAGGTGGAGTGTAAAGGTTTTCGATATTTTATCCTATAAAAAATAATCGTGGCGACCTTGGTCTTCTGGTGAAATTTGGATATGGTAAGTAATTGATGGCGTACAGGTAAGTTCTGGCAGGGGATTTTATCTTATTTATTATATATTTCGGCCTCTTTTTTATTGTTACAACATGTTGTGCAACTCTTGCACCTTACCGACTATAGCTTACCTTATCCTTTATACAGATACAAACAATTATATATTTCACACATAAACACAGAACAGCCCAGCATTGCACACTCACTACTCACATTCCATTATAAAACTCCCATTTACCCGATTGAATACATGATTTTTGATCACTACCGGCAACGCGTTCTTCTGTGACCTCGTGGCCAGCCCGCGGTAGGTCGAAAACGTCTCGAAAAGGACGAAACTGAATCACAAATTTGGATATTATTGTTCTACAACTCTCCTCCCATCCTGTCACTGGTTTTAGAAAATGACTACTTCACTTTCATTATCAAATACTAATGAAATTATATGAGCATATTTAGCTCGCGTGTCGGCGCCGACACAGTCAGTGACGAACTGCACAATGTGTTTCCTCGAGTCGCGGGAAATGAGCAGTCACGGCCATCCGGTTTTAGTCGCCGTTGGTGATTAATGGCAGTGGCATAACCATTTTATGCATGGATTATAACTGGCATGTGTGTGTGTCCAGAGGCCGATATTGGCATCTGCTCTGCTGATGTCGCTCACAGTAGGCGGAGTTTGACGCTGTTTTCCGGTAGCCGGTCATTTGGAACTAATAACTTCTCGTCCCAGCGCCATGTTGGTCTCAACTGCGGTGTCACTCACGGCGTCAGTGCCGATCCCCGCCCGGCTGAGTTGCATACGGGCGTCAAAACACATGCACAGAGTTCTTAGAATTTTGGTGGAGGTAAATTCTTCTGCCGTGTTACACCACTGAAATTGCGCGTCGCTTTTGTTCCAAACGCTGTTTCTCAACCTCGTGCTGTTGCTTGGACAATAACGTTGCACAATACAATTACAGTTTTTTCAAATTTATTATACCAGTCCGCCCGAAAACGAAATAAGTAACAATATAATAATGCCCCAAACGGTTAAAAATAAAAACACCCAAAAATGACCCGCTACAAAATAAATAGCTTCACATTCTGCTCATCTAGTTTTTTGTCAAAACTGTCAAATTTATTTAATAAAATTTTCATCATTTCAGCAGTACCATCTAGTTTGCTAACTGGCATAGTTGGAATGGATGTATCAGTTTTCGTTATCTCTGCAGACACAGGCGTATTTGCCTCGTCAGTCTGACTAGTTTGAGGTGTTTGTACATCCATTTCACTAGTTAACTTTACATCAGTTGTACTGATTTCTAACGTAATATTATCATTTGTATTCATGTTGGCAATTTTGCAATACACGCATGCATACAATGGTATAACCTAACTATTAGGTTATGTTTACGTATTACAATTTTTAGTGTCTATTACCTCAAGCAATTTTTTCCGTTTTCTTCCTAGGCGTACACTATGTAATAATATATATAAATAATACTACATAATGTCCCTGTTCGCAGGCGACCATCTGTGATCTTATATAATAATAAGATTACAGACGTATAAGTCCCTGTCGGGCGCAAATGTGTACGATATTTTGTATATTACACTTATGTTCATGTTTACTAAACTCGGGCGCCATCTTTGTATACATATATTATAGGCCAGGAATCCGTTACGCGAAGTCATGAAGAACGGAAATTGCTTGAAATAATAAAACATCTGTTATACTTTTTACCAATGAAATACCCTTTTTATTTGATCTACTTCTTACAGAACAGTTTTGAAACCAACTCTAACCCCTCCAAAAGCATAATGCAAATAAATGTACTTACGTGACTATATCCTTATTAATTATAATATAGTACTATATGTATAGTTGCTCAACCCAGCACTTAGGAATTACACAACACACACGCAATCTCTCTCTCTTTCACTCTCATGGTACAAAATTTTTATTAATGTTGGAGCTCCTTTTAGGTAATTGAAATTTTAAATATATGATTTCTAAAATAAAAATTTATACTTGGAAATACAATAAGGACTTAAGGTACAAAAGGAACGTTCTCACCCATTTCGTGTCGGCCTCCTCGCACTTCTAGCATCATCCCGATCGGCACAATCGGTACAATTTTACGGCGTTTGATGGTGCAATTTTGTGTCGACCTACGTAACCCACCGTCGTGGGACCGATTCTAAACGCCGATCTTCCGGGACGATTCATCGGCCGATGACGCCTACACAAAGCCGAACTGTTTAACGTTCCTTAGCACATTTTGACGATATTTATACTGTTTATTAACCACTTACAGTGGTCTAAAAAATTAAAATTCACTAGTGAGTGAATGGGTTGCCGGCCGGCGTTGATCACTGCTGCAGATGAAATGACCAAGAGTCTTTGTTAGATTTTGCTGAGGTGGGGGTGAACTTACGTCACATTTCCTTTGTTACAACTGTTGACAGCATCGTTGTTGATGTAAACACATTCTCCGCCTCTGACGTAATTAAGGTTCGGCTCTCTTATCGCAACAACTGCACACTGTTTTTTGTGATGTTTCACAGTTTTTGCTATGGATTGGTTCAAATCCTGACAAATATTATTATACACTCCACTCACTGTATATTCGTATCGGGTGTTTAAGGTTGGGTTTAGTATGACAAAAATAGAAAAATACAATAGTTATGTTCTATTTACCATATTTAAAGTAATTATAAATGTACCATGATTGTACCATCACAACGCGCTCTGCATGACTACCACAGGAAAGTAAACCTACCATTTCAATTAAAATAAAAGATAAAATTCGAAACTAGAATGGATAAAGAGATCTCTTGTTTTTAAATCAATGGGGTAAAAGTGTGAAAGAAGTGTGTGAGCAAATGCTGGGTTGCTTTATAGAATCTAAGTAACTATTTACTTTAATGATAAGAAAAAGAATGTCAACCTTTGAGCGTCTTTGTTAAATGGGGTGTATGCCTCAATATTAAAATCTGTCAGATTCCAATTCCAAAAAATTATATAAAAAAAGAAGTTATATCATTATGTTATGCATAAAAGGAGAATATTAAACAGAATGTTCAATAAAAGTTGAGTTAGTTAACAAGAAAAGAGAGTTGAATTTCTTAGTAACACGAACCCTAAATCATGTTTATTCTTCACGAGTTCGTGCGAAGAACCTAGGACCCGATAGAAGGTAAGAAGTGTGAAATATGAGTGAATTTTATTAATTATTATTTTGTAAATTGATATGAACATAACACTTGAGCAAATTATTTGGCTGTAATTGTTGATGAGACCACTGATGTTGATTGCTAATGTTTTTCAAATGGTCATAGTGTATCATTATATAATAAAAGGTAAACCAGTTGAAGATTCTTGGGTTTCATTGCTCCTCCTAAACAGAATGCTCAGTCGCTTGCATCATGCTTGTTAGATGAACTGTCTCATCACAACTTACTTGGAATTTCCCACAAATTAATTGCTCAAACAATTGGAAAAGAGTAATTTTCTACTTTTCCCCATACAACAGCACTGTTGTAACGGTACAAACCTGTGAGATTTGTAATTTTAATATTTTCAAATTTTTATTCAACCAAATAAATGTTGTGAATGGACTATATTTTCGAGGCGGGTGTGACTTGGCATTGGAATGCAGACTTTCAACGAGGGTGCGTATTCGCCCACAAGAGCGCGCACAGTTGGCCAACGTTTTCAGACGTTTTGTCACGTTCGAATCCATTCCTCAGCGCTGTGTGCGCAGAAAACAGTGTCTGTCGCCTCCCAGTTACTGAACCGCGCGGTTCTGTGTGAAAGGCTCGCGAGCCGAAAACCTATTAAACTTTCAAAATATGAACTAGAGTGTGAGATAAAGTGATAAAAACAAAATGTAACAGCAGTTATAGTTCAGTGATGCAGAAATTTTAACGCAGAAACTTTTCGGACATAAAACAATGAGATCCTAAAAACGAGAACATGACCAAAATTTAAAAAATGAGAACATCTTGCAGACTAAAACAGTGAACAACCAAAACGGAATAAGTACAACATCTGGCATCCAGGACGACCAGAAGGAAGTAACTATATGTAAAATATAAAAAATTTTAAATTAAAAGAGCTCGTAATTATGGGGTAATAAAAGGAATGAATGGAAGCGTGTGCAAATGCTGGGTCGCCTTTATTCGATATAATCTAATGAACCGTTTATCTTAAATAGGTTAAGTAAAATTGTGAATTTTAGATTGTCTTGACTAAATTGAGTATATATCGCAACATTAATATTTGTCAGACTTAAATCCTAATGGATACAGAATAATTTTGTCATCATTTTCGAAAGAAAGATAGTATATCAAATGTTTAATAAAAGATGAGTTAAATAACCAGTATAATGAGAGTTGAGTACATTAATAACGCTAACCCAAAGTCACGCTTATAAGCCACGAGTTCGGGTGAAGGACCTTGGAAACCCAGATAAGGTAAGTGAAGAGTTTTATTATAATTAAAATATGGTAAAAAGAGAGTAATATCACAATGGCGTCCGAACTAGAGACTTGAGTTTAGTAAATGTGAGAGTAAATAATATCTCAATGGCGTCCGAATGTACTATTTTTCTTTATTTATATTATAAATTTGTACCAGTTCGGGCGTCAATTGTACTATTATTATTAATAAGAATTACAATATTTAAATTTGTCCCTGTTCTCGGGCGTCAATTGTACTATTTTTCTTTCTCTACCACATTTAAATTGTATATAATACAGCATAAACTTACCTTGAGTTAGTCCAGGAGTTCGTCACACGAACTGTGAAATACAAGCATGATTTAGGGCTACGTCATTAATGTACTCAACTCGCATTTGTATGGTTAATTTAATTCACTTTATTTAACATTTCTTTGTATTCTCTTCTTCTTTTAATTCTTACTTTCTATTTTTATCTCTTAACACCATTACTGATTCTGATATAATATTGCAAAAATTAATCTATTTACTACCATCATGGTATCAATATATTACCACTCTAATGACCTTAACTATTATTTGAAATATTTCTTTTTTATGAGACAGCCCAGTATCTGCACACACACATTCATTCAGAATTTATATTATGCCCAAAAAATTAAAATAGAGCTCTTTATTTTAAGATTTGCATAATAGATTTAATATGATACGTTTATGGTTGGAAGCGTCGTCACTGCTGGCCACGTGCTGCGTCCTGCATTCTCACCACTAAATGTCCGAAAATCTTAGTTTAATTTAAAAAAAAAAACTGAATTGATTTTCACTCGGTTCACTGATTCAAAATTTCATTTTGCACTGTTTAACTGTCTACTTTTACATTTTTACGGTTAAAAGATTTTTCTTTTAGCCCACGAGCCTAGGGTACAGCCGGCCTCGGCCATGGCGGTGAGACGACAGATGACGCTAACAAAGGCGTCTCTCACGGCCACTTCCGCTACAGGTTTACCAGCTTGCTCTGGGATTCGTCAATACAATCATGTGACAGGTTAATTGGTTAAACGTCGTCTTACTTCCTGGGAGCAAGTCTGGCCGATGTATCATAGTCCAAAGGCTCTCTAAAAAATTCGTGCTTTTTACCAACGGAGGCGCAATCATCCGCGCACATGTTCACATTCCAACGCCTCAGGAAACAGTGCTTATTGCAGGGCGCTGACAAAATGTGCGACTTTGTGCCCCGACAAAGAATGCTTATTGTTCAAAACTGAGGCCCTGTTTGGGTAAACCTTGTATTACATTTACAATTACAATAAAGAAAACCCCTCAATTCTGTCCCGTTACACGAACTAGAGACTTGAGTTTAGTAATTGTCAGAGTAAGTAATATCTCAATGGCCCCAGAACTTGGACAATTTTTATAAATTAAATTTTGTACAAACCACACTTACTCGTGGGTATAAGCGTAATTTAGAGGTTAAGTGATAATGCGTACTAATTACGTATAAATGATGTTAAGGTGTAGTTAAGTGATACTTAGATTATACTATATTGAATAATACTGAATATATTTAAGATTGAATTTTTATGTAGAGCAAAATCTCATAAATAAGATCAAAATGGAAAATGGAGATAAAGTTAGTATGATTGATGTAACTGTCACGGGGGAGGGAGAAATTCATCCAGACCCTAATGTGGTCAAAGAAAGTGTTTTAAATGAATCACATAATATAAATGATTCAGGAATGGAGACCACTCCAAGCATAATAGATGATAATAATTTAACACAATCTGTAATAATTAGTGAGGCGGGAGCAAAATCGACTCCCGTGGTAACAAAAACAAAAGAAAAAGAATGGTCAATGGACGATATCATGAATTTTATGAGTAGACGTTTTGATAGTAATGATATAAAATTTGATGAACAGAGTAGAAATTTTTAAGAACTGAAAATTGATATCAATGAAGTAAAGAATAAATGTGAGAGTAATTTTAACGAATTAAAATACGAATTAGAATGAAATTTTGAGAGAATGAAAGAGTGGAGAACAGATATATGTAAGTGCAAAATAAATGAAAATAATGGAGATATATATATGTTAATAGTAATGGTGTTAATTTAAATGCAAATCAGGTGGCGATAGACAAGGTAAGTAATAATGATAATTCTAATAATGAGTCAACAAGTAGTAGCAAAATAAAGAGTGATAACGAAGTGTTGTTAGCGAGTGTTGATGAAAGGTTAGGTGGGCAAAGGGCAGATTTTCCCCAAGTATATTGTGAAATGGAATGTTAACAAGTGTTGTATGAGGGCAAGGTTTCCTCCGGTAGTTGTGTGGAAGACAAGGTGTCTTCAAATAGTCCCTTAATTTTTTGTGGTTTACCTGGTAAAGCCAGGAGAGGTAATAAGGATTTTGTTGCGCCCTTTGCATATAGTGAAGTAGTTCAGGGGGGTTGTGACAGGTGTTACGGCGATGAGAGATATTGGGGGAGAGAGAGAATGATAAAGGTATTTACGTTAAGTAGGAGTTATAAAGAGTTGAAAGACAGGTTAGAAGTGGAGAAAATAGACAATATGAAATGCTTACCTTGTGAAATAGATATTGAAGATTATTTTGATGATACCATTGTAGATGATAAACACTTACCTTATGATGTGATGAATATAGTGGAGGAATATGATGATAGAACGTACCTTATGTTAACCAAAAATACTGACGGAGACTGGACCAAAAATACCAGAGTAAACGGGTTTTATGAGTTAATAGGGGAGAATAATCTGGAGCATTATTATTGTGATAGAGGGGATAAATTAATATTCAAGGGTTATCATATAAATCATAATAACGATAAGAGTGTAATTAAAGATGATAATTGTTATGTAAAAGTAAGACTAGTTTATGATAATGGGGGTTAAATAAAAAATCAGTGAATGGACATTTTAATTATTTTAGTTTATGGTGATGACCTGGCTAACTTATGAAATGAGGTGTGGTAAACAGAAAAATAATGACAAAAGATTGTAAATAAATTTATAGTGAAATTAATTGTGTCTGTGTTGTAAGATGTATTTTGTGTAAACAATGTGTGTATTTAGTAGAAATTGATTTAATAATACTAATAATATTTTATCAGATTAAATAAACAATGAGAGTTTGTAATAAACGAATTGTAATTGTTTTAGAGTAAGGTAATTAAAATAACTTGTTTTAAATAATTGATTGAATTAAAATAAATTGTAGAGGAATTGACTTAAATGTGGTAGAAATAAATTTTGCTAATGAATTTAAATGATGTTTCTGAGATTTGAACTGGATAATAAATAGTAAATGAATAAATGTAGAATATGTTTAGTTGTGGAGTCATATGATTGTTATGTTTCAGAAGGTACATATGGTTGTACGTGATAGTTGTGGTTATGAATGTTTATATTTGGAATTAATGACAGTAATCATGTGTTTATTAGATGGAGTGATTGACCATATGTAAGTATGAGTTTTGATAATGACTTGAAGTAAAGTAAAATGTTTAATGTTTGAATAATAAATTTTAAATGTGTTTAAAAGGTTTTAAATTAAATGATGAAATTAATTTGAGATAGATGTGAATTTTCTAGTGTAATTTTAAATGATCATATTAATGTAAAATGTTGTAAAAGATGGAGTTTGGGTGATGATAATTATTTCAATAAGGCATTTAAGTCAGTCAGAGTTGAAGTGATACTAGCTTTAAAATAAATTTATTACTGTGTAATTTGATTGTTTAAACTTTTCGTGAAATTCCAGGATTTCGTCAGGTGTACTTATTAGCAGAGAGAAACAGGTTAACGCAAATTATCAACACACACTTATGGTTAACGAACGCTTTTCATTTTATTTGCCAAACTCCCATTTCATTATAATATTGTGATTATATTTTGGCCACGAGGCTCAATTTAAAAACAACTCATTATTTAATTAATTGTAAACTTATATGAAAACAAGACATCAAATAAACTTAACTACTATATAATTGCGCAACCAGCACTTCTGTTTAAATATATTTACTCACGCACACACACACACACCGAGTTACTTTAGATTTTAAGAGCTCATATTGAGTATGAAAACATTAAACTTTTGTATATTTTAGCCAAAAAATTGAAAGCTTGTTTTTATGTACGTTCTTGTAGATTACTTAGCTGTTATACTTTTGAGTCCAGAAGACGCCACTTGGCTCTAGCCGCGCACATTCTTTATTTTAACTGTTAATTGCCGAAAACTGTTCATTTTCCGTTATTTAAGTGTAATTTCAAATTAACGTCAACTTTAAAAATTGTTATTCACATTTTTGTTGCTTTGCGGGCGCGAAAATCACGCACAGCCGGACAGTCGGCGAACGCGATAGTTTTTATGCGTCCGTCACTTGTAAACGTTGTGTTCCGACTGACTCTTTGTTCTGTGGGTGCGGCGAAAACTAGTGGCGCTGCCGTACCCACATTCCAGCATTATGTAATGCGCTGGCGTAACGCTCGCCTGACGTTCGTTACATAACTTGTTGACAGATTTTGTGTCACTCGAGCTGACCTTGGCGTAGTTTGTCGGTTGTTAAAAACTACCTTTCAAAATATTACTGGATCATCGTCACGTATGCAGTCCACAGCAGTGCAGCCACGGTCAATTCCGTTGCTAATACTAAATATACCTCGGTTTTATAAATTTTGTCCCCATTATTTGAAAAATATTATTGTTTTATTTTATAAAAGAAATACAAATTGCGCTATTACACCAGGTAGGCCAAAATGCCATGTTACAGAGTTAACTGAAATGGGTATTAGACAAAATACGTGTAACGGTACAGAATTGTAGGCTACCACAGTTTTAATTTTACTTTATATTAATTCAGTTCAAGTATCAAATTGTTAACTTTCACCTGTGAGGTACCCCAGTAACCAGCAATGCACATTGTTAGCCTAAACAATTGCCCAGACGTATTGCGTAACCGCCCAGTAAGCAGCAGTCCTTGTGACACAGTATGCAGTCTGTCACCAGTTGTAATATTATCCAGCAGCAGGAAGCAGCATAAAGTTTGTGAATTTAAAAACAGTGGCCTCGGGCTTACACGATAGGCCGTTAAAACAAATTCGGCCTATCTAATAACGTGTGAAAACATTTAAATAAAAGTACGCAAATAATATAGCGCGGCCAGCCTACAACAACATCTAAGTGTAAAAAGTTATGTCGGCCGACTTGATCATCTTTTAGAACGTGAAATCAGTAAATCAGTAAGAACCATGAAATAAAAACCGTAAAATCAGTACCAACAGTGGCGTGAGTGCGAGAGAACTCAGAAATCGGTCAGCTAGTGAACTTGTGTCACGGTTATTACACGTGAATAATACGGGTGTGCATTGGAGGGAAACTATTATCAGGATGAGTACCACCTTTTAAAGTTTAATTACTATATTATAAAATTTGCTTTTATAGATACCTTAATAAGGAACAGAGATCTCTAATAGAGGGGAGTTTGTTTAAATATTAACGAAAAGAGAATGTGTGTGTGTGTGTGTGTGTGTGTGTATGTGTGTGTGTGTGTGTGTGTGTGTGTGTGTGTGTGTGTGTGTGTGTGTGTGTGTGTGTGTGTGTGTGTGTGTGTGTGTGTGTGGTTATATACTGGTTCATTTTAAATTTTCTTATATGTAGGCCTACTTAGTAATGTCAATTATTATAGTAGTTTCAGATAAAGTTTAACAAAAACCCTGTCATTTGTAGAAAGTAAAGAAGTGTGCGATTTTCGATAAATAAAATAAGTATGTATTTTAGACAGTAGAAAATGGGTTAACGAAATTATTGCACATATCAAATCCAAATAATCCTTTCTGTAGCTGGTTTCGTCTGAACGACCCTGGACCCGAACCCGAAAGGTAAGAGTAAGATATTATAATATTTGTCATAAATTAATGAAGTTACATACGATTTTTGGAATAAAAATAATACAGAACCGGGTTGATAGTAGGGACACAGTAGTGGGAGTGCATGTATGTAGAGGAAGTGAGAGTAATGTAATTGGAGAGTAAACAGGTGATGGTGAAATTTTGTAGTGAGGGTGGTGGTGTAAGGAGTCCTCAACGCAAAGCGTTGTGGTGGGTAGTAGAGGGTTTTATGGGAGTGATTGCCGTGGAATGGAAGGGCAAGAGGTTGCGTATGCTAATTAGAGGGGAGGGAACACACATCCTAGGTACAAAGAGGGTATCAGGTTATTTGGTATGTAAGAGGAGAATGATCTAAGGTGAGTGAGAGAATTTAATGGAGGTAAATATTTTGAGAGATTGGTGTCACCCTATGTAAATCCGTTAGTGGTTGTTAGAAGGAAGAACGGGGTAAGGTTATATTTTAATGCCCATTCAATAAATCATTCAAAAGTAAAAGATTAAATAGTAATTCTCTTCAAAAATGAGTAGTGTCAGTGATTTGCTTAACCTGTAAACCATGTTTGTATCTAGCGTTCATGTGATCGGACCCTGGAACCCGACAGAAGCGATCGTAACGGTATGTAAAGATTAATTCGTATTTTGGTATTAATAAAGGTGATCAATAAATAGAGGATCACAAATCGAATCATTGTGAATGACTGGGAGTCACCCAAACAAATAAATGATGAAAAGGTTAAATAGAAATTCATAGTTGAAATGTAATGATAAATGTGACAAGGTAAAGAGTGTAAAATTGTGTAAATTTTGGTCAAATTTGAATTTGAAATGTGATGTAAAATGAATGTTGATAACAAATTTGAATTTTTGGGGAATCTAATTGTAGTAAATGATAACTAATTAAAGGTTGATATAAAAAGAGTTAATAGAAAGTTCAAGTTGTAATGTTTATAATTTTCTATACAAATTATTTAAAGGTGAATTGTTTAGTTTAATGTAGCAATGTTAATGTTCAAGGTTAATGTCTATTATGTTGATTATGTATGTGTGTAGGAATCTAAACATGTAATTGTAATGTGTGTAATATAAACTAAAGTGATTCCCCATTTTCGGGCGGTCACGGCCTCACCAAACCCTGACCGTGGAATTGGCTCACCTTTGACTAGCTATGGTCAGGGCTCATTACATCTCATTCTGCTTAAATCTGGCCATAGCTTGTTATCATTGTAAGAGTAGAAATTAACCAGGGGGTAAATCAGGGGAATCACTGGAACTATGGAACAGCGGCTATCCATCGAATGGGATGGTAGACCGTTTAAGGGCATATACCTAAGTTTAGTAGGCTTACTGGTGTCCTCGGACATCAGTAATACCGAATGTTTTGTAACGCCGAAGCAAGGACAGGAGATGACAAAATTCCTCCTTAACCTCAGTCCTTGTGGAAGCAACTGGGCCCTACAGTCCAGGGGGGGGGCCATAGAGTGTGTGGGAAGGAGGTTACTCAGGGGAGTAACGCATTAGTAAATATTAAAATGAATTATGCTGATGAGCTAATTAAATGATTTTATTTTGAGTCAACAGATATTATGCCAAAGGCAGATGATTAACGTTTTACAGTAGATAACTTGTTCAGAAGTAGTTGATTTAAATATGTTATGCTCTATATGATAATTTTATAATGACTTTACTGGTTTTGGAAAAGATTAATTCTAGGAGAGGTGTTTATTATGTTGTTATTTTACTATGTTAGAGTGTAGGAATTATAAACATGTGTTATGTATTTTACATAGTATTATGTATATGCAGTGTGCCAATAGAAAGGTCATTCACCTGTTAGTAAGACATCAGCTGATGACTGGTGTGAACTGTATACTGGCTAAGATATAAAATATTTCTGTGAATTTTAGATCAAGAAGTAGGATGTAGATGTTGTGTTGAATATAATAATGAGTATGTGTACGCACCCAGTACTTGCTAAAGGCAACCCAGTATGTATGTAAGGGGAGATATATCGGTTGAGGATCTGGTATGGTATAAGGCCAGTTTTGGAATTTTATTTGGAATGTTATAAGGTTAGGTGGTACTGTGGGGAGTACCTGTCTGATTTTACGGTGTTGGGATCTCGAACAGAGAAGTCCAGTAATGTCATGCAGGTGCAGCCATAGTCGCCGAGCTAGGGGGGTAGTTTACCCATGATGTGTTAAGAAATTAAAGGGGGTTGTTGGCACCATATCCTCACTGATCCTCTTAGGGTTTAGCAATGAGTTTTTCTGTTTCAGCAGAAAACCTCTCATTGGGGGGGGGGGGTATTGTAACGGTACAAACCTGTGAGATTTGTAATTTTAATATTTTCAAATTTTTATTCAACTAAATAAATGTGACTGGACTATATTTTCAATAGGTGTGACTTGGCATTGAAATGCAGACTTTCAACAAGGGTGCGTATTCGCCCACAAGAGCGCGCACAGTTGGCCAACGTTTTCAGACGTTTTGTCACGTTCGAATCCATTCCTCAGCGCTGTGTGCGCAGAAAACAGTGTCTGTCGCCTCCCAGTTACTGAACCGCGCGGTTCTGTGTGAAAGGCTCGCGAGCCGAAAACCTATTAAACTTTCAAAATATGAACTAGAGTGTGAGATAAAGTGATAAAAACAAAATGTAACAGCAGTTATAGTTCAGTGATGCAGAAATTTTAACGCAGAAACTTTTCGGACATAAAACAATGAGATCCCAAAAACGAGAACGTGACCAAAATTTAAAAAAGAGAACATCTTGCAGACTAAAACAGTGAACAACCAAAACGGAATAACTACAACATCTGGCATCCAGGACGACAAGAAGGAAGTAACTATATGTAAAATATAAAAAATTTTAAATTAAAAGAGCTCGTAATTATGGGGTAATAAAAGGAATGAATGGGAGCGTGTGCAAATGCTGGGTCGCCTTTATTCGATATAATCTAATGAACCGTTTATCTTAAATAGGTTAAGTAAAATTGTGAATTTTAGACTGTCTTGATTAAATTGAGTATATATCGCAACATTAATATTTGTCAGACTTAAATCCTAATGGATACAGAATAATTTTGCCATCATTTTCGAAAGAAAGATAGTATATCAAATGTTTAATAAAAGATGAGTTAAATAACCAGTATAATGAGAGTTGAGTACATTAATAACGCTAACCCAAAGTCACGCTTATAAGCCACGAGTTCGGGTGAAGGACCTTGGAAACCCAGATAAGGTAAGTGAAGAGTTTTATTATAATTAAAATATGGTAAAAAGAGAGTAATATCACAATGGCGTCCGAACTAGAGACTTGAGTTTAGTAAATGTGAGAGTAAATAATATCTCTATGGCGTCCGAACTAGAGACTTGAGTTTAGTAATTGTCAGAGTAAGTAATATCTCACTATGTATGATGCACATAAATATTAGTAGGTCTCCCTTTTGTTTAATGTGTTCTTTTACCCCCCCCCCCACTCTCATGACAACTGCAACCACCAAAATATGGAACCACCAGCCGCCACTGGTGTGCAACGCGTGTGCACGTGCTGTGACTATGAGTATTGTTGTAGTGTTGACTATAAGGCTACATGCTTAAAAAAACTGTTACGCATTTCTGCAACAATATTTCAATATTTTGTGTAATGTATGTTTTGCAGTGGTTTATAATACCTCTTTCATGCCATGAGATGAAGTGTCTTGCTGTTTAGATGACTGCCCCGCAGTTTCAGATCCGACAACACTGGAAGTAGTAGAACTCTCCTCTTTCTGGAGGACAACAGAAGAACGCAAACTTGGAGTAAGGCACAGGTCTTTAGCAGTTACCGCTGCGACAGTTACGTACATGGTTCCTTTGTACTTGTCACAACCTGTACACCACCAGTTGTACACCTAAACAACTGTATGCTACAGTAAACGTGTATTATTGTTACACACATGTCTGCATATAAAATTGTGATTTTTTTATCAATCATATACTGGATCAGGAGTGAACCAAAGTTAATGAAAGAGTGAAGGGGTGTCCTCTTTCATTTCACCATATCTTTTTAATATGTTTACTGAAACAAGTATAGAGACATGAAAGAAAGGAATAAAAATTAATGGACTTTGAGTACACTACATTAGATCTGCAGATCCAGATGGCACTGTCATAATAAGCGATTCAGACAAAATCTACATCATCATCTTCACAACACAGCATAGGCAAGGTGCTGCCCATTCTGCCTTCAAAAATCCTCCAGTCATCTCTTCCTGTGTCTACCCACAGACCTGTATCCTTGTATCCTATAGGTCTGTATTTTCAGATTTGTTTGGCCAGTCTGGAATCTGACATTCTTTCTAAGTGTTCTTTCCATCGTTGTTTGTCATCCATTGTTTCTTTCAAGTTAAAAACTTGTACTTCTCTTATACATAGGCCTCATTCATTATACGATCGAGTTTACAGCACCTTGTAACTCCTCTTAAGAACGCCTTTTTCCAAGGCCTGTATTTTACTGTCGAATGTTGGATGAGGCCTGTTTCTTGGATGTTGTCCATAACTCATACCCATAGGACAGTAGAGACTGCCATAACTTTGTAGACCTTTAATTTTGTAATTTGACGTACCTTGTTTCTAAAAATATGGTTGATTGTCCAACATATCGTCTGGATCTTACCTAACTTAACATCAATATCATAATTCTTATCATAGCCAATATCATTTTTTAAATAATTGAAGTGGCTCCCCTGTTCTAGAATTCGATAACAAATCACTATTTTTGTTCTTATTGGCTCCTTGCTTCAAAACACCATTGCCTTTGTTTTTATAGTGCGGATTTTCATATTGTATTTTTTGTAAATCAAGCTTAAAAACAGATTTTTGCAAATCAGATTCTGTATTTTGAAGTACAAGCAAGCCGTCAGCAAATAACAGTACATTCAAATATCGTCTCGTAATAACTTAATACCAGGGTTCACTAGATGTTTCCATTTCCTTACCAGATCGTCAACATAAAAGAGTAGGTGATATACGGTATCATTGTCTAACACCTTGATTGACAGATATTTGTTGTAATATCCTACAATTATTTTTAAACAAAATGTATTTATTTTTCAGACAAAATACATGTCTTATATGCTGGGCACTGTTGTATTTAGAACACTTTACAGAAATAACCTAACATTTGGTTGTTAGTCTGGGTATTGATTGAAAAACAGAAAAGCAAAATTAAAGCTGTTGAGATGTACTGTGAAGAGTTACATATTTTTAAAGAAAATAGAATTGATACACTAAAATTAGAAAATCCTAAGAGATTCAAACTACACATCAAATTACAGAAGGAAGAACAAGTACCATGGTAGGAATATTTCCAACAAACATAAGAGATCAGTAAAGTGAACATATGCGTAGAAAGTAAAAATCTGAAAGACAAATCTGAGATAAAGTAATTGTACAACTTATCAAAAGAAAAGGAAAACATGGAATAGCACAATGACAGTAAAACTGTTTGCAAAGGACAGAAAACAATAGAGAAATGCTTTCGTAGTTTAGTTATTTAATCTACAGCATTTTAGTTACTTAGTCCGGACTCTGTGTGTATGTGTGTGTTGGGGGGGGGGGATCAGTGTGATTTCTGTGCCTATTACTGAAGCAAAGGAGTGCAATGATTATGTTCCCATACGAAACACTACACACAACCAGCTTAATTAACAATTTTTTTTAAATACTTACAGCAGGAGAATGTTGTGAGGTTTTTACATTCATTTTTGTTGTTTTTGGCTTGTACAGCTGCAATCGTAACACTCTGTCTAGATTACACGCACCATTAGCACCAAACAATTTTAAGAATGCCCAAGCCACACAATACCAAGCACCGCTAGGGCCCAATTGTGTGTGGCGAGCACTAGCAGTAACAAAGTCGACAAAGTCTACAATTTCAAACAGCAACAGCGTCGATCCTGTACCAATGTGCTCGATTTTATCATTGAACACCAACAGTTCTTCCCACTGAGGTACTACTGTCCTGAAAAGCATAGAAACATATTTTTTATGTATGTTTATGTTTATTTATATATTACTAAAATACCCATTAGTTGTGGCCCACCTACATACCCACTTACATTAATTACTGGAAGCACGAGTTCCATAAAACTTCAACTGAGTTCTTTACCTACTTCGATAGTTTAAATGTCAACTAATTAAAGGTTATCAAATTCTGTCAAAGACACATTTTGTTTAAAATGTGGCACTTTACACTATTGATAGTAGCTGCAAACTTGGGAAATTTCAGTAGTAGATGCCTTTAGATTTTAATCTGAAGATATCCATTTAGAGACAGAGACATAACGGTTCATGATACACAACTATTCTAAACTGATTTTATACAAGATATTTATGAAATTTTGTAACACCAAATATAATACTTAATGTTCCTCCATGTAATTGATTATAATTTTGTTGAGTTTGGAATTACTGTAGTTAACTCAAAACCAGTAGGCTTTCCAGTAGCATCATAAATATCACTCAAAACATCATCTACACTATAGAAACTACTGTTGCAAGTGAGCACTATAGGCTTGTTTGGATAAAATAGATTCTTCCAAAATACCTGATTTACTTTTAGCACCGGCTTGTTCACAATTCATGTGTTCAAGCCCATTTAACTCCTTTCTTAGGAAGATAGGTCAGGCATTGTTTAGACGAATTTGTGGTAATAATTAAACCATAAACAACATTTACAGTTTCAATTGAGTAACATTTTCTATGTTAAGGTTAATGATGGGTAAGAACTGAGAATTAACAATTTATCTCAATGATTTCATGATGAATCACAGAGTTGTAAGTGAGTTGACTTTTTAATTTCATTTGAAGCATTTACAGCTATAATTTCATCAGAAGAAAGTTGCTGACTAAACAAAACAATTTTAAGTGACTGTCTGGCAAAGGTTAGGTTACTGACCTTCAATCAAAAGAGATTCACCACAGATTTATCGTGTAGACCAACCATCAAGTGAAGACAAGACGCTCTATTTGCTAATCTTGCTTTTATAAAAGTTGTTTTAAATTGAAATAAAGTTCAAAGCTCTTTACGAATGTCTTCATTGTAGACCCTAGCTCTTCATGTGCAGCCTTTAACAGATTGCAAGAATCTCATCTACGATGCCTGTATACTACTCAGATGATTTTTTCCTGAACCACAAGTTTCAGAACCATACAATAACGTAGGCACAGCCATTACCTTATAAAATTATAAGGTAAATGTTTCCGTAAAAGAAAAAAGTAAAACGACTGTAAATGTTTCTTTTATTGTGTTTTTCTGTTTCTTTAATTCCACAGCTCCAGAATGCCCTAAAACCTGACTTTAGGGTCATGCTCCGGGGTAAAATCTGGAGCCCCCATCTTTCTGGTGGAAGGAGACATCCTGGAATGGGTATTCTCGGCTTTGATTCCATGCCTCTAATCTAACTTAGATAGACCCCCACCTCAACAAAATTTTGGCTATGTTGTTGTCTACTGACTAGACAAAAAGATGGCATACAGTCATGAAAGTTGTTAAGAGTGAAGACCAAAAAATGTAAAGATGCCATGATGATAGACAGAGGTATGAGTTGGATAAGAATTACTAACAAGACAACCACCCAGAAGGCAACTGCTCACTAGTATACAAACAAGAGCTAATGATGCTGACAGTACATGATCAACACATGGTTTGTACTTTCTCTCTTCACTGATACCCTCTATCCTTCTTTGCTCCTGAATTTTTCCTCCTCCTACCACATTTACTTTTTTTTGATTGGTTTGGTTGCAATCTGTTTTAATTTTGTAATGTTAAATAAGAGATTAAGAAATTTGGAATGACAGATAAGGAATAATGTTAATTGTTTAGAAAGATTTCCAGTCTCTCCAAGTTCTAATGAAGATGATAATGCTTAGATCCTAAGAAGCTGGTAAAGTTCCCAATTTTTGTATTTCTATATATTGTTTTCATTTGTCTGCCATATGACATTCTCAAACACTATCCTTCTGAGCAGCTCTCTGACCAACTTATTTATAGTCCAGTTTTCTCTAACATACCTCACATCATACACTAAGAAGTATTCTAAATTTGTATACGCTATTTCTGGTCTTAGTTCAATCCTGATGCAAACAAAGCCATGTTGCAAATCTGAAACACTGTTGGTCACGGGTGTTGACACTGTTCACACAGTAATGTATTATGCGCATGTGCAGAATGTCTGTATAGTCATGTGAGAGTTGTCTTACCACTTAAATCGGAGCACACTGTTTTAAGACTTCCTCCTTATCACTGTAATCCCACTGAATTAATTTGGAACCAGTTGAAAGAATATGTTGCCCATCACGACAAAACATATATAAGCTGCATGATATAAATCAATTAATAGAGAAGGAGGTAAATGAAACAACTGTGGACAAGTGGTGTCATATTATGTGGACACGTGACTCACGTGATAATGCAACTTCCAACGCAGATATGGAAGGGATTGAATTACTCTCTGGAACCAACTGATAATATACAGTACACTGGTTATTATCACAGCTTCTATTTTTGTTTTAAATAACCTTTATTTTTTGGTTTGTTGCGATTTTTAAATAGTGAATAAAAAAAGTCATTAACTGGTGTTACGAAAAACTTCACTGTCGGTCTGACACAATCACATAAATCTTACTTTGGTCAGGACAAATTATTACAATGTATATGTGTTTATAAGTTTCAATATTATATGTACCCTGTCTGTACTCCTTCTGTCAGTGACATGCCTCTAATTGAAGCATCAAATAGCATTTCAGATGTGCCATGCCTGTTTGTTTACATTAGGATTGAGCTAAGAACAGAAATAGTATAAATACGTTTTCTGAATACAAAAACCCATACAGAACATTTATACAGTACCTGTGCTCTCTGAAATCAAACGGATGTGTCATCATTGGAAGTATATAGTCCGTGTTCTCTTCCACGTAACTGAGAGGCCGTTTCACATCAGACTTCTTAAGATATTCACCTGTAGTCAAGTCGACAATGTGAACTCTAACCAAGGGATGGCTGACCAATTCGTCTGGTATGAGACAATCACTCCTGTGGATTGTTATGCCAGTTATTTTTTCATCTAAAATATATTAAAAAACCATAATTAAAAATAAAATCTACCTGCAAAGGTCGACTTCAAATATTACATTACAATATACCTTTATAATTTACCATTTTGACTGTGTGTATAGTACACCCACTTTTATATGAGTAGAATGTGATTATCTCATACAGATCCATTAAATGCTGAAAGAAATTCAAAATGTAAAAATACCTAGTTTGCATTTTCTGTTTAATGCCTTTTACTAGATACCATTTTGCATTTCATTTCAAATGGCATTTTACACCAATTTCCTGTTTAAAAATACAAAATATGGTACTTAGTTTCAACGAATATACAAACATAAACTGAATACAATAATGTGAATGAATACTAAGATTCTTAAAAATGAAGTATCTTAAATACTGCAGCACTCTGGTAGACGTTACTGACACAAGTTTAACTAGACATTTCAAAATGTTTTTCATATGGAACCTTCATCAAATGACGCAATATTAGTTTTAGTGTCCTATCCATTTTTTACCATGAAATGGATGCCACAAGAGAAGAAAGATAAAGTAAAAGAATGTATCTTAAGAGGAACCCAAAAGATAAAACTTAAACAAAGACGAATTATATACACTAAATGTTCCAAGATGATTCGGAGTTATCAGCTGGTAGTGATTATGATAGTAAAGTGATCTAGAAACTCTTCAATATCTTCAAGACACAAATACGTTGCTAGAAGCATTACTAGGGATCCTGCAAAAATTAAAAAATATTTTTGCAGTTGAATATTTGTCAATCAAGCCCCAGTCCTTGTAGAATATCTGTTTGAATTTGGAGGAATGATTATGAGACATTATAGAAGAAAAATGAGTAATCAATTTATTTGAAAAACTGGTCGCTTAAAAATCACACAATTCTCTAATTTAATATCTTCAAATAAATACACTGCAAGTAGGTTTATTTTCACCTGACGCATGTTTCACAGAAATTAGTCTGCATCTTCAGAGGTTTGTTTGGATTGTAATTGAATGTTTCGCTTACAATATAGTTTGAAACCTTACAATTAGTTACAATACTGAACTATATTGTAAGTGAAACATTCAATTACATCTCAAACAAACCTCTGAAGATACAGAATAATTTCTGTGAATCGTGTGTCAGGTGAAAATAAACCTACTTGCAGTATATTTATTTGAAAATATTATATAGGCAATTTGCAGGAAACTCAACGAGTTACTTACAAAGGAATAATTCTCTCATTGTCTTAACAAATAATGTAAATATACAAAATTCCGTTTCTTTTTAACAGATTAGCTCTATCAACTTATAAACAGTATTATTATTTGTTATTATTACGAAATAGTAATATAGACAGGGGTCTGCATCAATATTGGTCATAATAATAAACAAATAAATTTTAATTGAAAAACATTTAGTTGGAAAACAATTTATTAGAGAAAAAAACATTTTATTTTAAAAACTATTTTAAAAATGTCTATTTTAAATTTTCCGTCTACTGGGAATGTTGCTTTCTTTTGTAGCTAAGGAATTCTTTCTAAATCTACAGATGATGGTTGGGGAAACAGACACTCTCTATAAAACTAAAATAACACTGGAGTCAGGAAAAATAACAGTAATCATGAAAGACCTGATAAGAAAATGAAAGAGAAGGGATCTAACCCAAGACAAGCTGAGGTGAAGAAAGGTTATACTGGTTTGAGCACCTTGGACTTGGTCACACATACTGAAAAACTGTGAGCTCTTGAGGGACTCTACAGCTTTTCCCCAAAATATTTTTTTACTGTACGAATGAACCATTCTTTCCACTGGCACTAAAAGATAGCACTTTTTGGAATCTCTTGACGATGATGTTTCTTTTTCTACGAAACCGTAAAGATATCATCTTCGACATCCATTACAGGAGCTATTACTGATAAAAAATATACATATACAATTTATTTCATATAAAAATAACAGTTTTAAAAACATTTATTGTCCTGCGCCAGTCAAAACAGTACTGTTTTTAACCATCATAATACATTTTTATTAGGGTCATCATAATGGACTCAGATTAGGGTCTTCATGAAGCTGAATCAGAAAAGCTCTAATCCCCTTGTAATAACAGTAACATGTACTATGTCTAGATAAATTTTCAAATAAATTCTGAGAAAAAGAATATAAATTAAGTAAAATCACACTATCAATATAAGCTGTAAACAGTGTCCCTTTATGACGTAAGGCAAGTGCAGCAAATTGGAAGAACACACACACACACACACACACACACACACACACGTTCAAACTGATACTACCTAGTGCTATTAGACTTCTTGCAGGAGTCTGCTTCTGCAATTCAGTGGTGAGTTCTTCTTGATGTTCTGTGCTATGTTTCAAAACAGACATTTCTACAGTTTCGATCTCATTGTGGTCACTATCACTCGTTAACTGTTGCTCCTTTTTTGTATGTTGTTTTCTTTTCTTCTTTTTTCTGTAAAACAATTTTCAAGATTATTAGATTAAAGGTTAGGTTTTTCAAACATCATATCATTCAATGTAGATCTCATAATGACAATGATTTGTAACCACAGAAATATTTTTCTTTTTTTTAACCAAATATCCTTGCTGCTTATCAAATTCATGCTACATTTAATAGACATCATTAATTTTGAAATTATTATAGAGAAAATCAGCGGACTTATCAAATTGCTTTTTAAAAAAAATATATACACATAATAGAAAAAAGCAATATGGATTCAAACATTTCACTGTCACAGTTATAGATAAATTACAGAGAACACCAGGAAAAGTTAGGGCAAGTAATAATTTGAGTTTTCTTTAACTCCCAAACAGAGGGACATGATCCATGATTAACATAAAATCATGTTCCTAAAATGTTTTTCTGTGACCGTACAAGAAAAAAGTTAGGATATATTATTTGGAAGAACAATACACATACAGTACAAGTATTCACTCTTAGCAATACTACTTGTTTGAGGAACGTTTCACTTGTACACAAGAAACTGAAACTTTCAAACAATAAATAATAAATACCCACTGTTCTAAACTAGAGAAGTACATAATTGTTCGACTAATGTTTTACAGATGTTGGTAATACATTCCAACCAAATAGTTAAACACAGTTACAATGTCTACAGTATACCACTGTTTTGACATTAATGATTTAAAAAATACTTTACCGCACTAAAATAATAGGTAACTGTTAAACCTATTTAAAACAGTCTAACACCATTTTTGTTTGTTGTCAACATTTCCTTATTTTCTAACAGATGGAGGAATTTTTTTATCAAAATTTATCAGATGATTGTCTGTCCTCTTCTCCCTTTGGATATTGACCAAACATCAACTTAAGTTACCACTATTATGTGAAAGACACTAGAAGCAAATCTCTCTTCTTTGCCCTTTGTCTAATATGTGATTTTCTATTGTACAATATTCTACAAAACATTTATTAAATTTTTTATTAATTATACATTTATTGTGTTCAATCAGGTGTTCTTTTTTTTCAGAGAATGAAAAAATGTCTGACCAAGGCAGATGGCATGACAGGGAACTGGTATACCCCACAACTGTCTGTAAAAGTAACAGCAAATTTCTTGTGTTAGCTGAGATCCAGGTTATTCCATATTTATTTTTCACTTTTTAATCAGTGTAATTTATAACAAGCGTTAAGCTTGAAAAGTCTGTTCTGTCAATACTGAAAACCATCAAAGTTTACAAATGATGTTCTCTAATTTAATCAGCGGCCTCAACTGAATATTGCAGAACAGTATATTCAACTGATGTGGTTAGCAGTAATATGTTAATTTATTAGTTACCTGAAAAGACGGTTCTCTACAACAGAATCACTCTCATCTTGGTGGGGCGCAGTCTCTCCCTTTGTTGTCATTTCAATCGCTTCACCTTCACCGTCATGCAGTTTGTTTTCTTTTGACTTTTTCCTCCTCGGTAAAGGGATCGGTGTCTTAATTACTGGCAATGTAGGAGTTTCACTGTTTTCTTCTTGTTCAGATTTCAAAGGAAACGTTGGGTTTTCAAGTGTATAACTACCACTAGACAAACGACGCTGTGAAGGAAAATTTACAACATCGGTGTCGCTTTCCGTTCTTTTTTTATTAACACTTGTGACTTTCTTATGAACAAATGCTGTTCTGGTATCTGTTTCAGAGTCTATACTACTTCCTGTGGTGTTTTTTGATTTTCTCGTTTTCCGCGATTTTCTTACTTTAGATGATTTCAAAATGGACATTTTACTTTTAACAACAGCTACATCTTCTTCACTACTAGATAAAAGTCGCGATCTTGAACTGTGAACTTCTGCAGACACCACTCTAAAAAATTGAAAAATACAATAATATTAATATTATCTTCACTAAAGTAATTAAACTGTACACTGTCACACATGGTTTACATACTAGTAATGGTTTCCAATTTTTATTAAACATTGTAAGATTCTAGATATTAACAAAGTTTCAAAAGGAATTAATAATAATTGCTCCCATGTGTACCACCGAAGCAGCTTAGGAGTCAGGCAGGGTAGACTGCCTTATCCGAGCCATACGGCATACAAGAAAGGCAGTGTGGCTAGCACTACGCTTCAGCCACCCATTATCCCCAGGACGTTATCCCAGGTACTCATTTTCAACAGGCTGATTCGACCTGGGGGCTGAAAAACGCACCTTGATTTTATGGTGCGGGCCCGGGAATCGAACCCGGGACCTCTAGATTAGTAGCCACGTACTATCAAAAGGAATTACAATGGAAAATAATTACAATTGACTATATTCTATTCTCTACGATAGAACCAAATAAAAGAGGAATAAAGAATATATAAACACAACAAATCTCAAAAGCAGCATTGCTTACAGGACTAAAACCTGGGTTACAAATAAAGAAATGGAATGGAAATTGAAAATATCGAAATTGGAATGTTTATATAGAAGTCCTCAACAGTGTGAATGATAAGAAACAGAGAAATTAGAAACAGAATAATTTAGAAGAAATTATAACAGACTCAGGTAATCCAAAAAATATATAGCCCAGTGTGTAATGGTACAAGCCTATGAGGATTTGTAAATTAAATCTTGTCTATTTTATTTCGCCCAAGTATATTTGGTGAACGGACTATAGCGTCGAGACTGTCGCGGACTGGCACTGGTATGCAGGTTATCAAACAAGGGTGCGATTTTACACACAAGAGCGCACACCTCGGCCAACGTTCTCACAATAACGGCACGTAGGTATAAATTCCTTCTCGCCTACATGCGCAGAGAACAAAGGCAGTAGGCAAATAACATCTCACAGCAACGGACGTAAGCAGTTGTGTGCGCCCGCCGGCTGGGCACAGTTTACATTTTGCCCACACATAAAAAATGGAAATTTAAGTAAAAGACAGTCGGCGTCTAGATTCTGAACCGCGCAGATATGCGGTTCGCCTAAAACTGTATTAAACAATGTAAACCGGCCAGAAAATCATGTGATTTTAGTTTAAAACAACAGTAAATCATGTCATAGTGATCAATCAGAAGTAATCTGCAAGTAATAACAGTCTAAACTTAGTTTCGGAGTGTGTTAGCAAAATCGCGAGTTAACAGTGATGGTGCAACCACGTGGATGAAAGGATGAGTACCTAATATAAGCAGTTGAACAGACAAAACATTTCAGTTTCAACTAAATTCAACACCAATATTAATTATGAAAATTAAATAAAAAGCGCTTTACAATATAAAATGTATAATGAATGACTGAGAGTGTGAGCAAAGCTGGGTCGACTTCCAAAGTAGATATAATCTAGAAATACGTAAATATAAGGTTATAGGAATTATTTTTAACTATATTTCAGAATCTATTTTCAGAATACAAAATGTAGAGAAAGACGAAATTGTTGATGTGGTAGTTTAGCAAGAATCACAGAGTAAAACGAAATAAAAATAATGTGTTATGTGAACGTATAAATATGTATTTGTTATTTGCATTTACCTATTTTTCTCTGCCGAGTACACTAGACGACACTTTGGTTAATTTGCACAAGAACATCAAGGTTTAAGTTTGTTTCAATTTGTTTGTATTTGGTTCAATAAAGGTAGGTGAGACAATTTAAATACTTTTAATTACTAATTCATGAGTAATACTTCAAACGACGCCCGAATCAGGGACGGATTTTAAATATTTTAATCACCAATCCATTTGAAACAGTTCAAATGGCGCCCGTAACAGCGACGTTGTAAATTAAATTTAATAATTTACAACCTAGTCGAAATGGCAGTGAAAAATAAGAGTGCAAATTTAGGTGAAAGTGTAGAGGGGGGGGGGTCAATTTTAAACATTACGCAAGACGATTTAATATCGACGAACGAAAATATTGATGGGAGCGTACATTCAGAAATACCGAATGTAAATAAAACGGTCGAAGTTGAATGTAGTAGCAAAAGCGATAATGTAGATATATTTAACCAATTAGCGTTGATGATGGAAGTAATGAAAAAGAATAATGATAATTTGAATGAGTTTAGAACGGAAGTCAAATCAGAGATAAATGTCGTAAATAATAAGCTTGACAAACAAGGCGAGAAAATGAAATCGGAAAATAATAAGTTGAATACGAGTTTAGATGAGTTAAAGTCAGAAAATAATAATTTAAACACAAGTTTAAATGAATTTAAAACTGAAATGAAATCAGGATATAATAACTTGAACACAAGCTTAAATGAAATCAAATCCGAAATCAAGTCAGCAATGAGAGAAATAAATAGTAGACTTGACAAACAAGACGAAAGGTTAGTAGAAATGAATAACGAAGTTGTAACCATAAAAAACGAGATAAAAATGCGTAATCTAAGTATGAACAATCAATTTAAAAGTATAAGTGATAATGAATTAAACCAAATAAGTGGGTGTAGTAGTGTCAAAACTAATGACACAAGTGAGTGTAACGAGAACAAAAATAATGGAGAGAGAGAGAGAGAGAGAGAGAGAGAGAGAGAGAGAGAGAGAGAGAGAGAGAGAGAGAGAGAGAGAGAGAGAGAGAGAGAGAGTGATAGAAATATTTAAGCTGAACAGAGATTATAACGAACTAGCAGAGAGGTTAGATATTACGAGAGTTAATAATATTGAATACTTACCTTGCGAAATAGGTAGTACAGCAAATGATGATAAGGTTGGGGATATTGATTACTTACCTTATGAGATAACTGATGTAGTAAGTGAATATAATGATGTAACTTACCTGATGTTAACAGAATTTACTATACCCAATGTTGACAGGAATTTTGAAATAATAGTATGCAATAATACTTGTAGTTACTACACTGATACAATGGAAAAAAGTAATGATAATGATTATTATAATTATAATAATATAAATGTGTCTGTAATTGTAAATGAGTGGTGTAGACGTAAAACCAGGTTATTATACGATGATGGGGGGTAAACAGTTAATGTTTATGAACGTTTAACTAGGTAAGTAGTCTGGTTTTGAACTGGACTGTTTTATGAAATGAAGTGTGGTAAACAGAAAAATATGACGAAAAAATTGTAAATAAATTCATACTGAGATAAATTGTGTTTGTGTTCTAAAATGTATTTGATGTAAACAATGTGTGTATGTAGTAGGAACCGATTTTAAGAATGATAAATATAATAGTATTTTATCAAACTAAACAAATAATGAGAATAATTATGAAGGTGATAATAAATGAATTATAATTGTGTGGACTATTATAATTAAAGTAACTTGGTGTTTTAAAAAACTGATTGAGCTAAATGATTTGAGATGAATTAGTTAATTAATTAATGAGGTATAAATAGATTTTGATAATGAATTTAAATGATATTTATAAGATTTAAACTTGATAATAAACAATAAATGAGTCAAAGTAAAAATGTGTTTAGTTATGGAGTCATATGGTTGTTATATACTGTATCAGAAAGTACACACGGGTATTATGTATTTGTTGTAATGATTGTTGAATTTTTGTTGTAGAATATATGTAATTGAATTTTTGTTGAGGGTTAATGGTACAACAAATGATAAATAATTAAAGGTTCAATTAAAATTAACATTGTAATGTTAGTAAATTGTATTCAGATGCAAATTAAATGTTTATTTAAATGGAATGAGATTTGTATTATTTATGAATGTTTATATTTTATATGTTGTACTATGTTAGAGTGTAGGAATTATAAGCCTGTATTATATATTTTATATGGTATAATTTTGTGTCATTTATGTTCAGGGTACTGAGAGAAAGGTCATTCACCTGACAATGAGGTATCAGCTGATGACTGGGGTGGCTTATAGAATGTGTAATGTAATCGATTCATGTGTCCTTTTAATAATCGATTTAATTTAATAATTTGTTTCTTTTATTACCAGAGTAGATATATTTGGAAATTCTTTTTTTTTTTTTTGGGAAAAAACAAAACAAAACAAAATTTGTTCTTTGCAGTAAAAAATTTTATTTTAAATTTTAATGTTCACTATAGGTAGAGAAGGTGTCAGCTGATTCTTGATGTTTATCTTATGTTATCTTTTGTAATCAAGTGTAGTTATATTTGAATTTATGATAGAGTAAGTTGTTTATTTTTATTTGTTTATTATAATTGTTAGCATTTAGTTAATAAGAATGATAAAGTAAATTCATTTAAAAGATTTTGGAAAGATTTAAAATTTGCGATGACATTAATTAATGGAAATAGATTATGTAAATTAACATCAAAGTAAATTCTTGATAGTTGACTTAAATTTACTGTATTATTTTAACAAAACTTAAATAATGTAATTGATTTGAAACAGTAGCATCAAGCAAATAAAAGTTGAGAAATGAGAATGGATTTTGTTTGGAAGCAAGTATAAAATATTTGTGAATTTTATATTAATAATTAATGTAGAGATAGTGTGTCTAATGTAGTAATGAATATGTACGCACCCAGTACTTGCTAAAGGCAACCCAGTATGTATGTAAGGGGAGATATATCGGTTGAGGATCTGGTATGGTATAAGGCTAATTGTTGATTTTAATTGGAATGTTACAAGGTAAGGTGGTACTGTAGTGAGTGCCTGTCCAATTTTACGGTGTTGGGATATCGAACAGAGAAGTCCAGTAATGCCGTGCAGATGCAGCCATGTTTGCCGAGCTAGGGGGGTAGTTCACCCATGATGTGTTTAATAATTAAAGGGGGGTTGTTGGCACCATATCCTCACTGATCCTCTTAGGGTTTAGCAAGGAGTTTTTCTGTTTCGGCAGAAAACCTCTCATTGGGGGGGGGGGTATTGTAACGGTACAAGCCTATGAGATTTGACAATTTTAATTTACAATACTTGACAAGATTTAATTTACAAATCTCATAGGCTTGTACCGTTACAATACCCCCCCCCCCAATGAGAGGTTTTCTGCCGAAACAGAAAAACTCCTTGCTAAACCCTAAGAGGATCAGTGAGGATATGGTGCCAACAACCCCCCTTTAATTATTAAACACATCATGGGTGAACTACCCCCCTAGCTCGGCAACTAGGGTGCATCTGCACGGCATTACTGGACTTCTCTGTTCGAGATCCCAACACCGTAAAATTGGACAGGCACTCACTACAGTACCACCTTACCTTGTAACATTCCAATTAAAATCAACAATTAGCCTTATACCATACCAGATCCTCAACCGATATATCTCCCCTTACATACATACTGGGTTGCCTTTAGCAAGTACTGGGTGCATACATATTCATTACTACATTAGACACACTATCTCTACATTAATTATTAATATAAAATTCACAAATATTTTATACTTGCTTCCAAACAAAATCCATTCTCATTTCTCAACTTTTATTTGCTTGATGCTACTGTTTCAAATCAATTACATTATTTAAGTTTTGTTAAAATAATACTCTGGGTGGTGGTCTTTCACATATTACTTGATAAGGGCTGGTCACACTAATCATAAAAAACTTGTTTTAATACTCATATTTCTATTTGCTTCTATAAATTTGCTTTCTCAATTAAGCTTCTGTCTGCTATCTTCCTTCTGTTTTCTTCCTTCATACTTCTGGAATCTAATATCAATCTTTTCAGCTATTTTATCATCCCTTAAATATTCAATTTCCCTAACTATCCCTAGTTAGTAGCTGAAATCGATCCGGATGGGCACTATTGGCTTACCTAACTCCGTCGTTCAAAACTACACTTTTTCTGAGATCAGGGGAACATCATCCCTGCTCAGTTATATGATTGCTGGAACATTTCTACAGTCAATTCATTATAATAAAAAACTTACAAGTAGTCGATTGGCGACTAATACTAAACACTTTTAGGATTCTTCACGCTGTTGCTGGTGCATTTAATTATATATTTCTTTTTCTTCTTGATTTCTAACATTTTTGATAGGCATTATTTTAAAATCCTTTTGACTTCCCTTCTTGTGACAGATGTTCTCCGTATCATTTCTTCCTATATCATTTTCAACTCCAAGAAATTCTAAATCGTAGTTGTATTAATTATTATCATTCTTTAGCTTCATTGTAGTAATTAAATTATTCGTGGTTCTTCTTATTTTACCTTCTTATCTGAACACATTACCATTAATTGTTTTTATTTATTTATTTATCCTTCTTTTTGTTCCCATCAAAAAATATTATTATTTTTTTTTTTTTATTTCACTTTAAATCAGTTATTTATGAATAATGTATGTAATAATCTGTTCTTACATCCTGTTCGAACCTTGTACTGTATTTCTGTACCTGTGTTGTAAGTACCGCATTGCGGCACGAGCGGATGACGTCACGTTGCTTATCTACCGCCGGCAGCCGGCAGCTGGGCGCACGGTGGTCAATTTTTGTTCAGTTATTTTAGATACTCCGAGCTGTACACTCGTTAACATTACTCTTCCAGCCGCGGCTTCTGGATCTCATTATTCAATTATTCGTCATGTGCAACCTGCACTAATTTAATTCAGGCGACTTCCGTCTATTTATTATGGCGTTTGACTTTTATTAAAACTTAATTAACGGGCGTTATGGCCAGAAAAACATCCGCACGTGTCAGCAATAACATCTAAAATATAAAGTTGTCAATAAATGAACATTATATAAATTCAATACAGTCCACTTCGTTATACTTTCAAACCAGCCCTCTTCATTCAGCGTCTCCTGGAACAACTCGAGAAACATCAAGAGCTTCCAGCACGCAACATTTTTGGTCCAGCCGAACCGGATTTCATAGTTTTTCGTCCACAAGCGACAACATTTTCTGGTCCACTAATCTGGATTTTATTTCCGCCCTATGGGCAACATTGTGGGTCACTACTTCAAAACATTTCTTTCATTGGGCAAAGGTCCTAGTTCCGGAAAAAGCTTCAAAATTCAAAAACTCTCAAATTTAAATTCCTGACCGTGGCATGCCATTTATCACCAAAAAAATTACTTCAAACAAGTGACTACCAAGATACAACAGAACGGCAGAGCTGACACGACAGGAATCGTCAAGGCAGTTATACAGTAGCAGCAATTCCACAACTGTAATGTACGCTGATATACGATGACAGACTTCATCGAGCCAGCATGAACAGGCGGGTCCAACAGCACAGGATTGACGGACGGATTCAGATCGGAACCAACAGGACCACAGCAGTTCGTAACACGCTAGGATTCCACGTGACTATGAACCTTTTACTTATTAGTATAATTATTTAAATAATGTATGGACATAATGTTCTAAGCAATATTTCATATTCAACATGTTATTTTTGACACCTTTGTGTAAACACATCATTAATATTGAACATATTTTTGTAAATATTGTAATAGAACGTTTACGTGGGTTGTAAAAATTTGTTATTGGTGTTGTTTCGTGTTAATTGTGTCAAAATGTAACTTCTCTTATCATTTACGGGTATACCGTAATTCGCTCTGCTGCATTCAAATGTTGCCGCCTCGCCACCTGATTGGCGCACGGCTTTCTGCAGTGTTGACTCGGCTAGCGTTTTGCTTTAACGCTTTCACTTCAATAATTCTTAGTGGTTATTATAAATTAATTGAATCAAACATACAGAATTGCAGATTGAGAACATTTATTAACTCTTTGGAAGATTTCAATTACTTCATGATACAATACATTCGTTTTCTGCACCGGCTATTACACTTGTTCGGTTGGTACTTGCTCAGTTTGTATACAAAGCGTCTTTAACGTTAGTTTACAGTTATATATGGTTTTTTCTCAGGGGTGTTAAAAAGTCCTTTCGGCTACAGAAATATATACTTACGGCTAACACACACAAAGTTATAACAATTCTTAATCCTAGTTACATAAACAAATTAATATCTCATTATATTCAATTAAGTAATTACCAATGAAAACTTGTAAAGAAATTTTGGGTTAGTTTTCGTTTGTCAAATTTATTTATCAAAAGGTTCGTCAATTATTTATTATATTTTACTTTTAATAATTGCTAATCGATTAAAGTTTAAATAGTGAATTTAACAAAGCATTTATTTCTGAATCGGAATAGTGATCAGTGAAGTGAAATAGTTATTTATTAATTCTGACCAAAAAATTGTGACTTCGATAATGGGATAATGTTTATACTCATCGGTTTTCCTGCTGAAGATCCTGAGGTCGTCTTCTTCTTCCGGATTACTCCTGGGATGCCGTCTTCTTATATTTTCCAGAAGTTTATTCCTCTCGTCTCGATGATTTTCCTCGCTGACTCCGGCCTCGCATTCCTTCGGTTATCGTCCGTCTTCTTCTATTAAGATGTTCCAATGATCCTCATTTGGTGTCCGTTGTCGTCTCTCTTCTTCACTGCGTCTTCCCGTCTTCTTCAGATAATTAGGGTTTGTTAATAATTTTTTATTAAACAAAATTTTGTTCAGGATTCCCTGGACTATTGTTGTTATCTCCGTCTAGTTTAAATTAAGTTCAAATTTACTTTAATAATAAAATTTTAGTGCGAGAGCTGCTCGATCCACCCTCGGCGTTGGTCAATAATACAGTAATGAAAATCTAACGGTTTTTTGGCAATAAAATTCTTGTTGCTATGGTTACCTAATAAATTATGCTAATTTTCATTGGTTATTAACTTAAGTCATTGTTATGTTTTAACGTCTTTTTTAGTCTAATTTTACCAAAATATCTTCAAATGAAGATTCCTATCTTATACTAATAGCTAGAGTTATTACATGAGTACCATTCTTTCTAATTTTTCATGATGATCATTTTGATATCCCTCATGCCCACTTTTGAATAGCTAATTACATTTTTACTATTTTCCATATTTATATTTTACATATATTTTATTCAAAATTAGTTGTTATTCATATATCTTGGTACTAGGAATACTCACTTAATCGGTTTAACCACTTGGTATATTCTGCCTTAACTTTGGATTATTATTTGTTCTCAGAACTACTAAATTTATATTCAACAGTTGGCCTAGAGCCTAGATTCTATTCTACTCCCATCTAACATTTCTTAATAACATATCTGGTAATTCTAATATAATTTTATAAACAAAACAAACAACAAACATCAGTATTCCTAACTCTAATTCTTATTATAAAAAGATTCCTTGTCAGGTTCTAGCCTGAAATAACTTTTAACTACCTTTTCTTTTCTCTACTATTATCTTGCTTATCCTATAATTTACTACAATAACAAAACTCTTACAATACTACTGATAAACTGTTCCTTACATGATATGTCTTATATACTAATCCCTTCACTTAAATACAGTGTCTATCCTTCTTATTTTACTACTCATTCTAATAACTTAATTCTTATCTTATTATATAATTCTGACATCCTATTACCTAAATTTATAATATCACAATCAGTTTAATCTTACTTACTAATGTACATTTTATCAAAAATTGTTTAGCTGTTTATTACAGTCTGCTTATAAAATACTTTATTCTACGCCCCCACTGCACTTTTCCTTTCATAGAAGGTTTCTTTAATTATTATTACTCTCACTTTGTTCCATTATATGCTATACCTAGCATTTCACCACTTATTTAATTTTACACACATTTTTAACTTACTCACTTGTTTATTCACACGATTTGTCTGATTATTTTATATCACTGTGTGATTATGGTCATGAATAACTAATTTACTTCCAAATCACTCTGATCACTTTTAGTTATTACTTAAATATTGCTTTTGTTTGGCTCAAAGCATCGTTTATTGGCTTTGGCTATTATCATTACTATCAGTTTGGGGTATGGTTAGTTTCTAGCTCCCTACCTTATATTAAGTACATTCTTTTATCAACAAGATATATGTGACATTATTACCTTACATTAATCTTATTATCCTAGGTAAATCTCATATACTACAATTATCAGTTCATTATTTTAATTACAATATACTGGTCATTATTTGGGATTATTTGATTGCACTTAGGTCTCGGCTGCTTCTTCATTGTCTCTTGGTTCCTTTGGTATTTATCCGATCTACTGTGTCAGGTCATTGTCAGTTTAATAGTCATTTGTCATTTATTGGGTTATTGATCTCTAAGTTTATAAGTTTTTGCCTCTTATGCTTATCTTCCGCTTTTTATTTTATAATTAAATACAATTGGATCTTCACTACCTTATGTCATGTTACAATATTTAGCAACTCATTGTGAGTTCAAGCATCGAGACAAGACTATATATTATTATTATTATTATTATTATTATTATTTAAATTTATAATTTCAATAATTCTTAAATTCTAATAGAGGCTGTTTTAATAGAGATAATAAGCATATGTTGTAGCAAGTATTGTGTTAAGCTATATAACGATCGCTAGCTACCGCACCTTATTCAGATTTTATCAAAATTTAAGTCCATTGTTCACCTGCTCTGCGCTCAAATTATTCTAAATTATATTTTAAATTGTAATTATGGCGGATGTAAAAGCTTTAATAAAGAAGCGAGGCACTATTAAAGCTTTGATATCCCGCATAAACACCTTCGCGGACAATTTCGATTTGGAAACCAGCGATCATCATGCGCTGAAAATAAAACTTCGGCATTTGATGGAATTATCCACCAAATACGATGAAATACAATCTCAAATCGAATCCGAGGAAGCGGATTTTGCATTAGCAAGTGATAGAGTCCAAACTGAGGACGATCTTTGCAACATAGAATGTAAGTTGCAACACTTGTTGGAGCAAGCAGAGCATGTGAATCAAAAACCCTTAATTAATGCTGAAAGTACGCATCTTAAACCCCCCCCCCATACAGTTGGAACCGATCAAATTACCTCGGTTTGCGGGAAGCATTATTGAGTGGCAGCATTATTATAATATCTTTCTCGAACTAATACACGTCAGAACCGACCAGACAGACATACAAAAACTACACTATTTGCACTCGTCATTATCTGGCGAGGCGCTGAACGTAATAAAATCACTGCCAATTACTCATGAAAACTACGCGGTGGCTATCGATCTGTTAAAAAATAGGTATGACAGTAAGTTAATTGTCTCTGCCCATCATGTCGGGAATGTCCTGGCCATCCAATCGGTTCAACAAGAATCCCAAATTAGCGTTTCCAGATTCACTGATGAAATAACCGCCAATATCAATGCCTTAAATAACCTCAACTTACCAGTAAATACATTCGAAATCATTGTTATTCATTATTTGGCTCAAAAACTCGATAGTTACACTCTTCGGTTGTGGAAAGAAAGCTTGTCAGAACATAAATTCCCTGATTTTAATAATTTTATAAAATTCTTAAATACACGCAGACAATTATTACAAAATCTTGATAGCGCAACTACTTCAGCGAGCAAGTTAAATGGTAGTGATAAGACTCCTTATCGCAAGGCAATTAAACCGATAAGCGCTCCTAGGGGGGCATTCCACTCTCATGTCGGAAATAATTTATGTAAATTATGTAACGGGAAACACAGAATTACTGATTGCTCACAATTTACATCGCTTACTATCCCTGAAAGAAAAAACATTATAATAAAAAACAAACTTTGTTTAAATTGCCTTCGTCCGGGCCACGAAAGTTCCCAGTGCCCATCAAAATTTTCTTGTAGAAAGTGTGCGAAGCGTCACCACACCATGATTCACTTGTCTAACAAAAACGGATCTTCCATCAACAACCAATGTTCACTAAAATTGCAAACGAATAAGTCAATATTGTTATCTACCGCAGTGTGTATGACAACTGATCATGCCGGTAGAAAGTTCCCAGTTAGAATTTTATTGGATTCCGGCTCGCAAGCGAACTTCTGTACTATGGATTTTGCACGTCGAATGGGCCTTAAATTGGTTAAATCTCAATTACCCATAACGGGTATAAACAACTCACTGTCCCAGGCTGACTTCAGTACAAGAGTAAGGTTACAGTCTCGCTATAAACCTTTTACTTTGAACGTACATTGCGCCGTGCTCCCCAGCATAACTAATAATCTACCGGCGGAATCGTTTGATCTCGCCTCTTTAAATTTACCGAAGGACGTATTCTTAGCTGACCCACACCTCAACTTCTCGTCGCAAGTCGATGTATTGCTCGGTGCTCAGTATTATTTGCAATTAATCGAACTTATTAAATTTATCCGCGGCCCACACTTTCCCATAATTCAGGAGACTAAGCTAGGATTCATTCTAGCAGGTAATTTACCTTTCAATGTCGACATGACTAAACCGGTTTCTTCCTTTATGGTCTGTAAAGATGATAGTGAGATTTCCTCGCAACTAAAGGAATTCTGGAAGATGGGAAGATGGAGGAGATCTCTAGTCGTGATCTCTGAGGAGGAGATCTCTGAGGACTCGGCATGTGAAAAGCATTTTGTGACAAATACTGTCCGCAACCACGAAGGAAGATTTGTGGTATCCCTACCCCGCAGGTCAGACAAGTCTCATTTGGGCGATTCTCTTCGCGGAGCAATCCGCAGGTTTCGATCGCTAGAGTTTAAGTTCAACCAGAACCCTGCCCTTTACAAAGGCTATAGCGAGTTCATGCATGAATACTTGAAGCTTGGTCATATGTCTTCACTTAATGAGTACGATTTGTCGCTTGACAAATCAGACACTTTTTATTTGCCTCATCACTCAGTCTTTAAGGGTTCCAGCATAACCACTAAGTTGTTACGTGTTGTTTTCGACGGCTCCGCTAAAACAACAAATAATTTGTCCCTCAACGATATTCTGATGGTCGGTCCCACGATTCAGCAGGATCTGTTCTCGAACATGGTTCGTTTCCATACCCACCGATACGTCCTCATTGCAGACATTGAAAAAATGTATCGACAAATTTTGGTTAACCCAAAGGAGTCCAATTTGCAGCATATCGTTTGGCGTGACGCACCGCATAAGGAACTCCAACATTACGCTTTAAGGACAGTCACTTATGGGACTGCAAGTGCCTCTTTTCTTGCAACTAGATGTCTGGCTCAGATAGCCCACAAAAATAAACCCGACCACCCTATGGCTTGCGTAGCCATAGCCAATGATTTTTATGTAGACGATCTTATGACGGGATCGGACGATCCGAACGTGCTATCTAAAATGAGGTCCGACATCGTGGATTTGCTAAACAGATATGGTTTTACTTTACATAAATGGTTTTCTAACGACCAGAACATTATGGCCTCTCGCGCCCACGTTTCCCATGACTTTAGCAAAAATCAAAACGTGGGTACATTGGGAATCCAATGGAGCGTTAACGAAGACAGTTTTTTATATACCGTTCGGGGTGATGAAAATTCGGCCATGTTCAACAAAAGAAGTGTGTTGTCGGTCATTGCAGGGATTTACGACCCGTTGGGTCTTATTGGCCCCATTACGTTTTGGTGCAAGCATTTTGTACAACAGTTGTGGTTGGCGGGCACAAGTTGGGACGAACCCTTATCTGGCTCATTATCCAATCAATGGTTGGAACTCTACTCTCAATTAGTTTCCGACACTCATTTTAAAATTACGAGGTTGGTTAAGAGTCTAAACAATTATCAAATCATTTCATTACAGCTTCACGGATTCGCCGACGCGTCGGCTAAAGGTTACGCGTGCTGTATTTATGTGCGGGTAGTCTATTCGAACGGCGCCATATTTTCAAACCTGTTTTGCACAAAATCTTGGGTCCCTCCGCTGAAACAGATAATGCTACCCCGGCTTGAACTTTGTGCTTGTTTATTGCTGGGGGTAAGATTTATATTTAAAATCATTTACGAAATGAAATGTGTCCATAGAAACTACTTCTTTCCACTTATTGCTTCAGCCTTAACCACAGTACTGTGGTCACTAACGTATACCACCACACGTTATCGCACTCGATTTTCACTGATGATGGCAGTCAATGGCACTGCCGAAACGTCTGGTTTTGCAGAAAACATTGGACTATGGCCAAACAGGTCAGGAAGGAATTTTAACAACAAACTACTACTTTGTTGCCGATAACGTAGTACACATATAAAAATTATCCCCACCCCGTTCAACTAGCTTCTTCATATATAGATATTTCATCTACGTTTCTACAGTGGCTTATTAAGATCTTCTTATCAGGATACTTTATTTATCAAAATTAAGTAAATTCTTAGATTTCGTTGTCCATGACGTGTCCGTTACTTAACTAAATATCACTATAGTATTGACGACTCGGAACACTAAGTTTTTAATAAGTAAAAACGTAAAGTTTTACCTTACAGCCTAAACCGGCTTTCACCTATAGAAGGCTTCATCACAGGCTGTCGTAGGTAGCGCTGTTCATCTTGTTGTTGGCGACGGGATAGTTTTTTGAAAGATCGAAGCTGTGTGTGTGTGGTGAGATGTGTTCGAATAATGCGTGCGATTTGAATTGTGTCTGTTCGTTTAGGATGTCGTTTTTATTTGTTTTTGTGTGTTTGTATATTTCTAATTGTTCTAGAGTGTCTAGTTTTCGGCCTTTTGTGTGTACGTGTAGAATGTTCAAGTTATTGTCGATGTTTTTATATGTGTGGTTTGCTTCAATGAGGTGGTTTGCAAAGGTAGATTCTGTAGTGGTGTGGAGTGCTTTTGTGTGTTCAATGTATCTCTGTTTGAAGCTACGTCCTGTCTGGCCTATGTAGAATTTATTGCAATTTGAACAATTTAGCTTGTATACACCGGGTAGATCGAATTTGTTTTGTGCTTTGGGCATGCGTTTTGATAGTGTGTGTTCTGTTTTGTTAGTAGTTTTGTAAGCGATTCTGTATCAACAAACAAACAGAAAAAATTGCCCACAAATTCAAAAAAGCAGGATACAGAATCGCTTACAAAACTACTAACAAAACAGAACACACACTATCAAAACGCATGCCCAAAGCACAAAACAAATTTGATCTACCCGGTGTATACAAGCTAAATTGTTCAAATTGCAATAAATTCTACATAGGCCAGACAGGACGTAGCTTCAGAGATACACTGAACACACAAAAGCACTCCACACCACTACAGAATCTACCTTTGCAAACCACCTCATTGAAGCAAACCACACATATAAAAACATCGACAATAACATGAACATTCTACACGTACACACAAAAGGCCGTAAACTAGACACTCTAGAACAATTAGAAATATACAAACACACAAAAACAAATAAAAACGACATCCTAAACGAACAGACACAATTCAAATCGCACGCATTATTCGAACACATCTCACCACACACACACAGCTTCGATCTTTCAAAAAACTATCCCGTCGCCAACAAAAAGACGAACAGCGCTACCTACGACAGCCTCTGATGAAGCCTTCTATAGGTGAAAGCCGGTTTAGGCTGTAAGGTAAAACTTTATGTTTTTACTTATTAAAAACTTAGTGTTCCGAGTCGTCAATACTATAGTGATACTTAGTAAAATTAAGTACTTTACTCTTGTTACAACAAAAAATGTTTCAGGTAAACTGCCCTTTCCCCGTAACCGATCTTCTCCAAAATCAATAAGCCTTGAGTCTTCTTCAACTCTAGCACATATGTAAAAAATTATTTGATTCTGTTTGAATTTATGGCAGTTATCGTTCGTCATAGAAAAAATTACCCTTGTTAAAACATAAAACGTTGCAGGTAAATACCCCTTTCCCTTAACCGATCTTCACCAAAGTCAACAGACCTTGAGTACTTAAAACTTCAGGAATGTATGCAAAAAATTATTTGATTTTCTTTGAATATTGTAACGGTACATAACCCGGTCCCAATAAAGTAAGTCATGAGAATAAAAGTCAGAAATGGGTAGAACTAAAGCTCGCTCAAAATTTAATTATATCACTCCACCTAATAAACAATTCGAGTGGTATATAGTGCGAAGTGAGTTCTAGTGTACCCATTGAGGTGAAAAACCAAAGTGAAATTAATGTATTACTAAACTGTGCTGTATGTTTTGGATAGGATAAAACTATGGAAGTAGTATGTAATAATACTAATTGATTTTTGTGATTTTATTTATTTATTGTAATTTATATTGTATGAACCACAATTTGTTATACCCAAGTTAATATTATATTGTTTCAAATAATTACGTTAGATTGTAAGAAAACCCAGGGTTAATTTTAAAAGACACAAAAATTTTAACTACCAAAGATAATATAAAATTAAAATAATCCTAGGAAGGAAAGGACAACAGGAAGTAGTACCGGGTATGAACACTATTCGATACTAAATAAATAATATATAAATTTATTTAATGATAATAAAATGATAAAATATTTATATACAAGGTCATAAAAAAATTAACCAAAACATATTATGTGAATTAAATTAGTAAATAAACCGGAATGGAAGGGAATTATTTTTCCATAAATAAAAATATAAATTTATAATAATCACAAACTGCCTACATAATAAAAATACTATGTGTTACTAAGAGTGATGGAAAATAACAAGTATTGTTAATAAGATAAAAAATTTTGAACTGAACCAGAGAGTTGAAGAATCGATGCGACAAAAATTATAAAAAATAACCTTTTTTGGACGTTGGAGGAGGCGAAATTCACGCAAGAGTAATAAACAAAGTGAATACTAACTAATCATACATGAAGAATCCAAATTAAATGGTGATATACATTAAAAACCAGTGGATGAAAACAGTCTGAGGATCCAATATAGTTCGGCCTACTTCTAGTAGACAATCAGAAAATATTCGAAATGAAAAGGAAATAACAACGCAAGACGTACCTCATCACAGAATAAAACTTCAATCCAGTAAGGACAACACGGAGCGAGGTAATATAAACATTTTTCGTAATAAATCCCGAAGAAAACTCGTTTTTTAATAGTGAAATAGAACAAAAAATATTCATTTTATCATATGTTTCTTTCAAAAGTAAACAAATACATGCTGCTCTCTTACGGCAATTCCGGAAACTACGTAACATGTGAAAAAATAAACAAAATTATTTATTAAATTTTGATATTTGTAAAGCGTAGCAATTAGCCATTTCTGACACTCTCATAACACAAAGAATTCACCCTGAACCCTGGGGAATTAATAAGAATTATGTAATAACTGATGTATTTTATTATAGCGTAATATTGGTTAAATAACAACATATATGTTTTGTTCTTTAGACAGATCTATGTTTACTCGGTAAAGGCGAGATGATGTTATCTTTTTAAAAAGATTAATTGTGATACCTATACTTTGGTGGCTGGAGACAAAAGTCAATAATCAATAAAGCAATATTATTGAAAATTAATATTGAATTATAACGTGTTATAATTTATTGTAGTGGGTAGTTAATGAAAATTTCAGCACAACATACAGAAGGAATCGTCACAACAGAGGGGCAATAATGATACTTACTCTCTCTTCTGCATAAGGCTGAACAAATTACCTCCTTGACCCCAAATCACACACTCTCGATTTCTTTTAGATTGAGTAAAACAAGATAAACAAAATCCTTTATTTATACCGTTTAAAACGTCAGTTAGTATAATTCAAAAGTGACGCATACTGCATGAGGCCTACAATATAACTCTACTACACCTCACGAAAAAAGCGGTACGTTACAGAATTGGCGTACAACTGTGGGACGGAATTAACAAAGCTTGTAATTGCAAGATACTCGTAAGTAGTGAACGCCTCGTGATAAAAGCGGTACGTTACAAATTTGGCGAACCCAACATTTGGGGCTTGACTAAAGGCGTAAGTAGTTAAAGTGCCTCTCAAAAGAAGTACGTTACAGAATTGACGCGTACAACGTGGGGCAGGATTTAACTATACAACACCTCAATAAGCAGTACGTTATAGAATTGGCGAACCCAACATTTGGGGCTTGACTCAGACTGACGTTTCGCTAAATAACGCCTCGTGAAAAAGCAGTACGTTACAATATGCAGCAGTCATCATTCGTCATAAAAATAAATATCGGTATTGCGACAGTACAATCATCTGCTGTACTGTGCATTTAATAGATAAAATAAATATTTAAATTAAATTTATAAATATTTAATAAATAAGCAGGTATGAGATTGAAAGTTTGGTTTATGTTAAAAATACAGAATGTAGACAGGCAGGCGCTGACCTGAACACTCACACAACTGTCGCTGTGAGTGTGTACAGTAGTAAGTGATGTGTGAGGCCAGCTCGAGCATGAAAGTTTGCAATCTCACCCTGAATAATTGTCAAATTACAGTTTTTATTTAATTATAAGAAAACCATAGATGGTAGAAAAAATTCAAAGACTCCAAAATGTGTATAAAATTAATACGCACGTGTAGTGAGAAAATGGCGTGAAAAGGACACGCAGTGCGAATTCAGTGCAATTTTAAGTGCATAGTAATTACACGGATTATTCTATTAAGATGGAAATTACGTTGGACATGTGTAATTAAATCATCCATCGTTAGAGCACCCTGTAGTTCACATCAGACTTTGCCATTGGCACAAATGTGCGAAAAGATGCAATTGGACGAGAGTGGGAGAACTGTCGCCACTGAACAATTTCAGACCGGCAGAATTCTGTCTCAACAGGTGCTGTACGATGGTCGATTATAAATAGGGCACGAGAGAAGCCAGCCCTTCTTCTCACTCAGTCTTCAGTCGTGGCGGGACGCTCTGTCCGTTGGCGATGCAAGTTTCTAATTTTTGTTAATCAAACAGTAGACGCGGACGGTCTTCATCAAATTACCTGCAACGTTTTATGTTTTAACATGGGTAATTTTTTTATGACGAATGATAACATTCAAACAGAATCAAATAATTTTTTGCTTACAGCCCTGATTTGTAGAGTACTCAAGACCTATTGTTTTTGGTGAAGATTGGTTAAGGGAAAAGGGTAGTTTACCAGCAACGTTTTTTTTTTATCAACGGTAATTTTTTTCTATGGCAAACTATAACAGCCGCAAATTCAAACAGAATCAAATAATTGTTTCCATGGAACTCTGAATTGTAGAGTTCTCAAGACCTATTGTTTTTGGTGAAGATCGGTTTAGCGAAAGGTGTAACGGGACAAACTATTGGGATTTATTTTATTCTTTAATAATTGTAAAAAGTAGTAGCCACTCAAGCTGAACAACAATTGAGCACAAACGCTTGACATTTTTGAACACCTGGCAGTCTCCCTCGTACCAAGCCGTACGTGTCGCACCAAAGCAATTAAAGCGTCTGAGAATGTAAATGGTCAAAAGGGGTGCGAATTGTTCGTAGGCGCGCGCGAGTCGGCCAACGGTCACACGATAAAAAGCACGCCTGAAGAATTCCTTCCCACCAGGTGCTGGATGACGTAAGCTCCTCGAGATACGTTCCACCAATCCCGACGCAAGTTGCTGCACACTGAGGATCTGTGGCCATGTTGAAAATCGACAGTCGACAAAATCCCTCAGACCACGCGGTCAGAAAACAGTGCTCGCGAGCAAAATATCCAGTCGGCCGACTTATATAAAATATGGTTTTAAAAGTATTTCCAATAATAACGGAGTGAGAAACAAGTGGACATTCAGTAATAACGATGTTAACAGTTTCAAATAATAACGGAGTGAGAAACAAGTGGATATTCGGTAATAACAATGTTAACAGTTTAAAATTATATCGGAGTGGCAAATAACAAATACGAATTGGTGGCGAAAGGATTAGCAATGAGGATGAGTAACTTTTAAACTTTTCCTATATTTTGAACAAATTTTAACATAGTATACAGCTGTTTAAATTCTGATAAAACAAAGAAAAAATCTATTAATTAAATGGGGATTTAAAGAAGTAGTGTATATATATATATATATATATATATATATATATATATATTGTAATCGAACATTGTAATTGTGGGTTTTATGTTATTTGTTTTGAAGAGTTTAGTAGTGTTAATTGACCCCACTTGTGTCAAAATGGATCTGTTGCCGCAATTGATTTTGTTCTCGAGCGCCCCGTTCTTCTTCTAAATACTTTGGTCCGTTCGCTGCTCACTCTCCTGTTGATTTACCTGTAATTGTCCTGTAAACTTTCTAATTTTCTACAATGACAACTCCTTTTATCCCAAATAACAATATTTATTTTTATTTAAGTTATTCAGAGAAAGGAACAGTCGACTTGTGTCGAAACAAAATATTGGCCAGGTCGACTCTACCGCTCAATTCGACTATTACACTAACAACTTTCAATAAACAAATTATTTATAATGATATATTAAATCTCGGGGTTTAAGGGTTCTTTGAGACTGTCATTGAATTCAGAGAATGCATACAAAAATACAATACATTACAAAGGTAAGTAAAATTTAAAATCTTAATACTATATTTTATAGTTTCGTTGCTAGGCAACGACGCCGTGTCAGCAAGATGGCCGCTGAAACGACTAACCTCGTGCTGTTACAAATTATTTTAAAATAAATGTTTTAGTGTTCACAGTTTTAGTTTTTAAGGTTTTCCTTCAATAAATGATCACTGGTGTTTTTCTGTAAGTGTAGATAGTGCCTACGATAGTGTTGTGTACTCGTACCTGTAGTGTGGCTATTATTTAAAGTTGGCGTCGCTTACATAAGTTACTAACGTGCGTTCAATATAGGCAGCCGGATATTCTGAGGTTCTGCATTTGGTTGTAGTTTTAATTGAATTATTTTCATCTTCTTATCTTCCACAGTGTTTACAGCTTCGGTTGGTAATTATTTTTTATCGCCAACGGTCCAAAAAACATTACTGGTATTTGTAATGGGGCGAATTAGAAGGTTTTTTATTTTTTATTAATTTCGGTTTTCATCTTTTAAAATACTTCAAATCATTTCATATGGGTGTCCAGTCCTTGTTTGAATCTAACTCGCAGCCTAAACAATAAAAGCATTACACACTGTGTTGAAATATTCATAAAGGAATGTCATGTTGTCGACTGTGTCACGATTCTAAGAACTTTGTGTCTGTGTGACGTCCACTCACAAATGCACAAACACCAACATCTGCGGAGCGCATAACTTTACATAAACGCAAGAAAAGGCTGTGAAATATTGTCGAAGCATACCACATGTAAATCCTGTGTGCCAGATGTACAGCTACTAAAAATTCGACAACGAAGGCTGTGAACGGCGATGAAATTCATTCGCGGGCAAGGCAGTGATGCCCGCCCAATGACACATCGTCAGAAAAAGTTTGCCGCCAGTCGACAAGAAACTACAGAGCCGCGCGGATCAGTAAAGTAGCGCGCGGTTCCAGTAACCAGTGTGCGAGCAATTGGCCAGTCGACTAACAATATCGGCCGAGCGCGGTCATATAAACATTTTACTTGAGCGTAACTAGTGTCAGCCGACCTAACCAGTGAGACCCCGTAACAATTGTATAAAAGTGAAGCGGTAAATCAGAACTGAACCAGTGAAGTGAACGAATCTAAAATAAAATGTGGTGAAGGGAAAAAGACAAACTTTCGGACAAATACGTACAACGCGACACATGATGACGAGAGGAACGACGCCGGTTGGGTAATCCTCGATCAATATAATTATGTCATTTTTAAAGGGTTGTAAATAATTAAAATGGGGAATTAAAAATTGTGTGAGTGTCGAGTGTGGGCATTGCTGGGTCGTCTCAAAAAAAAAAAAAATAGAATTTAAGTAATACTTTAAGAACTTTATAGTTTTTTTTTCAGTAAAGAATAATATTAGAGAATATGTAGTATTTATTTATATGGTTTGGAAAATAACTCTCGGAGAAAGACAATTCAAAAACAATGAATCTTCACAGTATATCAGAATAGATAAACTACTATGTTTGGTGGACATATTTTTTTTTAAATGATAAAAACGATCAATGTTAGTTTTTGTGATTAAATGAAAGAGTACAACAATAAAATTTAATGTCAAAGAATGAGTAAATAAATACAGCTATTTCTGAATACAATTGAGAGTATGATTCATTGAATAAGGTTAACCTAAGTCACGCTTATTCTTCACGACTTCGTGCTAAGAACTTTGGACCCGAGAAAGGTAAGAGTTGTGAGGAGTGTCTATTATTTTTAATAATTTTTGTATAATAAATCACTAGCTTTTCAATGGCGCCGCGAACTTGGACTCGAGTTTATAAATGTAATTTTGAATAAACCGCACCTAAATGTGACTATAAGCGTGGGTTAGGAGTACGTAAAAAAGTACAAAAAATGAGGTTATACGTAAGTAATAATTAAGGAATACTTAAGGTATGTAAGATAAGAAATGTTAAAATATAGTATAATAAAATAAAAGTAGTAAATTTACAATATAAAAATGGCAGACAATAATGAAGTCAGCTTCTCTGACAGTCAGACAGAAAGTCAAATAAATATCGACTCAGGTATCCAAACAGAGTCAATGTTAACAAGTAGTAATAACGAAGTCAGCTTCGTTGATAGAAATGTAGCAGCACAATCTACTCCGACAACACGAATTAAAGAGTTGTCAATGGAAGATATGTTTAATTTCATGAAAACAATATCTGATAACTTGAGTAGTTTTAACGGGAAATTTGATGAACAGAAAAACGAAATTCAAGAATTTAAAAGTAGTGTCAATGAGAAATTAGATGTACAGAATGACAAATTTAACGAATTAAATAATCGTTTTGATGAAATTAAGACCGAAATTAAAAGCGAATTTAATTGTAAATTTGATGTACTTAAATTTGACATTGATGAAGTAAAGATAAAATGCGAAAGTAGTTGTAACGAATTGAAACAAGACATTGAGAGAATAGTAGAGTCAGTAGGAGAACAGAGTAAAAGTAAGAATAATAATGATAATAAAAAAGTAACAAATGATGACAATAATGTCGAAAATGAGAATATAATTAAAAATGTGGTAGTAGAGAGTAAGATAACAAATGTTAACAATGATATTGAAAATGGTAATGTGATTGAAAGGGTGGTATCAGAGACTGATACGTTGAAAATAGATAGTGAAACAGTGAGTGAGAGAAAGTGATATGTTGTAACGAGGTAGTAATTAGTGTTGATGAATTAGAAAAAGAATGGAAAGAAAGAGTAGATGAATGTGTAGGGCAGAGGGTAAATTTTCCCCTTATTTGTGATGAACCAAGGTGTTCAAAAATGTTATTATTGGAGGGCAAGAGACCCTTATTAGCGAAAGATTTGAATTGTTTCCCTTTTTTGTATAAATTAGTACCCTCTGTGTGGAATGGGGTTGAAAGTGTGATATGGTGTTATGATGAGAAAGATTTAGATGGAGAATTGTGTGTTGACAAAGAAATAGAATTATATAGGTTGCAGAGAAATTATAATGAGTTGAAAGAGATGTTAAATGATATGAAGTACTTACCTGTTAAAATAGAGAGTGAAGATTATTTTGATGATGCATGTTTAGATAATAATAATTTACTTTATGATGAAAAAATAACTGACTTGATAATGAATATAATTACTAATGGAGACTGGACAGAAATAAATAATGTTGACTTGGTATATGATTATTATGGTAAAATGAATAAACTGAAATTTTATGGTTACTATACACAAGATAACTGTATATGGAATGTAAATAAAATTGAAAATTGTTATGTGAAACCCCGACTAATTTTTGACGATGGAGGCTGAGCCTTAAATTCACAAATGAACAATTTTAAATAGTTTGTTTATTGGTTCTGACCTCGCAACCTTGGACAATGAAGTGTGATACAACTGAATAATTATTGCTGAAGAATTGTAAATACATGTTTAGTGAAATTAATTGTATGTATTATAAAATGTTAGATAAACAATGTATGTATGTAGTAGAAATTGTTGTGATGATAATAATAATATTAATATTTTGCAGCTTAAATAAATAACAAAAATAATTTGGAAGAAGATAATGAATGAGTTCTAGTTATTGCAATGGGTGAAAGTAACTAAAATGTTGTGTTTTCAATAATTGATTTAATTAAAATAATTTGAGATGTTTAAATACTCTGATTAATTTAAAGGTTGTATAATTGAATTTTCCGATGGATTTAAGTTGTTTTATGAGATTTGATATTAATAAATAAATGTTAAATTGTTTGTATGAAATAACATTGTTGTTAAATGTTTCAGAGGTTACATGGAGATATTGGTGTGTGTGTGTGTGTGTGTGTGTGTGTGTGTGTGTGTGTGTGTGTGTGTGTGTGTGTGTGTGTGTGTGTGTGTGTGTGTGTGTGTGTGTGTGTGTGTGTGTGTGTGTGTGTTCAGGTCAATAGGTGGATAATGTACTGTAAGTATAAAGCTTCCAATACCAATTAGATAAAATAAAATGTTTACTGGTGTGAAAAGAGTTTAATTCAATAATAAAAATGAATTGTGGTAATGGTATTAAATAAAAACTGTAATTAAAAAATTAATAATAACTAAAAGGGTGAATAAAATTATATTTGGTTTGAACCGTAATAAATAGACTTTGACAAATATGTTAACAAAAAGATTTATAGAAACAAAAAATTTGTAGGAAGTATATATGTCAGTATATGACGCAACCATGAATGTTGAAACTGAGAGTGTTTATAACACCAGTCTGGCAGACTATTGTTGATGTAAACAGGTGTGCTGTATGTTGTGACTAATGTCTACAGACATACTTGGTGACAATAACAAAAATGTTGTAGTCTGCTGAATCATTGCCAGTAGGAAAATCCTATTATGAAATAAAAAGAAATACCATATGTGAAGAAAGGAATGTCAATTTTTTGAATAATGCAGGTAATATTTTTGTCAGATCATTTTGAAAAATGTAATTAATTTTGAAACTGTTAATTAAAACAATATGAATTAAATAAATTGAAAAGATAATTTTAATAATGACTTTAAATCTATGTTGATCTGAATTTTGATTGTATTATTGTTTATGCGTATTAATAGCGTTATTGAATCATATTGTTTAGGATATATGTATAATCAAATGTTAAGATAAGGCAGTTCATGTTTTAAGTAAATATTCAATTTATTTGTTTTTTTTTTCAGTAACAATAACAAAGAGAATTAATCTATTCAGATAAGAGATTTTTTTTTTGTGTTGATACAATCTGATTTGGAACTTATAAGAATAGTGAATTTAAAGATGAATATTTTGTGATTTTAAATGATGAGTTTGTTTAAAAAATATTATAGGTGTATGTATGCGCCCAGTACTTGCCAAAGGCGACCCAGTTTGCATGTAAGGGGGAACATATCGGTTGAGGATCTGGCATGATATAAGCCAGGGATTTGGATTTTTTGGGGAAACAAGTTAGAAGGTGAGGCGCGCTGTGGTGCGTGTCTGTTCGATTTTTCGGTGTTAGGATCTCTTACAGAGAAGTCCAGTGATCTCGTTCAGATGCGTCCATAGTCGCCAAGCCAGGGGGGGTCGTTTACCCATGAAGTGTAAGAACAAAAGGGGGGTTGTTGGCACCATATCCTCACCGGTCCTCTTAGGGGTTTAGCAATGAGATTTCTTCTGTTTCGACAGAAGATTTCTCATCGGGGGTATTGTAATGGGGCGAATTAGAAGGTTTTTTATTTTTTATTAATTTCGGTTTTCATCTTTTAAAATACTTCAAATCATTTCATATGGGTGTCCAGTCCTTGTTTGAATCTAACTCGCAGCCTAAACAATAAAAGCATTACACACTGTGTTGAAATATTTATAAAGGAATGTCATGTTGTCGACTGTGTCACGATTCTAAGAACTTTGTGTCTGTGTGACGTCCACTCACAAATGCACAAACACCAACATCTGCGGAGCGCATAACTTTACATAAACGCAAGAAAAGGCTGTGAAATATTGTCGAAGCATACCACACGTAAATCCTGTGTGCCAGATGTACAGCTACTAAAAATTCGACAGGCGATGAAAACTAAAAAGGCTGTGAACGGCGATGAAATTCATTCGCGGGCAAGGCAGTGATGCCCGCCCAATGACACATCGTCAGAAAAAGTTTGCCGCCAGTCGACAAGAAACTACAGAGCCGCGCGGGTCAGTAAAGTAGCGCGCGGTTCCAGTAACCAGTGTGCGAGCAATTGGCCAATCGACTAACAATATCGGCCATGCGTGGTCAAACTAAATTTATCTGTCCGGACAATTTTAAAAGTCGGTCGACCATAACAGTATGCATAAATCAATAGTGTAAAATCAGAGTAAAGTAGTCTCAACCAGTAACTAAGTGCGGTTTCCGAAATCAGTGGAACAATATTTTTTATCAAGAAGGGAATAGTGTGTGTGACGCGCCATGTAGTCAACTGGGACGCTACGGTAAACTGTAAAATGTATCTAAATCAAAATTGTTATGATCACATATAAAAGGGGGACATAAAGTAATTATATAAAAGGGGGTTTTTTGTGTGAATGAGTGAATGGGCAATATGGGTCGCTTTATTATGGTCATAAATATATATTAGTATAAGTTACAATGGTAAACTGAAATTTTATGTTACATCTGTTTTTTTTTTAAGAAAGAAAGAGTTGCAATATTATGTGAATTAAAGTAGAAGGAGGAGTGAGTGGTGTATTTAAAAGAAAGTAAAAAATGCAATTAAATTAGATTTGTTTCAATTGAAAAGCGAGTTGAGTACGTTATTCAGATAACCTGAAGGTCATATTTGTATTTCGCAGTTTCGTGCAACGGACCTTGGCGTAAGAAGTAAGATATAAAATTAATAAAAATTTAATAATTAAAGGTAAAAAAAAACGAGTTAACACATATTTAAATAAAATTTTCTTCATCAGAGCTCATCTGCCCTCTGCAATGGTTAACAATACAATTCTAAATTCCTGCTTCTTCATCAACGGTTTCGTGACCTCACAATACTGGCCTGTGATTGGTCAAAACTGAGAGGTCATAAGGTCACATGGTCAGTTTACAAGATTGAAATGTTTATTTGCCTATAAGAAAAATACTCCTTTTTTAGCTTTAAGTCTCCTTAAATTTAAATTACATCATGTTTTTCTTTATGTAATTATGAACATTTTGATACCTTATTTTACATAAATAGCTTATTATAAAGGGTGATTTCCTACCTTACAAAATTTCTAACTTTGGGCCTACACTTTTAGTTTACTGACAATATTTCTTTTATGTTGATTTGTGGCTTAGGCCATTAGTGGTCTTCCAATATTATTTTATAATTTACATTTACTATTGCTTAATCTCTGATGCTGAACCCTTTTTCTGATTTTAACTATTTACTAAACGAGTCTGGACCCTTAACATTATTTGAACAATGGTTACAATAAAATGCTTTAACATATTATTTAATACATTGCCTCTATGGCCTAGTTTACAATCATAAAATGACAAATAATATACTTAATGTTAATACAATAACTTGATAAGAATAATGATTTAATAAGAACAATGACTTGCTAAGAACATGGTTTATGGATGTTACTCATAAGCCTTGGCATAAAACATAAACATAACCGGTTATGCCAAAATCTTTATAAACATCTTAACTTTATTATAAACTCCCATCACAACTCTCTATTAATGTGGTTCTTGGGTTTTCTTTTTACATAAAAGTACTTAAACCACACCCTTTCCATTTCCCCCTCACTGACACTTTTAGTTTGGGAATATTACTTGTACTTCACCATATAATATCAGGGATCACTCACTTTATCCCCCACTCTTTCACATTTACTTAATTACAAAAAGGTTTGTATCTTATTTTACATTTATTATACATTTTTTATTAGTATATTTTCTATCTGCATTGTATTTTTCTTTTATCATTTATATTGGACAGTTCTTCTTTTCTATTATTAAAGGTTGTCTATTTTTATTTGGTTTATGTGGATTGTATAGGTGACTCTGCGTATTATTATCTCTACTGAATTGAGCAATTTTGGTTTTGGGACAGGGCTACTATTTTGTCGCATTACATATGCTCCCCCACCAAAACATGTTTATTTCTCCTAACTGAAGGTCTAGGGAAAATTAACTGTTAATCTTGATGCTTTGGTTTATTTGTAACACTTTTCCTTCTTTATTATTATTTTCTTATTGTTTCAGGGATTGGGTTGTGATGAATCTTTTAAGTTGGTTATTATCTCATAATTTACACATAACTTCTTTTATTCTTTGGCCAATCTAGGAAAATATATTATTTTTCTTCATCTTCTTTATATAGGTTGTTACCATCTGATTTCTTCTTTTCTCTGGGGTTTTTCCAGTTCCTATGTATTCCTTAATTGGGGTTATCAATTCCTCCCTAACTTGATGGCACGGTGAATGCATATCAGCTGTGAGTGGCACTATTCTGACCTATTCCTCACCCGACCATTCACCCCGTGCATGGTACAGTGCTCGTTGGCCCCTGCCCATAATAATAATTATTGAGTGGCGCCGTAGCTTTCTACACTCTCATAAAAAATGGTAACTCTTGCGTTACTTTAAATACCCTCGGAATCATGTTGTCTTCTTACTTCTTCTCATTATTATAAATTGCATCCCAGCAGTTCCCCTTACTTTCCTATAACTTACTTTCAGTTTTTGGTAAAAATCCTTTGTATACTTCTTCTTTTCCATTTAATTTTATTTCTTTGTTAATTGATTCATTAGCCACTATGTTATTCATCTTCTGTTTCAATATCCCCTTTTAGCAGTTATAACTATAGTTATTATCACTCTATTTATTTACAAACATTGTGACGGTACATAAGACCGTGTAAGGATATATCTGTACAAGAAAAATAATTTTATTGTTTTCATGTGTTAAAAATGGTTCGGTTAACTTTTCCCAATATCGTACATACAACGCAGTTCGCCAAAGTAGCTTGACTTCAAGGTCATGGGCGTACGTGACTTTCAACACATATTTGGACCAAGCAGGCCTCGAACGATGTTAAAAAACGTCATAACCAATACGAAATCGCAACAACGAAGGCGTAAGACAATGTCGTCATCCATTTTAAACAAAAGAATGATAACGGAATAACCCCTTCCACAAGGGTAAATTTCACAAAAATGTCTGCCCAGTCTGCAACATACCATCAGAGCGTTAACACACTAAAAAATTCGCTGGCGAAGTTTTGCCAGGAAAAGTGTTTTTGAACAGTTAAAATGTGATTAACAGGTAATCAGTACCTGATAATGTAACCAGCAACATACAATGTAGAGATAAATTCTGTGCAACGAAAGACAGACCAAACAGTAAAGTCGCCGACCACCTGGCTTGAGATGGAGAACGTCTGAGTGGAATCTACAACTACAAACTCAGGAAAGTTTCAAATCATATAACCATTATTCAAATTGAGCTCAAAATTCTAATTAAAATACAAAAAAAAAGAATGTACCAATAATTAATATATGGGGAAAGAGAATGTGTGCGCGTGCGAGAGGATGCCGGCATTTATAAGTAAATGAGGCGTTGGTTTATGTCTTTAAGAAATTTAGTAAATCAACTCAAAATTAACTGCAGTATATTTGAAATGTTTTTGTACCAAATTAAGTACAAAATTAAATAATGAAAATTAATGAATAATTATTGGGCGGAAGTACGTAGCCGCCATCTTGTTTTGGGAGTATAAAACTCCATTTTGTTTTCTGAATATTAATAATTGCAATTCTGAATTAAACCACAAGTTTTTGTTTAACCAAATGCTGTTGACTTATTATTTTGAAAAATCCCAAACTGTTTCTGTTTCTCGCTTAATAAAGAACTCTGGACCCTTAGTGAGAAAAGTAGTGTGGCAGCCATGCCACGTGTACATACCGGATGTCTTGTGAATTATATGGTAAGTACCATAATAAAATTATTATTATTATTATAAAAAAAAGGTAGTTGAAAGTAAAAATGTCCGCCCAGAACAGGGACTTTATATAAAGTTCTACTTATATAAATGAGCCAGAAAACAGAAGCAGATTGGGTATCGAATGAGTATATAACATAACACGTGATTAAGAGGTTATGTTGTGACTATTAGGTTATGTTGTGGGTAGGTTAAAGATACATAAAGCAACAATTTAAAATTGTTTTGAAACAACAACAATTGTTTCCTCAAAATGGCAAACAATAATGAAAATGTCAGCATCACTGACAGTATAAATGAAAGCCAAATAAGTGTAACTGAATCACAAATCATAAGTGAAGGAGTTCACTCAACGCCAGTCATGATTAAAAAGGCTGAAGATAACGGACTAATGAAAATGATGCAGTTACTGTTAAAAATAGATAAGAAGTGTGACAACCTCTAGATGATAAATATGAAAAACAAAATGCAAAGTTTGATAAACCCGATGAAAAATTTAATGAACTAAACACAAAATTTGATGAGGTAAAAAATGAAATCAAAAAACGAAATGTTAACTTTGATAAACAAATTGATGAAATGCAGATGTAGCAAGTATTGTGTTCATATACATAACGATCGCTAGCTACCGCAACGTATTCAGATTTATCAAAATTTAAGTTTATGGTTCACATGCTCTGCGCTCAAATTATTCAAAAGTATTTTTTAAATTGTAATCATGGCAGATGTAAAGGCTTTAATAAAAAAACGAGGCACCATTAAAGCTTCGATATCCCGTGTAAATACTTTCGCGGACAACTTCGATTTGGAAACCAGCGATCATCATGCGCTGAAAATAAAACTTCGGCATTTGATGGAATTATCCACCAGATACGATGAAATACAATCCCAAATCGAATCCGAGGAAGCGGACTTTGCTTTGGCGAGTGATAGGGTCCAAACGGAAGACGATCTTTGTAACATAGAGTGTAAATTGCAACACCTGCTGGAGCAAGCTAAGCATATGAACCAGAAACCCTTAATTAATGCTGAAAGTAAGCATCTTAAAACACCCCCCATTCAGTTGGAACCGATCAAATTACCTCGGTTTGCGGGAAGTATTATTGAGTGGCAGCATTATTATCATATTTTTCATGAACTAATTCACGTCAGAGCCGATCTGACTGACATACAAAAACTTCACTATTTGCACTCATTATCTGGCGAGGCGCTTAACGTAATAAAGTCATTGCCAATCACTCATGAGAATTACGCGGTGGCTATCGATCTGTTGAAGAATAGATACGACAGAAAGCTAATTGTCTCCGCCCACCATGTCGGGAATGTCCTGGACGTACCATTGGTTCAACAAGAATCCCAAGTTAGCATATCTAGATTCATTGATGAAATCTCAGCCAATATCAAAGCTTTAAATAATCTCAACTTGCCAGTTAACACATTCGAAATCATTGTCATGCATTACTTATCTAAAAAACTTGATAGTTACACTTTCCGGTTGTGGAAAGAGAGCTTGTCGGAACATAAATTCCCTGATTTTAATAATTTTATGAAATTCCTAAACTCACGCAGACAATTGCTACAAAATCTTGATAGCGCAACTACCTCAACGAGCAAGTTAAATACCAGCGATAAGACTTCTTATCGCAAGGCAGTTAAACTGATAAGCGCTCCAAGGGGGGCATTCCATTCTCATATCGGAAATAATTTATGTAGACTATATAACGGTAAACATAGAATTATTGACTGCTTACAATTCACATCGCTTTCTGTCCCTGAAAGAAAAAACGTCATAATAAAAAACAAACTTTGTTTAAATTGCCTTCGTCTGGGTCACGAAAGGTCTCAATGCCCATCAAAATTTTCTTGTAAAAAATGTGCAAGGCGTCACCACACCATGATTCATGTCCCCAACAAAGACGGATCTTCCATTAATAACCAGTGCTCACTAAAGTTGCAAACGAATAAATCAATATTGTTATCCACCGCTGTCTGTATGACCACTAATGAGGCCGGTAGAAAATTCCCTGTTAGAATTTTATTGGATTCCGGCTCGCAACCAAATTTCTGCACAATGGATTTCGCCCGTAGAATGGGCCTTCAATTGGTTAAATCGCAATTGCCCATAACGGGCATAAACAACTCACTCTCCCAGGCTGACTTCAGTACAAAGGTAAGGCTACATTCTCGCTGTAAACCCTTTACGTTAAACGTGCATTGTGCCGTACTATCCAGCATAACTAATGATTTACCGGCGGAATGGTTCGATCTCGCCTCTTTGAATTTACCGAAGCACTTATTCTTAGCTGATCCACACCTACACTGCTCGTCGCAAGTCGATGTTCTCCTCGGCGATCAATATTATCTCCAATTAATTGAACCTATTAAATTTATGCGCGGACCGCACTTTCCTATTATTCAGGAGACTAAGTTAGGATTTATTCTAGCCGGTAACTTACCCTTCAATGTCGACATAACTAAAATGGTTTCATCCTTTATAGTCTGTAAGGATGATAGTCAGATTTCCTCGCAATTAAAGGAATTCTGGAAGTTGGAGGTCTCTAGTCGTGAAACCTACTCTGAGGACTCAGCGTGTGAAAAGCATTTTGTGACAAATACTGTCCGCAATCACGAAGGGAGATTCGTGGTATCCCTGCCTCGCAGATTAGACAAATCTCATTTGGGAGATTCTCTCCGCGGAGCTATCCGCAGGTTCCAATCGCTAGAGTTTAAGTTTAAGCAGAACCCTGCCCTTTACAAGGGCTATAGCGAGTTCATGCGTGAATACGTGAAGCTTGGTCATATGTCTCCACTTAATGATTACGATTTGTCGCTTGACAAATCAACATTTTTTATTTGCCTCATCACTCGGTCTTTAAGTGCTCTAGCCTAACCACTAAGTTACGTGTGGTCTTTGACAGCTCCGCTAAAACGACAAATAATCTGTCCCTCAACGATACTTTAATGGTCGGTCCCACGATCCAGCAGGATCTGTTCTCGATCATGGTTCGTTTTCGTACCCACCGATACGCACTTATTGCAGACATAGAAAAGATGTATCGTCAAATTATGGTTAACCCGAAGGATTCCAATTTGCAGCGCATCGTTTGGCGTGACGCTCCGCAGAAGGAACTACAACATTACGCTTTAAGGACGGTTACGTATGGGACTGCTAGTGCCTCTTTCCTTGCAACTAGATGTCTGGCGCAGATAGCCTACGAAAATAAATCCGATTACCCTATGGCTTGTATAGCCATAGCCAATGATTTTTATGTAGACGATCTTATTACGGGATCGGACGATCCAAACGTGTTAGCTAAAATGAAATTCGACATCGTGGAGTTGCTAAAAAGATATGCTTTTATGTTGCATAAGTGGTTTTCTAACCACCATGAGATTAAGGCCTCTCGCGCCCAAGTATCCCATGACTTCAGCAAAGGTCAAAACGTGCGTACATTGGGAATCCAATGGAACATTGACAAGGACAGTTTTTTATATACCGTTCGGGGTAATGACAACTCAACCGTATTTAACAAAAGAAGCGTGTTGTCGGTCATTACAGGGATTTACGACCCGCTGGGTCTTATCGGCCCCATTGCATTTTGGTGCAAACATTTTGTACAACAGTTGTGGTTGGCGGGCACAAGTTGGGACGAACCCCTATCTGGGTCATTAGCCAATCAATGGCTGGAACTCTACTCTCATTTAGTTTCCGACACTCATTTTAAGATTACGAGGTCGGTTAAGAGTCTGAGCAATTATCAAATTAGTTCATTACAGCTTCACGGATTCGCCGACGCCTCGGCTAAAGGTTACACGTGTTGTATTTGTGTGCGGGCGGTCTACTCAAATGGCGCCATATCGTCAAACCTGTTGTGTGCTAAATCTAGGTCGCTCCGCTGAAACAGATAACGCTACCCCGGCTTGAACTTTGCGCTTGTTTATTGCTAGCGCAATTAACTTCTAAGGTTTTAAACGCCGTCAACTACAATTTTGACGGACTATATCTCTATTCGGACTCAATGATAGCGTTGCATTGGATACATCAACAATCTTCCCGCTGGAAGGTATTTGTGGCCAACCGTGTCGCGGAAATTCAGCGTCTTGTTAGTAGGGGAACTTGGCATCATGTATTATCACATGACAACCCTGCCGACATTTTATCGCGCGGTTGCCTCCCTCATAGTTTGCACAGCCATACTCAATGGTGGCATGGTCTGTCCTGGTTAGCCCATGAGTCAGCATCATGGCCCATTAGCGCCTTCGACATTCATGCTCCCTGTACTTACCCCGACCTTGAGCAGGAACGTCGTAAGCAGGTCCAAACTTCACTGATTGTCGCCTCTTCCACCCATAGCTATTTTGAAAATTATTCATAGCTTACAAAACTCATTCGAGTCTTCGCATATTGCCGCAGATTTATTCGGAACTCTAGGCTCCCGGTTGTTGACAGGGTCACGTCCTTTTTGTCTGCTCAAGAGTTGCATGACACACTTTTGTTTTTTGATCAGCAATCTCAGCAGTTGCACTTCGGCATAGAAGTTAAGGAACCTGAGGTACATCGTTGCCTTCCTCGCAGCAGTAAAATTCTTGCACTCAACCCCTTCCTGGATGACTCAGGTATTTTAAGAGTGGGTGGACACTTACAATTTTCCCCACTTAACTACGCGAGTAAACACCAAATAATTTTGCACCCCCACTCTCATCTCACTAAATTAATAATTGAGTATGAACATATCCGTTTGTTGCACTCTGGGGTGCAATCAACTCAAGCGTCGCTCAGACAGAAATATTGGATCATTCACGACAAATCTTATATCCGCTCAGTAATACATAAGTGTATCATTTGTTTCCGTTTCCGTGCTAGAGGCGCGAATCAACTATTAGGTCAGTTACCCCCTTCTAGAGTAACGCCTGCTAAGCCATTTTCCCAGTCGGCCATGGACTACGCCGGTCCTGTACTTTTACGCCATGGCGGGCAGCGCTCAAAGTCAACGTCAAAGGCATACATCGCGTTATTCATATGCATGAGCACAAAGGCCATCCATTTAGAATTGGTGTCAGATCTCATCTCTAACGCTTTTATAGCGGCTCTAAAAAGGTTCATCGCGCGCAGAGGTATTCCCGCGCAGATATTTTCGGATAATGGTACGAATTTTCGTCGTGCCAACAGCACCTTATACGAATTGTACAAATTTTTAAGGTCAATGGAAGCTGAACAATCTTCTAAGGAGTTTTGCGGTCTCCATGGTATCAAGTGGTCCTTTATCCCTCCCTCAGCCCCTCATTTCGGTGGTTTGTGGGAAAGCGGTGTTAAAAGTGTTAAATATCATTTGCGTCGTGTAATCGGCGGTACTATATTGAATTTTGAGGAGTATTCCACTCTTCTCTCTCAAATTGAGGCTTGCCTTAATTCACGCCCTTTATGTGCTGTGTCCGACGATGCTAGAGACCCTGAACCCTTAACTCCCGCTCATTTCTTGGTCGGTGCTCCACTGACGGCACTTCCGGAACCCGACTATACCCAAGGCAATACTAGTCATTTGGGCAGATGGCAACTGCTCCAAAAATTTATGCAATCCATCTGGAAACGATGGTCTAGGGATTATCTGCACCACCTGCAGCAGCGCAACAATGGCGCACGGCGTTAAATAATTTGAATGTCGGACAGCTTGTCCTCATTTTGGATGATAATTCTCCCCCACTTCAGTGGAAGCGAGGGGTAATTACTAATGTTTTTGCGGGTCAAGATTCATTAGTGCGCGTCGCGGAAGTTCGCACCACGCTAGGTATCTTACGCCGACCCACTCACAAATTATGCCCCCTTCCGGTGGCAACAGACTAGTCGCATGCGTGCCATACGAGACGTACTAAGATTGTGAACTTGTCACATTGCCTGGACTACGCCCGGGACATTCCCGGGGCGATCATACAAGTCAATTGTATCATTAACGTTGTAATTATTATTAGTACGTCCTGATAGCTATTATTGCAATAGTTATTGCGTTTTCATTGTGCTATCAATCAATTATGGATGTTGTTGTATGTTTATATATTCAAATTTCTGAGAATTATTAGTGTTACTTATGGTACCAATTATTGTATGTATGTATTGTATTTTCTAATGTCAGATATTATGAAATTTATTGGGGTTTGTTGTGTCAATATTATGGTTGCAATTGTTATATCTTTTTATTGTGTTATCACTTATTATTATAATGTTGTGCAAATGTTAATGTGTATTATATGGGAAAGATCAACACGTCTACTTAATCATTGTATTATTATGTGTACTGTGGTACTATTATGTTTTGGGTAATTTTACTGTCAGTTTGCCCTTGCTATTTGCATAAGGGTCGATTTCTTGTATACCTTATAATTGTCGATTGAATTTATCATGTTAATCATATTATTGTTATTAATTACCTAACTGTCATTGCGCTGTAGCCAATACGCCAATTGTTATATTATTTTTGCCATGTAAATTTAATTATTATATTATTAACTTAATGTTTAATTTACAAAATCGTCCCGATTTTGAGCGGGCAGTATGTTCAAACTTTGTACTGTATTTATTATCTGTGTGTCGTAACCACTGCACTGCGACACGGGTGGATGACGTCACTTGCTTATCAAGCGCTGCTGGCAGTCAGCCGGACTGCCGGTGGACAAGTTAAGTTTAGTTTCTAATTAGACTCCAAGCGGTACTCTCGTTAAAAATCACTCTTCCAGCCGCGGCTCTGGATCATCATCCAATTATCTTCATGTACAGTTTTCGCTAAATTACTCAGACGACTTTCGTCTAATTTACATGTATCTTGACTTTTACCAAAACTAAATTAACTGGCGTTATGGCCTTTAAACATCCGCACGTGTCGGCAATGGCTTCTAAAATTTAACGTTTTCAATAAATGTATATTATACATCAGAATTACAGTCCACTTCATTACATTTCAAACCCAGCCCTTTCTACTTAGCGTCTTTGGAACAACCCTAGAACTTCAAGAGCTTCCAGTACGCAACAGAGCTCTCAATTTTCTCGTTTATTTTTCTAAAGTCTTCCTTGGTACTCTCATTTGTACTATCTATTTTCTCGTTTATTTGACTTAAACTTTCATTTTGGTCAAACTTTTCGTTTTGTTTTCTAAAATTTTCATTAGTTTCCTCTTTATTCCTGTCGAATTTTTTTTCCATTCGTTTCAATAAATTCTCATTTGTTTGTTTATTATTTTCCTCCATTCGTTTAAAATTCTCATTGGTTTGTTTAATATCCTCCTTCATACTACTCATTAATTCTCCGTCGCCTGCCTGTTGTTCCACCTCAATGTCTGTGACTGCTTCTGTCTCTTCTTCCCGTCTATCTTCTTCCGTTTGCCAACCTTTTCGACACTTCTCTTGTATGCATTTCCGTTTTTCTGACAGTCGCCAGCTGAAATTAGGTTTCCCGTATCGTTAATAATTACGTTAGGATCGGTAATGTCCCCTAACTTCAGCCTCACTGGTTGGACGCCATCTGTAATCGAACAGTATAATTGTGGGTTTTATTTTATTTGTTTTGAAGAGTTTAGTAGTGTAAATTGACCCCACTTGTGTCAAAATGGATCTGTTGCCGCAATCGATTGTGTCCTCGAGCGCTAAATACTTTGGTCCGTTCGCTGCTCACTCTCCTGTTGATTTACCTGTAATTGTCCTGTAAACTTTCTAATTTTCTACAATGCCAACTCCTTTTATCCCAAATAACAATATTTATTTTATAAACAAATTATTTATAATGATATATTAAATCTCAGGGTTTAAGGGTTCTTTGAGACTGTCATTGAATTCAGAGAATGCACACAAAAATACAATACATTACAAAGGTAAGTAAAATTTAAAATCTTAATACTATATTTTATTGTTTCGTTGCTAGGCAACGACGCCGTGTCGGCAAGATGGCCGCTGAAACGACTAACCTCGTGCTGTTACAAATTATTTTAAAATAAATGTTTTAGTGTTCACAGTTTTAGTTTTTAAGGTTTTCCTTCAATAAATGATCACTGGTGTTTTTCTGTAAGTGTAGATAGTGCCTACGATAGTGTTGTGTACTCGTACCTGTAGTGTGGCTATTATTTAAAGTTGGCGTCGCTTACATAAGTTACTAACGTGCATTCAATATAGGCAGCCGGATATTCTGAGGTTCTGCATTTGGTTGTAGTTTTATTGAATTATTTTCATCTTCTTATCTTCCACAGTGTTTACAGCTTCGGTTGGTAATTATTTTTTATCGCCAATGGTCCAAAAAACATTACTGGTATTTAAATAAAATTTTCTTCATCAGAGCTCATCTGCCCTCTGCAATGGTTAACAATACAATTCTAAATTCCTGCTTCTTCATCAGCGGTTTCGTGACCTCACAATACTGGCCTATGATTGGTCAAAACTGAGAGTTCATAAGGTCACATGGTCAGTTTACAAGATTGAAATGTTTATTTGCCTATAAGAAAAATACTCCTTTTTTAGCTTTAAGTCTCCTTAAATTTAAATTACATCATGTTTTTCTTTATGTAATTATGAACATTTTGATACCTTATTTTACATAAATTGCTTATTATAAAGGGTGATTTCCTACCTTACAAAATTTCTAACTTTGGGCCTACACTTTTAGTTTACTGACAATATTTCTTTTATGTTGAATTTGTGGCTTAGGCCATTAGTGGTCTTCCAATATTATTTTATAATTTACATTTACTATTGCTTAATCTCTGATGCTGAACCCTTTTTCTGATTTTAACTATTTACTAAACGAGTCTGGACCCTTAACATTATTTGAACAATGGTTACAATAAAATGCTTTAACATATTATTTAATACATTGCCTCTATGGCCTAGTTTACAATCATAAAATGACAAATAATATACTTAATGTTAATACAATAACTTGATAAGAATAATGATTTAATAAGAACAATGACTTGCTAAGAACATGGTTTATGGATGTTACTCATAAGCCTTGGCATAAAACATAAACATAACCGGTTATGCCAAAACCTTTATAAACATCTTAACTTTATTATAAACTCCCATCACAACTCTCTATTAATGTGGTTCTTGGGTTTTCTTTTTACATAAAAGTACTTAAACCACACCCTTTCCATTTCCCCCTCACTGACACTTTTAGTTTGGGAATATTACTTGTACTTCACCATATAATATCAGGGATCACTCACTTTATCCCCCACTCTTTCACATTTACTTAATTACAAAAGGTTTGTATCTTATTTTACATTTATTATACATTTTTTATTAGTATATTTTCTATCTGCATTGTATTTTTCTTTTATCATTTACTAGCGAGTACCCAGCATGCGTTGCAATGCCACTCAAAGAAAGAAAGTGTTTGTATATATATAATATATAAAGACTTCGTTCGCATGGTCTTCAATTTAATGCGATAATATATTTAGAACAGAATCTATTCCATTGGGTTGCCATAGTAACCAGATCTAATAAGTTAGTTTTTTAAGACTCCAAAGGACCCCCCAGAGGATCGTATCAAAAAAAACACCTGTCCTATGTTGGTTCTCCCGTTGCGTAAAATATTTGTGCCAAGTTTGGTTGAAATCGGTCCAGTGGTTTAGGAGGAGATGTGGAAGACCCCCAAAAGAACCCCATCGAAAAAACACCTATCCTATGTTGGTTCTCCCTTTGCGTAAAATATTTGTGCCAAGTTTGGTTGAAATCGGTCCAGTGGTTTAGGAGGAGATGTGGAAGACCCCAAAGGACCCCCCGAAGTATCATATCGAAAAAACACATATCCTATGTTGGTTCTCCCATTGCGTAAAATATTTGTGCCAAGTTTGGTTGAAATCGGTCCAGTGGTTTAGGAGGAGATGTGGAAGACCCCAAAGAACCCCCAAAAGAACCCCATTGAAAAAACACCTATCCTGTTGGTTCTCCCTTTGCGTAAAATATTTGTGCCAAGTTTGGTTGAAATCGGTCCAGTGGTTTAGGAGGAGATGTGAAAGACCCCAAAGGACCCCCGAAGGATCATATCGAAAAAAACACATATCCTATGTTGGTTCTCCCGTTGCGTAAAATATTTGTGCCAAGTTTGGTTGAAATCGGTCCAGTGGTTTAGGAGGAAATGTGGAAGACCCCTAAGGACCCCCCAAAGGACCCCGTCGAAAAAACACCTATCCTATGTTGTTGGTTCTCCCGTTGCGTAGAATATTTGTGCCAAGTTTGGTTGAAATCGGTCCAGTGGTTTAGGAGAAGATGTGGAAGACCCCAAAGGACCCCCAAAGGACCCCATCGAAAAAACACCTACCCTATGTTGGTTCTCCCGTTGCATAAAATATTTGTGCCAAGTTTGGTTGAAATCGGTCCAGTGGTTTAGGAGGAGATGTGGAAGACCCCAAGAACCCCCCAAAGGGCCCCATTGAAAAAAATTCATAAACCTTCGCGGGCGTGCGCACAACAACTCACCGAAGTTTCATCGCAATCGGATGAATGGTATAGGAACGCATACGGGACAAAGAAAGAAAGAAAGAAAGAAACATTCATTTTTATAGATATAGATATTGGACAGTCCTTCTTTTCTATTATTAAAGGTTGTCTATTTTTATTTGGTTTATGTGGATAGTATAGGTGACTCTGCATATTATTATCTCTACTGAATTGAGCAGTTTTGGTTTTGGGACAGGGCTACTATTATGTCGCATTACAATATGTATGTATGGGAGTGTGAAAATTAAGTAATGAACAAAAACACTGGGTTGCGTTAATTATTTAAGGTATACCGATTATAATGTGTATTTTCAATATTTGGTTTTCAATATGTTTAGTGATAACATCCTATAATGGGCTATCACAGTATGTCGTAATATAATTATATAAAAATACGTAGAAAAAGAAATGAATGTCATGTTAAAGGAATAAAGTAATTGCTTTAAATGATCTTATAAATATGTACTTGTTTATTTGCATTGACCTGTTTTTCTCTGCCAAGTACACTAGACGACACATTGTTTAATTTTCACATGAACGTCAAGACTTACATTTTGACGTCCAAATAAAGGTAAGGTGACACAATTTTAAATATTTTAATCATTTAATTCACGAGTAATACTTCAAAGGGGTAGTTTACCTGCAACGTTTTATGTTTTAACATGGGTAATTTTTTTTATGACGAATAATAACTGCCGTAAATTCAATCAGAATCAAATAATGTTTTGCATACCTTCCTGAGCTCTAGAGAACTTAATGTCTGTTGATTTTGGTGAAGATCGAATAAGGGAAAGGGGTAGTTTACCTGCAACATTTTATGTTTTAACAAAGGTAATTTTTTCTATGACAAACGATAACTGCCGCACATTCAAACAGAATCAAATAATGTTTCGCATACAGCCCTGAATTGCAGAGTTCTCAAGACCTATTGTTTTTGTGAAAATCGGTTAAGGGAAAGGGGTAGTTTACCTGCAACGTTTTTTTGTTTTAACAAGGGTATTTTCTATGGCAAACGATAACAGCCGCAAATTGAAACAGAATCAAGTAATGTTTTGCATACAGCCCTGAATTGTAGACTTCTCAAGACCTATTGTTTTTGTTGAAGATCGGTTTAATGAAAGGGGTAATTTACCTGCAACGTTTTATGTTTCAATATGGGTAATTTTTTCTATGACGAATGATAACTGGCGTAAATTCAATCAGAATCAAATAATGTTTTGCACACCTTCCTGAGCTACAGAGAACTCAATGTCTGTTGATTTTGGTGAAGATCGGTTAAGGGAAAGGGGTAGTTTACCAGCCACATTTTATGTTTTAACAAGAGTAATTGTTTCTATAATGAACGATAACTGCCGCACATTTAAACAGAATCAAATAATTTTGTGCATACCTTCCTCAATTGTAAAAGACTGAAGGTCTGTTGATTTTGTTGAAGATCGGTTAAGGGAAAGGGGTAGTTTACCAGCAACATTTTATGTTGTAACAAGAGAACGTTTTACATGAAGAACGATAACTGCCGTAAATTCATACAGAATCAAATAATTTTTTACATATGTACCTGAGTTGTAGAAGACTCAAGGCCTATTGATTTTGGTGAAGATCGGTTACGGGGAAAGGGCAGTTTACCTGAAACATTTTTTGTTGTAACAAGAGTAAAGTATTTAATTTTGATAAATAAAGTATCCTGATAAGAAGATCTTAATAATCCACTGTAGAAACGTAGATGAAATATCTATAAATGAAGAGGCTAGTTGAACGGGGTGGGGGTAATTTTCTATAAATGAAAATTACAGTTGAAGGGGGAGGGGATAATTTTTATATGTGTACTACGTTATCGGCAACAAAGTAGTAGTTTGTTGTTAAAATTCCTTCCCATCCTGTTTGGCCGTAGACCAATGTTTTCTGCAAAACCAGACGTTTCAGCAGTGCCATCGACTTCCATCATCAGTGAAAATCGAGTGCGATAACGTGAGGTGGTATACGTTAGTGACAACAGTACTGTGGTTAAGGCTGAAGCAGTAAGTAGAAGGAAGTAGTTTCTATAGAAATAGTTCACTTCGAAAATGATTTTAAATATAAATTTTAGAACATGGAAGTCATGTATGGTTCTCCATACTGATATTTTACAATGTTTCCCCAGTAGGCCTAATCCATGTTATGACATTAATACGGTAATTAAAAACAAATTTTAGTGGATTAATAATATTATTAATTAATTTTTGCTCAATCAAATATATTGCAACTTACCGTCTGCGGCTTCCAGAAACAACGTCTTCACAAAGTTGACATGTTTCGGGACACTTGTCCCATCATCAGAACTTAAAATAATCGTTAAAATAATCGTGTATCATTTAAGTTGATACATTTGTCAATTAATTAAAATATTAAAATTCAACATGAAATAAATAATTTAAAACAATATAAATATGTAAATATCTAAAAGCGAGCGCGAACGTTTAACGATGTACATCGTACGGAGATTGACCGCGCACTGAATTACGTTTTGCTCCCACCACGACAATATCGCAAAGCAGTGTCGTACAATACATTTGATTTGAAAAGCAGTTTATCATTTAAAACGCGCGGCTTGGTATCAGTATTGTTATATGCTTTATAAATTTCATACTCTTCAAGAGCGTTCAAATATCGCCCTTTCTTACATATGTGAAGGGGTATTAAATTAGTTTTAAAATTTGTGTAATTATGATTCTCGGAAATGAGGTGTTCTGCAAATTTTGACTTGATATTGTCCAAACTGTGAAGGTGTGTAGGCGGCCTATGTTCTGTCGTCACATATCAATTTGTAAACACCAGTTTTGTGTTCAAGGCAGGTAGAACTGCGGACACGAAGATTATTCATAATATTATTAGTGGTTTTGTAAGTGACCTTTATATGTTTTATTAAAAATTGACCCAAAAATATTAGGCATAAGGTATGTGTACGGTGTTGCAATGTATTTGCGTGTTGTATTCTCGCGTGTTTTATGTCCGTTAATGTTTCTATGTTTTTTCTTATGTTTTTGAAGGATGTTGTTCACCATATCGATATCATAACCATTAGCAACTGCAATGTGTTTAATGGTGTCTAATTCCTCACGGTATTCTTTATCACCGAGGGGCAAAGATAAAAGTCTATAAATCATACTATGGAAAGCAGCCAATTTCTGGGATAAAGGATGAAAGGTACCGTGAGGAATTAGACACCATTAAACACATTGCAGTTGCTAATGGTTATGATATCGATATGGTGAACAACATCCTTCAAAAACATAAGAAAAAACATAGAAACATTAACAGACATAAAACACGCGAGAATACAACACGCAAATACATTGCAACACCGTACACATACATTATGCCTAAGATTTTTGGGTCAATTTTTAATAAAACCAGCAATATAAAGGTCACTTACAAAACCACTAATAATATTATGAATAATCTTCGTGTCCGCAGTTCTACCAGCCTTGAACACAAAACTGGTGTTTACAAATTGATATGTGACGATTCTGACGCCTTTTATGTGGGCCAGACAGGACGTAGTTTTTAAAAAGATTTACAGAACATAGGCCGCCTACACACCTTCACAGTTTGGACAATATCAAGTCAAAATTTGCAGAACACCTCATTTCCGAGAATCATAATTACACAAATTTTAAAACTAATTTAATACCCCTTCACATATGTAAGAAAGGGCGATATATGAACGCTCTTGAAGAGTATCAAATTTATAAAGCATATAACAATATTGATACCAAGCCGCGCGTTTTAAATGATAAACTGCTTTTCAAATCAAATGTATTGTACGACACTGCTTTGCGATATTGTCGTGGTGGGAGCAAAACGTAATTCAGTGCGCGGTCAATCTCCGTACGATGTACATCGTTAAACGTTCGCGCTCGCTTTTAGATATTTACGTATTTATATTGTTTTAAATTATTTATTTCATGTTGAATTTTAATATTTTAATTAATTGACAAATGTATCAACTTAAATGATACACGATTATTTTAAGTTCTGATGATGGGACAAGTGTCCCGAAACATGTCAACTTTGTGAAGACGTTGTTTCTGGAAGCTGCAGACGGTAAGTTGCAATATATTTGATTGAACAACACGTGGCTTGGTACTAAATATTTGGAATTATTCCTTTTAAACATAATTTTTGCTTTCATCTTCATCGTGCATGTCCTGAAAGTCATTAATGTTCATCATTTTCTTCTAATTCTGTCAAGTTTCCGGATAAAATATCTATTGGATTAACATCATTGTCTGTGTCCTAACCAGATGCATCAGTATCGAATGTTTCACGTGATGCGGATTAAAACAAGACTGACCATGAGAGTCCCCACAGACTGTGGAACATTTTAAGCCAATTTTTCTGCAATTGCAATTAGCACCGCAACCTTTCACACAGTTGCAAAAAATTGTATTTAGCAATACGTCTGGCGCTGGTGCTAATAAAGTTGTAATGCGCTCCAAAAAGTTGTTCCTGACAATCCATCCCCATTGTTGAAGGTCTAAGTTTTTCCCTAACCAAATTTGTACCTGGTAATAGATGCGAAGAAGATGTTGAGTGGCTGCACCAGTAGGAGGAAGAGAGGACAATTTAACAGGTACATTAAGCCTTGTTGACTTGGCAAATTGTAAGTACCTATAATTATCAATGGACTTTTCAGTTTTTGGAGCACCATATATGGCCAAATGAAAAAGTATGCCGTTATTGTATATGGTTTCTGGAGGGCAACACTTGTGCCGCTTGGTGCAAATCATGACGTTTTTCAAATAATTTCATCACTCTATTTTTTCCCTTACCAAAGATCGCAAAAGGTGATCGTGTGTAAAAATAATAGGCCTATGTGTTTATTTACAAAAAGTAAAATAGTTGAGGCTTGCAGAAGAATATACTTTCGTTTCAATATTTCCTTTACCAGGTTTCATAAAGAAAATGTTCTGATGCGGAAGAGTACGCCCTATTAAAATAATCACAAGATCGACATCTTCATCAATAACGATGGTGGTGTTAAGTTGTGATTCTTAAATAGCTGTTTCGATTACTATACGGATTGTGATTTCGAATACATCGAATCGCCACAAGCTTGTCTAGCTGTGATGTTGACATCTTGTAATTTTTGGAGCAGCATCTGAATTAATCTATTTTTATTAAATCGGTTCGAAAGAAATTTTTCTTGGCTGATAGGCACATCCATAGTTTCTTTGAAAACAACTTCAACAGATCCAGTTACAGTTGCAGTTCATCGAAGTTGTTCCATTGCTTTAATATTTTGACTGTTGTCACAATAGCCATCGAAAACTAAAACTAAATTTGAGCCATAATGTTTTTGTAAATAGTCAACATATGTTGTAAGAACACAACCAAAGTATCACCTCTCCGCCACACCACACGGTGAAGAAGAAATCCTCCATCTATGACATATCTGATGTTAGCAATTCAGCAGTAATGGGTTCGTAGGTTTTTGATTTTGTATTTTTCCATATGCCAGCATCATCTAAAAGTGCCACTGGATACGGGCTCAATTCATATTGTAAATAAACACGGAGATGTTCGTCAAATTTTTTATTCAAACTTATTCTTTGAAAGAGTAATAACAGGTAAATAGGAATCTCACAACCATGGACTACGTTGGAGCTGTTAACTGCAAAAGAGAAAGAACTCTATTCGCGCGCTTAAATTTTAAATTATTAAATTTTTCTCCAATGATTTTTTCCATGGACTGTAGACCTATTTCTTTGGCATTGTAACAGTTTATATTTTCATCGCCCATAACTCCGGTTGATATTGACAGAATTTGATTGTTAGTTGGTAGAGGTAGAGGTAGAGAATGTAGTCATGTGATACGCATTGGCTCTGAGCGAATAGAATATAAAGAGTGGAGTATATGCTTTGCTCCAAAATTAAGATGTGCGTTATTCGATAAACCGTTGGCTTTACGTAAAAATTGTATAGGACCTTTTTTATAGAGAATAGTGAGATCTACAATTTTGATATCCACCTCTATTGTCGTCCGACCAATAGAAAGCGAGATATTTGGAAAAAACCATTTCTTGTGACCTTTGACCATTAATAACTCAAGACGTGTACACGATTGACATTGTGAATTTTCACACGTTTTTTAGGACGTTGAAATAAAGCTGTATGCAAAAATCGAGATCAGTAGGATTTTTTGGGCAATTTGGTCCTCAGAACGACTTAAATCACTGGGCTACGTATAGTATGGACACTTGTAGAGCACAAGAACAGTGGTACATCTACTACTGAAGACATGGAAATGAAAACCCCAAGAAAGAGAAAAAAGGAGACCATAAAATATCACATAATGGTGTCCTTGATATTGTGTGTAAAGCTGGATAATACAAGGATGACCAAGTTAAATGTCCAAATATGATACTAAAGCAATTAACATTCCAATTTGTTGGCACTACATAATAATGGTACTAATTGCAGATAATATTCTCTCTGTAACACGTTAATCTTACTCTCCAGATCTTAAACTATTTTACACACACCTCACTGAACTCTTCAGGCCATGTCGCTTTTGGCTGTCCATTTGTTCAAAATCCTATTCTAATACTACTGAGGTCTTCACTGTTCTTACATCCACTATACATGACTACACATCAGTTTAACTGCCTTTCCTGTATGCCTTCTACAAGACTGGTTTCATATTCACTACTTTTCTAATTCATTGTAATGTCTGAATCACTTAATGTTAAAAGAGCTTATTTGCAGTGCACCAAATTTTTGGTAAAATGGAAAGCTGTACAATGTTTTATTACTTGATTACATTAACATTAGATAGTTCAATTCCAGGGGTTGAACAAAACGATGGGTTTGTCTTTACCTGTTTGTGTCCCACGTCCTGAGCTTCTTGTAGAGCTCCTGCAGCGGAGTCCAAAAGACTCCGTTAATTTAGATGTGGCCTGCTACTGGACGTGGTTTTTCAATTAGGAAAACTAATTGAGTGTAAGCGTTCACCGAGGCCGGGTCCAATATTCACCTGGCACAGATGGGTTGTAACTATGACGCTTATTAGAAGACTGCCCTGAAAGCGGGCACAGCAGGTAGAAAGTGTCTGTATAGTGGTGTTCAAGGAACAGAAACATAGGAATTCTCTGATTTGAAACATCAAATAGTGGGCTTCAAATAGATAGTGGCCTTTACATGACCAGCACAGTCCTCGATCCAAGAGAGACTGAAGATTCCATTTATGCAAAGGTAGGATTATTTGCAAAACAATACACACTATAGAGAAAGCAATATTAGTTTGCCTCCAATTTTATATTTTGCATTCAGATTGTATTTACTTTTTACAGACACCTGACCTTCCCTTAACTCCTGCACCCCCTCACCATCTTAACACCCTCACAGATGTTCCAATACACGCCCTAAATAGATGGCCACCACCACCTTTACTCACATCCTGTGTTTAGGTTTTTAATTCATTCATCTCTTTGACAATGGCTTAGGAAGTCAAAACAGGTGTCAGAGTTAAATAAAATCTGTGAAACGTACAAAGTGTTTGTATATTTTTAAACAACCTTTCCATTTATGGGTTTTAGCCAAGTAGCCCTATACAGAGATTGAATAGGTAACCATCAGCACCACATACATGGAGACGATAAGTTTCCCTAGGCGGGGAGTCATAGATTTGCTACAGAGCAGGAGTTAGAGCTAGTATAGACAATTGACAGTTTTGCAGGTTACTTGCTCAGAATGTGTCTGCCAGGTGAGATGATGGTCCAGATACTAGACAATCATACATACTGAATTCCTTAATCCCATTTTAACACACAATGATGCATCTACTGAAAAACATCAATTATGCAATGGATTTCTGAAAAAAAATCCCAATTATGCCCTTTTAACATTGAGCAATTCAGTCAGTTATGATTATGTAAAAAGGTAGGATTATTTGCAAAACAATACACACTATAGAGAAAGCAATATTAGTTTGCCTCCAACATTCTCCAACCAACTAATATTAACTCACTCATATTACATTCACACAAATTCCCATATAAACATGCATAACACTTACGTGTGACGAATTGTAATTGTCTTGGTACTGTCTCCCGATGATGCATCATCCATGTTTTCATTGTCTTTTTCATCACCACCATTTTGTTTTATTTTGTTTAATGACTTTTTACGAGGCGGTGGTTTTGGAGCATCTCTCTGCTGATCTCCCTGTTTTATGAAATGAAAACGAAATCATCATATTTCTAAATCCTGCTGAATACTCAATTAAAAGCAAATAAAATAACAGTTTACTTTTACGATAAATCATTATTCAATAAATGATTAAATTTGGCCAAGCACCACCAGAAATATTTTATATTTATCTGCTAGTGTGTTGATAACCCACAAACCTCTTCTATTCTGTAACCAACAAATGTTTTACATCTCTTATGGCTAATATATTTGTGCACCAGAGTCTAAAAAAAATTTAATGAACCAACAACATTTAAGAAAATAAATAACCATTCCCTGTATGACCATCAAATCCAAGGCACGGTCAGTAGTTAGCTAGTTCTCTTATCTAAAAACAAATGGAGTTAGGTGCAGGTTTATTCTGCTGGGTCCATGTCATGACTACCACTAGTGTCTCCAAAATGGAACTAAATGGATGTAACATTATGTATCAAACATTTTGTATAGGTAGTTTCAAGCGCCATGCCTGTACTAAGAACAAGTTACACAAATAGGGGCCTACTGTAACAAAATGCAACACAACGTTCTCCCAAACATAACCTATATGGAATTAATATAATATATATCAAACTGGATAAGACTCTTGGGTCATATAGACAGGACCTAACAAAAAAATATGAATACTAACGCAACATTTTTTCTTAAGGGGGTTTCCCCTTCTACACACACACACACAAATTTTTTCAACTTTTTTTTTGTTGCTAAAATGAATTCCTTGTTTCTTCCTGTTTAATTTGGTATATAATAAGTTAGGGTTTTGTAACAGGAAATGGATGTTTTTTAATGTTTTGTGATGGCATGTATGGCTGAGCAGATGTTTACGTATCAGCCCAGTCATGGCCTGTGCCCCATTGGTAACGACAGCTATTGTAAGTTCAGGCAAGCTGAAGCAAATTAAATAAGCTATAACCACAGTGAACATTTTTATCTCCCTTTTGAGGTAATGCAGGAAATAAAACCAATTTTTAAAGATTTGGGAAACCCAGAGCTTTTAAGAAAATGTCTTCATGGGAAGACACAAAATCCGAACGAGTCTCTGAATGGAGTTATATGGGCTCACCTCCCAAAAACAGTATTTGTTGGGCTAAAAATGTTAATATTTGTGTTTCTGAAGCTGTAGCAAGTTTTAATGAAGGGACTTGTGCTTGAAGCCTTAGGGATCAAACCAGAAAAAAGTTGTGTGGCAGCAACGATGAACTTTGATCATGTTAGGATCAGTCAAGCAGAAAAAGAACTAAATGAATTTGTTAAAAAAGCAAATATAAAAGTGCAGACAGCAAAAAGAAAGTTGGAAGAAGACTGGGAAGAAGCTGATCAAGAAACAGGACCTTCATATTCTACTGGTGCTTATTAAAAAGGTGTAATAAACTTTAAATGCCGTTTTCCGAAAACTGTTTTTTTTTTTTTTAAATCTATGTTCCTTTTTCTCAGGAACTATAAAACACAGAAGACTGAAATTTTTCCTGTAGCTTCTACAATATATACTTCAAGTTTTAATGAGAAAGTTTTAATATTTAGGCCTATTGATTACTTTCTGAAATAAAAAATTTAATGTCTCAAAAAAAAATGCAAAAAACTGTATACACAGAAAAAAATTTGTTTTGTGTTGAATAATCAAAATTTTTTTATTTGCCTTCGTTAAAAGTTGTACTATAATCAAGTAAAAGTGCCTGCAAAATATCAGTTCTGTAGCTCTTACTAGTCTTGAGAAAAAGGTACATGAAAATGACTAAATTAACATTGGTAAGATAGAAGTGTGCAAACCCCCTTAAGATAAACTACATTATTATTAAAACAAATGGGCTTTAATTACAGTGGTCTATAAATTTGAAAAAAATTTTGGAACTGAATCCACATATAAGTAGACTTTAATCTCTTTTGTTTGTTAAATCTAAAAGTCAAATCAGTTTTTCCTCCATCGCTTGGATTATTGGTTACTTTTAATTTATTTTATGGTTATTTTTTACTTTTGATTATTTTTCTCTTTACTTTATTTATTGTTTTTTTTTTTTTTTTAATTTTAGGTACTGTGAAGTCTTCACTTTGGAAAAACCAGTAATAGTCACTCATCATATATTTGGCACATCTGCCTTAATAACTAGGTGGAATCATTCTCTATTATGAATTCACAGCACCTTAATTTGGAGAGAAAAAGTCCAAATGTAAAAATAGCAGATTTTCAGTGACAGTCCATTTTTTGAATACCACTAATTTTTTTTTTTAACAAATATCATTTTTTCTGGTTTTTGTTTGCAAAATCAGTTTTAAAAGATTTACATGCAACCACCTCCACAGGACTCAATTTTTTATTAAATATACCATCCTCTGATAATTGTCTAATCTGAATGTGAACCTCTCTTAGTTGCAAAAATAAATTTGCAATTAAGCTTTTCTTGACTCGAACATGCTTGACTTAAATATTTAAACCCGTCTCCACTTTTACCTAACAGTCTAATATAATTCTTAAAAAGCTCTCACATTACACATAATGATGGAAACATAACATGTCGAGCCTGTTTTTAACATTTTACTGTCCTGAAGTGATATTTTGGCTACTCTTTAACTATGTAAAGTTGGTTTGTAGTACAACTTTTCTATAATATAAGAAGCTACAATATTTTGTAATGTCTTTGGCTGAGTTAATAACTCTATGGTCAGCATCTATATGGGCCTAATATAGGCTAAGTGTTTAACATCCGTGATAGCTTTCAACATGAATGACTTTTGTAGTTTCCTTTATTCGTATAGTGTGAGTGACCAGTGTAATCTGTTCAAGTGTCAAATTTTTGTTTTCATCAGAACTGGGCAATTCTTGCCAAGAAACTAAGCAGTTGGAATTGATACGTGCTAACAGACGCTAGTTGCACAGATGATGAAACATTAATTTGAATAAACATACTGCACTGAAGCAAAAACCAGTGACATCAGTCAAAGGAAACACAGCCATTACAACAGTAACTTTTGGGCCTCACTATACCACAGTATTTGTACATGTACATAAAACCATAACACACTTTTTGTGAAACCATGATGGTTAAATTTTTCTGCAAACAGGAGGCTTAAAATGAAGCCAGCAAAAGTTACATATCACTGTGATGTCAATTTATTGTTCAAGTAATCTTGCAAATAAAGTGATGCAATCTATTTTATAATATAACCAATAAATCAATTACACCATACAGACAGCCTACATGTAGCCTTCTGTGATTGCAAGTCTTATTCACTTTTACACAACACTGTCCACAAGCTCAAATTCCTCTTCTGTGTGTGTGTGTGTGTGTGTGCACGCGCGTCTTCTGCATTTCATTGAAATTCTCTCCTCATTCCAACAGAAGGCTATTGATAACTGACAGATTAATGTATTTTGTAACCTGTATTATTTGTTTCACAATTACTTTTTTACTTTGTATTTTTACGTTTTATAAATTATTTTCCTGAAGATAACTACCGATTACTGATGCAAACTACACGTCCTTTTGAAAACTAAAGTCTGATAACGTCAGTTTTTCACGCTTAGGCCTACTGTTATTATGTTCCGTAATCGACACAGGCTTCTAAACACACACACACATGACTACATCAAAAAATTAATAATCGTGTGACTAATGTATTTTATCAAATCAATGTACAACAGTCAGATTAATAAGTCTTAATGAAAGGAACAACTTACCTTGTGAAATGAAGTTCTAAAAATTCTGGGTTGTACAAAAACTCCGCTCTCTTGTTTAATCTTTGATGAGGTATGAGTAAGAGGGATTCTGTCGTCAGTCCGATTCGCCATTGTTCTTAATTTGTCAGCTATCATTTAAGTTCAGCACATAACAAAAACTATTATATGTTTCATCACAAACAACATATACATTCACATTACCGCTTTGCTCAGTCGCCATTTGTAAACAAACAATACGACCTTCTAAATAAAAGGATATACCTTATATCGATTGTTTTGTCAAGATACGTTGTGATGATATAATACACTATAATAAAAGTTAGCTTGTCTATACTATGCATCCTTGTGTTATGTTACGATTCGTAGTCATATTTATATGCACACGTATATAATTTATGTGCACACGTATTACACAGTATACACTTCATACGTAAACACCAATCGTATTTATTTACCACTAACGGCAACTCAGATTATAAAAAAAAGTATATATATATATATATAAGATTATAAATATTCTTTAAAAAGTCTTTAGAAAAAGTGCTTTTATGACATGGTTCAAAACTGTTTGTCTTCAAAATGGAAATGGCTTCCAGAGTTCCATTTGACTAATATCGAGTCAGAACACTTAAAAACAATTACTTTACAGTTTTTAAAATCTAATATTTAGGATAATCTTTGATTTTATTCTTCGTCAGGTATAGCAGGCACTGCACGAGTTTAGTTACGCGGGTAGTTCGAATAAACACTACACACTACGTTAAAATTTAACGTTTTTCATTTTAAACTGTATAAAAGTAGTATTTTATTAATTTTACTTTATGTAATGACCAAATAAACCTATTTTTTATATTCATTCAGTTTATAGCTATTTGTAAGCCTAATCCAATTGTAAACAAATGTTGAATTCATTTGTTACCACCAAGCGACACAGACACATCGTGTACACCTCAAAATCGAGTTCTATTTTTGATTAAAATAAAAATTTCCAAAATTACAGTATTACTTAGCTCAAAATAATTTCGGAAAGCAGCAGGAGTGAAGCTAGTAAATATTGTTTGCGAAAAATTTGCAAAAAATTATGCAATTATGGGATCCAAATAATGTAAAACACTTTTTCATTTTATATGTGGAAATGGAAACCATGTCTAATATAGGTGTGAATAAGGTAAAATTGACGTTGTTAGGTTAACATGCAAACTAACCTAACAACTTGTGACGGCAGCGGTATGCGAACATCTGCTCTCCGGTACCAGCGGTGAACACAGAGAGCCAATCCGGCATCAGCGTTCGGAGCTAGCCAATCAGTGATCCCGGTTAGTTAATAAAACCCGGACCGGCAGACGCCATCGGACGCACTTCATCTCTTCTCTCTCGGACGACATCGGCGCGGAGTCAGCCGGAAGGAACGGCCGAAGAATAGAACCGGCGTTCTTGTGTCTTCGCCCTCCAGTTCCGCGCCAGCGATGGATTTCGCTGGGCCGGCAGCCGACTCTACAACCGGTGCCGGAAGAAGAGGAGGACTGCAGTACGCCACGAACAGCGGGCGCAGCCGCCGAACATCTCGGAGCGGCACTACCAACATCACCGTTCTCGCCACTCGGTCCTTTTTAGGGCCACCAAAATAACTAGTGTACGATTGGCGCCATTTGTCATGCGGCAAGCCTTTTGTCCGGTGATTGTGTTAACCTTTATCACTGTTTGTGAAATTCACGAAACTGAACCACCTCGAAGTAAGGCAAGGGGAGTTGCCTGTTACATGTCTCCCTTTTTTGTGCAGATCACTGGAAAAGCAATCAACTCGAAGCAACCTTGTGTGTCGCATACATGCATGCCACTGGCGGGTGTAATAACCGAAATTAAGCAAAAACTGAGCATTTCCGAAAAAAATTGTTTCTGAATTGTTGCACGAACACTTTAAGAATTGAACAAACTAGGTTGCCTCTCAGAATCCATGATGTCCTTTAACAGAACATATACCTTCGATACTAACAAACTTCATGCTAAGAAGTGAAAATTGCCTTTTTGGCTTGAATGCTTTCTGAACTTGCCAACAATTTCATAACCACTGTCACATAAAGTGAAACTAGCAAACCAGCTTGACATGGTTTCTAACTTGGTAATTTTATAATCATCACAGCATCATACCTGCCAACTTTCCAAAAGGCCAATCAGTAAAAATCCTGCGCGTCAAAATACGTCTGAACCCGCGCGTCGAAACACGCAAGAACCCGCGCGTCAAAATGCAGTTTAACAACACAAAATGCATACACATTTTTCACTTCAGATAATTAGAGTTCTATAGCATTAATACAATATTCTAAAGGACAAAATATTTAACGTGAATTAAACGACCACAAGTACTTGTAAAATTTATCAATGAAATCCACTTACCCAACGTTATTCGTAGGCTATGCACACAACCGAAGAAAATTTTGCAGAAAAGAGTATCTTGCTGCACTTCAAACCAAAAAGATAATTATATACAGTACACTGAAGTTATTTATGTTATTTACAATCACATGCACTTCCTTTAGTCCGATTTAAGGGATAAACTTGTAGCTTGTTTAGCTTTCTTTAAAAAGTCTTTAGAAAAAGTGCTTTTATGACATGGTTCAAAACTGTTTGTCTTCAAAATGGAAATGGCTTCCAGAGTTCCATTGGACATAGATGACCTGAACTGAGTCCTATTCTTCTTAACTAGGCTAAAAATCCACTCGTATTGTGCATTACTATGTGGTATTGTAAGAATAGACAACATGAATCTAGAGATTCTGTCGAATTTATGATGTCCATCAGCTTCAAGGATGTTTGACACCTGAGCCCATTTAGAAACAACCGAACCATGTTTACCTTCAACAGAAGACAAGTCATCTACCTGAAGGGCTGCAAACTGCCTTTGGAGTTCATTGACAGCATCATCTCTTGTTTCATTTCCTTTCCACAACAGAATAATGGGAAACTTCTCCAAAAAGAAATTAACGGAAGAAAACTGAGCTTCTTCGATGCTGTCAAGTTTTGCAACCTGTGCATGCTTCAGGACATCACTCCTGAAAGGGAACTTATTGACCATGTAATCACAGGCAGTACAGAAATAGTTTCTGACAGACGAAAAAAATAGAGATTTGTCTTCATCTTTCAGTGTCTTAACCAAGTTCTGGGTTTGAATGCCAATAATCAATTCCTCGTCAACTTTCTGGTTCTGGATAGGGTGATACTGGACATCAAGCAATGCACAGCCTTTAATTACACTTGGTTTCACAAACTTAGTGAGCGTCTGTTTCAACAGATCCATCATTAAGTCGAATAATATGTGAATATGCGGGGAAGCACTCTGAAGGACTGTATTAACTCTTTCAAATGATGGGATAGTCACATGCAGAAAAGTGCAAATAGCCTTGTTAAGGTCCGAAGAAAGAAACATGAACAGCTTTTCTTCGTGAGATGTAGTGGGATTCACGTTTCGCAGAACTGGCGTGTCACATTTAGAAGAACTTCAGATGAGGAGGATGTCACATTCTTTTGGCTTCAGATGAGGAGGAGCAATCGAGAAGTCTCTTTTTCTGGTTGCCATCAGATCTACTGCGGCCTGCTTTAGGAATGGTGAAGAATGACAAACTGGCAGAAACGTTTGGAGCACTCACTACTTCATCCTTGAAAAACGAAAGAAGTGGATCCCACTGATCTAATAATCTGTCTAAACACCTGCCTAAGGATAGCCATCTTGTGCACACGTGCTTCAACAATTTCTGTATTTCTTTTCCATGCAAACTTTGAAATTTCTGAAGCCTTTCTTTTCTCTTGGCACTCTTCTCCAGGTAATAGAAAAGGTCAACAAGAATCTCATCGATTCTGAGTGGTAAACTTGCTGCAGCTTTCTCAGCAGCTAAATTAATGAGATGGCTTCTGCAACCAATGCCAAAAATATCTGCATGAGCTTCTTTCAGAACTGCAAGAACTCCATTTTTCTGTCCAATCATAACAGGAGCATTGTCCGAACAGAATGCAAGACAGTTTTTAATTGGTATTTTGTGGAATTCCAATTGCGATAGTAGCAGCTTACCAATGTTGCGTCCAGTCGAATCTCCTTCCAATGCTGGTACCGATAGTACACTACTGTAACCTCTCTTTCCTTTCTATGCTTTTAGTATTTATTTTATTTCATTTTTTTTTTTTTTTAATTTTCTATCTCCTTGCTTATTAGTTTTGAAAGAGAGGTCACAAGTTACTTAAAACTAGGCTAGAGCCTAGAGAAGCTAAAATTGGGCTGGGTCCAGTATGATGGGACTTGCAAATGAAACACTGAACTTAAGATAACAACAACAATTTATTATTCTCTGGTAGTACAACACCTGAGCCCCAAAAGGCTAGATAACTAAGTCTTTTCATTGTTGAATATAATTTCCTTAATGTGTGCCTTGCCAAAAGTTGAGCAAGGAATAATAACTATTAACAGCACCAAGTATTGAATGAGTATTAAGATCTGAATGATCAGTGAATATGGAATGTTACATAAATGTCAATAATACAATTGTAAACTGGCACACAATCTCGACCCGCAAATAATCACATATTATAACAAGACATAAATATATAAACATATACACCTGCAGGATTAATATAACAATGTAACAATTATGTAAATCAACACATACACATAATTAACATCAACCACGTTTGCATATAAATAACCCATCACATGTTCACCCTGGTTATCAGCGCATTTAAGTATCTTGTTCAACACCCATAACCCCCTTATTCTGACCAAGTATCTGGCCCCCTTCTGTTTAATTAATAGGTGACTAAACCCCCCCCCAAAACTTCAATTAAAATATCCCAGGAGTGGAGCAGACATGCCCCCAAGTTTTAACAAGATAAGTGTTAACTGAATGTTCTCTGTAAGCCACGCGGCCAGCGCACAAATCCCATGCCGATATTTAATTATCAATTTAAATCCCATCAATTACTATAATGAAGAGTAGCATCACAAGGTTAACATGGATGTCCGGTTGCCTAACTGCATTTTATATTTCCTTTTACTTTCAAAACAGAATATGGAAAAATAGTGGAACATGACCACCATGAGTATTCATAACTGACATTGATTAATCTTGTGTTGTCTAATGGTTAACTAATTGTTATAGTGAGCAATAAAAATTATCGCTACAAAATTTTCTATAGTAAAATACAAACTGTGACAATGGTAAATTTAAAGTGTGCAAATTAGCTAAACAGTGGAACAGAATTTGTAAAACGGACTCTAAGTCATGAAGGTATTAAAGCCAGCTCACAGTGTTCCAAAAACTTAACTACCGGCAGGGTCAGGCATCGGACGAGATCTAGCAAGATCTGACACAGACAGACTTGCAGTGGACGTCTCCTACGGGAGTCGACCACGGTTTAAAACCACCCCCCAGATTATGAATGAATAATAAAATACGTGTCCACATGGAGCAAAATCGTTAACATAACTATCCCAACATGCTTAAAACAGAAATAGATTTAGATTCAACTCTATCTACCGAACTCCCCTCGACCCGGGCGGTGCGTGACCCCGGCCGAGTTTTCACTCTCAGAACGAGATATACATGATAGTAATAGAGGAGGCGTAAGCCTTACAAATTACAATTAATACATGCCACCCATTGTCCGGAAATCACTGTCCAAACTGGAGCGTTTCATGAAAGTCTCACAGAGTTATTCGGCCACAAGATTTAGGTTAATATGGTTAAATTTCACCTGGTTTGAAGGGTGTATGTTGAGGGCTCTGTAGTGTGTGCCCAGTCCATCCTTCCGGCTGACATAGCTGACGAAGGTTTTGAAATTACATCGCCTGAGGCAGTTGTTCGGCCATCCTTCCGGAGCGGGGCAGATTCCCGGCTACCTCGGAAACCCGGAGGTCACGTAGGCTTCTACTTATTCATAGAAGAAGCTGGGAGACGAAAACTGTTCAATCTACTCTGCCAGCCGGGGACTAGAATGTGAAGCGCCGATAGCTGAAGTGGAACTGAATAAACCGGCTGTTGAAAAACCCGTAGTAACAGAGATAGGGCGCGCGCGAGTCGGGCGGCCAAGGGGCAATTCACAATGACAAAGTCCAATTGACCGTACCAAAGGACAACTTCTTTCGCGTCGACAAATACGTAATTTCTTTAATAAAGCACAATATAGATATCGGAACATCGCTGCGTTTTCCAAAACGCGGCACACCCCCACCCCAAAAGGGCAACCTGGTTGCCTCACCTTGAAACTCGGGAAAGTACCCTGCAGTGTACCCCCTTCTTAAAAACTCCGGTGGACATCGTGGGTAAGTTGGCCCGGTGGCACTCGCTCTCAGGAGAACCGACATCCCCATGCGACCCTCTCCGCTATGCCAACCCCACGGGACCGCCCCAACACGTCACCCTCTCCGGTGACCATCACCTACTCCCACCGGTCCCACTCACATACTCGTCCTAAGACCCCACAAGGTATCCTACACCTTGATATGTGAGCGACCGTACAACTTCTCGTCCATCTCTTGTACCGACCAGCCACATGCACCTACAAGGCCTCTCCAACCTTGCCATATGGCTGGCCCACTTCCCTACACAAGGGCGGACGGCCCTGCTTGGCCAGACAGAGAGGACCGCACCAAGGCCACACGAACATTAATCCCATCATTTACTCATTAGAATACCACATAACTAGAGGGGGTTTACTTTCCTACGGCACCTACTACACGACTTTCTCTCTCAACAAAATAACACCAGGAAAACCGGAGAATGCGGCATGGCTCGGACCCCATAATAAACAACATCAACCTCAACAACTATAAACAACCAACAACAGCACACCATCACTCCACCTAACCTTAAACAGGGGAAACTTACGATCTCAAAGACCACGACCATCTCGAGGACCACAATCTACTCACTTCCTTATCAATAGGTTTTTTTTTTTTTTTTTTTTACTAAGGGCAGGGGTAGGAAAATCGGGAAGATGAAACGGGGCAAGGATCATTAAAGAGTCAATAGTTAGGACTAAGGGTAAGGACCAGGTTCCCTCCGAAATAAGGATGAATGGAGGAAACCAAGGCTCGCGTGGGCAGGGGCGCAACCCTGAAATAGATGAACACCACTGGGAGTGTGGGGAACATCTACCCGCTACCCGTTAACCTCTGCTTCTTACCTTTCTATGCCGCACTTTAGGTATTCGCTCCTTTCGGACACCACTCTCTAAGAAATTATCTCGTGTTGAGCTGTACTGACTGGTTTCTTCGGGATCAGAATCAAAGCAACTTACCTCACTACTTTCACTCCGCTTTGGATTATGCTCATCGTCTAACTCCTCTGCTACAATTTCTTCCTTTTCTACAACTTCCCCTTCTTCATCCACATAATCCAAATCAACTTCCTGACACTGCACCTCCTCAGCCTCTTCCCGTTGCTCCTCTGATCCATCTTCTTCACCACATGCATCGCCAGCTCCTTCACGAACTTCTTGACTAACCTCTTCTCTGATCTCATTTTCATCAACACGTTCATCACCAACGTCATCGCCATCACTTCCACTACCACCATCTGAACACTGCACATCTACGTCCTCCGCTAGTTGCTCACCTGGTCCACCTGAAACTTCCTCCCGTTCCTCGGAATCCTCAACACTACTTACAGAAGGCGTCTGCACATCTTCACACACTACTTCACTCTCACTCACAAACTCTACAACGCTGCCACCCAATTTCTCCTCAACTTCTACCTCATCTACTTCTACTACACTTGCGGCATGGACATCCCCTTGTCCATCCACAACCTCAGAAACACTTGCAGCCCGGACATCCCTGTGTCCATCTGCAACTTCAGACTCTACAGTCTCCCTAACACCTACAACTATACTCACCTGCGCAGCATCTGCAGACCGCTCTTCTGACTCTTCTGTCGATTCCACTCTTTGACCACTTTCAGCAACCACAACGTCCTCAACATCTTCCACCCTGGAATCCAGCCGTCCAGGTTCATGTGCAATGACTACATTAATTTCGACTGGCGATGGTGATGTTACAGGATCTGGGTCCCTCACGAACCGAGATGTAAATACCGGAACAAATTCTGCAGCCTCTGGATTCAACCATGACGTCCTCCTGGAGTCCGGTAATTCAGTATTAACTGACGCACTCTTATCCTCCTGTATTGTTCCCACGGAGTCATACTGCTCTTCTACTTCTGCTTCCTTTTCTTCATCTACTACTCTCTTGGGCACTTGTAATTCCTCTGGAACCTTTAAAGTTTCCTTTTTCTCCGAATAGGGATAACGCCTTGGTACAGGCTCCCTACTTGCCGCTGTCTGTTCCCTAACATAATTTCTTTTTCCCCTGTTAATTTCATGTTTCCTTGTTTTCTGTGCTGTAGCTGTTGTTACCGTCTTCACACTTGCCACCCCCTTGTAGCCTCCATCACTTCCGGAATATTCAGGCTTTCTAACAGTCTCTTGTGTTCTCCTACAACCACCATGTTTGTCCCTTTTGGCTCTTCCTGAGGAACCGCTGGAGTATTGGACATCGATAGCCTCTTTTCCCCGGGACTCGTCAACCTCCTTGACCGTTCCTGAAAGCACACACAGTCGCTCAAGGTCCGCAAAACAACGTGGACGATCTGCGAATGCCAAACGAGATCTCTCCTGGGGAGTCAGTCCTTGTAGAATTGCTTGGATAACTTCCGTCTCCGGTAACCCCAATCTTAACACCCGGGCCGCTTTCCGTATATCGCGCACGAAGTCTCCTAACGCCTCTCCGTAGGCCTGTGGGCGATAGAATCTTTCCAACTCAAGCTTGGCGCGTCGTCGAATGGGTAGGAAGAAGTTCAACACCTCCCCATGGAAAGCATCAACACTGTCACCCCGACGCAAAGCCTTGGTGACCAGATTAGCCAACGTACTCCGACAATACGGTAATATAAGATACAAGACCTCCCCATCGGACACCCCTGGGAAATCAGCCACCTGCAGGACCAGGTCCAAGAAAACCAACAGCTGGTCCTCATCAAATCCATCCACCACCGGAAATTTCTGGAGAACGCCTGTAAGAGGGTGGGGCAACTCCTGATAGCATACCGCCGCCAGAATTGCACAATGCAAAACAAACAATCATAAAACAAATTCCCACTAAACACCTAACACAAACACAACCTACAAAAACATTTTAACAAGAATCGGAAAAACTCAAGTACTGTCCTTCCTTTGAGTAGACCCCCGGGCTCCTAGCGCTGCGAAAACCTGCCCCGCTCCAGAACTAACTCTCCGTCAGTCGCCAGACTCAAGAAGAAACAACATCAGACACTAACACCAACATACAATCCACACCACCTAACACTAACCACAATATACGACATTTCGACTACAACATTGTCACCATTACAATCGGACGATACCGACTTCCAGTCGGGCCATACCGTATCCCACTAACCGCACGCGCAATTACCTTCAAAAAATAAATACGGGAACCCATCCCCACGCGATCTCCGGCAATGTCCAATTTCAAAACAACAACCCAACTACAACACGTGCCCGTGGCGGCCTCAGATTTACAATTCAAAACATTTAACAATAATTCATAAAAAAAACATATACTTCTACGTTTCATGTCAACTATGAAGTGCCATTTTATTTGCCAGACTATCTCCAAGATTGCAAGCCCCATCACACACCAGGACCCAAGGGTTCAAGCCTAGAATGAACCACGCTCTGCTACCATTTGTAACCTCTCTTTCCTTTCTATGCTTTTAGTATTTATTTTATTTCATTTTTTTTTTTTTTAATTTTCTATCTCCTTGCTTATTAGTTTTGAAAGAGAGGTCACAAGTTACTTAAAACTAGGCTAGAGCCTAGAGAAGCTAAAATTGGGCTGGGTCCAGTATGATGGGACTTGCAAATGAAACACTGAACTTAAGATAACAACAACAATTTATTATTCTCTGGTAGTACAACACCTGAGCCCCAAAAGGCTAGATAACTAAGTCTTTTCATTGTTGAATATAATTTCCTTAATGTGTGCCTTGCCAAAAGTTGAGCAAGGAATAATAACTATTAACAGCACCAAGTATTGAATGAGTATTAAGATCTGAATGATCAGTGAATATGGAATGTTACATAAATGTCAATAATACAATTGTAAACTGGCACACAATCTCGACCCGCAAATAATCACATATTATAACAAGACATAAATATATAAACATATACACCTGCAGGATTAATATAACAATGTAACAATTATGTAAATCAACACATACACATAATTAACATCAACCACGTTTGCATATAAATAACCCATCACATGTTCACCCTGGTTATCAGCGCATTTAAGTATCTTGTTCAACACCCATAACCCCCTTATTCTGACCAAGTATCTGGCCCCCTTCTGTTTAATTAATAGGTGACTAAAACCCCCCCCAAAACTTCAATTAAAATATCCCAATAGTGGAGCAGACATGCCCCCAAGTTTTAACAAGATAAGTGTTAACTGAATGTTCTCTGTAAGCCACGCGGCCAGCGCACAAATCCCATGCCGATATTTAATTATCAATTTAAATCCCATCAATTACTATAATGAAGAGTAGCATCACAAGGTTAACATGGATGTCCGGTTGCCTAACTGCATTTTATATTTCCTTTTACTTTCAAAACAGAATATGGAAAAATAGTGGAACATGACCACCATGAGTATTCATAACTGACATTGATTAATCTTGTGTTGTCTAATGGTTAACTAATTGTTATAGTGAGCAATAAAAATTATCGCTACAAAATTTTCTATAGTAAAATACAAACTGTGACAATGGTAAATTTAAAGTGTGCAAATTAGCTAAACAGTGGAACAGAATTTGTAAAACGGACTCTAAGTCATGAAGGTATTAAAGCCAGCTCACAGTGTTCCAAAAACTTAACTACCGGCAGGGTCAGGCATCGGACGAGATCTAGCAAGATCTGACACAGACAGACTTGCAGTGGACGTCTCCTACGGGAGTCGACCACGGTTTAAAACCACCCCCCAGATTATGAATGAATAATAAAATACGTGTCCACATGGAGCAAAATCGTTAACATAACTATCCCAACATGCTTAAAACAGAAATAGATTTAGATTCAACTCTATCTACCGAACTCCCCTCGACCCGGGCGGTGCGTGACCCCGGCCGAGTTTTCACTCTCAGAACGAGATATACATGATAGTAATAGAGGAGGCGTAAGCCTTACAAATTACAATTAATACATGCCACCCATTGTCCGGAAATCACTGTCCAAACTGGAGCGTTTCATGAAAGTCTCACAGAGTTATTCGGCCACAAGATTTAGGTTAATATGGTTAAATTTCACCTGGTTTGAAGGGTGTATGTTGAGGGCTCTGTAGTGTGTGCCCAGTCCATCCTTCCGGCTGACATAGCTGACGAAGGTTTTGAAATTACATCGCCTGAGGCAGTTGTTCGGCCATCCTTCCGGAGCGGGGCAGATTCCCGGCTACCTCGGAAACCCGGAGGTCACGTAGGCTTCTACTTATTCATAGAAGAAGCTGGGAGACGAAAACTGTTCAATCTACTCTGCCAGCCGGGGACTAGAATGTGAAGCGCCGATAGCTGAAGTGGAACTGAATAAACCGGCTGTTGAAAAACCCGTAGTAACAGAGATAGGGCGCGCGCGAGTCGGGCGGCCAAGGGGCAATTCACAATGACAAAGTCCAATTGACCGTACCAAAGGACAACTTCTTTCGCGTCGACAAATACGTAATTTCTTTAATAAAGCACAATATAGATATCGGAACATCGCTGCGTTTTCCAAAACGCGGCACACCCCCACCCCAAAAGGGCAACCTGGTTGCCTCACCTTGAAACTCGGGAAAGTACCCTGCAGTGTACCCCCTTCTTAAAAACTCCGGTGGACATCGTGGGTAAGTTGGCCCGGTGGCACTCGCTCTCAGGAGAACCGACATCCCCATGCGACCCTCTCCGCTATGCCAACCCCACGGGACCGCCCCAACACGTCACCCTCTCCGGTGACCATCACCTACTCCCACCGGTCCCACTCACATACTCGTCCTAAGACCCCACAAGGTATCCTACACCTTGATATGTGAGCGACCGTACAACTTCTCGTCCATCTCTTGTACCGACCAGCCACATGCACCTACAAGGCCTCTCCAACCTTGCCATATGGCTGGCCCACTTCCCTACACAAGGGCGGACGGCCCTGCTTGGCCAGACAGAGAGGACCGCACCAAGGCCACACGAACATTAATCCCATCATTTACTCATTAGAATACCACATAACTAGAGGGGGTTTACTTTCCTACGGCACCTACTACACGACTTTCTCTCTCAACAAAATAACACCAGGAAAACCGGAGAATGCGGCATGGCTCGGACCCCATAATAAACAACATCAACCTCAACAACTATAAACAACCAACAACAGCACACCATCACTCCACCTAACCTTAAACAGGGGAAACTTACGATCTCAAAGACCACGACCATCTCGAGGACCACAATCTACTCACTTCCTTATCAATAGGTTTTTTTTTTTTTTTTTTTTACTAAGGGCAGGGGTAGGAAAATCGGGAAGATGAAACGGGGCAAGGATCATTAAAGAGTCAATAGTTAGGACTAAGGGTAAGGACCAGGTTCCCTCCGAAATAAGGATGAATGGAGGAAACCAAGGCTCGCGTGGGCAGGGGCGCAACCCTGAAATAGATGAACACCACTGGGAGTGTGGGGAACATCTACCCGCTACCCGTTAACCTCTGCTTCTTACCTTTCTATGCCGCACTTTAGGTATTCGCTCCTTTCGGACACCACTCTCTAAGAAATTATCTCGTGTTGAGCTGTACTGACTGGTTTCTTCGGGATCAGAATCAAAGCAACTTACCTCACTACTTTCACTCCGCTTTGGATTATGCTCATCGTCTAACTCCTCTGCTACAATTTCTTCCTTTTCTACAACTTCCCCTTCTTCATCCACATAATCCAAATCAACTTCCTGACACTGCACCTCCTCAGCCTCTTCCCGTTGCTCCTCTGATCCATCTTCTTCACCACATGCATCGCCAGCTCCTTCACGAACTTCTTGACTAACCTCTTCTCTGATCTCATTTTCATCAACACGTTCATCACCAACGTCATCGCCATCACTTCCACTACCACCATCTGAACACTGCACATCTACGTCCTCCGCTAGTTGCTCACCTGGTCCACCTGAAACTTCCTCCCGTTCCTCGGAATCCTCAACACTACTTACAGAAGGCGTCTGCACATCTTCACACACTACTTCACTCTCACTCACAAACTCTACAACGCTGCCACCCAATTTCTCCTCAACTTCTACCTCATCTACTTCTACTACACTTGCGGCATGGACATCCCCTTGTCCATCCACAACCTCAGAAACACTTGCAGCCCGGACATCCCTGTGTCCATCTGCAACTTCAGACTCTACAGTCTCCCTAACACCTACAACTATACTCACCTGCGCAGCATCTGCAGACCGCTCTTCTGACTCTTCTGTCGATTCCACTCTTTGACCACTTTCAGCAACCACAACGTCCTCAACATCTTCCACCCTGGAATCCAGCCGTCCAGGTTCATGTGCAATGACTACATTAATTTCGACTGGCGATGGTGATGTTACAGGATCTGGGTCCCTCACGAACCGAGATGTAAATACCGGAACAAATTCTGCAGCCTCTGGATTCAACCATGACGTCCTCCTGGAGTCCGGTAATTCAGTATTAACTGACGCACTCTTATCCTCCTGTATTGTTCCCACGGAGTCATACTGCTCTTCTACTTCTGCTTCCTTTTCTTCATCTACTACTCTCTTGGGCACTTGTAATTCCTCTGGAACCTTTAAAGTTTCCTTTTTCTCCGAATAGGGATAACGCCTTGGTACAGGCTCCCTACTTGCCGCTGTCTGTTCCCTAACATAATTTCTTTTTCCCCTGTTAATTTCATGTTTCCTTGTTTTCTGTGCTGTAGCTGTTGTTACCGTCTTCACACTTGCCACCCCCTTGTAGCCTCCATCACTTCCGGAATATTCAGGCTTTCTAACAGTCTCTTGTGTTCTCCTACAACCACCATGTTTGTCCCTTTTGGCTCTTCCTGAGGAACCGCTGGAGTATTGGACATCGATAGCCTCTTTTCCCCGGGACTCGTCAACCTCCTTGACCGTTCCTGAAAGCACACACAGTCGCTCAAGGTCCGCAAAACAACGTGGACGATCTGCGAATGCCAAACGAGATCTCTCCTGGGGAGTCAGTCCTTGTAGAATTGCTTGGATAACTTCCGTCTCCGGTAACCCCAATCTTAACACCCGGGCCGCTTTCCGTATATCGCGCACGAAGTCTCCTAACGCCTCTCCGTAGGCCTGTGGGCGATAGAATCTTTCCAACTCAAGCTTGGCGCGTCGTCGAATGGGTAGGAAGAAGTTCAACACCTCCCCATGGAAAGCATCAACACTGTCACCCCGACGCAAAGCCTTGGTGACCAGATTAGCCAACGTACTCCGACAATACGGTAATATAAGATACAAGACCTCCCCATCGGACACCCCTGGGAAATCAGCCACCTGCAGGACCAGGTCCAAGAAAACCAACAGCTGGTCCTCATCAAATCCATCCACCACCGGAAATTTCTGGAGAACGCCTGTAAGAGGGTGGGGCAACTCCTGATAGCATACCGCCGCCAGAATTGCACAATGCAAAACAAACAATCATAAAACAAATTCCCACTAAACACCTAACACAAACACAACCTACAAAAACATTTTAACAAGAATCGGAAAAACTCAAGTACTGTCCTTCCTTTGAGTAGACCCCCGGGCTCCTAGCGCTGCGAAAACCTGCCCCGCTCCAGAACTAACTCTCCGTCAGTCGCCAGACTCAAGAAGAAACAACATCAGACACTAACACCAACATACAATCCACACCACCTAACACTAACCACAATATACGACATTTCGACTACAACATTGTCACCATTACAATCGGACGATACCGACTTCCAGTCGGGCCATACCGTATCCCACTAACCGCACGCGCAATTACCTTCAAAAAATAAATACGGGAACCCATCCCCACGCGATCTCCGGCAATGTCCAATTTCAAAACAACAACCCAACTACAACACGTGCCCGTGGCGGCCTCAGATTTACAATTCAAAACATTTAACAATAATTCATAAAAAAAACATATACTTCTACGTTTCATGTCAACTATGAAGTGCCATTTTATTTGCCAGACTATCTCCAAGATTGCAAGCCCCATCACACACCAGGACCCAAGGGTTCAAGCCTAGAATGAACCACGCTCTGCTACCATTTGTAACCTCTCTTTCCTTTCTATGCTTTTAGTATTTATTTTATTTCATTTTTTTTTTTTTTAATTTTCTATCTCCTTGCTTATTAGTTTTGAAAGAGAGGTCACAAGTTACTTAAAACTAGGCTAGAGCCTAGAGAAGCTAAAATTGGGCTGGGTCCAGTATGATGGGACTTGCAAATGAAACACTGAACTTAAGATAACAACAACAATTTATTATTCTCTGGTAGTACAACACCTGAGCCCCAAAAGGCTAGATAACTAAGTCTTTTCATTGTTGAATATAATTTCCTTAATGTGTGCCTTGCCAAAAGTTGAGCAAGGAATAATAACTATTAACAGCACCAAGTATTGAATGAGTATTAAGATCTGAATGATCAGTGAATATGGAATGTTACATAAATGTCAATAATACAATTGTAAACTGGCACACAATCTCGACCCGCAAATAATCACATATTATAACAAGACATAAATATATAAACATATACACCTGCAGGATTAATATAACAATGTAACAATTATGTAAATCAACACATACACATAATTAACATCAACCACGTTTGCATATAAATAACCCATCACATGTTCACCCTGGTTATCAGCGCATTTAAGTATCTTGTTCAACACCCATAACCCCCTTATTCTGACCAAGTATCTGGCCCCCTTCTGTTTAATTAATAGGTGACTAAAACCCCCCCCAAAACTTCAATTAAAATATCCCAATAGTGGAGCAGACATGCCCCCAAGTTTTAACAAGATAAGTGTTAACTGAATGTTCTCTGTAAGCCACGCGGCCAGCGCACAAATCCCATGCCGATATTTAATTATCAATTTAAATCCCATCAATTACTATAATGAAGAGTAGCATCACAAGGTTAACATGGATGTCCGGTTGCCTAACTGCATTTTATATTTCCTTTTACTTTCAAAACAGAATATGGAAAAATAGTGGAACATGACCACCATGAGTATTCATAACTGACATTGATTAATCTTGTGTTGTCTAATGGTTAACTAATTGTTATAGTGAGCAATAAAAATTATCGTTACAAAATTTTCTATAGTAAAATACAAACTGTGACAATGGTAAATTTAAAGTGTGCAAATTAGCTAAACAGTGGAACAGAATTTGTAAAACGGACTCTAAGTCATGAAGGTATTAAAGCCAGCTCACAGTGTTCCAAAAACTTAACTACCGGCAGGGTCAGGCATCGGACGAGATCTAGCAAGATCTGACACAGACAGACTTGCAGTGGACGTCTCCTACGGGAGTCGACCACGGTTTAAAACCACCCCCCAGATTATGAATGAATAATAAAATACGTGTCCACATGGAGCAAAATCGTTAACATAACTATCCCAACATGCTTAAAACAGAAATAGATTTAGATTCAACTCTATCTACCGAACTCCCCTCGACCCGGGCGGTGCGTGACCCCGGCCGAGTTTTCACTCTCAGAACGAGATATACATGATAGTAATAGAGGAGGCGTAAGCCTTACAAATTACAATTAATACATGCCACCCATTGTCCGGAAATCACTGTCCAAACTGGAGCGTTTCATGAAAGTCTCACAGAGTTATTCGGCCACAAGATTTAGGTTAATATGGTTAAATTTCACCTGGTTTGAAGGGTGTATGTTGAGGGCTCTGTAGTGTGTGTCCAGTCCATCCTTCCGGCTGACATAGCTGACGAAGGTTTTGAAATTACATCGCCTGAGGCAGTTGTTCGGCCATCCTTCCGGAGCGGGGCAGATTCCCGGCTACCTCGGAAACCCGGAGGTCACGTAGGCTTCTACTTATTCATAGAAGAAGCTGGGAGACGAAAACTGTTCAATCTACTCTGCCAGCCGGGGACTAGAATGTGAAGCGCCGATAGCTGAAGTGGAACTGAATAAACCGGCTGTTGAAAAACCCGTAGTAACAGAGATAGGGCGCGCGCGAGTCGGGCGGCCAAGGGGCAATTCACAATGACAAAGTCCAATTGACCGTACCAAAGGACAACTTCTTTCGCGTCGACAAATACGTAATTTCTTTAATAAAGCACAATATAGATATCGGAACATCGCCGCGTTTTCCAAAACGCGGCACACTACTTGTAACATTTTCTTGCACAGCATCATAAAATGTAACCACTATCGGATACAGCTTCGAACTAGTGTCATTGCTTCCATCTGTGGACAAACAAAATGGTCCATTCTGTAGACGTGTGACAATTTCTTGGGTTGTACAATGTGCCATTTCGTTCAAAACACACGTTGTTTTCGTGCGACCACAGCCATACTTTTTAGCAATTTCCGATGTAGGGAACATCCTTCTGAACAAGGCTCCTGCATGATCAGCTGCAGCCAGTGGTATGTTGTGCTCTATTGGAAAAGAAGTAAACAAACACTCGGCTTGAATAACATCGTAATTACTATCTCCAGCTTTGGTAAAGAAACTATTTATTTTCTGATTCTCTGCCTTTGACTTCAAATTACTGATATGTTTAGCACACTTAATATGATTTGTAATGACGTTTTTGCCGCCATGTGCTATATTAATATCACACGCACACACGGTACAAAACGCAAATTTTTCTCCTTTTCTGGATTTCAAGATGCATGGAAATTCCAAAGAATAGGATTCCCTGAACACCTGAAAATACTGTTTTTTCGTGGATTCACTCATGATTTCTGATAAACAACACAGTCATAAAGCGACAAACACAATTCACGTTATCCCACAACTCACAACATAACCTTTGTATAGAAATAAGTGAAGACAAAAATGAAGCAAAAATAGCGACAAGCACAATTCACGTTTTTTTCAAACTTGCAGCATAACCTCGACTTCCCAACGCGTTGAGAAAAATACGACACAAAATAAACGATGAGCACGATTCACAAGGTCTTTCCCCAATTACAACACAACATATTCTCAGCTTCCAAACACATGGTGCAAATAAAATGAAGATAAACAAGCGACGAGCACAATTCACGATTTCTTTAAAAACAATTCCAGCACAACCTTGACCTCCCAACATGTTGCGTAAAACACGAAGAAAATGCAACGAGCGCAATTCACACGTTATTCCGTAACTATAATATACAATCTCAGCTACGTAACTTGCATCCAACCACGCCAAGTCAGCGAAACAAAGAATACTTTAACCACGCTTCAATCGAAGCAGCTTGCGAACCAACTAGTCAATCTCGCAACTCAAATATATCGATATAGAACGACTGCATTTCAGCCGGAAAGCATTGTATTCATATAGAAATGTATTCATGGTCGAAAACTGTAACGACCGGAAAATGCGATGTATCGAATACTCACGGGTCACACACATCGAGATAATATATTATATCGATGGTCACACATGTACCGGTAGCATGCGGAAGCTCGTTCTGGCGCAAATTTTGAAAATAATGTCTTCGTACGTAAAATATCGTAGTTCATCCGTAAAGCCGTAAAACACACGCTATTCCGTAAATTTTACGGAAAACCGTAAAAGTTGGCAGGTATGCAGCATGAAGAAATAAAACAGACATAATAAATTTCCAATGTTTAAAGCTGACCTGTTACCCAAGTCAATTTGGGTAACACCTTGAATCCAGAACACTGACTTAAGTACAATTTGCTAGTTTACCTTGGGCCTCTAAATATATTCAATATTTTAAGAAAATGTCCCTCCTAGAATGAACTGAAAAACAATTTTTTGATATTAATATTATTATTAATAATAATTATGTAAATTTGCAACTTGATTTTCAAAACTTGCTAATTAAAAGACTGGTGTGCAAAATAATGGTTATGTAATGTTGGTTAGGCTATTGAATCAGATTTTGGAACCAATTTTACAGGAACCCATAGTTTCCAAGAAAAAACAAAAAAAAGTTAATGTAAAATTGGTGTTTTTTTTTTTAATTAAGGAAATGTTGTTTTGGATCAAAACAGTTAAAAAAAAACAAAAAACGCCGAGTCAGCAACAACCCGTTAATACGATCAGTCACCCCATGGACATAGGGTAACACAGTGAAGCCAACATTCTCTTGAGATACCGACTCACTGGGCTGGCTGTTCTCGGCCAGACTCTGTCTCACCTCCCCGACAAAATATCCATTGGTTTGCAGTGCTTGCTCGAGATGCCGAAGCTCCTTGTTGAGATTGCGGGATTCACAGATCTTCTTGGCCCGGTCCAACAAGGTCTTCAAAACTGCCCGTTTTTGACTCAGATGGTGATTGCACAGCTTGTGGCAGCGGTGACTCATCAAGGGAGGCTAAGCCTCTCCAGTAAAATTGGAAAAAAATTGACAACTAGTAATAGGATGTATTTTTTATTGTAACTGAACGTGTAATCAATCTGTAATTACAAAATGTTGGCATTTTAAATTATATGGTTATTAAAAAAAAATTTTTTAAATCGTGCGTTATCAATAACAGTGCAGAATATTAGCAGACAGAGGCTGGAATCTGAGCTGCCGCCGTAACACTCACATGACTACTATGCGAGAACTATGCTTGACGGGTAGTGGGGGAATGCTAGTCCAGTTGTAATCATCGTGCATAGGAGGCAACGAATCAGTTAGCCTCACGGCATGGTGTAAAGTGGTATGTGTTAATTTTATGCAGGCTCTACGTTCTAGTGCTCACTGTGCATCTGTATTATTATTATTATTATTATTATTATTTATCTCCTTTTGACATGTGTTGGTGGTCTCTACCACAAGGATAAAATGGATTTACCAGAAGAAAGTGTAAGTAATGTTGCAGTATCTAACAGACATTATTACATCACTACTGGAAAACCAATTTCCCGGCTGAGTGATTTTGAGAGAAGTGAAATACTCAAAAGTGGTCGACCTACCCCAAAATATTTCCTTCTTAAAAGATACAAAAACCAAAGTAGAACTTTCCAGACGTCATGGTACGATCAACATAAATGGCTATGCGGTAGTGGAACAAAATCGAAATTATTCTGCTGGGCCTGGTTTGTAATGGGACTGTTAAGCACAAATAAGACTATATGGTCTGCTGAAGGCTTCGACGATTTAAAGAACTTGTTGCGGGTGTTGGTTACGCATGCATCCTCCAAAGACCATTTAAATTCATGTCTATCACTAAATGGCCTATCGAAACAGACAATAAAAGTATCTGAACTTTTAAACAAGCATAGTAGATTGCAAAAAATAAAATATAACACAGAAATTAGAGACAAAAGGGATATGTTTAAAATTTTAATTGATGTTGCTAGTTTATAATGTAAGCAAGAACTTGCTTTCAGAGGGCATGACGAATCAGAAGAGACGATTAATCGGGGAAACTTTAAAGCTATTTTTCAGCTTGTACTAAGCAGGAATCCAGATTTAAAACAGCACTGGGAAAACATGGGTTATTTTAGAGGACTGTCAAAAACCATACAAAACAAGCTCGTCGAATGCTTTCATGATGAGGTAAAAAAATTTATTGAACTAGTATCAACCAAGCTCCATTTTTTGCTTGCATTTTGACGAAACCACTGATATATCTGAGAAAACACAATGCTCTATAGTCGTAAGGTTAGTAGATTCTAACAGTGAAACTCAAGAGTACTTTTTAGGATATTATGAACTTAACAAAGACAGAACACCTGATGGCTTATGTAGTTTTGTGTAAGGCTCTTAAAAAATTTTACAAAATAAATTAATTGCTCAGACTTACGATGGTGCCAGTGTCATGTCAGGAGAACTGAATGGCTTACAAGCAAAAGTTCGTGAACTTGCACCGCAAGCTGTGTTTACTCACTTGCACACCATTTAAATTTAGTGTTGCAACAGAGTTGTTCTAAAATAAAATCTGTTAAAATCTTTTTCTCTACTCTTCAAGGCATAACTGCTTTCTTCCACCGTTCTTCGAAACCCACTGCTGTAGTTTGGCCTCAACATCGCAATTATCGACTGACGTCACAACCATAATGATGTAAAATCAACTTTTATACCTCTGGAACATAAGAAAAAACAGTTCTAAACCGTCCAGAGGCATATGATATGATGTCGCCAACGTGGAAGGAGTATCACGTGACACACAAATATATTGGCCGCATGGAGATAAAATCATTCTGTTACGACTAACATCTAAAACTGGCTGGGCGTACTTAACCAACGTTTGCCAGTCGTCATCATCTATTCCGCTCAACATCTTAAAACCGGCCGGTTGCATATAATTTAAGTCCACGGACAAATCAATTTTGGCAATGTAAAACAGTTAAAATGTAATTCAACTACAGTAAAAGCAGTATCAAGTGTCGACAGCAAGTGACGAATAAATTAAACAGTTCCGGAATTGTGTTCGTGAAATTTACAGCAGCAGTTAGCGGACGAGCAATGGCGCCTCACAATGGATAACTCGTCAAGATAAGTTCAAAAGACCTAGGCAAACTACAAAACAAAAGAAATAAAGATATTTTAAAAGTAATAGATGGGTTTTTAAAGAATGAAAGCGAGCGTGAATATGAAGTACTGGTGAGCCTTAATATCGGTATGGAGAACCATACATGACTTCCATGTTCTAAAGTTTATATTTAAAATCATTTTCGAAATGAAATGTTTCCATAGAAACTACTTCTTTCTACTTACTCCTTCAGCCTTAACCACAGTACTGTGGTCACTAAGTATACCACCTCACGTTATCACACTCGATTTTCACTGATGGTGGAAGTCGATGGCACTGCCGAAATGTCTTTTTTTGCAGGAAACATTGGTCTATGGCCAAACAGGCCGGGAAGGAATTTTAACAACAAACTACTACTTTGTTGCCGATAACGTAGTACATATATAACAAATATTATCCCCTACCCCTTCAACTATAATTTTCGAATATACAAAATTACCCCCACCCCGTTCAACTACCCTCTTCATTTACAGATATTTCACCTACGTTTCTACAGTGGATTATTAAGATCTTCGTATCGGGATACTTTATTTATCAAAATTAAGTACTTTACTCTTGCTACAAGAAAAAATGTTTCTGGTAACCTACCCTTTCCCTGTAACCAATCTTCACCAAAATCAATAGCCCTTGAGCCCTCTACAACTCAGGCACATATGTAAAAAATTATTTGATTCTGTTTGAATTTACGGCAGTTATCGTTCATCATGAAAAATTTCTCTTGTTACAACATAAAATGTTGCTAATAAACTACCCCTTTCCCTTAACCGATCTTCACCAAAATCAACAAGCCTTGAGTTCTATACAATGTAGGGATGTATGCAAAACAATATTTGATTATTCTTGGATTTCGTTGTCCATGACGTGTCCGTTACTTAACTAAATATCACTATAATATTGACGACTCGGAACACAAAGTGAACTTTGTGTTCCGAGTCGTCAATATTATAGTGATATTTAATATTTGATTATGTTTGAATTTACGGCAGTTATCGTTCGTCATAGAAAAAAATCGGTATGGAGAACCATACATGACTTCCATATTATAAGATTTATATTTAAAATCATTTTCGAAATGAAATCTTACCATAGAAACTACTTCTTTCTACTTACTGCTTCAGCCTTAACCACAGTACTGTGGTCACTAACGTATACCACCTCACGTTAACGCACTCGATTTTCACTGATGATGGAAGTCGATGGCATTGCCGAAACGTCTGGTTTTGTAGAAAACATTGGACTACGGCCAAATATCCCGGGAAGGAATTTTAACAAAAACTACTTCTTTGTTGCCGATAACGTTGTACACATATATATAAAAAATATGCATAAAATTAATGGCTTGTATAAGTTAATGATTGATCTCCATTAAGTAGTAATATTATGATGTCCGTAATTAAAACATCAGAGCAGGTTTAGTGTGAATGAGGGTACACTGTGGACAAAAATTTTCAACATTTTCTATTGAGCGTTGCTTAGAGTAAAGCTGCGAATCTACACGCGTTATGTTGGTGTGTGTTTCGGCACTTTCCATTTAAAAAGCGTGCAAATGTAAGAAAATAAACATGAGTGAGGCCAGAAATAACGCTAATTTTGTGTGTGTGTGTGTCTTCCCTGCCTTTTTATTGCAGTAATCATAATAATAAAATGGAAACGTAAACATTACATAATTGAGATATGCTTGCCTGCCACGAACGATATGTTTTCACTCATACATGATTTGCACTAAAATGAAAAAATTATAATTTTATTGCCTGGCAACAAAATTATTTTATTTTTAACAATTACCATTGTTTGAAAAAGTTTATATGAATTTTCAAGTACTTTACTGTTGTTAAAACGTAAAAGGTTGCAGGTAAACTACCTCTTCCCCTTAACCGATCTTCACCAAAAACAATAGGTCTTGAGTACTCTACAAATCAGGCCTGTATGCAAAAAATTATTTGATTCTGTTTGAATTTGCGGCTGTTATCATTTGCCATAGAAAATACCCTCGTTAAAACATAAAACGTTGCAGGTAAACTACCCCTTTCCCTTAACCGATCTTCACCAAAAACAATAGGTCTTGAGAACTCTACAATTTAGGGCTGTATGCAAATAATCTTTTGATTCTGTTTGAATTTGCGGCTGTTATCATTTGCCAAAAAACAAATTACCCTTCATAAAAAAAAACCGTTGCAGGTAAACTACCCCTTTCCCTCAACCGATCTTCACCAAAAACAATATGTCATGAGTACTCTACAAATCAGAGCTGTACGCAAAAAATTATTTGATTCTGGTTGAATTTGCGGCAGTTATCGTTTGGCATTGAAAAAAATCTACAGACACAGACACACACAGACACGTTTCGAAAAACGACTTTTTTTCATGTTTTGAGTGTAGTACAATCAGAATCTGCAATAATCTCGAACACGATTTTTTTTGCCATCACCATACAGTACTTCCATTTCCTTAAGGAACATGGAAGTAAAAAATCTATAGACACATAGACACTTTTCGAAAAATGACTTTTTTTCATGTTTTGAGGGTAGTACAATCAGAATCTGCAATAATCTTGACCACGATTTTTTTTGCCATCACCATACTTCCATTTCCTTATGGAACATGGAAGTAAAATATCGGTATGGAGAACCATACATGACTTCCATGTTCTAAGATTTATATTTAAAATCATTTTCGAAATGAAATATTACCATAGAAACTACTTCTTTCTACTTACTGCTTCAGCCTTAACCACAGTACTGTGGTCACTAACCTATACCACCTCACGTTATCGCACTAGATTTTCTCTGATGATGGAAGTCGATGGCATTGCCGAAACGTCTGGTTTTGTAGAAAACATTGGACTACGGCCAAATATCCCGAGAAGGAATTTTAACAAAAACTACTTCTTTGTTGCCGATAACTTTGTACACATATATATAAAAATATGCATAAAATTAATGGCTTGTATAAGTTAATGATTGATCTCCATTAAGTAGTGCTCAAGTTTCCAAAGTTTTAATATTATGATGTCCGTAATTAAAACATCAGAGCAGGTTTAGTGTGAATGAGTGTACACCGTGGACAAAAATTTTCAACATTTCCTATTGAGCGTTGCTTAGAGTAAAGCTGCGAATCTACAGTGTATGTTTCACTAAACAAACACGCTTAAAGAAGGAGTGCTCCGAAGTCACTCATGGACCCTCAGCATCTTGCAGAGGGTTCATTCCCTAAAGACGAAAAGTCTGTCTATGAATCGTTCCTCTGTAAACACATGCAGTTACACTGCCCACCGATCCACAGAAAGCAAATCGCTATCCAAGCTGGACACTTTTTCAGCTTGCACGCGTTATGTTGTGTGTGTTTCGGCACTTTCCATTTAAAAAGCGTGCAAATGTAAGAAAATAAACATGAGTGAGGCCAGAAATAACGCTAATTGTGTGTGTGTGTGTGTGTGTGTCTTCCCTGCCTTTTTATTGCAGTAATCATAATAATAAAATGGAAACGCAAACATTACATAATTGAGATATGCTTGCCTGCCACGAACGATATATTTTCACTCATACATGATTTACACTAAAATGAAAAAAAATAATTTTATTGCCTGGCAACAAAATTATTTTATTTTTAACAATTACCATTGTTTGAAAAAGTTTATATGAATTTTCAAGTACTTTACTGTTGTTAAAACGTAAAAGGTTGCTGGTAAACTACCTCTTCCCCTTAACCGATCTTCACCAAAAACAATAGGTCTTGAGTACTCTACAAATCAGGCCTGTATGCAAAAAATTATTTGATTCTGTTTGAATTTGCGGCTGTTATCATTTGCCATAGAAAATACCCTTGTTAAAACATAAAACGTTGCAGGTAAACTACCCCTTTCCCTTAACCGATCTTCACCAAAAACAATAGGTCTTGAGAACTCTACAATTTAGGGCGATCCACAGGAAGCAAATTGATGTCCATTTTTTCGGCTTGCACGCGTTATGTTGGTGTGTGTTTCGGCACTTTCCATTTAAAAAGCGTGCAAATGTAAGAAAATAAACATGAGTGAGGCCAGAAATAACGTAAATTGTGTGTGTGTGTGTGTGTCTTACCTACCTTTTTATTCCTGTAGGCATAATAATAAAATGGAAACATAAACATTACATAACTGAGATATGCTTACCTGCCACGAACGATATATTATTTTATAGTTGTCTTGATTATTCATCACTTCTTTCACAGCACTAACACTTATCTAAAAATGAAACTTTTTCTTGTGAACTTACTGTTTATTCTCTTCTCGTCGAACGCGTTTCGGCGTACGTATTCGCCTTCTTCAGCTTAGAGACAGACTGCCATCATTTAGTAACGGTTGTTGTGTGGAATGTGTAGTGGGGGTGCGTGGAGGAAGGGGATTGGCGCGGGGATTCAATTTAATGTTTGTTTTTTGTATAATTGTGTCAAAAAGTGTATGTGATTTATATTGTAATTGATCGTTAAGTATGTCGTTTGGTTGTGTTGTGTGGTGTTTTATATTTCGTATTGTTCAGTTGTGTTGAGTTTTCGACCTTTGGGTAAGTAATGTAAAATTTCAAGATTAGTGTCTATGTTGGTGTAACTGTGGTTTTCTGTGTGTATGTGTGTGGCAAATGCGGAGTGTATATTGTAGTTGGTTAAAGCTTTTAAGTGTTCAGAATAACGGGATGAAAAAGATCTTCCCGTCTGGCCTATGTAGAAACTATTGCAGTCATTACAATTTAATTTGTAAACACCTGTTTTGTTATATTTGTCTATGTCTGCGTTTATATTATTGATGTGTTTTTTGATGGTATTGGTTGTTCTGTATGCTATTTTGTATTTGTGTTTTCTGAATGTGTTGGCGATTTTGTGTGTGTAGGAGTTGTGGTATGTGAGTGTGATGTATTTATTGTGCTGTGTGTTGATGGTATTTTGTGTTTTGTTGTTTTTGTTTTTGATGCGTTTGTATAGTGTGTTTATTAAATTAGGATTGTAACCGTTTTTGATTGCTATGTATTTTATTGTGTTGAGTTCGTCGGTGTAACCTTGTTTATTTAAGAGTATTTTAGTTAGTCTATGGAGCATATGGTTGAAGGCCGCATGTTTATGTTGTGTTGGGTGGTTTGATGTGTTGTGTATAACCATGTCAGTTGTGGTTGGTTTCCTGTATATTTTGTACGTGTGTGTATTGTTAGTTTTGTTAATTGTTAGGTCTAGAAAATGTATACTATTGTTTTGTTCAATTTCCAGTGTAAATTTTAATTTGTGGTGTATAGTGTTTATGTATTTGTGGAAGTTTTCAACTTGTCTCGTGTTGCCTTTGAATAAAACACCACACAACACAACCAAACGACATACTTAACGATCAATTACAATATAAATCACATACACTTTTTGACACAATTATACAAAAAACAAACATTAAATTGAATCCCCGCGCCAATCCCCTTCCTCCACGCACCACCCCCACTACACATTCCACACAACAACCGTTACTAAATGATGGCAGTCTGTCTCTAAGCTGAAGAAGGCGAATACGTACGCCGAAACGCGTTCGACGAGAAGAGAATAAACAGTAAGTTCACAAGAAAAAGTTTCATTTTTAGATAAGTATTATTTTATACATGTAATTAACTCATACATAATTTACATTAAAATGAAAAAACTATAATTTTATTGCCTGGCAACAAAATTATTTTATTTTTAACAATTACCATTGTTTGAAAAAGTTGAAATGAATTTTCAAGTACTTTACTGTTGTTAAAACATAAAAGGTTGCAGGTAAACTACCCCTTCCCCTTAACCGATCTTCACCAAAATCGAAAGTCCTTGAGATCTCTACAATTCAGGGACGTATGCGAAAAATTATTTGATTCTGTTTGAATTTGCGGCTGTTATCGTTTGCCATAGAAAATACCCTTGATAAAAAAATGTTGCAGGTAAACTACCCCTTCCCCTTAACTGATCTTCACCAAAAACAATAGGTCTTGAGTACTCTACAAATCAGGACTGTATGCAAAAAATTATTTGATTCCGTTTGAATTTGCGGCTGTTATCATTTGCCATAGAAAATACCCTTGTTAAAAAAAAGTTGCAGGTAAACTACCCCTTTCCCTTAACCGATCTTCACCAAAAACAATAGGTCTTGAGAACTCTACAATTTAGGGCTGTATGCAAATAATCTTTTGATTGTTTGAATTTGCGGCTGTTATCGTTTGCCATAGAAAATACCCTTGTTAAAACATAAAATGTTGCAGGTAAACTACCCCTTTCCCTTAACCGATCTTAACCAAAAACAATAGGTCTTGAGAACTCTACAATTCAGGGCTGCATGCGAAACATTATTTGATTCTGTTTGAATTTGCGGCTGTTATCGTTCGCCAAAACAAAAATTTCCCTTGAAAAAAAAAACTGTTGCAGGTAAACTACCCCTTTCCCTCACCCGATCTTCACCAAAAACAATAGGTCGTGAGTACTCTACAAATCAGGGCTGTACGCAAAAAATTATTTGATTCTGTTTGAAATTGCGGCAGTTATCGTTTGCCATAGAAAAAATCTACACAAGACAGACAGACAGACACAGACACACACACACACTTTTCGAAAAACGACTTTTTTTCATGTTTTGAGTGTAGTACAATCAGAATCTGCGATAATCTCGAACACGATTTTTTTTTGCCATCACCATACTTCCATTTCCTTAAGGAATATGGAAGTAAAATAAGTAAATGTAGTTCTATCTATTATTCATTATGTATGTTCATTAATGTGGTCAATGAATCACCAGAGATATGGGGCAAACCTCGGTAATGTTTTAATTGCAAATAAAATAATAAGTTCAATTTACAAAGACCACGTGTTAGTGTAATTTATTAAACGCTACCTCAGTCTGTTTGCGTCATTTAAATCCTCGCTTAACGGATGCTGGGGTTTCTGGATACAGGTAAGGGTTGGAATGTCAAAGGTAGGTGGTATTTTGGGAGGGAAGTTTGAAAGTTTAAATAATCGATAGTTTGTAAAGTCACAAGTCGTGCCGTGACCAGGATACCATGTAAAAAAATTTTACATGGAATACGCCTGGATTGAATGAACGGAAACAGACCGAGACAAAGTGGAAGTTAAAATTTTAGGTTAGGACGTACAAAAAGACACGTGGTCAGAAAAAATTTGTTGTTTAGAAAGATAAACACTCATATTTATCTCAATATTAAGTTGAACCATAATAGATATTTTAATTTAAATATAAGTAAAATATGGACAATAATAATGAGTATGTGTGATTAGATTACGTATTGGGAGTGTACCATATTTGCGAGGTGATTATTTGTTTACGTATATATATATTAGTGACGATTTTATGTAGTGGGTATTTGAAGTTAATGTGAATAATTATTGAATAATATAAAGGGTATTATATAAAAATTTCGTAAGCATGGTTGAGGTACGAGAAACCGAAATAGGTTTCTCATGGGAGGACGAGTTCAGGGATACTGTGAACAGAATGAAGGATAATGAGTGGCGTACACTGGATGATAATTTCAGACAAATGGAAGCACAAGAAGAGGTAATATTTGCTGAAATGGAAAAGCATAGTGAGATGACGAATAATAGTGGTAACATAGCTGAAGTGATAGTGTTAGAGAATAAAACATTGAATCATGATTATAGTGCTGATAGTGTAGTGGTGGTAGAAAATGGAAGAGAGACAGATCAATCAAACGAGAATAAAGGCGATCCAGGAACAGATAATAAGGTGAGTAATAGCTATAATAATGATGATATAAATGAAAATGGGGTAATGAATTTGATACAAGCGATGTTAGAGCTAAAGGCTACGTTAGGAGGTATTTATTTTAATGAAGAAATGGAAAGAATGAGAAATCTAAATTAGTCACAAAAACAAAATATTGAGAAAATGATTATGAAAATGGAAGGAAGAATAGATACAGGTAAGTGTAGTAAAAATGAGAATAACGAAGTAACAGACGACAATATAAATAATGATGGTGTCAGTACAAGTGATAATTATAATGATGAAATGATAACACATAATAACAAGGCTATAGTTGACAAGGTAAGTGAGGTTGATACAAGTGTAATGTTGAATAATAATAAAGATGTATTTGAAAATGGGGTATCTAAGAATGATACAGTGAATAATATTAGTGATAATGAGAATATAATGGGAGTTGAAGTTAGCAGTGATACGGTGGGTAATAGTGGTGATGATGAGAGTATAACTTTAGTAGATGTTATTGAGGTAGTAGTCAGTGTTCATGAATTAGAAAGAGAGTGGAGGGAGAGTTTGGTGAATATTGTGGGTGGAGGACAAATTTTTCCCGTGGTGTTGGAGGTGAAGAAATGGCTTCACGAGTGTATTTGGGAGACAAAAGGTCTACAAATAGTCCCTTATGTTGTTAGGTTGGGTTAGGTTAGGTTAGGTAGAGCCAGATGGTGTTGTAACAAAGTTGTATTGCCCTCTGCACGGAGTGAAAGTGTGAAATGGGTATGGAAAAGTGATCATAAAGAGAGTGAGAGAGTAATAGAGATGTTCAAGTTAAATAGAGGTTATGAAGGGTTAGTTAAGAGATTAAATATTGAGAGAGTAGGCTATATGAAAGACTTACCTAGTGCAGTAAATGTTGATGATTATTTTGATGATACCACTGTCAATAACAAGCACTTACCTTGCTATGTAATTGATGTAGCAGATGAATATGATGATGAGATCATAACTTACCTGGTGATGATGAATAATACTACGGGAGACTGGATAAAAATTACTAATATTGACAAGTTTTATGATTTAACAATGGGGAGTAATCCGGTGTATTGTTATGGTATAATGGAAAAAACAAATTTACATGGATATTATATTAACAGTAATAATATAATGGACTTAATTAAAAATGAATTGTACTCGAGTACCATAAGATTAATTTTTGATTATGGTGGTTAGAGATATAGTGAATGAACATTTAATTATTTTAGTTTATGGTGTAATTACTTGGCTAACTTATGTAATGAGGGGTGGTAAACAATATGATATGACGTAGAGTGTAAATAAATTTGTATTGATGTTAAATGTATTGTTAAGGTTGTGTTGTTGGTATGTACATTGTATTGTGTGTATAAGCAATGTTTGTAATTTTAATTGAGTTTATGTAATTATTACAATTTTATAATAAAAGTAAAAAAAACGGTGTCACCCTATTCTAAACCGTTAGTTGTTGATACAGAATGATGGGAGAGTGAGGTTAGGTCTAAATGCCTGTAAAATAAAACAGATTATTATTCCTGAAAGGGGGTCACCCGTTTATTAATATATGAAAATATGAAATAGTAATTCAGAGTAGAAGGTATTATGTTACAGTTGGAAGATTTAATTAAAAAACTGAAATTAAAGTTGTAATGTTTGTAATTTTTACGTGGATTCAGAGTGGAGATGTTTATGTTAATGTAATAATGGTATAACTTGACAACAAACAAAAGAACCCTCGGCTAGTTGGGTTCGCGCACTTGCGTCTGCCAGTTCTGACGCGATGTTTGGAAATCCGTAATCTGGCGACGTGGTGGGGGCACTGGAGGGGCGAGCGGAGGTTCAGCACTTCGCTACAGAACACGAATGTTTCATACAAGCGTCTGACTAAATAAAATATAATATTTCATGCAAATTTGTAATTTGTATATAATAAAAATAATATATTTTTTATAATATATTATGTATTTGACAATGTACACAGATTTTTCCTATTTTTGATAATTAATTATCTGTTCATATTGTTACTGAACGAGATTCTGCGTGTGAATATGAGGTGTTTAATATTTCGTGTATTTAATTTAATTCGGAGCTTAAATGTCATGTGGGCTTCAATGTTACACCATTGGCTTCAGGAAGGATCCCTGATTCCAATGATATAATTATTTTCTACACAAACCTATTCAAAACATCTATTAAATATATAAACCTAAAATATTACTAAACCTAAAATTATAAAATAGTATTAAGCATAGAGTTAAATGGAACTATTTACGATTCCCAAACTGTAAACCATATTTTAAAGAAATATACAGCTCCAATAAGCGTACACACAGAGGACATAATATGAACAAAACGAAATAATACATGCAAAACACTCGCTTATGAAGGATAAGGATTAAGTCATAAGAGGCAGTATAACATACCTGTCATTCTCGTATCTCATCTGCGATCTCACCATCGTCTTCCTGATTACTGCTGTCATCCTCGGACTCAGATTCAGATTCAGATGAGCTGACATCACTCACAGAAATAATGAAGCTATCAATGGCGTCATCAATGAGGACATCTTTGGATATATATTCATCTTCTATCTTGCGTACGTGCTCGCAACATTTTTTCCATTTGGACTCTGAATATTCCGAAAATGCTTGCTCGCAAAGTCTACGCTTCACTTCTAGAGAGTCTGACACAGATTCACCCACTCTACCTTTGATGTCTGCCCACACCAACTCAATAGGATTGAGGTCTGCGTGATAGGGCGGCAGACGTAAAACACTGTGACCGGCATTGGTAAACATTTTATCAATTTTGTAGGTCTTCTCACTAGGAACATTTTTTACTAACATCAGCAATTCCGCTTTGGTCAAACTACCTTCAAATTGGATGTTGTTGTGCGTAAGCCAATCAACTATGTCCTTTTTGAGTGATGATATTGTTGGCTTCCTATTCTCTTGTACGCTGTGATAACTAGCATTGTCTAATACTATCACACTGTTTGGACTTAAGTTCGGTAGCAGTTGCCTTTCCACCCAGGTTGAAAAATTGGTAAAGTTCATGTCGTCATGGTAGTCCCCTGTTTTTTGCTTTGATTTGAATATCAATAAGGCGTTGTTTATAAAGCCTTCCTCTCCCCCGGCATTCACAACAATAATGCGAGGACCTTTTCCTATAGCTTGTAATTTTCCCAGCTCTGTATCAGATTGCCAGCATGATGGGACAGAGTGAGTAGAATGAACGAATGTTTCATCTAAATACACTATTTTCCGACCATCCTCTCTGTACTGACGAATTTGTCTGAGGTACCTTCCCCTCCATGCCATGATATCAGGTTTTTCTATCAACAGCTTTCGAGAACTACGGCACCTTGTCCACCGGAACCCCATCTCTTTCAATATCCTTTGAAGATACTCTCTGCTACAGTCAAGTATATTTTCTGATTTTAACACTCTGTTCAATTTATTCAATGTAGGTACAGTTTTTTTCATCACGTAAAATTCACTTATTTTCCGACGTATCACACCTTTCGTGAAGTCGTCTGTTTCGATCCTTTTCTTATCTTGCCATCAGGTGTAGAAAACTGCAGACGACCCTTGGCCATAGACGTCTTCCCTTCCGCTATTACACGCTTCACCAGTGACTTTGAAACTCCCGTTGCTTCACTTGTTGAAGCCACAACATTATAATTAAGTTTATTAACGGTTTTCTGTTCTCGTAGGTGAGCAGCTATGTTATAGACTGTTTCTCTGGCTTGTCCCCTTAATGGCCGTCCAGATTTGCTAACAGACTTCGAAGAAGCAGCCATAACTAAACTCAAATGACACTATCACTAGAATAACATGCTACAACTCAAATGACACTATCAATAGAATAACATGCTATACAACACTATATACATAAACACATTTACCAATAAAGTACACGCTACGCGATAAGGGATTATAGGACTACAACTAACAACTAAAGAAAGAAAATGTGTATAAAACTGACAAAACAACAAGAGCATGCGAAAACTGATACAGAAGTGGCAACGAAACTCTTGTGTCACCGCGTCTTCACGATGTGCACAGTACAGTGGTCAGACAGCATGTGACCCCCTCCACCACTCCTCTATGACGTCACACATCCACTCGGAGAGAATGTACGGGGAAGTGGGCTTTGCGCAGGTTCTTTTGATCGTTGCACCTTTATAATGTTCATTTTGTGTGTTTATTATGTTGTATTATGTTTATCACGTGTGAAACATAAAATGTTTATTTGAATATGTAGATGTATAGGTATAAGACATATATCATGTATGGTAACTATCGATTTCCCCAATTTTGGGTGGTCACGGCTTCACCGAACCCTGATCGTGGATTTGGCTTGTTATTATTCTAAATTGGTAAACTTATAAATACAACTGGGGGTAGAATCAGGGGAATCTAATACAATATAACTTTGGAACATGGCTATATACCTATTGGAAGGGTGATAGACTGATTAAGGGTTCATGAATATTATTTTAGTAGGATTACTGGTATCCTGGATACCAGTCATGCCGAATTTTGTGTAACGCCAAAGCAAGGATGGGGGTGAAATAAAAGAAAAAATGTTCACCCCTTCCGCTTCAGTCCTTGTGGAAGGAAGCAACTGGGTGCTACAGTCCAGGGGGGGTATAGTGTGTGTGTGTGTGGAAGGAGGAGTTTAAGATGTAAAATGAAAAATGAAATAGAGAGAGTGATAATTAAATCACAATATAACAAATAATAATATAATGTTAAAATACACATATGGTTGACTGTACGGATAGTATTGTATAATTGTTGATTTTTAGATTCATTATGTATTGTATACAGGTTAATACTAAAGAAATTAAGAGATGAAATGAGTTGTTTAAATAAAAGAATAATAGGGAGTGGTTATTTAAATTCTGATTGGAATCAGGAAAATATTTTGAATTTGGAATAAGAAATAACGAGATGTTTATGTAAAATGTTTGAATTAAAATATTTCATGTTAGATTAAGGATTTCTGTTAACCTATAATGTGTGTTAGAAGTTAAGAAAAGCCGGTACTTCAAAAAAGGCTTACCAGTACGAATAAAAGGAAATCAAATCAGTTCAGGATCTGGAAAAGTGAAAGGCCTATTAGTTATGTTTTAAATTGATTGTTTCAGAATCTAGTGATACTGTGCTGGCGACCCTGTGCTGACCAGCGTGTCAGGGCCGGGCCGTCTAGTGCCTGCCTGGCTTTGCGGTGTTGGGATCTTAACAAGAAGTCCAGTAAAGTCATGCAGGTGCGAACACAATCACTAGATCAGGGGGGTAAGTTACCCATGGTTAATCAAATTTAAGGGGGTCATGGCGCCATATCCAGACTGATCCTTTTAGGTTATGTCAATGAGAGTTTTTATGCTTCGGCATAAAACCTCTCATTGAGGGGGTATTGTGACGGTACATACCGGGTCACAGGGATAAACGGGGTTCAGAGTTTTAATCAGATCAAAATAAGGAATAAAATCATTTTACTTTGTAATCCATGTAAAACAGTGGCAGAAGAAGCTATAAGGAATTTGGGTGCAACTTGTAAACAAGTGAATCAAAAGCTATTTTTAGCTGTGTCTAGCCGGAGTGGAGCCGATTTAACCCAAAAGTGGCCTCAACATCGCAATTATCGACTGACGTCACAACCATAATGACATGAAATCAACATTTTATACCTCTGGAACATAAGAAAAAACAGTTCTAAACCGTCCAGAGGCATACGATGTGACGTCGCCAACGTGGAAGGAGTATCATGTGACCCACAAATATATTGGCCACACGGAGACCAAAATCATTCTGTTTCGAATAACATTTAAAACCGGCCGGGCGTACTTAACCAACGTTCGCCAGTCATCATCTGTTCCGCTCAACATCTAAAACCGGCCGGTTACATATAATTTAAGTCCATAGTCAAATCAATTTTGGCAATGTAAAACAGTTAAAATGTAATTCAACTACAGTAAAAGCAGTATCAAGTGTCGACAGCAAGTGACAAATAAATTAAACAGTTCCGGAATTGTGTTAATGAAATTTACAGGAGCAGTTAGTGGACGAGCAGTGGCGCCTCACAATGGATAACTCGTCAAGATAAGTACAAAAGACCTAGGCAAACTACGAAACAAAACAAATAAAAGATATTTTAAAAGTAATAGGGGGGTTTTTAAAGAATGAAAGCGAGCGTGAATATGAAGTACTGGTGAGCCTTATTAAAAAATAAGTAAATGTAGTTCTATCTATTATTCATTATGTATGGTCATTAATGTAGTCTATGAATCACCAGATATGGGCAAACCCCATTAATGTTTTAATTGCAAATAAAATATTAAGTTCAATTTACAAAGACCACGTGTTCGTGTAATTTATTAAACACTACCTCAGTCCGTTTGCATCATTTAAATCCTCGCTTAACGGATGCTGGGGTTTGTGGATACAGGTAAGAGTTGGAATGTCAAAGGTAGATGGTATTTTGGTAGGGAAGTTTGAAAGTTTAAATAATCAATAGTTTGTAAAGTCACAACATTTGTTTTCGTTTTATCGGTTTTCCAGAACATTTTTCAGAAAACCGATTTACTCTTCAATATTATTCAGAAAAAATCTAATGATACTCAGTTCTGCCACCGTTCAGTTGTTGAATGTATTTCATATATTAAAAACTTAAGAAATGTGATGAGTTCATTCAGTGGACTGAGTCTGGTACTAGATCAGGATCTTTAGTTTTGAAATGTCATCATACAGGAAAAAAGACTGTCACTTCCTCTGATTATCATACACAAAATTTATTTTGAAGTGTTAGACAATATTATTACTCAACTGGAAGTACAATTTTATAGCTATGAGAAAGTAAAATTTTTGAAGCTGTGGGACACCCAACACTTTTTCCAGCATGATAAAAAAATTCCCGACTGATTCTTTTATTTCTTTAATACAAATATATGGTCAGCATTTTGACAAAGAACAATTAAGAACAGAACTTGAAACCATTTTCTCGCCACTACACAAAGATAAATTTCACAGCTTGAAATTAGACAGATTAATAAAAAAAAGATGAATGATGATGGTACAAATGAAATTCTTCCGGAGGCACATAACTTATTTACTCATATTGTGACAATTCCTGCCTCTAATTCTTCCGTAGAGAGAAGCTTTTCTTGCCTTAAGTGAATCAAAAGCTACTTAAGAAACCGTATGACACAAGATCGTCTCACTGCCATTAGTTTCAATTGAAAAGGGAATGGTTTGCACATGGCACGGTGATGTTATCGACAATTTTGCAAAGAAGGACCGTTGAGTGAAACTGCTGTACAAATAAATTATTACAGCTGATAAAACATATTTATACTCAGGAGTTTACTTATTTGCTAGAACAAAGGTAAGTTAATCTTCATTTCATGTTTTAGCATTATTTTTAGCACTATAAAAGGTACGCATATATTTCTATTGAGCCGTGTATGTTGTAAAAAAAGATAGCTCTTCTAAACTTAATAGTGAAATAGTGTGTCGGGGAGAGGGGTTCTATGACTAATCGTGGCTCAGATGACTGTTCCATAGCCTCCCCTTCCTCAGGGCTCACCGGCCGCCACTGGCTTGTGAAGGTATCTGTCTTGGTTTATTACCACGACAAACCAATACATAAAAAAATATTGGTTAATATTTCACTATCAGAAACAGTTCTTCCACTCATACAGAAATAGCTTCATCTTGTACACATTATTCCATGACTGATAAAGCACAATGAAGAATTTCCAAACCTGGTGTTTATTACCGTCCTTGTCCTCTTTTGCATGACACAAGTAATTTGTAGTATCACAATATGTTTCTAACAGGAGTATACACTATAATTTTAACTAGACTTCTAATCATCTTCAACACTTAAAAACATTCCAGATTTCCATCTTCAAACGTTTTTTATAATAATTAAGGATAAAAATTACTATGAAGCATGTATTTTTAAATAATATATTAATTATAGTTTACAGAGCGGGCAGTACATCGCTTGAGGCTAGAAGTTATCCTTATTTTCATAGTGGGTATAAAATAAATAAATGGGGAAAAGTTTTTGATGGTTCAGGCATTAACTCTTAAAACATTTCTGTCCGTGTTATGAGAAAATTTATTTCAACAGGACATTTATATGGGGAATAGAGAATTGATTAATGGAGTTTCACACGTTTTTGTGTGACTGTGTGTGTGTTATATAAATAATAATAATTGCAAGTTACTATATTATTATTCTTATAAGAAAATCTAATTATAATATTAATTATATTATATAATAATATAGCAAGTCTTCAAAAATGTACTTTGGAAGAATAGTATTTTATGATTATGGTTTCAATATCAGCTCTGGAATCTCGCATGATAATAAGCTTATTCCGAGAGACATGAGACTGCTGACAATTGTAGTACTAGTGATGTCATGCATGCAAAAATGTTTTGCAGTGAAAGGGAGTGCTTTTTCTACAGGATAATGCTCATCAGCATACTGCAGAATCAGTGATTCAAACAACTGAAAAATAGGCTGAGACATTCTACTTCAACTGACTTATAGTACAAATCTTGTCCCATCCTCATTGGACTTCTGTTTGTTTAACCTCCTCAAGGTATTTTTATAAGCAGTCTAATTTCACAGGAATGAAGAAGTGGAAACAAATGTAAAAACTGGTTCAGACTTCAAGACAAAGAACTCGCTGCTACAAACATAACAAAGTAGTAAGAGCAATGGAACAAATGTAGCAGGAATACATGACAAAAAATAGCTTATCTGTTAATTTAATTGGATAAATTGTATTAAAATAGCAAGTTTTTCTCTTTACTTTTGAGTGAACCTTGTATTTTTCAGTTTACATGGTGTGACAATTTAGGTACTGATATTATTTTGCATTTTACGAGTTGTCACAATTTTATTCCCGGATTGGGCTATAAAAAAATTATTTGCTTACATATACAGTAACAGCTATAATGTCACCTTCGAAGAAGTCCCTTGTGAAGCCACTACTGGAGACAATCGTGGAACTTGTTTCCCAGAATGAAATCAAATCTGTATCCTTTTAAGCCATTTTTTAAATTCTGAAAACAGGGTGCTAAATCAGGGTGGTTGGTCAAGTTTTGAAATGAGAGTCTGGGCCACGAACATTTAATGCATCATGTGCAGAAGCATTGTTGTGGTGGAGAGTCCACATGCCAGGCCAGAGTTCTGGTATTTTCCTTTGTACAGATCCCCGTAACATGTTGGTTGACCATTGTATCATGCTCTATGAACTTGTAGTGAACTCTCATTGTAAAAACATTTCTGCATCATATTGGGAACACCATGTTTTGTCACCAGCAACAACCCTATCAAACACGTCTGCATTCTTCACAAAATTGGGTTACATTTGAAGATGTTTTTCCTGATCTGTCAAGATTCGCAACATCATCTTTGCAGAAACCTCTCTCAGTTCCATACCCTCCTCCGTTAGAGTCCACTGCACTGTAACCCTGTTCACTTTCAATTCTTCTGCCGACGTTCACACCTTCAATCTGACCATGTTATGGTTCACACTCTGTCCATACTTGCATTTGTCCTTTGTGTTTTTTGACTGCCCGCTTCTTATGTCATTGAGACATCTTGCTGCTTATGTCATTCAAAAACATATGAATTTTTCACAGCATGTACACTAGAATAAGCCAGCTGTGACAGCGTTAAAATTTTACTCAAACTTCTGCCAATTTTCACTAAAAACGTTTGCTGCTATAGTTTCCTAGCCTTATTTTCTGCTAACGGCAAAACACATGCATAACATTTCATCTGTTTCTACATGAATACTGCGTCAAGTGGTCTATGACCCATGCAAGCACATGTTAGGAGGACATGTCAGAACACGCTTGAACAATGCCTGTGTGCACCACCATAGTGCTGTGTCGCCCCAGTCATTCCAGAAATTCAGGTTTGATAACTTAATAGAATTTAAAAATGAAACACTATAATATTCTGTAATATTGTTACAAACCGTCTTATGTCGTACCCATTGAAGCCTTACCTTGCTTTGCCAATCTATTACCTTACTTTAACTCGATGTTATTTGTTGCTAGTTTCCTGATTTAAGGCACCAAATTGTTTTATTTTCCCAAAACAATTAAAAGGATTCTTCTTATTTAATTCTTCTTTTCTCTTATTTCACTTTAATTCGACTCACCTTGGTCTGGTTGTCAATTCGAATTTTTGTTCCAAATAATAGGGGTTACCAACCTCTATTTTTTGTAAAAAATTTCCACCTTGGCTATATTAATGAATAAATTGTTAGTAATATTACCATAAGTTAAAGATACAATTAATAATAAGCAATACGGTATTGTTTTCTAGTGTTTTTTTTATTAATTTCCTTTTTAAAACAAAATGAAATATTTTTATAACATATATTTTTGCTCCAACTTTTGTTTTTTATTTGCTCAGCGGTTGGCAACTCTTCACAGTTTTCACGGTTTGCTGGTTAATATGTTGTTTTATTTTAATTATTTCTAAGTTTGCTGGGTTCTTGTGATTACAGACAAAATGAACAAGAGGTCTTTAGAAAGTACAAAACTTCACCTAAAACCAACTTAAATATTATACAGTTCTTAATAAATTACTTCTTAGGTTATATTACAAGTGTTGGTTCAAAGTTGTTGAATAGGTTAATATTTCGTTTTAGAAAAAGACTCCAATGTCCAATAAATTGATCACCATAAATTAAAAAGTTAATAAAGATATAAACTGATTGTTCCTAGTTTAGTCCTTAAGTGAGTGTTTATATAAAGTTTATTACTGAGTGAAAAAGTGTCACAGTGTAGATTAGTCCTTTTGCATTTAGTTGTTAAGTTAATTTTTATACTCATCACATTCCTTTACATCTGATTTGTCTCTCTCTGAGTTCATTTTTCTTTTATAATTTATTAAGTAGATTTTTCTTTCAATTTTAAATAATTCTGGCTATTAAATCTCTTCTTGTCATACTATTATTATTCCTATCTCATTAGTGTTTATTACAATTTCATTTCTTTTTGATTTATTACTTTTAAATTATTATATTGAGCTGCATATAATTTTTGATCTGCCTTCTCTGAATCTAAAAATGGACTAACGGTTTTTTCTGTTAATGTTTGGTTGTCAAGGTAGCCAGCCTCATACTCCTATTGGTGGAAAATATTGTTTACATTTAGATTTTGGTAAAGAAATTTTACAAAATTAACAAATAATTTTTAAATTAGCATAACTTTCTTATACTACTTTGAATTCCTAAGATAATAACATTATTGCTTGCATTTCTTTTATAATTTAATTAGAAACCAAACATGACTAGTTTCTGTTCAGTATTTACTGATTTACTATTTTAACAATTTTCTTTTTATATTACTTATTTTGTAACTGGTCCTTTTGATATACATTAGGTATCCTTAAATGTATATTATCAATTGTAATAGTATTACCTACATTTTGTTCTTACTTACTATTGCCATTATATTAAATTTTACAAATTACTGTTTTTTCACTCTAGGCTCATTAGGTCTAGATCACCTGACTTTCTTTATACAGTTATTATAACATATTTCATGAGTTTCATGGAACAGAACTATCTTAAACATAACTACAACAAATTAACATGTAACACTTAATGATTCTTAATCATTTTCAAAACATAATACTATTCCTTCTAACATGCTATGCACATGCTATTTTTTAATACATGGGATACCTTCCTACTCTCATCAACTAGCATTCATTTAACATTCTGTTTTACTCTTATATATATTCCTTTTACCACGAACAGATAACTATAACTATTACTTAACTAGTATTTTCTTAATTTAAAACATGACTATTAATTCTACTTATTCCACTTGGATAGGCCTATTATGGCTTAGTTTTTCCACATTATAAATCCATCACTTTTTTACACAAACATTACTTATTATTTATTTTACACATTGTTACTACTGCTGTAATATCAGTTAGTATAATTTCTTTGGTTCGGTTATGCACTTTAATCTTATTACTCACTATTTTTCTTTCTTTTCTTCACCTTGATTTCACCACACAACTCACCTTATCATTAATATTGGGTGTTTTTATATGGAGGATTTATTCACTTCCTATTCTAATAACAATATTATTTAATATTACTCATTTTACATTTATTTATTAGTAATTTTACATCATACTTCTTGCTATAGCTTTGTACTTTCATTATTACATTTGCTACTTTATTATTGTTTAAAAAGGGGTTGTTATATGGTTATTATGTTATTTATTATATCCTTCCCTTTGCCAATCAGTTGGGTTGGGTCATTGTCAGCCATAGTTTGTCACAGTCAGTAAATTATCTTTTGGTTAGTACTGTTATTAGTTTTATGTTTGGTGAAATAACACGTTACAATATGCTATTAATATACTTAAGGCACAGGTCTATGTACTAAATTCTAAGAAAGCATCTGATAGGTTTGGGGAAAGAAAAGTTCTTCTACAAATAGATAAAACAGAATTAGATTCTGAAATGGGATATTAACATAATCTGCACAAAAAAACCCCGTGTACATGAATTGGCATCCCAAACATTTTGTGCCAGTACAAAGAGACATGAAACACCCAAGGCTGCCACCCACACTTGATAGACAGATGTGATAGCCATATCACATTCCCTTAGACAACAACTAAGCTAAAAAGAACTACTTACCAGAAGATGGGGTGGGCCAAGTTCATTTAGGCGAGTCCATGAGCACACGTTAGATCAGGGTCGGGTGACAAATAAAAAAACATAAATAGTGGAACCTCGATTTAACACCCTGAGACAAAATTAATTTACGGCAAATACTAAAATCTTACTCTTACCTTCGGGTTCGGGTCCAGAGTCTTACAGACGAAAACAGCTGCAGAAAAGGTTATATGGGTTTGAGTTTCGAAATAATTACGCTAACACAAATTTTGCGTATTCTGACAAATTGGCTTTCTTTTATTAGCCTGAATTATACCCTTTCACCTTATCTTCACACTACAGGTTCAAATAAAAACAAGACTACATAGATATTTGATCACCCCGTATAAACTACTCTAAAAAATTACTTAATGATAGCGTTATTTTCATTAACCAGTACTTTGCGACATTCTCTCATTCATACTCTTTTACATTCTTTTTCTTTTAAACCCCGTTATTATAGTTCAGTATTTAGATTTATTATTTATGGAATTGTTCTATTAGTGTTATGAAGAGTACTTAACCCATCCCCGGCGTTCCTTACAGTTTCATCACCGCCTCGTGGAGTTAGCTGTTTCTGGTCACTTCAAAATGTTATTTCAACAGTTCATAAATTTTTTACACTGACGCGGTATACTACGTCTTATTTAATTTATCATGGTTTCCGATTACACTTTTGTAACAGTTTGTCGGCCGACTTTATTTTGCTCGAGCACTTAGGTGATGACCGCGCATTATACAGTTTATACTTTTATATACTGGTTTTATTTCTGTAGTATTATTTAGTACATTAATACTTGAAGGGATAGGCCGGCTAATAATTACGGCCTATCTTGCACCCCCGAGGCCACTGTTTAAATTTAAATCACCAACTTTACTGTCTGATGCTGCTTACTACTGTTCTACACTCTCTGATGACAAACTGCATACTGTGATTCACCAAAAAGCCTGCTGCTGGGGCGGTTACGCAATACGTCTGGGCAATTGTTTAGGCTAACTGTATGTGTGTTGTACTGGGGCTCCTCACAGGTGAAAGTTAACAATTTATTAATTACTGAATTAAAATTAAAACTGGATCACACACTTCTGTACCGTTACAACCCCTGTGAAATAATGTGACCCTTGATGTAGCGCTCATTTTTCACAGTCCCGGCAAATTAAATAGTTAAACTTGGGACCTTTATATAAAGCGACCCTCGATATAAAGTGCTTTTTGGCCAGTCCGCACAAGAGCGTTATATCAAGGTTTCACTGTATACATACACAGTATACAAAAAATAACATTCCCAAAGTATGTACTACGTGGGGAAAAGTTGGAACCAGAGAGGAAGTGGCAGGAGAGAAAAATGAACCATAGGTTCGTTATATTCCAACCATCTTTTATTTTGATTTGCAAAGATTTTCTCTTATTGCCTGATGACATCTGTAATAAGATTTCTTATAAGATATAATAAGATGTAATATAATCACTTCGTAAACTTTAGATAACATCTAACATTAATGAACATGAAACAGGTGACACAATAAAAGAAGGCACACACATAAAAACTCAAGTCTGTTTTATTATAAAAGTACTAAAAATTTTGTAATCTTCTGAACACAGTTTAATGATCTGTTAACTGAATGTTACCCAGCTGCCAAATAGTTGTAATAATGACTAACATCATAGTTGTCATTTTACAGGCAACCACAAAAATTTTATAGTAAAATGTAGTAGTAATTCATTACAATATCTTTGGTAAAAACACATCTTTTTGATTTATTATACTTACAACTGATCTCACTTAATGGATATATTTTTATATCACATAAGCAACCTGAGTGTTGCCACAGTTTATCATCACGTCATTCCTTCTCACAGAGGCTGTAAGGCAGATCACATCCAACGTAAGCATCATTATTTACGCAGTACTCCAACACGCTTTTCCAGTACACATCCAGTGCTAACAAATGGGGATCTCCAATAATGACTAGCATTGCTCTGGCACGAGTCAATGCGACGTTCAGTCTACGGGGACACGCTATGAAGCCCATGTTGTGTTTAATGTCGTTTGACAATTGCTCTCGATTGCTCCGCACCGACGACATTACGATGGCCATTCTCTCTTGACCTTGGAACTCTTCAACTGATCCTACTTTCGGTAATTCCATATCCAGTTTGCCAATCATACGCCGAATTCTGGCAGCCTGTTTTAACAAAATAAACACACACTTAACTAACAAAACAGAGTCAGCATCTATTATTACTGTAAAACTCGCTCCAAGTGGAACCTGAATAAAACAAAAACTTAACCAGTGCTAAAAAATATTATAGTCTCAGTGAATGTTACAGGTTTTCATGTTACTTATTTTATATACGAGGGGGTACCCAAAAATAACCGGATTTTTTTTTTTTAAAGCTATGTATTTAATTTTTTTTACAAAACAACCTTATCACCTTCAAAGTACTCTCCATTACACTTAATACATTTGTCCAACCTGCGATCCCATTCCTGGAAACATTTTTCAAACTCGTCTGTTGTGATGGCCGACAGCTCCTGCCTCGTTTTCTTCTTTACCGCTTCCACGTCGTCAAAACATTGTCCTTTCATGTCCCTCTTCATTCGCGGAAACAAGATGAAATCGCACGGAGCGAGGTCAAGTGAGTAAGGGGCGTGGGGCAAGGGAGTCATGTTGTTTTTGCTAAAAACTGGCGCACTGAAATGGCTGCGTAAGCAGGTGCATTGTCATGGTGGAAAAACCAGTCCCTCGTCTACCACAAATCGGCCTTTTTTTGTCGCACATTGTTACACAATCTTTTTAAAACTTCCAAATAGAAAGCCTGATTAACAGTCTGACCTGGTGGGACGAATTCAGAATGCACTACCCCTCTCACATCGAAAAAACAAATGAGAATGAGCATCGTCTTGATGTTTGATTTCACGTGACGAGCTTTTTTTGGGCGAGGCGACAATGAAGTTTTCCACTGGCTTGACTGTTGTTTAGTTTCGGGGTCATAACCATAGCACCATGACTCGTCACCAGTAATGAGCTTGGAGAAAAAATCTGGGTTGGTTTGGAGCTGGTCTTTCAATGCACGGCATGTTTCAACTCGATTCTCTTTTTGCTGTTCAGTCAGGACCCGAGGCACAAATTTTGCAGTGACCCTTCTCATCCCCAAATCTTCTGACAAAATTCGCTGAACCGAGCTCCAAGTTATTCCAGATAACTTACTAATCTCTTCAATGGTCCGTCGTCGGTCTTCAAGCACGATTGCATGAACTTTTTTAACATTTTCGTCAATTCTGCAAGTTGACGGACGTCCAGAATGAGGTTTGTCATCAATTGACATTTCACCTTCTTTGAAACGAGAAAACCATTGGTACACTTGAGTTTTTCCCATAGCACTATCCTTGTAAGCTGTTTTCAACATCACAACAGTTTCTGCGGCGTTTTTCCCAAGCAGGAAACAAAATTTCACAGCAGCAGTTCACTTAAATCCGCCATGACAAAAAACGACGAGCAAGCGAAACTGCTTTTACAAAACGAATTACTGTGACCGGACATAACCTTCTCAGGCGACAACAATGACGGCACTGAACTCGGAACGAGTTGCGCTACACTCACCTAGCGGGAGAAATGCGTACTACATAAGCTCCGCCAGTCGCAGCGCTATTCCGGTTATTTTTGGGTACCCCCTCGTAATCTAGAGTCTGCTCAACATGGAATACTAAAATTCAGAAAAGCACTTACAGTATTGGCCCGAATATAAGACAATGATTTTTCCTTAAAAAGCCCTTCCAAAAACCATACTCGTCTTATATGTGCAACCTAACATTTAAAAATTTTGTGTTCAGTGCCTAGCATATTTTGTAACATTCACCAGCTGCACAGGCTTCCCATATGCGCGCGTTTCATAATGAGCTCAACGTCAAACTCAAGGTGAAAATCCCAAGCATACTTTCACCATTGCGCTGAAGTAACATATTGTGTCAGAGACGTTAAAAGTTGTTCACTTTAAGGCCCCTTTTATGGATCAAATTCAAATCGTATAAGTTTTGACTACAATTTTTATCGTGTGTCAAAAATATCGGAACTGGGTGTGAACAAACTTTTTCAGTGTTGCCATCATCAGTACTGAAAATGAATCTGTGTGTGTTGTATGCCGCTTATCGGTTTGTTTTATAAGCTCCGGAAGCGGGATCCCATAGTACTCTCCTGTTCTGGATTATATCAGTTAGCCTTTCTGTATTAATGTCTTCCATATTTACACAACAAATTTATAAAATCACACCACAACATGATTACTTGGCATAACTGGCCTCGCTGATGCTAGGCAGGAAGGTTGGGAGCACTGATGTCTGAGTCAGACGATAAAAAAAAATGCGCGAGTGCATAAACGAAACCATTATGGCCCATGTAACTAAACAACTCGTTGGATATTTATTGGATGCGTTTCCTAGGACACCGCGATATGGTTCTGAGTACAAAACAATATATTTATCTTGTGACAGTGCATAAAACGGGCCATTTGTTTCTGTTGTTCTACATGCTGTACAAGTTTTTATTGTAGGTTATCATACGATATAAATCGGATGCAAAAAGGGGCCTAAGGTTAAGTCAACAAAGTGAATATTCATGGCCAATCCACAAATGAAGGATAGTGTTGAACAGAGGACGTTGTTGGCGTGTTGAACAGAAACAAAACCAAGGATATCCAATATCCCGGGAAGTTATTAGAATGAAGGTACTGGAGTGGCTCATGAGTTGAAAATTCCAATAACTGAATATAATCTGGTGTAAACACATGATGCGAAGTTCAGGTCTGTGTTTACAATGTCACACTACAGAATTATCTGCTTGGCCAAATGGGAAATGCTGACCAAACGCCAGTGTTTTTCGATCTACCGTCAAATGTTCCTGTGGACAGAAAGGGTGCAAACTCTGTTATAATTAAATCTACAGGCAATGAAAAGTCACGCATTACTGTGATCCTAAGAGTAACTGCCGACAGAAGAAAACTTCCGCCTTACGTTATTTTGAAGAGAAAAATGCTTCCGAAGGAACAATTACCAGCCAGGATTGTTTTTAGAGCACAGGAAATGGGGTGGATGACTGAAGAACTCGTGGCAGATTGGCTTAAGGTTGTTTGGGGACGTCGACCAAGCGCTTTACTAAGGCAGAGAGGTAGTTTTTTCATGGTCACACATGTGAGAAAATAAAGAAGCTGATTGCAGAAATGAGCACTGATCTTTTTATAATCCCTGGTGGAATGACTTCTCAGTTTCAAGTTTTAGATGTGGTTGTTAATAAACCATTTAAGACCTACTTACAGAAGAACTATAGTGACTGGTTAATTAATGGAAATCATCCATTGACTCCAACAGGCAAGTTGAAGAAACCAAGCATACAGTTACTGGCCCAGTGGATTATCACAGCCTGGAGAAAAATTAAAAGTGAATTCATTGTAAAAGGGTTTAAAAAATGTTGTGTTTCTAATAACATGGATGGGAGTGAGGATGACATTTTGCGGAAAGACTCCAGTTATGAATCAGATTCCAGTACCAATTCTGAAGATGAACTTGGAGAAGAAGAAGAAAATAAGGATGATTACTGGAACTAAAACAATAAGGTTTTTTAACACTTATAATTTCACCTTTAATGTAAAATAGCCATATTTACTTAGTGTGACTTCGAGGTATGATATTTAGACCATTTAATTGTCTTTCTCATACAACACCTCAAAAAATTCAGTGTCGCCTTATATGCAGCCTCTTAACTTTTCCTGTAAAACACCTTCAAAAATCTATGGTCGTCTTATATGTGAGGCTGTCTTATATTCGGGCCAAACCGGTATATATTATGGAAATTTAGTTTCTACAAAAATTTCACAATCAAAATTTCCTACCAATATTAACTTACACAAAGAAAAATTAACTAATCTTTTATTATGTTTACAAACACTGTTAAGGTAATATTGCAGACAAGTCACTACCAGTCGACAAATATCACAGACAGTTCATGACATCAATATTTACCTTTCAACATCTGTCAACTACGTTAGTAGCAAGAGGTTTTAGAATGAAAACATAAAGAAGGATTAGAAAAACGAATGCTAAGTGATGAACTATATGTTACAGTAGATACCACATCCGTTAACTATAATGTTAACAGTTTGAAAAATTAACGAGAGAGACATGCTCTCTGTTCATGGAATCACATCATGTTTTAAGTGCGGAATGACTTGGCTTTGTACATACAGTTACTATTTTACCCGTACATTTTATTAGGGTTATTATTTTGCTTCACACATGTGTTACTTTTAATGTTTTGATTTTTATTACCATATAAACTTGTGAGCTTTAATTACATGAAAAGTGACACTGAGTTTGAAACGCATTTTTTACAAAACAAAGTTGCAAGAACACTTGTTAAATGTAAATGCATGTTAAATAAATTTAAAGCTTACACCACCATAAAGGCTATGAAGAAACAAACAATGAAATAATCTTAGAGACTGACAATAATTCCATTATCACCATGTATACATTACACACACAAAAACAGCACTGTAATTGATAATTGCCACAAAAAGGTATAATGGAATTATTTAAGTAAAAAATAAAATTATTAAACAAATACGAAAAATGGTGAGGAATCTAAAAACAATTCTGCAAACAAAACTGTGATGCCATCTATAAGAACAAGACTGTAAAAAAAGTTAAATTGGAAGGTGATGAAGCAAGGAAAAAGCCAAACAAATTTGCATTTAGAAAACAGTATTTTCCACTGATTCAATGTAGATTAATTTTTCAACATTCTGATCACTGGGGCATTATACTGTTTTTGAATAAAATTATTTTATGCAGATTAGCTACAATATTTTGATTACGCCAACATGAATTAAAATACTGTATTCAAGATCGTATTGGTAACAATCCAAAAGAAATTCAAATGATTTTCATAATAAAACCTACGCATTGTTTGCATCATATCTATTGAACTTTCATAAATTGAATGATCTGCAATAAATCTTCAAAAAAAAAAGTTTAATCTTTCAACAACAAAAGCCATATCAGTTAATTATAATGTAAGTTTTCAAAATTACAAGAAAGACAAGCCCTCTGTTCATGAAATCACAACGCGTTTTAAGTGTAAAATGACTTGACTTTGTACATACGGTTGCAATATTTCACCCGTACATTTTATTAGGATTATTTTATTTTGTTTCACAGCCATATGTTACTTTTAATCGTAATTGCCATATAACCTAATGACTTTTACGTAATTACCTGAAAAGTGACCGTGAGTTTGAAACTCGTTCTTTAGAAAACAAAGCTGCAAGAACGCTTGTAACATATTTTACCTGCTGATTGTAAGGTGTCACAATGCCGCAGTCCTTTGCAGTAAGTCCACTATCGTATAAACGTCGCAAGTAGTACATACACTCCATTATCTCATGAGGATTGAACCACGATGGGCTGTCTTCGCTTTGAAAGTCTTCACCACGAACGCCGTGAAACAAAATTGGGGACGGAGGTCTGCCATCACATCTTGTAGGTGGCAGATCTAATGCAGCATAGATTTTTGTCAAAACAGAGAACTCTTTGCCGTCTTTCCCACTGACCTGTTTAATAATGAACATATGCTTTTGGAATTACAAATAATAAGTTACCAAATCCAATTGGTTACATTGGTTAGTATTAATATTACACAGTATAGTTTATGTTGCAATCACTAGTAAACCCCTCGGCCCATCTTCAGAACATAATCACTTCAATTATAGTGAAGACAACATAAGCTCTAGTCGTGAGACAACATAGTTTATTAGTGGTTGCAACATAAAGTAGAATACACTGAATTTATTCTATAAAATAATATTACAGTTAATTTAAGACTAATTTAAAATTAAAATTAATTTAGATTTAATTTATAACCAATACCTAACCTAACCTAACCTTAGTTGACTAATTTAAGATAAATAAATATTACAAATATTGTTTATTACTATTATTATTATTGCAAAATGTTTACTATTTTCACATGTCTCACTAACAAATTTTAAACACTCTCGAGTTTTGGGTGAAAAGCCCCAGACCCAAATAAGAAAACAATCACTGTTTGGTTAAATTTGTATTCGTTTGTGAACATCATCTCCATTTAGCTAGATATATTTTATCCAGTGATGTTCCAGAGCGATCGTGACAGACTGAAAAGCCAATTTATAGAAAAAATCAAAATAGCCATTTATAGTATTGCTGACTTGATTTTCACTGCACATTTTTCTCCAGAAAGCCTTTTTTTTTTAACATTGAAAATGTTTATAAGGACGTGTCGCACATTTGCGGCCGATCGCTGGTGCATGATCGAAAATGGGAACCAGTGAGTTTCCATAGAAACTACTTCTTTGTTGTCAATAACGTAGTATACATATAAAACTTCGCTTATGAATGTGACTATATTTAACTTATAATCTGTACATTGGTAAATGAAGAATGAATTCATTGATTGGTGAATGAAGAATGAATTCATTGATTGGTCAATGAACATAAATATATATATTTTTTAGATTTACTGAAGCATTTTCAATGCCCTTCTCTGTGCATTGCATTTGTGCAATGCCTGTAAATTTTTTGTCTCAGGAAAGACTTAAAGTCGTTTTAGGGCCAAACCTGACAAGTATGGTATGTGAGGAAGAAAATCGATACTTTGTTTGAATTTAGCTGCTTTTGTTAAAACTTCCTTTTTGTTAAATGTAACATTTTTACTTGAGTTTGTAACGGTACAGAATTGGGAGGAAGAGAATGTTAATAAAATTGCCAATTCATACAAGGTACAACCTTTTGGGAACCCCTGCTTTCACAAAGCTGCACAATGTTATTGAAAATTGTTTATGTTTAGACAGCCCGGCTAGACGTATTACGTAACCGCTGGCAACTCAGTCTCTCTGTGAATTACAGAGGAACACGTAATCGCCCCAAGCCAGTTTTCATCAGGAGGTCACAATAGTCAGTAGTCATCACTAGACCGCTAAAGTTGACACAGCAGAGCCGCGCGGGACAGAATAGAAGCGCGCGGTTCTCATAACTATTAATCTGTGCGAGCTATATACCGCAGTCAACTCGTATCCTTCGACCGCGCGGTCATACAAAGAAAACAAGTGCTTGAGCTTAATTAATGTCGGCCGACAAAATGTTATAAAAATGTAACCTAAAATAGTAGTAAGCTATTAAATACTGTTTGTACAGCTACAGTGAAAAACTTATAAATGTTTGAAATAACAGTTCGGAGTGATAAGTGAAACAGCGAATAACACGTGGTGGTGGTGAAACTGTCTGGAACGCCGTGGATTGGTCAAGTACCGTTCATAAACTACCAAATAAATTTTATAAACATATGAAATAAATACGGGTAAAGAGCTCTAATAATGGGGGATAAATATAAAAGGGTGATAGTGTGCATGAGACAAAGTACTGGGTCATTACTCATATTAAGTAACTTGTTATAGCCATATAAGAATAGTAATCGTAAGAATCGTTTCATTATCATTTGGTATACTGATAACTTTATATGTTGTTTTCATTCAACAAAACAAAAAACAAAAACTTTTAATCAATGTATTGTTGACAAGAGGAGAATTTGAGACGTTATTATATAGGTGTAGAACATATCGCAATTTCATTCAATAAAAGAAAAATAAGTTGTTTTAGTCAGCATAATATGTGTTAGCTTTATGATTTCGCAACTCAACCTAAATAACCCCTCTGCAACTGTTTTCGTCTATACGACTCTGGAGTTTAACCCGAAGGTACGTAAACTTTTATAAACTAGTAAAATTTACTATTTGTATAAAAATAGTAAAGTTTCAGAGGCATCTGAAATAGGGATTCGAATTTATTAATTGAAGTAAATTCAAGAGTCTCAATGGTGCCCGAACAGGGACTCGAGTATAATTTATTAATTATACAAACCAGACCTAATTGAGTTCCAGAGAAGGATTATTTGGGAGTGAGAGCGGATGTGTAGGTTAGGAAGTATAGTGCATATATAAAAACAATAATAATAAAACATGGAAAGTACTGAGAGTACAATAATTGAAACTGACGTAACTGTCAGTGATGAATATGAAAATAAGTTAATGAGTGTAAATAAAGAAAATATGTCACCATGTTAGCTGACACGAGTGACTTGGGAATTCAAACAGCTTTAATGCTAACTAATGAAAGTAAGGTAATTGAATCAAAAATAATGAATGAATTTGAAATTCATTCAACGCCAATTTCAATTAGTCAAAATAGTCAAGATAAGAAAGCTGATGATGATGATATGTTAAAACGTTTGTATAGTATGATGTGTAGCAGTTTAGAAAAACAAGATAGCAATTTTTGTGAACTAAGAAGGGATATTGACATAAAATTTGATGTACAGAACAATAAATTCGAACATAAATTTGATGAATTAAGCAGTAATGTAAATGAACAGAAAACAAAATGCGAAAACAATTTTAACGAATTAAATAAACGCTTTGATATAAACGATGTTAGATTTGATGAACTAAGAAACGATATCAAGGGATTAAATAATAAAATGAAAAAACAAGATGAAAAGTGGGAAAGAGATAGATGTAAATTAAAAAAAAAAATAAAGAAAGTGACCTAAACCAGGTGAATAGTTCTGATAGTGGAGGTAATAATAATGATGATACTTTTACAAACAACTGTGTTAATTTAAGTACAGATGAGATACAAAAATGACAAGGTAGGTGATGTTAATACAAGTGATAATCAGAAAGCTGATAGTTTAAATATAAAACAGGTGGCAGTAAACAAGGTGAGTAATAATGTTAGTTATGATGACGTTAGCAAGAGTGAAATATTACTGAATAAAAATAATGGTGATATATTGAGTAATAGTGGTGGTGATAATGAGAGTAGAAAGTTAGTTGAGGTTAGAGGATTGTTAGTTAGTGTTTATGATTTAGAAAGGGAGTATAGAGATAGTTTAAATGAAGAGTGTGAACAGAGGGCAAAATTTTCCTGTGATGTGGGTGAAGCAGAGACTTCACAATTGTTTTTGGAGGACGAGAGTTCTCCTCGATAGTTGTTGTAGAAGATAAAAGATCTTCAAAAGGTCCCTTGGTTTTTAGTGTAAAAGATCTTCAAAAGGTCCCTTGGTTTTTAGTGTATCTGGTAAGGCCAGATGGAGTTTAAATAATGTGGTATTGCCCTCTGTGTTGAGTGAGAATGTGAAATTGGGCTGGGAAAGTGATCATGAAGAGAGGGGGAGAGAGAGAGAGTGATAGATATTTAAGTGGAACAGAGGTTATAAAGGGTTAATTGAGAAGTTAAACAAGGAGAGAATTATTATAAATAATAGACTTAATTGTGTAGTAACAAACGATGATTATATTAAGGTTAATGATAATATACATTTACCTGTGGTGAGGAGTAGCGTACTAGTAGCAAATGATGGCTATAATGATGAAAATGTAAACCATTTAATTGTGACAAATGATAATGACGGAGACAACCATACCCGATGTAGACATGGCTTATGATAAAATAATAATGAGGGATAACCCTGGGAATTATTATAATGGTATAATGGAAAAAACAAATTTATGTGGTTATTATATTAACAATAGTAATGTAATGAATTTAAATAAAAATGAATTGTGTATATTCGACATAAGACTAATTTTCGATGATGGGGGCTAGATAAACAGTGAATGAACATTTAATTAATTGAGTTAATGGTATAATTACTTGGCTTACTTATGTAATGAGGTGTGGTAAACAATAAAATGATTATCTTATTAATTTACCTTATTTCCGTTTTGTGACTTATTTTTCCTGTTGTAGGTTACTTTTGATGCGTTTCGGAGCTCTTCAATGCTACATCTTCAGAAAATCCGTTGCTTAGACTTCGTCACATTAATATTAAAATCTGGTATTGAAAACATATTGTAACATCACAAGATGTTACCTAACCTAAGTGTATATTATCAGATTTTATAAGGACAAAACAACCATGTAAATAGGAATATAATAGTAGAAATAACCAAGAAAGAAGAAACCAAGAAAGAAGAATGAAGCAGAAGTGCCACATGAACAGTAACCCAAGGGCTGTTTGACACTACAACTAGACTAAGACTAAAACGAACTGATGGACAGAGTAAATTTACATTCAGCTGTCAATCCAGTAAGTAGTTGATGTAAACCGAATGTCATATGTAAATAAAAAATGAACTAATGAGCAGTTAAATACTGTGAAAGCAGAATTAGCATTTTGCTGATAATAGATGTGACAATGACCAGTAAATTATGAATGCCAAAACTAATGTTAACAATGGCTACATAGTGAGAACAAAGAAGTATTTCAGCATCAAATATACTTGTTAGAAAAGAGAACTATTTATAAGAGAGAATCTTATACAAATAAGATATCTCCACAATTTACCGAATTGAGAACCAATAAGCATTATTAAGGCCAAATTCCAATGTAGGCGATATGTCTTAGCAAGCTTAGACCAAACATTAGTCAGTAAATTGGCTATTGAGAATTAACACAAGTGTAAATTAAAATACACAGAACCATGGTTATGCCTTGACATAACAAAAAACATTATTAAAACAATAGGTTTAATCATAATTTTAATTGTTAAATAGTAGTTTAAAACGAATTAGCATAAAACGAAATGTCATAGTCAGTAGGATCATTCATTACAATGTATAGAGTTTAGGTGTACAAGTAATGTTCAGTAAAAATGTCAGTACAGCATTAATGGTGTTCGCACATAAACATTTGATTAATAAAATGATATGTGAACACAAACAATATTAACCAAAAGTGTAAAACCGGCGACTCAGAAATAGCAGACGACAGTGAAAGTGATGTACCCGAACATTGGTTTTATAACAATGTCGGTCAAAGTGAAAGTAATTCGAGATCGAGTGATATCAAATTAAAGGAAAAAAAACAATCTTTAATTTGATAGTAATATCAACCCAATCGCAACTGTATTTAGTGCGGGAGAGATGTTAGCATTATTCTAAAAATGTACATCGGGAAACTGTTTATGAATAATAACAAAAATGACAACTAGCTGTCACCGCGACATTTGACGGTTAGAAAAAGCCGTTATCAACTGCCAAAAAGTGACATGTCATACCGACACACCTACCAAAGCCAATCAGAAAATTAGTTAGTAATTAACATTTTTACCTAAGGCCGTTCAAAGAAGGGGGTATATAAAGACGAAACAGCGAATTTTGAGGCAGACTCTTACTGACTAGCGTGTAGCACAGACGTGTGCCCGCCATCTCTACATTTTTAATAACTCTTAGCGTCATTTACATATTACATTGAAACCAATGGTTCAACAACAAGAAACGATTACTTCAAGTTCATCTGCAGCAAACAACAGTGATTAAGTGCAGTATCATTTTAATTTTGTGCGGAAATAATGAGCAGACATAATTAATTGTTATTATTCACGATCCATTTTAATCAGAAGAGGATCGCATTATTCTGTTCTTGTGCGAGTTTAGTGCCGAAACCCAGTAATCATTATAATCCGATTACTGAAGTGATTAATAAGTTTTAATTAAATAATTAAAACTCAGAAGGTAACAGTGCAATCATTACTAATGTTTATCTGAGCGCCATAACCTATACTTTTTCAACACTAGCCTGTACTGACGCAAAACACGAAAACATTTTAAGATTACACCACGTCTCAATTTATTATACAAATTTGTTATTATTAATTAAGCTATATGTTAGTTGTAAGGGTTCTCACTTGATAAATATTGTCACTAAAAAAGCAAGCGTTGATGAAACGCGCGATCTTTCAACAGATCATTTTTTTAATTTTGTTTACTTTGCGAAAGTAACCTAAAAACTTTGTTGACCAATTTTATATCAAAAGGATTATTGGATATTATGTAGGCATAATTGTTTTTCTTCGTGTCTCAAAGAATTCACAACTGAGATAATCATAATCTTAATGTTAAAAATAAATAGCATCTGGACTTAACCAGATTTATAATTCATGTTCTGAGCAAGCCGTATAAGGCATATAATAACCAACTTTTAATTGTACAACTTTGTACTACTGAGATTTTCATGATTTTAATGTTAAAAATAAATAACATCTGGACTTAGCCAGATTTATAATTCATATTCTGAGCAAGCCGTATAAGGCATATAATAACTTTTGACTTTTAATTGTACAACTTTGTATGTTTGCTTTATATTTGTTTTTTGAATTCTCTATGAGGGTATAAATAAAACCCGTTACTAACAGCATCACCTGATTTTGATTTATTTCTATAGGATAATTAAATATTTTATTAAAAAACGTAAACAACCTTCTGTTGTGTTTAATATTTTGGAATAACATTGCCAAAAGGTGATACACAATCATTTTAAATTTTCTAATCATTCAGTAATTTTTATGTGTGGGTTTTACACGGGATTTTCCCTGAATAAATCCGTGTGGCGCCCACTAATTAAATAACAAGGTAATCTAACCTTACAACCAAAGTGAGTCGGTGTTTGTAAACTGAGTTGACAGTTTAGTGAACTTCTAGTAAACACGGTCAGGTACGTAAAAGTATATTTTTGTTTATGATATTGTCCAGACATTACAAAACGTGACATACTCAGACTACCTGCAATCTGGAGAAGAAGTTTTACTACCAGTTTCAACCAGACGAGAACTATTGTCAAGCGACCAACGGATATACTTCACATTTCAACTTAAGCTAATTTAGCATTTAATTATAATCAACTTCACCATTTTATTTATTTAATATAAGGGAATTCTTTTTAAACAAGTATAATTAAACCATTGTAAACACACTGTGAGTAACTTTGAATGTTTCATTTGAAAGTACTTTACTACATTAGTAACCTTCAATTAGAAACAACTATTCCAAACATTGAGTTATCTCAAAAGAATATTTCACACATAACTGAACTTTGTTTTAACGAGACTTTTAATATTTTAACCACGAATATAAGTTTAAATAACAACACTTTTATTTTATTTCAAGTTAATTGTAAACGCACACGTTTTCATTTTATTACAAATAGGTTAGACCAACTAGTGTGGCGTTTAAACGAAATTTAAACGGAATTTAAACATTATTTTAATATAATTACTATAAACAAATAAACATAATAATTTTAAAGTAACCCCAAATAACGTTACGTTATAAATTGACGCATACAACGTGGGGCTTTACGAAAGGAGGACATACCCACGATTTCATTTAGTTATAAATTGGCGCACCAACTAGTGTGGCTTAAAAAATATTAAATAAATATATTTTTTATATTTTATATCAGCCCGGTAGACACAAAAAAATTAACATGCCGCACACCCACCAATACGATACAAGATATAAGGACAGTAGGGTAGGAGAAATGCAACGGGATGTAGATACATACGAAGAGCAACCCACAGACGAGATGGAAGTTATTACAATCAATAATATCGAAACTAGTACCGACGAAATACCTCATGCAGAACCAGAGATGGAAATAATAGTCAGCGACCAACCAAACAAAAGAACAGAAGGGACGAGGATGGAGAGTATGATGATGAGAATGATGGAACAGATGACGAAAAATAATGACTCGATGAATAAAAATATGGAAACATTAAAAGAAGATGGTAGGAAATCCCGGGAAGAAAATCAAAGGAATATCGAGGTATTAAATAGAAATATAGAGTCAATAAGGGAGGACCATCGGGACTTAAATAGAAATCTGGAATCGCTTAGTAAAAATGTGGAATCGCTGAAAGAGGACCTAAATAAAAGGATTGACAATACTCATAAGTCCATGGACGCGCTGAACAGTAAAATCGACGATAACAGCCAGGCCATTAGAGAAGAATTGAACACCACCTTGATTGAAATTAGCAGGAGGATGGAAGAAGGCAATGATAAGATAAACACAAGAACAGACGTGGAGATTGCCATTGTGAGGGAGGAAATCGTCGAAGTAAATAAAAAGTGCGAACAACACGACCAGGACTTGCAGCGAACCAGAGAAGAGGTCGACGGGAGACTCAATACCATGGAGGAGGTGACCGAAGCAAGAATAGAGTCTTTAAAAATGACGAATCAAGATGAAATTAAACGAGTAAGGTTAGACGTAGGTGAGCGCTGCGAAGAAGTGAGTACCTCAGTGGACGCAGTAAGGAATTTAACTGTCGCAAATCGAGAGAGGATTGAAGAACTCAGACAGCAGGAAATAGTGCAAATGCGGGAGGAGATTGAGATTATCCGCAACCGTCCGATACCAGGTCAGTACTTACTACCGAATGATAACCGCGACGCGATCAATTTTAGAAATTATCGACGTAATCCTATCGAATTTTTAGCGCGTGTGGAAGAACACTTGGCGCGGATTAGAGAAACTAGGTGGAATAACATAAAAAGTTTGATCGACGAATACTTCAAAGAAATATACGACAATTGGTGGACCGCAACGTGCCACGAGGTTCATAGTTACGATGAATTCAAAACTCAATTCCGCGCAAAATATTGGTCCGAGGCGACGCAAAACATCGTACGAGACCATATCTGTCACGGAAAATACGAGGCGAACCGAGGAGGGACCATGACTTCATACTTCTTAGGTCAGGTATGTCTCGCACGAAACCTAGAAACAAAGATACCGGAGGAATGTCTTGTCACCAAATTGTCTTATCACTTTGAGGAGGGTGTCACAAAAGCACGTCAGTGGGGACAGATTAAGACAATAGCAGCTATGTCCGCGCTGCTCGAAGATCAGGAGCACGAGGGATATTACCGTAGGAGTCGTCGACGAAATGACCATTTTAATACCATGGGCGGCAATACGAACAATAATAATAATAATAACTACCCTCGAAATTCTCGAAGTAATTTTAATAATAATGGCCAGACAAACCAAAATTATAATAACATTAATCACAATAACAATAATAATAGGCCGAATAACCCGAGTAATAATAATAACAGTAATAATAATGGCAACCAGAATAACAATAATAATAACAATAACCGGCGACCCAATTTTAATAACAACACCAATCGACCACCAAACCAAGGCGGGAATAACCAACCGTCGCAATATCGACGAGCAAATTATGTACAAGCCAATTACGACTCCGATAGAAGGCGAAGATTCCAACGTAGGGACAGCTACAGTGGAGACAGAGGAAGCATGAGAGGAGGACGATGGAGTAGTAGTAGCATTGAGGGCAATGACCGCAACAGCGACTACCGGCCACAAGTGAATTTTGTGCAAGCCCATGACCAGTCCGACCCAGGGAGACCTGATACCCGACCACAGCCAAGCACCACAAATAATGACGACGACGGAGATTGGGTGCCAGTCTGTGAGAGGCCTGGCTTTACAATATTGCACAACCGAGCAGGCAGCTCTAGAGAATCTAGACCCGGAGATGGCAGTCGACCCAGCACGTCCCAAGACGCAAGAATACAATACCCATAAATAGAGTGGAAGAGCACAAATAACCCCATGAATATCGACTAGTAAAAAATGATTAATATTAAGGACGGATAATATGTATTAGTAAGCAACATTTTTCACCCGAACGTTTAGGGTATAAAAGATAAAATATATATATTTAAAAAACCATTACTATAAACAAACTCATTTGTTGTTAAGCTACAAAATGTTGAAGGTAACTAATTAACTATAACTAGTCAATTTGCCTTATCAAGTTACAAAAGTGTGTAGATTTAAGATGTAAGCCAAACCATTTGTTACTGATGAAAACTTACCAGATCTATCACACCAAGGGATAGAAATTTATGTAATGTCAATCAAATGATTTAATAAAAAAAAAAGACATCTATTATATCACCAAGAGCCAGTAGTGGCATATAACTATAATTACTATACTATACCTAGAGAAAAAATATGTATCCAGATGAATATTCTATGTAACTTAATGTTTATAAAATGATTATTGTATACCTCTCATAAAACTCAAATGTTAAATTAAATCGTCCAGAATAAAGGTTCACCCAACTAACCTTTGAAGGAGTAGAGAGGCAGTATAACAAAGTGTGTAAAATAAAAGAAGGACATTATTATGGAATGTAAGGAAAGAAAAAAATATATATTTGTGAAACAAACCATGTAAACCCCAAGAATGTCTATGAAATTAGATATTAGTATGTTATTATATTGTCAAATGAAATTGTAATTATAGCATAGTATATAGTATATAAAATCATCCAGAATAAGTGAAAACCACCATCACTTGAAGGAGTAGAGAAGAAAAATAACAAAGAGTGTTAATTGTAAAGATAACTATTGTCATAATGGAATGAAAGGAAAGAAAAATGTTTGTCAATTATCAAATATTGTACATCACCAGAATATGTCAGAGAACATCAAACAAAAAACCATTTAGTATACAAACAATGTAAGCCCTGATAATTCAGGATGAATATAACTTGTTAAGAAAGATTTAATGAACTATTGTGAAAACAAAAATATTGTAGACTTTAGATAAAACAAACCAAATGCATAAGTACTATAAGCATCAAAACAAGTGTGTAATCTTAAGAATATTTAAACGAACCAAAGCAAATTGTTAACTAGTACATAAGTAACTATATAGCTGATAAAAGCATAGCTAAAAACATCAAGTCTAAAAGAAATAATTACCTGTAAGAAAGAAAGTATGTTAGCAAGTATAAAGATGGAAATGTGATCTAAATGAAAACCTCTGATACCTTGAATATTATAGTGAATATATTATATTATTGAATATGAATGATATGTGATATTTTTTTTTGAGTTGTGATAGTGCAACTATTGCCAGGTGCAATGTTTATTTTTTTCTCAGACAGAGAAGAGTAATGCCTCTGAATCTGAGAATGTGTAGTGAGGAACGGCAGAGGATGTTAGCCATAGTGAGCCACCCTGATTCCGAAACCTCTACAACAGTTAGGGAATTATATTGTTTTATTGTATCAAGGAATATTATAAAAGAATCTGTGAGGTATGAATTATAATAACCATTAAGATAATCACGAATGCAAAGATATGTGATGAGAAAGTAGAATGTGAATAAGACAGGAAATAGTTAACTTAAGAAACGAGATCAATTGTAGGTAAATGACTTAGAAAGTAAGCGACTTGAAAATACTAGTAAATTAAGAATTGTACCACTGGATAAAAATCAAGCTAGAGTAATACACCAATAGTATGTTTAAAAAAAAAAAAAAATCAAAGAGTACGAGAAAAATTTTTTATTGAAGTATACTAAGAAACTGACATGAATTGATAATTTTATAAAAAAAAAAATTAATTTTTCTCAAATGATCAATTTTAAAGAGGGTGTATATGTAACATCACAAGATGTTACCTAACCTAAGTGTATATTATCAGATTTTATAAGGACAAAACAACCATGTAAATAGGAATATAATAGTAGAAATAACCAAGAAAGAAGAAACCAAGAAAGAAGAATGAAGCAGAAGTGCCACATGAAACAGTAACCCAAGGGCTGTTTGACACTACAACTAGACTAAGACTAAAACGAACTGATGGACAGAGTAAATTTACATTCAGGTGTCAATCCAGTAAGTAGCTGATGTAAACCGAATGTCATATGTAAACAAAAAATGAACTAATGAGCAGTTAAATACTGTGAAAGCAGAATTAGCATTTTGCTGATAATAGACGTGACAATGACCAGTAAATTATGAATGCCAAAACTAATGTTAACAATGGCTACATAGTGAGAACAAAGATGTATTTCAGCATCAAATATACTTGTTAGAAAAGAGAACTATTTATAAGAGAGAATCTTATACAAATAAGATATCTCCACAATTTACCGAATTGAGAACCAATAAGCATTATTAAGGCCAAATTCCAATGTAGGCGATATGTCTTAGCAAGCTTAGACCAAACATTAGTCAGTAAATTGGCTATTGAGAATTAACACAAGTGTAAATTAAAATATACAGAACCATGGTTATGCCTTGACATAACAAAAAACATTATTAAAACAATAGGTTTAATCATAATTTTAATTGTTAAATAGTAGTTTAAAACGAATTAGCATAAAACAAAATGTCATAAGTCAGTAGGATCATTCATTACAATGTATAGAGTTTAGGTGTACAAGTAATGTTCAGTAAAAATGTCAGTACAGCATTAATGGTGTTCGCACATAAACATTTGATTAATAAAATGATATGTGAACACAAACAATATTAACCAAAAGTGTAAAACCGGCGACTCAGAAATAGCAGACGACAGTGAAAGTGATGTACCCGAACATTGGTTTTATAACAATGTCGGTCAAAGTGAAAGTAATTCGAGATCGAGTGATATCAAATTAAAGGAAAAAAAACAATCTTTAATTTTGTGTGGAAATAATGAGCAGAAATAATTAATTGTTATTATTCACGATCCATTTTAATCAGAAGAGGATCGCATTATTCTGTTCTTGTGCGAGTTTAGTGCCGAAACCCAGTAACCATTATAATCCGATTACTGAAGTGATTAATAAGTTTTAATTAAATAATTAAAACTCAGAAGGTAACAGTGCAATCATTACTAATGTTTATCTGAGCGCCATAACCTATACTTTTTCAACACTAGCCTGTGCTGACGCAAAACACGAAAACATTTTAAGATTACACCACGTCTCAATTTATTATACAAATTTGTTATTATTAATTAAGCTATATGTTAGTTGTAAGGGTTCTCACTTGATAAATATTGTCACTAAAAAAGCAAGCGTTGATGAAACGCGCGATCTTTCAACAGATCATTTTTATATCAAAAGGATTATTGGATATTGTGTAGGCATAATTGTTTTTCTTCGTGTCTCAAAGAATTCACAACTGAGATAATCATAATCTTAATGTTAAAAATAAATAGCATCTGGACTTAACCAGATTTATAATTCATGTTCTGAGCAAGCCGTATAAGGCATATAATAACCAACTTTTAATTGTACAACTTTGTACTACTGAGATTTTCATGATTTTAATGTTAAAAATAAATAACATCTGGACTTAGCCAGATTTATAATTCATATTCTGAGCAAGCCGTATAAGGCATATAATAACTTTTGACTTTTAATTGTACAACTTTGTATGTTTGCTTTATATTTGTTTTTTGAATTCTCTATGAGGGTATAAATAAAACCTGTTACTAACAGCATCACCTGATTTTGATTTATTTCTATAGGATAATTAAATATTTTATTAAAAAACGTAAACAACCTTCTGTTGTGTTTAATATTTTGGAATAACATTGCCAAAAGGTGATACACAATCATTTTAAATTTTCTAATCATTCAGTAATTTTTGTGTGGGTTTTACACGGGATTTTCCCTGAATAAATCCGTGTGGCGCCCACTAATTAAATAACAAGGTAATCTAACCTTACAACCAAAGTGAGTCGGTGTTTGTAAACTGAGTTGACAGTTTAGTGAACTTCTAGTAAACACGGTCAGGTACGTAAAAGTATATTTTTGTTTATGATATTGTCCAGACATTACAAAACGTGACATACTCAGACTACCTGCAATCTGGAGAAGAAGTTTTACTACCAGTTTCAACCAGACGAGAACTATTGTCAAGCGACCAACGGATATACTTCACGTTTCAACTTAAGCTAATTTAGCATTTAATTATAATCAACTTCACCATTTTATTTATTTAATATAAGGGAATTCTTTTTAAACAAGTATAATTAAACCATTGTAAACACACTGTGAGTAACTTTGAATGTTTCATTTGAAAGTACTTTACTACATTAGTAACCTTCAATTAGAAACAACTATTCCAAACATTGAGTTATCTCAAAAGAATATTTCACACATAATTGAACTTTGTTTTAACGAGACTTTTAATATTTTAACCACGAATATAAGTTTAAATAACAACACTTTTATTTTATTTCAAGTTAATTGTAAACGCACACGTTTTCATTTTATTACAAATAGGTTAGACCAACTAGTGTGGCGTTTAAACGAAATTTAAATGGAATTTAAACATTATTTTAATATAATTACTATAAACAAATAAACATAATAATTTTAAAGTAACCCCAAATAACGTTACGTTATAAATTGACGCATACAACGTGGGGCTTTACGAAAGGAGGACATACCCACGATTTCATTTAGTTATAATATGCACAACACTAAGCATGTATACATTTACACAATGGTCACATATATGAAACTACATAGTTCGGGTGCACCCAACACTGTCACATGTTAGACTGTCCGGTATCAATTACACTGTGCCTCTTAGTTCTATTCAAAATTGTATCGTATAGATAGTGCGATCTAAAGTCCAGTTGCTCGTTTAAAACATTGTCGGGTTCAGATTTGAATGCCTGATAAATTTCGAATTCTTCAATAGTATTCATGAATAGTCCTTTATCACATATATGTATAGCTTTAAAATTTGATTCAAAATTTTTGTAATTATGGCCTTTAGATATTAGATGCTTCGCGAATTGAGAGCGGTTCGTGTAAATATTATTTTTGGGTAGATGTTCTCTAAATCTCTGTAAAAAACCCCGACCTGTCTGACCAATATAGAATTTATCGCAATCGCTACAATTTATTTTATATATTCCGGTTTTTTCAGTAGTAGGTTGACGTGATTTAGTTTTTAGTAAGTTCCCTATGTTATTGTTGGTACGGAATGATATTATGATATTTCGTTTTTTGAACTCGTTTACAAGAGCTAAGGCGGTTCTTCTTGAATAAAATGTGGATATGTATTTCATTTTGTATCTCCGCTTTTTTCATGGTTGGTTGCATGTTTGTGTAAAAATTTATCTATTAAAGTTGGTTGGTATCCATTGACAATAGCAATATGTTTAATGATGTTAAGTTCTTCTATATAATGGAGCATTGAAGAGCTCCGAAACGCGTCAAAAGTAACCTACAACAGGAAAAATAAGTCACAAGACGGAAATAAGGTAAATTAATAAGATAATTAAATCTGTGACTTGGTTACCATCTAATAATGACTTACTTAAAAATAAAATGATGACGAAAATTTGTAAATAAACTTGTATTGTATTTATTTGGGTTAAAGGTATGGTGTTAAGGTGATGTTGATATTCTGGTAGTGCATCAGCTGATATGCTGTTGACATGGACATTGTATTTTGTGTGACTAATGTTTACAGTCGTGCTGGAGTTGACAACAACAACAATGTTTTATTTTGATGAATAATTGCTATGAGTAAATTTTATTATGAAATAAAATAAATACAAGATGTGATGAAATGAAGTTAACTTTTTGTGAATAGTATAATGAAGCAACTTAGTGTTTTGATTGTAATGTAGTTTAAATTTATGTGGGAGGATTTTATTAATGTAGAATCATTTTGAATGATGTAATTACAGTAACTTAGTGTTTTGAGAAAAAGAAGAAATTAAATTTGAGCAGGAATTAAATTAATTTGAAATGTGAATTTTGGGTAATGAACTTAAATTTATTTTGTTTTGGATGGTGTAATGTAGATGACCAACATGTTTAACCGGAAAGTAAAGGAAAAGTGATCATGAAAAGTAAACAGAACGTTGATTTAATGTCGGTGTTACCTGTAACATGTATTATACAGTAAGTTTGTTATGATTTATTTGCATTTTATGTAATCAACTTGTACTTTTGGCGGGGAACAGTGTTTTGTTAGGGGATAAAATACCAATACAGTAAACCCTCGATTTAACGGACCTCGGTTTAACGGACTTCGGATTTAACAGACAGAATTTGACAGGAAAAAAAGCATGATAATGTTTTTAGGCTTTTTGAAACATATAATGTGCATAAACTGCAGGCTCTCCTGTTCTGGCGATATTGCTTGGCTATCGCAGCATTCTTTCGTTTCTTTTCTTCTTGTTTTGAAACATGCAAATTTTCTCATCTTCAATTGTATTCGATGAGAACGGAGTATTCATCAAGAATTCATTTAATTCTTCACGATCCCTGTCTTTGCGTTGTCGTTGACGCAGGCATCGCAAACAATATACACTGATATGCATCCTATTTCACTGAAGCTGGCTTTGAAACCGGAGACTTTTAATTCTTCTGCGATTTCTAAAGCTTTTAATTTTAAAACATGTCTAGTGACAGGGAGTCCTTGCCTTCTTAAAGCCGTACGTATTCACAGACGCTAGACTCTACTGCTACAAAACGCCCAACTTGAGGTCCCGCGAATGCTCGTTGCACAGTATTTGCATTTAAAAGTCGTTCCTTCTGTTTTCTCCATCGTCGAATACAGGATTCATCAATATCGAATTTCCTTGCGGCTTCACGATTCCATGTTTTTCTACATTTTGTATCACAATCAATTTATAATTCGCATCGTACGGGTTACGCTTAATTTGATTTGACTGCGTGCCTTTAGTCTCCACAATATCACTCATACCGCAAACGCACTACAAAAACGCCGAATGAAAACGAAGTACAGATAAGCGATGTTGTCGCTGTTACAATAGAAAACCACACTGGCAGTTTACCCGTTATTTAGAAACATGTTACTCACACCCCCTCTACTCATCCTTTGTCTTGCTGCCTACAGAAGGGTGCGAGCACGCGCACGTGCGCACGAACTTACACTTTATCTTCCTATTCTTTCTTCAGTTTGCCGTTAAAACATTCGGTTGTAGTCATAAATCATAACGCCAGAGTTAACTACAGCCAGGCAAACTGCTGTTGCTGAGGCAGTAAACAACTCATAGATACCAAAAGCGTTCGTCCCGCCAGAAGTCAGGTATAACTTCGAATTTCGTTAGCGCGCGAATGCAAGCTGCAGGCCAAATTAGCGACCATGTTTTTAGGAGAAAAAGTGCGGCTTGTATTCGGAACAATACGGTATTTGCATGATATTAATAGTATTAAAATTTCAAGTGTTATAGGCCTATTTGATTTAAATATATCCTCAAAAAACAAAATTTGCGATTTAACAGACTTTCGATTTTACGGACACCCCTCAGCCCCAATTAGTCCGTTAAATCGAGGGTTTACTGTATATAGAACTTGTATGGGATTTTTATGTATCGATGTAAGTAGATAGTAAGTTTGTATTGGTGTGTAGACACTGTATTTTCTATAGTCAAGCTACAGGTTTATTTGAAATCAAGGTAAAATGTTTAAACCTTGGTAATTAATGTACTTAAACTAAGTTGAGGTAATTAGGTACACTAAAAGGGGAATATTTGTTTTAATGTAGCAATGGGAATGGTTATTATGTTGCATCCTGTTTAAGAGTGATGACTGTAGAACAGAGGTAGTTGTATATTAACAAATTAGATAAGAATCCAGTACTTTGCAAAAAATCAAACCAGTACTTTGTTAATGACATACCAGTACGACTAAGAGGAAATGAATCAGTTGGGGATATGGAATAATGGAAGGCCTTTTAGTGATATTTTAATTGAATGTTTCAGAGTCAGGTGATACTGTGGTGACGTGCCTGTCTGATTTTATGGTGTTGGGATCTTGAATGAGAAGTCCAGTAAGGTCGGATAGGTGTGGCCACAGCCACCGGACTAGGGGGTAAGTACCCATGATTTTAGTAAAGAGTTAAGGGGGGTTGCGGCGCTATATCCTCTCTGATCCTCGTAGGTTTTATGCAATGAGAGTTTTTATGCTTTGCCATAAAACCTCTCATTGGGGGGTATTGTAACGGTACAGAATTGGGAGGCAGAGAATGTTAATAAAATTGCCAATTCATACAAGGTACAACCTTTTGGGAACCCCTGCTTTCACAAAGCTGCACAATGTTATTGAAAATTGTTTATGTGTAGACAGTCCAGCTAGACATATTATGTAATCGCTGGCAACTCAGTCTCTCTGTGAATTACAGAGGAACACGTCATCGCCCTAGCCAGTTTTCATCAGGAGGTCACAATAGTCAGTAGTCATCACTAGACCGCTATAGTCGACACAGCAGAGCCGCGCGGGGCAGAATAGGAGCGCGCGGTTCTCATAACTATTAATCTGTGTGAGCTATATACCGCAGTCAACTCGTATCCTTCGACCGCGCGGTCATACAAAGAAAACAAGTGCTCGAGCTTAATTAACGTCGCCTGCAAAATGTTATAAAAACGTAACCTAAAATAGTAGTAAACTTGTACACTTATCCACTCTACCACATTTAAATTATTAATGAGCCATGATAACTTACCTTACAGGCTGTAACATGGCTATTTTGAAGGGTATAATTTTTATTCAATTTGATAATTATTAGGGGACGATCTGTTTGGACACCTTTTGCGGACAATAAGACGTGCTTTATTGGATACCCTGTAGAAATTCAGTACGAGTCTGTGCCTAGTACACAACGATAACAGCGTCAGAATGCGAGCCGGTGCGCATATGCTTGTATTTTCCGTTGGGGAGAAGTAACAAAAGCTTCGTAGCTAACAACCAGCTACAATGGAATGTGGCGGTGAGTGTGCGCTCGTGTGCCGCTATCTATACTCTCGACACCAAAGTCGATCACCGGAACCTGCCATATAAGAGCCGCAGCCAATCACAGCGCGAGCTGACGGAAATGAATGTGACCGACGCTCTTGGGTAGCAGCAGCCAGTCCACCACAACACGAGACCACGCGTGGGTCTATAAAAATTTGTTTTTAGCTAAATACGGTCGGCCAGCCAAAACACCAGTATAGTTTTAATGTGTACAAAAGTGCAGTCATAATGTAACAGTAAACGCAGTAAGTCATCAAAAGTGCGGGCATAATTTTGAACATCGAAAAAGAGGAATAAGTGTGTGACGCGCCATGCGGTCAATGGGGGGACATCACTGCAACAAGTAACAGTATCTCATTCAAGTATTTCTTTAATAAAGGCCTAAATTAAGTAAAGGTGGGGTTCTGAAATGGTATGAATGTGCGTGTGAGCAATCTGGGTCGTTTTTGATAAAAAAAATAAGTTAGTATGTAGACTATAGCCAGTAGTAGGTAAATTTTAATAGCAGGCATATATGAATTAAATATTGGTCGGAGTATTATTCCTACAGAGAGTATAACTCAACCATGAAAGTCATAATGTGAAGTAGTTTCACAATTCACTGTTTCATACTGTACGATAAAAAGAACAAGGTGTATTTTAGTAAATTTAAACTGGAAAGTAAACAGAAAAAATGTCATGCTAGATAAATAAAATACCATTTTATTTGTGTTTGTAAAATATGTGTTTGTTAATTTGCATTCACCTGTATTTTTTCTCTGCCAAGAGTACATCAGACGACACCTTGGTAAACTATCGATAAGGTAAGTAACTAGAGTCTCAATATTTTAAGTTAAAAACAAGTAAAGCTTCAGTTGCCCCCTATTAATAGGTACCGATTTATAGATTTTAATAATTAATAAACTCGTACTGCTTCAAGGCCCAGGTCCGTCGCACGAACTGTGAAGTACAAGCGTGATTCAAGGTTGTGTATTGCAATAATTACACTCATTGACCATATTAATTAGTTGTATATTAATCAATTGTAATATTTGGTTTACATTTACTTTTTACTCTTTTTTATATCCCAAAATTATTACTGTTCATGTGAATCATCTTTTATTAGAAAATATTACAAAATAAACCTTTAGGCCACTTGAACGTTTTCATTTTCTTTTATACTTAATTAATATTCATTTTCTTCTCAAATAGATACTGTTGATCTTAATTATTCTTCTTTTAAAAAAATTACAAAACAATCATTTAGGCTATTTAACATGGTAAATATTCTACCTTAACGTAACACTTACGTATATTATATATATATCTATATAGACAGCCCAGTATCTTCACACACACACACACACACACACACACACACACACACACACACACACACACACACACACACACACACACACACACACACACACACACACACACACACACACACACACACGTGCGCGCAGTCATTCAGAGTTTCTACCCTAGTGATTTAGATTTAAAACAAGAAATCTATATTGTGAAATTTGGATAATAGATTCAACGTGATACAATTACGTTTGTAATCGTCGGCGCTGTTGACCACGTGCTGTGTCCTGCATTTTCATCACACTATGTCCCAAAAAAGATTATTGTTTTAATTTTGAAAAAGGTTCACTTGAGCTTCACTCAGTGCACTGTTGATTTAAACTTTTTACATTGTTTTACACATCTTAAACACACAATTTGCTGGTCGGCCGACCCTGATTTGCTCGAGCAAAGATTTAGATGACCGCACGCGGTCTGAAACTATAAGTCGACTAACTGACGCTACCCTAAGCATCACTCCGGCTACATCCGCTACATGGTCACCAGCTTGCGCTCTGATTCGTAGATAAAATCACATGACATGTTCATTAGTGAAATTATTGCAGTTTCCTTTCTGGGAGCGAGTCTAGCTAATGTATCACAGTCCAGAGGCTCGCTAAAAATTTTGTGCTTTGTACCAACGGAGGCGCGCTCATCCGCGCACAGGTTCGCATTCCAATGCCTTAAGAAACAGTGCTTATTGCAGGGCGCTGGCAAAATGTGCGCCTTGGTGCCCCGACAAAGAATGTATATCGTTCTAAACTGAGGCCCTGTTTGGGTAGACCTTGTGTTACATTTATAATTGCAATAAAAAAATAAAACCCCGCAAATTTGTCCCATTACAAACTATTAAATACTGTTTGTACAGCTACAGTGAAAAACTTATAAATGTTTGAAATAACAGTTCGGAGTGATAAGTGAAACAGCGAATAACACGTGGTGGTGGTGAAACTGTCTGCAACGCCGTGGATTGGTTAAGTACCGTTCATAAACTACCAAATAAATATTATAAACATATGAAATAAATACGGGTAAAGAGCTCTAATAACGGGGGATAAATATAAAAGGGTGATAGCGTGCATGAGACAAAGTACTGGGTCATTACTCATATTAAGTAACTTGTTATAGCCATATAAGAATAGTAATCGTAAGAATCGTTTCATTATCATTTGGTATACTGATAACTTTACATGTTGTTTTCATTCAACAAAACAAAAAACAAAAAACTTTTAATCAATGTATTAGTTGACAAGAGGAGAATTTGAGACGTTATTATATAGGTGTAGAACGTATCGTAATTTCATTCAATAAAAGAAAAATAAGTTGTTTTAGTCAGCATAACATGTGTTAGCTTTATGATTTTGCAACTCAACCCAAATAACCCCTCTGCAACTGTTTTCGTCTATACTACTCTGGAGTTTAACCTGAAAGTACGTAAACTTTTATAAACTAGTAAAATTTATTATTTGTATAAAATAGTAAAGTTTCAGAGGCGTCTGAACTAGGGATTCGAATTTATTAATTGAAATAAATTCAAAAGTCAAAGAGTTATAAGAAGTTCGCGTAATACTTATCACTAATTGTTGTAAAGGTAACCAATGAAGAATACAAACAGTCTGGAATAAAATACCAGCAGATGCAGAATAAAATGTTACAACATTCATACAAATCATTGTTTTTGAACAGTGGAAATAAAATAACTGAAAACTAGAAGAATTGGTAATTCCACTTTAATTACCGTTCCATTAAACAATACTTTGTTCTCAGATATTTTATTTCTTGATGAACAGGCAGGATTTCATATGGGCTGATATCCCATTGATGAAGAATTCTATTTGACAATATTGATTGACGAAAGAAGGAAAGTTAATTTGGAGACACGCCTTGCATTCACTGACTACAAGAAAGCATTTGATAGAGTTAACAGATCCATTCTGTGAGACATTATGTGTAAGAGGGGTTATCCTAAACATCTTGTAGACATTATAGCAAGTGTCATTCGCCGAATGGGAACCTTTCCTATTGCAGGTGGAAATGGAAGAACTATCAGAGGAAGTACAAATAAGTGTAATGGCAAAAGAAGTGATTAAAAAGCCAACTATGGATGTCAAGGAAAACCCCTTGTTTGTTCCTGAGTTAATAGAAGCGCCCGCGGGAAAAGTTGCTGAAGATGAAGTTACGCAAGAGGTTGCTGACGAGAACCAAACAGACTTCTATCAGCCAGTGGTGTTTAGGTCATCAATACATGACGCAATGGAAGTGATTCCAGCAAAACTAGCGGTTGAATGGAAGACTCGTATTCCTGGGAACTTGATGTTTGGATCACACGAGACCGAATTCGAAGGATGGGAGAATTATCTTTCACAAGGACGTCCACCTAGATCACCTGCCCAAGTATTACTTCAGAGACGGTTTGCCAGTTCGGGACGAACAGGCTTAAGGAGGGAGCTGTGTTACAAGAAGCGTACCGAACAATCCAGAACATTCTCCACTCCCCCCTGTCCAGTGTTGCATCATTCACGTAGGTGGTTCTAGCGAGAGTTCCAGGAACACTTGAGATACACATTAAGCCGCTGGCGTGCGGTAAGGAGGCAAAGCTGTACTGCACCTCTGCATAAAACCATAGCAGCCAGATCATCAGTTCAGTTACATGAGCGATTTTCGCTAGTGCGGATTGAGTGTTGTCGAAGTGAAGTAGTATTGTGTTAATAATTGTGTGAAACTCTATTAATAGATATTGTTATTGCGTGTGGACAAATCTGACTCGAAATATTGTATGTGTTAATTAGAAACTGCTTAATTCTGATAATTAAAGCTGGTGATTAGTGATGTAATTGGTGTCTTGTACTTTGTTTTCCACTGTACCATATGATGAGCAAGGAGACCGTCGTAACAATATAAACATAAATGTTTCATAATCATCTGTGAAACTGCTTCAATAGTGCAACAAACGTACATCTTGTGCGCATAGGTGAAACTCTACTCAGTCCTGATCCCCAGCACATTATGTCTATTGTAGAGCTTAATAATAACCAATCACATAATTCTCCTGACCATTCACATTTCTGTTTTTCCTTTAGACCGAATTTTTGTACCCGTTCATATATGTGTAGTTTGAACTTTGTATGACTTTTCATATGTGGAAGACTTTTACAACAATGCTGAGTAAGAGAGATGCTAGTTAAGAAGTATTCAATTTGTTAAATACATAAATAAAAAAAATTAAAAAATCACAAAATCATTTATACTTAATTTTTTAATGTGACTTGAAGCAGTAACACAGACTTTGTGGTCATCTAATTTACTTGATCACTGACTTCAGTGAAGTTCTTATTTCATGACATATGAACAACAACGTAACAGAAGTGCCCTATCCTTCATCAGAGCTTACAAGGTCTTCCTTCAAAAAAAGATAAAATTGTTATCAAAGTTATTATCTTCACTAAAGAGAATATACACTAAAACATATGGTCTAGACATCAACGTTAATAAAATGAAGCTAATGATTGTATCTAAGAACAAGTTCACAAACTGCACCCTTACTATAAACCAAAGGCCAGTTGAACGTGTAAGCCAATTTTCATATCTTGGTACTATAGTCAATGAACAATGGGACCACTCTCAAGAAATAAAGAGCAGAATTGAAAAGGCAAGAGCAGTGTACACTAGAATGAGCAGTTTATTCAAAAGGCACGATTTAACAATAAACACAAAGATGAGACGTTTATGGTGTAGAATCTTGGACTTTGACTGAAGCCAAGATTGCCAAAAGAATTGGAATCTTTTGAAATGTGGCTTTACTATAGGATACTGGGCATTTCATGAACAGCACATATAACTAATGTTGAAGTTCTTAGATAGATGAAGAAAGAAAGGGAAGTTATTAACATAGTGAAGATAAGAAAGCTTCAGTATCTGGGACATCTCATGAGAAATGAACAGAGATTTTTACTTATTGTAGTCCATACTACAGCGAAAAGTCTTGGAAAGAGAGGAGTTGGGGACCGAGAATATCATGGCTGAGAAATTTAAGGACTTGGTTTGGCATGAATACAACTGACTTATTCCACGAAGCAGTACAGAAAGTTAAAATAGTCTGTATGATATCCAACATCTGAAACAGACAGGAACTATCAGAAGAGAAAGAGTATATAAAGTGTAGCCATTAAAAAACAAGACTGATGTCATACATGGTGTTTTCACTCAATTTTAAATTTATTTAAGACGTCCTTTAATATACACAAATTCTGCACACGTATTTTCCATCGCTGAAAAGTGCTTCATTTCAGTGCCTGTTAGACTTTCTAATGCCTCTGCTGTTTTCATTTCCACCTCTTTGATTCTTGGCAATACTGTAAAATCATGGTTTCACCGCACATCCTGACACTTTTTCACACACATGGTTGAGTTTTAAATGGTTCAGACTGTCAAAGAAAATTTCGTGTACTTACTTTTTACTCCTGAATAGAGTTACAAACTATTTTTGCACAGAATTTCTTCATATTTAGTCGATCAAGTAAAATTTTATCGTTGTTATGTACCTCACAGTTCTGTCAATCAACACAAACATACCATTTGCAATTTCTACAGGTTAACACAAAAGTTCAGTTTAATCTGTTACCCAGTTTTTAACTTGTCCATTTTTCCAGCTATGAGGAGAGTACAGTAGTCGTCAATTTAATGTGCACAATTTAAGGACTAACATGAATCACCACTATACACACTGAGTGGTTCACATCACCAGCTTCATAGACAGACCTGTTCTTAAATACCCACATCTTGTAAATAAACTTCAAAGAGCCTCTGATGCTTTGAGCAAATGGAGCATTAGATAAAATGAGATGAAGTCAGTCAATGTAAATTTTACAAATCTAAAGATTGTCATCGGATACCAGTTATAATTAATTCATTACCAATTCCTTATGCTAATACAGCTAAATATTTAGGAATGACATTAGATGCAAAACTTAAATGGAAGGAACACATCAAAAACAAAAAGCAGGAGTGGATCTAAAGTTCAGGAAAATGTATAAGGCTCTTGGGAAGACAATCCCAGCTGCAAATCCATAATAGATTGCTGTTGTATAAGCAAGTGCTAAAGCCTATCTGGACCTATGAGATAAAGCTCTGGGGCTGTGCAAAGAAATCAAACATAAATATAATTCAAACATTTCAAAACAAGCTGCTTCGGTGCATTGTTGATGCACCTTGGTATGTAAGAAACGACAATTTACACAGGGATTTAAAAATTGAACTTCTCATTGAGGGAATAAAAAAGCAGGCAGTGAAGCATGGGCAACGCGTCTTGCAGCATGCACACCCTGGGATACGGCGACTGCTGGATACAACTAATGCAGCTAGAAGGCTGAGACGAACTAAACCACTTCATCTGATGGATATTAGTTAAATGGGGAGATTATAGCCAATGGGTTATATCTCTTGATTAGTGTCTTTAATAATGAAATGTAAATTACTAGATGGGTAGTACTCAGTTGTAATAAAAAAAAACCTTGTAAATAAAACCCTTCCTTCCTTCACAGATAATCACTAATCCCTCCCACACAGGTTGCATAGGCCGTAACATCTCAAAGCGAAGTAGATTTTTAAATTTCAGATATGCAGTTTGTAATGACACCAACATTCTAAAAGTAATAAGTACATCTTATCAAATAATTATGGAAAGAGATTTTGGAAAAGAAAGAAAAAAGAATAACGATGTTCAAACTAAATAAATAATACCAAAATTCTAAAAGAAATAAGCACATCTTATTTAAATCAAGCATAAATAATAAATTTAGTAGTATAATAATAATAATGGGGCGCAATATTAATGACAATAGGCCTAAGAGAAATTTAATAAACTAATTAGAAAATGAACTTGCTGAATAAGAGTTGTAGTATAAAAACAGATAGAATAATAGAAGGATAATTAAAACTACTATATTACAAGAGGTATTGAATAACAAAGGTGAATGACATTAAGGCTAATAAATCATTGAACTGTGAAGTGAAGTTATATAAAAGAGAAAAGAAATCTACTTAAGAAATATACCAACAGTAATATTGAATGCAATATAAATAAATGGAGTTATTGAAAGGCAAGGTAGAATAAGAAAAAATATTCAGAAGATAAAAGATTCCAATGGCGTCTATAATGATATAAGATTTATAATTATTTTATTTATAGAGTGTAGAAAGCTAAGGCGTCACTCTAGAATTATTTTATGGGCAGCAGCCAAAGTGCACTGTACCAGGTATTGTAGCGGGGCATTTTTGGGCCTACCTGAGACAATGTAAAGAAGTTTATATTTTATTAATAATAAATAACATAATTTGTATTTTTTTTATAAATAAATAATAATAACTTTATCCCTTGTTGAGTGATAAGGACAGAAATTAGAAATTTTGTAACCGAGAGGGAAATTTGTTTGAAATGAAAACAACCGTGGCAACATTGACTGTGCAGAATTGTTTAACAATGTTTTGTAAAACCAGTATGAACGTATTTGATAGCCGACAAGCTGTGTCAAGGTCAGACAATGACGAACACAAAACCAGTAAACACATTATGTAACGGTAAACAAATTAAGCAATGAAACATCAGGCGAGCGTTACGTCAGAGCCTATCCTTGATGAGTAATTCCGTTACATAACGGTGACATGCAGCTGGCGGAGTGATATAAACTTTAAGACAATAAGAATTGAACATCCTACAACAGTCGCTTCATAAAATAGCGCCTGTAGCTCTCTCTCAGTCGGCTATGAACATCCAATAAATATGGACACGATGTGACTGTGCGTTCGCCGGCTGTGCGTGATTTTCGCGCCCACACCAAAAAATGAAACATAACGCTTTTTAACTCTAAATCAGAGTATAATAACAGCTTTAAGAACATGTAGAAATCGGAATACATATACAAAATGTAGAGACATTTTTCGGAAATCATCAGTTTAAAAAATATAGCAAATGTGCGTGTAAAATAGTGTGACGCCTTCAGGACTCATTTGAACAGATAAGTAGAAAGAAAAAATGTGTATCGAACTATTTAACAAAAATTAACCAAAATCATAAAATAACAAAAATATGAGATCTCACGGGGTATAAATTAATTGGGTGTGTGTGTGTGTGTGCGTGAGTGTGTGAGAATATAGTTTTACTATAGTTTATAGTAATAAGAAGGCTGGTTTGCGTTCCCGTTATAATTCTTAAAAATGTATTTCAAGAATCTGTTATTGTAATGCGAGTAAGTAAATTAAAAGAGATTCAAGGTAATCAACAACTATTATTCACGCTTTGTCAATTATTAATTCAAATTTTGTCTGTATGATTTTATTAACATGAAATATGAATAATAATAAAATAATAATAACGTTTAATTATTGATGAACATAAATGATTGTTATTATTTCAGCAACCACATTCTGTTCTCCTAGTCCGCTGAAAAGAACCCTCATAAATTATTTTCTTGCAGTTGGCAAGATGGCGCCCGATAAATATACAATGTATGTTAGTGAATTTTATGTGAAGGAAAGTAGCTTCACATTTGGCTTCCGAACTTAGGGACGATTTATATAATAATATTATATAAATATAGGCCCACTGGGAAAGCAGAATGGTTGTTTAAGGTAAAATAAATTTTTTTTTTGCATACGTAAAATAGACGTATAGAATAAGGTTATGTCATGTTTTGTAGTATGAGTGAGCAGAACATTTTTTTTTTCTTTTCTCAATAATAATTATGTATGACAAAATAATATTTTGCTAAGATATATATATATAAAAAAATTTTTTTTAAGAAAAATGGCAGACAATCAGGAAACTGTCGGCGTCACTGACAGTGTAGATGAAAGCCAGATAAGCATAACTGAATCTCAAATCATGCATGAAGGTGTTCACTCAACACCAATCGCGAATAAAACGGCTGAAGATAATGATTTGATCAAGATGATGAAATTACTTTTTAATGAACAGAAAAACGATATGCAAGAGTTATTAAAAAATCAGAAAGAGTTGAAATATGAGATTAAAGAGATTAATGAGAATTTGAACCAGATTGATGACATAATAAAAAACAGTTTGAATAAGTTAGAACAGAAGTTCGAGAAATTAGGTAACAATGTTTTAAGTAAGACAAAATGTAAAAATGACGAAATAGTAGACAATTTTGAGAGTATAGTGGGGGTGAAGAATAATGATGAAAACATAAAGAATGAGAGTACTGATGAGTTGGTGGAAGGTAGTGATTATGAAATGTTAATGTGTGTCAGTGAGTTAGAGAGAGAGAGGAAGAATAATGTAGTAATTAAATGGGGACAGAGGGCAAATTTTCCCCTTATTGTTTATAATGATGATGATTTAATGTTGTTTTTTCAGGGCAAGAGACCCTTATTGTTAAATGAAGTAATGTTGTATAATGTTGTACCCTCTGTCCGGAATAATTGTGAGAGTGTGATGTGGTGTTATGAAGGGAGAGAAGTAAATAGAGAATGGTATGTAACAGAATTGTATAATTTGCATAGAAAATATGATGAATGGAAAGAAGGCTTAGAAATATATTTGAATAATAATGATTACAATGATTTGATAAAAATAATTAGACCGATAGTGACTGAATGTAATGACGGAGACGTAACAAAAATACCTAACGTAGACTGGTTTAATGAGTATTCTGGTAAAATGAGTGAATTTGGTTGTTCTGGTTATGACACACAAAGTAACCATTTGTTTGTAAATAAAAAGCAACAGTGTTATATAAAACCAAGGTTGATTTGGGACGATGGAGGGTAGACTGTAAGACAATAAAAGACAATGAAACATTTTGTTTTATGGTTGTTTGACATGGCAGATGTGGACATGAAGTGAGATACACTTGAACAGTTTTGACGCATATTTTGTAAATAATATTGAATTCATGTGTGTATTGTGAAATGTTAGATAAGTAATGTGTATATGTTTTAGAAAATGTTGTATTAATAATAATAATATTATTAATATTTTAGCACTCTAATTAAATAACAAAATAATTATGAAGACAATAGTTAATGATTTGTAGAATGTTGATAATAATTGAAATATGTTTTAATAATCAAATGAATATTTAATTTTAATAATAAATTGAATTAAATAAGTTGAGATGTTTAGATATTGTGATTGAATGTTATGTGTTTGAATTTTATAAGGTAATTAAATTGTGTGATGAGATTTTAATTTAATAATCATGAATAAATAAATAAATAAATGAATGGTTTATTTTGTGGAATTTTGTGGAACATAATGATTAAAAATATGTGTTAATAATAAATTTAGAATTTTGAAAATCTGATTGCAACACAGGATCAATTCATAATGATGATAAATAAAAACAGTTAATGAAAAATTTTAAATAATAATGTTTATAAATTTTATATAAATTATTTAAAAGAGAATTGTTTGTTTGATGTATGCTAATAATCCAGGTGTATTGCTATTTGTGTATTATGTTATGTAATGTATTATAATAGTGTGTGTGGCTGGGAGGTTATCCAAGGGGATAACGTATTAAAAATTTGATATATTTTAATTAATAATGATGATTTGCTACTCAATAATTTTGTTTGAATTTAAAAAATAGATGCACTAAATACTTCTTATATTGTGTTATTGTGTCTTATTGTGTTGTTTGCATTTAGTATGTTAGGAATAAGTATTATAAAAATATAATAATATGTTTTCAATGTGTTTACAGATTTTAAAATAAAATGAAAAATAGTTGTAATAAGTAAAATTTTCAATAGGTTGTAAAAGATAGAAGTGGGTGATAATAATTAGTTGAATAAAATGTTTGAGTCAATTCAAGTTGAATTTTGTGGGACATAGATTTGTCCAAATCGAAGTAAAAGTTAAAGAGAATGAGAGATGAAAATAATGCAATGTTGTTTTGAGTTAGTATATGTTATAGAATTTTGAGAAGTATAAGTGGAGACACAGTAGTTATGGAGATTTTATGTAGAGTTTGGAGCGATATATTGTTTATTTGTTGATGTTAATTTGTTGTAATTGTAGTGAGGTTATGAGAGTGAGATTTTTTGGGGATGGTAATTTTGTAGTAGTGGTAGTGTATTTGGGGAGTCCGCAACAAGGGTTGGGACGGGATAGGGACCGATTGGCGCCGGAAAGGGTTACCTAGGGTGAGTCCAGGAACCAACATAAGGGAATGAGTTTTGGGAAGGAAACACGTATCCTATGTACAAAGGGTTAGAGAGTATTTTTTTTATATAAGAGTAGAGGGTGGCGATTGGAGTTAAAATAGTAAGTAGTTAGAGGTAGATAAGGGTTAGTAAAATTTTGATAGAGGGGTGTCATACTAGTTAAAGATTTTGTAAGGGAGCATTAGAGTAATAAAAGGGGTAAGATTATGAGTAAATGCCAAATGGATGAAGTAAATTATAATGAAATAATGAATAACGTAGAATCACCCAAAGTAATGAAATGGAATAATGATGGCCAGAATTGAAAAAAAAAAATAAATAAAATAAAAAATTTTGTAATTTTGAGAAACGAGTTAATAAGAGTAAATCAAGTTTAAAAGTAATTTTTTGATTTTATATGTCAATTTAATGATGTAAAGTGTGTAACATTTTAATTGTAAGTTGTTTATTTTAAAAGGAATTATTAATGTACTGTGTTTTCTTATGTTAAGTTATGTTAGGTATTCTGATATATACATGTTAGTAATAAGTGAGTAAAAACAAAACCAGTGCTTCTTAGCGCAAACCAGCACCGCTAGGGGGGAACAGATCAGTTGGGGATATGGTGTTGTATAAGGCCACTATTTAATATTTTGATTTGTTGTTTCAGTGTTTGGTGATGCTGTGGCGGCGGACCTGAGCTGGCCTGCGCGTCAGAGCAGGGGCGTTGAGTATCTGTCTGACTCTACGGTGTTGGGATCTCGAGAGAGAAGTCCAGTATTGTCATGCAGATGCGGTCACAGTCACCAGACCAAGGGTGAGTTGATTATTCTTTTTTGTAAACCATACAGGGGGTTGTGGCGACATATCCTGGCTGATCCCTTTAGCAAGTATGAATGTGTCAATGAGATTTTTTATGCTTCGGCATAAAATATCTCATTGAGGGGGTATTGTAGCGGGGCATTTTTGGGCCTACCTGAGACAATGTAAAGAAGTTTATATTTTATTAATAATAAATAACATAATTTGTATTTTTTTTATAAATAAATAATAATAACTTTATCCCTTGTTGAGTGATAAGGACAGAAATTAGAAATTTTGTAACCGAGAGGGAAATTTGTTTGAAATGAAAACAACCGTGGCAACATTGACTGTGCAGAATTGTTTAACAATGTTTTGTAAAACCAGTATGAACGTATTTGATAGCCGACAAGCTGTGTCAAGGTCAGACAATGACGAACACAAAACCAGTAAACACATTATGTAACGGTAAACAAATTAAGCAATGAAACATCAGGCGAGCGTTACGTCAGAGCCTATCCTTGATGAGTAATTCCGTTACATAACGGTGACATGCAGCTGGCGGAGTGATATAAACTTTAAGACAATAAGAATTGAACATCCTACAACAGTCGCTTCATAAAATAGCGCCTGTAGCTCTCTCTCAGTCGGCTATGAACATCCAATAAATATGGACACGATGTGACTGTGCGTTCGCCGGCTGTGCGTGATTTTCGCGCCCGCACCAAAAAATGAAACATAACGCTTTTTAACTCTAAATCAGAGTATAATAACAGCTTTAAGAACATGTAGAAATCGGAATACATATACAAAATGTAGAGACATTTTTCGGAAATCATCAGTTTAAAAAATATAGCAAATGTGCGTGTAAAATAGTGTGACGCCTTCAGGACTCATTTGAACAGATAAGTAGAAAGAAAAAATGTGTATCGAACTATTTAACAAAAATTAACCAAAATCATAAAATAACAAAAATATGAGATCTCACGGGGTATAAATTAATTGGGTGTGTGTGTGTGTGCGTGAGTGTGTGAGAATATAGTTTTACTATAGTTTATAGTAATAAGAAGGCTGGTTTGCGTTCCCGTTATAATTCTTAAAAATGTATTTCAAGAATCTGTTATTGTAATGCGAGTAAGTAAATTAAAAGAGATTCAAGGTAATCAACAACTATTATTCACGCTTTGTCAATTATTAATTCAAATTTTGTCTGTATGATTTTATTAACATGAAATATGAATAATAATAAAATAATAATAACGTTTAATTATTGATGAACATAAATGATTGTTATTATTTCAGCAACCACATTCTGTTCTCCTAGTCCGCTGAAAAGAACCCTCATAAATTATTTTCTTGCAGTTGGCAAGATGGCGCCCGATAAATATACAATGTATGTTAGTGAATTTTATGTGAAGGAAAGTAGCTTCACATTTGGCTTCCGAACTTAGGGACGATTTATATAATAATATTATATAAATATAGGCCCACTGGGAAAGCAGAATGGTTGTTTAAGGTAAAATAAATTTTTTTTTTGCATACGTAAAATAGACGTATAGAATAAGGTTATGTCATGTTTTGTAGTATGAGTGAGCAGAACATTTTTTTTTTCTTTTCTCAATAATAATTATGTATGACAAAATAATATTTTGCTAAGATATATATATAAAAAAATTTTTTTTAAGAAAAATGGCAGACAATCAGGAAACTGTCGGCGTCACTGACAGTGTAGATGAAAGCCAGATAAGCATAACTGAATCTCAAATCATGCATGAAGGTGTTCACTCAACACCAATCGCGAATAAAACGGCTGAAGATAATGATTTGATCAAGATGATGAAATTACTTTTTAATGAACAGAAAAACGATATGCAAGAGTTATTAAAAAATCAGAAAGAGTTGAAATATGAGATTAAAGAGATTAATGAGAATTTGAACCAGATTGATGACATAATAAAAAACAGTTTGAATAAGTTAGAACAGAAGTTCGAGAAATTAGGTAACAATGTTTTAAGTAAGACAAAATGTAAAAATGACGAAATAGTAGACAATTTTGAGAGTATAGTGGGGGTGAAGAATAATGATGAAAACATAAAGAATGAGAGTACTGATGAGTTGGTGGAAGGTAGTGATTATGAAATGTTAATGTGTGTCAGTGAGTTAGAGAGAGAGAGGAAGAATAATGTAGTAATTAAATGGGGACAGAGGGCAAATTTTCCCCTTATTGTTTATAATGATGATGATTTAATGTTGTTTTTTCAGGGCAAGAGACCCTTATTGTTAAATGAAGTAATGTTGTATAATGTTGTACCCTCTGTCCGGAATAATTGTGAGAGTGTGATGTGGTGTTATGAAGGGAGAGAAGTAAATAGAGAATGGTATGTAACAGAATTGTATAATTTGCATAGAAAATATGATGAATGGAAAGAAGGCTTAGAAATATATTTGAATAATAATGATTACAATGATTTGATAAAAATAATTAGACCGATAGTGACTGAATGTAATGACGGAGACGTAACAAAAATACCTAACGTAGACTGGTTTAATGAGTATTCTGGTAAAATGAGTGAATTTGGTTGTTCTGGTTATGACACACAAAGTAACCATTTGTTTGTAAATAAAAAGCAACAGTGTTATATAAAACCAAGGTTGATTTGGGACGATGGAGGGTAGACTGTAAGACAATAAAAGACAATGAAACATTTTGTTTTATGGTTGTTTGACATGGCAGATGTGGACATGAAGTGAGATACACTTGAACAGTTTTGACGCATATTTTGTAAATAATATTGAATTCATGTGTGTATTGTGAAATGTTAGATAAGTAATGTGTATATGTTTTAGAAAATGTTGTATTAATAATAATAATATTATTAATATTTTAGCACTCTAATTAAATAACAAAATAATTATGAAGACAATAGTTAATGATTTGTAGAATGTTGATAATAATTGAAATATGTTTTAATAATCAAATGAATATTTAATTTTAATAATAAATTGAATTAAATAAGTTGAGATGTTTAGATATTGTGATTGAATGTTATGTGTTTGAATTTTATAAGGTAATTAAATTGTGTGATGAGATTTTAATTTAATAATCATGAATAAATAAATAAATAAATGAATGGTTTATTTTGTGGAATTTTGTGGAACATAATGATTAAAAATATGTGTTAATAATAAATTTAGAATTTTGAAAATCTGATTGCAACACAGGATCAATTCATAATGATGATAAATAAAAACAGTTAATGAAAAATTTTAAATAATAATGTTTATAAATTTTATATAAATTATTTAAAAGAGAATTGTTTGTTTGATGTATGCTAATAATCCAGGTGTATTGCTATTTGTGTATTATGTTATGTAATGTATTATAATAGTGTGTGTGGCTGGGAGGTTATCCAAGGGGATAACGTATTAAAAATTTGATATATTTTAATTAATAATGATGATTTGCTACTCAATAATTTTGTTTGAATTTAAAAAATAGATGCACTAAATACTTCTTATATTGTGTTATTGTGTCTTATTGTGTTGTTTGCATTTAGTATGTTAGGAATAAGTATTATAAAAATATAATAATATGTTTTCAATGTGTTTACAGATTTTAAAATAAAATGAAAAATAGTTGTAATAAGTAAAATTTTCAATAGGTTGTAAAAGATAGAAGTGGGTGATAATAATTAGTTGAATAAAATGTTTGAGTCAATTCAAGTTGAATTTTGTGGGACATAGATTTGTCCAAATCGAAGTAAAAGTTAAAGAGAATGAGAGATGAAAATAATGCAATGTTGTTTTGAGTTAGTATATGTTATAGAATTTTGAGAAGTATAAGTGGAGACACAGTAGTTATGGAGATTTTATGTAGAGTTTGGAGCGATATATTGTTTATTTGTTGATGTTAATTTGTTGTAATTGTAGTGAGGTTATGAGAGTGAGATTTTTTGGGGATGGTAATTTTGTAGTAGTGGTAGTGTATTTGGGGAGTCCGCAACAAGGGTTGGGACGGGATAGGGACCGATTGGCGCCGGAAAGGGTTACCTAGGGTGAGTCCAGGAACCAACATAAGGGAATGAGTTTTGGGAAGGAAACACGTATCCTATGTACAAAGGGTTAGAGAGTATTTTTTTTATATAAGAGTAGAGGGTGGCGATTGGAGTTAAAATAGTAAGTAGTTAGAGGTAGATAAGGGTTAGTAAAATTTTGATAGAGGGGTGTCATACTAGTTAAAGATTTTGTAAGGGAGCATTAGAGTAATAAAAGGGGTAAGATTATGAGTAAATGCCAAATGGATGAAGTAAATTATAATGAAATAATGAATAACGTAGAATCACCCAAAGTAATGAAATGGAATAATGATGGCCAGAATTGAAAAAAAAAAATAAATAAAATAAAAAATTTTGTAATTTTGAGAAACGAGTTAATAAGAGTAAATCAAGTTTAAAAGTAATTTTTTGATTTTATATGTCAATTTAATGATGTAAAGTGTGTAACATTTTAATTGTAAGTTGTTTATTTTAAAAGGAATTATTAATGTACTGTGTTTTCTTATGTTAAGTTATGTTAGGTATTCTGATATATACATGTTAGTAATAAGTGAGTAAAAACAAAACCAGTGCTTCTTAGCGCAAACCAGCACCGCTAGGGGGGAACAGATCAGTTGGGGATATGGTGTTGTATAAGGCCACTATTTAATATTTTGATTTGTTGTTTCAGTGTTTGGTGATGCTGTGGCGGCGGACCTGAGCTGGCCTGCGCGTCAGAGCAGGGGCGTTGAGTATCTGTCTGACTCTACGGTGTTGGGATCTCGAGAGAGAAGTCCAGTATTGTCATGCAGATGCGGTCACAGTCACCAGACCAAGGGTGAGTTGATTATTCTTTTTTGTAAACCATACAGGGGGTTGTGGCGACATATCCTGGCTGATCCCTTTAGCAAGTATGAATGTGTCAATGAGATTTTTTATGCTTCGGCATAAAATATCTCATTGAGGGGGTATTGTAGCGGGGCATTTTTGGGCCTACCTGAGACAATGTAAAGAAGTTTATATTTTATTAATAATAAATAACATAATTTGTATTTTTTTTATAAATAAATAATAATAACTTTATCCCTTGTTGAGTGATAAGGACAGAAATTAGAAATTTTGTAACCGAGAGGGAAATTTGTTTGAAATGAAAACAACCGTGGCAACATTGACTGTGCAGAATTGTTTAACAATGTTTTGTAAAACCAGTATGAACGTATTTGATAGCCGACAAGCTGTGTCAAGGTCAGACAATGACGAACACAAAACCAGTAAACACATTATGTAACGGTAAACAAATTAAGCAATGAAACATCAGGCGAGCGTTACGTCAGAGCCTATCCTTGATGAGTAATTCCGTTACATAACGGTGACATGCAGCTGGCGGAGTGATATAAACTTTAAGACAATAAGAATTGAACATCCTACAACAGTCGCTTCATAAAATAGCGCCTGTAGCTCTCTCTCAGTCGGCTATGAACATCCAATAAATATGGACACGATGTGACTGTGCGTTCGCCGGCTGTGCGTGATTTTCGCGCCCGCACCAAAAAATGAAACATAACGCTTTTTAACTCTAAATCAGAGTATAATAACAGCTTTAAGAACATGTAGAAATCGGAATACATATACAAAATGTAGAGACATTTTTCGGAAATCATCAGTTTAAAAAATATAGCAAATGTGCGTGTAAAATAGTGTGACGCCTTCAGGACTCATTTGAACAGATAAGTAGAAAGAAAAAATGTGTATCGAACTATTTAACAAAAATTAACCAAAATCATAAAATAACAAAAATATGAGATCTCACGGGGTATAAATTAATTGGGTGTGTGTGTGTGTGTGCGTGAGTGTGTGAGAATATAGTTTTACTATAGTTTATAGTAATAAGAAGGCTGGTTTGCGTTCCCGTTATAATTCTTAAAAATGTATTTCAAGAATCTGTTATTGTAATGCGAGTAAGTAAATTAAAAGAGATTCAAGGTAATCAACAACTATTATTCACGCTTTGTCAATTATTAATTCAAATTTTGTCTGTATGATTTTATTAACATGAAATATGAATAATAATAAAATAATAATAACGTTTAATTATTGATGAACATAAATGATTGTTATTATTTCAGCAACCACATTCTGTTCTCCTAGTCCGCTGAAAAGAACCCTCATAAATTATTTTCTTGCAGTTGGCAAGATGGCGCCCGATAAATATACAATGTATGTTAGTGAATTTTATGTGAAGGAAAGTAGCTTCACATTATGTGAATGTTCGGATGAGCAATTGGACGTAAAAGGGCCACTCAACGCCGATATTCATCCATAATACCATATTAATATAGGGGGAATCATTTAACATTACTATGGAATCAATTTTAATAAAAGAATGGGATATATAAATAAAATATACAATGAACCAAGAGAAAACTCAAGAATTACAATTCGTTAAAGCCACCAATACAAATAAATAAACTCCAGAGATAAAGAAGAAAATAATTGGTATTGATAAGAAAGGTAGGTTTCAATTTGCCTATAATAATGAAGAATTTCTTTAATAAATATCAATCTTATCACCAAGCAATATTAATACCATAATATCATACACCTCAACTATTGAAGACATCAGCAAGCAATAGCAACAATGTATCTAAACAAATCAAAATCAAAGTAATTTGAAAGAAGAAACAGTAAAAGTTGTATTGTAAAAGTGTGAACCTAATTAAAAACCAAAAGTCCTACAACAGACATTACTATGACAACTTACTATACTATATAGACAGTACCCAGTTACATTTGGAGTAGTCCAAAAACAAATAACTAATGATGATAAATTTAATAAATAATGAATAAATCAAATAGAACGGCACATAAAGTACAATACAGATTTAGCGATAGATGTAAAATGTAATTAAGATGTGATACAAATGTAATATAAGACAAGTGTGATTACTTGGTAAGAGGATGTGAGATACGTTGGTATTCAAGTAAGAATAACTGTGAGTGGGTAGTAATTATAAACAATTATTTAAAGAAATGGATTACTAATCCATAGTAGCGGATGATACAGACATTAACATTTAGTTTTTTCTTTATTAGTGTTTGTGTTTGTGTTATATAAGTTTAATAGGTATTGATCACACAGACAATGGTTTAAAAGTGTGAATTCAGTTAAGCCCTAAAGGGAATTATAGTAATTTGAATATAATTGTTAATTAATAGTTTGTTTATATTTAAAGAAGTTAATTAATATAAAACAAGTGTAAGCAGGATCGATTATGAGTCTTCCAATATAAAAATATAATCAGTCAAACATAGGCCTAGGTCATTATGTTCAGTAAATAGTAAATTCTTCAAAATATTTGTCAAATTACAAATAACTATAATATTTGGTATTACAATTGTTCATAGTTTTGTCAGATAAAATAATATGTAAATTGTATGAAGTATTATGATGTAATAACTAAAAAGCAACTTGTACATAAAAGGTAAAATAGTGTATTATATAAAAATAATATCCTATGACAACTAAATCTCAATTTGAACAAATATGACCAGAGTAATATATATGTATCCAGAAAAAAAAGAAAGAAAAAGAAATTATTATTATTATTATTGTAAAAAAAAAAAAAAAAAAACAATACGAAGAAAAAAAAAAGTTGATTTGAATTTTGAAAAAAGCTAAATATTTATACAAGAAAACATATGAATCCTATTAAAAAACAATATAATACAAAGCAAGAAACACTATATCAACCTATAACAGAATGTAAAATTTGAGTAAATAAAGAAACAGCATAAACAAATCAGCCTTTAAACATTACTGAGGCAACAGCCAGAAAAAAAAACGAATGAAGTTATGGAAAAACTAACCTTTAAATGAAAACAATTTACAATTGAAGAACAACTACACTTAAATTAACTTAATAACAGAAACACTGGACTTCAATCATTATATTCCACCAGAAGGCTGCAGATAAATGAAATGACAAGATGTAACATTTATTGATCACAAAAGAAGTGGATTTCTTCATTTAAATAATATAAACAAACTGAAGACATTGGAAATTTTCATCACTGATACCAGGAGGCTGTGTGAAACTGAACTGAACTGATAAACATTGTGTAACGTATATATTATTATAATTAATATTAATTTTATATTATTTCATTATTATCTTGTTTTGTAATGTAATGCACTTTCTGTACTTGTTTTTTTTTCTTTATAATAACTGAACCTTTTATATCACCCAAAAGGACCTTAAAATAATATTAATATAAAAGAGAAGAGAATCGACCCTGAGATTTCCTGAGTCATATTAATAGTTACAGTAAATGGACTATATAAATTTTGAATAAAAATTACAATATTATTACCAGATACCATTCCATGTGTTTTATTTATAATAGAAATAGAATTAATAAGTATATTACAAATGGGTGCCAACCACTAGGGCTTAATTAAAAAACAATACACATTTTAAAAAGAGTTACAAATTGATGCTTACAACGTGAAGAATAAATAGGGTAAAACCCGTTTTGTTATAAATTGGCGCTCAACCTGTAAGGCTGTAATTAGGGAATCAATAGGCAAATAAATAATAAAATAATAACAAAATTCAATTCCTAATTTTAGCTGGCGGCTGATATCGGTTCAATAAAACAACAGAAATTCACAAACGAGGAACATCAAAGAAGAGAGCAGCAGAAGCAGAAAAAGAGATTAGTATGGAAGACACAGAGGCGACACCAGTGGAAGATGTAGAGATGTTACTACCTCCTGCAGAACCTAACAAACCTACACAGCAAAAGGAACAGCCCGAGAAACTGACACAAACAGGGGATAAAGACTTACAAGAGACCATGATGAGGATCCTAATAGGAATACAAGAAGATAACAAGAAGACCAGTAACAAAATAGAGGAGAATAGTAAGAAGATGGAGGAGAATAGTAAGAAAATAGAGGAGAAAATGGACGAGTTAAAAAATGACAATAAATCCACAAGGGAAGAGTTAAAGCAAATCAATACAGAGAATTTAAAACGAATCAATGAAAGGTTTGAAGAAAATAATAGAAATTTTGAGAAACAAAATGAAAATAATAGGCAAATGAATGAGAAAATAGACAGTATTAAAATAAGTTTGGGACAACAAATTAACGAAAAAATCGAAGACGTTGATAAGAATATAAGACGATTTATAAACGAACAAAACCAAGAACTGAGAGAAAATATTCATGGGAGGATGGAGCAGGTTAATGAGATAATTAACCAGAAGATGGATGGAAACACTGAAGAAAGGAGACAAGAGATAGCCAAAACAAATGAAAGAATAGAACAAATTAACGAAACCATTGAACAAAATAGAGTGAATTTATGTTCCAAGATAGATCAGGTAAAAGAAGATAGTCGTGTTCAAATAGAGACGATACAAAGGGAACAAGTAATTTTGGAAAAAGTTCAGAAACAATGCGGAGAGAGGTGTGACAACATTGACATTTTAATAAATAAGATAGATGACCAAGTCAGACAGAACCAAGAGGAAATAGAACTGGTGCGGACTAGACCAACTAATATTAATAGTATACATACAACCGAGTTGTGAAGCAATTAATTTTAAAAATTATCGAAAAACCCTATGGAATTCGTAGCGAGAATAGATGAACATGTTAATAAATATCGTATAACAAGGTGGAACTCAAATAGAGAAATGTTGGACGAATGTTTTAGAGAAATGAATGATAATTGGTGAGTTGCAACAAGAAAGGAAATTACCGACTACCCACAATTTAAGAAATTATTTAAGGAAAAATACTGGTCAGAATCAACTCAACATATAATACGAGATAATATCACTCATGGGAGATATGACGTCAATCGTGGTACTTCACCGACTACATACTTCTTAGGAAAGGTGTGCTTAGCTAAACATTTGGAGCCTAAAATACCTGAGGAATGTCTGGTTACAAAAATGGCATACCATTATGATGAGAGGATTTCTGGAGCCCGATTAGGCAATCAAATTAAAACTATACAGGCAATGGCCAGCTTACTAGAGAAATACGAACATGAAAATTATTACCGGAAAAACAGGCAGAGAACCGATAGATACGAAGGAAGAAATAATAACCATGGAATGAGTAATTACCAGCTTAATAACCACAGAAATAACTATAATTACAATAATGGTAATAATAATAACTTAAATAATATTAATAATAATAATAATAATAACTACAATAATAATCACCATCAAGTGAATCATAACCTAAATAGTATGTATCCAAATAATATTAATAGGAATAATCAATATAATAATCATAACGGTAATCACATATACGGACCCCGAATCAACCATATTCGAGCAGAGGAACATGAGTCAAGAAGATACCAGCGTCATAGAAATAATAGTTTTAGTAACAATGACTATCGTTGGGGCAATAACGAACATTGTAACCATTGTGAAAACCGATATAGGAGTCGAAGTCAAGGGGACAACCGCACACCAGGGACATATGAACCATTGAATCATTCTCGCAACGAAGAACGAGGAACAAACCAAGAATTCCACTCAAATCTACCGGCATTCTCAAATAACGTTACTGACAACATTCCTTTAAACGACAGGAGGCAGTGATAAACCTTCGCGACCCCTCACTGCTCCAATCAACTGGGTATAGACTACGACTGAACATAGGGACGGACAAATCAAAATTCACAATTATATATAATAATTATTTAAAAAACATTCGAGAAGAATTGTAAGAGGAGACTGCTAATAACATTATCAGCCACAACCATGATATAATATACATCAACGCTGAAGTGGAAGGAGTTCCCACCAAAATTATGATTGATATGGGCGCTAACGTGTCTCTAATTAACACTAATGAATTAGAAAACATACAGAGAAAATGTAAATGAATAATATCAACATTACCTGTCACTAACATAACCCTCATAGGTGCTACTGGAAGACAAAATAAGACCGTAAGAAAACAGGTGTCATTAGATATAACAAGCAAGGGTGTATAATTAATATAACATGTTTAGTAGCAACTGGCTTACCATTCCAGTTATTAATGGGATGTGACGTACTTAGAAGTACTCAGCAATTATCGATCTGAGTAAGGAGAAAGTATCTTTATACGCAGCAGGTATTGTACGGATAGCCGAATTAACAGGTAGCGATAGTGAATATCCCAGTGGTATCCACCAACAACTGAGAAAATTAAATTATATGAAAGATGATACAATCAATAGGAAGGTGATTTATAGCATTTCCAATGATGACTTATGGATGAAAAAATTACAAGAGATAAGAGAGTTTCAGTGTGAAGAAACAAGTAGTCATTTAACCAAGGATCAGGTAGAAACTTTAGTTAGAATATATGAGAAATACCGGCACGTGTTTTCAGAAGAACCGGGGAAGGTTAAAAATTATCAATGTGAAATTAGTTCAAGGAACCGGTAGAATTTTGCAAGAAATCATACCCAATAGCATATTCATTGAAAGAGTCGGTTAGAAATGAAATCAAAAGGATGATGGATAACGATATAATTGAACAAAGTCAGTCACCTTTTACAAGCCCCATAATAGCAATTCCTAAAAAAAATGGACAAGTTAGACTGTGTTTGGACGCACGCGAAATTAATAAAACCATTATAAATGACCGGACGTCACCCGGTGAAATTGAAGAAATTTTAAAAAAATTCTATGGTACCAAGTTCATCAGTAGCTGGGACACTGTGAGTGGTTACTGGCAAGTGGAATTACATCCGAAGAGTCGGCAATACATGGCCTTTATTTTTGAGGGCCGTAATTACCAATTCAAAAGGTTGCCGTTTGGACTGGTGAATTCGGTAGCAATCTTTGTCAGGTGTATGGACAGGATCCTTGGCCAAGAATCGCTTCAGTACACCACTGTGTATGTAGATGATCTCCTTATTACGTCATCAAATTGGGAGGTACATTGTCAACGGGTGGAAAATGTGTTAAAAAAAACTATCTAATAATAACATTACTTTGAAATTAGAAAAATCAAAATTAATTCCAAAGGAAGTACAATTCCTGCGATTTAACTTGAATAAACAAGGAATTTCACCATCGCAAGAAAAAATCGAAGCCATTCAAAAGTTTCCAACACCAAAAAACAAAAAACAATTACAATCTTTTTAGGACTCTGTAATTACTACAGAAAGTTTCAGAGCAATTATTCAGAACTGACAGCGAAATTCCAAGAACAGTTATCTTCTAAGAATAAGTGGACATGGGGTCCAGATCAAGACATTATTTTTCAATCAATAAAAGACAAATTTTTAGAAACTATAATATTACACCATCCAGATTTCAATCAACCGTTTTTCTTAAATTGTGATGCTAGTGACATCAGCCTCGGGACAGTATTATATCAAGAAGATAAAGAGGGTAACCATTTAGTTATTAGCTTCGCCAGTAGAGTATTGAACCACTGTGAAAGGAAATATAGCGTAACCGAGAAAGAACTGTTAGGCGTAGTATTTGCATGTAGCAAGTTCCGTACCTATATTTTAGGGTATCCTGTAACCCTCAGAACGGATCATAAATCCATTTCATTTTTGAGAAATTGCAAATTAAGTCAGGTAGACTTACAAGATGGGCAATCGCTTTGCAAGAGTATAATCTCAAATATAAATATATTCCAGGAAACAAAAACGTAATAGCGGACGTGCTATCACGAATCAATTTAAATACACAGACCATTGAAGGAGACCACGAAAACATAATTAAGGTTTACAATATTATCAAGAGTAGGTCCGATTTAGAAATGTTACTTCAAGATATCAGAATTCATCAGCAACCAGATCCAAAATTAAGGCACATCAAGGAACAATTGGAGGAACCAAATGACAGTATAAATAAATTTTATTGTATATACGACGGAATATTGTTTATAAAAAATACTTTAAACCAAGATGATTGGAAGGTGATCATACCTAAACCTACCAAAAAAGAGTTAATTATGGATTATCACTTAAGATATGGCCATATGGGGGCAGGGAAAGTTGTCAAAACATTAGAGAACTGCTACATAAAGAATATTAACAGGAAGGTTGTAAATTATATAAAACCATGCCACACTTGCCAATTAGTACAAGCAAACAATGAAAAAAAGGAAGGTACAATGATACCAATAACGTCAAAACAAAAATTAGAAAAGATATTTCTGGACATTTGTGGACCGTTCCCGTGTAGTGGAGGTAGATACCAATATAATTACATTGTCATTATTATGGACCATTTCACCAAATTTATTAAACTATATCCGATTAACCGGGCAACCACCCAAAAAATCCTTGAAATATTGTCTACAAAATACATTCCAGAAGTAGGCGTACCCAATTCTATTATTACAGATCATGGTACACAATTTCGTGGAAAAAGATGGAAAAATACTTTATTAGAGCTAGGAATTAAGACATACAAAACTTCGGTATATCACCCAAGTAGCAACCCAGCCGAAAGAGTATTGAGAGAAGTTGGTAGGATACTAAGGACATATTGCCACGACCAACAACGAAAATGGCAAGAATACCTGTCTGCAACCGAAGAATTCACTAACCTAGCTTATCATCCATCCATCAACTGTACTCCATATACTGCCATGTACGAAAAAATACCCCCCCCCTTGAGAAATCCAAGAATTAATCAATTTTCCTGCATCACAAAGATATCATTTCGATAAAATAAAGTTTTATAATAAAGTAATAGAAAACCTTGAAAAACGTAAAAACCAGTATAAGAGAAATGAAGATAAAATAATACAATATGAAGTAGGGGAAAAGGTATTGCTAAGAAATAGAGAACTACCTACAGCATTGGAGGGAATCACTAAGAAACTATTGTTATTATACGTAGGACCATATATTGTAACCAAAAACAATCATAATAATACATATGAACTAGCTGATCCTATTACGAAAAAGACTAAAGGTAATCATAACCAAGCATCAATTAAAAAATATTATGAATAATGAAACATAACATAAGCAATTATTTCTTCCATACCAAAGATCATGTTCAGAAATAATTACTTCTGAAGGAGGGCAATTATGTAACGACACCAAAATTCTTAAAGTAATAAGTACATCTTATCAAATAATTATGGAAAGAGATTTTGGAAAAGAAAGAAAAAGAATAATGATGTTCAAACTAAATAAATAATACCAAAATTCTAAAAGAAATAAGCACATCTTATTTAAATCAAGCATAAATAATACATTTAGTAGTATAATAATAATAATGGGGCGCAATATTAATGACAATAGGCCTAAGAGACATTTAATAAACTAATTAGAAAATGAACTTGCTGAAGAAGAGTTGCAGTATAAAAACAGTAGAATAATAGAAAGATAATTAAAACTACTATATTACAAGAGGTATTGAATAACAAAGGTGAATGACATTAAGGCTAATAAATCATTGAACTGTGAAGTGAAGTTATATAAAAGAGAAAGAAATCTACTTAACAAATATACCAACAGTAATATTGAATATAATATAAATAAATGGAGTTATTGGAAGGCAAGGTAGAATAAGAAAAAATATTCAGAAGATAAAAGATTCCAATGGCGTCTATAATGATATAAGATTTATAATTATTTTATTTATAGAGTGTAGAAAGCTAAGGCGTCACTCTAGAATTATTTTATGGGCACCAGCCAAAGTGCACTGTACCAGGTAAGTGAATGTTGGGATGAGCAATTGGACGTAAAAGGGCCACTCAACGCCAATATTCATTCATAATACCATATTAATATAGGGGGAATCATTTAACATTAGTATGGAATCAATTTTAATACAAGAATGGAATATATAAATAAAATATACAATGAACCAAGAGAAAACTCAAGAATTACAATTCATTAAAGCCATCAATACAAATAAATAAACTCCAGAGATAAAGAAGAAAATAATTGGTATTGATAAGAAAGGTAGGTTTCAATTTGCCTATAATAATGAAGAATTTCTTTAATAAATATCAATCTTATCACCAAGCAATATTAATACCATAATATCATACACCTCAACTATTGAAGACATCAGCAAGCAATAGCAACAATGTATCTAAACAAATCAAAATCAACGTAATTTGAAAGAAGAAACAATAAAAGTTGTATTGTAAAAGTGTGAACCTAATTAAAAACCAAAAGTCCTACAACAGACATTACTATGACAACTTACTATACTATATAGACAGTACCCAGTTACATTTGGAGTAGTCCAAAAACAAATAACTAATGATGATAAATTTAATAAATAATGAATAAATCAAATAGAACGGCACATAAAGTACAATTACAGATTTAGCGATAGATGTAAAATGTAATTAAGATGTGATACAAATGTAATATAAGACAAGTGTGATTACTTGGTAAGAGGATGTGATTACTTGGTAAGAGGATGTGAGATACGTTGGTATTCAAGTAAGAATAACTGTGAGTGGGTAGTAATTATAAACAATTATTTAAAGAAATGGATTACTAATCCATAGTAGGGGATGATACAGACATTAACATTTAGTTTTTTCTTTATTAGTGTTTGTGTTATATAAGTTTAATAGGTATTGATCACACAGACAATGGTTTAAAAGTGTGCATTCAGTTAAACCCTAAAGGGAATTATAGTAATTTGAATATAATTGTTAATTAATAGTTTGTTTATATTATTCTGTCTAGTTCTGTATATCTGTGAATCGTTGCCAAGTTTCTATATGGTTTATGGACAGCGATGTTATCATGGATCAACTCTGCGGTAACAACTGTTATTTTAATAACAATGTCACCATTTTCCAACAATAAACTTATGGTTTTGTTGACCAAATTCTTGAACGTGGCATGACTATAACTTCAGCATCATACTACAACACTTTTCAACTTTGTGAAGGACACTACAGACCGAGAGAACAGGGATGTTATCATTGGACGCTGTCCTTTCCATCACAATGCCTGCACTCACACTGCTGAAGCACAGGATGTCCTACAGAAGTTCAAATAGGAGCTGCTGTTCAAACATCCACCACAGTCTGAATTTAGCGCCAAATTATTTCAATTTCTTCATCCGAATGAAACAGTGGTTAAGAGGGTAGCGGCTTACAAGTGACGACGAACTGAAGGCCAAAGTAAACGCTTGGCTAAATAATCAGGTGGGAGCCTTTACATCAGGCTATAATAAGTACAACCACTGAAATGGTGATTACGTAGAATGTTTTCTAAATACCGTATTGGCCCGAATATAAGATGACGATTTTTTCTATAAAATGCCCTTCCGAAAATCACTCTCATATATGTGCAACCTAACATTTAAAAATTTCGTGTTAAGTGCCTAGCATATTTTGTAATGCACAGGCTTGCCATGTGCATAGCGTGAATCAATACGCGCATTTTATAATGAGCTGAAGGTGAAAATCCCAAGCACACTTTCACCACTGCGCGCCAGAAGTACCATATCGTGTCACAGACGTTAAAAGTTGTTCACTTTAAGGCCCCTTTTATGGATCCGATTCAAATCATACGATAAGTTTTGCATCCGAGTTGACTCAGATTTTTATCGTGCGTCAAAAATATCAAAAGTGGGTGTGAACAAACTCTATCGGCGTTGCCATCATCAGTACTGAAAATGAAGCCGTGAGTATTGTATGCCGCTTATCGTTTCGTTTTTATAAGCTTTGAAAGCGGGTTCCATAGTCCTCTCCTGTTCTGGATTTTGTCAGTGAGCCTTTCTGTCTTAATGTCTTCCGTATTTACAAAACAAATTAATAAAATCACACCACGACGTGAATACACTGATTACTTGGCATAACTGGCCTCGCTGACTCTAGGCAGGAAGGTTGGCAGCACTGATGTCTGAAAGTCATACGATAAAAAACACGCGCGAGTGCATAAACAAAACCATTACGGACCATATATCTAAACAACTCGCCCGATATTTTATCGGATACATTTCCTAGGACACCGCGATATGTTTTTGAGTACGGAACGATAAATTTATCTTACGATAGTGAATATAACGGCCCATTTGTTTCTGTTGTTCTACATGACGTACTTGGGTTGGTGTAAACATATGATGCAGTGCCCAGGTCTGTGTTTACGATGTCGGACTACAGTTGCACAACGCCTACTTGCAGATTATACTAACAAATTGATCGCTTATCAGCAATATATTATAAAACTGAGGAAAGCCCACAGTCAAATGGCAAATGCTGACCAAACACAAGTGCATATGCAGGTCCTTTTTTCTCCTGTAAAACACCTTTAAAGATCTAGGGTCGTCTTATATTCGGGCCAAACCAGTAATTAATATTTAATTTTTATTTCTTAGATGGAGTTTGAATATTGCTCATAAATTACGCTCCTTCACAAATATTCTAACAAACTTCAATCTCGATGCTGAAGAATCAAGAACAGGCTTATATTTTCTACCTACTTATTGGTCTGTATACAACTTCAAACTAACAGAGCACGTGTTCCTATTTTCTATGGTATAAAAATTAAAAATCCCAAAGTCTGATCAAAAACCTTTCTGGAAGAAATGATTCAGAAATTCAAACTGAAAAACATGTATGTTGCAAGTGTGCAATCCACAATCATTACATTAAATATATATTTTTGTAACGCATACCTTCGGGTCTAGCAAGCCATTGTAAAATAAATTGCTGGGTAGTGCTAAAATCTCCGGCAATGAACGATAGTTTTCAACCAATAACGTTACAAGATGAGGATTGTAGCCATGCGTTTCCCGAAATCCTTCAATATCTTTCTGGTAGAGTGGTGTATGAAGCAGTCGCACCAAGAGTGATTCACCTAATCCAAACTCCTTAGCGTAACGAGAAAGTACAACCGGTCCCAACTGGTTGGGATCTCCTGCCAACACACTTTGACCGTACTTCGCATTCAAGAAAGCTGAAACAAAATAAAAACGTTTCTTAATCCCCCAAAATTTTAAACACACAAAAATAAGATAACACAAGATTTTCACATACTTCATTTTAATAACAACTATAATAATATACGGTAAGTCTTTGGGCCATCTACAGTACACTTAAGTGATTCAAGACACGTTGTGTCAAAAGGACAAATTCACTATAACAAAGCTGCAAGCGATGGGCGATCTCTTATAGGTTAAATCCTCTATTCGGACTGCTTCCATGATAATATTGTTACGACATTATCGAATGTTGCATTGGAATCCGCCTGAGTGTTGTAGCGTACGCGATTTCAACAGGTGCTTACGAGACTTTTCTAGACGCTGCCAGCCTCGCTGACTGTATCAAGGCCACAATTAATTACATCGTAGTATAGAGATAACGCAGTTGTGGAATGTTCTGGTCTGTTAGCGGGGTATAAATTGAAGGTGTCAGCGGCGTTAGTTCAGTTATTTTGTCGGAGATTACTGTGTGCATTCAAGTGGTTATTAATGAAGTGGCGTGTTTTATAATCATGTGGGACAATTGTAATACAATTGTGTTTTATATCAGTTAAGATTTTTATTGTGTGTGAACAGTTTTTATTTGATTTGTTGTAAGAGACTGTCTTGTTAATTACAAACTCGTTAATTGTGGATAATTAAAGCTGGCGATTAGTGACATAACTGGTGTCTTGTATTTTGTTTTCCACTGTACCATACGATGACCAGTAGAGTCGTAACAATATTTTACTCGCTTAACATTTTGATCACTGGAATCTGGGATCATCCTCAGAACCTGTGAGTGGTGGTTGTTAGGTCTTTCAACTGCCACTCACAGCTTCTGAGGATGGTCCCAGATTCCAGGATCAAAATGTCAAGCGATTAACACTTCAGACCTGGCCCTCTAAGGGGTGTTAACCCTCGGAGGCCCGGTGTTTTTTAGTGTATTTCACTGTTATGCTACAACCATATCTGTTTTGTCAACTTATCTTATACTGTCTTTTAGCTCTTTAATCTGATATATAACACTTTACACTTTTTTTATATAATTATTGGACATTAGTCTTTGGTACACATTATATGAAATATAAAAAGTAAAGGAAATATATTTTTAAAAATATTAATGTGTAAGTGACATGAATACTGAATGCGTGTAACACTGAATGCAAGTGTGTAAACAAAACACAAAACGTTTGCTGTTTATTCAGTTAAATTCATTCACGATATTAATTGATGACTCGTTGGGCACTTCGTGAAACATATTAATACAAAGGTTTTTAAAAATTTATAAACACTTGGTATGTTTCACAGATTTTATTTAACTCTAACAGTTGTTTCGACTTCCTAAGCCATTGTCAAAGAGAGAATGAATGAAAACCATAAACAGAGGATGTAAGTAAGGGTGGTGGTGGCCATCTGTTTAGGGTGTGTATTGGAACATCTGTGAGGTGTTAAAATTGAGAGGGGGGATTGCAGGAGCTAAGGGAAGGTCAAGTGTCTGTAAAAACTAAATACAATCTGAATACAAAATATAAAATTAACTAAACTAAATATAATCTGAATGCAAAATATAAAATAAACTAAACTGAATAACAGCTTTTAATAAAGGGGATACACAGAAATCAGTTTGTTCATTTGTTAAATTTTTGTTATTTTTTATTGCTTTTTTAATTTCTAGAATTTCTAACAAAGCTACTATTTGTTGTGCTATAGCACGCAGAACTAATGGGTCAGTGTTGTTTTGTTACGCTGTCTTCTAATGTAGTTCTTATTGTTGGTTGCATCCACTGCCAAGGGGGTATTTCATTTACTGGAGGGACTTTTTGAGGTTGGTTATTGCCATCCGAAAGCAGAATTTTGCTTTTGTATAAAAAGGATCTTTTCTGATACTGATACCATGTTAAGACCATGGTTTTTAAACCTTATATTAATCCTATCTGTTATAAACGGAATGTAACTTGTTAAATGAAATTTTTTGTTACCCTGATGTGAATTAAATATCTATGGAATAAAATTCTTTTAAAATAATTTTCTTCTGTTTTTCTTTTAATTAATTAAATTCAACGCTATATATCGATAAAGAAATAACTACAGTTCAGTTAGATGTGCTGCTTTCATAGAGCAAGCTTGAAAAACAGTTTAAACCTATGTAAAACGTACAGGCATCACACAGAACAGGGTTATGCATTCACCCGTATAATGTACAGGCATACGACTGAAAGCGTTAAAATATTATGATGGAAGCAGTCCAAATACAGGATTTAACAGTAACAAATGTAGCTAATGCTTCAACCACTAGTAATGCTATTGGGTTAACAGTTATCCCAGTTAATTCCTTGGGGAGCATCAAGATCCAACAATGAATTGTTTGCAGTTTCAGTAATTAAAAAACGTTTAAGACGTAAGCTATTTGGGAAAAGCCTTATGGCAAGATTTTATTCCAAATAAGATATTATGGTATGATTAGTATCATACCAGTATCACACACGAAAGATTATTATAAAATAGTTCCTCTTAATTCACTCATCATGGAAAGGATGTAATAACATTTCTCAAACAACTTTCAAAATTCTTCCCAGCTATCATGATAATGCAAGTATCAAAAATGTTAATAGTAATAATAACTGCTACATTTTTAATTTTATGTAATGATCATGTTAGGTTAAACAGTCCTTTTAATTTGAACAAAGTTCATTACTTTTGTTGACTACTTTATATCCCTAATTTTGTTAATAATAAAAAGATATAATATAATTGTTTTTTTATAATAAAATTTCTGTATTGTTTATAATTTCCGAAACATTATACAGATTTAAAGAAACGTGGCTACCACAAAAAAAAGAATAAGATTTATAAAATTTGTATTTGTTATTTTTGAAACTCAATGTTAATGGGAAAAATGTATCAAAAATATTTCAAAAATTCAAAATATACCATTTAACTCTGTATTGGTGTGACCCTGTAGACATTGTGCCGGGGTTTGAATTTTCCTGGTGCGGAAAGAATGCAATCAGTGCCGCCAACGCGCGTGGCAGCTGTGCTCGCCACAGCTACCTAGATAATAACTTAATGTTCTTAAAGAAAATGGTACGAGAATCCAGCTGTTTAAACTTGTGACTGAATATTTTGTAATAACTCAATTTAATATTCTTAAAGAAAATGGTGCATGATCATAACAGTGTGTCACATGTTAGCACTAATAAAAATTGTTACTGGTTACAAGAGAGTTGATTGCAAATCCTGTCACTCTTTTTGGGTTCCAGCACACTTTTCGCTTCCTCTAGGTTAAGTTGCCTAGTTTTTTAATTTTGCGTAGGAGGAAACAGAAAGGGGAAGAATGAATGTTACAAGACTGTGTTACACGGGGGTATAATAAAATTGTCCATTATATCATTGCGTGCTCTTATGGTTCATTCAGTAACTCTGTTAATTTGTCAAGTTCTGAAAAATAAAGGATAAAAGGTTTCTGACTCTTAAGCCTTTTCCAGACTCATCAGATTTTGCACACTTTGGGAACATTTCTCAAACCCAGTATGATGATAATTTCTGATAGTTAAAATGAGCTGTCACAATTTCATTCAGAACAAGTTACAAGAAAATTACCAAAATCATACATTGTCTGTTCTCATGAATTTTCTCATAAATCTTCTACACTGAATCACCATTAGTAACTTATGCCCACATGCCTTAGCATGCAAGTTTATATGTCCTCCATTAAACTGTTAGGCCACTTTTTTACCATTCCATCATTGCATTTTACTGTAGACTCACTAACCTACTGATGAATCTCGGCATGTTTCACATTTCTCATACATAAAAAAAGGACCACAAGTTCTTTAACTGTCCTCGTTTTTTATATACACAAAATAAAGTATAAAAAAAAACGGCTTCTCCTCTTTCGATGTCTGTGGCCAGTTAATGTATCAGGAATACCAATGTGCATGTGTATAGCAACAGTTACACCATTTAACCTTTTAGGGACCAGCATATTTCCACTGGTACATGTGAGAAGGCCCAAACAGTTTTTGCAGCTTCTGTAAACTTTCTTCATCCTGATAATTTCTTCATTTTCTACCCACTTACCAGATCACCCACCGTCACTTCTACACTATATAATCTAGTTCGGTTGACACCCTCATCGTCACATAGATCTGAGGATACTTATTGTAATATGAATGAAACATTGTCACACACAAGAAATTTTTGATGTGGTCGATACCAGAAGACGACTTAAAAAACATAATGGACACTGGCCACAGAAGCGTACATGAGAATATACTTACAAAATAAATTATTTTTATAACATAAACTTTTAGTAACTTAGTACGCAGAATTTTGATTACAGAGAGCTGGCTCTATTTATTCTAATACTTTACCTCACAAAGTTGTAAGCTTTAATTTAATAATAATAATTACAAATATAGGTTAGAATATTAAAAGAATTATAAACTACAGACCTATTGGGCTGTGGTCGATTGCTTAATGAATGTGACAATTCTTCTCTAAACATTCGTTTCACCCACCCTCCGGAGGCCTCTTCTGTAGCAAAAATATTTGACAGTAATGGTAGACCGAATGTACCCCAAGCTGAGGTGTACTCAACCCAATAGCTCAGCAGTTTATAATACTGTTAACATTGACTCTGGGTGTGATAGCGTCTGTGACAGACACATGGTAGCATAGTTACCAAGCGGTATAAGTAATTCCGGTTCTGTTCCTTGGCCAGCTTCATCAATTATCACATGAGAGAAATGACCTCTTTGAAAGCCTACACTGTACAAAATACCCAATGTGTTGCATGTCCCAACTGTAATCTTGCTGCGACCAATTGTCATGTTCATTGCTGTAAATATTACAGACATATATATAATATTATTATTATTAATAATAATAATAGAACTTTTTACGAGAATATATTTTTTTATCTTCTAAATTATAAAAAATATAAAACAAGAAAAATTGAGTATTTATGAACACACACACACACACAGAGTTTTAAGTAATCTACTACCTATGTGACAGTTACTCGCATAAGGCGTATTCTCATGCCTTAAACAGAAAGTAAATCATGAACATAATTCATAATCATATTACAAAGTTAAATGAACTTGAAATCAACAAAATTCCAATGATTTTGTCTTTGACAACAATCAGGAATCAGTCACTGTAGGTAAATAATGACGTACAAAAATTATAAAAACTAAAAACAATTTAACCACTAAAAACGATAAACAAAATGCTCACACTACATCTATTACAAAAATGATTGTAGGTTTGTTTATCTAAACAAGTACAGGGTGGTCGTGCACATAATTCTCATTCCTTTGAAGCTTCACATACATTCTGTGCATGCAGCAGTCATTGTTCCAAACACAAAACATGATGTGTAGTTTTTTTTCAGTTGAGTACTGTGTGGTTGTATATTTTCATCCATCTGGTTTTGATAACCAAGTTATTAAATTGTTTTTTCAATTAAGTCTGTCTGTAATTAGTATTGTAATGAAAACACATTAATATGTACAATATGTAAGCATAACTCACAATCATTAAGAAATTAAAAATAACAAATTTTGGATTTCACGGTTTGGGAGTTGTGTAGTTAAATACATTTATATACAAATACATTATGTATGGTCATGCAAATAATTCTCACGTGGGAGAAGCGGAAATGGTGTGTTGTAAACAAACTACTTTCTAACTTCCAGACATTAGTTTGCCCAACTGTGTTCAGTTATCAGAAGAAAAGAAAAGAAAATATGCTCCGCAGTATTCTTGGATGTGGCCCAAGCATTTGATAAGTGGCATGAGGGACTGTTATACAAGACGAAAGTAAACCTGCCTAAACACATGAGTCAACTTCTTAAATCATATATCTCAGAAAGTCAGTTCAGAGTTACGTTCGGTGATGATTATTCTAATTTAGAGAATATTTCAGCTGGTGTACCACAAGGTAGTGTCCGTGGACCTATTCTGTATTTGTTGTATACATTCCTAAATGTGATGGGGTGACAACAGCTACATTCGCTGATGACGCTGCTTTACTAGCTACTGGTGTTAGTATAGAAGCAGCAACGGACGCTCTACAATCATCAGTTGAGTATGTCACTAGATGGACAAAAAAATGGCGCATCAAGCTGAATGAAACCAAGTCTACTCATATCAATTTCACCAACCAGAAAACAGATTATTTACCAATCATAATCGATCAGCAAAGAATTCCACACACAAGTTCAGTGAAGTATTTGGGCATGACTCTGGATGCCAAACTTACGTGGAAAGAGCATGTTAAGAAGAAACGAGAAGAACTTGGATTACAAATGAAGAAAATGTGGTAGCTGCTTGGAAGACATGCTGAGCTGTAGCTGCATAACAATTGTTGTTATGCAAACAAATCTTGAAACCAGTTTGGGTGTATGGTTTATACCTTTGGGGTTATACTAAGAAATCTAAAATTAAAATAAGTCAGACTTTTCAAAATAAGGTTCTTCACAGTATTGTTGATGCACCACGACACGTAAGAAATGATGACATCCATCGGGACCTGAAAACGGGTTGCAGATAAATATGAAAGAAGACTTCATGAACATAAACACTGAAGTCCTACTACGGCTTGACAATGCTGGAATCGTTCAGCGATTTCAGAGACAGAACCCATTTGAACTAGTAAACTAAATATGTATAGTAATTCTCAGCACAAAAACAAAGTGTAACTGTACTGAGGAATGCTCCAGTGGAAGCTTATCCTACATGCTATTAACTTACATATTAGAACAAAATTGCTAGATAGTTTGTAACTAGTTGGAATGAAGTTAAATAATAAAAAAAACTTCAAAAATAATTACTGGCTGTTATCCTCGCACCTAATTTTCTAATTGTAAAAGTACAAAATACAAAGTACATCTAAAAATAAAAATGTAATTTTTTGATACCGGTATATAAGGCACCTATCTACTGTTGTTTCAAGTGTTAGTCGAGACCATCGATTAAATAAGATAAGGCTCACTACGTTACTATTCTAAAAATATCACTGTGCAGCTCCGTTATAAAAAATTTAAAGTTTTTTTAATTTCTCTCTTGTTTACTGCTATACCACAAGGGAAAGATACTGATTCTAAGAGAAAATTCTATGGAATACAACTGTATATGTATCACGGCAATAGAAAGTTTTAAGGCAACTTCAGGCAGCATGGTTCTAAGAGAGGAAAAGTTCTACAGTGAGCTGAAGAGTAAGACTGTGAAAAGCAGACATGTTAGACAGACAGACAGATTAAATCGAATGATGTCAACATAAAGTTACATACATATCTACATTACTGAATTCATTCAACTTGCCATTATTTTTTTCAGCATCAGACATGCTTGCAACAGCAGTGTATTTTAAAAGATTTACAGGAAGCCTTCCTTCTTGCATATAATTGTATCCTACAAGTCTTGTTAGATTTCCTGGATAGATTACATTTGATTCAATCAGTCGCTGTGTAATTAAATCGGCAGAGCTGTTTGAAGGTGTTCCCACTAGTAACCTGAAAAAGCAACTTGTTACTACAGAATTCAAGACATACGAGGGTCGGGTGAAAGTTCCAGGCCTGACACAGACATAGAGCTACTACGCTCATTATTTTGACCGTGTTATATGATTTCATCCTTTTATTATCAAACGTGTATTATTAAAATTTAATTTGTAATAAAAGGTCGTTTGTTCAATGAAGAAAACCTTTTGCTCTAAGTGTATCAGTTGTTTGGTAGTTTATTCATGTTGCGTGTTTTGTGAAGTGATTTCAGATATAAATTTTAATGACTGAATTATTCTGCCTTGTTTAATAATTAGGATTGACTTATTTTAATTCGTCAGTTAATCTGTTCGAAATTAAATTGAATGTAGCGGTCGAGTTGTTCTAAACAATTCTCAACGTTCACTTTCGATATTAGGCTTAACCCTATTCGTTGAGGTTAATCTTGGTTTTCGTAAGTATAAAATAAATATTGATTATATCTTACCTTCAAGAAATAAGAACGCATGGATATGATTTATTAATATTATCATTTAATCTTTGCAATTTAATTCAAGTTGATGGAATTTTGCATTCGATATACACGCTAGTAATAATCGATACGTATCTCAGGGTTGAATAGTAAAAATGGATTAAACATATAACGTGGGAATTCTTTTGGCTGCTATGAAAGGTTCCATTAATTATTAACAAACAATATAGAGTACATTACAAATAATTCTAATGCTTATAATCTAATGTGAGAGTTACAAAAATTATTTAGACCAACAAAATGTCTGGTGATATTTAGCTCGCTATGGGCAGACCATGCTGGTCCTAGAATGACGTCACTATCATGGCCGTCTTCATCCGTCTCTGATAATGCATGAAGTTTTGTACCAATATATTTTAAGTAAATGTGTTCCTTGTACTCACTGATTCTTATATAATGCGTTTCACTTTATGAAATGTCCACTAGTGATTATTTGTGGTGTGAGTTATTGAGGTGACTAGTGATTGTTCGTGTTGGGTTAATAATTTTGTCAATTAGAATAATGGTACTATATATACGTTACACTTATACGTGGAATTTAACTGTGTGTATTCTTGTTAATCGCTTGATTTTTCTTACTGGTGTTTGTTCGTTTTGATGATGTGAATTTAGTTCATAATTTCGGTATCTTCTATTTTGGTTATAATTTTTTCTGGGTTCGGTTCCTGGGTTTTATAATTTTGTTACATAATCATTCTGTGAGCACTATTCAACTGCCTTCAACCATAGTTAACAATCAAGTGTAATTTCTTCTTTTTGTCATCGAACTGACCAAAATTTCTCAAATTCTGATTGGCCCCTTATGCACAGTTCAAGTGTTACATGACCAATACCCCTTAATTACTATATATTTTACAATTTACCTTTAGCTTATTATTTTATCATTATATACTAATGGTTCATACAATGTTTATATAGTTATTAATTATAAAATTACAAATAATTTGGTACTAAACATGTCTTGGTTTAGTCCTGTAAAATCTTAGATTTTAGTGAATTTTCCAGATATCTGATGAAACAATTTATAATGGTTGTTGGTGGTTATACTTTGACCCCTTAAGATACATTAATTTAAATTAATTAGATGGTAACATAAAACTCTTATAATATATAACAAAACTCTTAATAATACTACTTAGTTTAACAATTTTAATTTATGCACACTGTTTAACAATTGTCCGTGTGATAAATCATTCATCACTACTGTTAATAATAATTGAACACTTTTTTATAAATAATAGTACACTATTTAACTATAGTTTGTGTAACTATTACTATTATGCCACTTTTTCTGTGTTTATCACCACTTTTTGCACTGTAAGGGGTTGTGCCCTTTTTCTCTCTTTGGTTTAATACAATTTGGTGTAATAAAGTTAATACAATTTTACTTTATTGAATTTGTACTCTTTATTGGATCTGTTTAGGTTACTCATTGCAAGTTATTTAGGCCTACTAGGGTTCTTTATTTTAATTTTGGTTTGTTTACTGCCCTATTCTACTGGGTAATGTCTGGCTGGGTCTTGATAATATTAATTAAGTCAAAGGTTGATGTTGTTGAGTAATATTTGGTTCCTTACTGATCTTCAAAATTTGATGTTTTCTGTTAACTAGTTATTGAGCATTGTTTTGAGTTCCATCCCTGGATAAGGTTTCACTATTGTCATTATAATTATTTTTTACAGTGTTCTGTTTCGTTACACTTTGTAGGTCTAGTTTCAATGATTTCAAGTCAATGAGTTGTTTAATATTAGTGGCACAGTCCACCGTTGTAAGCACCTTCAGCATCATTAGATAGACTAGAAATTCGGGGTGTGATTACATTTTGTTTTCTTAGATTTAGCTGCAACCGATATAAAAGAGGAGCTGTGTTCAAAGTTGGGGGACTCTTACCCATCGAATACAACGGTTGACCGCTGTGTTGCTGTATTTAAATGGGTCAGTCCAGCACAACTGACAACCCATGTGTTAGACGTCCAATTTAAGGGTCTGTGCATGCAAAAATTGAGAAAACTCTATAAAATCGTTTTGGTAGACCATAGAATGAAAATGAACGAGATACCGGAGACTGCTGGTATACCCAACGGAATGTGTGCGCAATATCTTGCACAAACATCTGTGTATGACAGGTGCCACGTTTTCTGACACTTGACCAAAAACACTGTTGAAAGGAGGTTTCAACCAAGTGTTGCGATGGCTAAAATCAAATAATTTGTAATGGGGCATTTGAAGGGGAATATCTATTTTTCAATTTAATCATAATTTTGGGGCCAATCTGTTTGGGCACCATGTATTGCCACGAAACTTGATTCATGTAGCACCCTATGTGCAACTCGGTAACAAGCAGAGGCAGATATGCGATGAAGATAAAGCGCTGGAATGTGAACCTGTGCGCCCATGCTTGCATTTTCCGTTGGGGAAAAGCAAAAACTTTGTAGCGAGCCACAAGCGACAAAGGAATATATGTGGACTCGTTTCACTAGTAATAACGTGACCACCCATTAACATATCATGTGATGCGGGTTGACGAATCGCATACCAAGTTGCCATGTATCAAGAAGGCGGGGCTTCCTATAGACGCCAAGAGAACTGCGTTGTGTTCTACCATCCCGGTAGCCGGCCGGCTGACAATGGGCTCACGCTCCGACAGAAATTTTTGTCAAGTGAAAAATGTAAATCTAAACAAGTATAACAGTGCAGAAAAAACAAGTGAACATAGACAATCAAGACAGACGTATAAAAAATTCAACAGTGACAATTATTCGGGTAACAAGTGCATAAAATGGACTGACTGCAACACATGCTCTGCTATAATAACAGGAAAGTAAAACTACCATTTCTAATAAAATAAATAAATTATAAAGAGATCTCTTAATTAAATCATGGGGTGGTAAAATGTGTGAATGGGAGAGTGTGCATATACTGGGCTGCTTTTATAGATATATAATATACCTAAATGTTATGTTAAGTTAGACTATCTATCATGTTAAATAACCCAAATGATTGTTTGTATATTTTGTCTAAAAGAAGAAAATGAATTTTAATCAAGTATAAAAGAGAACGACAACGTTCAAATAGCTTAAAGGTTTATTTTGTAAAATTTTCTAATAACAGATGATTCACATGGACAATAACTTTGAGATATAAAAGGAATAAAAGTAAATTTAACCACATATTGCAACTGAGTAATAAACAGCTAATTAATATGGTCAATGAGTGTAATTCTTGATATATACATCCTTGAAATCACGCTTGTACTTCACAGTTCGTGTGACGGACCTGGGCTGGCAAGGTAAGTTGATCAGGGTTTATTAATAATTTAAATGTGGTGGAATAGTAGAACACTACAAATTGAAGTTCGAATTGCTTCCTCAGCCAACATATTTGCCCTGTTTAACACCGAGTGACTTTTATCTCTTTTGTAAGCTGAAAAATAACTCGGTGGGAAAAGATTTACTGACGACAATAAAGTCAGCGATGCTGTTTATGGTTAAAGATTTTAATTTAAATGATGGAAGTAATTTGAGATGGTTAAGAATTTTAAATGGTTTGTAAGTGGGAGATCTTGGGTGATTAATATTGAGGTAGGACATTTAGATCAGTCCATGTGAATTTAAAGGGGTACTAGAGATGAATAAATATTGTGGGAATAAAAGTAAGGTAGAATTGGAGATGTAATAGTGACACAGTAGATATGGGGAAAATATGTAGAGTATTGATTGATATATTGATGTAATAAATAAGTGGAGATATTTTGTAAATGAGAGTAATGTATTGGGAGAGTAAATAGTTGATGGGAATTTTGTAAGGGGGGTGGTGTGATAAGGAGTCCGCAACGAAAGGTGTTGGGACAGGAAGGGACCGTTTAGCGCTGAAAGGGTTGCCTAGGGAAAGTCCAGGAACCAGATAAGGGAGTGAGCTTTGGGAGGGGAACACACATCCTGAGTACAAAGGGGTAGAGAGTATTTTTTTTATATAAGGGTAGAATGATGCGAATTGAGTTGAGTAGTAAATTGGGTTTAGAGATTGTTTGATAGATGTTTTGACAGAGAAGGGGTGTCATGTTAGTTAAAGCTGTTAGGGATGTTAAAGTCAGAAGTGGATTAAGAGAATATATAAATGCCAAGTGGTAAATCAAGTTATTATGAATTATTAAGTCACCCAAATTTATTGAGGTTGGTCGTTGGCAATGAGACGATGCGCATCGGACTGTGCCGTGACTGTGTCGGTGTTAAATTATGTGTGGTGTTTTTGTGTTTTAACTAGTTGACGACCCCTTTGGGTGAATTTGATGTTTTTATAGTATTGAAACCTGATGATGAGAATTTATTCTCGAAACGCGTCATTTTAAGAAAAAACCAAATAAGTCACAAGACGGAAGTTAATACAGGTAATTGCCTAATATTAATTCTAAATATTTATTGAGAATGTTAAAGAAAGTAAATCATAGTTAAAATGAAAAAATTTTAATCAAAACAAGTGACAAATTTTAATAGAATTTGAGAATAATGTAAAGCTATAAAATGTGTAATTTTGATTAATTTAAATGTCAGTTTTATTGTTAATTATAATAATACTATGTTAATTTTAAATGTCTAATTTTATTATGTTTTATTGTGTTTAAAGATAAACAATTTTTTTGAAGATGTTCTATGTACTTCACAATGTAGATCTATGTATAACATATGTAGGTCAAGGTCGTTGACTTGACCCAGTGTGATCAGCTGATGGTTGATGTTATAAATTAGACCAGTTTTTGGCAATTGCTTGATGCAAATTTTGTCGTTTAAGTGATTGAAACAATTTTAAATTCTTCCGAAATTGATAAAAATTAATATTTTGATAAATTTAAATTGTTTTTGAAAAAAAAAAATTATTTTTTTGTGCCTGCCATCTAATTGATGTTTTGAGTTGTAAGTGTATTATTGTTTATGTGTATTGCGAGGGTTTTATTGAATTATATTGTTTAGAATATATGTGTAAACAAATGTTAGAGTAAGTGAATTCATGTTTAATAAGGTATTCAATTTGTTTTCTTTAGGATTGTTAGTAGTAGTGAAGAGAATCAGGGATTCATGTAAAAGATTTTTCTTATTGTGACTTTGAGGAAATACAATTTGAGTTTAACGTAAATAAATTTTGAATATAAAGAGAAATGTTTTGAAAATTTTAAAGGATAATTTTGTTTAGTGAGTAATTATAAGTGTGTGTACGAGCCCAGTAACTGCTAAAGGCAGCCCAGTGTGCATGGTAAGGGGTAACATATCGGTCGAGGATCTGGCATAGTATAAGACCAAGGGTTTGGATTTTGGGTGTAATGTTAGAAGGTTAGGTGTGCTGTGGTGCGTGTCTGTTCGATTTTATGGTGTTGGGATGTCGGATAGAGAAGTCCAGTAATCTCGTTCAGAGAAGTCAGTAGTCGCCGAGCCAGGGGGGTAGTTTACCCATGATGTCTAAGAACTAATGGGGGGTTGTTGGCACCATATCCTCTCCGATCCTCTTAGGGGTTTAGCAATGAGATTTCTTCTGTTTCAACAGAAGATCTCTCATTGGGGGGGGTATTGTAACGGGGCTAAAAGGAGGGGTTTTTGATTTTATTAAAAAAGCGTAAATTCATCTTCATCTGTGTGGCCAGCCACGTGTTAAACAAGAGCTTTGTTCAAACCAAGAAGTTGTGAGGTGTAGCTGTGTGATGGAATGCGTCAAGATGCAACCACGCAATGTAATTCTCAGAACTGTAGTGTTGAGTAACACGCGCAAACACCAGCAGGTGCGCAACCGACGCTGATTTGCTAAAGCAATATGGCCCAGAGACGATAATTTTCACCATGTGCTCAGAACCGGGCGGAAGCATAATAGAGATCCCGCCCCTTTGTGTGACGTAAACCAGTGAACACTAGATTTCGTCGACGTCCAACACACGGGAGTTGCATGAGCACTGACTATGACTTTAATGCACAAGGCAAAGCTTTCCGTCTTGTCCAAAAAACCTAGTGGTGGGGTACTAGGCACAGCTTCTTCGCAGTTTCCTCACCGACGCTAACCTGGCCAGGTAGCCGCCAAACGGGGCTCAACAATAAAACATCAGTATCAAGTAAAAGCAAGTGCAGTTTTTTAGCAATGCGGAGGTGAGAGCAGTTTTTCGGAAGAAAATGAAAATCATCAATTTTTTCGGACAGAAATAGCGGATTTTGTGAGTGATGTGCCATGCGGTCGGGGAGACGCCACGTTGCCGGCAAGGGGTATATGTTTAATTTTGAGTAATCAATGGGGTCTATCTAAATAAAAGGGGTAACAATTTTAAATGGTGTGAATGTTGAGTATGAGCAGGCTGGGTTGCTTTTGTTAAGGTAAGATTTTAGTGGTATCAGATAATTCCAAGTAAATATTTCAAGTAAGTTGTATTTATTTTAAATTTTGGCTAGAAGTAATAAACTGATTTAAGAGATACAGAAATGAATAAATAATAATGGGAAGTTTGAAAAGTTAAAGAATAAAGTAAAATTTAATTTGTTTCTCTTCATAAATGCGAGTTGCGTCTGTTATTGATATAACCTTATAATCACAATTGCATTTTAATGTTCGTGTGACGAAACTCTGGGCTGAAGAAGATTTTAGAGGTAAGTGTAAGAGAATAATTTTTATGAATTTAACTATATTAAAAGGGTAATTAACGTAACAGAATCTACTGAACTATGTGCCAAACACGCACGTTACTATGCCTCGGGGCGTAGTCCCATTTATTTTGTAAACATATAATATCCCTTAAACATTTATAAGGCCTCCAAAATAACATGTTTTATACTTATTACATAATAAACATAATATTTAGTTATTAAAAAATTTTACTTCACAACCCAGCACTTATTAATTGTTGTAATGAAATATCCTCTCTCTCACTCGCACTCTCATTCATGGTACAAAGTTAGACTTTGTAAATTTGACTTCCCCAAAATTGAGCTCATTTTAATTAATCGAATTTGAATAGAAAAGATTATCTAAACCCTTAGTTGGACTTTTTGGCCCCCCCCCCATTTTTATGACTTAGCTGGAAATTCTTCGAAGATGTCTCATCGTTGATCTCACCCTCTCGATGTTGTCGTAACCCAAAATTTTATGCCGAGTTTACATCAAACTGTTATTTTTAAAAAATACTACACTTTCACATATTTAACAAACTCTTGGTTGTGTAAAATTTAGATATAAGTAGCTTTTTAGAGAGTTGCCGGCCGGTGCGCTACTCTGATGAGACGAGACTGCTGGCTGTTAGTAGTCTTTACAATGTGGAGGTGGGGCAAAACTGTGTCACTAGTCCTTTGTTCGAAACGGCCAAACCCTGTTTACAAATGTATTTATTGTGTATCGCATTCCTGTAGCTGATGTCATCATTGGGTTAGGCTTGTTTACTTTAATATGACGAACTGTTTTTTGCTATTACTGGGATTTTCCCCTGACCTCGACACAAATCCTGTCCGCTCAATATTACGTCGTTGAAAACTTTTGGACAATTTTACGCTGTTTTCTTTATAGGGCTTTAAAAACAATTATAACAATTAGACTTTATAACAATTATTTCCCAAAATAGTATAGGACCAGAATTGTACCGTTACAAACACAAACCAACGCTTCATGGCGTCTTGCCTGTTTAAATGGCGGCTTTCCGTTTACTCTCACACACACTCATTTTTGCCCCAAAAATAGATACATTTTAATTGAATTTACTTGTACATTTTTGAGCCCAAATTTCTTTATTGTAATGAATTGAGGGAAATGTGCACTTTCCTGTATTTGAAGTGGCGTTGTTCCTCCAGACGTCTCCTCTTCGCCGGCCTGTGTTTTCCGAAAGTTTTACTGCATCCTGGCTATATTTTTATGGTCACACACTGAATTTAAATTTGTTTTACATTTTATAGTTCACTGATTACTGTTGTTGTTACATTTGTGTTTAATTTTTCACTTTTGCCGACGATTAACGACCAGCACGTTTTACTATGTGTTGACTCTCTGAAAGTCTGATGTGCAATGGGGCGGATAACTGGTTCCGTTTCTGTATGTGTGTGTGTTATGTCATCAGCATTCTATTGTTTCAGTAGCCAACGCCCTGGTTTATGCGTTATTGTTGTTATGTCATTCAAATTTTTTAATGACGCCTCGCATTGTTGACCAATGAAAAATTATATTAAGAGCCTGTGTTAACCATCGAATGCGTTCTATTCCGCACGTACGCCCTTGGCCTTGGAATCGTCCCGCTCTGTTGAATTTGCGTTGTTTTGTTAATGCTTGGGGGAAGTTGCTCTAACCATAATTTATATATGAAATACAATATAAAATACAATAATTTTCCCTGAATACCAAACTTTGTGAAGTTACATATTTTTTTTGCCCTATACATGTAATACACTCCACTCTTCATAAAACAACACTTACCGCTGCCAGAATTTCACTTACCGTCATGGTCCCCGTAAAACTTACCTTTTGAAACTGCCCAGGTCGCCACGATATTTTTTAAAGATTAAATATCGAAAACTTATACACTCTTGCCCTTATAAAAAAAAAATCACGCCATCTGACTATAATAAAATTTCAGAAAACCCCCGATTATGTTAGACGAATTTTTAACACAGAAATGAGGAAATGGCAATGACGAAATAACTTAGACTAACACATTTTGTTATGAAAGAAACACTTTACTTACTGAAACAGCTCCTCCTTACTCCACGACACACAAGAACAAAACAGGTATTGATAAGGTTAAATACATCTTACATTGATAATATACTTCTTATATTTATAAGGTAGCCCAGCTTTTGCTCGCACACGCATACACACAATTTAGAACCATTTAATTGAAACACCCCATTTTACTTTAAAACTGTATGTATCTCGAGACACCAACCGGGTACACGTTGCTTCGTTCGTTAGTTCGCGTCACTTTGAATAATTTGCCCGCAGTTCACTACACTTCTCCTGTATAACCTCCTTATTTCCTTGGGTCCCGGTCGGTAATACGTCGGTGTTACACTGAGTTATTCATATTTAGAAAGTTTCGACCGACCGGGGCCCGCGGCTCACTAACTACATCTACACACTGTTGTACAATCTGCTGCTTAGCGTCTCTGACTAATGTCGACTGTGTGTCTGTGTACGTAACAGGTACATCTACCTGTTCCTGCATGGAAGTTGTTCTTCAATGCCACGATGTTTTCGTCGTCGCTCCTTGTTCCTTTGCTGTCGTGTAACCATTTTATATAGGGAATGGAGCTGACATATGTGGATGACCAGAGCTTAATATTGGGCTTGGCTCTGCTGATGTCATTTAAGTGGGCGTGGTCTAAACGACACTTCCGTAGTGAAACCAAATGAATGATGAAAATTTCACTCTCTGGCCATCTTACTTTTTTGCCAACGCTTGGGTAGGCGCCCATGCTTGGTGTGCGCATGGGAGCGCAATGCCACACTCTCGCATAGTTCTTGGAATTTTGGTGGAGGTGCAAATGCTCTGCCGCATTCCTCAACAACAACTGCGTCTTCTAGCGTTGTTTCATTGTTCTGTTACACTGACTGCTATACTGACACATACGTTGCACAATACAATTACTTCGCAATATTTTCCAAACCCGCCCGAAAATGAACTGAATAAAAATATACTTGCCCCATACGGTAAAAATAAAAACACCCAAAAATCGACCCGCTACAATACCCCCTCGATGAGAATTCTGCTGTCCACGACAGAAGAAATCTCATCGATAACCCCGAAGAGGATCGGTGAGGAACTGGTGCCAACAACCCCCTGGTTCTTAATCTGCACGGGTACACGACCCCCCTGGCTCAGTGACCATGGACTCATCTGAACGAGATCACTGGACTTCTCCGTAAGAGATCCCAACACCGAGAAATCGATCAGACTCGCACCACAGCGCGCCTCGCCTTCTAACATACTACCCCCAAAAATCCTCAATCCCTGGCTAAAATCATTCCAGCTCCTCCGCCGATATGGATCCCCTTTTTGCAAGCTGGGCTGCCTTTGGCAAATACTGGGCTCACACACTCTAACATTACATATTACCATAACACATAAGAATAAAACTTTCTTTTAAAATTTTTCAAAAATTTAAAAAATTCAAAATTCAAAAAATAATCGTTTATCAAAAAATTCTCTTCCTCTTTTTTCTAATTTTTGTTTCAATGACTTAACCTAAACATTCCTATTAATATAAACATTTCTATTCTAACATGGAGAATCACTTATAGTCTACCAATATGAAGCAATACAATAAAAGAAACATCCTTAATACATACACAATAACATAATCATTACTCAACATATTCACTCGCTGGCAGGCGAAAAATCAAAAAAAATTTTTTTTTTTTCAAAAAAATTTAAAATTTTCAAAATTTTAAAATTCAAAAAAAATTATTCATTAAATATTTATTAAATTTATTTATTAAATAACATTTATTAAAATTATTCAAATATTGGTTTGAATTAATGAAACAAACAAATCACAATTAGCTTCCTACTATACACAAGCTTAGTAGGTGTATGAACTCATCAGCTGATCATAACTAGGTCAAGTCCAAAACCCTTGACCTACATATGTTATGTATGATTTCTGAAAACACTTTAAACATCTGTAATATCCTAATTTGAAATACAAAACATAATAACATAAAATATTTAAAACAAACAAAATATTAATACAAATAATAAACAGATTGACATTTACATTATTTAAAACAAACAATTCTTGACTTTACATTATTTTCACTTCTATCAAAATTCTGTCACTGGTTGAAAAAACAATTGTACATTCTTTATTATAAATTCCTCTCTTTAGTTAACAGTTTAATTCTACATTACTTTGGGTGTTGTAACTCATTTATTCTCAATTACTGTATTAGATCTCTATACATATATAAACTTTCTCCCTCTGACTCTGATATTAATCAACTCAATTATCATGACACCCATCTCTATCAAAATATCTACTAATCAGGACGTTCTAAACCCCAACTTACCATTTAACACAATTCGCCGCCTTCTCCCCATATATAAAAAAAAGTACTCTCTAACCCTTTGTACATAGGATACGTGTTTCCTTCCCAAAACTCATTCCCTTATGTTGGTCCCTGGACTCCCCCTAGGTAACCCTTTCCGGCGCCAATCGGTCCCTATCCCGTCCCAACCCTTGTTGTGGACTCCCCAAATACACTACCCCCTAATACAAAATTGCCATCCCCAAAAAATCTCAATCTCATTACATTACTACAAATACACAAAATAACCTCATTAACTATAAAAACAACAATATATCATTCAAAATCTACATAAAGTCTCCATTACCACTGTGTCAACATTCATACTTCACAAAATTCTGTTATATCACATCAACTCAAAAACAGCATTACATTATATTCATCTTCATCATTTCACATTCAACTTTTAATTCAACTTGGACAGGTCTACATGTCCCATAAATATTTATCACCCATGAATTATCTTTTATTAATTGGCATAAATTATTGTTATTTTATTTCTCCTATTCTTTTTATCTTTACTTCAAAATATCTGTAGTACACTAAACATTAATTACTTGTAACATTTATAAACCAATATACCAGTGACATGGTATTGTTGAGCAGCTGATATCCTAACATAATTAAAACACCATGGATACCTTTCAAAATTGAACAGTTACATGTAATACATTATCAACACTTACTTCTATTATGTTGATTGCCTGCCAGGCGTCTAATGATTGGCTTAGAAAAAAATTACACACATAATGAAAATACATTTTATCAACAACTATATCTAACACACAACAATAAAATGATACCTTTAAAATTATAGTATGAACCTTATTTTACGAGTCTGAGCATATAATTATGTGGACAGAGCACAAGCATTTTTGATTGGATTAAACCTTGAATAAGCAAAACTGTTACGTCATAAGATTTTAAAATTCGTGACTCCTTTGCGTCACCTCCCAGCCACACACTCTATTTCAGATTATGGAGGACTGTCTCGCCCTTTCGCTTCCACAGAGACTGTATATTATGGAGCAGGGTTTTACCTCTCCGTGTCTCTGCTTCCGCTGTTAAGTTTTAACATTGGTGAACATCATCATGTTCTCGTTAATAATCATGCACCCTTAAACGGATCTACCACCTGGCTCTGCTGTTCCTACTCGAACAGAGTGGCAGCCGCTGTTCCATAGTTTGGTGATTCCCCTTTTTATTACCCCCCATCAATTTCAAAATACACCTTTACAACGATAACAGCTATGGCCAGTTATGGTCAGCGCGTAATCGTAATGTGCCCCAACCATAGCTGTTAAAGCTAAACCAATTCCACGGTCAGGGTTCGGTGAGGCCGTGACCGCCCGAAAATTTGGGGAATCACAAGTAAAATATCTTTCGTAATATTAAATTAAAATTTAAATGACAATATTAATTTAGATGGGGTTTTAACCCACTTTATATGGAAGCTTAACCATTATTAACCTAAAATAATTAATACAAAATCTACAACCTTCCCCCGTAGCAGTTCCACACTACACTGTTATAATACATCACATAACACAATACACAAATAGCAATAAACCTGGATTATTAGCATACATCAAACAAACAATTCTCTTTTAAATAATTTATATAAAAATTTATAAACATTATTATTTAAAATTTTTCATTAACTCTTTTTATTTATCATCATGATGAATTTATCCTGTGTTGTAATCAGATTTTCAAAAATTCTAAATTTATTATTAATACATATTTTTAATCATTATGTTCCACAAAATAAACCATTTAACATTTATTTACTTATTAATTATTATTAAATCAAAATCTCACCAAACAATTTAATTACCTTATAAAATTCAAACACATAATATTCAATCACACTATCTACACATCTCCACTTATTTAATTCAATTTATTATTAAAATTAAATATTCATTTGATTATTAAAATAACATATCTCAATTATTATCAACATTCTACAAATCATTAACTATTGTCTTCGTAATTATTTTGTTATTTAATTAGAGTGCAAAAATATTAATAATATTATTATTATTAATACAACATTTTCTAAAACATATACACATTACATTTCACAATACACACAAATGAATTCAATATTATTTACAAAATATACGTCAAAATTGTTCAAGTGTATCTCACTTCAGATCTCCAAATCAGCAAGGTCATTACCAGAATTTACAGTATCTAACAAGGTCTATACACTGATATTCTAGTTCAGCCACCATCGTCAAAAATTAATCTTGGTTCTAAATAACACTTTTCAATTGTATTGACACACATATTGTTGTCTTGTGTGTCATAACCAAACAATTTCAATTTATCTGTTATACCATAATAATCATTCACCAAGTCTGCGTTAAGTATTTCTGTTAACTCTCCGTCAGTAAATATTTCCAATATCGGGTTAGTTACTTTTGTATTATCAATTACATCATTCGGGTTTAAATATACTTCTAATATTTCTTTCAACTCCTCATAATCTCTCTTTAATTCATATAACTCTATCTCTCTCTCAACACACAATTCTCTATTTAAATCACTCTCATCATAACACCATCTCATACTTATAAAATCATTCCGCACAGAGGGTATAAACTTATACAAATAAACTAAACTCAAATCTTCTACTAACACGGGACTCTTGCCCTTCAAAAACTCTTGTGACCACATTAAATCATCGTAAATAATAAAAGGAAAATTTCCCCTCTGTCCCCACTCTACTACAACATTATTTTTTCTCTCTCTCTCTAACTCACTGACACACATTAACATCTCATAATCACTGCATTCTATACTTTCATTAGTACTATTTGTTATTATATTTTCATCATTTGCTTCTACCTTATTCTTCACCCCCACTATACTCTCAAAATTGTCTACTATTTCGTCATTTTTACATTTTGTCATATTTAAAACATTGTCACCTAATTTCTCAGCCTTCTGTTCTAACTTATTTAAACTGTTTTTTATTGTTTCGTTAGTGCTTTCTATACATTTATTCATTTCTTGTATTTCATTTTTTAACTCATTATTCAGATTTTTTAGTTCATTAAATTTAGCGTCAGAATCATTCTTCAGTTCATTATATTTAATATTTGTATCCCTCTTCATTTCTTTATTTTGTTCTAAAATTAATTGTAACATACTCATTACATCACTATTCTCAAATTGATTATTTTCCATTTTTGTAATTTTTACTTTATCTCTGTAAATCGCAATGATACAAACCTAACCTACATGCGTAATTATATACGATACATCGTTTTTATAAATTCGTCATTACCACATCCTATTTTCTGTGTATTAAAATAGGTCTAGTTCCTATAAAATTTATATACGAACATCCTGGCAGGGTCGTCGCTGTGAAGTTACATATTTTTTTTTGCCCTATACATGTAATACACTCCACTCTTCATAAAACAACACTTACCGCTGCCAGAATTTCACTTACCGTCATGGTCCCCGTAAAACTTACCTTTTGAAACTGCCCAGGTCGCAACGATATTTTTTAAAGATTAAATATCGAAAACTTATACACTCTTGCCCTTATAAAAAAAAAATCACCCCATCTGACTATAATAAAATTTCAGAAAACCCCCGATTACGTTAGACGAATTTTTAACACAGAAATGAGGAAATGGCAATGACGAAATAACTTAGACTAACACATTTTGTTATGAAAGAAACACTTTACTTACTGAAACAGCTCCTCCTTACTCCACGACACACAAGAACAAAACAGGTATTGATAAGGTTAAATACATCTTACATTGATAATATACTTCTTATATTTATAAGGTAGCCCAGCTTTTGCTCGCACACGCATACACACAATTTAGAACCATTTAATTGAAACACCCCATTTTACTTTAAAACTGTATGTATCTCGAGACACCAACCGGGTACACGTTGCTTCGTTCGTTAGTTCGCGTCACTTTGAATAATTTGCCCGCAGTTCACTACACTTCTCCTGTATAACCTCCTTATTTCCTTGGGTCCCGGTCGGTAATACGTCGGTGTTACACTGAGTTATTCATATTTAGAAAGTTTCGACCGACCGGGGCCCGCGGCTCACTAACTACATCTACACACTGTTGTACAATCTGCTGCTTAGCGTCTCTGACTAATGTCGACTGTGTGTCTGTGTACGTAACAGGTACATCTACCTGTTCCTGCATGGAAGTTGTTCTTCAATGCCACGATGTTTTCGTCGTCGCTCCTTGTTCCTTTGCTGTCGTGTAACCATTTTATATAGGGAATGGAGCTGACATATGTGGATGACCAGAGCTTAATATTGGGCTTGGCTCTGCTGATGTCATTTAAGTGGGCGTGGTCTAAACGACACTTCCGTAGTGAAACCAAATGAATGATGAAAATTTCACTCTCTGGCCATCTTACTTTTTTGCCAACGCTTGGGTAGGCGCCCATGCTTGGTGTGCGCATGGGAGCGCAATGCCACACTCTCGCATAGTTCTTGGAATTTTGGTGGAGGTGCAAATGCTCTGCCGCATTCCTCAACAACAACTGCGTCTTCTAGCGTTGTTTCATTGTTCTGTTACACTGACTGCTATACTGACACATACGTTGCACAATACAATTACTTCGCAATGTTTTCCAAACCCGCCCGAAAATGAACTGAATAAAAATATACTTGCCCCATACGGTAAAAATAAAAACACCCAAAAATCGACCCGCTACAACTTATGGAAACAGGTCTTTTGTCCTGTTACAAAAACCCCTCAATGAAAGGTTTTATGCCAAATCATAAAAACTTTCATTGACCCATTCACACTTCCTAAAGGGATCAGCCCAGATATGTTGTCACAACCCCCTGCAGTGTTACTATACAAAAAAATACAATCACTTACCCTTGGCCCAATGATGATGATCGTACCATCTGACCTTACTGGACTTCTCAGGAGAGATCCCAACACCATAAGGCCATTAGGCACTTAACGCTCCTGCTCTGACGCATAGGCCAGCTCAGGACCGCTGTCACAACACCACCAAACTCTGAAACATGAAATACAAAATTTTAAAATAGTGGCCTTATCTATCTCCATATCCACAACTGATATTTCTCCCCTTAGATGCATTGGTTTGTGTTTTGAGGCGTTGGTTTGCTTAACTTAAAATTCTCCACTAATAAAACAAACAAGATATAAAACAGGAAATCCACTTCTCTTTTCAACACTCCTACATTTATCAAGATTTCCTGACTCCAGTCAATATTATTTATCCTCTTTACCATAAGAAAACATATCCTTATCCTAAACATAACACATAAAACAATTTTCTAATTTTCAAAAGTAACGACTAATCATCTTCATTACATAAACACAAAAAATATAACTATTATGACAAACACATCAAATATTTTAAATTTCCTTTACTCAACTTTCTTTATTTTTACATTTCTTTGCAACAGAATCAAACTATATTTTTTGTTCAAAACCATTTCTAACCTTATCTTTTTTAACATGTCAACATTTGTTACCGTCGCTACCCCTGTAACGACCTCCTAACCACACACACTATTGTACCCCCACTGGACTGTAGCGCCCAGGTGCCTTCACAAAGACTGAACTGGTGGAGGAATTTTGTCATCTCCTTGTCTTTGCTTCAGCATTACATTAGAAAAAGTAGTTAGATATCATAATATCTATAAGTTACATAGTTATACGCCCTTAGTGCGGGTCTATCACCATAATAAAAACATAATAAACATAGAACATCAAAAATTAACATTGTTACATTTACCTTACATAATTCACATTTAAATAACTTGTATCAAACTTTATAAGACATTACGACTTCAACTCTCTATTAACTTTTATTATTTAACATTCATTTATCATTAGATTCTACAAAAAAAAATTTCAAATTTATTATCAATCTTTCTACTATGAATTTTCTTTTTCTAACCTTTCCTCAACCCTTATCTTTGGGCTATTCTCTATTATTTACTATTATCTCTATATCTTATTTTGGCATTTGTCTATCTAACCTTACTCACCTTCCTTTTTTTAACAACCACTACTAACAACCATTTATACATTTATGACACCAATCTCTCAATTACAACTCCCTTCACTAATTCCATTTAAATCCTCTGGCACCGCTCATCTTTGTACTAGGATGTGTATTCCCTACCTGGCCATACACATTCCTAACCATTTGCCCTCCACCAAATATCGGCAAACACTCTAACCCAGTGTTTCCCAACGTGGGGCCCACGCCCCACAGGGGGGGCAATTCGATTGTTAAGGGGGGCAATTCGAAAATGGACTCGTCCAGAGTTTAAGTTAACCGTATGGCGACTCTCAGTCGCTACTCGAGCTGGGTAAACGTCCAGTATAAGTAACTTCTGTCCGCCATGTTAGTAGCCGTGATTTCATTGTTAGACGTTAGAGTTGAACTACTGGTTATACTGGGCTGGCACTAAGCATTTCGCGCTATTTGTTCTGAATGGCGCGAAATGCTTAGTGCCGGGATCTCAGTTTCTGCAGTGTTTCGCAGTAACGCTCAGCATTCACCGTTGGTGTTAATTTGAAATAAGCGTCCATTAAATTGTTGTAAAAGTCTAGTTGTTTTAAAAAATATATACATTGTATAAATATAAGTGATATATAAATGGTATGTAAATTCAATTGGTAATTTTTATTTCATATCCATTACATCCCAATGATTATTTTAATACTCATAGTTTATACAACACTTTCCATTTCCTTGGTTGGCAGCTCTGCAGCCATTTCAAATGTGTTTTGTTTACTAAAGAACAATTTCTGTCTTTGAAGTACATGTTCCTAACCCTAGTTGTTGAACGGCTGATTTCTAGCACGATTTTGGTAAGTATTACAAAATATATCTTTATTAAAAAATAATAGTATTAAAGTATTATTGTTTTTAAGTAATTTAGAGTATTTCAAAGTTGTATATTATTAGAAGACAAGGAAATAACCACAAAATAGTACATGATTGAAATAGTGATCATTGGGCATTTGTGGGTGAATTATTGTACTGCAAGACTGAATGCAATAACTAATGCCATTATACATATTATTTATTTGTTATTATTTTTGTAATGAGAATATTTTATTTAAAAGTACAAATTAGATTTTATTACCATACTCTATTTACTACTAGGTTTAGCACGTATCATATAATTGTTTGGAAGGCCTACAGTAATAAAATATCTGTAATATAAAGTGTATATATGTATATCCTATATTTTATACTGAATTTATATTATTTTTATTATATTTATTTTATACTGAAACGTAACTGCTTTGTTGGATTTCATAAGAAGCTATAAACTTATTTTGTAATTTATAAAATAAATTAATATATTAAATTTTACAGTTCATATTTTGTCTTGTAACTTCTTATTATAATTTTACTTATAATTTTTAATATTATAATTTTACTTATTATAACTTTTTTTGTAACTTCTTATAATTTGTCATATTAGTTTTTTACATATTATTTACAAGAAATAAATATTGTCAAATTATAATAAGTCTACTAATTTTACCATTACTTTGCAATGATTACTATTGTGATCATGGTTGATTTAGGCCTCTCGAAATTTCATGATGGCTAATTTATGTCATTTCATGTTATTTAGAGTGTAAATAAATCATTAAGGAACAAAAAAAATTTTTTTTAAGAAGACAGAGTTTTGGGCTGGAAAGGGTTAATTTCAGTTTTAGAAGCATCATTTTCCAGAAAAATTTGTCAAATGAAAAAGTATGTTTTTTGCGGTGGGGTAAATGTGCCATACATATTTAAATATGCATTTTTAGTCTACGTTTACTCCAGTTAATATTATTTTTTTTAGTTTTTAATTGATCTTATATTTATTTATTTCAGCCCATAATGAAATGAGTGGTGGAAGCAAGAAAAAAATTTGTCAGTATTCGGAGGAATATTTAAAATTGTTGTTTCATACCCGCTGTCCACGATGAACGGTCACCTTTTTGTCTTTTATGCCAACAATGCTTGACCAATGAATCAATGAAACGAGGTCGTCTTGAGGCACATTTGAAGGCGAAACATAATGCTCATTATTAATTCAGATTTGAATTACTTTCAAACTTTAAAGAAAATTTTTGAAAAAAGAGTAACATTAAAGTCTCTATTTACTGCTCATAATGCAACTATCAGTCGTACTCTTGAGGCTAGTTATCAAATTTCATTACTCATCGCTAAATCTGGGAAAAGTCATACTATAGGGGAGAATTTAATCAAAACCATCAATATCAGCATTTCTTAAAACGGTTCTGGAAAAAGATGATCTTACAAAGACGTTAAAGCTATGCCACTAAGTAACAATACTGTTAGCAGAAGAATAGACGAAATGAGTGAGGATATTGAAATACAACTTGTTGAAAAGCTGAATACAAGAAAATTCTCGGTGCAAATGGATGAATCAACTTTGAGAGACAGTGAGGCCGTACTTATAACTTACGTAAGATATATTGATAAAGGTGATTTTGCTGAAGAAATGTTGTTCTGTAAATCATTAGAAAGCACCACTACCTCCAAAGATATATATAGTAAGCTAAAAAATTACTTAGATGTCAATAATATACCAATGAAAAATATAACATCTTGTGCTGCAGATGGTGCTCCTAATATGATGGGGAAGAAAAATGGTTGCTTAAAATTGATGAAAGATGAGAATCTAGAAATGCTTCTTGTGCATTGTGTTATTCACAGGGAAAACCTGGTAGCTAAAAACATTTCGCCTGTTCTAAGTGAAGTACTAAATTTAGTTATAAAGTGTATCAATGCTATTAAAGCTAGTGCCAAATGTGAACGTCTCTTCAAGTTATTTTGTGAAGAACAAAATGAAGACCATGTGAGACTTATACTTCACACTGAAGTAAGATGGCTTTCGAAAGGGAACTGCTTGAAAAGATTTATGGAACTATTTGATACTCTTAGTGATTTTTTAAGCGACAACCTGAAATGAAAAATCTGTTAACGGTAGATGGTAAGGCATTTGTGAGTTATTTAGCCGATATCTTTGGAAAAACTAAATAAATAACTTCAAGGAACAAATAAAACTCTTGTCGATGCAAAAGCGAAGATATTTGGTTTCATTACCTTTATTGAATTATGTCAGACATATATTTACAACAAAAATTTTGAAAAGTTTCATTGGCTCCAAAAATGTGAAGTGACTGATACCGCTATACGTGTTATTGTCGATCATCTGAAAATTTTATCGGCTGACTTAAAAGAAAGATTTTCTGATTTGAAACAAATTGATTTCCCAACTTGGATGATGCAGCCAATGTTAGTGGATTTGTCTGATATTTCAAATATGCAGTATCAAGAAGAACTTGCAGAAATGCAAAATGATGAGTCAATTAAAACTTTATTTAATATAAAAGGAGCGATGGTATGGCTTTGTGAGGAAACCGAAATCAAATATCCAAATGCAACCAAATGTGCAAGAGAACTATTGTTACTGTTTCCATCTTCATATTTAGCTGAATGTGGATTTAGTGCCATAAATGATTTGCTGCTAAAAAAAAGAAATCGGCTGGATATAACAAAACGGGGCGACTTGAGACTGAAGTTAACTAAATTGGAACCTGACATAAAATCTCTTTGCAGCAAGCATCAAGCGCAAGGATCTCACTAAATTTAAATAATAAATAATTACTAATAATTAAAATAATATAGAAAAATCTTTCATTAAAATTATTTTGTACTTGAATTTCAGTTCTCCATTATATGTTTTGAAAATTTACTTACTGTGTTTGCTCAATAATTTCCTAGAGATTTCTTCCTAAAACCTATCATTCAAGTTTCTTTAGTGAAAATTTCAATTTTTGAATATTAAAAATTATGTATATGTTAGGGGGGGGCATAAGAATTTTAGAAAGGCTTAGGTGGGGCATAGCACAAAAAAGGTTGGGAAACACTGCTCTAACCCAAATTGCTCCACCTGCTACAACACCGCACGCTGATCACACCTTACACCACTACACTTACTACAAAATATCATCATCAATAAATATATTTACTCTTCACCTTACTCACCTCTCTACATATAATCACTAACTACTGTGTCCCTAAAATATCTAACACCCTCTTTGTGCATTATCTGTATCTCAACTTCTTATTTCATCAAACTCCCATTAACTCTGCTTAACTAACTCATATGCCCTTATTTTATCATTATTCCCCAAACTCTTTTACAATATTTCACTTTAATATAATCATTAGAAAATTCATCCCTCACCTACTAATAACCATACATCTCAATATCCAAATATATTACCAGCTTAATCATTTATTATCCATTAGAATCTAAATCTCATAATTATTTAAAATCATCATCAAACTTTCTTCAATTATCTAAAATTCTACAGTACATGGTTTACATAAAAAATACATAAAATACACAACATCAAGAATACACAAATACATTGACATCAACACACAAAAATTGTGACAGTACGAAAATCTTGATGTCAGAATTATGGTATTCTGAAATACAAATTATCGTATTTTATTGTGTTACACACACACACACACACACACACACACACACACATGGAGAGAATGATTTCCCTTTGTAAAAGAGACAACGACGCAGATTTTAACAGATCAAAACGATTCCAAGGTCAGGAGCAGACGTGCAGAGACGAGCATACAAAATGGCCATCCAAGTGGAAACAGATTGTGAATAGCCACTCTCATTGGTCCAGAAGACGGGACGTCATTAAAATCAGTGATGACTTAACAAACAATGACATGACAACAGGGCGTGAGCAAATCTGAAACAAAAGACAATGACGTGGATGCGCTAGCACATACGCAAAATATGTGTTTGCATCCGCCCAGTCAGCATCAGACCATCAAGGCGTCAACACGTTGTGAAAATCGCCGGCAGTTTTTGCCAGCGAAAGTGTTTCTTGATCAAATTAACAATGTGTTAACATGTAATAATAACTCTTAGACAGAAGTCACAAAGTAACTATTCAAAATGTAAATTAGAATCAGTGCAACCAAGGAGACCTCTGGGACGTTAGGCCGAACAACTGCCTGACCATGATTGCAATATAAGGACAGCGGAGACTTTACAACGCATATACAGGAAAGTCCAACTATTTATCTATTCCAATCTTTATTATTAAAGCTGAGCTCAAAATTACGAAAATTCAAATGTATGTGTAAAATCACTTTTGGCGAAATGAGTGGGTGTGTGTGTGTATAGACCGTACCGGTACTTATAAATAATGTTTATTACGAGACGTTGGTTTGTGTCATGTTAAACGTAAGAATTGATCAATTCCAAGATGATATTGGCAGTTGCAGGCAAATTTAAATTCATTATGAATTTCACAATAAGATTAATACATGAATAATGGAAAATAATAGAATTGTAATATAGCGGAATATGTGGCCGCCATTTTGTTAATTGAGTATAAGGATTCCATTTTGTTTTTATTGATTTTGATGTCGATCTTGATTTTCATGTTATTAAAAGGCAACTATATGTATAATACGCTGTCTGATTTCATTATTCCGCACAATTGTCCTGTCTCTGACAATCGTTTAATCGAATCCTGGGACCCGTACATAAAAAATTTTGAATCACGAAGTTGGCACTACAAGATGGCCGCCGAACTAGTATGATATACACGATAATTATCGTAACGAAAGGTAAACACCAAAACACACAAACACGACACCTAATTTGTTTTAAAGATAACAAATGCCGCCCGAACTGGTGACGTGATATAAATAAAAGTTTATACAATAAGCCGGAGTCAGAGACGGAGGATTGTCGGAAGAAAGGAAGGAATACATAAGATATAACTGGTACGTAGATAATAGGTTATACCATGATAATAGGTTATATTATTGTTTAAGTAAAATATAGAACAATTACTAAAAAATAAAATTCATTATTAATATGAGCAAAATGGCAGATAACGAAAAAACTAGTATAGATAATACAGCAACAGAATCACTATTATTGAATGAACCACAAGCGAACTCAACACCTATTATAAATAGTAAAGTGTCACTGGAAGACCTTTTTCAGTTGATGAAGATACAGAAGAATGAGTTAAAAGAGCAGAGCATTAAGTTCGATATAAAATTAGATAATTTTAATGATAAATTAAACCAGTTTGATGAACAATTTAATGATATTAAAAAAGAAATTAAAAAACAAAGCTGTAATTCTGATAAAAGGTTAAAGGAGATACATAAACGGTTAGAAGAGATAGAATTAGGAAATAAGAGAGGAACACACAAATTAGAATTGAACAAAGATGACAAGGTAAGTAAGGGAGAGAATTGTAACAATATAATTAAAAGTATGATATTAGAAAATGATTATGTAAACAGGGGTAGTGATAATGAAATTTTATGGGGAATAGAATATGATAATAATGGAATGATAGTGTGTGTTGAAGGGTTAAAGAGAGTGTGTAAAGAGAGTATAATTGTAAAAGAGTTGCAGGGGTTAGATTTTTCCCTTAATGATGAAGTAGGGGGGTGATGTACATGTTTTTAGGAAGGACGAGAGTGCCTTCGATGTATATTTGGGAGACATATGGTCTACAAATAAAGTTGTCCTTGGTTTTTTTAGTGCACTTCACAGGTGGTGCAATAGGTGTGAATTAGTGTCCCCTGCAAATGTAGAAAGAGAGAGATGTTTTAAGAGAGAGAGATGGTGTGATAGTGAGAGATATATTGAGAGAAAAAGAGAAGTAGAGATTTTTAAGATAAGTAGAAACTATGAAGAATTTATGGAAAGGTTAGGAGTAGAGATGATATATAATAAATATAGTAAGTACTTGCCTTGTAATGAAATGGAAGGAGTAGGAGATAATGAGAATAATGACTTTACAAATTACATAATTATGACTGATTATACTGAAGGTGACAGAACCATACCCGATCATGAATTATATGAGTTTGAGGATAATGATAAAAAGTTGAATGGTATATGTATTTATGATGTTAGTATAAGAGAGTCAATATTAAACAATGTATGTAGATATAAGATTCGACTATTGTTCGACGATGGAGGTTAATTATTTTATTGTGTTTATGAACATTTAATTATGTGGACAGTGTTTTGAAAGGGACTGCTTATGACTGATTTTTGATAAATGATTTAATGATAATTTGGATTGTATATTTTTTGTGTGTATTGATGTCAATGTATTTGTGTATTTTGCTGTTGTGTATTTTTTTGTGTAAACCATGTACTGTACAATTTTAAATATTAAAGAGTAAGTAATTATGAGGATGATTTTAAATAATTATGGAATTCAGAGTCTAATGGTTAGTAAATGATTACGCATATGATATATTTGGATATTGAGAGGTATTGTTGTTAGTAGATAAGTGATGAATTTGCTAGTGGTATATCAAGGTGAAATGTTGTAAAGAGGTTTGGGGATAGTGATAAATAAGGGCATTGGAGTTAGTTAAATAGAGTTAATGGGAGTTAGTGAAAATAAGAATGTTGAGATACAGATAATATATAGAGGGTGTTAGATATTTTAGGGACACAGTGGTTAGTGATTATATGTAGAGAGGTGAGTAATGTGAATGGTATATATATTTGTTGATGATGATATTTTGTAGTAAGGATCCGGTGTAAGGAGTGACCAGCGTGCAGCGCTGTGGCAGGCGGAGCAATTTTGGGTTAGAGTGTTTGCCGATATTTGGTGGAGGGCAAAATGGTTAGGAATGGATATGGCCAGGTAGGGAACACACATCCTTGTACAAAAAACGAGCGGTGCCAGAGGATTTAAATGGGATTAGTGAAGGGGGTTATTATTGAGATATTAGTGTCATAATATGTTAATGGTTGTTAGCAGCGGTTGTTAGTAGAAGAAAGGGGGTAGTAAGGTTAGATTGACAAATGCCAAAATAAGATAGAGAATAGTGAATAATAGAGAGTCACCCAAACTAATAAGGATAGAAGGGTTAGAAAAAGAAAATTCATGGTAGGAAGGTGAGGTAACTGAAAGGTAATGATACATTTGAAATTTTTTTTGTATAGAATCTGATAAACAAATGTTAAATAATAAAAGTTAATCGAAAGTTGATAAAAAAAATGTTATAAGGTTTTGCTACAAGTTATGTAAATATGAATTATGTAATGTAAATGTAACAATGTTAATGTTTGATGTACAATGTTTTATTATGTTGATGGTACAATAGTGTGTGTGTGGTTAGGAGGTCGTTACGGGGGTAGCGACGGTAAAAATACTAATGTGTTAAAATATAAAGATAACAGTAGTTTTGAACAAAGAAAATTGAATTTGTTCTGTTGCAAAGAAAATAAGAATAAAGAAAACGAGTAAAGAAAAATAAAGAGTTTTGAAGTTGTTTGCCATGATAGGTATATATTTCAATGTTATATGAAGTAAAATAGTAGAATTAGTGGTTATTGCTCAGAAAAGTTAAAATTTGTTTTCTGCTTAGGATAAGAATATATTTTCGTGTGGTAAGGAGAGTAATTATGGTCGACTGGAGTCAGAGTTTTTTTTTATAAATGTAGGAATGTTTGAAAAATGGAGACGGTTATCTGTCTTAAATCTTGTATATTTTTTGGGTTATTTGAAAACTTATGAATTAAGAAAACCAACGTCTCAAAACACAAACCAATGCATCTAAGGGGAGAAATATCAGTTGTGGATATTGTAACGATACAATTAAGCCAAATCCCGTACCAGTGATAAAAAAGATAATTCTTGATATAAAATTACTTCATATGAAATAAAATGTTTTAAAAAATGATTAAAATGTAAATACTTTGACAAGACGTACAACGATATTACCCAACCCAAGTGATTGAGCCAACAACCTAAACATAAAGAAGGGAACCACGTAACATACTTACTAAAATGTAAAGATTAACATACTTACTAAAATGTAAATATTTTGACATGATTGAGCCAACAACCCAAACATACAGAAGGGAACCACGTAACATACTTAAGAAAAATATGATAGACAAAACAATGATGAACACAGAACTAAAAAAGAACCAGAAGAAGAGAACAGATCCCTACAATTAAACAGAATTTAAACAAGAAGAGAAGAAGAGGAGAACCGAACCACGATGAAGACTACCGAAGATGAAGAAAATGAAGAAGAGGAAGAATGAAGAGGAGACAGATAAAACCCAAGCGGAAACTAACACACATATATATAAGGGAAAGATTGTATGTTTAGAGATAGAATACGGTCAATAAACCTTGAATAATTATGTATTAATGAAACCAATATTATTGTTATCATGAATTTAACCTATGTACCCATTTTAAAGGCAATACAATTGTAAAATATAATGATATAGAAAAGTACACTAACCCAGTCAGAAAGGTTAGATTTAACAAAACAAAAATAACCTAATGTTGTTAATAGTAAATGTCATACTAAAACAAAATAGTGAGAAATGGTACGAAAGAGTATAGGGATTACCCATTAAATAACACTAATTACAAAACAGTGAACCAAAGTGAAGTGCTTTAGTGAAGTGTAAATGCCCTAAAAAGTAGTGAAAGTGTAGGTGAAACATTCAAAATAGAATGATAAGTAAGCAGACACTCTGTGAAATCTTGATAAACAACCAATGATTGGAGTGAGATTATAATTAGTAATATATCTAGAAGTAATTAGAAATAGTAATCCAAATTAATATTAAGGAAGCTTGTAATAATATTCAGGGAGAAAGCCCAGACAAATAACTTGTGTTAACATGGCATGATAGAACAGAAGTAAAGTTTTGTTATTGAAATTAAGATTCCAAAGAATACAACACCCCATGTTGAAAGGGGAATCAACTTTCATAATCTCATGAAAAGTGACAATGTTCATCACTTTAATTTGTAACTCAAGAAAGAAATCAATGTTAGTACTATTAATAAATAATGACTTGTAAAGAATAGTTGATTCAATGTTAAAGGAGGAATATGGCTGAAAGGAACTTACAGTCCATAAACCTAATTATGATATTTTAAAGGAAGAGCAATGAAAATGTATGTTGAATAGTAGTTAAAACACAAACAAGTAAGTGAAGCCCATCACGCTGAATTCAGAATGTAATTTAAAAAGTAAATACACCAAAAAACAATCATGGCTGATTTTAACTATGAAAACAGTTAACTGCCAAAGACATTCAAATGTAAATTGTATCAATTTCACAAGAAATCTTACTAATCTAAGACCAGTGAATGGACAGTAGTTATATATCAGTTATTTTAACACAGAAATATTATTGTAATAATGTAATTTAAGAAAGATATGTTATTTATTAAATGTCAAATAATTAAGACTATAATTAATGTACAACAGAATATGACCTTATGAGATATCATTGTAAACTTTGAAAGGAAAGAGAAATAATAGTGATGTCATTTATTATCCCAAGGGAATTATAAGGGAATAAAATCATTAGGAAAATACTTAATAAATTCGAATAAAAATTCAAATATTTTAACAATGTATGTAAGGAGTAATTAACCAAGCATTGAATTATTGGTTACTATGACAACGAGATGTTTGAGGGCTTTTTTTTCCGTTAAATTATATAGACTCTGAAGAAACGAAGCGTGGGTAAGCGACGCGCAAAATTAGCAAAATTAAAATTTTAATTTAAACAGTTATAAAAGTCGAATCAGTGAACCAAGATAACCCAATATGAAGAGACGTCGATCTATAAAGAATACATGATGTCCAGGAACCAGATTAATTCAATTAATTAAAGAAAAAAACCCAAGACCAGATAAAGGAGATGTCAGAAGTTTTAAACCAGCTCAAATTCGAAGAATATACGCCTATCCTGATGACGACATTTCAACGTGAGACGAATTGATAAGTACCGAATAACTTCCTTATTCCCAAAACCCTAAATTACTAAAATTATTTTCAAATGATAAAATTTCTTACTATTAAAAAAGTAGTATTTTCTTTCAAAGGTAAAGGCATAATTTACTTACATAAAAAACATTTTATTAAACTATATAGATAACCTTATTTGTGAACACAACAACTGTAACAGAAATACGACACTACTGAACAAATTGTACAAACACATTATAAATCCTAAGTACGTATAAGGTATAGTAGTGTACTTTTTTCATGTAATCAACGTTTATGTCTATTTTCATGATCAAAAGAACTCCAGATTTTAAAAACATTGTAATTTATTAAAAAGTGACTGAACGATAATGTTTTGAAATCAATTGTGCCAACTCTGAGATAGTTTGTGTTTCAAGCTCTAAGCCGGGGCATAGTATTATAAAATTATTTATGATTCATTTGTTATATTTATTGATAATTAAATTTGTATTAAAAAACGCAGTACCGAACATTACTATCTTGTTATTTCATAGGATTTTTGTAGAATATATGTGTGTTAGCGAAGTTTTAAGCCATAGCCAACTAGCGCTCATCACGAGTGGCCGAGTCGACAACCTGTGTAGCAGCGGGAATAATTCGAACGCCACAGCTGTCCATGCTAATACCACGTACTACTTTAGAAATTAAATATTTTAATTGTTTTAACAGAAACAATTTGGCGCCACCCGGGAATAACAATCCCTATGAATTAACAGGTAGGTTGTACTGGCAACATTGACAACGCTACGGACTCCAGTAGTGACGTCGATTTATGTAACAACCCGTGTGAGGCACACACACTACATTCACACTAATACACAAAATAAACAAGTGTGATACATTTTAACAGGTACGACCCCAAATTATTGTTACAATATGGAAATAGATAAGGCCACTATATTAAAATTTGTACTGCATGTTTCAGAGTTTGGTGGTGTTGTGACAGCGGTCCTGAGCTGGCCGGTGCGTCAGAACAGGAGCGTAAAGTGCCTCATGGCCTTATGGTGTTGGGATCTCTCCTGAGAAGTCCAGTAAGGTCAGATGGTACGATCATCACCATTGGACCAAGGGTAAGTGATTATTTTTTTTATGTTAACACTACAGGGGGTTGTGGCGACATATCTGAACTGATCCTTTTAGAAAAGTGTGAATGAGTCAATGAAAGTTTTTATGTTTCGACATAAAATCTTTCATTGAGGGGGTTTTGCGACAGTACGAAAATCTTGATGTCAGAATTATGGTATGAGTGGTAACAAATTATCGTATTTTATTGTGTTACACACACACATACATGGAGAGAACGATTTCCCTTTGTAAAAGAGACGACGCAGATTTTAACAGATCAAAACGATTCCAAGGTCAGGAGCAGACGTGCGGAAACGAGCATACAAAATGGCCATCCAAGTGGAAACAGATTGTGAATAGCCACTCTCATTGGTCCACAAGACGGGACGTCATTAAAATCAGTGATGACTTAACAAACAATGACATGACAACGGGGCGTGAGCAAATTTGAAACAAAAGACAATGACGTGGATGCGCTAGCACATACGCAAAATATGTGGTTGCATCCGCCCAGTCAGCATCAGACCATCAAGGCGTCAACACGTTGTGAAAATCGCCGGCAGTTTTTGCCAGCGAAAGTGTTTCTTGATCAAATTAACAATGTGTTAACATGTAATAATAACTCTTAGACAGAAGTCACAAAGTAACTATTCAAAATGTAAATTAGAATCAGTGCAACCAAGGAGACCTCTGGGACGTTAGGCCGAACACCCGCCTGACCACGATTGCAATATAAGGACAGCGGAGACTTTACAACGCATATACAGGAAAATCCAACTATTTATCTATTCCAATCTTTATTATTAAAGCTGAGCTCAAAATTACTAAAATTCAAATGTATGTGTAAAATCACTTTTGGCGAAATGAGTGGGTGTGTGTGTGTATAGACCGTACCGGTACTTATAAATAATGTTTTTTATGAGACGTTGGTTTGTGTCATGTTAAACGTAAGAATTGATCAATTCCAAGATGATATTGGCAGTTGCAGGCAAATTTAAATTCATTATGAATTTCACAATAAGATTAATACATGAATAATGGAAAATAATAGAATTGTAATATAGCGGAATATGTGGCCGCCATTTTGTTAATTGAGTATAAGGATTCCATTTTGTTTTTATTGATTTTGATGTCGATCTTGATTTTTCATGTTATTAAAAGGCAACTATATGTATAATACGCTGTCTGATTTCATTATTCTGCACAATTGTCCCGTCTCTGACAATCGCTTAATCGAATCCTGGGACCCATACATAAAAAATTTTGAATCACGAAGTTGGCACTACAAGATGGCCGCCGAACTAGTATGATATACACGATAATTATCGTAACGAAAGGTAAACACCAAAACACACAAACACGACACCTAATTTGTTTTAAAGATAACAAAATATACAATCCAAAATTATCATTTAACCATTTACCAAAATCAGTTCATAAACAGTCCATTTCAAAAACACTGTCCACATAATTAAATGTTCATCAACACAATACAATAATTATCCTCCATCGTCAAACAATAATCGAATCTTCGGTCTGTACAATTTATTTTTTATTAAATATATTATATTAACATCATTAATATAACACACATTTAAATTCTTATATTTTATAAAACCATCATAATTAATAGGGTTATTACCTATCAATTCATCATACAACCTGTCACGATTGGTTATTGTCCTGTCACCTCCAGTATAATTAGTCACCACTAGGTACGTTATAAAGTCATTATTTTCATTATTATCTTCTCCTACTGTTATATCCGCTTCATTACAAGGTAAGTTCTTCTTTTTATTACTTTTCTCTCCACCTAATCTTTCAACAAATTCTTCATAAGTTCTACTCATCTTAAAAATCTCTATTTCCCTCTTTCTCTCATCATATCTCTCACAACACCTCTCTCTCTCTCTCAATATATCTCTCTCTATCACACCAAGCTACATTCTCTTTTTCAATATTTGCAGGGGACACTAATTCACAATTACTGCACCACCTGTGAAGTGCACTAAAAAACCTAGGGACAACTTTATTTGTAGACCATATGTCTCCCAAATATACATTGAAGGCACTCTCGTCCTTCCTCAACACATGTATTTCACCCCCAACTACGGCATTAAGGGAAAAATCTACCCCCTGCAATCCCCCTACAATTATACTTTCTTTACCCACTCTCTTTAACCCTTCTACACACACTATCATTCCCTCATTATCATATTTTATTCCCATTAAACTCTCATTATCACTACCCATGGTTACATAATCATTTTCTAACATCATATTTTTATTTCTTTTATCATAATTCTTACCACTGCTTACCTTGTCTTTATTTGTGTTCAAATTGTCTATTACTTTACTCTTAGAATTGTCATCTATTTCTTTAATCTTATTTTGTAACATGCTCATTCTATTACTAGCATTACTCTCATGTTTTGATACTGTCTGGTCTATTTTTTCAATATGTTTGGTTACGTCTATTACGTTTGATTCAAATTTCTCTAGCTTATTTTGTAAAACATTAGTTTTAATTTCTATCTGTTTATTTACTTCACATTTAGTTCTACTCTCTATCTGCTCACTAACTGTGGTTAAACATTTATTCTCTATTTCTCTATTTTGTGTTTCTATTTGGTTTTGAACTGTCTCATTGTTTTGGTTAATTTTATCATCTAAATTACTTATTTTGGTATGGAATTGCTCATTACTGGTTTCTGCTTGTTTTTGAATACTGTCACAATGTATTTCCATTTCATTTATTCTTTCATCAAAATTACAATTTTCTTTTTTAATTTCATTTTTTATGTCATTTAATTGTTCATCAAACTGGTTAAACTTATCATTAAAATTGTCTAATCTTGTGTTTTGCTCATCAAACTTAATACTCTGTTCGTTAAATTTTTCATCAAAAAGTAATCTCATCATTTTTATCACATCATTTTCCTCAACTCTTTTTGTTGGGATTGGTGTCGAGTAAATACCTTCACTCATTATTTCTGATTCTGTTACACTTATTTCGTTCTTATTTGCCATTGTTAAAAAAAAATGTTAATGTACTGTTACTTTCTACAGACGTCACAACATAACCTACAATTATACTACCCCTCACTTCAATACCCACTCTGTCTCTATATTTTGGCTTGTTATATAAAATTTATTTTATATAGTCACCAGTTCAGGCAGCAATTGTTATCTTCTACAAATAAGTCACTGTTCGGGTCGGCAATTGTTATCTTCTTTAACAATACCAATAAATAAATTCATTTATTCTTGGTGACATAGTTTACCTTGCACATAATTATCGAATTTATTTTTTATGGTACTTACCATAATTATGGTGTAATGCATATGAATCACTTCTCTTTGTAGGGCCCAGAGTTCTTTCACCGAAACTAGAGACTGAGTTGGGTATTGAAATAATGCTTTTACACAACAGTATTAATGTTGTAAAACTTTGTTTAATGATCTTGACTGGTTTCTTTCACATTTATGAACATCGCAATTATTGTGATTGGTAACAATAACAAAAATGGCGTCTTGTTTTACTTTCGCCTACTACCATTTATCAATCTAATTCTCTAACAATAATTTTCTTTCAATTTACTTCAGAAACTAATTGGAAATTGCTTTAGACTTTCTACTTTATACTGCAGTATTTGGCTTATACACGTGATTATTAGTAATATATAAAAAAGAATACAAATACAAACCGCTTCATGGCGTCTTGCCTGTTTAATAGCCGGCTTTCCGTTTACTCTCACACACACTCATTTTTGCCCCCAAAATAGATATTTTTTAATTGAATTTACTTGTACATTTTTGAGCCCAAATTTCTTTATTGTAATGAATTGAGGGAAATGTGCACTTTCCTGTATTTGAAGTGGCGTTGTTCCTCCAGACGTCTCCTCTTCGCCGGCCTGTGTTTTCCGAAAGTTTTACTGCATCCTGGCTATATTTTTATGGTCACACACTGAATTTAAATTTGTTTTACATTTTATAGTTCACTGATTACTGTTGTTACATTTTTGTTTAATTTTTCACTTTTGCCGGCGATTAACGACCAGCACGTTTTACTATGTGTTGACTCTCTGAAAGTCTGATGTGCAATGGGGCGGATAACTGGTTCCGTTTCTGTATGTGTGTGTGTTATGTCGTCAGCATTCTATTGTTTCAGTAGCCAACTGTTTATGCGTTATTGTTGTTACGTCATTCAAATTGTTTAATGACGCCTCGCATTGTTGACCAATGAAAAATTATATTAAGAGCCTGTGTTAACTCTGGCAACCATCGAATGCATTCTATTCCGCATGTACGCCCTTGGCCTTGGAATCGTCCCGCTCTGTTGAATCTGCGTTGTTTTGTTAATGCTTGGGGGAAGTTGCTCTAACCATAATTTATATATGAAATACAATATAAAAATACAATAATTTCCCCTGAATACCAAACTTATGGAAACAGGTCTTTTGTCCTGTTACAGATGGGTATGCGTGAGTGTGCGTAGGTACCTATCTCAATATAATATAAAAGCATTGGTTTACGTTAAGTGAAAATAGTAGTAATTTTCTGTATTCATTTCTATGTGTAACAAGGGTAATTTGAATTCTAGATATCTTGCGTAAATATACCCTAAATAAAGTTTGATGTAAAGAGAATGTATCGCATCCATGTTGGAATTTGTAGAAGGAGAAAGAGTACATTTTGTTTTATCAAAATAGAATGCTCAGATAATTAATAAATACGAGTTTAAAACTACTAATGAAATTAAAGTTTATTATTTCACAGAAACCATTTTGTTTCTCTACTCGTCTAATCGAACAGCTGGACCCTAGTAGTAAGTATTTTTGTTGTTGCTCCAATACAACATGGCAACTGCCCGAGCAGAAAGTGTAAACAAAGAGTAAAATGTTTAAAAATATAAAAAGTATCAAGCGGTAACTTAACAATACTAATACATGTGCATGAGGATATAAGAAGCAAAATCTGTCATGTATCTCAGAGCCCGGATCTTCAATAAAACTATCTACTACATCATGTGAAATATTCATAATGAAAGTATAAACATACACTTTCTAAACAAAATGGAATGGAAACAGCCCTATGCTGGCGTGGAGGTCAATACAAGGTCGATTGCTACTGTAGCGGGGCAAATTTTGGGTGTTTTTATTTTAACGGTTTGGGGCATTTATATATTTTATTCATTTCGTTTTCGGTCGGGAGCCTTATAAAATATTGCGAAATAACTGTATTATTGTGCAACGTATTTGTCAGAATAACAGACCAGTGTTGAGAAACAGTTGGAAACAAAGCGAGACGCAGGTTGTTGTTGAGGAATGCGGCAGAGAATTCGCGCCACCCTAAAATTCGCAGAACTCTGTACATGTGTTTCGACGCCCGTATGCAACTCAGCCGGGCGGGGCTCGGGAATGACGCCGTGAGAAACACCAAAGTGGAGGCAAACATGGCGATGTAGAAAAACGTTTGTTGCAGCCATCAACTCAATACCGGAAGTCGCATTAAACTCCGCCTACTGTTGGTGACATGACCAGAGCCAAGTCCAATATTAAGCTCTGGTCACACACATATACCAGCTATAATTTATGCATAAACTGAATATGCCTCAGCAAATCAACAGTATACTGCGACTAAAACTTGGTGGCATTGAATTGCCGCTTCCGCCAGTTCAACCAAGCACATGGGGCAGTTCCACTATAGTTGCCAGCCGGCCAGGAGCTGAATAAGCTCTCTACAAAGTTTTTTTATTTTTTTCCAGTAAAAAGTGTAACAACAGTAAAATTTCATGTGACCGCGGTCCATCCATCAAGTGGAACCGAATCAAATGTTTTTCGGACAATAAAAAACAAGTAATTTACAGGAACGATGAGTGCGCGCGCGAAGCACGTTGCCGGCGTTTTTCCAGTAAGGGCTGGGGCTTTATTATAAAATGGTATTTGGGGTTTAATAATGAAGTTTTGTTAAAATAATGTATGTAAGTGCGTGTGTAAAGCAGGCTGGGCTATCTTAGAGTATGTAAGTAGTAGGAAATAAGGATAGTAAGTAAGATATAATAGTTGCACAACCTATACACTTGTAATACCTTTAAAACCTGTAAAAGACTATTTTTTGGAGAAAAAGTATCAATTCAACTCTTTTGATTAATAAACGAAAAAATAATTTCTCTTCCAAGATGCATTTTATAAGTTCTTCACACAACCTTGAAAATTACGCTTGTATCCCAAAGTACGTATGAGACCCTGGACCCAAGAACACGCAAAACGGTAAGTGTAAGTTTTTTTTATTATTGTATGGTTTTCTATGTTAATTAAATGGTGATAAATTCGTAGCTTAACATTTTGTGCCCGAAAGAACAGGGACGAGAACTTAACATTTGGCGCCGCGAACAGGCACGAATTTAATAAAATGAAATTCCATACCTACAAATAAGATACAAGCGCAATTGAGAGGTTAAGTGAAAGACGTAAAGTTACGTAAAATAAGTAAAAAATATTTGTTCAGACAGATAAGAAATAAATTACATATTTAAAAAAAAATAATAATGGAAAATACAGCAGAGAACGGAGTCGATTTGTCCGACTCGACTGTGATAAGTGAAACAGCTGAAGTTGACGAATCAGCTGTGATGAGTAGTCCTGAAATACATTCAACACCGAATGTAGGTCAAGACGATAAAAACATGAATGTGCATAACACAAATGAAAAAGATAATACAGAGGATTCAGGGATTCAAGCAACCCCGACCTCAACAAAATGTAACAAATTAGACGATGATATAATGAGTATATTAAGAACCATATCAATGGACATTCATGTACAGAATAACAAATTTAACGAATTAAATAGTCGTTTTGACAGTAATGACATAAAATTAGATAGACAAAGTAGGGATATTAAAGAGTTAAAAAATGAAATACAAGAAATGAGTAAATGTGTAGAAAGTACTAACGAAATAATAAGATCCAGTCTGAATAAGTTAGAACAGAGTGTTGAGCGAATGGGAGTACGTGTGATGAGGACAGAGAAAGATAATACAAATGAAAATTGTAATGACAAGTGCAAAAATGTAATACCAGATAGAGAGTTAACAAATAATAACAATGTTGAAAATAATGAATGTAATATTGAGAATAATAATGTGTTTGAGAAATTGGTATCAGAAAGCGATACGGTAAAAATAAATAATGAGAGTATTAATGAAAGTGTAGGATGCAGTGATTATGAGATGTTAATGTGTGTCAGTGAGTTAGAGAGAGAGAGAAAAAATAATGTTGTAGTAGAGTGGGGACAGAGGGGAAATTTTCCTTTTATTATTTACAATGATTTAATGTGGTCACAAGAGTTTTTGAAGGGCAAGGGTCCCGTACTAGTAGAAGATGGGAGTTGTTTATTTTATTTGTATGATATTATACCCTCTGGGTGGAATGATTTTATAAGTATGAGATGGTGTTATGATGAGAGAGAATTAGAAGTATATAATTTAAAGAGAGATTATGGTGAGTTGAAAGAAATATTAGAAGAGTATTTAAATAAGAATGATTTGATTGATAATACAAAAGTAACTAACCCGATATTGGAAATATTTACTGACGGAGATTTAACAGAAATACTTAACGTAGACTTGGTGAATGATTATTATGGTATAACGGATAAATTGAAATTGTTTGGTTATGACACACAAGACAACAATATGTATGTCAATATAATTGAACAGTGCTATACAAAACCAAGATTAATCTTTGACGATGGAGGCTAAACTATAAACAATCAATGGACAATTTTATATATATTGTTTTATGGTTTTGTGACCTCGCAACCTTTGAACATTGAAGTGTGATATGACTAAATAAATAAGGATGCAGATTTGTAAATAAATGTTTAGTAAATTTATTTGTGTGTATTGTAGAATGTTAAGTAAACAATGTGTGTGTAGATGATTGTTGTAATAATAATATTAATATTTGCAATTTAAACAAATAACCGAATTAATTTTGAAAACTAATTGGCTAATTGTAAATGTTTAATTAATTTAATTAAAATAATTTGAAATGTTTTAAATATTTTGATTAATTCAAAGATTATATAATTAAATTTTCTGATGAATTTAAATGGTTTAACGAGAAGTGAAATTGGTAATTAAATGATAAGTTGTTGATTTGAAATAACTTTTTGTTAAATGTTTCAGAGGTTACTTGGAGTAGTGGTGTATGGTGTATATAGTTGTGTATGTCAGTATATGAATTATGGACCGTAAGTATACAATTTTTATGATACAAATCAAATATAATCAAATGTACACAGATGTTTAACTTAATGGAATGAATTTTAACTTCAACAATGACAATAACTTGAGATAATGAAATAGTGTGTGTGGCTGGGAGGTGACGCAAAGGAGTCACGAATTTAAAGTTTATGACAAAAGTTTTTGCTTATTCAAAGTTTAATTCAAATAAAACTGCTTGTGCTCTGTTCAGGTAACTAGCTGCTCAGATATTTAAAAATAAGGTGTTCATTATGCGTTTTTAAATGTAGTGTTTACTTGTTGTATGTTAGATATAGGTATTGTAAAAATAGTTAATTTCATGATGCGTGTATGTTTTTTCCTAAGCCAATAATTAAATCGTCTGGCAGGTTAACATAAGCATCAGAATCAGAAAAAAGGGGAAACAATGAGGTGAGAAGTGAGAAAAAATAAAAATAAATATGTATATGCCATGTAATTTGTTCAATTTTGAGGTGTGTTTTTATTATGTTAGGATATCAGCTGATCAGCAATACCATGTCACTGGTATATTGGTCTATAAATGTTACAAGTAATTAATGTTTAATGTACTACAGATATTTTGAAGTAAAGATAAAAAGAATATGAGAAATAAAATAACAATAATTTATGCAGATTAATAAAAGATAATTCATGGGTGATAAATGTTTTATGGGACACATAGACCTGTCCAAATGGAATTAAGAGTTGAATGTGAAATGATAGAGATGAATATGATGTAATGTTGTTTTTGAGTTAATGTGATGTAACAGAATCTTGAGAAATATTGATGTTGACACGGTAGTTGTGGAGAATAATGGTAGAGTTCTGAGTGATATATATTTATGTTTATGATTAATAATATTATTTTGTTGTATTTGTAGTAATGTAATGAGATTGAGAATTTTGGGGATGGCAATTTTGTATTAGGGGGTAGTGTATTTGGGGAGTCCGCAACAAGGGTTGGGACGGGATAGGGATAGATTTTTGTGGGGAAGGGGCCGCCTTAGGTAGAATCCGGGCCGCCAAATAAGGGAATTGAGTTTTGGGTAGGGGAAACACGTATCCTATGTACAAAGGGTTAGAGAGTATTTTATAATGGGAGAAGGCGGCGAATTGTGTTAGATGATAAGTTGGGGTTTAGAGTGTCCTGATTAGTAGAGATTTTGGTAGAGATGGGTGTCATGGGAGTTGAAGTTGATTAATATTAGAGTCAGAGGGAGAAAGTTTATATATGCATACAGATCTAATACAGAAAAACGAGAATAAATAATTTATATCACCCACAGTAAAGTATAGCGAGATTGTTAAATGAAGAGTAAGATTGTTGAATAAAGAGAGAGAGTTATGATAAAGAATATAAAATTTTTATTTTTTAGAAACCAGTGACAGAAATTTTAATAGAACTGAAAATAATGTAAAATTGAGAATTGTTTATTTTAAATAATTTAAATGTCAATCTGTTTATTATTTATATTAATATTTTGTTCATTTCCAATATTTTATTTTATTATGTTTTGTACTTTGAGTTAGGGTATTACAAATGTTCAGTGTATTTTCAGAAATCATACATAACATATGTAGGTCAAGGATCTTGGACTTGACCTAGTTACGATCAGCTGATGAGGTCATACACCTACTAAGCTTGTATAGTAGGAAGCCAATTTTAATTTGTTTGTTTAATTAATTCAAACTAATATTTGAATAATTTTAATAAATGTTATTTAATAAATAAATTTCATAAAATTTTTTAATGAATAAATTTAAATTTTTTTTTGAATTTTAAAATTTTTGAAAATTTTAATTTTTTTGAAAAAAAAACTTGATTTTTCGCTATTGCATGGTATTGGTAGACTATAAATGGTTCTCATGTTAGAGTAAGGATGTGTTTAGCTTAGTAGAAATGTCTAGGTTAAGTCATGTGAAACAAAAATTTAGAAAAACAAGGAAGAGAATTTTTGATAAAATATTATTTTTTTGAATTTTGAATTTTTTGTTAAATTTTTAATAAATCTTAAAAGCAATTTTTTACTTTTAATGTGTTATGGTAACATTAATGTTAGTGTGTGTGAGCCCAGTATCTGCTAAAGGCAGCCCAGCTTGCAAAAAGGGGATCCATATCGGCGGAGGATCTGGGATAATTTTAGCCAAGGATTGAGGATTTTTGGGGGTAGCATGTTAGAAGGCGAGGCGCGCTGTGGTGCGAGTCTGTTCGATTTCTCGGTGTTGGGATCTCTTACGGAGAAGTCCAGTGATCTCATTCAGATGAGTCCATGGTCGCTGAGCCAGGGGGGTCGTGTACCCATGAGATTAAGAACAAGGGGGTTGTTGGCACCAGTTCCTCTCCGATCCTCTTCGGGGTTATCGATGAGATTTCTTCTGTTATGGACAGCAGAATTCTCATCGAGGGGGTATTGTAGCGGGGCAAATTTTGGGTGTTTTTATTTTAACGGTTTGGGGCATTTATATATTTTATTCATTTCGTTTTCGGTCGGGAGCCTTATAAAATATTGCGAAATAACTGTATTATTGTGCAACGTATTTGTCAGAATAACAGACCAGTGTTGAGAAACAGTTGGAAACAAAGCGAGACGCAGGTTGCTGTTGAGGAATGCGGCAGAGAATTCGCGCCACCCTAAAATTCGCAGAACTCTGTACATGTGTTTCGACGCCCGTATGCAACTCAGCCGGGCGGGGCTCGGGAATGACGCCGTGAGAAACACCAAAGTGGAGGCAAACATGACGATGTAGAAAAACGTTTGTTGCAGCCATCAACTCAATACCGGAAGTCGCATTAAACTCCGCCTACTGTTGGTGACATGACCAGAGCCAAGTCCAATATTAAGCTCTGGTCACACACATATACCAGCTATAATTTATGCATAAACTGAATATGCCTCAGCAAATCAACAGTATACTGCGACTAAAACTTGGTGGCATTGAATTGCCGCTTCCGCCAGTTCAACCAAGCACATGGGGCAGTTCCACTATAGTTGCCAGCCGGCCAGGAGCTGAATAAGCTCTCTACAAAGTTTTTTTATTTTTTTTTCCAGTAAAAAGTGTAACAACAGTAAAATTTCATGTGACCGCGGTCCATCCATCAAGTGGAACCGAATCAAATGTTTTTCGGACAATAAAAAACAAGTAATTTACAGGAACGATGAGTGCGCGCGCGAAGCACGTTGCCGGCGTTTTTCCAGTAAGGGCTGGGGCTTTATTATAAAATGGTATTTGGGGTTTAATAATGAAGTTTTGTTAAAATAATGTATGTAAGTGCGTGTGTAAAGCAGGCTGGGCTATCTTAGAGTATGTAAGTAGTAGGAAATAAGGATAGTAAGTAAGATATAATAGTTGCACAACCTATACACTTGTAATACCTTTAAAACCTGTAAAAGACTATTTTTTGGAGAAAAAGTATCAATTCAACTCTTTTGATTAATAAACGAAAAAATAATTTCTCTTCCAAGATGCATTTTATAAGTTCTTCACACAACCTTGAAAATTACGCTTGTATCCCAAAGTACGTATGAGACCCTGGACCCAAGAACACGCAAAACGGTAAGTGTAAGTTTTTTTTTATTATTGTATGGTTTTCTATGTTAATTAAATGGTGATAAATTCGTAGCTTAACACTACCAGTGCAGCAATGTTTAGAAAGATTGATACAATCATTAAAATGAAACAAACCCAAAAGCTGGCGCTACCATTGGATTCACAATGAACTAAATATATAACCAAAGTGATGGCAATCGAATAGTGTATGAGCAGACGTGTTGATTTTGATAGGAAGTTGGCGCTCGTATACCATATGGGTGCCATCATGCGTGCTAAAACATCGCGCCCATATAGCGTACGAGTGCCGACTCCAAGGTGTTCAAAAAATAGATTAAGAAACTCCACAACCACAAAATAAACTTTTACAGACAAGCTGCTAGCTAAGGAATGGCAAACTGCACTAAGACTACCCTCAGATCTACGCTTAGATCTGAATTCAGTGACGAAAGTAATTTGGTCAGATTTAAAAACTTGGATAGGAAGCACAAATGTCACTTTTAACACTGATGTTTATGCAAAGAGAATTTTAGAATGATATCTAAAGATGACTAAGAAGTGAGATGCAATCAGTGGAAATTGAAAATGAACATGCAGAAAGAGGTTTTTGAATGATACCATTAACATATTATAAATTTACATGAGAATTGTAGTTCTAAATCTGGTTTGTTCAATGAACTTTGTTACAACACAAACAAGCCACCCCAATGCCAGGGACAAACCGATGAATCAACTATATAAAATGTTTAAACTAAAGAAAATAAAATGACGATGACGTGACAAACGACTACATGACCCAACCCAAGTGATTGAATCAATAGATAAACCAAATAAAATGAAACCAAATGAGAAGGGGAAAACCGAAATAAAATGAAATCGAAGAAGAAGGAAAATGAAAGTGAAACAAACCAAGTATAAAGGAAATAAAATGAAATCAGAGGGTAAAACACAAACGAATGATACAGAACAAAAAAGGAGAAATGTTACACTCAAATATAATAATGAAAAAGAAACCAATAAATAACAAATGTAAAAGATAATTATTAGTATAGACTAAATAATCAATGTAAATGATAATTTGTGAAGTTACTCACTTTTTGCACTGATATTTAATACATTCCACTCTTCATAAAATAGTACTTACCGCTGCCAGAATTTCACTTACCGTCATGGTCCCCGTAAAACTTATCTTTTGAAAACTGCCCAAGGTCGCCACGATATTTTTTCTAGAAGGTAAAATATCGAAAACTTATATACTCTTGCCCTTATAAAAATCCCGCTATCTGACTGTAATAGAATTTCAGAAAACCCCCGATTTCGTTAGACGAATTTTTTTCAACACAGAAATGAGGAAGTGGCAATGACGAAATAACTTAGACTAACACATTTTCAAAGTAAACTAAATCACTTTACTGAATTAAGTCGATTTTCACTGCTATGAGTACAAAAGAATTAGTTATGATTAGTTTTTATAATTACCAGAATGAGAATGCTACACAATCAAATTTTAATTACCTTAAACTATACTTACAACTAAGGCAGCCCCTTTTGCTCACGCACACTTCCATACCTCTTTTTATACCTTCCCCTTTATTTATTCAATTTTAAACATTCCGATTGTTATCCGCGATGCCCGTCCACGAACACGATGCCGGCCGAACACGTGTTTGGTCCCGTAACTTCAATATTTGTTTTATCACTTTAATCTCTCCACATCACTGTCCGTATTACTCACTCCGATATGTTTATTACCTTCTGGGATCCCGGTCGGTCTTATTGAGTTAAATACATTTACGAAAACTCGACCAACCGGGCCCAAACCGAAACTTTAGATGTTTGTAGCGGTACGCTGTTTTCTGTAGACTGCTTAGCGTCTCTGCTTAATGTCGACTGTCACGGAGAACGTAACAGGTACATGTTCCTTTCTCTGGCGGGAATTGTTGTTCGCGGCCCCTATGTTTTCGTCGCTCATTGCTCATTTGCTGAGAGATAACCATTTTATATATGGAATATTGAAGTTATATTCCATGTACCAAAGTACGATCTTGGCTTTGGCTCTGCTGACGTCATTTAAGTGGGCTTGGCCTAAGCAACACTTCCGTAGTGAACCAAAATGAACGATGAAAATTTCACTCTCTGACCATCTTGAGTTTTTAGTCAGAGCGTCCTTTTGAGCGCGCGTGCGTGGGTATTCGCGCCTGTGCGTCGACACACTTGCAAAGTTCTTAGAATTTTGAAGGGGGCAAATTCTTCAGCCGCATTACACAACAACAAACTGCGTCTCTGCCTTTGTTTCAAACGGTTGCTTAACACTGTTCTGTTACACAATGGAAATAACGTTGCCATGCGTTCTGTCACAATGGAATGAATTTCGTTACACAATAATTTTCATAACTCCTTTTTTACAAGCCCGCCCCAAAATGAAAGAAATAAAAATAAAATATAATTACCCCATACTGAAAGAAAAATAAGACTCCCAAAATTGACACGCTACAAATTGATAAAACCCGATAAAGTAATGACAAACTAAAAGTACACTAACCAAAGAAATAGAGTTTAAATGTAATAAAGGACTCTATAATGAACTGTATAACTAACCTTTGTAAAGAGAGAGATAGTGAGACAGTAAGATAGTGAACATAAGTAAGTGACAAAGAAAATGTAATGTTAGGGATTACCCACTAATAACACTTAAAATAAAATATAAGAAGTCCAAAGTGATAGTGTAAAACCCCAAAATAATAAGAAACCCTATTGATAGGTATAAACACTCGATAATCTGTGATGAACACTAAAGATTTAATGGTGAACATTATTATTCAATAAGAATTTTGTTAATGATAGTATTAAGATTAATTGTAAATGAGGGATATAATGGTATTCAGGGAAGGAATCCCATAGAATGTCAAAAGTTAGTGTTACCATGGCTAGAGAGTAAAGTTAATATAAGAAAAAATATAGTAAAGAAAATAAAGGCAAAATCAATAAACACCCTATATTCTAAGGGATAGTCAGTTAAGGAAATTTGAATGGTGTGATGATGTTTATCACCCAAAAAATAATTAAGAATGAAACAAATTGTAAACAAACGTTGTATAATAGCTGTTAAAGAATTGTTCGATTAAATCTATGAATAGGAATATGGCTGAAGGGATTACACAGACCATAAACCTAAATGTTATATTATATTTTATAGAGAATAGTAAATAATTGCCAAATAATAAACACTGGCAAAATAAATAAGAAAAAGATAAAGTAATATAAATCTAACAATACTGAAGGGCAGTTAGAAAATAATAAACAAACCATAATGTAGAAACTAATGAAAACACTAATTATTATAAAACAGATCCAAAACAAGTCAACAAGTAAATAAATCATTTATAATACCAACACAAAACATGTATGAGAGTAAATTAATAAGTAATTAGTATAAAATAAGTAAGTACGCCCAATTACTACTTAGGCCTATGAAATGCCTAACTGTAAAAAACAAATAACTACAAACTGTAAGAAACTAACAAGAATATTAGCAAATCCAAGGCAAGCAACTAGTCAAGGATAATTAGTGAATCATATTAAAAGATAAATGTTACATTAAGGACATAAAATAAGAAAGAAATGTAGTTAGATAATACCAACATAAATGTTCAAACAATAATACATAAGAAAACCCAGCTTTGTGGGATGTCAAATGATCTTTGAAAGAAAATACGAACAGTAGTGATAATATTTAATACATAGAGAGGAAGACGGAAGAATAATAGCAATCAGAAGATATACAGTAATTTTGAATAAAAATTCAAATATTATAACAATGGTACTAAGTCAAGTTCAGCCAATCAGGACCTATCAGTTACCATGACAACTGAAACGTTATTTATGAATTTTCCATTAGAACTTATTATTCCATTCTTGACGCTCAACAGGAATAGACGCCAGGCCGAAAATGACCAAAATTTTAATATAAAACGTTTAAAAAGTAATCCAAATTCGAAAAGATAAAGATGTAAGAAGCTGATGAAGGACTAGAACATTTAACTGATGCCAAAGGACCAATTTAACAAATTCCAAATTAATAAATTTCAACAACTAATATGAAAAAGAAGCCAGACGTACTTAAGTTCCAAGATAATTGAAGATTGAAGACTATTGAAGACCCCAACCCATTTCAACTGATTGACAGTACACATCAAGTCGACTGAGTTGATAAGTATTGCTAAATTACCCGAATTTCTGAATTAAATTCTCTTTCAAATTTTCTCAAAGCAATCTGAACTCTCACTATAAACTGATGATATTATTTCTTTCAAAGATTAACAAAAAATAAAACACTACACTTATGTTAACTAGAAAAATAACCTGTATGAAAATTACGAACTTTTGAAACACACTTTACACACTTCAGGAACAAATTATAATTACACATAATATTATCTAAGTACAATTAATGTAAGGTAGTGTACTTTATTGTAATCATTATTAATATTTTTTTCATAATCACAAGAATCCAGAATCTGAACGAATTTAACTGTAAACAAACTATTTCAGTCGCCATGTCTGACTGAATAATTCGTTCAAAGTCACTTCGCCAACCTTGAGATTTTTGTCTTATAATAATTGCTGGTGCAAATTTGTTGAATAACAAAATATAATTTTCCATAACACTGAATAATTACCAATCACAATTAAATAAACTAGTACAGAGTTGTAACCACTGTTCTTTATTCCATAGGAAAGTGTATTATAATATTTGTGTATTTTAGCGAAAAACATGGGTGACGGTAAGCACTCATGTCGGAAACTCGGCGAAATAACCGCTCGATTAAGAAGGTCGAACGGAGGCGGGAGTAAATTTGAATTCTCCATACCGTCATAGCTAAGAACGCTTAATCGTCCTATTTTTTAATTTAATTGTTTTAATTAAACAATTTGGTGCCGCCCGGGATTTATGAACACCTATTGAAGAACAGGTAAGGTTTCCACTTTCATGTACTGGTAATTCGAAGTATCGCTACGGACATCGTCAGCGCAACATAAAGTAACGACCACTCGTGTGAGGCGAACACACAAAACATACACATTTTCAGAACACGTACAAATCGTGTCGTTACAGATTAGCTTCTATCGCGGGGCTTGAAGAAGGCGGACGTCATATGAGTCGTTACAACTTATATCAGGAATTGAATTCCTTCCGACAATGATTTAATTCATAATTATTGGAATATAGTTTTTAATATTAGTATATCAAAAACAGTTGTTTTTTTTTTAACACTGTGTTAAAATTAGTATTTTAGTTAGCGCTACGAACTAGTCTAAAACATTATACACACCGTGTTTCACGAAGAAATTGAAATACTTTCAGGATGCGTTGTTCTGGTAAAAATAAAGAAACAGTTTATGTAAACATAGGTCCAGAAACACTTCGTCTTCAAGTTACGGATAGCGAAAAGTTTTACGTGGCCTGGTGGTCTGTTTTCCGAACCAATGGAAAAATGAGTCTATACTAAAATTCTTGGACACAAATTTTGGGGTAAAATTGGCTTTTCTGTGTTTTCTGACCTAAAAATCAATTTAAAATATTAATTTTAAAATGGGTCCCAAAACGTCAATAGGTTTCAAGAAAATTATTGTAAACCTAAAAAACTGAAGTTGAAAAACAAGATATTTTATAGGTTTGGCATAAATTTACTTTGTTAAACAAATAAAAATTTGAAACATAATTTGTAAAGAATTTAATTCTGAGAAAGTTTATGCAAGTGAAGTCAACTGAAAACAAATGAAAGTTGAGAAAATACTTACTTTTATGTAGAAAAAAAACCAAAACATGGTTGAACAATGTTATAATTTTAAGTTGAAATATAAATCTTTTTGATATTGGGAAAAGTATTCACAGAAAATCTACTACTTAAAGAAAACATATTACAAAAGTGACAATTACATAAATTGCTCAAAGCGCCCTCGTCACTGCCCACACAACACTGATGGTGTGTTCAATACACATGTTCTAATGTAATATTACCACATTTTTTGTGCTATAATAAATACTTTAAATTGTCTTCAATGGGATTTTTACTTACTACATAACTAATTCATCACTCCTTCAGTCCTGTAAGCGACAAATTAGTATTCTTATACTGTACTATCTAACAAGTACACAAAAAAGTAATAGCACCAGATTATTAATTCTGAATGTAAGTACAATCACATTTTCCAAAATACCTCCATAACACAGTCAGAACTATTATTGTTATATTTTCTGTTATAACTATCATTATACATTTATTTTATAATTGTGTATATATTCTATGTTCTATTCTGATGTCTATGTATTGATACTATCTCCGTATTGATATGTCTCTGATACTACGTATTCTATGTCTATGCACTGATAATCCTTAAGACTTCTACCCCATATTAATGAGTTTGTATTCTGTACTAAATTTTTAATCTTGTTATTTGAATTAGCAGACTCTGTAACTCCAACTGCGTCGTGCTTATTTGCTAAACTGCTAAATGTCATGTTCTGGACGAGGCCTTTCAGTGTTTCTACCATTTTCAAGTCATGGTTTAGGACTTGAAAATGGTGGAAACACTGAAAGGCCTTGTCCTGAACATGACATTTAGCAGTTTAGCAAATCTCTACTAAATGTAGATCGACTTCGTATGCCACAATTTTACAGTGACTGGACTATGTGATTGTGAATGCTATGCAAATTAAACATGGTTTCACAGTGTTAAATGAATGAAACACAATTTCTGGAACCAATTAACCCTAGAGCAAACATTTTCTTATGGAAATGTGCTCTCATTTAGTGCAGAAAGTTTTGGAAATCAATTAACCACACTAAGTAAAAGACTGGTGTACTTTGTTAATCAAAATTTTTGTTCTCGTGTGTGTGTGTGACATGTCTAAATGATATCAAAGTTTCTTACTGTTTAAATAGCACAAATTTTTGTATTTCTTTTAAAAAGTTTTTATGCTGTATCCAGTTTCACAAATGAATGACGCGCATGTGTGTGTGTGTGTGTGCGTGCGCGCACAATATTAAGAGACTAACCCAAATATTTACCTGCAGTCAGGTACAAGGTGATATATCTGTAAGATGGTCTCGACAAGAGTTATTGTTTTTCCAGTTCCTGGGGGTCCAAATATGACATACGGCAATGGACGAGCTTCACCTTTCAAAATATTTCGCACTGCTTCTTTTTGACAATGGTTTAAAAGAGGATTGAACCACTGAATTTTTCTTTTTTTAATTTCATTAACAATTGGTTCAGCTTCGTCAGAGTCCGATTCTTCAAACCAAAAACGTGTCTTATTTCTTTCGTCGTTCTTTTTTGCTGATTGTGTATATTTTCCACCTCTTCTATTTGTCATATTATTTCGAGTCTTCTTATTATACGAACTTGTGGATGTTCTATACTCATTTCTGTCTTCACAAGGAAACCTCTCTGTTTCTTCTACAAATGTTGTTTTATTGTGGTATGTTTCCCGACTCATTTTACCTCTTCTGTGTCCTGTATTGTCCTGACTACCAGCATTGTTATCAGCAGGCAATTTCCAATCTACAGAAGAAAGTCTCTCTACTTCTTCCACAGTCTTTGCTTTATTTGCTATGTCACTGTTTTCTTCTTTACATTTTTTTTGAAGAGTGTTTTCATTTTTTGCATTTTTGAAATGTTCAAAAACTAAACTGACTTTACTGTTTACTTCATCATTCTCCATAGAACAGTTCCGAACTCCATTTCCAGTAACACCACGTTCTGCGCAGCTGTACAAATTTCTAGTGATTTTCTTTATTTCTTCACCTTCTTCAGCCACTATACTCACATCATTATCAACAAGTAATATTTTATTTGAATCCAGACTAGATACTTTTACAGTTTTCTTCATTTTCTCATCATTACACTTTCGAACTCTGTCTTGGTTCACTATTGGTTCAGAAACTGATTGACATTCTTTTCTTGAACGTTTGTTTTCAGCATTTATTATATTTTTCACATTAATATTATTTACACTTGGATTCATGTTTGTGTTTACTAGATCTTGTGGTGTGTCAATACTCAGTTGTTTAACCTTATCAATACACCCATTAATCACTTCATTGTTTTCACTCTTTTTATCATCAGTACTATTTTCATAATTAGACAAGTTCTCCATATTTCCCATATAATTTGTTTCCTCCATGATAATAATCTGTGGGGGCTTATATTTTACAGTCTTTGGAAACAGCCAGTCGGGTTTTAAATACTCGTGAACCAACTTCACTGCCTGATGACATTTCACAAAGTTTCCACGAGATATTTCAAATTTTATTTTATACTCGCCATTGCACGTTCTATGGAAATTATCAGTGAACTGAATATAAATTTCATTGGCATCAATCTTGTGAATATAACCCTGATATGATTGGTCATTTCTGTTACCTGCAAATAAAACAATGTTTATTAATAAATTTTTAAAACTCCAGAATAAACACACACTAGATTCCATTAAACGTTTTACTTATACATACCTATTTTATTAATATTCATAAACACAGACACAATTCAATACACGAATGTAGAAAATAAAACGTTAATATATATTTAATGCATAAGTACATAGTAAGATGATACATACACGCTCAAGCTTAATTAAATTTTATGTTATACACTAAAAACTCATTTATCAGAACCGCGTTTATCCGAAACAAAATTTGTAGAAATATTAAAAGCACTGAATGGTGCACACAGTTACAAGAAGAAGACGTATCTGAGTGGATGAATTCGGAAAAAGACGATCCTGGATATCAGCTGTTATCAGATGACAAAATTGTTGCACAATGTTCACAACAGCCCGGTGAGGACAAAAACGCTGACAAAGATGTGGAAGAGAAAATGGGAGTCAACCATACATAGCCAACATCAATGTTTCAAGAGCTACTGTCATATTTGAAGCGACAAGACGAAACTTCCCCTGCAGAACTTCTAACAATGAAACGACTTCAAGATCGGGCAGCCAGCAAACTAGCTTCAAAGCTTAGACAAAAAACTATGATTGACTACTGAACGAACAAGCAATAGGACTGTTTCAGTACTGCAGAAACTATAGTTTACAATGCGGTTCCGTTTTATAGTTTATTGTGTCATATTCACTGTAACTTTTACATTATTATTATTAAATAAAGTTACTGTACTTACATATTGTTATAACGGTCTACTCGATCGTCGTAGGTACAGTGGAAACAAAATAAGTACAAGACACCAATTAAGTCACTAATCACATCTTTAATTTTTACAGTAAAACAGTTCGTAATTAACAACACAGTCTACTACAACAAATCAAATATAAATTGTTCACACCCAAATAAATGTCACTAATATTAAAGACAATTGTATTACAATTATACCGTCTGATTATAAAACACAACACTTAACTAATAACCACTTGAATGCGCCCAGTAATATCACTACTATAACTCTCGAACCGCACTATACAATATCTCGCATTGAACTGACTGAACGACGTTGAGTACCGGTATACATACCGCCCCAAATTACTAGATTATTCGATAGCGCCAGTATAGTTACGACATAATTACTTGCAGCCTTGCACTCCTTAAGCCTGTTCGTCCCGAACTGGCAAACTGTCTCCAAAGTAATACTCGACCAGGCGATCTAGGTGGACGTCCTTGCGAAGGATAATTTCCCCGTTCTTCGAATTCAATCTCGTGTGATCCGAACATCACGTTCCCAGAAATGCGAGTCTTTTGCGCAACCACTAGTTTCGCTGGAATCACTCCCTTTGTGTCATGTACTGATGACCTAAATACCACTGGCTGATCCAAGTTTGTTTGGTTCTCGTGAACAACCTCTTGCGTAAACTCATCTTCAGCCACTTTGCCCTTGGGCAGTTCTATCAGCTCAGGAACAAGTAAGAGTTTTGTCTCGACACCCATAGTTGGCTTTCCAATCACTTCTTTTGTCGTTATACTTATTTGTACTTCCTCTGCTAGTTCTTCCTCCATTTCCACTTGCAACAGGGAGGGTTCCTCTTGACCAGACTTGTTGACTTTTTCTTCGACTAATGCCACTCGCTTAATCGAATGGTTGGTAGACTCTGTCATTTTAGCCATGCAAAGCTTTATCTTCTCTTGGCCAACCTTCAGGACATTCTCTCTTAAGTCCACAACGAATCCGTACGCATTCATAATGTCCGTGCCAAGAATCACTTCATCGACAATGTCTGCAACAAGCATTTGGTGGCTAAACTCGAGAAGACCCAGGCGTACACGTATGTCTACCTTTCCTAGCACCTTGACGGGGCTTCCAGTCACAGTCTGTATTGTACAAGAGCTAATTAGAGGGTGGCGGTTGCTGACTAAGTCAGGGCGCACAATGGACACTGTTGCGCCCGTGTCAACTGTAAATGATGTTGGTTTACCTTCCGCAAATCCATTAACGATCAAGTTTCCACTGGTCTTATGTAGCGTGGAAACTGTGTGCTGTTCTGGGGCTTTACTTCTCCAATTGGTGCGATCACTCTCTTCTCTCGGTATCTTCTTCTCCCAACAGTCTACCTGTAGATAACCATGTTTTCCACAGTTGTAACATTTCCGTCTTCTGTCTTTTTCAAATCATTGCGACTCTCTTGAACTTTTGAATTGTTTGTCCGACAACATTGTTTTTCTGCACCCATCATAACGGCAATGTGATTCAGGGATCTTCTGACTGCAACATGATGGCACAAACCCATTAATGTAGCGGGATGCTGACTTGGCAGCTTCAAACTCTAGGGCATGAACAAGAGCTTCTGAGCTATCTCGGTGTCTTGCCATTCATAACACTTGCTGAAGTTCACAATCTCCAATGCCATCAATAAATGTCTGCACCGCAAACCTTATTCGGAAGTCTTCTGGTGCTTCAGGATAGGCCAGTCTAATTAGTCTGTCGATACTTGCTTCAAACTCTTGAAGACTCTCCCCGGATTGCTGTTGCCTTGCTCTCAACTGTGTGCAGTACACATCTCGCAAATGTTTATCACCATACCGTAATTCTAGAGCTTTTATCAACTCGGCATAAATGTTCTGGCTGTCAGGTGGCACTTTCTGTAGTAGTTCTGCTGCGGGTCCTTTTAATGCGAGAACAAGTGAGATTCCCTTGTCTTTCTCTGTCCAATTATTTGCACATGCAGCAGCTTCAAATTGGCGGAGGTACATTGCCCAGTGACTACTTCCGTCAAAGGTTGGAGCTTTGACATGAACTGTCCCTACTGCAGGCAAAGTTACTTTCTCTATTGACTTATTTTCTGCATCTTTTTCTGCCTTTATCATTGGTACAGTCTGTTCAGAAAGTTGTTTTGGTTGTAATTTCAGACACTGCTCGACTTCATTTTTAATCTGCTCTTTTATATTTGTAATCGAGTCTTCTACTGCAGATATTTTTGTTGACATAGTTTCTTCCACAGTCAAGACAGATTTTTATACTTCAGCTATTTTATTTGACATGGATTCTCTTACGTCAGATATTTTTGTAGACATCGATTCTTCAACACTCGAGACAGATTTTTCTACTTCAGCTATTTTTATGATTCTTCTACCTCCGATATTTTAGTAACTTGTTTATTAAGCTCACCTCGTAGGAGACCCAATTCTGCGGTACTGTGTTCTTGCAACTGTTTCTCCATAGCTTCAAAGAGAGCTTCCGTTTTATCTGCTTCTTGCTTATGTTTTTCATCTTGTTGTTTTTCTGCTTCTTCCGTTTCCTGTCTGCGTTTCTCATCCTGTCGTTTTTCTGCTTCTTCCGCTTCCTGTCTGCGTTTCTCATCCTATTGTTTTTCTGCTTCTTCCTGTGTCTGCTGCAGCAGTGTTTGTAAAGCTTCCATCATCTGACTGGGATCCATGTTTACTGATTAATTACGAATCACACTCGTCTTGTACAAAGTATCCACTGTTTCCACTGTTAACCATTCTATCCCAGTTCTGACACCACTGTTACGACGGTTTACTTGATCGTCGTAGGTACAGTGGAAACAAAATAAGTACAAGACACCAATTAAGTCACTAATCACATCTTTAATTTTTACAGTAAAACAGTTCATAATTAACAACACAGTCTACTACAACAAATCAAATATAAATTGTTCACACCCAAATAAATGTCACTAATATTAAAGACAATTGTATTACAATTATACCATCTGATTATAAAACACAACACTTAACTAATAACCATTTGAACGCGCCCAGTAATATCACTACTATAACTCTCGAACCGCACTATCCAATATCTCGCATTGAACTGACTGAACGTCGTTGAGTACCGGTATATATACCGCCCCAAATTACTAGATTATTCGATAGCGCCAGTATAGTTACGACGTAATTACTTGCAGCCTTGACACGGTCCGCGCAGCTGGCGCCTTCGAGAAACTTCTCGTATATGCGTCTACAAGCACGTACGCCACACGCGTTACATCGTGTTTCTTCTGGCACATTCAACAAACACGTAGATTGTTCTGTGATGCCGTAACAATATGTATTATTATTTAAATAGAAGTTTCGGTTTATCCGAAATGGGCACGGTCCTATCAAATTCGGATAAACGAGTGTTTAGTGTAAAAAAAAAAGTGTAATGTTAACATTTTCAGTGTCAGCCTAGTACACCAGACTATTAACAGCAGAAAACTGGACATTCTTAGAGTTTTTTTTTAAGTTAATAATTCAATTAATCTTTAGTTAATGTTAATGGTCTAAACATAATAATAAAGAACAGAGACCCCTCTTTAACACTTTCAACTCTGGCCATTTCACCATAGGAAAGTCCCAGCAGCCTATATTTTCCCTATTTTCCCATCCCATAAAATTGTTAAAAACAACATAAATTACATGTCAAATTATTAGATTCTATTTTCATAAAATGTTACACTATTTATCATTTTTTTTGTATGAGAAATTAATTTTTGTATCTAGATCAGAAGCATGTTTTTGAAAAATAAAAAAAGTTTACAAGGTAGCCTATTTTCATATAATAGGCTAAATGGGTTTTTATTAGTAACTACTGAACAATACTTTTTCTTACAACATTAAGCCACAGAATATAGTAAAAATCAGTATATATGCAATAATCTGCTTTTGTATGATACAAAATGAAACAGTCATGGTAACACAACTTACATTCAAACATTGCAAGTTTCACAATACTCAGAAATCACAGAGCAGAAAACTGAGTGTGCTGCTACCTGTGTATTCACTTGGCAACTACAAAGTCCAGTCTGCAAGTACAAACAACATAAGCCTGTAAATGCTTCATACAAACGCCGTTAAAATGCGTGAAGTGACAAACGTAAAAATTCACGGGCGTCAGGTTTTTGAGGAAAATCATGTGCCCATAAATTTTACTTCCCGAAAGTTTTAATGTTATTGTGGTAGTCATACAAAGAAGTATTGGCGATGTTAATACCATAAACAGCAGTGAATCAAATCACGAAGTAAAAAAGGGCACAGCAGAACCCGAAATCCGGAACAGGATAGCCCAAGCCAATAAAGCATATTTCACCACATCAAGTATCTTCAGATCCAAAGACATCCACAGAAACATGAAACTAAGGATATACAAATCAATAATAAGACCCATCCTAACCTACGGCTGCGAAACGTGTATCCTGAACTCCAAAGCAGCAAACACTCTCGATATCTTTGAAAGAAAAATATTACGAAGAATCCTGGGACCAGTTAATGACGTACACGGCTAGAGAATAAGATATAACTTTGAATTGTATCAAATGTACAGGGTGGGGCGTGGGAACTTCCTTTTTTCACAATGGCGCGGTGAAGTTATGTGGGGATCACAGAGTGGTGGGGAGGTCTCAATTGAAGAGGCAGGGTGGGAGGTTTGTGTCCACCCGTTTCAGTCGCAACAATGCTTTGGTTGAGGTAGCATCGCGCTTTTGCTGTAGAGGCGTATTTTTCTAACACCGGTCGGTCATCGCGGTGCAACGTGCCTTTCGTCGTCACTTCAAAATTCCCCCACGAGGCCATGTTCCTGATCGGAAATAGATTATATTGTGGGTGGACGCCTTCAGGGAACCGGGAAATGTGTCCAAAAGAAAGAGAGGACCTCCGAGGAACGTTACAACACCTGAAAATGTCGAACGAGTTCGTTTGGCTATGCTGCGGTCTCCTAAGCGCTCTGCACGTAAACATGCAGTTGCCCTTGGCGTGTCGGCACGTTCTATTCATCGAATTCTTCACGATGACCTCCATTTGCACCCATACAAAATGGTTGTGACCCAACAACTGATAAAATGTGATTATGTAAACCGACAAACATCATGTGAGCAGCTGGTTGACACCTTACCCAACGACGCACTTGTGTTCTTCTCTGACGAGGCACATTTCCACCTTAGTGGCTGTGTTAACAAACAGAATATGCGGTACTGGAGTGAAACAAATCCCAGGGAACTTCATGAGAGGCCCCTTCATTCGGATCGTGTCACGGTATGGTGTGCAATTTCAAGAGTAGGGATCACTGGCCCTTACTTTTTTCAAGAAAACGGTGGTGCTGTTTCTGTGAATTCATACCATTATTTGACAATGATCCAAGAGTTTTTTTGCCGGCTCTCGAAGCAATGGAACTGGATAATGTGTGGTTTCAGCAAGATGGGGCCACAGCCCACACAGCCAGGGTTTCAATGGATTGTTTGAGAGAAGCCTTCCCCGGGCGGCTGATCTCCCTGAGAGGGGACGTAAACTGGCCTGCACGTTCGCCTGATTTAGCCCCCTGTGATTATTTCCTGTGGGGTTATCTCAAATCCCTGGTTTATAACGATCATCCACACACCCTGTAACACCTACAGAACAATATACAGGTCCACATGCTTGAAAGAGTGGACCGAAACTTCCGAATTCGACTGAATCAGTGTATTGACAATGGAGGGCGACAATTAAAAGATATTCTTTTTAAAACAGTGTAAAATCAAATCTCTCATGTTGTGTGACAGGTGAAAAATAAGAATAAAGAGTTTTGAAATGTGTACAGTTTTTTATTTCATTTTCAAAAAAGGAAGTTCCCACACCCCACCCTATATAAAGAACCTCCGCTAACACAAAACATAAAACTACAATGTCTAAGGTGGGCTGGTCATGTAGCCAAGATGGGGGCAGACAGAATACTACAAAAACTATTGAATACGAGAATCCACGGAAAAAGACCAGTGGTAAGACCAAGCAGAAGATAGGAGGACATGGTGGATGAGGATCCGAAAGAAATACTGAAAGTGCGTTCCTGAAGGAGGATGGCTACCGGCAGAAGAGAATGGGGGGAAAAATTGAAGGAGGCCAGGGCCCAACAAGGGCTGTAGTGCCATAGGAGGAAGGGGGAGGGAGAGAGAGGGGGGGGCACCTAAAAAACAAAAACTTGTATTAACCAATACAGTGCACACCATTGTAATGTAAAAGAACTGTTTTGATTGCATACGACCACTAGCATATTAAGTACAAGATTGCACGTGACAGTCCAAGTCACAGTACATCTGACAAAACCACAAACTCCAAGATATCCTTAGCACTATACTGTTAAAACAAATATAAAAAAATTACTTTGAGGATGCTAGTAAACTGAAGAACTACTGGTACGCCAAAGAACCTTTTTAATTGATTTATGACCTTATCTTACATATACTGTGACATATAAGATATCTGAGGGCCATACAATCAGATAAGAGGTGCGCATCAAACGAAATATTTTTTGTCGTTTTGGGATTATAGAATGGTTTTGTGATATGACAACAAAATTCATATCATGTTATTCAGGTTCATGGTTTGACTCCAAAATTACTTTAACCTCTTAACTGTATCTTACCAGCATGTTAATTTTTCTTTGATACACACCATAAAAGAGTGGTATATATTTTAAAACAGTAAGTGAATGAAGTGAATATTATTAAAAGAACAATGAACTGACAAACAGATCTGATTTTATACTTGTACATAAATAAACGTTTTGTGTTGACAATAGCAAACTTTATTTGTATACTTATTCGTTCCTATCATTTACACTTCAGGCATTTACAAATATACAAATAGTATTGTGAAATATGTAGTTTAGTCACTTAATATCATCCCTATAAAACACACACACACACACACACACACACACACACACACACACACACACACACACACACACACACACACACACACACACACACACACACACACACACTAAAAACACATACAAAGAAAAGAACACATACTAAATGGTTAAGCAGGGCCATGACTGAATTTACTTGAAATTTAAATTTAATGAAGAAAGTTGTGTTAGTGGTTAAAGTCACAAACAGAATTATCACTGTGTAGCGGGGCATTTTTGGGCATACCTGGGGTAATAACAGAATTTGTATTTTTTTTTTATATATAATAAATAACTTGTTGAGTGATAGGAAAATTTTGTGACCGAGAGGTAAATTTGTTATTGTGGAAGCGATCGCAACGTGGCAGCATTGACTGTGACAATTATTTAATGATATTGTGTGGACAGTTTAATAACTGTACCAAAATCAGTTCAAGGGCAATGACGAACCCGGAAAACGTAAACACGTTATGTAACAACAAATGACATAATCGTGTCAGGCGATGTGTTGCGTCAGCAAATTATATAACGATGTGTGTCACCAGTTTTGTCAACAAGCCCAAAACAGTCCACTGGCGCAAGGATACAAACTGTAAACCAATAAGAATTGAACGAACAACAGCCGCTTCACAAAGTAGCGCCTGTAAATCTTCCCAGTAACAGCTCATCACCACTCGCGAGTGGTAGCTATACTAAGTGCGGGCCCGCAAAACCAATAGAATGTGAATAATATATTTCAAAATGTGGCTAAACATTCAAAATTCTTATTAAAATGTGATTAACAGTTTTATCCATAATATAACAATTCGGAAATCATGTAATAAAGTGAAAGTGCGCACTGAAAACGATGTGACGTCGTCGGGACTAAAATTCGGACTCGAGGCAGATAAGTCTTACACAACATTACCAAAATTTATTATCTTTCTCAGGAATTCAAAACACATGGGGAAGATTAAAACAAAATGGGAGTCTAAGGGGAAAATTTTAAAAGGGATTGAATGTGAGAGTGTGTGAGGGGTTTTGTTTAATTATATATATATCATGAAGTGCTGGTTTCCGTTCGAAAATTAATCTTAGGTTTATTGTATATTTCTTTTCGAAAGAAGAAAATCATGAATATTAAACGTTATTAATTTTTTATATATATATATATTCATAACAACGTAAGGGGAGTATTTGTCTCTATAAAATTTTGAATTATGTTAAGGGCTATATTTTCACGTTGTTTTTTTTGTAATGTAAGAATGAAATAAAAAAAAAAAAAAGGTGTGATGGTAATTCAGTTGTATTTTCTTAAATAGCCAGTTCTGCATTTCCTGGTCCGCTGAACCGAACCCGGGTAAATATTCATAGTTGGCAATAAAGATGGCGCTCGAAGGAGCTATTTAGTAAATAATTGAATTAAATAACCAAATCCCTTAGGTTTATCAAATATCAGTTTGTTTAAGACTGTATCAGTGGCTTCCGAACGTAGGGACGATTTATATAATAATATTATATAAATATAGGCCCACTGGGAAAGCAGAATGGTTGTTTAAGGTAAAATAAATTTTTTTTTTGCATACATAAAATAGACGTATAGAATAAGGTTATGTCATGTTTTGTAGTATGTGTGAGCAGAACATTTTTTTCTTTTCTCAATAATAATTATGTATGACAAAATAATATTTTGCTAAGAAATATATATAAAAATTTTTAAGAAAAATGGCAGATAATAGTGCTGTCAGCTTATCTGACAGTCAGTTTAGTAGCGATTCGGGAGTTCAAACGAATGATAATGTAGAGAGTCAGTTGATCGAATCAAAAATAATGAAAGATGTCGAATATCAATCGACACCTATCCAAAATAAAAAAAATGACGATACGTATGAAATGTTGAAAGCAATACAAGCAATGATAGAAAACCAGAGTGTAAAGTTAGATGAACACAAAAACGAAATGCAAGATTTCAAAAGTAGTATAAATAAGAAATTAGATATTCAGAACAGTAAATTCGATATTCAAAAGAATAGTTTTGAGGAGTTATTAAAAAATCAGAATAAAGAGTTGAAACATGAGATACAAGAAATTAACAAACATTGTGAAAATACCAAAGTAGAATTTACTAATAAAATCAGCCAAGTAGAAACCAAGTTAGATGATTCAATACAAAAGACAGATGTTAAATTTAGTGAAATAGATAGTCAGATAGTTAGAGTTGAGAAGCAAATCAATGAAAATAACGAAATATTAATAAATTCAATGAATGAGTATAACAATGACATAGAATCTAAAATTATTAAATGTAATATTGAAACTGAATGTAAGTTGAGTAGTGTAGTAATGACAGTTGAAAAATTTAGTCAGAATATTGATGAACACCAAAATAAGATAGACTCTAAAATATATGAAATTGAAAGTAATTATAAGACGGAGATACAAGCAGTAAATGAATCTATTGAAGTAATAACAAAAAATAATGTACAGTCTGAGTATAGTAATGACAAAAAATTGTATTCACTTGAACAAAACATTAGTAGTATGCGAGATGAATTAAGTTTAGTGAAACATCAAAATGTAAACCAGGTTACTGAACGCATATTTATGACACGAGACACAAATAATGAAGTAGAATTAGAAACTTTCAATTGTGACAATCGTAGAGTACACCCAATGCAATTTTTAAATAGGGTTAGGGAATTTAATCGGTTTAATAATAGTAGCTGGGAGGTTAAGTTGCTGAAGATTATCAAATGTTTCAAAGGTAGTGCCGAGATATGGTCGGAAGTACACCATACCGAATGGGAAAGTTATGAAGATTTTGAGATAGCTTTCCGCAACAAATATTGGTCAGAAGAAGACCAAGAAATACTAAGAAGTAAAATAATGGGTAATGGGAATTTTGGTAGGATTAATAACCACCTAACCATATATGTGATGACCATTTATAACGAAGCAAAGTATTTAGAACCGCCGTTGCCATTCCGGTCATTTGTACGACATATTAGCAAACACCTGCCTAGAGAGGTGCAAATAACGTTAATGACTAGAGAGATTACCAATATAAGCGAGTTAGAAAACATGTTAGATGTATTACAGAATATAGGGGAACGCGACATGGGACGACGTCCAAACATGTTAGATGTATTACAGAATATAGGGGAACGCGACATGGGACGACGTCCAAACACACCAGTAGTACCACACCATAATAATAATAATAATTTCCATCATAACAGGGGTACACAGAATTTTCATAGAGGAGCGCGGGGAGGAAGTTTCGATAATAGGGGCGAGAGTTGGAGGTGTAGAGCTTGTGAAATTGATAACTATGCTAATAGAACGAATTGTTTTAGATGTCAACGAACCAGGGAGTGCGCCAGAAATGAGAGGACAAACCCACCACCAAATCAACAGTCGAGAGGAGGAGAATTTTATAGAGGAGCGCCTCGAGGAGGAGGAAATCATAATAGAGGTAGAGGAGGAAATCATCAAGCTGTGGCAGGTCCATCCACGGAAAACTGAGGAAGACAATGGGGAAGCGGACCCAGCCATTGTCAACGGAGGACCGGGTCCAAGTAATTAACGAATACACAAACAACGTCATCAAGATGGATATGGCAAAAGAGTTGTTAGAAGAAGAGGAGAACAAGGTGGTGGAACGCAGAACAGGATTGACTGAGGTGACGATTAACATTGAAGGTAAGAATTATAAAACTTTAATTGATACCGGTAGCGAGATATCAGTGATTTCTGAAAATGTCATGGGTGAATTAAAAGAGTTAAACAAAAATATACCGTCATTACCAGTTGCAGGGGTTACAGTAGTGGGGGTAACTGGGGTGAGAAGTAAAAGAATAACCAGACAAGTACAATTAAACCTTTTAATAAATGAAGTTGAATTTGAAAACACTTTCCTAGTAGTTAAAGGGTTAAGTCTAGATGTAATATTGGGAAATGATTTTTTGGAAAGAAACGGAGCAGTAATAGATTTTAATAAACAAATAGTAAAATTTGAGAAGGGGAATAAACCAGTCAGAATAGAGTTTAAGAAAGTAGTAAATGAAGCTAAAGTCACTGGAATAAAAATGTTACATAAACAGATAAGTGATAGGGAAATAGAAACTAAAATAAATATATGTCTAGAGAGTGATGGTGTAGAAAATGAGGAGAGAGAGATGCATGAGCGTAATGAGAGTGTGTGGGCAAATAGAGCCGATAAATTGTTCAATGAAAATACAGTTGTAGGAAGTACTCAGCGAGAGGAGCTGTGGGCAGTTGTGGAGCAGTACAGAGGGGTGTTTGATGAATCACCAGGGAAAGCGAAGGACTACATCTGTGAGTTGAAAGTTCGGGACCACGCACCATACATGCAGAGAAGCTACCCGGTGCCGTTTTCAAAGAGGAGGGCTGTACAGGAGGAATTAGACCGTATGATGCAAGGAGGCATAATTGAACGCTCAGTATCACCTTATTCAAACCCTTTGGTGGTAGTGATAAAGAAGGATGGCAAGGTAAGGTTATGTTTAGATGCTATAAAAATCAATCAGATTATTATACCGGACAGAGAATCTCCAGAACCCATAAATGAGATTTTACAAAAGTTTAGCGGAGTCAAATACATGACGTCTTTAGACCTGACCGCTGGATACTGGCAGGTACCATTAGCAACAGAGAGTAGGAAATATACAGCTTTTCTTTTTAACGGTAAGAATTACCAGTTTAAACGCTTACCTTTTGGATTAAACACCAGTGTTGCCAGTTTTATCAAATGTTTAGATAATATTTTACAACCTAAGGACTTAGACTTTTTAACTGTGTATGTCGATGATATTTTGATAGCCTCTAGAACATTCACTGAACATTTAGAACACATAGAATATGTATTAGATAAGCTTCAAAGAGGGGGTTTAACAGTGAATTGGGACAAGTCTAAGTTTCTGCAGACAGAGATACACTTTTTAGGATTTATTATTACACAAGAGGGGATATTAGCTAACCCTGACAAAGTCGAAGCAATAATGCGATTCCCTGAACCTAAAAACATTAAGCAACTACAGAGTTTTTTAGGCTTATGCAATTTTTACAGGAAATTTCAGGAGAACTACGCACACACAACATCCAAACTGAGTGCTGTCCTGCAGAAGAATAAACAGTGGAGATGGGGCGATGCGGAACGAGCCGCGTTTAATGAAATTAAGAGAAAGTTCAGTCACATGATAATGATGAATCATCCCGATTTTAATAAGATCTTTTATTTGCAGGCCGACACCAGCAATGTAGCGCTAGGTGCCGAGTTATACCAAGAGAGCTGCGACAAGGAACACCTAACGATCGCCTTCGCCAGTAGATCGCTGTTATCGGCGGAAAAGAATTACACGACAACAGAAAAGGAACTTCTGAGCATTGTGTTCGCCGTGGGTAAATTCCGCACGTACATCCTAGGGAATACTACGATCATCCGGACGGACCACAAGGTACTGTCATTTCTGAATTCATGTAAGCTAACACACAGCCGATTAACCAGGTGGGTATTAGCCTTACAGGAATATAACTTTTCATGGGAGTACATAAAGGGGTCAGATAATAAAGTACCAGATACACTTTCTAGAATAGATGTTATAGATAATAAGACTGGTAGGGACCTTAGAGAAATAGAAATTTTTAGACTAACTAGGGAAGATAGAATTTTTGGTGAGGAATTAAGTGACATTAAAAACTTGCAAAGATCTGATAGCAAACTGGGTAAAATAATTGTTAGTTTAGAAACAGATGTAGCGGGATCAGAATATAATGAGCGATTTCAAGTATATCAAGGCGTTTTGTTTAAAAAAGTAGATGGTGGGGAGCGTGATTGGAGGTTAGTTATACCTGATGTGTTAATAGATAAAATTGTTTGGGATTGTCATATAAGGTATGGTCATTTTGGTGCGAGAAAGTGTGCAAATGTTTTGAAAGAATCATGTATATTTAAGAATATGGAGAGGAGAGTGAGAAAAGTATTGAGAGTGTGTGATTTATGTCAAAAATCGAAAGTGGTGAATTATAGAGTGGAAGGAGAGATGAATTATATAAAAGTGGATAAGCCTTTTGATCTAGTTGCGGTTGATTTATATGGACCGTTACCCAGAGGTAGAGGGGGTGTGTTATATGTATTTGTAGTTTTAGACACTTTTTCAAAATTTGTAAAGTTATATAGTATTAAGAGGGCAACTAGTAAAGTACTTAGTGAGAGAATAGTAAAAGATTATATGCTTAATGTGGGAAAGCCGAAAATTATATTATCTGACCATGGTCCACAGTTTATAAGCGGCAAGTGGCGGCAGACGCTTGGATGGGAAGGCATCATACCCAAGCATACGGCAGTGTACCATCCTCAGTCGAACCAAGCAGAACGGGTGATGAGAGAGATTGGTAGGATATTCCGGGCGTACTGTCACGCCAAACACACAGAATGGCCATCCTACGTGAAAAAAGTAGAGGAGTGGCTGAATTGTACCACCCATGAGTCCACGGGATTTACGCCGCATGAATTGATCAGGGGAACAAGGCCGCCCAGGATATTAGAACAACTTTTCACATACCCACCTGAAGGTCAAATTTTGGACAGGAACATGAAGATTAGATTGGCGAACGAAAATTTACTTACTAGAGGAGAGCGACGAAAACAGAAACATGATGCTAAGGGTAAATGGACCAAGTATGAGGTAGGTCAGTTAGTGTTAGTAAAAAGACATGATTTGTCCAGTGCTCAAGATAGGGAAATAAAAAAGTTTTTCTTGTTATATGAAGGACCTTATGAAGTTATAGAAGTAAAAATGCAGAATGCGTATGTGCTGAGGAACCCAGCGACGCAGGAAATAGTAGGTACTCAAAATGCGACGAATTTAAAATTATATAGGTCACTTTAATTGTTATGTTTATAAATAAGTTTTTCAAATATTATTGTATGTTTTCAGAAGGGATCCTCCCCCATTTTCGGGCGGTCACGATCTTACCAGTCCTGGCCGTGGAATTCGGAACTCGGAGGCGGGCCATGGTTGGCGGATCTTCCTTCGGGCGGTGAAAACAACGATGGTCCGGCTCCACCAAAATTGGTATAAAGTAGAAAATCTAACTGCACATTTGAACGGGGAGGGGGACCCCACAGGTACGTGACACAAATTATTTTCTTATACACTCCTGGTGCAGCGGTTTTGGTGTGCCTGTCACGTGCCTGCACTGCCTTAGAGTGTTTGTAAATAATGGAGGCTGCATTTAAGTAAAAGGCAGTGCATTCAATTTAAATTTTTTGGTGTCAAGGGCAAAATTAAAATGGAGCCTTTGACAATATTTTCTGTTTGGCCCGAAACGACGAGTTTTGGGGCAAGACGTTTTGGCGCACGATAGAAAGCGGGGTAGAAGAAATGGTAGGAGAGGGGGGTAGTGTGTTTTAGAGAGGGGACGTGAATTCACGTAGTATATCTATCGGGTGCCGATGCGTTTTGCAGCAAGACCCGGCATTTCAGGCGGCTGCGATCTTCCTAGACGTAGAGTAAGTTTATGACAATAGAGTCAGCCTCCTATGTAAATAGTATATATATGAAAAAAAAAAAAAAAGAAAAAAAAAAAAATAATAATAATTTTGGATGTGTATAATTTTAAATTTAAGATATAATTTTTTTTCTTTCTTCTAAATTTTTTAGCATTAGGTGACCAAATATAATTGTTAGATTTTAGTATTAGTGGGTATAGGAACGTTTTGAAGAAATGTGTAGTAATATAAGAACTTGTTATCAATACAAGATGTGAGGATAATTTTGGGGGGTAGTTTGGTGCTCAATGAAGTGACATAACAGTGTAGTGTGGAACTGCTATGGGGGAAGGTTGTAGATTTTGTATATAATATGTTATGTTAATAATGGTTAATCTTCCATCTAAGTGGGTTAAAAAAACCATCTAAATTAATATTGTCATTTAAATATAAATTCGTAAATTTAATATTACGAAAGATATTTTACTTGTGATTCCCCAAATTTTCGGGCGGTCACGGCCTCACCGAACCCTGACCGTGGAATTGGTTTAGCTTTAACAGCTATGGTTGGGGCACATTACGATTACGCGCTGACCATAACTGGCCATAGCTGTTATCGTTGTAAAGGTGTATTTTGAAATTGATGGGGGGTAATAAAAGGTGAATCACCAAACTATGGAACAGCGGCTGCCACTCTGTTCAAGGAGGAACAGCAGAGCCAGGTGGTAGATCCGTTTAAGGGTGCATGATTATTAACGAGAACATGTTGATGTTCACCAATTTTAAACTTAACAGCGGAAGCAGAGACACGAAGAGGGAAAAAACCCTGCTCCAAAATATACAGTCTCTGTGGAAGCGAAAAGGCGCCACAGTCTTACATAATTGAAACAGTGTGTGTGGCTGGGAGGTTATCCAAGGGGATAACGTTTTAAAAATTTGATATATTTTAATTAATAATGATGATTTGCTACTCAATAATAAATTTTGTTTGAATTTAAAAAATAGATGCACTAAATACTTCTTATATTGTGTTATTATGTCTTATTGTGTTGATTGCATTAGTATGTTAGGAATAAGTATTATAAAAATATAATAATATGTTTTCAATGTGTTTATAGATTTAAAAATAAAATGAAAAATAGTTGTGATAGGTAAAATTTTCAATGGGTTGTAAAAAATAGAAATGGGTGATAGTAATTAGTTGAATAAAATGTTTGAGTCAATTCAAGTTGAATTTTGTGGGACATATAGATCTGTTCAAATCGAAGTAAAAGTTAAAGAGAATGAGAGATGAAAATAATGCAATGTTGTTTTGAGTTAGTATATGTTATAGAATTTTGAGAAGTATAAGTGGAGACACAGTAGTTATGGAGATTTTATGTAGAGTTTTGAGCGATATATTGTTTATTTTGTTGATGTTAATTTGTTGTAGTTGTAGTGAAGTTATGAGAGTGAGATTTTTTGGGGATGGCAATTTTGTAGTAGTGGTAGTGTAATGTGGGAGTCCGCAACATAAGGGTTGGGACGGGATAGGGACCGATTGGCGGCGGAAAGGGTTACCTAGGGGGAGTCCAGGGACCAACATAAGGGAATGAGTTTTGGGAAGGAAACACGTATCCTATGTACAAAGGGTTAGAGAGTATTTTTTTTTTTATAAGAGTAGAAGGTGGCGATTGGAGTTAAAATAGTAAGTAGTTAGAGGTAGAGAAGGGTTAGTAAAATTTTGATAGTGGGGTGTCATACTAGTTAAAGATTTTGTAAGGGAGCGTTAGAGTAATGAAAGGGGAAGTTTGTGAGTAAATGCCAAGTTGATAAAGTAAATTATAAGGAATAACGTAGAATCACCCAAAGTAATGAAATGGAATAATGATGGTAAAAAAAAAAAAAAAAAAAAAAAAATTGTAATTTTGAGAAACGAATTAATAAGAGTAAATCAAGTTTAAAAGTAATTTTCTGATTTCATATGCCAACTTAATGTGTGTAACATTTTAAATACCAATTGTTTATTTTAATGTGAATTAGAAGTGTATTATATTTTCTTATGTTATGTTGTGTTTGTTAGTTTAAGAGAATTTTATGAAGTTAACTATTTTAAATGCATTTTTAAATTGGGGATGAGAGAAATGTAATATGGTAATGGGAAATGTTAATAAGTCAGTCGTCTGTTTGCTTCAATTCTGATGGGAATCAGGGCAATGATTTTGAATTTTGGGGTAAAGTTGATAAGGGTAAGTAGATGGAATTTTAAGAGGGGTATATATATATTGTTGGTAAATATGTTATGATATATACATGTTAGCGATAAATGAAAAACAAAACCAGTGCTTCTTAGCGCAAACCAGCACCGCTAGGGGGGAACAGATCAGTTGGGGATATGGTGTTGTATAAGGCCACTATTTAATATTTTGATTTGTTGTTTCAGTGTTTGGTGATGCTGTGGCGGCGGACCTGAGCTGGCCTGCGCGTCAGGGCAGGGGCGTTGAGTATCTGTCTGACTCTACGGTGTTGGGATCTCGAGAGAGAAGTCCAGTATTGTCATGCAGATGCGGTCACAGTCACCGGACCAAGGGTGAGTTGATTATTCTTTTGTGTAAACCATACAGGGGGTTGTGGCGACATATCCTGGCTGATCCCTTTAGCAAGTATGAATGTGTCAATGAGATTTTTTATGCTTCGGCATAAAATATCTCATTGAGGGGGTATTGTAGCGGGGCATTTTTGGGCATACCTGGGGTAATAACAGAATTTGTATTTTTTTTTAATATATAATAAATAACTTGTTGAGTGATAGGAAAATTTTGTGACCGAGAGGTAAATTTGTTATTGTGGAAGCGATCGCAACGTGGCAGCATTGACTGTGACAATTATTTAATGATATTGTGTGGACAGTTTAATAACTGTACCAAAATCAGTTCAAGGACAATGACGAACCCGGAAAACGTAAACACGTTATGTAACAACACATGACATAATCGTGTCAGGCGATGTGTTGCGTCAGCAAATTATATAACGATGTGTGTCACCAGTTTTGTCAACAAGCCCAAAACAGTCCACTGGCGCAAGGATACAAACTGTAAACCAATAAGAATTGAACGAACAACAGCCGCTTCACAAAGTAGCGCCTGTAAATCTTCCCAGTAACAGCTCATCACCACTCGCGAGTGGTAGCTATACTAAGTGCGGGCCCGCAAAACCAATAGAATGTGAATAATATATTTCAAAATGTGGCTAAACATTCAAAATTCTTATTAAAATGTGATTAACAGTTTTATCCATAATATAACAATTCGGAAATCATGTAATAAAGTGAAAGTGCACACTGAAAACGATGTGACGTCGTCGGGACTAAAATTCGGACTCGAGGCAGATAAGTCTTACACAACATTACCAAAATTTATTATCTTTCTCAGGAATTCAAAACACATGGGGAAGATTAAAACAAAATGGGAGTCTAAGGGGAAAATTTTAAAAGGGATTGAATGTGAGAGTGTGTGAGGGGTTTTGTTTAATTATATATATATCATGAAGTGCTGGTTTCCGTTCGAAAATTAATCTTAGGTTTATTGTATATTTCTTTTCGAAAGAAGAAAATCATGAATATTAAACGTTATTAATTTTTTATATATATATATATTCATAACAAAGTAAGGGGAGTATTTGTCTCTATAAAATTTTGAATTATGTTAAGGGCTATATTTTCACGTTGTTTTTTTTGTAATGTAAGAATGAAAAAAAAAAAAAAAAAAGGTGTGATGGTAATTCAGTTGTATTTTCTTAAATAGCCAGTTCTGCATTTCCTGGTCCGCTGAACCGAACCCGGGTAAATATTCATAGTTGGCAATAAAGATGGCGCTCGAAGGAGCTATTTAGTAAATAATTGAATTAAATAACCAAATCCCTTAGGTTTATCAAATATCAGTTTGTTTAAGACTGTATCAACTGTTGCACACCACTATAGAAAAATTATTCCGATTAGCGCTTTCAAGCTTCTCAGCTAATTGGAATAATTTTTCTATAGTGGTGTGCAACAGTGATAATTCTGTTTGTGAAATTTAAATATTATAAATAATTCTAACAAGTAAAAACGTATAATGTATGTCCATCTCAATGTATGCACATTTCTTATGGCTTTCGTTAGTTTGGTTTCCTGCAAAGGGGTGCTGTAGACGCAGACTATATACTCCCCTAGTGCCCTGGCTTTGCCAAAGTATTTGAGAAGTTTGTAAGTCATATCTTGAAAGCTACTGGTGCTGATGAGTTTGGGCAGACTGCATGCTGCCGTTATTAGAAGAATAGAATATAGTAAATTCATTCACAACAGTGGTATTAAAAAAACTAGTGGCATATAAGGAAACGAAAAGAGGCCTTTCCAAACTATAATCACAATACGCCAAGAACAAATAAAGCCTTTGCACCGGTTCTGCCTTGAAGGGGAGTATACGACGGCAGACAGTGATGTTTGTCAAGTAAAATCTCTCACAAAAAATGGTAGGTTTCTGGATTATTGATAATTTTCTCCTCTGCCGATAAACAAGTCACTTAACTTATTCTAAAGCTACGCCATGTTAACATGTTTTTGTTGAAATAATCTACTATTCACAATGTTTTTTATAAGTCTACTACAGTATAAATCACTTACATAAGTGGTAAGAAACAACCACATAACTAACCTTCCTTTCTCACATAAATTCTGTCTCCAATAATCAATGATGGTCTTTTTTCTGATAGCCCATCAATGTTCAATGTCAAGTATTTATCATAGTGACGAAAACAACCAGCCTCTATGTTGAACTGATGCAATCTATAGATGTTCTCAATTTCTTCCAAGTATAGCAAAGTGTGTAAACGTTCAGAATAACTGGACGGATTTGGAACTTCGTTTAAACATGGATACGCCTCTTTTAACTGCGCCGTCGACAGTTTGTGCTGCCTGCAAAATGAAGGAATTAAATGACAATTACAAACTGTAATGGTACTTTTCTTACGAGTGCAATTTTCACAGTGAAGAATATAAAGTTTTTAACACAAACGTGTGGTGTAACAGAAAGGAGTGCAAAGAGGTTGTTTTTTATCATTATACAGAGCTAGTTCATTTACAGCAATTCACAATATAATATTTCTTTTTTTAATTTGTAATATCATGGTGCAATCCAAGGAAGTAACAACAACGTTCTGAAGACGTAATTGATCATTATGTTACTGAACGTAACATATAGATTATATATTAAAATTAATATGAGTTATTTCAAACATCACTTTACCTTAACATGTGCTTAACACGTTCATTTAACGAATCTGGTAAGCCGTTTAATGGAAATTACAGTTTTTTTTTTTAGGCGTTTGTCTCAGGGATTGGGGACAATGAATCTGTTTCCAGATACCGCATAATGCCCATAAAAATATGGTGGTGACTCTGGCTTTTGGTTTTTCTTGGGGTTTTCTAGGTAAGTACAGTCGGTCTGGGGGAACTGAAGTAGACCTAATCGTAACAAAACTAAGTGTTTAACGACAGATTTTGTCAAATATTATTACTCCATGGATGTTATATGGCAAAAGGGGGAGAAAGAATAGTCTCTGTTTTGTTTATACAGCTTATGTTGTTTCTATTGTAAACGACTAGAATGTTTATTTTTATACTCGGGATGTTGGGGTCCAAAGGAGGTGTGACGTGAACATATGCTTTCATAGAAGAGAAATCCACCAGCCTCTCCACCCCAATTCCACTCTCACCTACACGTTGTTGGGTCCTGTTATGCCGAGCAATCCACTCCAAGGTAGTGGTAACCAATCCCTTCGGCGGAGTGGATCGGTAAGCAAACGAGAGATGGGGGTTCTGTCAGGGCAGTCTGGGGGTATCCTGGGCCCTGGCCTGGCAGGATGGTGCACATCGGCAGCAGGATGTGCATCTAGTGTGGAGACGGAGGAGGCTATAGTAGCCCAACGGCTGCACACATGGGCTGAGTCAGTTAGCCTACTACAACCGGACAGAGAGAGCTCATCAGCTGAGGTAAAGGCAACTCTCTAGGGGAAGAGCACCCTGAAATCAAAGTTCCTGGTCCTCCAGGTTGGGGGTTGGATCGGAGAATTCACTTATCCCATCTGTGAAACTCTAGTATGTGCAGAAACCTATCAGTTTCTCAATCAGTCAGTTGTCTGCACTTGACCGAGACAACTGGCGGGAGCTGTTAAAGGAGGCCTTGACTTTAGTAATGGGTTGTCGTGCTGGTGAAGAAGAGGAAGAACACTCACAAATGTTACATAATCTTGATATATGAGGGACAAAATAAATATCGGTATGGAGAACCATACATGACTTCCATGTTCTAAGATTTATATTTAAAATTATATTCGAAATGAAATATTTCCATAAAAACTACGTCTTTCTACTTATTGCTTCAGCATTAACCACAGTACTGTGGTCACTAACGTATACCACCTCACGTTTTCGCACTCGATTTTCACCGATATGATGGCAGTCGATGGCACTGCCGAAAACTCTGGTTTTGCAGAAAACATTGGACTACGGCTAAAGAGCCCGGGAAGCAATTTTAACAAAAAACTACTTCTTTGGTGCCGATAACGTAGTACACATATAAAAAATTCTCCCCTCCACCTTCAGCTATAATTTTTAATAATAGAAAATTACCCCCACCCCGTTCACCTAACCTCTTCATTTATAGATATTTCATCTACGTTTCTACAGTGGATTACTATGAGCTTCTTATCAGGACACTTTATTTATAAAAATTAAGTAATTTACTCTTGTTAAATCATAAAATGTTTCAGGTACACTACCCCTTTCTCTTAACCGATCTTCTCCAAAATCAACAGACCTTCCGTCCTCTACAATTCAGGGATGCATGCAAAAAAATATTTGATTCTGTTTGAATGTGCGGCAGTTATCGTTCGTCATGGAAACATTTCCCTTGTTACAACATATAATGTTGCATGTAAACTACCCCTTTGCCTTAACCGATCTTCACCAAAATCAGTAGACCTTGAGCTCTGTGCAACTCAGGAAAGGGTGCAAAAAATTATTTGATTCTCTTTGAATTTTCGGCAGTTATCGTTCGTCATAAAAAAAATTACCCTTTTTAAAACATAAAACGTTGCTGATAAACTACCCCTTCGCTTAACCCATCTACAACAAAATCAACAGACCTTGAGTTCTGTATAATTCAAAAAGGTATGCAGAAGAGTAGTTGATTCTGTTTTAATGTACTGCAGTTATCATTCGTCATAAAAAAAATTACCCTTGATAAAACATAAAATGTTGCAGGTAAACTAGCCTATTCCCTTAACCGATCTTCACCAAAACCAATAGGTATTGAGAACTCTACAATACAGGGCTGTATGCAAAACATCATTTGATTCTGTTTGAATTTGCGGCTGTTATCGTTTACCATAGAAAAATATCGGTATGGAGAACCATACACGACTTCCATATTCTAAGATTTATTTTTAAAATCATTTTTGGAATGAAATATTACCATAGAAACTACTTCTTTCTACTTACTGCTTCAGCCTTAACCACAGTACTGTGGTCACTAACATATACCACCTCACGTTATCGCACTCGATATTCACTGATGATGGAAGTCGATGGCATTGCCGAAACGTCTGGTTTTGTAGAAAACATTGGACTACGGCCAAATATCCCGAGAAAGAATTTTAACAAAAACTACTTCTTTGTTGCCGATAACGTTGTACACATATATATAAAAAATATGCATAAAATTAATGGCTTGTATAAGTTAATGATTGATCTCCATTAAGTAGTGCTCAAGTTTCCAAAGTTTTAATATTATGATGTCCGTAATTAAAACATCAGAGCAGGTTTAGTGTGAATGAGGGTACACTGTGGACAAAAATTTTCAACATTTCCTATTGAGCGTTGCTTAGAGTAAAGCTGCGAATCTACAGTGTATGTTTCACAGAACAAACACGCGAAAAAGAAGGAGCGCTCCGAAGTCACTCATGGACCCTCAGCATCTTGCAGAGGGTTCATTCCCTAAAGACGAAAAGTCTGTCTATGAATCGTTCCTCTGTAAACACGTGCAGTTACATTGCCCAGCGATCCACAGGAAGCAAATTGATGTCCATTTTTTCGGCTTGCACGCGTTATGTTGGTGTGGGTTTCGGCACTTTCCATTTAAAAAGCGTGCAAATGTAAGAAAATAAACATGAGTGAGGCCAGAAATAACGTGAATTGTGTGTGTGTGTGTGTGTGTGTGTGTGTGTGTGTGTGTGTGTGTGTGTGTGTGTGTGTGTGTGTGTGTGTGTGTGTTACCTGCCTTTTTATTGCTGTAGGCATAATAATAAAATGGAAACGTAAACATTACATAACTGAGATATGCTTACCTGCCACGAACGATATATTATTTTATACATGGAGGAGTTCAGTGACATACACACGTACAGAAGTCATCTTCAAAAATACTAGAAGTCGTCCACGCTTTTATATTGGCAGTGTAACTTACAGGAAGTTTTTTGATGTTTTTAAAACATCTAGGATGCAAACTTTTCCCGATAACTAAAAGTTTCCTTTTTTCGGTTCCCGTCATGTTCGCACAAACAAAAACTGTAACTCTTTGTTTAGAGAGCTTCCCACCAATGCACTTTTCATTTTTAAATTTGAAAGTCTTATCTGGAGTTAATTTATAAAAAATTCCGGCTTCATGTCCATTAAAGATGTCTTCATCTTTATATGATCGTCTAATTTCTGGCCAAGTGTTACGCACCCAATTGCCTGTAACGTTCAGATCTACGCATTTTGCCTCACCACAAAGTTTTGCAAAGGAAATCGAGTGTCGGGCCTTAAATCGATCTAGCCATCCGTTGGAGCACTTAAAATGGCTGGCGCCGGCAGTCCTGTTACAGTGCTTATTGCTTGCATACAATGTATGTCTGTAGCCACGGGCTAGCGCACGCGCGCACATATATACGTTTATATGAAATTTAGAGTAAAATATCTGAGAAATATTTGACGCTATAACAGAGTAGTACAATATTTAGTGATGTTAAAACCGGGAATTTTTATAATGTTAAGATATCAGTTTGACCGGACTTATGACAAAATAACGCTACACCCGACTTGACTTAACAGCCGAGGCCGTAATAATCAAGTTCCACTGTATATATAAAGATATTAACTCAAACATAATTTACATTAAAATGAAAAAATTATAATTTTATTGCCTGGCAACAAAATTATTTTATTTTTAACAATTACCATTGTTTCAAAAAGTTTACGTAAAATTTTCAAGTACTTTACTCTTGTTAAAACGTAAAAGGTTGCTGGTAAACTACCCCTTCCCCTTAACCGATCTTCACCAAAATCGAAAGTCCTTGAGACCTCTACAATTCAGGGACGTATGCAAAAACTTATTTGATTCTGTTTGAATTTGCGGCTGTTATCGTTTGCCATAGAAAATACGCTTGATAAAAAACGTTGCAGGTAAACTACCCCTTCCCCTTAACCGATCTTCACCAAAAACAATAGATCTTGAGTACTCTACAAATCAGGGGTGTATGCAAAACATTATTTGATTGTGTTTGAATTTGCGGCTGTTATCGTTTGCCATAGAAAACACCCTTGTTAAAAAAACGTTGTAGGTAAACTACCCCTTTCCCTTAACCGATCTTCACCAAAATCAATAGGTCTTGAGAACTCTACAATTTAGAGCTGTATGCAAATAATCTTTTGATTCTGTTTGAATTTGCGGCTGTTATCGTTTGCCATAGGAAATACCCTTGTTAAAACATAAAATGTTACAGGTAAACTACCCCTTTCCCTTAACCGATCTTCACCAAAAACAATAGGTCTTGAGAACTCTACAATTCAGGGCTGTATGCGAAACATTATTTGATTCTGTTTGAATTTGCGGCTGTTATCGTTTGCCAAAAAAAAAAAATTTCCCTTGATAAAAAAAAACTGTTGCAGGTAAACTACCCCTTTCCCTCAACCGATCTTCACCAAAAACAATAGGTCGTGAGTACTCTACAAATCAGGGCTGTATGCAAAAAATTATTTGATTCTGTTTGAATTTGCGGCAGTTATCGTTTGCCATAGAAAAAAATCTACAGACAGACACACAGACAGACACACACACAGACACTTTTCCGAAAACGACTTTTTTTCATGTTTTGAGTGTAGTACAATCAGAATCTGCAATAATCTCGAACACGATTTTTTTTGCCATCACCATACTTCCATTCCTTAAGGAATATGGAAGTAAAATTACCCTTGATAAAAACCGTTGCAGGTAAACTACCCCTTTCCCTTAACCGATCTTCACCAAAAACGACAGGTCTTGAGAACTCTACAATTCAGGGTTGTATGCAAAATATTATATGATTCTGTTTGAATTTATGGCTGTTATCATTTGCCATACAAAATACCCTTGATAAAACAAAAAACGTAGCTGGTAAACTACCCCTTTCCCTTAACCAATCTTCACCAAAAACAATAGGTCTTTAGTACTCAACAAATCAGCGCTGTATGCAAAACATCATTTGATTCTGTATGAATTTGCGGCTGTTATCGTTTACCATAGACAAAAATTACCCTTGATAAAAAACCGTTGCATGTAAACTACCCCTTTCCCTTAACCGATCTTCACCAAAAACGACAGGTCTTGAGAACTCTACAATTCAGGGCAGTATGCAAAATATTGTATGATTCTGTTTGAATTTGCGGCTGTTATCGTTTGCCATACAAAATATCCTTGATAAAACAAAAAACGTGGCAGGTAAACTACCCCTTTCCCTCAAACGATCTTCACCAAAAACAATAGGTCTTTAGTACTCAAGAAAACAGGGCTGTATCCAAAAACTTATTTGATTATGTTTGAATTTGCAGCTCTTATCGTTTGCCATAGAAAATACCCTTTTAAAACATAAAATGTTGCAGGTAAACTACCCCTTTCCCTTAACCGATCTTCACCAAAATCAAAAGGTCTTGAGAACTCTACAATTCAGGATAGTATGCGAGACATTATTACTTCCATATTCCTTAAGGAATGGAAGTATGGTGATGGCAAAAAAAATCGTGTTCGAGATTATTGCAGATTCTGATTCTACTACACTCAAAACATGAAAAAAAATCGTTTTCCGAAAAGTGTCTGTGTGTGTGTCTGTCTGTCTGTGTGTCTGTGTGTCTGTCTGTAGATTTTTTTTCTATGGCAAACGATAACTGCCGCAAATTCAAACAGAATCAAATAATTTTTTGCATGCAGCCCTGATTTGCAGAGTACTCGCGACCTATTGTTTTTGGTGAAGATCGGTTGAGGGAAAGGGGTAGTTTACCTGCAACGGTTTTTTTTTAGCAAGGGTAATTTTGTTTGTTTGGCAAACGATAACAGCCGCAAATTCAAACAGAATCAAATAATGTTTCGCATACAGCCCTGAATTGTAGAGTTCTCAAGATCTGTTGATTTTGGTGAAGATCGGTTAAGGGAAAGGGGTAGTTTACCTGTAACGTTATATGTTTTAACAAGGGTATTTCCTATGGCAAACGATAACAGCCGCAAATTCAAACAGAATCAAAAGATTATTTGCATACAGCCCTAAATTGTAGAGTTCTCAAGACCTATTGTTTTTGGTGAAGTTCGGTTGAGGGAAAGGGGTAGTTTACCAGCAACGTTTTTTTAACAAGGGTATTTTCTATGGCAAACGATAACAGCCGCAAATTCAAACAGAATCAAATAATGTTTTGCATACAGCCCTGATTTGTAGAGTACTCAAGACCTATTGTTTTTGGTGAAGATCGGTTAAGGGAAAGGGGTAGTTTACCTGTAACGTTTTATGTTTTAACAAGGGTATTTCCTATGGCAAACGATAAAAGCCGCAAATTCAAACAGAATCAAAAGATTATTTGCATACAGCCCTAAATTGTAGAGTTCTCAAGACCTATTGTTTTTGGTGAAGATCGGTTGAGGGAAAGGGGTAGTTTACCTGCAACGTTTTTTTAACAAGGGTATTTTCTATGGCAAACGATAACAGCCGCAAATTCACACAGAATCAAATAATGTTTTGCATACAGCCCTGATTTGTAGAGTACTCAAGACCTATTCTTTTTGGTGAAGATCGGTTAAGGGGAAGGGGTAGTTTACCTGCAACGTTTTTTTATCAAGCGTATTTTCTATGGCAAACGATAACATCCGCAAATTCAAACAGAATCAAATAATTTTTTGCATACTTCCCTGAATTGTAGAGGTCTCAATGACTTTCGATTTTGGTGAAGATCGGTTAAGGGGAAGGGGTAGTTTACCTGCAACCTTTTACGTTTTAACAAGAGTAAAGTACTTGAAAATTTATTTAAACTTTTTGAAACAATGGTAATTGTTAAAAATAAAATAATTTTCTTGCCAGGCAATAAAATTATAATTTTTTCATTTTAATGTAATATAATATTTTTCATTTAATACAGCAATAAAATGGCAGGTAAGACACAGCCTGGCTGTTTGGCTGAAAATGATTTTAAATATAAATCTTAGAATATGGAAGTCATGTATGGTTCTCCATACCGATATTTTGATTCTGTTTGAATTTGCGGCTGTTATCGTTTGCCAAACAAACAAAATTACCCTTGATAAAAAAAAACTGTTGCAGGTAAACTACCCCTTTCCCTCAACCGATCTTCACCAAAAACAATAGGTCGCGAGTACTCTACAAATCAGGGCTGCATGCAAAAAATTATTTGATTCTGTTTGAATTTGCGGCTGTTATCGTTTGCCATAGAAAAAAAAATCTACAGACAGACAGACACACAGACACACACTTTTCGAAAAACGAATTTTACTTCCATATTCCTTAAGGAATGGAAGTATGGTGATGGCAAAAAAAATCGTGTTCGAGATTATTGCAGATTCTGATTCTACTACACTCAAAACATGAAAAAAGTCGTTTTCCGAAAAGTGTCTGTGTGTGTGTGTGTCTGTAGATTTTTTTTCTATGGCAAACGATAACTGCCGCAAATTCAAACAGAATCAAATAATGTTTCGCATACAGCCCTGAATTGTAGAGTTCTCAAGACCTATTGTTTTTGGTGAAGATCGGTTAAGGGAAAGGGGTAGTTTACCTGTAACGTTTTATGTTTTAACAAGGGTATTTCCTATGGCAAACGATAACAGCCGCAAATTCAAACAGAATCAAAAGATTATTTGCATACAGCCCTAAATTGTAGAGTTCTCAAGACCTATTGTTTTTGGTGAAGATCGGTTAAGGGAAAGGGGTAGTTTACCTACAACGTTTTTTTAACAAGGGTATTTTCTATGGCAAACGATAACAGCCGCAAATTCAAACAGAATCAAATAATTTTCTGCATACAGCCCTGATTTGTAGAGTACTCAACATCTATTGTTTTTGGTGAAGATCGGGTGAGGGGAAGGGGTAGTTTACCTGCAACGTTTTTTATCAAGCGTATTTTCTATGGCAAACGATAACTGCCGCAAATTCAAACAGAATCAAATAATTTTTGCATACGTCAGTGAATTGTAGACGACTCAAGGCCTTTAGATTTTGGTGAAGATCGGTTAAGGGGAAGGGGTAGTTTACCTACAACCTTTTAAGTTTTAACAAGAGTAAAGTACTTGAAAATTCATTTAAACTTTTTCAAACAATGGTTAATTGTTGAAAATAAAATAATTTTGTTGCCAGGCAATAAAATTATAATTTTTTTATTTTAATGTAAATTATGTTTGAGTTAATATCTTTATATATACAGTGGAACTTGGTTATTACGGCCTCGGCTGTTACGTCAACTCGGGTGTAGCGTTATTTTGTCGTAAGTCCGGTCAAACTGATATCTTAACATTATAAAAATTCTCGGTTTTAACATCACTAAATATTGTACTACTCTGTTATAGCGTCAAATATTTCTCAGATATTTTACTCTAAATTTCATATAAACGTATATATGTGCGCATGCGCGCTAGCCCATGGCTACAGAGATACATTGTATGCAAGCGATAAGCACTGTAACAGGACTGCCGGCGCCAGCTGTTTTACGTGCTCCAACGGATGGCTAGATCGATTTAAGGCCCGACACTCGACTTCCTTTGCAAAAATTTGTGGTGAGGCAAAATGCGTAGATCTGAATGTTACAGGCGATTGGGTGCGTAACACTTGGCCAGAAATTAGACGATCATATAAAGATGAAGACATCTTTAATGGACATGAAGCCGGAATTTTTTATAAACTAACTCCAGATAAGACTTTCAAATTTAAAAATGAAAAGTGCGTTGGTGGGAAGCTCTCTAAACAAAGAGTTACAGTTTTTGTTTGTGCGAACATGACGGGAACCGAAAAAAGGAAACTTTTAGTTATCGGGAAAAGTTTGCATCCTAGATGTTTTAAAAACATCAAAAAACTTCCTGTAAGTTACACTGCCAACATAAAAGCGTGGACGACTTCTAGTATTTTTGAAGTTGACTTCTGTACGTGTGTATGTCACTGAACTCCTCCATGTATAAAATAATATACCGTTCGTGGCAGGTAAGCATATCTCAGTTATGTAATGTTTACGTTTCCATTTTATTATTATGCCTACAGCAATAAAAAGGCAGGTAAGACACACACACACACACACACACACACAATTCACGTTATTTCTGGCCTCACTCATGTTTATTTTCTTACATTTGCACGCTTTTTAAATGGAAAGTGCCGAAACCCACACCAACATAACGCGTGCAAGCCGAAAAAATGGACATCAATTTGCTTCCTGTGGATCGCTGGGCAATGTAACTGCACGTGTTTACAGAGGAACGATTCATAGACAGACTTTTCGTCTTTAGGGAATGAACCCTCTGCAAGATGCTGAGGGTCCATGAGTGACTTCGGAGCACTCCTTCTTTTTCGCGTGTTTGTTCTGTGAAACATACACTGTAGATTCGCAGCTTTACTCTAAGCAACGCTCAATAGGAAATGTTGAAAATTTTTGTCCACACTGTACCCTCATTCACACTAAACCTGCTCTGATGTTTTAATTACGGACATCATAATATTAAAACTTTGGAAACTTGAGCACTACTTAATGGAGATCAATCATTAACTTATACAAGCCATTAATTTTATGCATATATTTTATATATATGTGTACAACGTTATCGGCAACAAAGAAGTAGTTTTTGTTAAAATTCCTTCCCGGGATATTTGGCCGTAGTCCAATGTTTTCTACAAAACCAAATGTTTCGGCAATGCCATCGACTTCCACCATCAGTGAAAATCGAGTGCGATAACGTGAGGTGGTATACGTTAGTAACCACAGTACTGTGGTTAAGGCTGAAGCAGTAAGTAGAAAGAAGTAGTTTCTATGGTAATATTTCATTTCTAAAATGATTTTAAATATAAATCTTAGAATATGGAAGTCATGTATGGTTCTCCATACCGATATTTTTTCTTGTTTTGAGTGTAGTACAATCAGAATCTGCAATAATCTCGAACACGATTTTTTTTGCCATCACCATACTTCCATTTCCTTAAGGAACATGGAAGTAATACATCTGTCAGTAATACAGTAATTATTCTATAATAATAATTTTTTCTATAAGCATTACTCTAATTATTTTCTTTGCACATAAAGAGATAACACGACCAGGCATGTCTTATATGTAAGTAAGCATCTTTCTACAAATACATAAACAGGAAACTCCTGGATTATCTGCGGAATTGGGTGGCGTGATAATCCGCAATATGTAAAGAAAAAGGGGGCAGAAAGTAATGAAAATACTTTATTAACATTAGCTTTATGTAAAGCAATACAGTAAATCCCCGTTAAGACACTCATCAAAGGACCTTGTGAAAACCACGTATTAAGCATGATATTACCACGTAGCAATATACGAGGTGTGTTCAAAAAAAGACCGAACTATTTGTGTAGCATATCAACCTATGCATTGAGCGAGCTGCACAATTAAGTGACGCTAGCAACAGGTTTCGACACCGGAATGTCATTTTCTCCGTCCCATCATGATCACCAGTCTTCGAGCTACATGCGCTGTAGTGGGCATGGGCACACACCATCCGGCAGATTTATAACAAAGTGAGAGTGAAGATCTTAACATAATGTGTGTGTATAAAATTTTGCTGCTAACTTCATAAAATCATTACAGAGCTATTTCCACTGTATTCCAAAGTTTTCATTACCATTTTGGTACGCAGTTGTTGACAGATTTCAAAATGGGTGTCTTTATGATCATCGTCAACAAATGCAGTAAGAATTTTTCAGTGATATGATACACTTAAATTTTTCTATAAAAATTTAATTTTACGATTTTATATGGATGCGCATTCTCTCAGAAAGTCTCAGCAGTTAAATGATGATTTACAATTACCATATCATGAGCTCTCTTCCTATGATCTTCAATATCGCTTTGATCTGCACCGACCATTGTTTTTGCCCTCTTTAAAAATTCTTAAAATAATTGTTCGGCTAATGCAGCCCTCCGTGTATGCTTAATTCAAAACCAGAATGTCTCTGGAAAGTTTTAACCTAGTTTTGCCACAAACTTTCATATGCACACGTTATTCTTTGGGATCTTTCTTAATCGCTTCGTCACTAATCCGCCGGCCAGCGTGCACATGTCCCCACAAAATCTGATATACCTCAAAGACTAATGCAGATAGTAGAACAGAATAAATTGCAGTTTGTTGTGAAAAACTATCGCTAGGTGCGCCCAAAGTCGCAGCGCGCTGTTTGTGAGGGTTGATCTTTATTCAAAAAGTTCGGTCTTTTTTTGAACACACCTCGTATATAACCCTAAATACTGAAACCGTGTAACCAATAATCACGTTTTCTATACAGTTTAAATACTAATTCACATGAACTGCCATTTCATGAGAAGAAACTGTACTGAAAAAATTTGTTTTGTGTATAATCGGTGTATCATCCGAAATGAATATTTCTGATGTTACTACCTACATATGCACAATGGCCTATACAAAATCAAAGTAAATGTCTCACACGTTTTTATGAGCAGCAGGGATTAGATTCTGGACGAATTACCGCAAACCTATGAATTAAAAAATGTAAAAAATACATGTCAGTGAAGTCAATGCTGACCTGTTGGTAAACGTCACAGGTGGTGTTCATCATCAATATCTAATTTTCCATATCCGTCAACTAAGCTATAGTACGGGACTTACCATTATAAGCTTCGAGGTTATGCAATAGTAACAACTCTTGAAGTAGTACTCAGTAATTCAGTTATTAAATTTGTCCTTTAGTTCAGACTCCAACTAAAACTGTATTGTATTTATTACGTAATGATAGACTTTACGTGTTGCAAAGTTTAACCAAGATATCGTCTAGTGTACTCTAGCAGAGAATAATAGGCAAACACAAATAACAAAATGCGTATTTATCAAGTTAAAATAAAATATTACTTTATTTTCTTCAGCATGACATTCTTTCTTTTTCTGAATCTGTTATAACCCCATTCTTGTCATCGAATTACTTGATACATAGCAACGGCTTCTGCGCCACGCAACTCCCACTAATACAGACAATACATTTTACATCTTACAAAATCATAATTACTAAATTATATATTCTATAATTTAAGACGAACCAATTCTTTGTTATCACACACACCCACACATTCCAATTACCGGTACCCCATTTTTTAGATTTTGTTAAACAATGAATTTAGTTTTGAAAGTTATTTTCTTTAGTGATAATTATAGTAGGCAGTAATGCTGTGTACTTATCCTGGCTTGGATTCCACGTTGTTATGCAACACATGTCACGCACTGTTTCACTATAGTCTGTTCATTTTATAAATTTAACCTTCCGCCACTCATTACGATTAGTTCTTGGTCACACTGAATTACACATTTAGTTTTTTGTTTAGTTTCCACACATTTTGTTTATAATTTGGTCTGAATTACTTCGGTGACTTACACACACACACACGACCGGCTGGTCTTATCACTCGATGTAAAGTGACGCTTCGCCACACTAGATGTTGGCGGAAATACAATGACGTCTAAGCTTCTTACTGTGACGTTTCGACGGTTCATTGGTTCTTTCGCCAGCCGACGTTATGCTGGGGTGATACCACACGCAGTGGTTCACCATTTCCTTCGTCTTCACAGACCCGCGGTGCAAATTTGTCGTCTCACGCCATTTTTTGTTATGGTGTCCTTTTCGCTTGTGTGACGCAGGTGAGGCGCTCGTGCGTGTGGACTCACATTCTGTACATGACAATTCTCGAATTTTGTACCGCGCACACCGTTCCAGACTAACATATGCTTAAAAAGCACTGCTGTAGTTCTTTGTGCAAGTTGACATGGGAATTTGCAATGTTACCTTTAATATAAAAATTAATAAAAGAAACCTCCCCATTTTGTCCTATTACAATACTCCCCCAATGAGAGGTTTGATGCCCTAAAGCATAAAACTTCTCATTGCCTAACCTAAAGGGACCAGTGTCGATATGGAACCATTACCCCTTTAGTTCTCATTAAAATCACTATGGGTTTATTCACCCCTCTATTCAAATGGCTATGGACGTATCTATCCGACTTTGCTGGACTTTCTACCTGAGAATACCAACACCACAAAGCAGAACAGACACGAGACGTCGCTGTTCCGACACGCCGGCCAGAACAGGTACGTCCCACAGTACCACCTGACTCTTAAACATTCCGTCAAAACATTTAATAAATGGTTCTTTCAATTTTCCATATCTTCCACTGATGCGTTTCCCCTTAATTGTATTGGTTCGCCTTAGGCAAAGCATTGGTTCTTGTTTTTAATTCTAGTACATGAAACAGTTGATTATATTTATATATATTCTTAACAGCAATGTAAACAGAGTATGCCCATCCAAAGACATCGGCATAAACTCTTGACATCTACATCATTTATTAACTTGAATTAAAATTTTATCTTTTCTTCAAATATAATTTTCCATCAACATATTTTAATAAGAATTTTTTTTTAAATTAAAATAAAATTTTCAACAATAATTATTAAAATCATCAAATCCCTCTTAATTAATTAAACCATTTAAATTTAATTTAATTATGTTATTCAAAACTTTCATCTTCATTAAATCCTTTACAATTATTCAAAAACCTCTCATATTGAGTTAATCTCACTTCAAAATTTATGTAGTATTTATTACAGTCTTTAAATCAAATAATTTTTTCCAATTAATTTTCAAACCGGCTACTCTTACATAAATTCATCGAAATATCTATATTTACATATTAGACATAATAAAATCCCTAAAACAAAAAACATAGTAAAAACATCAAAATTAAACAAATTTGTAAATACAAGTTACATCACACACACACACACACACACACACACACACACACACACACACACACACACACACACACACACACACACACACACACACACACACACACACTTAATTTAACATACCTTATTATTACATTTCAAAATATTTTATATTTCCATTCTCCATGTCATGAGCATACAATCAATTATGTCTGTCAAGTTAATATAATATACATCAAGAGTATACATCAGAGTACTACAGAACATCAATTACAGCGATAATCAGAATGTCAACACCACCTGAGACTTCAATGATACTGCCTATTATCAGTATCCGATGATCATCAATATGACCACAATAATCATTTAATGATTGTTTTTTTTTCCCTAAGTCCCTTTGAAACAATATAAATTCTATCAAATAATAAAATACTCGAGTTCCTAGTTCGGGGCCAGTGAAACAATATAAATTACTTCACATTAATAATCAACTCTTACCTTAGGGTTCTTCTCCAGGGTTTTACAGACGAACACAGCTGCAGAAAGGATTATTTGGGATGAACGGTGCTAATATAAATACACAGTTTGTGTTAAAACAAATCACTTCTGGTTTATTAAACAAATTAATTATTTCGTCTTACTTTGATATCAATTAAATACTGGTATATTATTTTATATTAGTAATACATTGAATTAGTAACGAATAACATGAAATCAAACAGATTAATAAATGAAATCTTTCTTACTTCTAACCTATAACAAATTATTTATTTTTAAATAAACCAGTACGTTTTTACCTCTTTTCCCCTTGCTATTTTCTTTTATGAAAAAAAAACCTTCCCCTTAGAGATCTCTATTTATGGGTTTATGTTTTAAGTTTTCGTTTTATGATGCATAATCACCATTTACTTAACATTGGTTTAAGTATTAATATACTGTGCGTTAGTTACCCATCCATTACGTGTTCATATGGTTTGTTACGCCACCTCGTGATGACCGCTTTCTTCGTTTTGACGCACTCCAACACTAGTTTGCATTGAGTTTAGTTGTTAAATACTTTATGCACTGTAATGTATTACTTTAAACTTTATGCACTGTATGGTATGTATTTATATAGCCGGCCGGCTTTTAAGATTTGCTCGAGCACTTGAATGGTTGATTTTCTGTCCGCTCTATATTGTTTGTACTTTAATAGTTGCAGTAGAACTTTTTTATAAATATTTTAACACTACTAGATAGGCCGAATTTGTTTTACGGCCTGTCTTGCACGCCCGAGGCCACTGTTTTTAATTAACGAACTGTATGCTGCTTCCTACTACTGTCTGATGTTAATACTGTGGTGACAATCTGCATACTGTGATTCACACACAAAGACTGCTGCTGGAGAGCTATTACGTAATACGTCTGGCTTGGCTGTCTCCAGACATCAACAATAACACTGTATGTTGCTGGTTACAAGGGGCACCTCACAGGTGAATACTGACAATTAAAAATTTACTGATTTACATTGAAACTATGGGAGCACACAATTCTGTACCGTTACAATATCCCCCCCTCCCCAATGAGAGGTTGTATGCCGAAGCATACAAACTCTCATTGCCTAAAACTAAGAGGATCAGTGAGGATATGGCGCCACAACCCCCCTGAACTCTCTACTGAAATCATGGGTACTTACCCCCCTAGTCCGGTGGCTGTGGCCGCACCCGTCTGACCTTACTGGACTTCTCTGTTCGAGATCCCAACACCATAAGCTCGGACAGATACCCGCCACAGTAACGCCTGACTCTATAACATTCAATTAAAAAATTAACAAAAAGGCCTTTCATTATACCATATCCACAACTGATTTGTTTCCTCCTAGCCATACTGGTTCTTTCATACACAAAGTACTGGTTGACTTTTCTCAAAGTACTGGTTGCATAATTTTGTTTATATAAACTTCTGTATACTTACAGCTAGTACACATAAATCCCCTACAAATTATATATATATGGTTTTCTCCTACCAAGATACCATCGCCCACCAAAAATCACAAATGGATTACATAAAATACAATACATAAAACTTTATTCATTAATCCATTCGCATTTCTTTCTTCATTCCAATCTGAAATGAGTTAAATCATTATTAAAATTCACCTTTTCAATTAATTTAATTACCAATTTCATTTACTTTAATTACATTTTCCGAAATGATTCTCCATTAACAAAATCCTCTTACATAAATATTAACTGCATTACAATCAAAACACTACTTTATTTCCTTATGTTATTCATAAAAATCTACCTCCATTTCATCACATCTTAAATTTATTTTGTTTCATAATAAGATTTACTACTGGCAATGATTCAGCAGAATAAAACAGTTATCAACTTCAACACATGACTGTAAACATCAGTCACACAACAGACAACACACCTGTTTACATCAACAATGGTCTGCAAGACTTATTTTATAAACAGACTCAGTCTCAACATTATGATTACAACACTACTAACACATGTACTTCCTTCAATTTTTTGGTTTCTATAAATCTTTTAGTGCTGACATATTAATCACTATTTGTTACAATTCAAAGCAAAATTAATTTGATTTCATTAAAATTCACATTTTTAAATTAGCTTCATTTTAACTCCAATCAGAACAGTTTAACTTTAATTACATTATTTAAAACACTTTTAATATAAACACACAATACAGAACAAAATTCATTATTACCTCTTGTTAATTATTTAGTAAAATCAAATATTATTATTATGATAACATACTACAAACATTGTTACATAAACTATTGTATACATTCTATCAATATACCCTGACACAATACTTTTAATACCAATACACATTTATTTACAGATTTTTGTCATAATTTTTATTATTTACTACACTTCAATACCTAATCAGCCAGGTCATTCTACCTATTATACTCAAATAATTAAATGTTCATTCAATATTTCTCAACCCCCATCATCGAAAATTAGTCTTATCTTTATATAACACATTTCAATTTTATTTATATGTCTCATATGGATATCATTTATATAATACCCATAAAAATTTGTTTCTTCCATTGTACCACAATAATAATACCTAGGGTTACCCCCCATCATTACTATATCATAAATCAGGTTTGGCTTAGTATTTTTTATAAAGTCTCCGTCAGTGTTTATTATTACAGTTACATTCTTGAATTTTTCATTACTATAGACGTCAGCTGTTACTAATATGCTGACCCTCACTATAGGTAAGTATATATTATTATCATCAATATAATCATCAATCTTTATTTCACAAGGTAAGTCAATTTGTTCCTCTCTCTCAATACATAAACTCTGCACTAATATTTCATAGCCTCTATTAATTTCAAAAATCTCTATCTCTCTCTCCTCACAATACCTCTCACAACCCCCCTGGACTATCACATTCCATACAAAAGGCAACATAAAATCACTAAAATACTTACTGGCTTTACCAGATGCATCACTACAAAAACGTAATGGACTCTTTGGAGACACCATGTCTCCCACATAACCACTGGAGGAAACGCTGTCCTCATAAAACATCTGTGAAACCTTTGTTTCACCACACACTTGGGGAATATTTGCCTTTTTCCCCCTGACATTTCAGCACACTCTCTCTTACTTTCATTAACACTAGCTAACAACACTTCGTTACCAAATTCTACTTCAACTAAATCTTCCTTATTACTCTCAGTATTAACTACCTTACTCTCTAGTACCATCTTTTCAACTATATCATTGCTATTTACACCCCTACTTACCTCATTAATTTCAGTATTTCTCCCCGACTTATCTAACTGTTGTATTAGCTTAACATTTATTTCATTTATTTCCCCCTTAATTTCGTTAAATTTAACATTCTGTTCATTGAATTTACCATTAAAATGACTATTCTGTACCTCAAATTTATTACTTTGTTCATTTAGTTTGACATTCACTTCGTCAAAATTACTACTAATTTTATCGAACTTACTATTCTGAACATTGAAACGATTATTTATGTCGCTACTTAATGCATCAAATTTATGATTTTTTTCATTGAATTTTTCATCAAAACTACTCTTTTGCTCATCAAATTTACAATTCATTCTATCGAATTGATTTAGTAAAATACTCATCATGTCATTATCAAATTTGCTGTTACATTTTGTTGAGGTTGGAGTTAACTGAACCCCAGAGTCCTCTATGTCAGTTGACTTACTTAATTCTCTATTTTGAACTAAGATTGGAGTCGAATGGACCTCCAACCCACTCATGACCGTTGATTCGGTCAAACTATTTTCTTTACTGATATTTGTATCAAATTTATTTTCTGTATTGACTTCGGTTAAATCAGTCATGCTGACTTCATCATCGTTATTTTTCATTTTATATGGTGTTTTTTACATATACTATTATACACTTTAGCTTACACAACAATCCTTTACAACATCGCCCTCACTCCCAAATGACCCGTTCTGCAGCTTAATTAGGTCTGGCGAATGTAATAAAATATTACACTCGCCGTCACTGATCTAAATTAAACTATATTAATTCTATAAAATAATAAATATAATACTAGAGTCCCTGTTCAGGCGCCAATGAAACTATATTAATTCTATCAAATAATAAATATAATCGAGTCCCTAGTTCGGGGCCAGTGAAACAATATAAATTACTTCACATTAATAATCAACTCTTACCTTAGGGTTCTCTCCAGGGTTTTACAGACGAACACAGCTGCAGAAAGGATTATTTGGGATGAACGGTGCTAATATAAATACACAGTTTGTGTTAAAACAAATCACTTCTGGTTTATTAAACAAATTAATTACTTCATCTTACTTTGATATCAATTAAATACTGGTATATTATTTTATATTAGTAATACATTGAATTAGTAACGAATAACATGAAATCAAACAGATTAATAAATGAAATCTTTCTTACTTCTAACCTATAACAAATTATTTATTTTTAAATAAACCAGTATGTTTTTACCTCTTTTCCCCTTGCTATTTTCTTTTATGAAAAAAAAACCTTTCCCTTAGAGATCTCTATTTATGGGTTTATGTTTTAAGTTTTCGTTTTATGATGAATAATCACCATTTACTTAACATTGGTTTAAGTATTAATATACTGTGCATTAGTTACCCATCCATTACGTGTTCATATGGTTTGTTACGCCACCTCGTGATGACCGCTTTCTTCGTTTTGACGCACTCCAACACTAGTTTGCATTGAGTTTAGTTGTTGTTAAATACTTTATGCACTGTAATGTATTACTTTAAACTTTATGCACTGTACGGTATGTATTTATATAGCCGACCGGCTTTTAAGATTTGCTCGAGCCCTTGAATGGTTGATTTTCTGGCCGCTCTATATTGTTTGTACTTTAATAGTTGCAGTAGAACTTTTTTATAAATATTTTAACACTTTACTAGATAGGCCGAATTTGTTTTACGGCCTATATTGCACGCCCAAGGCCACTGTTTTTAATTAACGAACTGTATGCTGCTTCCTACTACTGTCTTATGTTAATACTGTGGTGACAATCTGCATACTGTGATTCACACACAAAGACTGCTGCTGGAGAGCTATTACGTAATACGTCTGGCTTGGCTGTCTCCAGACATCAACAATAACACTGTATGTTGCTGGTTACAAGGGGCACCTCACAGGTAAATACTGACAATTAAAAATTTACTGATTTACATTGAAACTATGGGAGCACAAAATTCTGTACCGTTACACCTTAACCCCTGATACCCGTTACAATTTACTGTGTTCTGCACTAGGCTTCTTGGCCATCGCCGGCCTCATCCTAGCCGTAAACCACATCTCCCTCGTGGCCTGTAACTTGGTCACCCCCCATCATCATAAATTAGTCTGGTTTTACGTTTACACCATTCATTTATAATTACAGACATATTGGTATTATAATTATAATAATCATCACCATCAATGTTCTCCATTGTATCAATACAGTAGTTACAAACCTTATTGCATACTATTATTTCAAAATTCCTGTCGACATTTGGTATGGTAAATTCTCCCTTAGTATTTTCCGTTAACATCAGGTAAGTTATATCATTATATTCATCTACTACATCAGTTACCTCATAAGGTAAGTAATCAATATCACCAACCTTATCATCATTTGCTGTACTACCTATTTCGCAAGGTAAGTACTCACTATTATTAACTCTTGCAATATCTAATTTCTCTACTAACCCTTTATAACCTCTATTCAGCTTAAATATCTCTATCACTCTCTCTCTCTCTCTCTCTCTCATAATCACTTTGTATTTCCATTAAAACTTCATTGCCACTATTATTATTCACTTTACTTTCTAACACCACATTTGTAATTATATCATCATAATTACCACTAGTTTTAAATTCGTCACTTATTATTTGTACCTTCGTTATTTTTGTTCTCGTTACACTCACCTGTAACTGTATCTTTTTCTACCCCCTCTTTTCTTTTTCTACTTTCGTTTACTTCGTCTTGTATTTTATTTATATTTATATTTATCTCACCTTTCATTCCAGCAATAAAATGACATTTCATTTCTCTAGTTCTTATTTATTTCAACAAACTTCTCATTCACTCCATTAAAACTCTCATTTATACTTTCAAATTGGCTGTTCATATTTAAATTACTCATTTTTATTTCGCTTCTTATGTTTACAACTTTGTTATTTATGTCTCTTAATTTTTCGTTTCGTTTGTCAAGTTTATTATTTATTTCAATTATCCCTGCTTTTATTTCAGTTTTCACCTCTATGTTACATGCCCTTATCGCTGACTTGATTTCAGTTCTAAATTCATTCAAACTTTTGTTCAAATTATTATTTTCCGACTTCATCATTTCGAGAGAGAGAGAGAGAGAGAGAGAGAGAGAGAGAGAGAGAGAGAGAGAGAGAGAGAGAGAGAGATAGCCATAACTTAAGAATGAATTCCTCCATCTGTTGTGACATGTCAGATTGAAAACTTACAGAATCATAGCACTGAGAGTATCTGTTATCAGAACAAACAAAGTTATAATTAAGTATATGTGCATCATGGCGCAGAACTCATCATCCATGTCACGAAATGTCTGGCAGCAAAATGCTAAGACAGGGTTCTAACATTTAAAATGTAATTGTCATTTCTGATTTTACTTGGCTCTCTACTTATATTTAAAAAAAATTACATTATTTGTTTCACTTTATGACTTTTTCATAACAGAAACAATATAGACGGATTGGCCTATTATTTTACCTAAATCGACTTACACTTAGCATTGTAAAAAAAATGAATGGTTTTATACCAAACATGCTATCAAAATATTTAGTATCAAGATAATACAGACAATTTTGAAGGGTCTATTTTTTTTTCAATTTAATAATTTTGGGACTAATCTGTTTGGGCACCATTTATGGTCACGAAAACTTAATTTATGTAACACTCTGTATTCAGAAAAACTGAGCAATTTGCAAGTAAATACAGGATAAAGGAAGAAATTAAATTCTTATATAGGAAGAAAATCTTATTGAACTCAGCTGTATATAAAACACATTTAGAACTATATAATAATGTTCACCCTGCTCTATGCGATACAATCATGCAGCGTATTAATCAGTACATTAAGGATAAGATTAGATTCCAGAAGAATAAACAAACTAATAAAATTGGCCGTCTGATAAGCAATCAAAACAACGATAAATTCAATAATGAAAAACATGCTTTCTACCCTAGACTGATAAACATGACTAACATGGTTCTCACGAACACAGAGGAAAATCTTATCAATAAGGGACTGAATTACAATTTTCCACCGAATCTTAAAAATAAAAATAACATAATTAAAGAAATAGTTGAAGCCGAATCTGTAATTAAGTGTGTTCCTGACTTAAATGAACGAAATGAACTACGTATATTAATAAATAATAAATTCAATAAAGCAATTAATAATTATCATAAACAAAAGAAATTAAATTATACAACAACAAAACATGAACAACTAACAGCTATACAGCTAAATAAAAAACTCATACAAAATAACATTTACTTAACGAAGGTTGATAAAGGTATAACATTACTTGCTAACTATAAGCAATGCTAACTATAGCATTGTTAGACTTAGACGAATATAAACAAAAGGTATACAAATTCATTAGTAATAATAACATAACAAAGTTAAATAATGATCCCACCAAAAAATACACATTAGATTTGAATAAAACAATAAATAAATGTACAGATCTATTTGAGAAACATATATGCTATTCACTGAAACCAATAAAAGCTAGTGCACCATGCTTAAAAGGTCTACCCAAAGTACACAAAAAAGACGCACCAATTAGACCTTTACTAAATTATACAACCGCTCCAAGCTATAAAGTAGCAAAAACCTTGGTTAAAATAATCAAAAAACATATAAGCTTAGATAATAACCAGAGTATAAAAGGTTATAAAGATTTTATTGAAAAATTACGTCATATTAATATTAAGCATAGTTACAAGCTAGCTTCATTTGACATAGTGGATCTGTATACCAATGTCCCAATAGCTGAAACTTTAAAAATACTCGAACAAAATTTAATAAATAATAATACCTTAGAAATAAAGAAAATTAATCAGCTAATGTTACTACTAGAAATAGTACTTAATCAAAACTATTTTTCGTTTGATGGTTCCTACTACAAACAAAACGAGGGCCTAGCAATGGGTTCTCCACTCTCAGGTATCCTTGCTGATATTTATTTGAATCATCTAGAAAATACTAAAATTTTAAAAAACAATTATTTTGACAAAAAAATAGTATATTATTCAAGATATGTGGATGACACCTTTGTTATTTTCAATGGTAACAAGAGACAGCTCGAGTCGTTTAATAATTATTTAAATAAAATACATAAGACAATAAAATTCACTATGGAAATTGAAAATAACAAAAATATTAATTTCTTGGATCTAACCATAACGAATAACGGTAATGAACTGACATACAAAATATACAGAAAGCACACTTACACAGATACGGTTATACATGATAAGTCATTTCATCCTCCAGCCCAAAAAATGGCTGCATTTAACAGCTTTATTGACAGATTACTTAGTGTTCCCCTTAATAACGAAGACTATGATCAAGAAGTAAATATTATAAAACAAATAGCTCTAAATAATGGTTACAGGCCAGTAATAGTCGATAAAATGATAATGAAACATAAATACGTTTAGAAAATAAAAATACCAATATTATTAACCAACATAATAAAAACCATAAAAAATTCATTTCAGCTAATTATACTGGCTTGTTGCCAAATATTTTAAAATCTGTTTTTAAAAGTAAAGGTTATACTATTTCATTCAAAACCTGTAATAATTTAAAAAATTTTTTCAAAACTAAAATAAATATTCCTTTAAAAAATAAATCAGATGTCTATAAAATTAAATGCGATAATTGTGCAGCATTCTACATTGGCCAATCCGGCAGAGATTTTTACACAAGATTTTTAGAGCAGATTCCAAAAACAAATAATAATAATTCCAGTTATGCACAACATTTAATAGAAAATGATCATAGTTATACTACTTTCGAAAACAATTTCGTGGCATTGCATACTTGCAAGAAGGGTAAATTAATGGATAGTCTAGAGGAGTTCGAAATATACAAAGCTACAAAAAACGCTATGACCAAAAATAACATATTAAACGATCAAATGAACTTCGGTTCTAATAACCTGTTTGACACTGCTATACGGTTGGATGATAAGTATAGCCAGTCGTGAGGAAGTCGTAATACAGCGTGCATGCATGCGGACGCTCTGAACGATTCCGTTGTTACGTTTTTGTTTATATATATTTTATTTAAAAGATTTTAAATATTTTAAAATTATGACAAACCACAAATTGTGGTATACATTTAAAGTTTGATAATTGTGTATCTGAAGATGGGATTTTATCCCGAAACGCGTCATTAACCGACAGCAGCTAGTGTCACTAAGGTGGACCGAATAAGGTAATTTAATTATATTAACTCTGTATTCACCTCGTGCCAGGCGGCACTAGGTATGGAAGCGATAAAAACATTGGAATGTGGATGTGTGCGCGTGTGCCGCTCTCTATACTCTCCAACTCAAAGTCGATAACGGAAGGAACACGAAAATGTAACTAATTATCGTGTGACGTGGTGCCTTTTTAAGCCAATGAGAGAACAAGTTATGGGAGAGACAACCGGTTAGCGGCCACGTGGTGATTTACATACAAAGAACGAAGCGCGTCACCCCGGCAGCTTGTTGCCCCAGTCGACTTACAGTTACAGACCGCGCGCGGTCATCAAAATCTTTGCTCGAGCTAATTAGGGTCGGCCGACCAGCAAATTGTGTGTTTAAGAAGCGAAATCATGTAAAAAAGTTTAATAATCAACAGTGAAATCAAAACTGAAAGTGAGAACTTAATTTGGACGGACAAGTGAACTAAAATGTGCTGATTGCAACACGTGGTCTTCACGGACACAACCAGAGAAGTAACCGTATATCAAATTAATTATGAGAATTTAAATAAAAAAGCGCTCAATTAAAAATGGTATGTGTGTGAATGAGACAATGTGCAGATACTGGGCTGTCTTTATAGGTATATATGATATACGTAAACGTTAGGTTAATATTTACCATATCAAATAGCCTAAATGATTGTATTTTTTATTTGAAAAAAAAAGAATAATTAAGCTCACAGTATATATGTGAAAAGAAAATGAATATTAATTAGGTATAAAAGAGAATGAAAATGTTCAAGTGGCCTAAAGGTTTATTTTGTAAAATTTTCTAATAAAAGTTGATTCACTTGAACAGTAATAATTTTGAGATATAAAAAGAATAAAAGTAAATTTAAACCGAATATTGCAATTGACGAATAAACAACTAATTACTATGGTCAATGAATGTAATTATTGCTATACACAACCTTGAATCACGCTTGTACTTCGCAGTTCGTGTGACGGACCTAGGCTTGTAAGGTAAGTTTAACATGGTTTATTAATAATTTAAATGTGTCAGAGAAGATAATTGTACAACAGCAATCTCTTGCTTAAAATTTAATTGCCATTACTGAATTCACTTTAAAAAATATTCAAACAAAATGGAAAGGAGGGTAGGTAATCCCTTTTATTATTAATAATAAAGTTTTATTTGTGGTTGGAGGAATGTTTTGTTACCACTATTTTTATAGCATTACTGCTCCAAATCAGGGGAGAGGTAGTTTACCTGGAACGTTTTATATTTTAACAGGAGTCAAGTGCTTAATTTTAATAAATTAAGTATCCTGAGAAGGAGGTCACAATAATCCACTGTAGAAAGGTAGATGAAATACCTATACATGAAAGGGTAGTTGAAGGGGGAGGTGATAATTTTTTGGAAACTACCTTTTTGATGTCGAATAAAGTACTTCATTTTGAAGGATAAGATGCCTCAATAACTGCATATAATGAAACTACTACTCAATAAAAATGGAAATGTCAAAAACGGAGTTGTTCAGTTAAGGGGGAAGGTACTTTACCTGAATTGTTTTGTGTTTTAACAAGAGTAAAGTACTTAATTCTAATAAATAAAGAAAATAAAGTCGTATTAATATATATCACTATAAAATGCTAATCACTATAAAATAGTAATCTATAAATGGAGAGGGTAGTTGAACGGGGAGGGGGTGATTTTTGAAAATTACTTTGCTGATATTAATTAAAGTACGAGTATTTAATATTGAAGGATAAGATAGCTTAGCAATTACATATGATAAAACTATTACTCTATGAAAGTGTAAATATCATTACTGGTAGGGATCGGTTGAGGAGGAGGGATGACTATCTGCGTATTCAGTTTCTTTGTAAGAATAAAGTACCTAATTTTTATAGATACAGTGACTCGAAAATAACATTATATTAAACGACTACCCCATATAATAAGAAAATAATATAATATTTAATCTATAATAATATTTTAGATATAATATAACATCTAACATCTATATAGTATATTTTAGATTTAATATTTCTAGATATAATATTTTATCTATAAATAGTGAAAATAGTTTGAGGGTGGGTGATATTTTTTTGAAATTATCGAACCAAATTCAAGTAAATGATTTTAAATATAAATCTTAGAGCATGGAAGTCATGTATGGTTCTCCATACCGATATTTTCAGTCAATCTGCAATTGCAATTATTTAAACCTTTTGCCTGAAAGCGTGACTATAAGTCAAACATCTGTTGTCAATATAAACACACAGTTGCAAGGAGACTTTAACAGGTAAAATTTACCTCATCCAGATTCTATGCCAGTTGAAGACCGCATACAATAAATAGTTCACATTTATGTCACTTACCCATGACCATAAGTGGTGTCATTTACGGACTCAAAAACTCTCGCCAACTTCCTTGGCATTTCAAAACTTCCTAATCGCACTGGTATAAATGAAGGATTTTTCACTGGTCGCACACCGGGTTGTGCTCCTCTGCTTCCAAAAACACTATTAACAGACAAGTCAGTACACATAAACATCTTGTGTTGAAATATATTACATATATATATATATATATATAGTATATATAACACCTGTATTAAGTACATACCCGTAACTTGAGAATTAATTGCTGCATCTGTTGTGACATGTCAGATTGAAAACTTACAAAATCATAGCACTGATAGTATCTGTTATCAGCACACACAAAGCAAAATAAGACTACGTGCATCATGACGCAGAACTCATCATCCATGTCACAAAATGTCTGGCAGAAAAATGCTAACACAGTGTTCTCACATTTAAAATGTAACTGTCATTTCTGATTTTACTTGGCTCTCTACTTAAATTTTTAAAAAATTTACATTATTTGTTTCACAATATAACTTTTTCATACTAGAAACAATATAGACTGACTGATGAATTTCTACCTAAACTGATTTACAAACATTATACAAAAACTGCATTCTTAGATGTAACAAAACAGCTTTAAATTACACTAAATGTGCTGCCTTGCAAGAAACATTTGATCTTGAAAATAATTATTTTTTTCTAAGAATTATCTCTGAAAAAAGAAATTATACAGAAATATAAAACAGGTTAGGTATAGTGAGTTACCTTGGGTAACCATAGATGTTTCCAATTCCATTGTTAAACAAAAAAATGTATGAGTAAAAAATAAAAAAGATTAGTTACGCTTGATAAGGTTCACTATTCAAATTTCTGGTTAATTTTATAACAAATATGTAGTCGGGAAAAAATGTATACAAAAAAAAATTTGGGTACGTTAGTTAAGTTTGGTGTAGGTACTTAAGCAAAACATTGTTTTTAGAAGAAGAAAAAAAAAGGTCAATCCATTTCTCATAAACCCCTCACAGTTTTCTTTTAAAAAATTTTTCCTGTATCCATCCTCAGTCACTGATAAGAAAATAATAAAAAAAATTTCGTGTAACCACTTTGATCTACATACTGTTTTTAACAGACATCAGAGTTACAGAAAATTTAGGCTTTGGGCCAATTTAGCATATCAGGCTCCTCCGCATCCTGACTGTTTTCTACAATTTTGTTTCTTTTTTAAGGCATGAAAATTTGTGCTTAATTATTTTTAAGTGCAGTACACAAAAATGGCCACTTTAAGAATTGGCTTATTTTTGGAGTCACAGAGAAAAACTATAAAGAGTCTTAGGTTTTAAACTTTGTGAATATACAGTCTAACTACCCACACATAGGCATTAAAGTCTGCAAGTCTGAAATACAATATTGTTATGACGGTCTAACTGATTGTCGTATGGTATGGTGGAAAACAAAATACAAGACACCAGTGAAATCATTAATCACCAGCTTTAATTATCACAATTAAACAGTTTGTGACCAACAAAATAGTCTCTTACAACAAATCAAATAAAAATTGTTCACACACAATAATAATGTTAACAAGTAAAACACAATTGTATTACAATTGTCCCTCAAGATTATAAAAAGACATAACACTTCAGTCTGACAAACACTCATCCTGCTCTAGCAAAAATCGCTCACGTAACTGAACTGACAACGCCAGACACTCTGGTTTAATAGGTCGCACAAAGTTCTAGAATTAACGTCCATCCTTAATTTGCACACCACTTAATGGTGATGCTTTTGACGAGTCTAGAACAAACTTGAACACGAATGCGGCCTTGACTGGGTAACACCTGCCACACTGGATGGGGGGGAAGAGTGGAAAACGTTCTGGGTTGTTCGGCAGGCTTATCGTAACAATATTTTATCATTCTTATAAAAAAAAATAATGTTTGAAGTCAGAAATGTGAGCATAACTCTTAACCTCTTACGCAGGAGGGTATATTTATTTAAGAGCTAGTTGTTGTTATTATTATTATTATTGCCAAGACATTCCAAGTACAAAAGATATTTCTCTTAACTGATAGCTAAAAATTTTAATTATTTTTAATTTTCTTTAACTGCAATTTTGGTCAAAAAATATTATCCAGAGTGAAAGAAAAATTGATCCTATAGAAAACTATACACTATAAAAAATTGTATTTGCTACTTTCAGAGTGTCACATACCACCACGTGTGCTGAATCTAAAAACGTTGAGCAACAATTTAAAGGGACCATGTACCCGAAATTTTTTAAAAATTTCACTTTTTCTGTTTTTCAAATTTTCAGAAACTACAGTTAATTCTGAAAAAAATGATATAAAATTTGTTTACCTATGAGAAATAAAAGTTACAAAAATAAATAATTAAAAAGTACACAATTTTGTGTTGAGCGCTTGGAAACTTTTAATATATTTGTTTTTTTTTTCACATACAAAAGGGAATTTTTGTGTTATAGGTTAGGTTGGCTACTCTGTCATTATTACAGGTGAGGAATACAAACATGAGCATTCACTGCCTTTACCTGAGCTTCATAAAATAAAACATATTCAGGGACCTAAGCAATGAAACTTTACTGAGCAAGTGCCTTTTTGGTAAAACACAAAACCCGAATGAATCGTTCAATGCCCTAATTTGAAAAGGTTACCAAAGACACTTTATGTTGGGATAAATACAATTAAAGTGGGAGTGTATGATGCAGTGCTTGCTTTCAACAGCGGAGCTTACAGCAAATGTACTGTGATGGGGAAACTGGGACTGAAAGTAAGTGAGTCTTGTCGGGCACGGTTGAGACGAATCGATGAGAGGAGAGTAAAAGAAGCTGATAAGAAAATGACAGAGCAAAGTAAGGTAGAAGGTAAAATAAAAAGGCAAGAAAACAAGAAGAAATCAGAAGAAAATGAGGAAGACCCACAGTACGGCGCAGGACTATTTTAAATGTAGCTTTGTTGTGTAACTATGGTAACATTGACAATAAAGTAAGTTTTCTCAAAAAATGACTTTTTACCATATTTATGTACCTTTTTCTCAGCTTCTGTAAAAGATAGAAACACGATTCTTTTTTTAAGTTGTAGGGCTAATTACAGTGTATCTACTGAACCTCAAAAACAGAAGAAGAAAGTAACCGAAAAATTATAAAAAATTATTAACTCTTTAAAAAAATTAAAATATTTAGACAATTTTTCAAAAAATTAATTAAATAAATGTGAGATAATAAAACGTAATTTTTTTGGTTCAGAAGGTTAAAATACCTTCCCAGAATATCCTGACCAAACCTCAAGTTTGTACCTTGAACAGGTTTTGAGAAAAAGGTACATAAAGTTGATTAATTTAACATGGGGAAGATAGGCAGGTACATGGTCCCCTTAACGTCCCCTTAACTCAGTATCAGGTTTTTTTTTTATATGGAATGATCAACTGCTGTTTGCAAAAAATTTGAAGTACCAAAAGGTCAGCATATATGGACACAATAAACCCCTATGTTACAAGTTTTCAAAATTTACTGAGTTTGTTATAACACGTGAATAAAAAACGTCTTAATTTTTCAGTTCTGTGCATTAGGCCTACAGAAAATGTGGTTTCTGTAAATTTCGTGTGGTCTACCACAGTGACTTCAACTTTATTATTTTTTTTTTAATACTGCAGTATTTTACATAAAACACTTTGTTAGGTATATGAAATGAATATAGACGTCTTCTTTATTTGTTTCTACTAACAAGTTGAGATAAACTATAACTGATTAATGGAAACAAGTCACAAACTGACCTTAAATTTTGCCTTCTTGTTTGTAACCAAGTCTTGTGACTATGTACACTTAACACAGTTTTTTCTTGTTAGTTTACTCAGAATTTTCCAATAATTATCCCCAAGATAAATTAATTAAATAAACACATGTAAAATGTACATTCAGAATTACATTCATTACATGTTTTTTCAACACGTGTTTACAAGACACAAATTGAATTAATGGACACACATTTTCCTTTTAAAACAATTGGGAACTCTTTTAACAGATGTTGTGTTTAACATATGATTCTTTTATTGTTACTTTTTTGTTTACACTACAGCGTACTCTGCAGAATGTTTATACAACTATTAATTTATACAACAATTATAATAAAATGTCCCTTTAAAAAACTGGTCTATAGAAACAGTTCATCCAGGATTAATGCATAGTTAGCAGTTTACTTTGCAAAACATGACTGTTTCCATAATTTTCATTGCCTGTTTGAATACACTGATAACAACATTAAAAGCATTTGCACAATAAATTCTATACAACTTAATAGTTATGGCTGTTAATGCTTTGTAGAATTATATATTTAAAAAATATGCAACAAATACTAGAATAATTCCATTTGTCCTAAGTTTATAGAGAATACATTGTATTATTGTAAAATTGTAGCATTTCTTATTGGAGGGGGCAGGGAAATTTATTTTTTATCCTTATATTGAAAAAATATTGTAAATATGTATATCATATTCTTTAACAGTTGTTTTGTGTGTGTGTAAAATTTATGAGATCACAACAAAAAATAAATTTTACAATGAATACACTTAGTCTATGAATTATAGCATTTGCCCAAAAGCGTAAAAAATTACCAGCCTTACTCACTGAACACATCCCATGTTTAAACTTGGCTGATCTGAAGTTCTTGGGATAATTACATCTGAAAATACTTTTTTTTTAAATATAGTTAAAACTGTATACAGAGAAAAGTGTATCCCTGAATATTTATTCTAAAGTTACCACACACATACACGCACGCACACGCACACACACACACACACACACACACACACAATGATAAATAACAAAACAAATTACACACACCTCTCTGTATTAAATGAGTAATCTTTTGGTCGAGCATACTTCATTAAATGGTAATTTTTTGAATATTCCTCATCTTCCTTCATGCAAGTATTAAGATGGTCAGATTTTACATTCACTTCTATACTCCGTCCAATTTTGAAACTTTTTCCATTTTTGAAAAATGTCCACACAAAAATTACAGATGATTTTCCCATAAACCTGTAGAAACAAAAATAAAATGACAATATGCCAACGTGTACTGATGTATTAAACATATTATATAACCTTAGTCTTTACAGAATTTACAGAGCAAACCGACCATCCAGACCCATGTTAAATTTTGGTGAAAAATACAGTGCCAGGAAAAAGTTTAAGACCACCCCTACAAAATGATTACATTGTCTGCTGGTCTTAAACTTGCTTCTATATTAATTAACTTTCATGAGTCTCAACTTGTTCAAAAGATACCCCTATTTTAAGATTTACACTTACCTACTAAAATTAGACACTTTTTAAGAAACAAAAAATTTTACTTCAAAAATGGCCGCATGTAGAGCTATGATTTTTGGTTTCTACAGATAATTTGTTTCTCTTCCAAATAAATTGCATGGAAATAAATTTAGGAAAAAAATTTTCGTGAAAAAAATTGACATAAAATATAAGTTATGAGTTATTAGACCTATATTTTTTGTCATGTTCTACATATTTACTGTGTATGTTTTAATAGTTTTTAATAAATATGTCTAATAACTATTTAAACCAAGTGTGAAAAAAGAAAACTGTATGTAATTTATTAATGTAAAAGTCATAAGTTACTGGAACTGCATATTCGATTATGTACAGTTATAACGCAAATTACCAATTAAATTTCAATAATTTTTTTTTTTTTCTAAAAGAATATGTTCTGGGAAACGTTTGGTATATAATGAAAATCACTGGTGATATCAAATTTTTTTTAGCAAGTCATAAAATTTCATAAGAGGCGCAACATGTATATTGTAACGCGACGAAATGAAAGACCTAAGGTGTAATAAAATCTTTAATAAAAATACCTTTGATTAAACCATTCCCATAACATACTGTAGGTAAAAGAGATAAAATAACAAGTACCTAAGTTACAAAAGAAGTAACACACAATAAATAGTAATGAGTGTATTTAATAATGGAAATAAAAAAACTATGTAAATTAAGAATTAATAGTGAGCAGTTATCAGTGAACACCAGTGTAATAAACTAAGTAATAAATGGAGTTTAGGTAATAAATGAAACTCTCCCCCCCCCAAATTTTGTACAATTTTTTTTGTAAATTTTTTTTTTTAGGGGGGTTACTTAAAATTTAATAACTAGCCACTAGGACTAGACGGAAGCATAAAATGGCTGGACGCATCTTGACAGGACTTGCAAATAAAACAATCAGTTAACAGCCCTTCTTTTTATTGGTGCTCAAAACAGTGTTTAACAATGACTTCTTGTGTATCTCATATCCGTTCTTAATTTTCATTTTATGAACAAAGACGTAGACATATATACATTTAGTACATATCAATAATAATCGCCAATGCTGATAACAATAAAATAATTCAAGCATAACAGGTGGATCCTTTTAGCACCATTAAAAAAAATACATATATCACAAATGTATATACTGTAACGTAACGAAGTTAAGGTCCCATACGTTACACAAAAAACTTCATCACTATCAAAATAAAACAATACCCAATGTGTGCAATAATTAAGGTCAGGAAGGTAAACCTTCATATAACAAACATATTAATAATACCTAGTAAGGTTACTAGGTAATAAAATAATAAAAATGTCTGTAAATATAAAAAAATGGAGTGATCAGTGGAAGGTGTAAACAATAAACATAGTGTCCAATGATGTGAAATTACTATAGACAGTTTGAACTGAAAGTAGACTGGTTAATTGGTATTTAATATTTTATAATGATGTACATGTTATTATGTTTTTCATGATGTTTTGTTCTCATAGTATTTATGTTGTCTTTTGTATGTAGCAGGTGTGAAGTAATTGCTTTAAGAAAGTATCAAGTAATTGATACTAATTTCATTCATGTTAAACTTTATAAGAATAACTATTTGTGTACTTACTTTGAGTAATTAATGGAGATATCGTTAGATAATATTTGTAAACTTGGCCAGGAAGGCAATAATTGTTAATAAATTGTCAAGGGGTCATTGTAATTATGTTATAAACAGATGAAGGGTTCAATAATAAAATAAATAATAATAAATTGAAATCAGGATAAAATAGAATTAGAATAATTGGCAATAAGCCAGTGACTCATTGTACAGTAGGTCAGGTCAGAAAAGTTAAATTAAAAATAAAAAATTATAACACATGTAATAAAACAAATAGGCCTAAAACTAGTATTTTGTAAAAGGAAAATAATACCTTTTAAACTAAGTCGATCTAGAAGAAAATGTAGTAAAATGTATATAGTTTAATAATGCATATTAGGTGAAAGTTTTATATGAGTTAATGTAATTTTAATAAGGGAGTATTTTATTAAATAAGCGCAAGAATATTTTCTAATTACAGCTCTAGGATAACAAATATTATCCAATAACAGAAGAAGAAATGGTTGTCATGGACGACTGAATGCAAGATATCTTGTTGATTTCAACACTTAATTGTTATATGTGAATGGGTAGAGTTCAGTCAATACAATATACACCTGACTAGTTCTAACAAAATCTTAATCTTTCTGAACATGAAAATACTGTTTATGTCTTGGCCTTTATACCAATCATTATATGTATGTATACTATCTTTCTCAATGAGAATTGCCAATAGCAGTAACAACCAAAATTATCAAGTAGTATACAAAGTGGATACGTTTGGACACAGTTAAGACTATAAATGTTGACTAGTAGTTGTAACAAAATTTCGATCAATATAACAAAGTAAAAATACGGTTTATGTGTAAGTCTTTACATCCATAACACATACTATATATATTCCATTTCTGTTAATGCATTGACAATACTAATAACAATAGTAATTAATTGAGCAATATAGAAGGTAGGTCCTTTAACACAGTCAATAATAATGACAAATATACATATATCTATCCACAGGACTTGTTCTAATTTTGATTCATCAGAATATATAAATACTGTTCAGGTGTATACTTTCCTTGTGAAATGAAAACCGGTGTGGTGTTGGGGACGAGATTTTATAAACGGAATCGGCCCACCTGCACATTTGTAGACTTGGCAACACCCATTAGATCCTGTGAAGAAAGGTGGGTGAGGTTGATGGTTAGTTCCTCATTCCGTCTCGTTTCCTTCTATCCAGCAGTCTTTTGATGGTGAGGAGCATCTCTAAGCCTGACGGCAATGGGGGAGTGTTCTAGTGTCCAGCTCTGACGATGTAATGGTTGTAGTTGTCATCATCAGGTCATTCATCCCTCTCTTGGCCTGTGCGAGAACCCTAAGACACTCTATAAATTACTACTCCATATTAGTAGAAGAAACCCTTGCTTGCCAAGCCGCCAGACCTCGAAGTGCTCCGTGGAATGATCGAGAAAATGAGAGAAGACACGGTTTCTTTAAAACACGTGGCCCCGGAAAACTAGCCTGTAGCAATCGGTCAATCAGCTGATTAATTGCCCACTCTATAACATCACCGCGAGACAGTAGCGGCGCCCTGAATTTTGTTACCGTTCACCAGCGCGGCATTTTACGTAGATAATTACGACTTTTGCTGTCTTCTGCTACTACGTCACGGCGCGATAATATAAACTCGCCAGAGCAATACCTTTGCAACGGCACAGTAGTAGAATATACTACATATCATATGGTAATTTGTGAGTAGCAATTATTATGCTTGATCAAAAGGGAACCAGGTACTGAAAAATGTATTTTTTTTTAGAAATTTTTTGTATTATTTATTTTTATTCTGCAGCATTTTCTTAATCCATAGATACCAAAAATATATGGCATTCTGATGATTATTTATTCATTTTATTTGACTTTATGTGAGAGCATATCACGACCGGGCAAACACAATTTTAGGCTGTTACATGAGTATTTTGCAGCCTTGCAGTTATGTTTTGTTTCTACTAAAAAAGTATGGTGGCAGCACTGCCAGCTGACATTTTCAACTGTAAACAACCAAACTCACATTGTTTTGTTTCTGTAACCTAGCAACCAGTTGATTTCATAGTAATTTGGTGTAACTTTTTTGTGTTTTAGCTTTTTGGGTCCTAAGTAAATCTGAAAGTGTTGAAAATGGTTAGGGTAAAGAAATTTGGGAAAAGAAGGATTCCCTTTAGACAGAATTTAATGAGCAGTATTGTAAATATTATAAATAGTAGTGCACACCTTCAAAATAATGTAAACATAACCTCAAACAGTACTGATGGTGGAACTAATGTGTCTAGTAGTGGAAGGAGGCCTATAGTTCATCTAAGAAAAAATTAAAGTGTGTACAAATGTGTGGCCAAGATACTGAATATTATGGTGAGCGTTTCAAAGGTGGCAATATAATAATTAGTCTTGATATCCTAAACAAAAAAATTACAGAATTTGCAAAGTATAAATTGTGCTCTGCGGAACATTCTCTAGAACTCTTTGAGTCCCCCGAGAACCGCAAAGGTGTAGTATCAAGTTTAGAACTAATGTGTAATAACTGTAATGCTACTACAGCCTTCATGTCTTCAAACAGAACTGAAACAGATTATTTTGAAACTAATATAAGGTTTGTCTATGCGATGAGGAGTATTGGGAAAGGACATGCTGCATCACAAACATTTTGTTCAGTAATGAACTTGCCTCAGCCTCCCACAAAGTTTCATAAGTACAACCAATAACTATCTAGATGTATCTCTGAAGTAGCTAAGGAATCAATGAGCAAGGCTTCTATGGAGGCAATCATTGAGAATGACGGCGACTATAACATAAGTGTCATTTTTTATGGTACATGGCAAAAGCGTGGCCACACGTCTTTGATCGGTGTGGTTACTGCCTCAAGCCTTGATACCGGAAAAGTGATTGACGTAGAGTGCATGTCAAAGTACTGTAATATTTGCAAAAGCAAGAATATTCTTGCCCATGAAGGATGTTTGGCTAACTTCACTGGTTCGAGTGGAAGAATGGAGGTGAATGGGGTAGTCAAAATTTATGAACGTTCAAACACGGCTACGAACCCTGCAAAGTACACACAGTATTTGGGCAATGGCGATAGTAAAGCATTCGATGTTGTAAATGAAATAAAACCTTACGGAGCCGACGTAGTCATACAAAAGTTAGAATGCATCGGCCACATTCAAAAACAAATGGGTGGTCGGCTTCGAAGGCTGAAACAAAAATCAAAGAGTACCCTATTATCAGATGGCAAACCCCTGTCAGGAAAAGGTAGGCTAACCGACAATGTGATCAATGATTTGCAAAGTTATTATGGTTCTGCCATTAGAAATAATTGTGATGATGTGGAAAAAATGAAAAGAGCAGTGTGGGCTACTTTTTTCCACAAATTATCAACTGTAGATGAGCCTCTACATGGCCTGTGCCCAAAAGGAAAAGAATCTTGGTGTAAATTCAACCGAAGTAAAGAACTCAAAGTTGTGCCTCCACATCCTACTAATAATTTACCAAATGCAGTCATGGTAGCTATAAAGCCCATATACAGAGACTTGGCTGATCCTAAATTGTTGCAAAAATGCATACATGGAAAGACGCAGAACCAAAACGAATCATTCAACGATATGGTTTGGACCAGGATTTCAAAAAATAACTCTGATGGACTTACAACACTAAAGAATGGAGTGTATGATGCTGTAGTTTGTTACAATGAAGGAGTTTTGGGGAAGGTGAGAGTGCTGAAAAGTTATGTGGCAAGAGTGGTGGAAACTGTACCATTGGATTGAAGCGACAAGATGAGCTGCGCAGCTTTGAAGCGGAGAAGGCGATGAAGGAAATCGAGAAAAGAGCTCGTCAGGCCAGAGAAACTATAAAAAGAAGACTGCAGGAGAATGAGAATGACTCTGATGATCCAGATTATGGTTATCGAGCTCACTAATGGACAATAAAATAACATTACCTCAATATATGTGTGGAACGTTTAGAATAAATTGAGTTTTCCGAAAGTTTACTTTTTTCATTCTTCGGTATCATTATTTTCTAAACTACTCAACCCATTTTCATGAACTTTTCACAGCTTGCTCTTTGTATTGCCACCAATAAGAAATATTTAGTCATTATTTTATCAAATAAAAAAGTTACTTAGGTTAATATGTGGATTTTTTACTCTTTTTTTAAAGGTATTGTATAATTGACCATAAAATAAAAACCAGGCAACCAAATGATTATATATTTCTTATTATTGTTGTCAAGGTAATAAATAAATCACTGTTAACATTTTATAAAGATATTGTTATGGGTTTCTGAGAAAAATGTACCAGAAAATGGCAAATTTAACATGGGCGAGATAGGCAGTACCTGGTCCATATAATGAATAAGTATAATAAATGTATTTAAGTATAAAGAACTGTCAGTGTGTTGATACACAAAATATATGTTGGTAGATTCACCGAGATAAAACCTAACATGACTAATTCCAAATGAAATGAAGGGACATTAATAATAAGTTAATAGTTAAGAGGAGTTTAATATAATAGTAAATTGTTATTGTAATTATCATAAGGCAAGACCAAAGATCAGAATTAATGATGAAAAAATAATTAGTGAGGAAAAAATATAGTGATTGTTAACTGCAGAAAGGGCTGCACTGAATGATAGCAATCGACTTAGTGATTAAGTGTAATGGCAAATAAATATTATAAAGTGTTACAAACTAAAGAGTAAAGGAAGATATGGACAGTAACAGGGATTACTGTGGAGTTACATTTTAATTGTTAAGAGTTTTATATAAAAGAGTATAATGATTGTGTAACATCAGCATTCATATATTCAAGAAATGGACTTTTAATGTGCCTAAGCACAGAATATATGAGTTTTGGTAAACTGAACCAGATGGGAATGTTGTTAAGTCAAAATAATATGTTAAGAATAATTCATACTAGACCAAATAGGAAAAAATGTTAATGTTAGTAGTAAGTAGTAAACATCTGTTTAATGTATTAGGTTTTGATTTAAGGTCAATTAATGTTAGTTAAGTATTACAATATTTAAATATGTTATTTCTTGTTAATGTTAACATTTTTATACCATTTAAACGTTATAAGTTCTTAAAGTGTATCTAGACTGTAACGGTACGGAAATATGGGGTTTATTTATTATGACTAGTGGTCGCCCAGTGGTCGAAATTCGACCGTAATTCATTAAATTTTTAAGTTTGAACGTTATTGAGGTTCTTTTGTCAAAGAGTATACCTCTATAATCATTGCATATAATTTTTTTGAATTTTGTTCTATTACGTCAGCTGCGAGCGTGTACAAATACGTCTTTAGCGTGTGTTGTTTGATTTAATTCCCTGCAATACCTATGAAATTTAAAATTTAATGTTAGTATCAGTTTAAAAAAAACACAATTACAGCTTGTATTCGTATTTATTTTTTGATATAATTCATTGTCAGTTTTATTTTTTCATGTTATTATTGAATCAAATAAACGCTAATATAAATGAGACTTGACATTCATAGAAGTATAAGATACATTGTTTTCAATTCCAGTGGATGACATTTCATTTTTGGTAAGGTACAAAATTCGAAAACAGTTTGAAGATTATCTGCTACAAAGCTTATATAATTTTTTAATTTTTTTTCTATGCATTAATTTTCGAGTTATGTGAAAAATATGAAAGATAGGAAAAATGAGGTTTAGCTTGGCTAATCCATATTTAAAAAGCAATAACGCGTTTTTTGACATTTCCTTGGGTTTTTTTTATTGCCATACTGACCAGGTTTCGCCAAGGCTACACAGTTATTTTTCCTATCTTTTTCGAATTACAGTATATAAAATTTAAATAAAAAATTAATACAAAACAAAAAATGAAATAAAAAATACATGCCTCGTATTTTTTCATATATTTTTCATTAAATCAAAAAAACCGGGCGGTTAAAAAAAATAAATGTTGTCCATTGAACTTAAAATAGTTTGAAAGTGAATTTAATGATTCAGAACTTCTGTGTAAACGATGTTTTTCGTAAAAACTCTTTCATCATTTGCTAAATGCCCTTGGCCATTATATTCGGAAATATAAAATCTCAAACCATCGAATGATCGAACTCTACTTGCTGCGACGTACAATTGACCATGTGTAAAAACTGGCTGCCTCAATAAAATTCCAATTTTTTCGAATGTTTGTCCTTGAGACTTATTTATTGTCATCACAAATGCAGGTATAATTGGAAATTAAGTTCTTTGAAAGTTAAATGGTAAAACAGTACCGGAATATGTTAAATTTATACGTGGAATCAAAATTCTCTTATTGCGTGCGGTTCCAGTTAAAACTTCGCAATCAATAGCATTACGATGCATACACTTGATGCGCATTCTTGTTCCATTGACTAATGCTTCCTTTGTATTTAAGTTTCTGATCAGTAAAACGATGCAATTAACTTTCAATACTAACTTATGTGGTGGCAAACCACTAATAGTCAATGAATTCAAAAACTCTACTGGATAGTTATTGATTTCATAGTCATCATCACAAATTATTTTATCGTAGCTATGATATGTTTTCTGTTCACCTGGTATTCGATTAAGTATATCAGTATTAATAAAAGTACAATCATCATTTTTAGGTGCTAAAATAACTGACTTCAATATGTTATCTGAGAGTATGTTTTCGGAAATATTTCCATACACCTCATTAATAATATTATTTTCATCTCCTATTAATTGCTGAGGTATTTCAATAATATTTTCACCAAACTGAGGGAATTGTGGGGCTTCATCATTACCAATTTTTTTCAAGAATTCGACAAATTCTATTTCACTTGGTAAGGCTCTCATATTTTGAGTAAACGTTACTTTATGAAAATAAACAAATTTATGCCAATTCGTGACACAATTTTCAATTAAAGTTGCACGTGATCCATGTGGGACAACTGGTAAGATTTGCCGAAAATCACCGCACAGAAGTATCGTTTTCCCTCCAAATGGTTTATGTTTATCATTTTCATCGCATAGATCCTGCAATAATCTATCCATGATTTTCAACACTTGCAGGGGGAACATAGAAATTTCATCAATAATTATCAATGCTGATGAATTTATGTAACGTCCATAGCTACTATTTGCGGTAATGTTCGCTACAGAATTTTCCAAAATGGGTATAGGCAATTTAAACACATTGTGTAAAGTTCTACCTCCAAGTAATAGAGTTGAAGCTATGCCACTGAACGCTGTTGCAATGCAACTAAGATTAAGCGAATTTAATTTGTGAATGATTGCTGTTTGTGTGAATGTTTTTCCACAACCTGCATGAGCGGTTAAACAAAAAACATTACATCCAGTATCATGATGCAAAACTTCACGAATCACACGATCAATTAGATTACGCTGTTCAATATTTGCAGTTTCATAATGCTCACAAAACAGAAACTCTTGTTCTATTGGATCAATAGCATTTGCTTCGTCTGTTCTCTGCGAATATGTGGGAACTGGTAAACCAAGTTCTTGACATGACAAATTATGAACATTCAAAATATCTTCAATTTCTAATAGAGCTGTGTTAAAGGATACTTCTTCGTTGTAATCTCTCAAAAAATCTTTACTAAGATATACTTTAAATTCATTCCATAACGCCAATGCATTGGCTGGCACATTTAATGCACAAAAGTAACCAAATAAATTTCGCATTTGTTTTGGTGAATGTAATTCTTTTGCTTCATTTAAACATTCGCGCCATTCATTATCATTTGAAGCAATGCGGCGAGCATGGCACGCTTCAACAAAAGAAGTGTGTATAATTCCATTGTATGTTCTAACATCCTCAAATGATCCAGACATGTAATAAAAGCAATCGTAAATGGAAAAGTTCGATGTCTTTTGGTGATACTACATATATGCTTGTAATGATTTTATCACCTCCACGCCTTCTCTTCTTCCATTTTTTTTCAGGAATCTTCCCACACTTAATGCAAAAGAATTTCAATATACTTATATTCATGCGCTGATGGATCTGATCGATTCAATTAAAAAAATGCTAATAATTTTGTTTGTCTTGCATTTTCAATTGCTTGACGTTCTTGTCCTTCTCGAAAGTAAACATTCTGTCTACGCGGTAAATGAATGTCAAGTCTAACGATGACATGTGATTGAAAATGCATTGGTAATTCATAGATGCGCCATACAGCTTCAGTTGATCCGACATAATGGCCATTTAAAAAATTTTTAACTTCATCAATTTGTATTTCTTGACCTGGTTCATTTCTCTCTGAACCTAATTCAACAGATGCACTGTCATAGCCTTTATACACGTATTTATAAATGTATTTAACACTTTTAACTGTAGTGCATACTTCAACATTTATATGGCAATTAAATTTGGCAAGTAAATACGGATTGTATGGTACAACATAACAATTGTCGAGGCAACTGCCGCGAACTTCAGCATTAATACCATTATCACGCCTTCTGTATAATGGATATCCATTTAATGATTCACATGTAAATTCATTAAATCGTTTTGGATAATCTTTTGTGCATTTTCCATCTCTTATACATACAGAATTTGGATTAAGTACACCACATGGACCATGCATCATGTGTTTTACAACATATTCATGTAATGTAGGATGTGTTTGAATGTTAGGAATCTCCGCAGATACAACTTTATCAATATCGGTAGCGTTAACAATTTTATCTTGCTCATTTAAAGAGAGTAAAATGTGAGCATGAGGCAATCCTCTCTTTGAAACTCAATTGTATAAATGAGTGCATCAACTTTACCGAAGATTTTTTTTAGTGTAAGGCCCTCACTTAATGCTTTCAGTTTGGACTTGAATACACGCACAACAATATCAGGTCGAAAATTAGCTGACTCACCTACACCAATATTGCTAACTATTTCAGGCCAACTTGGATTGCAAGTCATTGTAATAAACAAAGAAGGCTTTTCAAAATGTTGTACAATTGACATTGCATCTAAATAATTCTGATACATATTTCTTGGAGATCCATTGAATGAAGATGGTAAAATTACTCTACGGCCAACATTATTGGCATTGGGGTTCAATTCTAAATAATCTGTTAAATTGTTGTAAACTTCAGACCTAAGACTTGTTTGATTTTGTCGAATGAAATGTAACCTTGTGCCCTCTATTCTCACATACATATCAACTATCCACTGCAGAAATAATTTTTGTGAATGGTGCAACATGCTAAAATCTTCTCTAATTGCAAGTCGATAGGCTGCATACTGAAGCATGGTTAATTTATTTCTGGGCGCTCTTGAATTAGATGTAGTTGGTACATTTTGAGAAATATTGACATGCCACCCAGTATCACCATTTGGAAAAAGTAATGGATACGCTAAAGGGTCCAATGATGAATCCAAAACAGAGATATTTTTAATGGTACCATTAACTTTTGAAAACGAAACCATATTTCGTTCAAAGGGTGGCTCACCATCAACTGTACTAAATATTACTGCTACATCAGTTTGAACTGCATCATTATAACGGCGTAGATCTAAATCACAATTTACTTTCATGAGCATACAAATTTCTTTATTTTGATTTTCAACTCTCTGACAATGATCTTTCATTGCAATGAATGATCGAACGAAAGGATTAATGCGTTCCAATTCAAGAGAGATTTCGCGCATTATATTGTTATTGCATGTTTGATTATAGTGTTCACGTAATCTATAATTGACAGCAGTGTCAACATCATAAAAATATAATTGCGCATATCATGGTGAGCGACCATATCCAGCAGTCACTGGACCTGATCTGTGATAAAAAACATCATGTATTTTAAAATGATACACTCCATGCGTAACTGTATCCGAAATTTTAGCTTCTGAGCTAACCATAGCAAATGATGAATTGTATTTACGAATGTTTTCAAAATAATTTTTTGACTTTCTTTTTATTGAAGGTTCATTTGAAGTAAGTCCATCATACAATGATTTAAAGTATTCATTTTGACTTAAGGCCGGTAATATTGCTTTACCCTTATGACAACATGAAGTGAATGCAGTCCTTTCACCTAAAGTGACCTCAGATTCGAAATGTTTTGCATTGCAAAACCTGCATTGTAAATGCATTAATCCACAATCAAAAGTATTAAAATTTCTTGGAATGACATTCAGTGTGCATTTAAATGTATCCCTCAAAATAATTTCACCATTTTGTACACTATTTATACTATTTAAATTTGCATTTGGTCTATTATCATTTTGACTTTCACGTGAATATATATTCCTTCTTCTTTGTCTCTCACTCCGACCCATCAATGTTCTATGTCGAGGCATAATGGAAGTAGGTGCGAATATCTGAATGTAAAAAAAAAACATGTAATGAAATTACTGAAACTAAGATTAGACAGGGTTTAATTTAAAAATAATAAAATGTACTCACTTTTTTGAAACCACCAATAATAATTAGGCAAGAGCAAGTCAATTCAAATTGCTGCTACAAAATTTTCCTTTTGCAACAGGTGTATATTAAGCAAGCTTTATTTCACTTTCAACTGCACATTAATATATAAAACACAGATATCTAATATACAAAATATAAAATAAATGCTTTTTTGCCTTGACATACACTCCACAGACTATTGTTGCCTGGCAACAAAATTATTTTATTTTTAACAATTACCATTGTTTGAAAAAGTTTAAATGAATTTTCAAGTGCAAATAAATGTTTTATTTTATTTTATTTAATCTATTTGTAACACATATTATATATAAATTTTAGCTTTCTGCACTCCTCCATATAAACTTTAACTATGCCAAATCTCACACTCCTCCGTGCGCGCATATGCTTAAAAAGGGGTACAAAGTTTTCTCTTCACGTATTAATATACAGAAGATGTAAATGGTAATAACGGGGAATCACCCAGACAGAGTTTCAATTTTAAAGCACTGTGTAACTTTCAAAACACCCAGTTGCACGTTTCTTCTGTCAGCTAGGCCACATACGACAAATCCAGGTGCGTTGGAATGTGTAAGAGCGCGCGTATGCCTGTCCGCACAGAGTGAACGTCACGTATATTTTCGCGGCTCGGCTAGCACGAGTCTACATAAAATTTTTGACCACTGAGGAAGCAAGTTGTCACAAGCAGAAGGACGTCTTGGCCATCTTGAAAACGTCGAATTCGGCATATAACATCTAACCCGCACAGTTGCGTGTGCGCGCGTTCCACCTAAAACTTACTTTAAAATGTAGACCGACCGGCAGAAAAAGTGTACATAAACAATAAAAAAGTACCGGGTTTACCGTAACAAGCCCTCGAGCCTTAAATTTGGAAAAGTGCTAAAAATGGAGTTCAAGTAGAATTAATAATATGATAAAACAGTGAACAATTAACAAGTCATACGCGACCAAAATTCAACAAGTGAGAACATCTTTCGGAATAAAACAAGTGAACAAAGATGGACTAAATTCAACACGTGGTCATCATGAATACAACTCGAGGAAAGTAATCATTTCAAAATCAACTAACAAAAAATATAATCAATTAAAAGCGCTAAATCAAAATCAAATGGGGTAAAAGGTGTGAATGGAAAGAGTGAATGAGCAAATGCTGGGTTGCCTTATGATAAGAAAATATTTAAACTAGTTTGTAGCATAAGTAAATGCCAATGTTTGTTTTTGTATTTTGAAAAGAGAGTAAAAAGAGCAGTAAGAGTTTTGAGAAGAAAAATGAATAACAAATAATTTAAAAAAAATATATATAAAAGAAATGTTACATTTGAATAATAAAGAGAGTTGATTAGTATCGTAAATGAGAGTAATTATTACGCAGCAAAACCCTAAATCACTTATAGGTTGTGATGGGACAATTTTGAGGGGTTTTATTTTTTATTGCAATTATACGTGTAACATAAGGTGTACCCAAATAGGGCCTCAGTTTTGAACAATTAACATTCCTTGTTTTACTTCGTCGGGGCACCAAGACGCATATTTTGTCAGAGCCCTGCAATGAGCACTGCTCCTTGAGGTGTTGGAATGCGAACCGGGGCGCGGATGATTGCGTTTTCCGTTGGCAAAAAGCACAAACTTTGTGGCGAGCCCCAGGACAGAACAAAAATACCCAAACTCGCTACCAAGAGCGTAAGCTGTAACTTCACTAATGACTATGTCATGTGATTCTATCCACGAATCAGAGCGCAAGCTGGTGAACTGTGGCGGGAGTGACGCTAAGAGTAGCGTAAGGCAGTCGACTTAGAACTCCAGACCTCGCGAGGTCACATAAAACATTGCTCGAGCTAGGTAGGGTCGGCCGACCAGTAAATCTTGCTATTTTAATTTAAAATAACAGTCAATCATGTTATAGTGATCGAACAGAAGTAACCGACAAATAATAACATTCTAAACTTATATTCGGAGTGTGTCAGCAGAATCAAGTGTTAACAGTGATGGCGTAACCACGTGGATGAAGGGATGAGTACCTAATTTAAGCAGTTTGAACAGACAAAATATTTCAATTTTAATTAGTTTCAATTCACCAATATTAATGATGAAAATTCAATAAAAAGCGCTAGTTAGTTAGCGTTAATAATGGAGATGATGTCAGGAATGAAAACTGAAATCAAGTCAGAAAATAATAATTTAAAAACTGAAATCAAATCAGAAATAAATGCTAGTAACATAGAATTGAAAACAGAAATAAACAAACAAGACCAAAAATTAAGAGAAATAGACAATAAGTTAGAAGAACAGAATAAGACTATTGTTGGAGTGAGAGATGAACTGACTAGTGTTATAAATAAGATACAAAACGATATAAAAATAATTAACGAAAAACAAAAAGAGAGAATGTTAGAGACAAATAAAAAATTTGACACATTGACAAATAAATTTAATGATAAAATTAAAAAGCAAAATGACAAAATGGACAGTAATGTTCAATCTATAATTAATGAGTGTGAACTAATCAGACGAGCAGGTGAAATACAAGAAAATATAAATGATGAATTTAGAAGTAACTTTGAGCAGATTGATGTAATTAAAACTGATGTAACTAGTTTGAAAAGTAAACACACAGAACACGAAAAAGAAATAACTAAAGTCAGAGAAGATTTAAGTGTAGCAATTAACCAAAAATTTACTAGTGTGAGTGAGAGAGTGAATATGGAAGTAGAGTTAAGTTATTTTAGTAATGAAAGTAGGGGAGTGAACCCCATACAATTTTTGAACTCTATAAAAAGTTTTAATAAATATAACCAAGAAAGTTGGGAGATTAAATTAGTAAGAATTTTAAAGTACTTTAAAGGGGATGCTAAAATATGGGCGGATGCTCATAACGATAACTGGGTAGATTTTAATGAGTTTGAGTTAGCATTTAGAAATAAGTACTGGTCGGAAGAGAAACAAGAGGGGTTACGTAGTACCATAATGGGATGGGGCAATTTTAATATTAAGCACATGAGTATTACATCGTATGTGACGAGACTATATAGTCAAGTTAAATATTTAGAACCACCAATGCCTCTTTCATCTTTTATAAGATACATTAGTAAACATTTACCCAAGGACATACGGTCCACAATCAGAACCCGGGAGTTTGCTAATATCGCAGAATTAGAAAAAATACTAGAAGCATACCAGAGTATGAAAGAGGAAGAAGATAATAAATACCAGTTTAGAGTCAACGATCAAGTCAAATAAATACTGAAACAAGACAACTAGACCATTTTATTAGTAATGTGAGTAGATCAGGGGAGGGCGCGTGGTTGTGTCCAAACCCTAGTTGTGGAGCTAGTAATTATAATGGGTCGCGGAATCAATGTTACCGGTGTCAGGGTCCGAGGAGTAGTGCCCAAGGGAGAGTGGAGAATTATAATAGGGGTTGCAATCAATTTAGAGGGAATCATAGGGGGAGAGGTTTTACTAGTAATCGGGGAGTGTCAGGAAATTTTAATCATAGAGGAAGAGGGGGATATGTTAGTAACCCAAATGAAACTCGGGGCGTGGAAGCACCAGCTCATAACCAAAACAGTAGGGGGGTTTACAGTGAACCACCACCTCCAATGCCGTTAAACTAATCAGGGCGGTTGAAAAAGAAAGCCCCCAGCCGTCTAGTAATCACCTAACAATAGGGTCACTAATTACTAATATACATAATGATTTATCTGACGAAGAAGCGGGCGAGAGTAATAATGCTTTCGGGATGGCAGAATTTGAAGCCGAAGTGTTTAATGCTAAATATATTTTTCTAGTAGATTCAGGGAGTGAACTGACTGCTATAGATGACAGAATGCTTGAAAAAATAAAAAATCAGACTACAGAAACAATTCCACAATTACCAGTACTGGGAATTAGTGTTATAGGAGTAACGGGTGTTCGCAGTAAAAAAGTAACCAAACAAATAATGCTACAATTAAAAGTAAATGAGAACACAATAAATGTACCTTTCTTAGTTATTCCAGGACTAAATATGGGAGCTATAATAGGTAATGATTTAGAATTTCAAAGTAGAATTAAACTATTACACACAGACTATGAAATTAAATAATAATAATAATATAATTGAAATACCATTCATACAAAAGAAAGTTGTAGGAATGAAAGCATTAAAAATAATTAGTAAGGGAATGTTAATTTCTGACAATGATATAAATGAGTGTAGGCCCTTAATGATAAATTATTGTAACTTGAGAGTAAATAGTAATGAGTTATGTGAAAATGAAAATAATTGGGAGGAGAAAATGAATGAAATCCTGTATCAAGAGGGGGAATTTAGCTACCAAGACAGAGAAAAAATAGTACTAATAATAAACAAAAATAAATCAGTTTTTTCAGATGAACCCGGTTTAGTAAAGAATTTTAAAGGTAAATTAGTCGTTAAAGAAAAAACACCCTTTGCACCTAAAGCCTATCCGGTACCATACTCCAAGAGGGGTTTAGTACAGGAGGAAATAAATAAAATGTTGAGGGAAGGTATAATAGAAAAATCTACATCACCATATTCCAACCCTTTAGTAGTGGTGACAAAGAAAGATTTATCGATAAGATTATGTTTAGACGCAAGACAAGTAAACAGAATAATTGTTCCAGACAGAGAATCACCGGAACCAGTAAGCGAAATTCTGCAACGTTTTAGTGGGACCAAATACATCACCACCTTAGACTTGACTGCAGGCTACTGGCAGATAGAGCTGGAAGAGGAGTCGCGGCAGTATGTGGCATTTCTATACAACGGTAGGAATTACCAATTTTGCCGACTACCTTTTGGACTCAACGTAAGTGTTTCAATTTTTATCAAATGCCTGGATTATGTGCTAGGGAGAGAGATTTTAGAATTCACAACCGTTTATGTAGATGATATAGTAATTACATCACCAGACATTGATACACACTGTGAAAGGTTAGATAGGGTATTAAGTAGACTGCATGAATATGGCATAACAGTTAAATTTAAGAAGTCAGAATTTTTGAAAGAACAAGTTAATTTTTTAGGACATATAATTTCAGCAAGGGGTATCAGTACAGACCCTAAGAAGGTAGAAATAATACAAAATTTTCCGATACCAAAAAATGTGAAACAGTTGCAAAGTTTTTTAGGCTTGTGCAATTATTATAGGCAATTTGTAGACAAATATTCATATTTAACAGTACAATTGGGCCATTTATTAAATAAAGACAATCGATGGCGGTGAAATTTAAAAGAGCAAAATATATTCGAGCTGATAAAAAATAAATTCTTAAACACAGTTATATTAGCTCATCCTAATTTTTCAGAGCCGTTTTATATACACACAGACGCATCAGACATTGCTTTGGGAGTAGAGTTGTTTCAGTTAGATGGGAGTGATAACCACAAAGTAGTAGCTTTTGCAAGTAGATCTCTATTGACTAGTGAAAAGAACTACACTAAGACGGAGAAGGAGGCGTTATCAATAGTTTTCGCCTGTAGGAAGTTTAGAACGTACTTGTTAGGAAATAAGGTAATCATAAGGTCCGACCATCAAGCTTTAACGTTTTTAAAAAACTGTAAATTAACACATGATAGGTTAGTGCGGTGGATGCTAATATTACAAGAATATGACTTAACAATTGAGTATTGTAAGGGTAAAGAAAATATAGTAGCTGATGTCCTATCCAGAACAGATTTTGATAATAATACCGAAGTAGGCATAGCAAATACATATAAAATATTTATAGTAAAAGAAGCGGGGGAAGTAGATATGAAAAAATTAATAAGTAACTTAGCAACAGAACAAGAAAGAGACACCGAACTTAATAAAATAATATTAGCTTTGAGTCAAATACCCAACGTACCTCATAAGTGGGAGAAACATTTTAGCTTGTTTAATAAACACTTATTTCATCGGGCAAATGAACAGGGAGATGATTGGAAGTTATGTATCCCTAAAGTCATAATACCTGAAGTAGTGAGAGACTGCCATCTAAGGTATGCCCATATAGGCCCCAAGAAATGTAGTGATATATTAAAGGAGTCATGTAAATTTAATAATATGGAAAGAACGGTGCGTAAAATATTACAAACATGTGAAATTTGTCAGAAAGCTAAAGTAAACAATCGTAAACAGGAGGGTTTAATGCAACATGTAATGCCCGACAGTCCTTTAGCATTAGTTGCCGTTGATTTATATGGCCCCTTACCCAAAGGTAGAGGAGGGGTAAATTATTTATTTGTTGTATTAGATGTTTTTACCAAATTTGTAAAATTGTACCCGATTAAAAAGGCAACCTCATCAGTGTTGGTTAGGAAAATAGTGAATGAATACCTTGTTGAAGTAGGTAAGCCGAAAATAGTTTTATCAGATCATGGTTCGCAGTTCACCAGCAACACCTGGCGGGAGACTTTAGGTTGGGAAAATATCCTAGTTAAACATACATCAGTGTATCATCCACAGTCAAATCCAAGTGAACGTGTTATGCGGGAGTTAGGGAGAATGTTTAGGACCTTTTGCCATAAAAAACATTCTTTGTGGGCCACTTTTGTGTGCAAAATTGAGGGGTATATTAACAATAGTTTACATGAATCCACTAGTTACAGCCCATGTGAGTTAATGTTTCAGAGAAGGCCGTTACGCATATTAGAAGAGCTAGTAAAATTTCCAACCCGGACGGAAATACCACATGATAGAAAATTGGTAATCGCTAGGGAGCGCCTGCTGAGTAAGGCCGAACAGCGGAAATGGAGACATGACCGGAATTTAACACCCATACAATACGAGGTAGGACAACTAGTATTAATAAAAAATCACGATCAATCATCAGCATTGGACAAAGAAATTAAGAAATTCTTCCTATTGTATGACGGTCCATATGAGGTTAGCCAAGTGAAAATGGAGAATGCTTATGTTTTAGTAGATTTGCAAACTCGAGAAATAAAAGGAACTTATAATGTGACCCAATTAAAAAAGTATTATCTAGCTGAGTGATGATAGATATATTTGTAAATATTAAAATTTTCATACATAGACAGACCTTTTATATTTTATTATTATAATTATTATTATTATTTATATACATATTATGGTATTTTAAAAGTAGTATGGTATTTTAAAAGTAGAAGGGATCCTCCCCCATTTTCGGGCGGTCACAGATTCACCACCTCTGATCGTGGTTTTTGGCATTCTGGAGGCAGACCATGGTTGACGATAGCCCCGAAAAGGGCGAAACCAACAATGGTCCTAATCCGCAAATTGGTGTAAACTAGAAATTTAACATTATCATTGAATTGGGAGGGGGACCCCTAGTTTCGTGGAAAGGTTTAAAAAAATAAAAAAAAAAAAATTGTATTTTCCACGAACTACAGTAGGTTGTTCTAGAAATTGAAATTGGAAATTTTCAAAATGAAACAACCGAAATTAGGTAACTTAAAAACTTAACTTTTCAAGAAGTTGTTTTCCTTCAGAAAACAAAGTGTATTGTACTTTTAAGGTAGATCTGTAAGATAATCCATTGTTGTAGTTCCTATTTTGGTCATAGAAAAAAAGTTTGGACTGGCAAAGGTGTCTGCGTAAAAAAATGTGTTAAATAAAATAAAAACTTGTTATCAATACAAGATGTGGGGATAATTTTGGGGGGTAGATTGGTGCTCAATGAAGTGATAGAACAGTGGAGTGTGGAACGGCAAAGGTTGAAAGCTTTAGTGTATAAATGTTAATTAATTAGTTATTAGGTTGCTATTGCGGGGGTGGCCTGTGCCCTCGTAAATAGCGGAATGGGTTGGGGGTAACAGAGAGTGTTACCCCCATCGGAGGCCAAAATGGCGAAAATGTGCGGCACACCTTTTTTCGTGTAAATTAGAATTTACACACTGCTAAACGACCATGTCGCACATAATAGTAATGATTGTAACAGGCAGTGAAATGCAAGTTTAGATTTCCCCGACTTTTCGGGCGATTACTGCCTTACCAGCACTAATCGTGGATTTGGCTAGCGGCCAGCTATGGTCATATCAAGTCCCTTGACCATAGCTGACTTGAAATTGGTATATATTAGAAATTCAATGGGGGGAGAAATTAGGGGAATCTCCGGAAACTATGAAACAGCGGCTGCCACTCTGCCCGCTTGGGGGTAGCAAGACAGGTGGTAGACCCGCATTAAGGGTGTATAATTATAGACCTGAACATGTTGATGTTCAATACTTTCAAATGTAATAGCGGAAGCAAAGACACGGAGAGGTAAAATCTGCTCCAAAATATACAGTCTTTGTCGAAGCGCAAGGGCGCCACAGTCCTCCATAATTTGAAATAGTGTGTGTGGCTGGGAGGTGGCTCAGAGGAGCCACGAATGTAAATTTTATAACATAAAAATGTTTTACTAATTCAAATTTGATCCTATAAAAACTTCTGGTGCTCTGTTAAATAACTAGCTGCTCAGACAGTCAATACAAGTTGTTCATGCTATAATTTTAAGTGTATTATTTTATTGTGGTACGTTAGATATAAGAATTGATAAAAATATATTTCATGCGATTTGCTCAATGGTGAAATGTGTTTACAATTAGCTAGGGATGTCAGCTGAGCAGCTGTAGAATATCACTTAGGAATGATTTGCAATTTGTTCAAGCCAGTATAAATAACTAAATCACCCAAAGTAGTGGAGATGAGATTATCAAAGAAAAGAGGTTCATAGTAAAAAGGTAAAATTTTGATTGAAACCAAGGAAAATTTTAGTAGAATTTGAAAATGTAAAAGTATAAGGTGTTTATTTGAATAATTTAAATGTCAATCCAATTGTTAATTATAATAATATTTTGTTAATTTTAAATGTTGTATTTTATTATGTTTTTGCATTGTAAGACTGAATTTTACAGTAGTTTAATGTATTCACAGATGTAACTTGTACATAACGTATGTAGGTCAAGGATCTGGACTTGACCCAGTTTTGGTCAGCTGATGGGTGGTGTTCTATACTAAACCAGTTTGGGCAAGGAAGCGAGGCCAATTTTGTTTATTCATTAATTTAAATAAGTTCAAATAAATCTCCCATTGAAAATAAAAAATTTTATAAAATGTAAATTTTTGAATTTAAATTTTTTTGTTTTGAAGAAAAAAAATTTTTTTGATGTTAATTTAACTGAAACTTTTAAAATTTGATAGGTAGGAATTAACATGTATGCGCCCAGTATTGCTGAAGGCGACCCAGTGTGCATGATAAGGGGGAACACATCGGTTGAGGATTTGGCATGATATAAGCCAGGGATTGAGGATTTTTGGGGTAGCATGATAGAAGGTAAGGTGCGCCGTGGTGCGTGTCTGTTCGATTTTTCGGTGTTGGGATCTCTTACAGAGAAGTCCAGGGATCTCGTTCAGATGCATCCATAGTCGCCGAGCCAGCGGGGTAGTTTACCCATGATGTGTTAAGAAATTAAAGGGGGTTGTTGGCTCCATATCCTCACCGATCCTCTTAGGGTTAGCAATGAGATTTCTTCTGTTTCGACAGAAGATTTCTCATTGGGGGGGTATTGTGATGGGACAATTTTGAGGGGTTTTATTTTTTATTGCAATTATACGTGTAACATAAGGTCTACCCAAATAGGGCCTCAGTTTTGAACAATTAACATTCCTTGTTTTACTTTGTCGGGGCACCAAGACGCATATTTTGTCAGAGCCCTGCAATGAGCACTGCTCCTTGAGGTGTTGGAATGCGAACCGGGGCGCGGATGATTGCGTTTTCCGTTGGCAAAAAGCACAAACTTTGTGGCGAGCCCCAGGACAGAACAAAAATACCCAAACTCGCTACCAAGAGCGTAAGCTGTAACTTCACTAATGACTATGTCATGTGATTCTATCCACGAATCAGAGCGCAAGCTGGTGAACTGTGGCGGGAGTGACGCTAAGAGTAGCGTAAGGCAGTCGACTTAGAACTCCAGACCTCGCGAGGTCACATAAAACATTGCTCGAGCTAGGTAGGGTCAGCCGACCAGTAAATCTTGCTATTTTAATTTAAAATAACAGTCAATCATGTTATAGTGATCGAACAGAAGTAACCGACAAATAATAACATTCTAAACTTATATTCGGACTGTGTCAGCAGAATCAAGTGTTAACAGTGATGGCGTAACCACGTGGATGAAGGGATGAGTACCTAATTTAAGCAGTTTGAACAGACAAAATATTTCAATTTTAATTAGTTTCAATTCACCAATATTAATGATGAAAATTCAATAAAAAGCGCTAAATCTAAATTATGGGGAATTTTATGGTATGAGAGAGAGAGAGAGAGAGAGAGAGAGAGAGAGAGCAATATGGGTCGCTTTCATAATTTCGATACCATGGTTAGGATATAAGCTTTAGTTATAAGTATCACAACTATTTTTATTTCATGTATAACGAGTATCAATGTTTCAAGCCAAGTTTTTCGAATGAATAGCTAGTAAATCTGAATTGAACTGATATTCCAATAATTATTAACGATGTAATATAAAAGAAATTGATGAAGAGGGAGTTAAAATTTAATAATTAATATTAAAAAAATTAAAAGTTAATAAAAAGTGTCAATTAACCACATCAATGTGTGTTTGTCATTGCATTGCCTGTTTTTCTCTGCCTAAGTACATCAGACGACACCCTGGTTTATTCGCAATGAAGGTAAGTGGGACAAATTCGAATATTTTGATTTAAAAAGCAAGTAGAGTTTCAGTTGTATACACAGATTTCTAGATTTAAATATTTATTTTAAACTCATACAGCTTTAGTCGACGCTCGAAACGGGCGAATTTTAAATATTTTAATTACTAAAGCATTGACCTGCTTTAAGGTCACGAGTTCACGTGAAGACCTTGGAACCCGATAAAGGTAAGAAGTGTGTAATGAGTATTTTTATTAAGTATTATTTGGTCAGTAATATAAACTTAACAATGGCGCTCCAAACTGGGACAGTTTGTGTAAATTAACTTTTGTACAGACCACGTCTACTCGTGAATATAAGGTGATTTAGAGGTTAAGGCAGAGTACGTATAAATTACAAAAAACGATGTTATGCTAGAATATGTTATACATTAGTAATGCCTACACATTTGAATAATACTTAATGCATCTAAAATAAGGATTGTTAAGATATACGATAATTGTGTAATTTAAAAAATGGAAGGAAATAACGAAAATAATATAAGTGAAGTAACTAACTTTAATGAATCAGCTGTCATGAGTGGCCTGCGAGTTCATTCAACTCCGAATGTGGGTCAAGACGATAAAATAGTCTAATTAAGTGTTACAGATGAAACAGATGTTACAGAGGATTCGGGAGTTCAATTAACCCCAACCTCAATGAAATTTAGTAGTAAATTCGATGATAATATAATGAGTTTTTTACAAAAGAAATTTAATGAACTAAATATTAACATGAATGAACAAAAAAGTGAAATTAAGGAGATCAAAAGTAATTTTAATGATAAGTTTGATGAACAAAATGGTTATATTCTAGATATAAATAACAAACAAAATAAGTTTGACGCTAGATTTGATGAAGTAAACACTAAAATGAATGATAAATTAAATGAACAAAATAGTGAGATAAAGTTGATGAGAGAGGAGATAAAACAGCAAAATTTTAATTTTAACAAGCAAATGAATGAAATTGATACACGTTGTGCTAGTATGAAAGCACAGATAATAGAATCAATAAGTAACAATTTTAAGGAGAAGATTAATGAAATGAATACAAATTTAGAAAGGAAATTAAATCAGATAGTTAATAAAAAGGTAAGTGACAGTCAGTGGCGGCTCGTGAGTAAACTCTCCAGGGGTTCACACAGTTAGATAATATTATACGATATTAATCCTAATGCCTGTTAATATTTGCACTGAAAATAGCATTTTCAAGAATTTTCCAACATTCAGGTAAATGACATTACTAAGAAATTTTAAATAATTTATTAGGAAGTAATAATAACCAAATGAATCTAACATTGTAGTTTACTAAGCTTCAACTGGATTCTTTATTTAATTAATCTTAGAAAAATTTAATTTAGCAATAATGATAGCAATCATGTTCTGAAACAATAGTAAATTATATACATACTACTTACAAGTATCAGTAGGTTAATCACATCTTTAACAAAAACTAAGTGAACCTCTTGTAAACAAAGTCCATCCTTCGGTCTTTCTTTGAAACAAATCTATCAATCACCATTTCATTAAACTTAGGGATGGTCTTCACCAGTTCTTTCTCTATTGATAACATGGCTAAGGCATTAAGTCTTTCTTGAGACATCGTACTTCTCAAAAAGGTTTTTATCCTCTTCAGAGTCGAGAAGCATCGTTCGGCTTCAGCTGAAGTCATTGGGATTGTCGATATCATCCTTAAAAGCTTATATGACTCTGAAAACAAATCTTTGAGATCATTTTGTATAAGAAATTGCAGTAAGTCCACAGCACCATTCATACATCTTATGTCTTCACGTCGGTAAAACTCTCCAAGTTCGGTTTTTAGCTTTGCTTTGTCAAAAAAGGGGTATTTTTCTATTGTTCTATTCTATTCTATAAAGGGGTATTATTCTATTCTATTTCATCTAATGCAGATTGAGGAAATGATTTACTGTACTCACTAAATTTTTGAGGAACAATAAGGGATACGGCTGAATGGTGTGATGTAAATGAAAACCGCACTTTTATTTGCATCGAAATTACATCACATACTTCTTTAGCCGCGATCGTCCTATTAGCATGACCGCCTTCTTCGTGTCTTGCTCTTTTGCGTTGTAGAGGCATCTGGTCTACAGCACTTTTCACGGAGTTCATTTTTTCTCTTTCTTTATTTATTTCCCTCAGAAAGGTTTCCACGTCCTTTTTTGTTCGCACAGGATCTATATAGGTAAGCTGAATTTGTCTGTATAAAATGTCGATGTATGGCATTATATTATGGAAAACTGTAAGCCAAAACACAAAAGTTGGGTCTTCCAGCATTCGCCGGATTGCTCCAGCTTTGGTAATAGAAGATTCTTGTTTAGAGGTTGATTCTATTTCCTCCATACAGGTAATAAGGTCTTCCCGATGTACGAATACCTTATTTACAGTTCTACTTTTAAAATTCCTGTTATGATACTCACTTGATACTTTTTAAATTTCTAACACTTTACACTGTGTTTACACTTTCTGCTCGGGCAGCCGCCATGTTGTACTGTACCAACAACAGAAAATATACTTACAAAGGTCCAGCGGTTCGATTAGACGAGTAGAGAAACAAAATGGTAGCAGTTAAATAATAGACGTTAATAGATGTTAGTCATTAGTAGTTTTAAACTCGTATTTATTAATTATCTGAGCATTCTATATTGATAACAAAACAAATGTACTCCTTCCACCTTCTACAAATTCCAACATGGCTGCGATACATTCTCTTTACGGTACATAAAACTTTCTTCAGGGTAAATTTACGCAATATATTTATTATTCAAATTACCCTTGTTACACATTGAAATGAATACAGAAAATTACTACTATTTTCACTTAACGTAAACCAATGAATTTATGTTATTAATATAGGTACCTACACACACCCACGCAAACACACACACACACATATTATTTTATACAGTACATTTTTATTTATTGAGCTCAAAATTTAGTATTTTATTTGAAAACTAGGATTTGATATAGTTGGATATATAATGTCTACTTTCCTGATGTTGCGGAATTCAACGCCATAGGCACTATCTCATGTCTTACAGTTTGCTGTCGCTTGTAGTTCTCATTTTTTATGGCCGAACTGTTAGATTTTTTACCAACTTCACTCACTGTCTCTACCTTTTAGTTATAATACTTTTAAATATCAAAATATATTAACATTCACATTTTTGTAACTGTGCTGGCCAGCAATTTATGTAACGTACCACTTGCATGAGCGATGGCTGCAGACTGGGACAGACGGTATTGCGTTCATTTCTGATGTGGAGAGGGGTGTCACGTCACCAATCCCTTTGTCTTTGATTATGACGTCTTAGTCTTTTTAAGGCTAGGCGATTACGTACTGCATTCCGTATGTGACGTCTTTATAGGAGCGGCTTGTTGACGAGTTCGTTTGGCGAAATTGAGTTGTTGTTGTCGCACCTACACCGTTGACCTTGACGCAATTCCTGCACTGTTTACTACATCGTTTCACACTTTATAAAACTTTACCCTCATGGATTATGTTTTTGAATTTACAATAAAATTTATATATGCTTTTCCCCAAAACACTATAGGGACATATTTGTACCGTTACAAGACCCCCTCAATGAGAGGTTTTATGACGAAGCATAAAAACTCTCATTGACACATTCATACTTCCTAAAGGGATTAGCCAGGATATGTCGCCACAACCCCCTTTACGGTTTACATAAAAAATATTTAACTTACCCCTTGGTCCAGTGATCGTGACAGCACCTGAATGACCTTACTGGACTTCTCTCTCGAGATCCCAACACCGCAAGGCCAGTCAGGCACTTGACGCTCCTGCTGACGCGCTGGCCAGCTCAGGACCGCCGCCACAGCATCACCAAACTCTGAAACATCAAATTAAAAAATCAAATAGTGGCCTTGTATAATTCCATACCCCCAACTGATCTGTTCCCCCTTAGCTATGCGCTGGTTTGCGTTAAGAAGCACTGGTTTCTTCCTTAACTCCTCACATATAATACATATATGAATACAAGATTTATTATATAGACGTATCATTCTCTTACTTCACTCCCAAATATTTATAAAATTTTCGATTCCAATCGATAATAATTAATCCTTTCCCATTTTACAAGAAGAAATATAAATCCTTATACTAACGCAATAATATTTCAAAACAATTAATTAACTTTAATAGAATAAACAAAACAGTTTATATATATAATTCTTATCTAGAACAACACACAAGTTTACTACTTCGGAACACATTATCTACTTGAAACTTGTTAATTATCTTTCATTATCATAATACTTCTTACTTTAATACAAAATCATTTAATTATCTTTTATGATCAACATCATCAACATAATATATTTAATATTCATTAAAACGTTACTACCAATCTAGTAACCTCCTTCCACACACACTATGGCCTCCCTGGACTGTAGCGTCCAGTTGCTTCCACAAGGACTGAAGTTAGGGAGGAATTTTGTCATCTCCTGTCCTTGCTTCTGCGTTACATTTTTAAATTCCAGATATAATAATACCTGATTACATAGTCACAACCTTAAGACGTGTCTATCACCCTTTTTACTGTTCCCACGCGAACAGGGTGATAGCCGCTGTTCCATAGTTCCGGGGATTTCCCCTGAGTCCCCCCCCCCATTAATTCCAATTTCACACCAATTTTCAAGGCAACCAACCATGGTCAGTTTTACAATTCCTGCCCACAGCTGGTTGTCGTCCAAAACCACGATTAGTGCTGGTGAAACAGTAATCGCCCGAAAAGGCGGGGAAATCTTCTTTCATTAGCATGTTTACACTTCATCATTTCTTTATACACTGTACGATAGTAATTGACGTATAATATAATATTATATAAAGTAGGTGTACAGTGTATGTTACGCCCTATTTAGGCCTGCGATGATGGTAACGTGCTTTGACGTTACTCATCAACACTTACCACTATCTACAGTGACACATGCCGCCACTGCAATAGCCTAACTTATATCTAAACTTATGTCCTTCTTCATTTACTATTACTACCTTCCACAATTGATTTTCTCTTCTATTGACACCAAACAACCCCCCAAAATTACCCACTAATCTTGCACAATAACATAATATAACATAATTAACATTAACCTTGAACATTAACATTGCTACATTTAACTAAACAATTCCCCTTTAAATAATTGTATAGAAAATTATAAACATTACAACTTGAACTTTCTATTAACTCTTTTTATATCAACTTTTAATTATTTATTACTTTTTGTACCATTAAATTCTCCACAAATTTCAAATTTATTATCAACCTTCATTTTACATCACATTTCATTTATTATTACATTTCAACTATGAATTTTCTGTTTAACGTTTTGATCATTAATTGGTTCGGGTGATTCTCCATCATTCACAATGATTTGATTTATTGAATGGGCATTCATACATATAACCTTACTCCCTTTCTTTCTTCTAACAACCACTGACAGATTTGCATAGGGTGACACCAATCTCTCAATAATAACCCCCTTCCACACTAATTCCACTTACCTCAATTTATTCTCCTCTTATAATAAAATACCTAATACCCTCTTTGTAACTAGGATGTGTGTTCCCAAACCTGCAATACCATTCATACCCTTTTGCCCTCCCTGGATCTCGGCAAACACTCTTCGACACTTCTACGATTACCTGCCACGACGACGCACATTGATCACTCCCTACACACCACCCTCACTACAAAATTTCACCATCACTTGTTTAATCTACTATTACATTACTCACTTTCTCTACATATATGCACTCTCTCTACTGTGTCCCTACTACTACCCTGTTTCTGTATTACATTTATTTCAAAATTCTTATTCTGTCTAACACCCATTAGAGTTAACTCTGATTGACTTAAATGCCTTATTGAAATAATCATCACCCCAACTCTATCTTTTACCACCTTTTACCTTGATATGATCATTGAAAATTATATTACAAAATTCATCACTTATCTCATAATAACAATATTACTCAACACCTAAACATATTGTATGTTTAATCATTTACTGTTCATTATAGAATCTAAATCTCAGAAAATTATTTAAATTCATCATAACATTAATTAATTACTCTTCAATTATTTAATTCAATCAGCTCTTCTTCTTCTTTTTTTTTTTAACACTAAGTTATTTTAATTACAATTCCAAAATTTCACATTTACTCTCATCACTTATTTAGTCTGAGAAAAAAATGTTAGAATTATTATTAAATAAATTCCTATTACCTACATACCTAGTTTACATAGTACATAATGCAGAGTACACCCTAATGTAATACACAAATACATTTGACATCAACACAAAAGAATATACAATCCAAATTATTATCTGTTATCATTTACCACAAATCATTTCACAATACAGTCCATGTCGAAACCACACTGTTCACATAATTAAATGTTCATAAACAATAAAACATTTACCCTCCATCATCGAATAACAATCTGATCTTACGACTACACAAATCATTTTTTAGTAAATACATTATATTATTACTATCAACATAAGGATTATTTATATTCTCATATTCTTCCACAATACTAACAGGATTATTCCATATTATTATATCATATAACGGGTCACCATCGAGTATAGTCATGTCGCCTTTAGTATAATCTGTCACCACTAGGTAAGTTACAAGTTCATCCTTAACAACATCATCTACTGCTGCTATTTCAGCTTCAACACCAGGTAAGATTTCAATATAATTATTCACTATCTCTATACCTAACCTTTCTACAAATTCTTTATAATTTCTGTCAACCTTAAATAATTCTATCTCCCCATCAACACACAACTCTCTTTCTAAATATCTCTCACCGTAACTCCATATCACTTTCTCTACTAACCCATGCAGAAGGTAATGAATCATCACAAAAAATCAGGGAACAATTTGAAGACCTCATGTCTTCCTTTAAGGGACTCTTACCCTTCAACAACAACAATGAACGCCTTGGTTCACAATAAACCCGGGGAAAATTTACCCTCTGCCCCATATCCACAAAATAACTCTCTTCACACTCTCTCTCTAACTTATCAACACTCTCTAACATTCCATTTTCAAATTCTACTCCCACTATAACTTCATCAGCACTCTCAATATTCACACCCTTCCTCTCTAACACCATATTTGTAATTATATTATCAGAAGTCTCAACCCCACTTACTGTATCGTCTTTATTTTTGTTTAATTGGTCTGTCTCTCTACCATTTTCTACCCCCATTATAATCTCATATATGTCATCTACTTTATTCATTGTAAAGTTATTAATTATGTCATCTACTCTTGTGTTTTCTTCCTCGAACACCTGATCTATCGATTCTAATATCTGTTCTTTCATATTATTACAACGTGTATGAATTTCATTCATTTGCTGGTTAATACTAAATTTTTGTTGTTTTATTTCATTTTTTATTTCATTAATTCGGTCATTCATTTTAGGATTCACTTCATCAAATCTAGCATTTATTTTATCATATTTAACATCAGAATCGTTTTTTTGTTCATTCGCTTTAAAAACCACTAACATCAAATCGACTGTTTACTTTATCAAATTTTGTCTCTATCATACTATACAAACGTTTCAACATCTCATCTGTATCAATTTTTTACTTTGGACTGGCGTAGATTGGTGTTTAATGTATTCCATTATTTTTGACTCAGTTTCGCTTAATTCAACATTTATTTGGCTTTCGGTTTCAATGTCAGTTAAGCTGACATTCTCATTATTATCTGCCATCTCAAAATTTATATTGTTACGACGGTCTACTCGATCGTCGTAGGTACAGTGGAAACAAAATAAGTACAAGACACCAATTAAGTCACTAATCACACCTTTAATTGTTATAGTAAAACAGTTTGTAATTAACAGCACAGTGTCTACAACAAATCAAATGAAAATTGTTCATACGCAATAAAATGTCCACTAATATTAAAACTCAACTGTATTACAATTATACCGTCCGAATATAAAACGCAACACTTCACTAATAACTACTTGAACGTACACCGTAATAACCCGAACCGCTCTGTAAATATATGGCACTAATACTCTCGAACCGCACAGTCAAAAATCTCGCATTGAACTGAAAACTAAGGCCGCAACGTGATGTATTTATAGTTACACTCACACACCAGAAGCTTCCAAACTGCGTCTTATCTCTCGCGAACTACGTAATTGCTATGGCCTTGACACAGTCCGAGTGCCCGAGCGAAGCCTGGCTCAGTCGAGAAAATTCTCGCAAAATGCGTCTAGTAGCACGTACACCACACGCTTACGTCGAGATCTTTCTGGCGCATTCGATAAACGCATAGATTGTTCTGTGCTGTCATAGCACTGCCCCCTCCTTAAGCCTGTTTGTCCCGAACTGGCAAAGCGTCTCTAAATTTATATTTAGCCAGGCGATCTAGGTGGACGACCTTGAACTTTCGCTGTCCTTCCTGTTGAACCAGATAAACAACATCGTTAATTCTTTTTTTTACAGTGTAAGGTCCTTCCCAGTTAGACTGAAGCTTAAGTGAGCGACCACGACGGCGCTTTGGATTGAACAACCAGACCTGATCTCCTTCTTGGAAACCCACACTATTGCTGCAAATGTCATACCGAGTTTTCATTTTATCACTGGCAATCTTCAGCCGTCCTCTTACCAAACGATTCATTTCTCGCAGTTGGTTTTCTAATTGCGAGGAATAGTTCTTTGGCTCTTGGGACTGAGTCTCAGGTGATCCAAACATCAAGTCCCCAGGAAGACGAATCTCCCGCCCAAACACCAATTTTGCTGGAGTCATGCCGGTTGTGTCATGTACTGATGACCTATACGCCATAAGGAATAGTGGTATACGTTGGTCCCAGTCTGTTTGGTTCTCGTCAACAACTTTCGAAAGATGCTGCTCAAGTGTCCTGTTGAATCTCTCATCCCGTCCGACTGAGGATGCAGAGGCGTTGTCCTGGTCTTTCGAATTCCAAGTAGACGGCATAATTCTTTAAACACTCCTGATTCGAAATTTCTCCCTTGATCCGTATGGATTTCCATAGGGGCTCCATAACGGCAACAGAAGTTGTGAACTAACTGCTTTGCCACAGTGGTAACCTCCTGATTTGGAATTGCGTAGGCTTCCACCCACTTAGTAAAGTAGTCACATACAACCATGATGTACCAGTTTCCATCGTCAGTAACTGGGAATGGTCCAGCAATGTCTATGGCAATTCTCTCGAAAGGTTGTCCAACGTTATACTGTCTCATTTTTCCCCTGCTTCTGGTTTGTGGGCCCTTGCTTGCAGCACATATTTCACACGTCCGAACTCATTCCTCTACGTCGTGGCGAAGATGAAGCCAATAGAATCGCTTCCGTATTTTGTCAAGGGTTTTGTTAACGCCAAGATGGCCTCCAGATGTTCCATCATGCATCTCCTTCAAAACAGACTGCACTTTACTTCGGGGAACTATCAACTGCATGACCACGTCTCGTCCATGTGCACTTTCCCAAGCCCTTTTCAGCAATCCGTTTTCTAAGGTGAGAGATTCCCATTGTGCCCAGTAGCCCTTCAGCAGCACTTCGGAACCATGGCAGATATCTTGCCAATCCGGGCGGCGACCTTCCTCTTTTGCTGTCAAGATCGGTCCAATGTCTTCATCAGTCATCTGTTCTTGTCGACAGTCTTGTGTTGTCCAGCCATCAGCCAGGAAATCTACAGTGATGGCTTGAACATGTTCGCTTGGGTTTTGTTCTTCCTTTCTGTGGCAATGTCGGCAGTCTTCCGGGCATGGTCTTCGTGATAAGCCATCTGCATTACCGTGCAGGCGCCCCCACCGATGTTGTACCTTGAAGTTGTACTCTTGCAGACGTTCGAGCCACCTTGCCAACTGTCCTTCCAGATTTTTAAATCTCAAGAGCCATGCAAGTGCAGCATGGTCGGTACGTAGTGAAAACTCTCTCCCATAGAGGTATTTATGGAAGTGCTCCAAAGCTCTGACAATTGCCAACAACTCTCTTCTTGTAACACAATAATTTCTCTCTGGTTTAGAAAGCGTCTTGCTGTAATACGCTATTACTCGTTCTTCACCGTTCTGCACTTGAGAAAAAACTGCTCCTAGACCAGTATTGCTTGCGTCCGTGTCTACGATGTACTTCCCTTCGGAAGCTGGAAAAGCGAGAATTGGCTGCGAACATAATGCAATCTTCAACGTTCTAAATGCTTGTTCACACTCTCTCGACCATTGGAAGTTTCGTTTATTTTCCGTTAACTCATGTAGTGGTTTAGCAATAGTAGCGAAGCCTTTCACAAAACGTCGGTAATATGAGCATAACCCCAGGAAACTCCGAACTTCGTGTTTATTCTTTGGAACTGGCCAGTCTCTTACAGTGTCTACTTTATTAGGATCCATGCTAACGCCCGCTGCCGAAACCAGATGGCCCAAATACTGTACTTCCTTCTGGAATAGAGAACACTTCTTCGGGCTCAGCTTCAGTTGTGCACCGTGAATTCTAGTTAGAACTTCCTTAAGGTTTTCCAAATGATCTTCGAAAGTCTTCCCGATCACTATGACATCGTCTAAGTAAACAAGGCAAGTTTTCCACGTCAGGCCTCGGAGTATCAGGTCCATCAATCTCTCAAATGTTGCCGGTGCATTACAGAGTCCAAATGGCATGACGTTAAATTGGAATAAGCCACTTGGGGTCGAGAAAGCGGTCTTTTCCTTGTCTTCTTGATGAAGACCCACTTGCCAATATCCACTCTTCAGGTCCAATATGGAAAACCACTGTGCTCCGGACAACGTGTCGAGTGTATCGTCAACGCGAGGTAATGGATAGCAGTCTTTCTTTGTAACGTCATTTAACCTCCGGTAGTCTACGCAGAAACGCAATCCACCATCCTTCTTCGCTACCAGCACTACAGGGGAAGACCAAGCACTTGACGAAGGTTCAATTACTCCCTCTGTCAACATGTCCTGTACTAACCGAGACATCTCCTCTTGTTTAGATAATGGAGGCCTTCGAGGAGGTTGGCGTATCGGTGTTGTGTCCCCGGTATTGATGCGATGTTGCACAAGAGAGGTTCTTCCCAGTGACTGTCCCCGAACTGCAAAACAATCTTTGAATTTGTGTAAAAACTGTCCGAGTTCTTTTACCTCACCACTTGAGAGGTCGTTAAAAGATCTGTTCAATAATTCTTGCAGTTCCTCTGGTAATTTAGAAGTATCCGAAGAACTGGGTCTTCGTTACATTATTCCGGCTACCCAGGCCACAGGAGTCAATTTGCCTAGGAGCGTATTGCTTTGTAAAGTGATAGCTTGATCCAAAATATTCGCGACTCTAATAGGTACATTTCCGGTTTCGTCAGGTTTTACTAAACTTCTGGCAATTAGTATGCCCGGTGTGCTGACTACCTGGGGTTCGAATATAGAGCACTGATTGCCCCTAGTATCTACCGCAGTTCTAACCATGATGATCTTTTCGGAGTTTGGCGGAACAGTTACGGCCACTTGGTTTATGACGTCCATCGATTTTTCTGCTGTCGTCATTGTTGATAGCATTACCTCTTCGCCTCCGATTCTCAAGACATTGTTTTTGAAGTCGACTATAAATCCGTATGCGTTCATAACGTCCACACCAAAAATTGCTTCATCCACAATGTCTGCAACAAGTACTTGATGATTAAACTCAAGTCTACCGAGGCGTAGGTGTATCTCCACTTTTCCATACACTTTTACAGGCCGTCCAGTAGCTGTTCGCAAGCTGCAAGAGCACCAGATTGGCTTGAGATCTTTCACCACGTCGGGGCGCACAATAGAAACTGTTGCGCCTGTGTCAACTGTAATCGAGGTTGGCCTTTCTTGAACAAATCCAGTAACTACCAAGCTCCCGGTGTTTTTCTGAAGCGTAGAAATTGCGTATTCTCTAGGGGCTTCGTTCCTCCAGTTAGTTGCACCGACTATTGCTCGTTTCCCTGCTGCTGAATTCTAACCCGACAATCTCGTTGTAGATGTCCAGGTTTCCCACATCGATAACACTTCGGTCTTCCATCCTTTCTTATTTTATTCTGTGGCGCCGACCGTCGAGTCTCTGTTCCTTGTTCTTCTTCCTCATCGTCTGTGCCGTCGCGATCTTTTAGCTCGCGCACTTTATGACTTGTCCAACCAGACGCTGATTTGGTGGCCTCAAATTGCAAAGCATGTACCAGGGCGTCCGCACTGTTCTGGTGTCTTGCCATTCGTAACACTTGCTGTAGTTCGTTATCTCGGACACCGGCAGTAAATGTCTGAATCGCAAAACGCGTTCGAAAATCTTCTGGCGCTTCAGGATAGGCCAGTCTAATTAGTCTGTCGATACTTGCTTCAAACTCTTGAAGACTTTAAATGTCTGAATCGCAAAACGCGTTCGAAAATCTTCTGGCGCTTCAGGATAGGCCAGTCTAATTAGTCTGTCGATACTTGCTTCAAACTCTTGAAGACTTTCCCCGGAATGCTGTCGCCTTGCTCTCAACTGGGTGCAGTACACATCTCGCAAATGTTTATCACCATACCGTAATTCCAGAGCTTTTAGCAATTCGGCATAGGTGTTCTGGCTGTCAGGTGGCACTTTCTGTAGTAGTTCTGCCGCGGGTCCTTTTAATGCAAGAACAAGTGAAACAGCCTTGTCTTTTTCTGTCCAATTATTTGCGCATGCAGCAGCTTCAAATTGGCGGAGGTACGTTGCCCAGTGAGTGCTTCCGTCAAAGGTTGGAGCTTTGACATGAACTGTCCCTACTGCAGGCAAAGTGACTTTCTCTGTTAACTTATTTTTTTGTATTTTTCTGTCTTGATCACTGGTACAGTCTGTTCAGAAATTTGTTTTGGTTGAATCTTCATGCACTGTTCAACTTCAATTTTAATTTGTTCTCTTATGTTTGCCATTGAGTTTTCTACTGCAGATATTTTATTTGAAACAGATTCTTCTATAACAGATATTTTTGTAGACATCGATTCTTCAACAGTCAAGACAGATTTTTCTACTTTAGCTATTTTATTTGACATGGATTCTTCTACGTCAGATATTCTGGTAATTTGATTGTTGAGCTCACCTCGTAATTCACCTACGTCACCACGTAGGAGACCCAATTCTGCGGTAGTGTGTTCTTGCAACTGTTTCTGCATAACTTCAAAGAGAGCTTCCGTTTTATCTGCTTCTTGCTTACGTTTTTCATCCTGTCTTTCTTCTGTTTCTAGCATTAGTGCTTTCTGACGTTCCTCAGCTTCTTCTCTTTCCTGCCTTCGTTCTTCTTTTTGTCGTCTTTCTGCTTCTTCTGCATCCTGTCGTCGTCGTTCTTCTGTCTGCAACAACAGCGCCTGGAAATTTTCCATCATCTGACTGGCATCCATTGTTTTTCGATTAATTACGAATTACACTCGTCTTGTACAAAGTATCCACTGTTTCCACTGTTAACCGTTCTATCCCAGTTCTGACACCACTGTTACGACGGTCTACTCGATCGTCGTAGGTACAGTGGAAACAAAATAAGTACAAGACACCAATTAAGTCACTAATCACACCTTTAATTGTTATAGTAAAACAGTTTGTAATTAGCAGCACAGTGTCTACAACAAATCAAATGAAAATTGTTCATATGCAATAAAATGTCCACTAATATTAAAACTCAACTGTATTACAATTATACCGTCCGAATATAAAACGCAACACTTCACTAATAACTACTTGAACGTACACCGTAATAACCCGAACCACTCTGTAAATATATCGCACTAATACTCTCGAACCGCACAGTCAAAAATCTCGCATTGAACTGAAAACTAAGGCCGCGACGCGATGTATTTATAGTTACGCTCACACACCAGAAGCTTCCAAACTGCGTCTTATCTCTCGCGAACTACATAATTGCTATGGCCTTGACACAGTCCGAGTGCCCGAGCGAAGCCTGGCTCAGTCGAGAAACTTCTCGCAAAATGCGTCTAGTAGCACGTACATCACACGCTTACGTCGAGATCTTTCTGGCGCATTCGATAAACGCGTAGATTGTTCTGTGCTGTCGTAGCAATATCTTTCTTTTTCAAAATATTACTATGTAATATTACACAAACTTACTAGCTAAAAAGATATTCTATTTAATCTGTTTTACTTCTACCACATATGGTCACAACATAACCTTATTATTTACGTATATTTCTAATTACATACCAATTCCAAACAACCATCCTGTTTCTCCATACAGGTCTACATTTGGATAAATTTACTGTCCCTGTTCGGGCGCCATTTGTTACGATACTCACTTGATACTTTTTAAATTTCTAACACTTTACACTGTGTTTACACTTTCTGCTCGGGCAGCCGCCATGTTGTATTGTACCAACAACAGAAAATATAATTACGAAGGTCCAGCTGTTCGATTAGACGAGTAGAGAAACAAAATGGTTGCAATGAAATAATAAACGTTAATTTCATTAGTAGTTTTAAACTCGTATTTATTCATTATCTGAGCATTCTATATTGATAACAAAACAAATGTACTCCTTCCACCTTCTACAAATTCCAACATGGCTGCGATACATTCTCTTTACGGTACATAAAACTTTCTTCAGGGTAAATTTACGCAATATATTTATTATTCAAATTACCTTTGTTACACATTGAAATGAATACAGAAAATTACTACTATTTTCACTTAACGTAAACCAATGAATTTATGTTATTAATATAGGTACCTACACACACCCACGCAAACACACACACACACACATATTATTTTATACGGTACATTTTTATTTATTGAGCTCAAAATTTAGTATTTTATTTGAAAACCAGGATTTGATATAGTTGGATATATAATGTCTACTTTCCTGATGTTGCGGAATTCAACGCCATAGGCACTAACTCATGTCTTACAGTTTGCTGTCGCTTGTAGTTCTCATTTTTTACGGCCGAACTGTTAGATTTTTTACCAACTTCACTCACTGTCTCTACCTTTTAGTTATAATACTTTTAAATATCAAAATATATTAAAATTCACATTTTTGTAACTTTGCTGGCCAGCAATTTATGTAACGTGCCACTTGCACGAGCGATGGCTGCAGACTGGGACAGACGGTATTGCGTTCATTTCTGATGTGGAGAGGGGTGTCACGTCACCAATCCCTTTGTCTTTGATTATGACGTCCGTTTTTTTAAGGCTAGGCGATTACGTACTGCATTCCTTATGTGACGTCTTTATAGGAGCGGCTTGTTGACGAGTTCGTTTGGTGAAATTGAGTTGTTGTTGTCGCACCTACACTGTTGACCTTGACGCAATTCCTGCACTGTTTACTACGTTGTTTCACACTTTATAAAACTTTACCCTCATGGATTATGATTTTGAATTTACAATAAAATTTATATATGCTTTTCCCCAAAACACTATAGGGACATATTTGTACTGTTACATTCCATCTAGTGCTTGAAGCTCGAGGGATTCTTTTCCCGCCAATATTATCCAAAATGTCTGCTCTTTGAGGTGAATTGCTGAAAAAGTTTGTTACATCACTCAAATTCGCGAAAAATATCTGCACTTGCTGATTTTGGCTAGCAGCTCGAGCAATCACTAGATTTAATTGATGAGCATAGCAATGGTAATAAAAAGCATATTTGTAATGTCGTTGAATAATTGTTTGTACACCGGTTAGGTGTCCGCTCATCACGTTTGCTCCATCATAACTCTGAGATTAACTTTTCTGGCATATCAACAACATTTTTTAGGGCGCCAAGAATGCATCCAGTGATCGAGACTGAGTCGTGTCCGGGGGGATGTATAAACCTCCAAAATTCTACTGGTTCTCCATTAGGTAATACGTATCTAAAAACAATAGCTAATTGAAATGTCAAACTAACATCTGTGGTCTCGTCAGCGATTACAGAGAAGAAATCTGCAAATTTTATTTCCTCCTTAATCTTTTCCTGGCAAACAAGAAGCATACAATCGAGCAGATCGTTTTGAATTTCTTTTGATGTTCCTTTAAAAACGGTTGCATCACGTAAGTGTTCTCTTAGTGAGACATCAATCTGAGCACCAAATCCACTAAGCCTAAAAAATCCCAGGATTTGAAGAATCATCTCCTTCCCTGTGTCCCCGAAGTGCCAGTTCAAAAGCGCCGCAAAATTTAATGCAGTCAATTATTTTTGACAATGCGTAACGATTTTTCTCTACTTTTTCATTATGTTCTTTTACATTCCTCCAATAAGCGCTGTTCAACTGCTGACGTATATCGACTTTACCAAGCAAGTTAAACTCTAGCAAACAGTTCAAATGAGTTTGAGAACATTCATGTTTTTTAATCTTCGAGGGTAAATGACTTAAATCATTCACACCGTACTTAATCCAGTTTAAGTTTTCAGAGCTTTGTTTTGCAAATAACAGACAAGGGAAACAATATAGTTTATTTGTACCTTCACAACCGCAGAGCCAAGAAGTCTTTTCATATAAAGTTTCTTTAAATTCCCTTTTAAAATCTCTATCTTTACCTTTGGTCACTTGTACGATATTAAGCTCTGGGGTTGGACGACCACGTTGTTTTATTTCGAGTTTCTTTTCTAATGAAATACTTGAAAAAATTGTTTCTTTTAACACAGACACAGGGGTAGCAGCCATTGCTAATCGATCACTAACATTAACACAACACAAACACAACTGCACTGGGCGCAAGCGACACTGGGAGACCGAGTAACGTGACGCCTAAAACGGCTAGAACAGAACTGGTTCACAAACCGAATGTGCGCACAATCTTTACATGGGAGAGGTTTGCCCCCACCACCGCGCCAATGCCGCATCACGTCACCGCTCTCATTTGATCCAGCAGCGCACGTACAGAGCTGTGCGCACACCTTACGCCGCATCGACTGCACGACTGTTTTACCAGAACGAGCATTTTGTTATTGCATCATAAAACTAAACCAAATTATTTCCCGTTTATTTAGCGTTTGTTAAAATTAATTAATTTATATTTATTTATGTAGGGGGTTCACGTGCTCATGTGCACCAATTAAGAAACCGCCACTGGTGACAGTGGTAGTGATATGATGACAAAGAATAGTGAAGAAATAATTAAAAAGGTAAGTGAGTGATAGTTATAAAGAGGAATTAATAAGTAATAGTGATAAGATAGTTGAAAACGGAGTATTTAAAGGCGATACGGTGGATAATAGTGATAAGAGAGTAAATTTATTAGAAGTGATTGACGGAGTAGTAATTAGATGAAGTAGAGAATGAGTGGAAAGAGAATTTACATGGAGAGGGGTTGCAGAGGGTAAATTTTTCCCGTGTGTTGTTGGGAGTGAAGAAAAGTCTTCACGGAGGTATTTGGTAGATGAAAGTTCTACGAATAATTGTCATTAGAGTTTTTGTGGTGCTCCTGGAAGAACCAGGAGGTGTTTTAATGTAGCAGTACCCTCTGCATGGATGAAGAGAGAAAGTGTGAAATGGCGTTATGATGAGAGATATTTTGAGAGAGAGTTGTATGTTGATAGGACGATAGAGTTATTTGAGATTGGTAGAAGGTATAAAGAATTAGTAGAGAGGTTAGATATAGAGAGAGCTGATAATTATATTGAGTACTTACCTTATGACGTAATTGATGGAGCAGTAGATGATGATAATGTTGATGATAGTGTAACTTACCTGATTTTAACGGAAAATACAAAGGGAGAATTTACCATACCAAATGTCGACAGGAATTTTGAATTAATAGTATGCAATAAGGTTTGTAACTACTATATTGACACAATGGAGAAAATTGATAATGATGATTATTATAATTATAATAGCAAGATGTCTTTAATTGTAAATGAATTGTGTAGATGTAAGATAAGACTAATAATTCGATGATGGTGGTTAGAAACAGTGAATGAACATTTAATTACTGTATTTTAGTTTATGGTAATTACTTGGCTAACTTATGTAATGAGGTGTGGTAAACAATGATATGACAAAAAATTGTAGATAAATTTGTAGTGAGGTTAATTGTGTTTGTGTAGTAGGTTATGTTGTACTCACTAGGTAATGTAAACAATGTACGTATGCAAGGAGAATTGATTTAATAATAATAATAATATTTTATCAGACTAAATAAATAATGAGAATAATTGTGAAGTTTATAATGCAAATGAATTGTAATTGTTTTGGAATAAGGTGATTAAAGTACCTTTGTGTTTTTGAAAAAGATTGAATTAAATAATTGGAGATGAAATTCATTAATTTAAAGGTTGTATAGAGGAATTTTAGTAATAAATTTAAATGGTTTTTCTGAGATTTGAACTTTATAATAAATAGTAAATGAGTAAAGGTAGAATGTGTTTAGTTGTTGAGTCATATGGTTGTTATAATGTATCAGAAGGTACATATGGTTTTGTACGTTATATTTGTGGTGATAAATGGTTATAGTTGGGAGTTGATGACAGTAATCATGGCTTTCTTTGATTAAATAGTTGACCATAGGTAGGTAGGAATGTTATAATGCAATTGAAGTAAAGTAAAATGTTTTAATGTTTTAACAATGAAATTAAAAGAGTTTCAAAGGTTTAAATTAGGTGATTAAATTAATTTGAGGTAATTATGAAGTTTCTAATGTAATTTTCAACGCTTAACGTAATGTAAAATGTTGTAAAAGATGGAGTTTGGGTGATTTTTTCTATAAGGCACTAAGACAGTCAAAGCTAATTTGAAATGGGTATTAGACGAAGTAAGAATTTTTGGAATAAAAATAATACAGAAACGGGTCAGTAGTAAGGACACCGTAGTGAGAGTGATTGTATGTAGAGAAAGCGAGAGTGATGAAAGTGGAGAGTAAATAGGCTAGAGCAGGGTACATAAATTTTGTAGTGAGGGTGGAGGTGTAAGGAGTCCTCAACGCAAAGCGTTGTGGTGGGAGGTGAACAGTTTTAAAGAGGGTTGCGGGGTTACCTGAAAGGGCCAGGAACTGATAAGGGAATGAGCTGGTAGTGCGGGAACACACATCCTATGTACAAAGAGGGTATCGGGTATTTTGTTCTAAGAGGAGAATGATATAAGTAGAGTAGATAAAGTGTTGAAGGGGGCTATTATTGAGAGACCGGTGTCACCCTATGTAAATCCATTAGTGGCTGTTAGAAGGAATAAGGGGGGTAAGGTTATATCTAAATACCCATTCAATAAATCAAATCATTGTGAATGACTGAGAATCACCTGAACAAATTGACGATGAAAATACTTAATAGAAATTCATGATTGAAATGTAATAATAAATGTAACAAGTGAAAGAGTTAATAGCATTTGAAACTAAACTTAAAGTTGAAATGTTTGTAAATTGTATTCTGATGCAAATGAGATGTTTATTTTAATGAAATGAGGTTTATATTCTTTATGAATGTTTATGTTGTATTATGTTTATTTGTATTCAGTGTACCTAGAGTAAGGTTATGTCCACATGTTGGTAATGTATCAGCTGATTCATAGTGTTCATATTATGTTTTTGTAACCAAGTGTAATTGTAATTGAGTTGATAATAGTAAAAAGTTGACTATGTGTCAATTAACTTATAATATCCCTTGTTCTGGGCGCAATTTGTCCATAAACTTACTACTCTACACATTTTATTTAAAATTATGTATGGATAATTATTACCATAATATGGTACATATGTGTACTTACCGATTTCAATCACTGCAGGGCTCGTACTTTTCTTTTTACTATGCTTTTTACCTAAGGGGCCAGGATTCATTAACAGCGAGTTTTTTTATACAAAGAAGGTGACACAAATGATAACACTGTTTTTTATATTGAAAGTAACTATCAAATTTTAATTTCCCAAATAGATTTTGCATATACAACCATGTGCTCAAAATGGCGTCATACAGTGTTATAAAAAACAAAATGGTGGCTATTTTAATTTACTCTATTAATTCTTACGATTCTCATTTTGTCTCCAATCAAGGTTATTATGTACTTTTATCTTTAGCTGCAGCTCTAATTACTTATCATGCTTAAATCTCATCTACACACAAACCAAAGCCCTCGGCATATATGTTCATGGCCATGTATTCACTCACACACTCTCACACACATTCGCCCTATTACAAGTACATTTGTTCAGTTGTTTTATTTTTGATTAATGAGCTCATTAAAATAATAAAGAAATGATAAAAGTGGACTTCTCTTAGTTGTGGTCTGCGCTGCTCCCTCGCTGGTGTTGGTTGGTTCCAAGGTGTATGGCCGGTGTTCGCCTCATGTTTTGTTGTTTTTACTTAAAGATGTTTACACTGATTCTACATGTTCTGTTCTAACTGTTATTATACTTGAGCATCTATCGCTCCACCATAACAATTTTACTTGAGGAGCTAGTTGTTTTTAAGCTTTTAATTTGAAACTGATCAGACAGCGATACATCGCTGTTGACCCTTTAAAGAACTACGTTGAATTGAGACAGAGGCAAATGTAAATTTGCGCTTGTGTGTGTGTATTTTACGTCATCAAGCTTTGTCATACAGGACAACGCCTCGTTGCATGCGTTGTAGTCAGTGCGTCATTGTTTTTTGTTATGACGGAACAGTGTTATTATCCAATCACAATGCATATTTAAAGTCATTCGTCACAAACACCGCCATGGCTTTTACCGGCTCTCGCACGTCCAACAGTGACCTTGGCATGGTACTCTTGCTGAATCTGCTTTGTTCCTTCGTATATAGGGACAATGGACCTAACCATTCTGTATTTAATGATTAAACAATAAGACATTGAAAAAATACCTTTAGATCCCATAATTATAGTATTGAGTCATTATGTACTGTTACAAACCCCCTCAATGAAAGATTTTGTGTCGAGACACAAAAACTTTCATTGACTCATTCACACTTTCCTAAAAGGATCAGTCTAGATATGTCACCACAACCCCCTGTAATGTTACTATAAAAAAAATTTTCATCACTTACCCTTGGTCCAATGATGCTGATCGCACCCTCTGACCTTACTGGACTTCTCCTGAGAGATCCCTACACCATAAGGCCATGAGGCACTCTACGCTCCTGTTCTGACGCTCCAGCCAGCCCAGGACCGCGGTCACAACACCACAAAACTCTGAAACATTGCATACAAAAATTTAAAATAGTGGTCTAACATACTTCCATATCTACAACTGATATGTTTCCTTTTAGATGCATTGGTTTGTGTTCGGGGCATTGGTTTGTCCTAATTTAAAAGTTTAACATAACAACAAGACTTTAAAATGTATATTCTTTTACCACCACCAAACTCAATTTCTTCCTTGTAAGAAAAACAAACTATATATATAACTACAAATAACACCATACATAAACAATTCTCTAATATTCCCCAAAACACCTTCACCTAATTATTTCTACAAATTCAACCTACAACTACTATGGCAGACAAGTTTATTATTCAAATTTTATTAGTCAACTTATAATCGTCTATCTATTGCAACAGGTATCATACTATATTTTGCTCAACTTCATTTGTACCTTTAGACTTTCAACCTTTAAAAGCTACTATTCTTTAACATTTGTTATCGTCGTTACCAATAACAATAAAACATCATAAAACATTAGACATTACACATTAACATTGTTACATTTACATTACATTAAACAATTTACATTTACATGACTTGTACCAAAACTATATCACCTCATTACTATCAACAATTCTCTATTAACTCTTATTATTTTACATTCATTAGATTCTATACAACAATTTCAAATTTATCCTTACCTTTCTGTTACAATTACCTTCCTACCATGAATTTTCCTTTTCTAACCCTTTTATCCTTACTAGTTTGGGTGACTCTCTATTATTCACTATTTTCTCTGTCTTATTTTGGCATTGTCAATCTAACCTTACTACCCTTTTTTTTTTTTTTTTTTTTACTATTAACAACCGCTTCTAACCATTAACATATTATGACACCCATATCTCTATAATAACCCCCTTCACAAATCCCATTTAAAACCTCTGGCACCGCTCATTTTTTGTACTAGTATGTGTGTTCCCTATCTATGCTCATTCCCTCATTGGTTCCTGACCCTTTCAGATAACCCTTTCTGGCACAAAACGGTCCCTTCCTGTCCCAACACCTTTCGTTGCAGACTCCCTACACCAATACCCTTATTACAAAATATCACCATCAACAAATATATATATACCATTCACATTACTCACCTCTACATATATAATCATTAACCACTATGTCCCTAAAATATCTAACACCTCTTTACATATTATCTGTATCTCAACACTTATTTTCACTAACTCCTAATAACTCTATTTAACTAACTCCAATGCCCTTATTTATCATTATTACCCAAACTCTTTTACAACATTTCACCTTAATATATCACTAGAAAATTCATCACTTACCTACTAACAAAAATACCTCTCCATATCCAAATATATTACCTGCTTAATCATTTACTAACCATTATACTCTGAATCTCATAATATCCTTTAAAATTCCTCATCAAACTTTCTTCAATTATTTAAAATTCTACCGTACATGGTTAACATAACAAATATATAAAATACACAACTACAAGAATACACAAATACACTGACATTAATACACAAAAAATATACAATCCACATTATCATTAAATCATTTACCATAAATCAGTCATAAACAGTCCATTTTAAAAAACACTGTCCACATAATTAAATGTTCATAAACACAATTAGAATAATTAGCCTCCATCGTCAAATAATAGTCTTATCTTATGTATACATAACTCATTTTAATTAAGTACATTATATCATCTTTTGTAATATAATAACTATTTAAATTTATTTTGTCCGTTATACCATAGTAATACTCTGCAGGATCACTCCACATTACTATATCATAAAACTTGTCAACATTCGGTATGGTCCAGTCACCCTTAGTGTAATTAGTCATAATCAGGTATTTTATCAAGTCATTATTGTTATCAACATCATCTCCTACTGCTGCCATATCAGCTTCAACCCAAGGTAAGTATTCATTATATTTATCACTTCTCTCTCCACCTAACCTTTCTATCAACTCTTCATAATCTCTACATACTCTATATAACTCTATTTCCCAATTATCACACAACTCTCTTTCACAATAACTCCTATCATAACCCCAAATCACATTCTCTCTCCCAATATACGCAGGGGACACTACAACTTCATTCTCGCACCACCTATCAGGTGCACAAAAAATCCAGGGACAACTATTTGCAGACCTTTTGTCTCCAAAATCTACATCGAAGGCACTCTTGTCCTTCCTAAAAACATGTATATCATCCCCAAATACACTATTAAGGGAAAAATCTAACCCCTGCAATTCTTTTACAATTATTCTCTCTCTACACACTTTCTTTAACCCTTCAACACACACTATCATTCCATCATTATTATATTCTATTCCCCATAAAATTTCATTATCACTACTCCTGTTTACACAATCATTTTCCAATATCATACTTTTATTTATATTATCATAATTTTCTACCCCACTTACCTTGTCTTTGTTTTTATCTAATCTGTCTATTTCTCTACTCTTATTTTCTAACTGTATCTCATTAATTCTCTTGTCTAATTTCTCCTCTACCTGATCTAATTTTACGTTTTGTAAGGTATTTTGCTTCTTGAGCTCATTCTCAAAGCTATCTAATTTTACATTAAATGTACTATTCATTTGGTTGAATTTGTCTTCAAATTTACTATTCTGTTGTTCAAATTTGTCACTAATTAACGTGAATAAATCTTCTAACGAGATTTTGTTTTCAACTGCTTTAGGTGTTGAGCTAGCATGTTTTTCTAATAAAATGGATTCCGTGTCTGTATTGTCCATTTCCAGACTATTATTATTTTCTGCCATCGTTAATTTAACTATTTAAATGACTATTTATTTTTATTCGTATTTAATTATGCAATTACTAGTTACTTTGCTTCGTCAACATAACCTCTCGTGCACTAGGTTATGTCCCGTCTTATATCACCTTCTCTGTTTCTAAATCTGGCCTGTTTTATATAAAGTAATTTTATATAATGTCCATAGTTCAGGCGCCATTTGTCAATAAACTTATATTATCCCTTGTTCTGAGCGCAATTTGTCCATAAACTTACTACTCTACACATTTTATTTAAAATTATGTATGGATAATTATTACCATAATATGGTACATATGTGTACTTACCGATTTCAATCACTCCAGGGCTCGTACTTTTCTTTTTACTATGCTTTTTACCTAAGGGGCCAGGATTCATTAACAGCGAGATTTTTGATACAAAGAAGGTGACACAATGATAACACTGTTTTTTATATTGAAAGTAACTATCAAATTTTAATTTCCCAAATAGATTTTGCATACACAACCATGTGCTCAAAATGGCGTCATACAGTGTTATAAAAAACAAAATGGTGGCTATTTTAATTTACTCTATTAATTCTTACGATTCTCATTTTGTCTCCAATCAAGGTTATTATGTACTTTTATCTTTAGCTGCAGCTCTAATTACTTATCGTGCTTAAATCTCATCTACACACAAACCAATGCCCTCGGCATATATGTTCATGGCCATGTACTCACTCACACACTCTCACACACATTCGCCCTATTACAAGTACATTTGTTCAGTTGTTTTATTTTTGATTAATGAGCTCATTAAAATAATAAAGAAATGATAAAAGTGGACTTCTCTTAGTTGTGGTCTGCGCTGCTCCCTCGCTGGTGTTGGTTGGTTCCAAGGTGTATGGCCGGTGTTCGCCTCATGTTTTGTTGTTTTTACTTAAAGATGTTTACACTGATTCTACATGTTCTGTTCTAACTGTTATTACACTTGAGCATCTATCGCTCCACCATAACAATTTTACTTGAGGAGCTAGTTGTTTTTAAGCTTTTAATTTGAAACTGATCAGACAGCGATACATCGCTGTTGACCCTTTGAAGAACTACGTTGAATTGAGACAGAGGCAAATGTAAATTTGCGCTTGTGTGTGTGTATTTTACGTCATCAAGCTTTGTCATACAGGACAACGCCTCGTTGCATGCGTTGTAGTCAGTGCGTCATTGTTTTTTGTTATGACGGAACAGTGTTATTATCCAATCACAATGCATATTTAAAGTCATTCGTCACAAACACCGCCATGGCTTTTACCGGCTCTCGCACGTCCAACGGTGACCTTGGCATGGTACTCTTGCTGAATCTGCTTTGTTCCTTCGTATATAGGGACAATGGACCTAACCATTCTGTATTTAATGATTAAACAATAAGACATTGAAAAAATACCTTTAGATCCCATAATTATAGTATTGGGTCATTATGTACTGTTACATATGTTATAACAGTTATCTGCATATGATTATGAGGATTTATAAGGAAAATTAAATTCATTGAAAAAAAAAATTGAAATGTTAATAGTAGATTATTTTAATGAGTACCATAGTAATTCGAAGGTCACAGAGATAATGGAAATTAATAACTACAAAATGTAGTTAAAGCAATGAATTGAAAGAGATGAGGTAAATTAAATTAAAATGTGAACTTTGGTAATGGATGTAGAGTTATTTTAATAAATGAATGAAATTTAAATAGTTTATTTTTGATTTGAAATGATAATGCCGAACAAACAATTAAAAGTTGAGTAATGTGAGGGAATTTTATTTAAATGTAAAGATGAAATGTTTGTGTTAATTTGAAATTGATGATGCTTATTTTGAGGTTAGGGTTTGTAAAGTAAGGAATGTTTAGTTGAGTTAAGATGTATTATTTTAAGATAGGAAAGCACATATGTACGCACCCAGTACTTTGCTAAAGGCAATCCAGTATGTATAAGAGGAAACAAATCAGTTGAGGATCTGGTTTGGTATAAGGCCAGTTATTGAGTTTTAGTGAATGTTACAAGGTTTGGTGATACTGTGGTGAGTGCCTGTCTGATTTTACGGTGTTGGGATCTCGGACAGACAAGTCCAGTAATGTCATTCAGGTACAGCCATAGTCGCCGAATTAGGGGGGTAGATTACCCATGATTTGTTAAGGAATTAAGGGGGTTGTTGGCACCATATCCTCGCTGGTCCTCTTAGGTTTCAGCAATGAGTTTTTCTGTTTCGGCAGAAAACCTCTCATTGGGGGTGGGGTATTGTAACGGTACGGAAATATGGGGTTTATTTATTATGATGTAAATGGTAATAACAGGGAATCGCCCAGACAGAGTTTCAATTTTAAAGCAGTGTGTGACTTTCAAAACACCCAGCTGCACGTTTGTTCTGTCAGCTAGGCCACATACGACAAATCCAGGTGCGTTGGAATGTGTAAGAGCGCGCGTATGCCTGTCCACACAGAGTGAACGTCACGTATATTTTCGCGGCTCGGCTAGGACGAGTCTACATAAAATTTTTGACCAATGAGGAAGCAAGTTGTCACGAGCAGGAGGACGTCTTGGCCATCTTGAAAACGTCGATTCGGCATCAGTCAGCATATAACATCTAACCCGCGCAGTTGCGTGTGCGCGCGGTCCACCTAAAACTTACTTTAAAATGTAGACCGACCGGCAGAAAAAGTGTACATAAACAATAAAAAAGTACCGGGTTTACCGTAACAGGCCCTTGAGCCTTAAATTTGGAAAAGTGTTAAAAATGGAGTTCAAGTATAATTTAATAATGTGATAAAACAGTGAACAATTAACAAGTCATACGTGACCAAAATTCAACAAGTGAGAACATCTTTCGGAATAAAACAAGTGAACAAAGATGGACTAAATTCAACACGTGGTCGTCATGGATACAACTCGAGGAAAGTAATCATTTCAAAATCAACTAACAAAAAATATAATCAATTAAAAGCGCTAAATCAAAATTAAATGGGGTAAAAGGTGTGAATGGAAAGAGTGAATGAGCAAATGCTGGGTTGCCTTATGATAAGAAAATATTTAAACTAGTTCGTAGCATAAGTAAATGCCAATGTTTGTTTTTGTATTTTGAAAAGAGAGTAAAAAGAGCAGTAAGAGTTTTGAGAAGAAAAATGAATAACAAATAATTTAAACAAAAAAATATATAAAAGAAATGTTCCATTTGAATAATAAACAGAGTTGATCAGTATCGTAAATGAGAGCAATTATTATGCCGTAAAACCCTAAATCACTTATAGGTCACGTGTTCACGTGAAGACCTTGGGACCCGATAAAGGTAAGAAGTGTGTAATGCATATTTTTTATTAAGTATTATTTGGTCAGTAATATAAACTTAACAAGACCAACAAACTAAATAATTTCTGTACACTGGAAGTGTACTAGAAAAAAAATGGCCAGAACAAAGGTCAAAACAACACAATTTCCTTGTAAAGCAACTATCAAAACATAATGTGATTATAAACTTGTAAAAAAATAGCAAAACTAACCTTAGGGATAATTTAGAAATTGAGAACAACATTGTAATAGCATAATGAATTTTTAAAATAACTTTTAATGTCAAACTACTAGGGACCAGAAACAGCATTTTGTAAAATGTTTAAAATAATTATTGGGTCATAGAGGCCGGACAGTGAAAATTGAACGCTGAGGTCTCGATGCGCAGTAGACAAACACCTCGCTGCGAGGCTAACAAAATTTTCTTTCAGTTCGCACATGCGCAGAACAGTTTTGTGCAGTGTTTCGGAATGTGCACATCGGCCTTTGCAAACGTGGTGTATAGTCATTTACAAATTATACTGTGATGACAAAACTATTTCTGTTAATCAGTGAAATTAGTTGTAGGCTACCTATTTACATTTTATTAGAGAACGTATTATTATATTTTAGAAAAGTGTTAATAAACTATTTCATAATTGCGCATATATGTTTTAAATATTAGTGTGAAACGTATATTAATATGTCCCCCAAAAGTTCCAAATTGAGTTCAAAAACTCTGCATAGCCAGACTCGTGAGGTAGTGTGGAATGTGTGTAATTTCATGAAGAGTGAGGCTGAAAGTGGGAAACCTCTCTTAGATTTCCATAAAGTACAAGAGCGCGTTGCAAAAGCGACGGGTATTTCTCATAGCTCCGTAAGAAGAATAATAAAGGAAGGTCAGCAGCTACACAGTCCAGATGCAGAAGCGTCATTTAGCACACCGGGAAAGAAACCCCGCGTTCGTAAACCTATAACCGGGCTTGACGATTTTGGTAAAGGTGTTATTAGGAGAACAGTTCGGAATTTTTACATTGAAGAAAAGTGTCTCCCAACGGTAAAAAAGCTGTTAGAAAAATTAAAAGAATCTATCAACTTTAAAGGGAGCAGTAGCAGCTAAAAATTATCTTGAAGGAAATAGGCTTTAGGTGGCTAAAAACTAAAAATAATCGACCTGTGTTAACAGAAATTCGCGAAATAAGAGCTATGAGATTACATTATTTACAAAACATAAAAAAATTAGAGAAGAATGCAGAACCGTAGTATATCAGGACGAAACATATATTCATAGCAGCCACACACTTCCGTACACCTGGAACGATCAGATTCAGTCTAGTAGCTACGCTGTTCGAGTTGCGAAAGGACAAAGATTAATTATTGTTCACGCCGGCAGTCAATACGGGTTTGTTCCAAACGAACTGCTGATTTTTAAATCTAACCAAAAGACAGGAGATTACCACGATAACATGAACGCTGACAACTACAGTCGTTGGATTGAAGAAAAATTGGTCCCGAATTTGCCCGCCAACAGTGTGTTGGTAATTGACAATGCCAGCTATCATAATGTACAGCTAGCAAAAACACCTACGTCTAATTCTACGAAACGTGATATCCAAGACTGGCTAACATGACATGCAATACCGTTCCGCCCTGATATGGTTAAAGCAGAACTTTATGAAGTTGTTAAAATGTATAAATCAAATTTTAAAACATACTTAATAGATCAAATTCTGCAAAGCAGAGGACATTTAGTTTTAAGGCTTCCCCCTTACCACCCTGAACTAAATCCTATAGAGATGATGTGGTCAGAAATTAAGCGAGGTGTTGCTGAAAAAAATGTAACATTTAATTTAAATGATGTGAAAAACTTACATGAAGAAAAAATTTCAACTGTGACTGCTGACGATTGGGAAAAAAGATGCAAACATGTAGAAAGCATTGAAAAAGAATATCTGGAAAAGGGAGCTATTGTTGATGAAACAGCAGACCGCTTCATAATTAATCTTGGAGGAGAGAGTAGTTCAGACAGTTCCGACGACTTTGCTGAAGAGGAAGATGGTAATATCTCTGGAATACAGGTATTGCCTGACAGCGACTGAAAACTTCCTTCAAACGTAAATACTGTACAATAGTTTTTGTAGTTAAATAACTCCAATATTATTTTTTAAATGTAGTACAAATTTTTATATTTAATTAAATATAATAATTAATATTTGCTCAGTTATTCTTGTTTATATTTTTTATTATTATTAATAAATAAAACTTTTCCTACAATATTTTTTTTTTGAATTTTTTGAATATATAACACTATTTCGATAGTATAAATTATCATCGAAACTATGATGATGATAGTTTATACTATCGAACAGTGCCTTATTAAAAAAATACAAAAAATATATTCTTATAAGAAAAGTTGTATTTACTGTTAATAATATTAAAAAAATAATTAAATATGAATAACTCAAAATGTTCTCGAATTTATAATTTTAAAATAAATTTTGGTTACGTACCTTAACACAATGCAAATAACAAATATATCAAAAATTGTAAATCACTGTTTTCAAAGTAATCAGTACATGTAGTACTATGTTACACATACTAAGTAACATCAGTGATGTTAAGTAACAAAATAGATAAAGTTAAAATATAAATAGATTTCTGGCAAGAACATCATAAGCGTGCAAGTTTTGTTTTGAAGGGACTGTACGTGTTAGAGAGACGCTGTTATCGCATACTGTACTCTCCTCTCTCGAGTACTTTTTGAGTGGGGGTAATTCATACATTGGGTCTGCGCCGATGACTGTTCAGGAATCACTGGCGGGCCTATACCCATATATCATATGGGATATCAAAATATTTGTAATCTTATGAAGAAGATCATAACGTAAAGTAATTTTAGATGTATTTAAATTAGGGAGTAATTTGAAGTGCAAATGTAAAAACCAAAATATTTTAAATAATTAAGTCACATGACCTGGTGTACCGGCGTTTTGGCCAATGAGAATTTAACTAATTATGGTCAAACTCGTTGAGGGAAGAAGAAAAATTATTATTCTATTGTTAGCCTTGAAAGTGAATAGTTTGAAATCTGTGCCTCTCTACAGAAAGAAGTGTACTATAGAATCATGTCTGAGGCAGACAAGAAAAATTAACAAATTTGAAACCTAACTAATAATCCAGAAGATGATAAAGTAAAAAAATATAAAAATAGAAGGACGAATAAAGCAAAAAATATCATAACTTTTTAAATACTTAGTCTACAGATTGGTGAGAGATATTTAACCTAGTTATGAACCACTTTTAAAATTACACCACACTGAACAATATTCACTAACACATCAGCACCAGAACAATAGTGGAAAAACTAAATTAATAAACAGTGGAATATCTACATAATGAACTTTATTAATAAAACTTATTTTCAACATTTTTGGGAGCTTGTGATATATTGTGTAGTAGTGAACTAGAGCCGCCATCTTAGAGCTGTTGCACACCGCCATCTTAGCTTCTTGTACTACAACGAATTTTATAATTAACATTATTTTTTTCTGTCTAATATTAAGTCTTATTATTTTAGCAAATGAGAATTATTAAATATATAATGTGTGATACTTCTTCATAAGCATTTTTGATCTTTACTAACAGTCAAAAGAACCCCGAACTGAGAAATTATATTATATTAAATCAGAGTCAATTGAAAAAAGTAAGAATCGATACCGGTGTTGGGTAAAATCGATATTTTTCAAATAAGAATTGTAATTATTAAAAAAATAAAGGAAAACAATTTCTCTAATTGATATTAAAATGTCTTTGATTGAACTGAAGGTAAACATAAAAAGAAATTTTATTACAGCAAGGAAGAATTAAGTAACTAAAACAATTTAAATAATAAGTAACTACAAATAAATAAAGGTAGGTTACATAACCCCAAAAAAGACTCGACACCATCGCAAGAGATAATTATTTGAGGAGGAACTTAATGCACTGTAACTAATTTAATAACACTAATAAAGTTTAATAGAAAACAGAAGAAATAGGCATTGTTTCGAAAAAGAGGTGTCCGATAAATTACAGGACCTACCGCCACTATTCGAAAACAACAGTCAGGCCAAGTTCCGCCTGGCAGTTACAAAAAATTAATTCTTCTTTTAATAAACAAATCACTTTTTATTCAATACTTTCTAAACCAACAACTAATAAATATAATTTAGAAGAAAATAAAAGAAACGAACTAAACGGTAAGAGTAAGTTCGTTTCAATATTTATGTCCTTTAATTATTCTCCTGAATTTTATACACAATGTGGCACATTCCAACTAAAAATACAAATTTTATGAGTGTTTTATTTTAAGCATCATAATAGCGAGAAGTCCCTTCCCACTACTGACCAATCTCGCTTACTTTTTAACCAGAGACAATGGTCTTAACCAGACTAAAGTAATCATTTTCAAAAATGTGTATCCCTAAATATTTATTCTGAAGTTGGCACGCACGCACGCACGCACGCACGCACGCACGCACACACACACACACACACACACAGATAAATAACAAAACAAATAATAGGTGATGAAGTCAACATTCAGAGTGAATTCCTCGACTATACATGCCACGATACAATTAACAAATTCCATTAAAGAATCCTTTAACAATGATGAAGTATAATATCACCATTTGTAGATTTAAAAAGTGCTTTTGATACGATTTGGAGAGAAAATATCAGTATGGAGAACCATACATGACTTCCATGTTCTAAGATTATATTTAAAATCATATTCGAAATGAAATATTACCATAGTAACTACTTCTTTCTGCTTATTGCTTCAGCCTTAACCACGGTACTGTGGTCACTAACGTATACCACCTCACGTTTTCGCTCCCGATTTTCACTGATGATGGCAGTCGATGGACTGCCGAAAAGTCTGTTTTTGCAGAAAACATTGGACTACGGCTAAACAGCCCGGCAAGGAATTTTAACAAAGAACTACTTCTTTGGTGCCGATAAAACATAGTACATATATAAAAAATTCTCCCCTCCCCAATCAACTATAATTTTCATTAATAGAAAATTACCCCCACCCCGTTCACCTAACCTCTTCATTTATAGATATTTCATCTACGTGTCTACAGTGGATTATTATGAGCTTCTTATTAGGATACATTATTTATCAAAATTAAGTACTTTACTCTTGCTAAACATAAAACGGTGCAGGTAAACTACCCCTTTCTCTTAACCGATCTTCACCAAAATCAACAGACCTTCAGTCCTCTACAATTAAGGGAAGGATGCAAAAAAATATTTGATTCTGTTTGAATGTGCGGCAGTTATCGTTCGTCAAGAAAACATTTCTCTTGTTACAATATAAAATGTTGCAGGTAAACTACCCCTTTCCTTTAACCTATCTTCACGAAAAATTGCGTTCTCTATAATTCAGGAACGTATGCAAAAAATTATTTGATTCTCTTTGAATTTACGGCACTTATCTTTTGTCAAAAAAATTACCCTTCTTAAAACATAAAATGTTGCTGGTAAACTACCCCTTTCCCTTAACCGATCTTCAACAAAATCAACAGACCTTGAGTTCTCTTTAATTCAAAAAGGAATGCAAAAACGTAGTCGATTCTGTTCGAATTTGCGGCAGTTATTGTTCGTCATATAAAAAATTACCCTTGTAATGTTGCAGGTAAACTACCCCTTTCCCTTAACCGATCTTCACCAACACCAATAGGTCTTGAGAACTCTACCATACAGGGCTGTATGCAAAATATTATTTGATACTGTTTGAATTTGCGGTTGTTATCGTTTGCCATAGAAAAAAATTACCCTTGATTTAAAAAAAAACCGTTGCTGGTAAACTACCCCTTTCCCTTAACCGATCTTCACCAAAAACAATATGTCTTGAGTACTCTACAATTCAGGGCTGTATGCAAAACATTATTTGATTCTGTTTGAATTTGCGGCTGTTATCGTTTGCCATATAAAATAGCCTTGCTAAAACATAAAACGTAGCAGGTAAACTACCCCTTTCCCTTAACCGATCTTCACCAAAAACAACAGGTCTTGATAACTCTAGAATTCACGGCTGTATGCAAAACATCATTTGATTCTGTTTGAATTTGCGGCTGTTATCGTTTGCCAAAAAAAAAATTACCCTTGATAAAAAAATGCTGCAGGTAAACTACCCCTTTCCCTTAACCAATCTTCTCCGAAAACAATAGGTCTTAAGTACTCTACAATTCAGGGCTGTATGCAAAAAATTATTTGATTCTGCTTGAATTTGCGGCTGTTATCGTTTGCCATATAAAATACCCTTGTTAAAACATAAAACGTAGCAGGTAAACTACCCCTTTCCCTTAACTGATCTTCACCAAAACAATAGGTCTTGAGTACTCTACAAATCAGGGCTGTATGCAAAAACTTATTTGAATCTGTTTGAATTTGCGGCTGTTATCGTTTGCCATAGAAAATACCCTTTCTAAAACATAAAACGTTGCAGGTAAACTACCCCTTTCCCTTAACCGATCTTCACCAAAAACAACAGGTCTTGAGAACTCTACAATTCAGGACTGTATGCTAAAGGGTAGTAGATTCTGTTTAAATTTGCGGCTGTTATCGTTTGACATAGAAAAAAATTACCCTTGATTTTTAAAAAAACCGTTGCTGGTAAACTACCCCTTTCCCTTAACCGATCTTCACCAAAAACAATAGGTCTTGAGTACTCTACAAATCAGGGCTGCATGCAAAAAATTATTTGATTCTGTTTGAATTTGCGGCTGTTATCGTTTGCCATAGAAAAAATCTACAGACAGACAGACACACAGACACAGACAGACACACAGACACAGACACTTTTCGAAAAATGACATTTTTTCATGTTTTGAGTGTAGTACAATCAGAATCTGCAATAATCTCGAACACGATTTTTTTTGCCATCACCATACTTCCATTTCCTTAAGGAACATGGAAGTAAAATAATATGAAAATAAGAAAAAGTTAAAAATTCCCGGAGACATGTTTTTAAAGAGATAAAAGACTTCACAAGTCAGATGTAGATGGGAACAAAATGGAACGGTGAGACCTCAGGACGGAAACAGACTCATGAATAATTCAAACAGCTAACAGCAACAAAGACATAAAGTTGGCTTCATTTCTCTCTTTTGTATCCAAATCACTAATTAAATTTAATATAGTAAAAAATTACTTTTATCAATCTTGTGGCTTCTATTTCCAATGTATATTATGTGTTTCCGAACAAACGTCAATCATTAGATTATCACTCCTTTAAGGTCGTTCAGGTTTTTGTTCCAAAATGCATAATATACATTGGAACCAGAAGTGACAAGACAGATACAGGTAATTATTTACTATTATAAATTTCAGTATGTTTGTAGATGATGCAATAATTTAAAGAACAGTTGACAACAGAAATCAAACCCCCCAGAAAGTTGGAAGATGTCACATGCCAACAACAGAACAGCTAAGCAAGTGATTTGAAGACAATAACATGACAGCAAATCTATATATTAATACGTGAAGAGAAAACTTTGTACCCCTTTTTAAGCATATTGCGCGCACGGAGGAGTGTGAGATTTGGCATAGTTAAAGTTTATATGGAGAAGGAGTGCAGAAAGCTAAAATTTATATATAATATGTGTTACAAATACATTAAATTAAATAAAATAAAACATTCATTTGCATTTGAAAATTCATTTAAACTTTTTCATACAATGGTAATTGTTAAAAATAAAATAATTTTGTTGCCAGGCAATAAAATTATAATTTTTTCATTTTAGTGTACGTTCATACTGCTAATGTCAAACACATAATAGTCTGTCGTTTGTTTACGTTCATACTGCCAATGTCAAACACATAATAGTCTGCGGTCAAACAGTTGCACAGAGTAGAGATTGTCGCCAAAGAATTTTAAAATGTTGCCAACAAATAATTACTGACAGATTGACTGAATGAGCTGTGAATTTTGTGTGATTTCAACTGTTCCTTTTTCAATAGTCTGTGGAGTGTATGTCAAGGCAAAAAAGTGTTTATTTTATATTTTGTATATTAGATATCTGTGTTTTATATATTAATGTGCAGTTGAAAGTGAAATACAGCTTGCTTAATATACACCTGTTGCAAAAGGAAAATTTTATAGAAGCAATTTGAATTGACTTACTCTCGCCTAATTATTATTGGTGGTTTCAAAAAACTGAGTACATTTTATTATTTTTAAATTAAACCCTGTCTAATCTTAGTTTCAGTAATTTCATTACATGTTTTTTTTTTACATTCAGATATTCGCACTATAGTGATCAAAATTTTAAAAATTTATAATTTCTTGATCAAGTGGCACGTTCACACACTCGAGTTGACAAACCCAGGCCCGAGTCGTAAATAAGGACGAATTAGGGACACATCAGACCCGACGCCAGTGCGAAGACAATGAGAAAAACGGCTGAGTACACGCCACAATAGAATATAAGGAACGTTGTTGACAGCACGAAGTTAGCTACGATTTACTGCACCGAACAAGCGAAGACAAAAGGCATAGTCCAGCAGCCTAGTTACGCAGAAGTGAAATGGAACACATGCTGTGGGGTTGAGTTGTAACGAACACACGTATAAACGTTACACCCAGTAACAAAGGGTGCAGAGAAATCTCGACAAATATGTAGACAATAGAACGGACGTTCAGTGAATACTGGAAATACGCACAGCCCAGCATGAAAACAAACCCTGACATCTAGCCAGATTTACAACTAGAAGGCGTGGGATTCGTCCAGGGATGTCACCAACGAAGAGTTGATAATCGGCGGAATGAGCGAAGGGTAAATGAACAATTGACCAAGACACTGCAGACTCTTAACAAAAGCTATATCAGAGTGCCTCGACAACGTGGAAACAAAGGTTGATAGACAGGCGAGGGAATTGCTCTAGTTTCTGAGAATCAGCACAACGTTCGTCGCTGGAATATTCCGGGGATGTCGGCGACCAACCAGCGTTTGGCATCTTCTTAAGGAACTGGTGGAGAGAGTAACAACGACTCGAACGACGAATCGGGAAACCGATGACAAGATCTACAAGGTGGTAGGAATTTAGGGAACCTATCAACAACGGCAGGAGGCGTGGAAATGTGGAAATTGCCTTCTGGGATAGTATGTTTGATAAAAACTGTTTGCGAGGACGCGGAGCCCAGTAGTAGTAGTAGTTGGAACAGTAATATAACAGTAATAGTTGCAGTAGTTATGGTAGTAAGACGGAATAATACAGTAACACACTAGTAATCGAATAACAGTAGTAATTGAAACAGTTTACGTGACTTACTCAACTTTTAACTCAGTGAAATTGTAACCAAGTCGCGGGCTTAAGTGAACTTAGACATTCAATGCAATTGCAATTCTACAAAACGTATGTTCGACAGTTTATTTGAGTTACCGATAATCAACAGTGCGAATAGACATAACTATCGTTAAATACCAGTGTATACGTGATTCGAAACTACGACCGACATGCAACATAATAATACTAGTGAGTAACAATCTGAGACTAAAACAGTGAGTGGCAGTTCAAACACTGTTCCACCATAATGATTCTCAATATTGAACATTTGAACTGAGTGAATCAACACGAACACTATTACGCACATTGCATACACTACGTCCAAGATAGATGAAATAGTTAGCTACATGAACACGCACACAGCGAACTCTAAGAGCAAACCATTTTAATGACGATGATAGCATCTTAACACTTGAGCCCATAAAACACTTGACGCCATTGGGGAGTCCAACACCACACTATACATAACGAGAGTGGGGAAATTCAGTGAAGTGAAGTGAAGTGTTCTTCGATTAACAGAGATTAGGATGTACGAGGAATCCACCAGCGGATGTCATCTTACACCGATGGAATTTGTGGATAAACCTTTTGCAAGATAAGCCTTTATGTTTCTTAATTCCTAGTTGATACATACTACTGCATTGTCTCATCTTTTCAAAGAGCTACTCCCGAGAGATTTCTATAAATTTATATAAATCATAATCTAATAATGTTAATATTAAAGTCATTCATCTGAGCATAATGAACGCATTTACCTAGGGATAAAATATATTTGATTGCTTATTGTTTGTATATGTATATTATTGTGTTGTATTTGAAAGTACCATATGTCTTGTGTTTTCAGGAAACGAATATTATTGTAATTTTGTTATTATGTGTTTTAATTATGTATTTGCAGGACATAATTTTATTTGTGGTTCAGTAATTTACTTAATCAATAATATAATAAATAAGTAATTATTATCTATATACTTATATCTTGCGATCATTATTGCGATTAACCTTGACAATTAATTTATCACGTTCCAAGTAATTTCATAAAGAGTCTCAGAGTTATGCTAATTATCAATGGACACAACCAAATCGACCATTGAAATGTCAGATTAACATGCTTATGTAAGTCATATTGATTTGATAACTATATTGAGTCAAATCCGATGAATATAATTTACTTTTCTATATGTGTGTTAATTCCCAAGGAAAGTGGGACTTTATAAATGTCAATTACAACCCTATCTGGTTAAATATAATTAGTATACGAATTTAATTAGACCCAATTTATTAATTTATAATCGGATGATTTAATAATTCATAATAGTTAGCATAATTGCACTAAAGCACCTACTTCCATTATGCCTCGACATAGAACATTGATGGGTCGGAGTGAGAGACAAAGAAGAAGGAATATATATTCGCGTGAAAGTCAAATTGATAATAGACCAAATGCAAATTTAAATAGTGTAAATAGTATAACATTGACGGGTCGGAGTGAGAGACAAAGAAGAAGGAATATATATTCGTGTGAAACTCAAAATGATAATAGACCAAATACAAATTTAAATAGTGTAAATAGTATACAAAATGATGAAATTATTTTGAGGGATACATTTAAATAGGCACTGAATGTCATTCCAAGAAATTTTAATACTTTTGATTGTGGATTAATGCATTTACAATGCAGGTTTTGCAATGCAAAACATTTCGAATCTGAGGTCACTTTAGGTGAAAGGACTGCATTCACTTCATGTTGTCATAAGAGTAAAGCAATTTTACCGGCCTTAAGTCAAAATGAATACTTTAAATCATTGTATGATGGACTTACTTCAAATGAACCTTCAATAAAAAGAAAGTCAAAAAATTATTTTGAAAACATTCGTAAATACAATTCATCATTTGCTATGGTTAGCTCAGAAGCTAAAATTTCGGATACAGTTACGCGTGGAGTGTATCATTTTAAAATACATGATGTTTTTTATCACAGATCAGGTCCAATGACTGCTGGATATGGTTGCTCACCATGTTATGCGCAATTATATTTTTATGATGTTGACACTGCTGTCAATTATAGATTACGTGAACACTATAATCAAACATGCAATAACAATATAATGCGCGAAATCTCTCTTGAACTGGAACGCATTAATCCTTTCGTTCGGTCATTCATTGCAATGAAAGATCATTGTCAGAGAGTTGAAAATCAAAATAAAGAAATTTGTATGCTCATTAAAGTAAATCGTGATTTAGATCTACGCCGTTATAATGATGCAGTTCAAACTGATGTAGCAGTAATACTTAGTACAGTTGATGGTGAGCCACCCTTTGAACGAAATATGGTTTCGTTTTCAAAAGTTAATGGTACCATTAAAAATATCTCTGTTTTGGATTCATCATTGGACCCTTTAGCGTATCCATTACTTTTTCCAAATGGTGATACTGGGTGGCTTATCAATATTTCTCATAATGTACCAACTACATCTAATTCAAGAGCGCCCAGAAATAAATTAACCATGCTTCAGTATGCAGCCTATCGACTTGCAATTAGAGAAGATTTTAGCATGTTGCACCATTCACAAAAATTATTTCTGCAGTGGATAGTTGATATGTATGTGAGAATAGAGGGCACAAGGTTACATTTCATTCGACAAAATCAAACAAGTCTTAGGTCTGAAGTTTACAACAATTTAACAGATTATTTAGAATTGAACCTCAATGCCAATAATGTTGGCCGTAGAGTAATTTTACCATCTTCATTCAATGGATCTCCAAGAAATATGTATCAGAATTATTTAGATGCAATGTCAATTGTACAACATTTCGGAAAGCCTTCTTTGTTTATTACAATGTCTTGCAATCCAAGTTGGCCTGAAATAGTTAGCAATATTGGTGTAGGTGAGTCAGCTAATTTTCGACCTGACATTGTTGTGCGTGTATTCAAGTCCAAACTGAAAGCATTAATTGAGGGCCTTACACTAAAAAAAATCTTCGGTACAGTTGAAGCACTCATTTATACAATTGAGTTTCAAAAGAGAGGATTGCCTCATGCTCACATTTTACTCTCTTTAAATGAGCAAGATAAAATTGTTAACGCTACCGATATTGATAAAGTTGTATCTGCGGAGATTCCTAACATTCAAACACATCCTACATTACATGAATATGTTGTAAAACACATGATGCATGGTCCATGCGGTGTACTTAATCCAAATTCTGTATGTATAAGAGATGGAAAATGCACAAAAGATTATCCAAAACGATTTAATGAATTTACATGTGAATCATTAAATGGATATCCATTATACAGAAGGCGTGATAATGGTATTAATGCTGAAGTTCGCGGTAGTTGCCTCGACAATCGTTATGTTGTACCATACAATCCGTATTTACTTGCCAAATTTAATTGCCATATAAATGTTGAAGTATGCACTACAGTTAAAAGTGTTAAATACATTTATAAATACGTGTATAAAGGCTATGACAGTGCATCTGTTGAATTAGGTTCAGAGAGAAATGAACCAGGTCAAGAAATACAAATTGATGAAGTTTAAAATTTTTTAAATGGCCATTATGTCGGATCAACTGAAGCTGTATGGCGCATCTATGAATTACCAATGCATTTTCAATCACATGTCATCGTTAGACTTGACATTCATTTACCGCGTAGACAGAATGTTTACTTTCGAGAAGGGCAAGAACGTCAAGCAAATGAAAATGCAAGACAAACAAAATTATTAGCATTTTTTTAATTGAATCGATCAGATCCATCAGCGCATGAATATAAGTATATTGAAATTCCTTTGCATTATGTGTGGGAAGATTCCCGAAAAAAATGGAAGAAGAGAAGGCGTGGAGGTGATAAAATCATTACAAGCATATATGTAGTATCACCAAAAGACATCGAACTTTTCCATTTACGATTGCTTTTATTACATGTCTGTGGTCCAAAATCATTTGAGGATGTTAGAACATACAATGGAATTATACACACTTCTTTTGTTGAAGCGTGCCATGCTCACCGCATTGCTTCAAATGATAATGAATGGCGCGAATGTTTAAATGAAGCAAAAGAATTACATTCACCAAAACAAATGCAAAATTTATTTGGTTACATTTGTGCATTAAATGTGCCAGCCAATGCATTGGCGTTATGGAATGAATTTAAAGTATATCTTAGTGAAGATTTTTTGAGAGATTACAACGAAGAAGTATCCTTTAACACAGCTCTATTAGAAATTGAAGATATTTTGAATGTTCATAATTTGTCATGTCAAGAACTTGGTTTACCAGTTCCCACGTATTCGCAGAGAACAGACGAAGCAAATGCTACTGATCCAATAGAACAAGAGTTTCTGTTTTGTGAGCATTATGAAACTGCAAATATTGAACAGCGTAATCTAATTGATCATGTGATTCGTGAAGTTTTGCAACATGATACTGGATCTAATGTTTTTTCTTTAACCACTCATGCAGGTTGTGGAAAAACATTCACACAAACAGCAATCATTCACAAATTAAATTCGCTTAATCTTAGTTGCATTGCAACAGCGTTCAGTGGCATAGCTTCAACTCTATTACTTGGAGGTAGAACTTTAAACAATGTGTTTAAATTGCCTATACCCATTTTGGAAAATTCTGTAGCGAATATTACCGCAAATAGTAGCTATGGACGTTACATAAATTCATCATCAGTGATAATTATTGATGAAATTTCTATGTGCCCACTGCAAGTGTTGAAAATCATAGATAGATTATTGCAGGATCTATGCGATGATAATGATAAACATAAACCATTTGGAGTGAAAACGATACTTCTGTGCGGTGATTTTCGGCAAATCTTACCAGTTGTTCCGCATGGATCACATGCAACTTTAATTGAAAATTGTGTCACGAGTTGGCATAAATTTGTTTATTTTCATAAAGTAACGTTTACTCAAAATATGAGAGCCTTACCAAGTGAAATAGAATTTGTCGAATTCTTGAAAAAAATTGGTAATGATGAAGCCCCACAATTCCCTCAGTTTGGTGAAAATATTATTGAAATACCTCAGCAATTAATAGTTGATGAAAATAATATTATTAATGAGGTTATGGAAATATTTCCGAAAACATACTCTCAGATAACATATTGAAGTCAGTTATTTTAGCACCTAAAAATGATGATTGTACTTTTATTAATACTGATATACTTAATCGAATACCAGGTGAACAGAAAACATATCATAGCTACGATAAAATAATTTGTGATGATGACAATGAAATCAATAACTATCCAGTAGAGTTTTTGAATTCTTTGACTATTAGTGGTTTGCCACCACATAAGTTAGTATTGGAAGTTAATTGCATCGTTTAACTGATCAGAAACTTAAATACAAAGGAAGCATTAGTCAATGGAACAAGAATGCGCATCAAGTGTATGCATCGTAATGCTATTGATTGCGAAGTTTTAACTGGAACCGCACGCAATAAGAGAATTTTGATTCCACGTATAAATTTAACATATTCCGGTACTGTTTTACCATTTAACTTTCAAAGAACTCAATTTCCAATTATACCTACATTTGCGATGACAATAAATAAGTCTCAAGGACAAACATTCGAAAAAATTGGAATTTTATTGAGGCAGCCAGTTTTTACACATGGTCAATTGTACGTCGCAGCAAGTAGAGTTTGATCATTCGATGGTTTGAGATTTTATATTTCCGAATATAATGGCCAAGGGCATTTAGCAAATGATGAAAGAATTTTTACAAAAAACATCGTTTACACAGAAGTTCTGAATCATTAAATTCACTTTCAAACTATTTTAAGTTCAATGGACAATATTTATTTTTTTAACCGCCCGGTTTTTTTGATTTAATGAAAAATATATGAAAAAATACGAGGCACGTATTTTTTATTTCATTTTTATTTTGTATTAATTTTTTATTTAAATTTTATATAATTCGAAAAAGATAGGCAAAATAACTGTGTAGCCTTGGCGAAACCTGGTCAGTATGGCAATAAAAAAACCCAAGGAAATGTCAAAAAACGCGTTACTGCTTTTTAAATATGGCTTAGCCAAGCTAAACCTCATTTTTCCTATCTTTCATACTTTTCAAATAACTCGAAAATTAATGCATAGAAAAAAAAATTAAAAAATTATATAAGCTTTGTAGCAGATAATCTTCAAACTGTTTTCGAATTTTGTACCTTACCAAAAATGAAATGTAATCCACTGGAATTGAAAACAATGTATCTTATACTTCTATGAATGTCAAGTCTCATTTTTATTAGCGTTTATTTGATTCAATAATAACATGAAAAAATTAAAACTGACAATGAATTATATCAAAAAATAAATACGAATACAAGCTGTAATTGTGTTTTTTTTCAACTGTTACTAACATTAAATTTTAAATTTCATAGGTATTGCAGGGAATTAAGGCAAACAACACACGCTAATGACGTATTTGTACACGCTCGCAGCTGACGTAATAGAACAAAATTCAAAAAAATTATATGCAATGATTATAGAGGTATACTCTTTGACAAAAGAACCTCAATAACGTTCAAACTTAAAAATTTAATGAATTACGGTCGAATTTCGACCACTGGGCGACCACTAGTACTAATAAAACAGTGTATTGGATCTTTCCGCTTAAAAATAATACTGAACCCCTCAACAACAACAACAAAATCCATAAGAGGAGACCAAATCAATAAGAATGACTGCACCACACACAATGGAATCAGCCTTGATAAAAAGCTGACACTAAACGAACACATTAAAAACCTAACATCAGGGACAATAACAAACCCCAACATATTAAAACCATATATAATTAAATCACTACCGACCTGGAACACAAAGTTTTTTATGGGTAAAAACGTAAAAGTTTTACCTTATAGCCTGAACCAGTTTTCACATATTATAAGCTTCGTCAGAGGCTGCCACTGAGAGCACTGTCTGTCTTGTTCTTGGCGACGGTGTCGACTTTTGAAGGATCGATGTTGTGTGTGTGGGGTGTGATATGTTCGAATAATGCGTGTGATTTGAATTGTGTCTGTTCGTTTAGGATGTCATTTTTATGTGTTTGTACAGTATATTTCCAATTGTTCAAGAGTGTCCCTTTTGTGTGTACATGTAGAATATCCATGTTATTTTCGATGTTTTTGTATGTGTGGTTTCTACATGTACACACAAAACGCCGAAAACTAGACACTCTTGAACAATTGGAAATATACAAACACATAAAACCGATATCCTAAACAAACAGACACAATTCAAATTACACGCATTATTCGAACATATCACCCCACACACACACACACACACACACACACACACACAACATCAATCCTTCAAAAGTCGACACTGTCGCGAAGAACAAGACGGACAGCGCTCTCAGTGGCAGCCTCTGACGAAGCTTATAATAAGCGAAAACTGGTTCACGCTATAAGGTAAAACTTTTATGTTTTGACTCATAAAAAACCTTTTGTTCCAACTCGGTAGTGATTTAATTATATTTAGTTAAGCAACAGACACGTCATGGACAACGAAATCCAAGAAATTAAAACAACTGTCAGAAAGGACATAGGGAAAGCAATGTGGAAGTAATAAATAAAATGTACATATATCACTCTGTTCCGCATGACTTTGAAATTAAGATAAATGGTCAAAAATTGAAAAGAGTTAAATCCAGTAAATATCTAGGAATAACATATGACTTTAACATGAAGTGGGATGTACATGTGGCTAACATTGTAAAAAAAACCAAATACTTAGTCTACGTTTTTTACAGACTTAAACAAATTTTATCAAAAAAGCAACTAATACAAATATACTATGGACTATTCCATAGTGTGGCAGGGTATGCTATCATAGGCTGGGGGGGTCTATATAAATCATCTCTAGATGCATTGGATCGGCTGCAAAAGTGTATTCTTAAAATTATAGGAGTCAATGAACAAGATTCGAATAAACCATTAAATATTAAACAGGTGTTTGTAGTGAATTCTATAGTTTATCAATACAATGATCTAAAAAGTGAGTTTTTACAAAATCGAATCAACACACGGTATAAAAATATTATATTGCCGCGACACCTATTAAGTATTGGGCAAAGAAGCTATGTGTATTATGCCATAAAATATTTTAATGAATTACCTAATGAACTAAAAAATCTAAGTGTAAATATAAAAGTGCTTAAAAAAAAAATCAAAGAAAAAATTAGGAACATTGTTATTGAATAATCAACAAAACAGTCTATTATGATATGGACCTTTTTTTCTCTTTTTTTTCATTTATTTATTGAATTGTGTTATAGTACAAACTAAAATTTTGTTAAAATTGAAAAATAATTTATTTTTAATATTTACTATGATCAGTGAGGTAAAACTCACAATTAGTATTAAGTATATAAATATTAATTCTAAGGACCAACCTATGTACGGGCATTTATGCCCCCTATAGGTCCTTTATTGTATAATTTTTATTATATGTAAAGGAAAATTGGTAATAAATATTATTATTATTATACACATCAAACCATTTCTGGAATACTGGAAGAAATAATATCTATTATCGGCAAGACAAATAGATGTGCCTTAGAATGTTGTCAGAACTAAGTACTATATAAAGGTGCCACAAAAACAACAAACTGACCATTGTCAGCACAGATTTACACCTTATACTTGGACCACTTCAAAGTAACGGTCTAAAAAGAGAAAATTGAGACATACATCATCTTTGCATATGTATTACCAGTATGCATCGAGATATCACCTAATGTGTTTATCATGATGAGATTGACGTTATAAGTGATAGAAGGTAGGGAGACAGTACAGACATCTTCATCTTATAATCCCAGCAGTAATTGTTATAAGCACACTTTTATCATTCATAACTTCTTATCTTTGTATGATAGCCTTGCCCAAAAAAAAAAAAAAAAAAAAAAACTAACATGCTAGGTCTAGGCCGTAAGTCTAGAAACGTGAAAAATCACACAACCTTGAAACCACATACAACGTACCTTGCTCTTGCTTTAAATCTAAATATCAACGATTTCCCAGGTGGCAAATGCAGAGGACCGTGATGAAATGTTGGGCTCATCAGGGTCATCTGAGACGGAGACACAAACTCCCCGTTTGTTATCCAATGTTCTTGACTTCCGTTGTTCACTACATTTACCTGGCAACAAAACAGTTTTTAATAGCTACATCACTCGTCTACCTTGATCTACAGACAACTTCTGACCGACCGTGGCAGTGGCAATAAAAGTGTACAACGGAATAATATTAAAAGTACAAGGGAATAAATTAGGATACACCAGAAACGAATCAGGAAACACGGGAAACAGACTAGGAAAAGAATAAAATAATAATGATAAAGTAACAATAAAATAAAAAATAACTAAGATTGTAATTGATTTAATTAAATAGAAGAATCAATAAGTAGAGATAAAATATATAGCAGGGGTGCAGAAAATGTTCAGACCCCTAAAATTTCCCCCGAACACAATTTTCTACGTAGAAAAATGTCTCCAAAACTAACGCAAGGGTCTATTATGTTTTATCAACCAATTTGTTGTATATGATGAATGATATAAAGAGAAGTAATAAAAATACAAGTTACAGACACTTAATTTACTCAAAAAATTATCTTATGAACAAGAAATACATTAATAATCACAACTGACAACTCAACAAACACAATAGGCTAATATTGGCTATAATGTGATGGCTGCAAGGGAAGATGATCACTGAAGATGGCAGTGAAATAAAATAAAATGTGTCAGGCTTAATCTAAGAGACATGCTAAAAATATTACTTACTAAATATGGTAATTATTAAAATACAAATTTATCTTGTTTTATTTTGAGAACATACATAAATTATATTACGCCTTATCGCTCCGTCCATTGCCTGTCGCAACTTGATTCTATGAGTCATTCCTCGTGAGGAATGATGTTGCTATCTTTGTTCTCATTAGGATGAATGTTTCTTTTCAAAACTTATTTTAAAGATTAATTATTCTAGTTAATAATTGTAAAAATTGTGTGAATACAACATCAGTTGATATTTTCGTTGTGATTTCTATTTTTCATTGCTGATAAAAATTTCCCCGGGCAGCCCAAATTTCCCCCGAACCACGTTCGCGTGTTCGGAAATATTCTGCACCCCTGATATACAGTACAATAAAATACAGTGGGTACAGTAATAAAAACCCACTTACTATACAACTTACTGTATTTTACTTTTATTTACGTTAACGTTACCGTTACCATAATATGTGTTCAATATATCTATGAATCACATTACACTCTAATAATACATATTCAAAAAATGTATGATCTTTTTATACATATAAATAACCATGACTATTTTGCTACTGTTATTTTACTACTGTTTGAAATATCAAACAAAATGCTGAATGTGAATTAAATTTTCATTTTCAGAGCATGCACATGTAGACTCTCAATCTCAGGGTATGTAGCACATATAATACAAAAAATAATAATTTGAAAACAATAAATACAATTCGATTAATTTTACTTTTTAACTTACTCTAACAATTTATTAATGTTCAGTTTTAACTTTTGTCTAAAGCCGATGTCAATATATTTAAAATTATATCTAGAAACCGAGCTATTAGGTCGTGGTCAATTGCGATGAAACGTCATCACATCGGCAACGTTTCACAGAAATCTTCCTCAGCCAGCTATAAAGCGTCAGAGCATAAGAATACAATAGCGGCAGTTGTACTGTAAGAATACAGTGTGATGAATAGAGAACTACACACAACACTGTAATGTGCAGGCACTTTCACCAAATAAAAAACCTCAGTAACACAACAATATACTAAACCTGCATGGAGCGACGTAAAACCACGACTATCTCCCTTGATGTTCAATCGGCGGGATGAAAGCCTGGCTCTTAATACTATTTGACATGCTATATTTGAGCCAACTGGGACGTGACCAGGTCAAGCCTCTGTGACTGGCTGATACCAAGTCGGCGAGATTATAAAGGTAACCTTTGTTACCTGGCCCCCTTGTTACTTCTACCTGATACAGGTATTGTGTACTGTTTGGCGTATATATGCTGCTATTGTGTTCTTATGCTCTGTTGTTTTCTAGCGGGCTGAGGAAGATTCCCATGGGGGAATCGAAACGTTGCCAACGTGACAGCGTTTCACAGCAACCAACCATGGCTTAACAGCCCGGTTTTTAGACATAATTTTCAATATAATGTTCAGTTTGTTTTAAAATGTTTTTAAAAGTAGCCAGGCAGAACAGTCATCTTGTTAACACAATTTTTTTATGTAATGGCCGATGCTAAAAAGGACGCCAAGCTAACGATTCTTTCCAATTACAGTTTAATCATGAATGATTATTTTGTATGGTTTTGTTGTAAGGAGTACAGTACTATGAAAATCAACACTATGTTATAAGATAAATCAAGTAAATTTGCTTCCTTTCAGTATAGAAAATTTTGGTGGTTCGACATTACAGTGTTCTGGGCCATGTGTGGGAAAAATGCTGACATGAATCAATATATCGTCGATAAATGGAAAACAAAAGTGCAACAGATTACCTGTGGCTATTCTGAACGGGACATTTTTAATGTGGATGAGATGAGACTTTTCTACAGATCAATTTGTGACAAGTCTTTAACTTTGATGGGACAACCATGTAAAGGTAGAAAAAATGGCCAAAGAGAGGTTAACAATAGCACTCTCTGCTAATCTTTGTGAGGAGAAAGAACAACCTCTTGTGATACACACAGCAGACCATCCACAGAGCTTCAAGAATACCAACACTTCACATCTCAGTGTGTCTTGACATGCTAACAGAAAAGCTTGGATGATGTGCGAAATTTTTACTTCTTGGCTTTTCATACTGTGAATGAAAATGCATCACAAACGTAAAAAAATTCTCTGTTATGTGGATAATAAACCTTGTCAGTGCCAAGAAGAGTTGTTGAATGGAGAATTAAAATGTTTACTGGTAAACACGGTGTAATGAAGTGTAATGAAGGTGTAATAAATCTGTAAAAACAGATTTTCGTGTGCCAGAGACATCAGAAAGCAAGAGCATGGAATTTTTTGTATGTGACTTTCGCTTGGGAAGTGTTGGCATTCGGTCAAATTCGTAATAGTTTTGGCAAGTGTACGTGCCTAAGTCGGTATCGCACGCTCAAGAAGCATTGCGTCAGCCTCACTGGACGATTTTCTCACAAGAAAGCAGATCAGACTGGTTTTAGCAGGGGAACTGGGAGAGGGACACTGTAAAGTACAGAGTCAGTCGCAGTTTTGATGCCAAAGAGTGCACACGGCAAGAACGGCAGTAGCGACTCAAGAAGGCCGTGTCCATTGTGAAATTGTTACTAACATTTGAGTTTTAAAAGTATTAAGTTATTTTTACGTCAACTACCTAACCTATACTCTGTGTTCAACGAGTTCGCCTACCGAATTTGAGAATCTTCTGAGAAAGGAAAGTTTTTGTTTTAAATTGTTTTTATAGGGAAAGTTGATTCGGTTTCCACATTTCCTCCTTTAAAAATAAGGTGGTGACCCAAGGGCTTTTGGTGTTTTATGGAATCTTCTGAAAGCAAGTAAAGGTAGTATTGGGGTTTCTTTTCTGCTTAATATGTTAAATTATTTGAATGATTACAATGGCACCTTGCCTTCAACCAATGGCCCAAGAAGTAATAAAAGCTTTAAAAGACAACTGGCTTGTCCTATGTTCACTTGTGGCTAAAATGGATAATGACACTTCAGTGGCCAAGTTAGTGAAAATAGCAGACCCTATTCTCTCTCTCTCTCTCTCTCTCTCTCTCTCTCTCTCTCTCTCTCTCTCTCTCTCTCTCTCCCCTGTGTGTGTGTGTGTGTGTGTGCGCACGTGCGTGCGTGAAACAAAACCAGAAACAATTTGAATATGCTTCATTCAATGTAGTGTCTCTGAATTCAGTGGGTGAAGACGCTTCAATTCTCTGAACGCTTTAATGAAGACGACAACTGCGATGTGACTGTTGAAAAATTAAAACCAAACCATGAGAGTAATTATGAAGAAAGCAACAATGAAGATGTAAGGGATAACATCAAGTCGATTGGCTTACGCACTTCCTCATATCGCTCTTGTAATGCGACAGAATAGTAGCTCCATCCCAAACCTTAAAACCGCTCAATTCAGTAGGTAGAATCACCAAAACTACCCTATTAAAACCAGATAAAGACGAACAACCCTTACTTACAGAAAAGACTGTACAATATAAAAGATAAGGAAAAAATACAATACAAATAATAAAATAAATAATTAAAGTGTATTATAGCAAGTAAAGAAAATACATACAAACCTTTATGTAAATGAGTGAATGTGAAGGAGTGGGGAATAAAGTTAACAATCCCTATTATTATTTAAATATGTTATAGATACAATAAGTGTCAGTGGAGTGGTGACAAAATAAGTGCGGGTTAATTACTTTTAAAAAAAAAAGGAAAACCCATAAATAACACCAATAGTGAATTGTGGTGAAGGGTTTCATCTCAGATTGAGATGTTAGTGAAGGCTTTGGTGTAAGTAGTTGTATTTGTGTACTACACCAAAGCCTATAGTTATTAACATTTATAAACTACATTATAAGTTTGTGTGAGCCTACTGGCAAAATAAGAAAATGTGTATTAGCAACCAGGACCTATGAACAATAATCTATTCATTAGCCAGTAATGCTTGATAAGATTGATAGGATGGAAGAATGGTTGTAACGGTACAGAATTGGTGCTACCCCAGTTCTAATTTTATTTTATATCAATTCAGTATTTAATTCAGTAATTCAGTAATTAATAAATTGTTAACTTTCACCTGTGAGGAGCTCCAGTACAACATACACTGTTAGTCTAAACAACAGTCTAGACCCATTGCGTAACTGCCCCAGTAAGCAGCAGACCTGGTGAATCACAGTCTGCAGTTTGTCATCAGAGAGTGAACAGTAGTAAGCAGCATCAGACAGTAAAGTTTGTGATTTAAAAATTAAACGGTGGCCTCGGGTGCAAGATAGGCCCCCTAGCTTTTAAAGTATAATAAGTATTAAAAAGTGTATAAACAATAACGCGCGGCCAACCTACAAGGTCAACACCTAAGTGCTCGAGCAAAATAATGTTGGCCGACAAAATGTTACAAAAGTGTAATTTAAAACCATGTTAAACTAAATAAGGCGGAGTATCCCGTGACAGTGAATATATTCATAAATTGTTGAAATAACAGTTCGGAGTGAGGAGTGATACCGTGAGTAACACGTGACGGTGGTGAAGCGGTCTGGAACGCCGTGGATTGGTTAAGTACCCTTCAGCAACAACTAAATCAATTTTATAACTATACAAAATACTTACAGATACAGAGCTCTATTAACAGGGGTTAGAAAGTAAAAATGTAAAAAAGAATGCAAGAGTGAGTGCGACAAAGTACTGGGTCATTATTAAGTTTAAGAAAATTGTTATAGCCATTTAAGAATAATAATCATAAGAATTGTTTCATTATTATTTGATATACCGGTACTGACAACTTTATATGTTGTCTACGCTCAACAAAACAAAAAACTTTTAATCAATGTAGTAATCAACCAACCTAGAATTTGATACGTTATTGCATAACTGTAAAACATTACATTAAATAAAATCCAAATAAGTTGTTTTAGCCAGAATAAACTGTGTTATTATATTTCGTAATTCCAACCCAAGTAACCTGTCTACAGCTGTTTTCGTCTGTACGACTCTGGATCCGAACCCGAAGGTAAGAGTAAGAGTGTTATAGTATTTGCCGTAAATTAATAGAGTTTCACTGGCGCCTGTAACAGGGACGCGAGAGTAAAATTTTAATTACATTCGCCAGACCTAATTAAGCTGCAGAACGGGTTATTTGGGAGTGGGGCGAGGTTGTTAATTGTAGACTGTGAAAGCAAAACTAGGCATATTTATATATGTAAAAATAATATAAAACAAAAATGGAAAATAATAGTTTGACCGAATCAACGGTCATGAGTGGGTTGGAGGTCCATTCGACCCCTATCACAGTTCAATATAGAGAATCAAGTAAGTCAGCTGAAATAGATGACTCAGGGATTCAGGTAACCCCACCCGTAATTAATAAAAATAAACAATCTGAGGATAGTGATATGATAAAAATGATGCAATTGCTTTTTAGCGAACAGAGTGTAAAATTAAATGAATTAAGCAGCATTTTCAATACCAAAATTGATGAACAGAAGAGTGATTCTGATGTTAAATTTAATATAATTAATAGCAAATTCCATGAGTTAAAGGGTGATATAAATAATATTGACCAAAAATTTGATAAGCGTTTATGTGATATGAAACAACAGAGTGTTAAGTTAGAAGATAATATTAATAAACGTTTAAATGAGATGGATGAATGCTTTAACACTATTAAAGTACAAGTGGTAGAAAAAATTGAGAAACAAATACAAAAGGTAATCGAAAATTTTGAATGTAAAACAAATGAGAATTATAATGATATGTGTAAAAACGTGGTAGTTGAGAACAAGGAGATTAATGTTGAGAGTGATGAGGAAGATTTTGTTGTAGTAAAGTTTAGTAATGAAGTGTTGCTAGCAAATGCCAATGAGAATGAGAGAGAGTGTGAAGCCAGTTTAAGTGTAGAGGGTGAAAAGAGGGCAAATTTTTCCTGTGAGGTAGATGAAGAAAAAGTTTCACTAGTATTGTTGGAGGACAAAGGTTCCTCCTTAGTTTTTGTAAAAGACAAAAGGTCTTTAGATTATTTAGGTGTATCTGGTAAAGCCAGACGTTGTAATAATGTTGTGTTGCCCTCTGTATGGAATGAGAATGTAAAATGTTGTGAGAAGTATTGTAATGAAAGTGATTATGAGAGAGAGAGAGAGAGAGAGAGTGGTAGAAATATTTAAGGTGAAGAGAGATTATGAAGAGTTAATACGGAGTTTAAATAGTGAGAGAACTGGTAGAATTAAAAACATACCTTGTGTGATAAACAATGTGTATATTGATGACAAATATTTGCCTGTTAATGAACCTATAGTAGCAGAATATGGTAATAATGATGTAAGGGTAATAACAAAAAACACTGACGGAGACTTTATAAAAAATACTAATGTTGATTTGATTTATGATAAGATAATTTTGGGGGGTGACCCTATAGATTATTATTTTGGTATATTGGAAAAAATAAAATTTTATGGTCACTAAACAGAAAATAGCCATATGATGAATGCAAATAAAATTGAAAAATGTTATATACAAATAAGACTATTACACGATGATGGAGGTTGAATTAAAAAAGCAGTGTATGAACATTTTAAATACTTTAGTATATGGTAATGACTTGGCTGAATTTGGTAATGAAGTGTGGCGAATGATAAAAAATATGACGAAAATCTGTAAATAAATGTGTTAATAGTATTCTGTTGCAATGTATATTATAGCTTATGTGTAACATATGTTTGTCATGAGAGGGAAAGGTATAATAATAAATAATAATAATTGTATTCCACTAAAATAATGAACAAAAGGTATTCATGAAGCCTATTTTGTATTGTGTATTTATATTCAAAGTGTTTTAAATAATATAACTAAAGTTAAAATGTTTTTAGTATAATGTTATTAAAGTAATTGTGGTGAATTAAAATTATATCTGATCTGAATTGGAATAAAAAATTTAAGAGATAAATATGTTAACTAAAAGATTTATAAAAATTGAAAAGTGCAGTACAGGTGTTAGTATGTGGTAAACAGAATGTTTAGACTGAATGAATGTTTATGAAAACAAGTCTGGAACACAAGTATTTATGTAAACAGGTATGTAGTGTGACCAATGTTTACAGCCAGATGTGTTGAAGTTGACAACTGTTTTATTCTGCTGAATCATTGCCAGTAGGAAAATCCTATTATGAAATAAAAAGAAATACCAGATGTGAAGAAATGAAGGTAAATTTTTTGAATGGTAAGGAAATGACTTAATGTTTTGATTGTGAGACAGTTAATATTTGTGTGATAGGATGTTGTTAATGTAAAATCATTTTGATCAAATGTAATTAATTTTGAAACTGCTAATTAAATAAAAAGTAAATTAATTTGGTAATTAAAGTAATTGAAAAGATGATTTTAATAATGAACTTAACTTCATTTTCATTTGAATTCAAACTGGAACTATAAATCAAAGGCTAATTGATGTAAACAATGATTAAAACACTTATTTAAATTAAAAACTGAAAGAATGTTCATGATGAGACGGTGTTTGGAAAAGGAGATATGCATATAACTACTAATGGTAAACTTTTATAAATGTAAACCTATATTGTTTTATTAACACTATTTTCTAGGGTTAAGAGATATTTTATAATATAAAATGAGCCAGTACGTTGTCAATGAACCAGTATCGCTAAGAGGAAACAAATCAGTTGTGGGATATGGAGTTATGTAAGGCCGTTTGTTGATTTTTAATTGAATGTTTCAGAGTCAGGTGATACCGTGGCGGGTATCTGTCCGAGCTTATGGTGTTGGGATCTCGAACAGAGAAGTCCAGTAAGATCGGATGGGTGCTGCCGCAGTCGCCAGACTAGGGGGGTAAGAACCCATGATTTTAGTAGAGTGTTCAGGGGGGTTGTGGCACCATATCCTCACTGATCCTCTTAGGGTTTAGGCAATAAGAGTTTGAACGCCTCGGCCTTCAACCTCTTATTGGGGGGGTATTGTAATGGTACAGAATTGGTGCTACCCCAGTTCTAATTTTATTTTATATCAATTCAGTATTTAATTCAGTAATTCAGTAATTAATAAATTGTTAACTTTCACCTGTGAGGAGCCCCAGTACAACATACACTGTTAGTCTAAACAACAGTCTAGACGCATTGCGTAACTGCCCCAGTAAGCAGCAGACCTGGTGAATCACAGTCTGCAGTTTGTCATCAGAGAGTGAACAGTAGTAAGCAGCATCAGACAGTAAAGTTTGTGATTTAAAAATTAAACGGTGGCCTCGGGTGCAAGATAGGCCCCTTAGCTTTTAAAGTATAATAAGTATTAAAAAGTGTATAAACAAAAACGCGCGGCCAACCTACAAGGTCAACACCTAAGTGCTCGAGCAAAATAATGTCGGCCGACAAAATGTTACAAAAGTGTAATTTAAAACCATGTTAAACTAAATAAGGCGGAGTATCCCGTGACAGTGAATATATTCATAAATTGTTGAAATAACAGTTCGGAGTGAGGAGTGATACCGTGAGTAACACGTGACGGTGGTGAAGCGGTCTGGAACGCCGTGGATTGGTTAAGTACCCTTCAGAAACAACTAAATCAATTTTATAACTATACAAAATACAGATACAGAGCTCTATTAACAGGGGTTAGAAAGTAAAAATGTAAAAAAGAATGAAAGAGTGAGTGCGACAAAGTACTGGGTCATTATTAAGTTTAATAAAATTGTTATAGCCATTTAAGAATAATAATCATAAGAATTGTTTCATTATTATTTGATATACCGGTACTGATAACTTTATATGTTGTCTACGCTCAACAAAACAAAAAACTTTTAATCAATTTAGTAATCAACCAACCTAGAATTTGATACGTTATTGCATAACTGTAAAACATTACATTAAATAAAATCCAAATAAGTTGTTTTAGCCAGAATAAACTGTGTTATTATATTTCGTAACTCCAACCCAAGTAACCTGTCTCCAGCTGTTTTCGTCTGTACGACTCTGGATCCGAACCCGAAGAAAGAGTGTTATAGTATTTGCCGTAAATTAATAGAGTTTCATGGTACACTAAGTAGTTTATAATTATTTGTCAATTTATAAATGTAGAATTTGGCCGTGAAGGCAATAGCTCGAAGGTAACATGTTAAAAGATTTTGTTCTAATTATATTATTTGTTAATTTATGATTGTAAACTTGTCCATGTAAACATTACTTTAAGTAATAAGTCAAAAGATGTAATTTTTAACTATTGTGAAAACTTGTTAAGGGTCAAGGCTCATGTAATAAGATGTAACTCAGGAAAAAGGGTTCAAAACCAAAAACCTAGGTAATAATAAATGTTATTTAGAATATTTTAATGAAATGATATTGATGGCCTAGGCCACAAGTTCCATACAAAGGAAATAATGTCAGAAATGAGTAGATTAGTAAACCAATGTGATAAAACAGGAAAGGGACAAAATTTATATGATGAAGCTAATTGTTTTAACAGTAATATTACAGATCAGATTAATTTAAGGAATTGTAAAGTGATATAACAAATGTATAATTAAAGTATAGGCACAACATTAGAATTTTTGTAAGGTGAAAAACCACCCTTTATAATTAACCAAAGTAAGTAAATGAGGTAGCAAAATGTTCATAATGACATAAAGAAAAGAATGATGTAATTTAAATTTAAGAAAGCTTAAAGCTGAAAAAGGAGTATTTTTCTTATAGGCAGATGAACATTGAAATCTTGTAAACTGACCACGTGACCTTATGAACTCTCTGTTTTGACCAATCACAGGCCAGTATTGTGAGGGCACGAAACCGTTGATGGAAAGGCAGGAATATAGTATTGTATTGTTAACTTGTGCAGTGAGCAGATGAGCTCTAATGAAGAAGTTTTTAATTAAACCAAAGTAATGTTTTTTGGACCGTTGGCGATGAAAAATTATAACTAATAAAAGCTACAAATACTGTAGAAGATTGGAAGACGAAAATATTTAAATCAAAACAACAAATAAATGCAGAACCTTTGAAAATCCTGATTACCTACCAGAACACACTTTCCTGACGCCGACTCTAACTATCAACCACGTTACAGGTACGATTACACAACACTACCGTAGACACTATCTACACTTACAGAATAACACCAGGGATCATTTATTGAAGAAAAATCTTAAAAACTAAAACAGTGAACACTGAAACTTTTATTTTAAAATAACTTGTGACAGCGCGTTGGTAAAACGTTTTCCGCGGCCATTATTGCCGATAGTCTGGTTGCCATAGCATCCAATAATAATAGCGAAATATAGTATTAAGATTTTAAAATTTTACTTACCTTTGTAATGTATTGTATTTTTGTATGTACTTGCTGAATTCAATGACAGTCTAAAAGAACCCTTAAACCCTGAGAATTAATATACGATTATAAACAATTTGTTATTTGGAACTTGTTAGTGTAAAAGTCGAATTGAGCGCTAGAGTCGACCCGACCCATATTTGTTTTCGACACAAGTCGACTGTTCGTTTCTCCGAATAACTTTAATGAAAATAAATATTGTTATTTGGAATCAAAGGAGTAGTCATTGTAGATAATTTGAAGGTTTACAGGACAATTGCAGGTAATTCAACAGGAGAGTGAGCAGCGAACGGACCGAAGCATTTGGGAAAAGAACTCGAGGACAAAATCGATTGCGGCAGCCGATCCGTATTTGACATAAGTGGAGGCAATTTACACTAAATAAAACTCTTCAAAACTCAAAACACATAAAATCAAAACCCACAAATAAACTGTTATTTTACAGATGGCGTCCAATCAGTGAGGCTGGAATTGGGGAAATTACCGATCCTAACGTAATTATTAACGATACAGGAAACTCGATTCAGCTGGCGACTGTCAGAAAAAACAGAAATGCATACGAGAGGAGTGATGAAAAGGTTGGCAAAGGACCAACAAACGGAAGAAGATAGACGGGAAGAAGAGACAGAAGCAGTCACGGACACCGAAATGGAACAACAGGCAAGAGACAAAGAAGAGGCCAGAGGAGATGCAAATTTACTGAAATTCATGGAACAAATGAATGAAAATTTTAAACGAATGGAGGAACAAACTAAACAAACAAATGAGAAAATAGACAGTATGGAGGAAAAAATAAATGAAAACTCCAGGAAACAAAACGAGGTCTTGAGAGAAGATTTATTAAAACAAATGAAAGCAGAAATAAATAGTGTTAAGGAAAACACTGATGAAAATAATAAACGAATGAAGAAGGATTTGAGGAAAATGAACGAGGAAAATTTAAAACAAATTAATGAGAAGATCGAAGACTCTAACAAGGAGTTGAGACTAACAAGGAGTTGAGACGAACCATTGATGAGAAAATTGACAATGTCAATGAAACACTTGGCAAAAGGGTAGAGGAATATAATGAAGAAAGAAAGCAACAAACAGCCGAAATAGCCGAACAAGTGGAACAAAACAAAGAAACAATTGTACAGGTCAGAGCAGAGTTAGACGCCAAAATAGACCAAGCAGACAACATCAACCAAGTTAGGATAGCAGAGGTACAGCAAGGAACACAAGAAAGACTGGAAGATTTACAAACTAACACATCAGAAAAAATCGAACGAGTTAATGAGGAAATGAACAGAGTAAAAAGCCAAATGAATGATAGTACGGGAAGAATTGATAACATCCAGGGAGTACAGCTAAAGAACCTGAGAGAGGATCTCGACAGAGTGAGCTATAGACCAGCCTGCAGCATTCAATCCACAATGCAAGACCACACATCAAGGAAAAGAGAACTAATAAAAACACAGGAGGAATGGGAGATGGTGAAGAATGGACTGAGCAATATATTTAATCCCACAATTACCAACCATACAGAAATAATGTATTATAAAAACTGTAGTAGAAGCTTGATAAAAACTTTCGGAAGAACACAATAAAACAGTGAGTAAAAACTTCAGAAAGTCTATGCTTCAATGGAATACACCAAAAATGGAAACGTATAATAAAATGACAGTGAGGTCATCAATAATGAATATACCATTAAAGTATTCATTTAGTAAAATACATAATAAAGCAATCCAAGTAGGCCATGAAACAAGTGAAGATTTAACAACAAAATCAGAACACCAGGTAGCGAAGATCTATATCACCAGGACAGAAACAGTTCTGCATACCAGAGTAATCCGAGAAATAAGAGTAACTGCATTTATGGACCATGGATAAATTAAGCACCAACACACCATCGAGAAAAGGGACTGATTTTCTGAGAACCGACAACAGCAACAAACATTTAAAAAAGAAGGAAAAATGATGATAAAAGTAATGACCACTGAAGATTTCAAGAAACATGAACAAACAACCGACCAAATTCTAAATTAGGTAAGGACATCTTACAGAATACTTTGGAGAATTTATTTTGAATCCATTAAGAAGAGAAAGACAGTTAATAATGATAATAGGGTGATAATAATGAAAAAATAAGTACTTAAAACAAATTAAATGAAGTGATGAACTTGGAGAAAAAAATTGATGTTTGTAAATGAACAGAGTGATGATAACTATATTTGTAACTGCTAAAAAGGGATATTGAGACAGAAGATGAACAACGTAGTGGCTAATGAATTAATTAACAACAAAATTAAATTAAATGGAAAAGAAGAAGTATATAAAGGATTTTTACCAAAAACTGAAAGTAAGTTATATAAAAGTAAGGGGAACTGCTAGGATACAATTTATAATAATGAGAAGAAGTAAGCAGACAACATGATTCCGAGGGTATTTAAAGTAACGCAAGAGTTACCATTTTTGCAAGAGTGTAAAAGGCTACGGCACCACTCAATAATTATTATGATGGGCAGGGGCCAACGAGCACTGTACCATGCACAGGGTGAATGGTCGGGTGAGGAATAGGTCAGAATAGTACCACTCACAGCCAATATCCATTCAACGTGCCATTTCAAGTTAGGGAGGGATTGATAACCCCAATTAAGGAATTCATAGTGTATTTTGACGAATTCTCCCATGTTATTTCGTCCCACGTTGTTGGTGTCAATTTGTTAGTTGACGAGATCGTCTCGTTTTTAAATATTATTCTCAGGGTTATTTATTTAATATGGGGTCTTGTAATTTGTTTATTATTATTATTCAAAGCTCGTACTTTATTATTAAGTTGTTGTTTATTGATTTATTTCACCCAATTCAACCTATTGTTGAATCCGGTAGTGAATAAATCGGTTACTTACACTTTTTATCGTCGTTTTAATTGTCAGTTTATTTTGTGTAGAAAATGTTTTTTATTCACTTCTTAGATTTGATTCACTTGAAGTTCCGTTGGTTCTCCGTTGATCAGCGGTGGTGAGATATGGTAAGTGAGTAATGTCCTGCCTATACACTAACATAAACATACACAAACATGATATTTACGATAATTTATAATGTGTAATAATATATATAGGTCGGTGCGGTTGGAAAAAAATCATTCCATTTGAATGATTCGCTCTGGAAGTCTGGTACCAACCGTCTCGTTTTTCTCACTCTTATTTATTTTATACATGAGGTTGTCTTCACTCGTCTCCTTCGCGTTGTTCTTCTTTCTTGAGGTTGTTATCGTGGTGTTCTTCTCACTGATTCTTCATCTTCTTTTGTTTGGGTTTTCATTGTGTTCTTCTCACTGATTTAATTCTCTTCTTTTGTTTCCGTGGTTCTTCTCACTGATCTATTGGGTAAGGTATGTCAGTCGTCTCGTCTTTAGTCTTCTTTTCTTCTTTATTGGTACATTTACTAATAATTTTTTTTTCATGATACTTCACTCATTTTAACATATGGTACTTTCTCTTTCTGTATCCATGGTGGTATTCTTGACCTTTTATGTATTCTTAACAGTAGTGGCTTTCAAATTAATTCTCGGTACGTTGGTGGATGTAGTGTTATATGTACCGTTACATATTGCCTCCTTATTAGAATTGATTATTTCTGATATCCTTATTTTATGATTGAAGAAATTATCAACTTTTTTTTTCATTTCATTTCACTTTTAAATTACACATGATGTTTTCATATTTTGTATTTACTTTTACACTTGTCTTCGGTTCATTATATTTTCTACATTTCCTCCTTCTTCATAATTGTGGAATCTTGTTTATTTATATTCTTGGCTGTTGTGTTTTTCCCTTAAATACTTAATTTCCCTAACATTTTTTCCCTACTTAGTAGCTGAAATCGATCTGGATGGGCACTATTGGCTTACCTAACTCCGTCGTTCAAAACTACACTTTTTCTGAGACCAGGGGAACATCATCCCTGCTCAGTTAAATGATTGCTGGAACATTTCTACAGTCAATTCATTAAATAACAATACTTATAAGTAGTCTCTTTCGACTAATAATAAAGACCCTAGGGGTTATTCACTCTTTTGCCTTTTATATTTTATTATACACTCTCTTCTGGATTCCTTCTTCTCTTCTGCAGATCTTTATTAGTTAATGCTGTTAACAAATAGCATGTGTAAATATTCTTCAGTTTTCTTCTCTTCTTACCATGACAAAATGTTCTTCATATTGATTTTTTCTTTCTTCTTTTTCTCGATCAATTCTCCTTCTCACTACCTCCTCTACATAATACTCTCTTTAATGGTCTCCTTCTCTCTTCTCTTAAATGTCATATTTTTTAACATTTTATTCTGGATAATACAAAATTTTTCTCAAAGTGATAGTAAGCATTTGTAACGTGACAAAAAGGGGAGGGATTTTGATTTTATTAAATTTTTGGGGTTTTGTTAAAAATATCCATAAGTATAATTTCCATTTGGGACCAGGCCACGTGTTGAATTGAAACAGTGTTCTAACAAAGGAACAATACGCCTTAACTATTGTGCAATCTGTACGAAAGAATGTACTAAGCGTCATTTCCTAGAACTTTGCGAGTGTGTGGCAGTACGTCCGAGCGCGTCACACCAGCAGGTGCGCGGACCGACGCCGACTTGTGAAACTCAAAAATGGCTAGAGACGAAAATTGTACAAGCACATGTTCCAGGCTGACGGATGTGAGTCCTAAGTCCAACCCTTTTTGTGACGTCAGCCAGTGCGGAACAAATATCTTCTGCGACCAACACACAATCAACTGCATGGGTTAAATGTGACATAGCTGTGGCGACGAATTACAAGGCATTGTTTTCCACTTTGAAAAAGACGCAATCTAGTTAGCAGTGAACAAAAAGCCGCTCTTGGCAGTCCGATACAGACAGTGCCTGCGCAGGTACAAGCCCCAAGTGGGCTCTTTTCAAAATTTTATAATTTACTAGTAAAAAGTGAATTATCAGTCAAAATAATGTGACAGTGACGTGATGATTCAATTGAAGAACATCAATATCGATTTCGGACACACAACAGTTAAAAAATGAGAAGTCATAGCGAGCTCAAGTGAACCACGTTGCCGGCAGTGGGGTATTCCACAATGTTAAGGGTTTTTGTGAATTAATAAATCAGGGGAGGGTTTTAAATTAGTGTGAGAGAGAGAGAGAGAGAGAGAGCAGGCTGGGCGGCCTACATAGATATAAGATGTTTCATGTTAATTGGTATGTATAATTTAATATTATGTCTTAATAATCAACAAGTCAATATTTGGTACCCTTGTTAAAATATAGAAAGAAATAATTAATTCTGTTTATTTTGGTAGTGACACGTTGATAAAACTTTAAATGGAAAATATCTTAATTGATTGCACGACTACGCCACATGGCGAGGCGCATGTAGATATGTGGGGGTAATTGGGAGTAACAGCATTTTTAAGAAAATAAAACAAAAATTTCTTTCTTTTCACTGCATATGTTGTTAGAATAATTATTTCGTAACCTCACACTGTTTCTGACCTCGCTTATGAAAGAACCCTAGGATCCAAGGAATAGCGAAATAATGGTAAGTACGAGATATGAAATATGATTAATAACAATCAATAAAAAATAAATTAATGAGCTTTTATACAAATGGCTGCCCAAACTAAGGACATTATATAAAATATTTATATAAAATAAGCCAGAAATCAGAAACAGAGTGGGTATCGAAAGAGTATATAAGACGTAAAAGTAAGGTTATGTTGTGACTACATGTGGTGGAGTAAATAGTTCAATATTTTTTATATATAATAAGGTTGCGTAATATTTACTATACGGAAACAATTTTGAAAGAAATATTTACAAAATTAAAAAAAAAAATGGCAGATAATAACGAAATAATGAAAATGATGCAAACACTTTTTAACGAACACAAACGTGAAATTAGAGAAGTCCAAAATAATTTTAACGTAAAATTTGATGAAGTAAAAAATGAGATCAAAAAACGAAATGATGATTTTGAGAAACAATTTGACGGGAGTTTAAGTCAGATAAGGAATAATAAGGTAAGTAGCGGTGACAATATGACGAAAAATAAGGGTAACATGGTGAGTAATAATGATGATTTAAATAATGAGTTTACAAGTGATAACAATGACAATACAAATAAAAATATGGTGTTAGAAAATGATTGTGTAGATGTTGATAGTGATAACGAAATTGTAGAAAGAGTAGAAGTTGATAATAAGATGTTTGTGTGTGATGAATCAGAGAGAGAGAGTAGAAAGGATTTACAGGTAGAGTGGATGCAGGTGGTAGATTTTTCCCATAATGTTGTAGTGGGGGTGAAGAAATGGCTTCACGTGAGTAGTTGGAAGACGATAGGTCTGCAAATAAATTTCCCTGGGTTTTTTGTGCACTTCATAGGTGGTGCCGTAATGATCAGTTAGTGTCCCCTGCATATTTTGACAGAGAGAGTGTAGCTTGGCGTGATGGTGAGAAATGTTTTGAGAGAGAGAGAAAGAGAGAAATAGAGATATTTAAAGTAAAGAGAAATTATGAAGAATTCGTAGAAAGGTTAGGAGGAGAGAGAAGTAATAATAATAATGAGTACTTACCGCATAGTGAAACTGAGATAGCAGTAGATGATAATATAACTCACCTGATTTTAACAGAATATAATAACGGCGACAGGACTATACTCGAGCGTGACCAGGTACATGATAGAATAATATGGAATAATCATATTAATTTAAATGACATTGTAGAAGAATATGACAAGACAGATAATCATTATGTTGATAGTCATGAGATTATGTATGTAATTGTAAATCACTGGTATAATCATAAGATTAGACTATTATTCAACGATAAAGGGTAATTGTTTATTGTTTATGAACATTTAATTATATGAATAGTGTGGTTTTGAAGTGTATTGTCTTATGAAACTGTAACGGGCCAAATTTATGGGTATTTTATTTTATTGCATTTTTCGGGGATTTATAAAAATATTGGTGAAGTCTAATTTCAACAGAGACAGACCACGTGTTGTAAGAACAGTTTTTAACAAAGGCAACGCAATATCACGTTGTGCAATCGGTATAGAAGGAATCCGCACCACCTTAGTTTCCAAGAACTTTGTTTGTGTGTGACCGGGCGCTCGTATGCATGACACGAGCATACGCGCGCGGTGACGCTACTTGTACCATTCAAGATGGCTAAGAAGCAATTTTCGGTCGCTTTCATCTACCATGCGGCCGGATACAAAATTTAAGTACCGCCTATTTTGTGACGTCAGCCAGTGCCTAGCTAATATCGTATACTGTCGGCACACCAACAACTACATGAATTAAATGGGACGAAGCTACTGCGACGAAACCAAAGGCATTGGTTTCCACACAAAAAGACGTACTCAAGTTAGCGGCACCTGCTACGTCGTTCTGCCCAGTTCGTCACAGATAGTACCGGCCGGTACAACCCCACGGGGTTACTTGTCAAACAAATTTTATAAATTGCCAGTAGTAAAGTGAAATAACAGTTAAAACTATGTGACCGCGGTCGATAATACAGTGGAGAACATATTGAGTTAAATTTTGGACACAAATATCAATTAAAAAGAGTAACAATGAGTGCGCACGAAAACCACGTTGCCGGCAGGGAATATTACGACAAATGTTTAAGGGCTTTGGGGCAATAAAGGGTTAAGGGGTTTTAAATAATGCAGGTGTGGATGTGTGAGTGAGCAAAGCTGGGCTGTTTATGTTGATGTGTGTATATATAATAAGGTAAGCACTAGAATAAGATAGACTAGGAATGGTACTCATGTAACTCAAGCAAAGAAAAAATCACTAAGAAGCTATGTCATATGCAAAAGCACAGTAAAATTTGTTGGAATTTAAATGCATTTCTAAAAAATTAAAATATCAATTCTCTTCATTTAAAAATGAGTCGAGTCACTTATTTCAATAACCCGTAACACATGTTTGTATCTTACGTTCGTGCGAGAAGAATCCTGGACCCAGATAAAAGAAACTTTGCAGGTAGGTGGAAGTAAAATTTTTGTATTGATATATTTTAAAAGGTTACTAACTTCACAAAACGATTTGTGGTTGATGATAACAAATAATAAGTTCGACTGTATATTCTTTTATGTGTTGATGTCATTATGTTGAATGTATTTGTGTACTACATTATGGTGTACTATGTGTTATGTAAACAATGTGTATATGTAGGAGAAATTGATAACATTAATTATCAATTAAATTAAATTTGCAATTAACCAGTATAAAGTAATAATAATTATAAAATTTGACAGACTAAATAAGCGATGAAAGTAATTGTGAACTTTTAAATAATGAATTAAATAACTGAAAAAATTAATTACTTAATTAAGGTATAATTAGTAAAATAGTTTACCTTTTTCTTGTCCGTCTGGTGGCCTTTTCTCTATATTTCAATCAACGCGTTTCAGGGCATATGCCCCATCATCAGGATATCCCTTGTTAAAGTTCGTCGATGGTTAAAATATTAAAAACACTGCACACACAATTCTACACACAACAATAAATATAATACAAACATAAAAACACATAAAATGCCCAGATTTTAGACACACACGATATCGGTGGTGCGCACCACGACATGCTATAGTCGACTGTGCAGTCGACTATAGCATGTCGTGGTGCGCACCACCGATATCGTGTGTGTCTAAAATCTGGGCATTTTATGTGTTTTTATGTTTGTATTATATTTATTGTTGTGTGTAGAATTGTGTGTGCAGTGTTTTTAATATTTTAACCATCGACGAACTTTAACAAGGGATATCCTGATGATGGGGCATATGCCCTGAAACGCGTTGATTGAAATATAGAGAAAAGGCCACCAGACGGACAAGAAAAAGGTAAACTATTTTACTAATTATATACTATAAGTGGCTTGGATACCGAAAAACATGGATTTAATTAAGGTTGTACAAAAGAAAGTTTGATATGATTTTATGAAATTAAGATTCTATAATGATTAGTAGATGATTAAACAGATAGTAGGTTCAAATTGAGGTATAGTATTATAAGGGGAGAAGTGATGAATTTTCTAGTGTTATATCAAGGTAAAATGTTGAAAAAAGGGTTTGGGTGATAATGAAATAAGGCAGGTGAGTTAAGTAGAATTAAAGTTAATGGGAGTTAAAGAGAATAAGAATTTTGAAATACAGGTAACACACAAAAATAGTCTTAGATCTTTAGGGACACAGTGGTTAGCGATTATATGTAGGGGTGAGTAATGTGAATGGTATATAATTATATTTGTTGATGAAGATATTTTGTAGTAAGGATGAGGTGGTAAGGTGTGATCAGCGTGCGGCGTGGCGAGAGACCAGCGTGCGGCGTTGTGGCAAGTGATAGAGTAGTTTAAGGGAGTGTTTGCCGATATTTGGAGGGGCGGCAAAGGGTTAGGTATGCATATAGCCAGGTTGGGAACACACATCCTAGTACAAAGATGAGCGGTGCCAGAGGTAAGTGGAATTAGTGAAGGTGTTTATAATTGAGAGATTGGTGTCATAGTTTGTTAATGGTGGTTGTTAGTAAGAAAGGGAGTAAGATTATAAATGTCTATTCAATTGAAAGTATAGAGAATACAGGTGTCACCCAGACTAATCAATGAATCAATTAAAATGTGAAGAGTTAAGTAGAAAATTCATAGTAGAAAAGTAATCAGAGATGAAATATAATGTAACATGAATGGTAATAATAAATTTGAAATTTTGTGAAGAATTAAATGATAAATAATTGATGGTTAATTAATAAAAGTTCAATTAATTAAAATGTAAAATGTTTATAATTGTTATACGCAAATTTAAAGATATAGGGCGTGTAGATTTTGACCAAAGTTAAATGTGATTTGGTTATTTTAATGTAATAATCGCAATGTTAATTATAAATGTATACAGGCCAAGTGGCAAGTTAAGTTATGATGAATAATTAAATCACCCAAACTAATGGAGATTAAGAATAGTAAAGAAAAGAGGGTTATAGTAAAAATATAAAATTTTGATGGAAACAAGTGACAATTTTAAGAGAGTTTGAAATAAAGTAAAGTTGTAAAATGTTTATTTTGAGTAATTTGAATATCAATGGTATTGTTAATCATAATAATATTTTGTTATTTTAAATGTTTTATTTTATTGTGTTTTGTGTTTAAAGATAGAATTTTAAAGAGGTCAAGGTATTTTCTGTAGGAACTTGTGTATAACTTATGTAGGTCAAGGTTCTTGACTTGACCCAGTTTGATCAGCTGATGGGTGATGTTCTATACTAGACACGTTTGGCAATGAAGTAATGCCGATTTTCCTTTTATTTGATTTGAATAAATTTAAATAGTTTTGATAATGAGAAAAAATATATTTTAATCAATTTAAATTTTTTTTTAATTTGAAAAAAAAAAATTTTTTTATTTTGTGCCTGCCATCTAATGGATGTTTTTGAACTTTGATTATGTTATTGTTTGTTTACTAATCATGTTTTTTTATTGAATTGTATTGTTTAGAATATAGGTATAATCACATGTTAGGATAAGGATGTTCATATTTTACTAAATGTTCAACTTGTTTATTTTCTAATGATAAAAAATAATGAAGAGAATTATTCAGTTTAGAGCGGGTGATTTTTAACTTAAATAAATTTTTGAAGAAGGTTTCAACTTTGATAGTATGTAGTTATAAGTGTGTGTGCAACCCCAGTAACTGCTAAAGGCAGCCCAGTGTGCATGATAAGGGGAAACATATCGGTTGAGGATGTGGAATGATATAAGACCAGGGATTTGGATTTTTTGGGGAAACATGTTAGAAGGGGAGGTGCGCTGTGGTGCGTATCTGTTCGATTTTACGGTGTTGGGATCTCGTACAGAGAAGTCCAGTGATCTCGTTCAGATGCGTCCATAGTCGCCGAGCCAGGGGGGTCATTTACCCATGAGGTGTAAGAACAAGAGGGGGTTTTTGGCACCATATCCTCACCGGTCCTCTTAGGGGTATTATCAATGAGACTTCTTCTGTTTCGGCAGAAGAACTCTCATTGGGGGGGGTATTGTAACGTGACAAAAAGGGGAGGGATTTTGATTTTATTAAATTTTTGGGGTTTTGTTAAAAATATCCATAAGTATAATTTCCATTTGGGACCAGGCCACGTGTTGAATTGAAACAGTGTTCTAACAAAGGAACAATACGCCTTAACTATTGTGCAATCTGTACGAAAGAATGTACTAAGCGTCATTTCCTAGAACTTTGCGAGTGTGTGGCAGTACGTCCGAGCGCGTCACACCAGCAGGTGCGCGGACCGACGCCGACTTGTGAAACTCAAAAATGGCTAGAGACGAAAATTGTACAAGCACATGTTCCAGGCTGACGGATGTGAGTCCTAAGTCCAACCCTTTTTGTGACGTCAGCCAGTGCGGAACAAATATCTTCTGCGACCAACACACAATCAACTGCATGGGTTAAATGTGACATAGCTGTGGCGACGAATTACAAGGCATTGTTTTCCACTTTGAAAAAGACGCAATCTAGTTAGCAGTGAACAAAAAGCCGCTCTTGGCAGTCCGATACAGACAGTGCCTGCGCAGGTACAAGCCCCAAGTGGGCTCTTTTCAAAATTTTATAATTTACTAGTAAAAAGTGAATTATCAGTCAAAATAATGACAGTGGCGTGATGATTCAACTGAAGAACATCAATATCGATTTCGGACACACAACAGTTAAAAAATGAGAAGTCATAGCGAGCTCAAGTGAACCACGTTGCCGGCAGTGGGGTATTCCACAATGTTAAGGTTTTTTGTGAATTAATAAATCAGGGGAGGGTTTTAAATTAGTGTGAGAGAGAGAGAGAGAGAGAGAGAGAGAGAGAGAGAGAGCAGGCTGGGCGGCCTACATAGATATAAGATGTTTCATGTTAATTGGTATGTATAATTTAATATTATGTCTTAATAATCAACAAGTCAATATTTGGTACCCTTGTTAAAATATAGAAAGAAATAATTAATTCTGTTTATTTTGTTAGTAACACGTTGATAAAACTTTAAATGGAAAATATCTTAATTGATTGCACGACTACGCCACATGGCGAGGCGCATGTAGATATGTGGGGGTAATTGGGAGTAACAGCATTTTTAAGAAAATAAAACAAAAATTTCTTTCTTTTCACTGCATATGTTGTTAGAATAATTATTTCGTAACCTCACACTGTTTCTGACCTCGCTTATGAAAGAACCCTAGGACCCAAGGAATAGCGAAATAATGGTAAGTACGAGATATGAAATATGATTATTAACAATCAATAAAAAATAAATTAATGAGTTTTTATACACATTGTTTTAAATATCTTAAGTGCGTTCACTAGTTGCTTGTTTTGTCATGGTTTATGTATTAGATAATCGTTTTTTCTTTTCTCGTGGTATACAATATTCATTTGATAAACATTTTTCTTTCTCTTCTTTCCTTTATAATAGCCTTCTCCTGTATTACTCTCTTTGTTGTTCTTCCCCTCTACTCCTTCAAGTGATAGTTGTTTACCACTTATTCTGTATTGTTTTTTCTTGTTTTTGGGGTATACAATATTCATTTGATAAACTTTTTTCTTTCTCTTCTTTTTTCCTATATAATAGCCTTCTCTTGTATTACTCACTTTGGTGGTTTGCTCCTCTACTCCTTCAAGTGTTTGATTTTTTAACACTTATTCTGGATTGTTTTAAATTTTTCTTTTTTGGGGTATACAATATTGTTACTACTCTCTCGCGTCACCTAATTAGGTCCCACGTTATGAGCGTCAATTTGTAATCGGACGAGTACGAGCGTCCCGTTATTTTCACACATTGTATGCCTATTCGTTGCTATGAACGGGTATGTTCCCCTGTCTTTACTCTCTTAGGTCGTTTTAATTTACTTAATTATTTAAATATCTGAGATATTTGGAGTTGTGGGATATATTGATTTAATTAATTAATACTAACTTATCTCTCTAAAAAATATCAGTGTTAGTGTACTTGAAACTTAAATAATTAATGTGTTATTCTGTAATTTCGTTCAACCCTATTATACCTTGAAGAGAATTATGTATAATTTTGTATTTTTACGCTCTCTCTTTGGTGTCGGAGAATTCCGCTATAAGCGCTGTAGTACCGGAGCAATGAAACTTAGAGGTTATTTCACTGTTTATGTTAACCAATTATTCTATACTTAGTTACCTTATTATTCCCAACTCATTAAATCATACTCCAAATGACAAGATTTTGCAACTATATAAAGGTTCTTTATTTGTTTACTTCTTTAATATGAATAAGATATGTTCTAACTGACATACACTGGGGCTATAGATTGCGTGAATCGATTATTGATTAGTCCGATCCTTTATTTAGATTCAGTTATATAGTGTGTTTTAATTTGTAATTAACTTAATTCAGGGTGTGAAGGTTCTTGTAACTGTGGGGAAGATTAAAAATACATAGATAAGAATGCAAGATTTACAAATCTGAAGTGTTGTGTAGTTAATATGATTGATATAATAATAATTTACCAGACTAGAACGAAGCAAATCGTGTAGGCGGTTGATTGATAAATTTACTGTTCTGGACGATTATGCCGTACAATATTCTTTCTTCGGTTTAATAAAATGGAATTCTTGTCCTGTCCACCTCGGAAATACAGCTCTCTAGATTGATTTACAGCCCGATTGATGCTTCTTCTGCAATTCCTGGATCCAAATACGTTCTTCTCTCAGTTGAAGCAATTAGTGATGTTCCGTCTATTTGAAAGGTTATAAATTCTCGTGTAGTGTATATTATTAGTTGTGATACAGTTAACTCTTTCTATTTGGTTTAATATATCATCAATTCCTTTCGGATATGGGACGATTCAAGTCCTTCCTTGTAGAACCCAGTTATTTATTTTCTATTGTCATTTCATACTATAGTCTTGTTTGGTTAAACTGTACTGGCAAGATTCAAGAATATTATCTTTAGTATTTTGTTTATTATAATTGTGTCAAATATTTTAGAATATTCCGATTATATGAGATAGTTACTAGATTTTTAATCTCATCACATTCAGATCATCAAAAGCAATAATTGAAAATCAACAACTTCTTCCTTTCCTGTAGCCCATAGCAACCCAGAATTTTTCTTCCTTCTACATGTTTTGTATATAGTGTTTATTTCATATATTTTTTGTCTATTCCTTATTAATTTGCTATCATATCGGAATATAACTTTACCGATAGTTGGTTTATTATTTTCTACACATATTCTGCTGGTTTTTTGATATGAGCCTGTTTCTTTTATATTTACTACCTTTTCGATATTAAACGTTATCAATCGATATCATGGCATTATGGCATTATCATAATTTGTATAAATTGATATGGTTTATTATATATCATTACTAATTTAATGTTTTTTTCTAGCTCTTCAAACCATATTCATTAATTATTATTAATTTATGTACCTAACCTTTATGTTATGAGTGGTTATATAGTGTTTTTGGCTGTTAGGCCTTTTATTGTAAACGGATCTACCTGTGTTTATAACATCTATAGCCCTTTTACATAAATTCATACATATAATCAAATCTTAACTATTAACATTTACATAAACAATTATTTTTTCCATATCTAATGACAATTTTATTTTGACCTATGGATCATATATAAGAAAATTCAAATCTATTAACGCTAACTAGCTGCATCACACTTCATTCTACAACAGTAATTGAATAATACATCTTGTTTCATTACCTTTCATTAACTCAACACATAATTGGTATAACATAACATAAACTTTATCATAACATTTGTTGTCACAAAATAATATCTTTTAACTCAAAATCCTTAATTGCTATTGCTATAAAGTAAATTATTGTTTCATTTTTGTTTACTTTTCACTGAACATAGATCATTAACTATTATCTAACTTACAGGTTTGTTTATTCTCGTTAATTCTACCTTGCATCCTTATTTATCTTTATCTATAATTATAAATGTAATTATTAGATTTTTGTTTTATCATGGCGTTAGATATTGACTTGTTTATTATTCTGTTAACCTAATTTTTATGTAACATGGATGCCAGCATTTCTGTTGCGTTACATATGCTCCTTTACCTGAATGAAGTTTAGGTCAAATAAACTTGTCTTTTTCACATGCCTTTTCTTCATCTCAATATTAATGGTTGACAATGGGATTCTCAATGTAACTTCATTAGATTAGTATTAATAATTCTTTATTTTATAACATTTCATCATTTTAATTAACATTCTTGATCATTTTTAATTTCTGTAAACAGTATTTGTTGATAGTTGGCTACAATATTCAATGATACTTTAGGTTCACATCTCTTCTACTTATAATTACTGTAATCACTGTATTTCTCAATTATTCTTCTGTCATCTAATTTCTTTCTGTTTTCTTCGTCCTACTCTTTTGGAAACTGAGGTCATTCTTGCAACTATTCTAATATTCCTTAAATATTTAATTTCCCTAACACTCCCTAATATGTGCGTTGGTACAGTTCAGAGAGGCACTGTTTGGCTTCATACTCTGCTGCCCACACCACACCTTAATATAGTACTGCTGGAATTCATCTACAGTCAGCTATAAAATATAATAATCTCCTAATAATCTCTTTAATTACTTAATAATAAGTATTTGGGAAAAATTTTTTTTTCTTTGTTGCTTTTATATTTCTTCATTACTATCCTCCATACTTTGTGATTCCATTTTAGTTTCCTTAAACATTCTTTGATATTAAATCTGACAGTTATCATTTGTAATTATTTTTGTTTTTCATTTTTGTTGTGATTATAATGCTAAGTATCTTCTTCATTTGTTTTTCTGATCTCAATACTTTCTAAATAGTTATTGTGTGATTATCATTATAATTGTGTTTCTGACTAAATACCGTCCTTAGCTCAACTATTATTTTTCTTATAGTATTTCATTATTTTGGCTGTTTATTTTTCAATGAATTATGTTCATAAATACTCTTTCTTTCTTGTTTTCTTTAATATTACATTGGTTACATTCAATCGTTTACTGAAGTTGTTTCCTTCATTTGGCAATGTGGTATGTATTTTAGGTCATATGATTTTTCTCTTATTTATTTTGCATAGGTAGATTTGAGGTAAAAACATTTATCTTGGGGTTTCATTATTCATTCTTCACACTATTTCTTTGTAGACGTTTAGTAATAATTCTAGCTTTCTTCTGTAATCTTGGGGTTTCATTATTCATTCTTCATATTATTTCTTTGTAAACATTTAGTAATAATTCTCGCTTTCTTCTGTAATCTTGGGGTTTCATTATTCATTATTCACATTATTTCTTTGTAAACTTTTAGTAATAATTCTAGTTTTCTTCTTAATCTTGGGGTTTCATTATTCATTATTGACACTGTTTCTTTGTAAACGTTTAGTAATAATTCTATTTTTCTTCTTAATACCTTCTTCATAACTATATTTTAATTCAGACTTACTTCATTTTGAATGACATTTTTTTTTTCTATTTATTTTATTGTTCAACAAATTCTCTTTTATTTCCAAGTGTGTTTTTTTTTCAAAATCGATAATAAGTGGTTCTTATTGTATTTTAGAATTTAGTGGTAGTATTCACATTCAAATTCCTTTTAAATTCCAAGTATTTTCTCTTCAAGACTGGTAATAAGTTGTTCTTATTGTATTTTAGAATTTATTCATAATATTTCTTTTTGGATTTAGTAATTTTTTTTCTTACTAAATTCGTTTTATATATAATAGTTATTTCAAATAATTTTTGTAAGTTGGTCTTACTGTCTTTTAGAATTTTGCTGTTACATATATGATTTCGTTATTACTATTACTGTTTACATGTTTCTTATCCTCTTCCAATAAATCTTCTCTGATATTCTTTAAATAGTGGTTATTAATTATAGTTATGGTATGATTACTCTTAATTTTGTTTACAAGTCGTTGTTCCCCAAGATTATGGTTCAGTGAAGGGTATTCATTATTTTTCACTGCCTCTATTAGTTTAAATGAGGGCTTACCCCCTCTTCTCTATTTTCATTTGGATTATTGTGTTGATTTAGTACAGTTTCGGTGCGATCCTCCGTATTAGGTTCCGCTATCCTATAATTTCCTTCAGGTGGATAGTTGTCTTCACGCCGGGACTGGTCATAATGATTGTCATATCGGTGACTCCTTGGGTAATACCGTCGCTGATTACCTTGAGGCCTGGAGTAGATATAATTACCGTTATGCCTATAATTATTGGGTCGTCTGTCCCCATCTCCTCTATTATTGCGACTATCGCGGTAATTATAAGTATTATTGCCACGATAATTATAGTTCCTGGAATTATTATTCGCGTGTTCATTTTGGGTCCTATTGGCATTAACGTTCTGCGCAGGTCGATTGTGATCATTATTATGAGAATTGGTTGGTGGCGCGTTATTATTATACTTCTGATATTTATAATTTAACATCCTATTTCTTTGGTATTGGTTCTCGTGCTCATAATTCTCCAGGAATTTGGCCACGGCTGGAATCATTTTGATTTGACTACACATACGTGCATTTTTTATCCCTTCCTCGTAATGGTAGGATAGTTGTATCACCAAACATTCTTCGGGAATTCTGGGCTCTAAGTTCCGTGCCATACATACTTTTCCTAGAAAGTATGAAGTAGGAGACTGGCCTATGTTTGTTTCGTATCAACCGTTACTCAAATTATTCCTAATCATGTTCTGGGTCGATTCAGACCAATATTTCTCTTTAAATTGTTTTTTGAACTCAGTCATGTCCAGTATATCCGGGCGCACCGCTGTCCACCAATTATCATAAGTATCTTTAAATGTTTCATCAATCATACTGCGTATAATACTCCAGCGATTTTCTCTATTTCTTGCAATCACCTCTTCCAATCTCTTTAAAAATTCCATCGGATTGCGCTTGTAATTACGAAAATTAATCGACTCCCGGTTCTCGTGGTTATTTGTATGACTATGTTGGCATGTCCTATCCCGCCATGAATCTACTTCTTCTTGTAATTGTAATTCACGTCTACTAATTTCCTCTATTTTATTTTTACTGGTATTAATTTGACCTTCCATACTGTTTAAATTGCCATAGACTCTTTCGAGTCGTTCGCCCATGTCTGTTTGTATTTGCGTAATACCTTCCTTATTCTCTTCCCGTACCTGATGTACTTCGTTTTTAATTTGCTCATATTTTCCGACAGTTTCCTGTTGGATTTCTTCGACCAATGTTTTATTCTCAATTTTTATGTCATTAATTTTATTCTGTAATTCTTCACGAACCTGTACTATTGTTTCGTTAGTTTTTTCTAACCCTTCATTTGTTTTGGCTATTTCTAATTTTCTTTCCTCATTATTTTGGTCTACCTTCTGGTTAATTGTCACATGAAGATTTTCAATTTTTTCATTAATTTGCCTTAAATTTTCTTCATGTATTTGTAAGATGTCTTCCTTCATTTGTTTTAAACCCTCATCATTCCTATCTAACCTTTCGTGAATTTGTTTTGAGGTTTCTTTAATTTCCTCATGGGTTTTATCGTATTTTTCCTCTAGTCTCTTTGAGTTTTCCTCCTGTCTCTTCGAGTTTTCCTCCTGCTGCTTTGATTTTTCCAATCGTAGTTTAAACATTTCCTGTATACTCATGTCTTCCTTTTGGTTGGGCTTATCTGGTTGGTCCCCTTGGGCATCTTCTTCCATTACTCCCTTTTCCTTGTCCGCAATTATTTCAGTTTCCGTTATTTCGTCTGTCTGTTGTTCCATTTCACTATCTGTTATTATTTCTATTTCCTGTTCTTGTTCATCTATTTCCTTCTCCGTTTCTTCTGCCCTCATCCTTGAACTACCTCTGGTATGCATGTTTATTCTCCCAAAGTTGCCTGCTCTGGTTAAGTAATATTAATATAGTTATAGTTACTTAACTTAAGCCCTACACTGGTTGAGCGCCAATTTGTTACTACTCTCTCGCGTCACCTAATTAGGTCCCACGTTATGAGCGTCAATTTGTAATCGGACGAGTACGAGCGTCCCGTTATTTTCACACAATGTATGCCTATTCGTTGCTATGAACGGGTATGTTCCCCTGTCTTTACTCTCTTAGGTCGTTTTAATTTACTTAATTATTTAAATATCTGAGATATTTGGAGTTGTGGGATATATTGATTTAATTAATTAATACTAACTTATCTCTCTAAAAAATATCAGTGTTAGTGTACTTGAAACTTAAATAATTAATGTGTTATTCTGTAATTTCGTTCAACCCTATTATACCTTGAAGAGAATTATGTATAATTTTGTATTTTTACGCTCTCTCTTTGGTGTCGGAGAATTCCGCTATAAGTGCTGTAGTACCGGAGCAATGAAACTTAAGAGGTTATTTCACTGTTTATGTTAACCAATTATTCTATACTTAGTCAGTTACCTTTTTATTCCCAACTCATTAAATCATACTCCAAATGACAAGATTTTGCAACTATATAAAGGTTCTTTATTTGTTTACTTCTTTAATATGAATAAGATATGTTCTAACTGACATACACTGGGGCTATAGATTGCGTGAATCGATTATTGATTAGTCCGATCCTTTATTTAGATTCAGTTATATAGTGTGTTTTAATCTGTAATTAACTTAATTCAGGGTGTGAAGGTTCTTGTAACTGTGGGGAAGATTAAAAATACATAGATAAGAATGCAAGATTTACAAATTTGAAGTGGTGTGTAGTTAATATGATTGATATAATAATAATTTACCAGACTAGAACGAAGCAAATCGTGTAGGCGGTTGATTGATAAATTTACTGTTCTGGACGATTATGCCGTACAATATTCTTTCTTCGGTTTAATAAAATGGAATTCTTGTCCTGTCCACCTCGGAAATACAGCTCTCTAGATTGATTTACAGCCCGATTGATGCTTCTTCTGCAATTCCTGGATCCAAATACGTTCTTCTCTCAGTTGAAGCAATTAGTGATGTTCCGTCTATTTGAAAGGTTATAAATTCTCGTGTAGTGTATATTATTAGTTGTGATACAGTTAACTCTTTCTATTTGGTTTAATATATCATCAATTCCTTTCGGATATGGGACGATTCAAGTCCTTCCTTGTAGAACCCAGTTATTTATTTTCTATTGTCATTTCATACTATAGTCTTGTTTGGTTAAACTGTACTGGCAAGATTCAAGAATATTATCTTTAGTATTTTGTTTATTATAATTGTGTAAAATATTTTAGAATATTCCGATTATATGAGATAGTTACTAGATTTTTAATCTCATCACATTCAGAACATCAAAAGCAATAATTGAAAATCAACAACTTCTTCCTTTCCTGTAGCCCATAGCAACCCAGAATTTTTCTTCCTTCTACATGTTTTGTATATAGTGTTTATTTCATATATTTTTTGTCTATTCCCTATTAATTTGCTATCATATCGGAATATAACTTTACCGATAGTTGGTTTATTATTTTCTACACATATTCTGCTGGTTTTTTGATGTGAGCCTGTTTCTTTTATATTTACTACCTTTTCGATATTAAACGTTATGAATCGATATCATGGCATTATGGCATTATCATAATTTGTATAAATTGATATGGTTTATTATATATCATTACTAATTTAATGTTTTTTTCTAGCTCTTCAAACCATATTCATTAATTATTATTAATTTATGTACCTAACCTTTATGTTATGAGTGGTTATATAGTGTTTTTGGCTGTTAGGCCTTTTATTGTAAACGGATCTACCTGTGTTTATAACATCTATAGCCCTTTTACATAAATTCATACATATAATCAAATCTTAACTATTAACATTTACATAAACAATTATTTTTTCCATATCTAATGACAATTTTATTTTGACCTATGGATCATATATAAGAAAATTCAAATCTATTAACGCTAACTAGCTGCATCACACTTCATTCTACAACAGTAATTGAATAATACATCTTGTTTCATTACCTTTCATTAACTCAACACATAATTGGTATAACATAACATAAACTTTATCATAACATTTGTTGTCACAAAATAATATCTTTTAACTCAAAATCCTTAATTGCTATTGCTATAAAGTAAATTATTGTTTCATTTTTGTTTACTTTTCACTGAACATAGATCATTAACTATTATCTAACTTACAGGTTTGTTTATTCTCGTTAATTCTACCTTGCATCCTTATTTATCTTTATCTATAATTATAAATGTAATTATTAGATTTTTGTTTTATCATGGCGTTAGATATTGACTTGTTTATTATTCTGTTAACCTAATTTTTATGTAACATGGATGCCAGCATTTCTGTTGCGTTACAATATTCATTGATAAACGTTCTGTTGTATACAATATTTGATAAACATTCTTGTTTCTCTTCTTTCCTTTACAATAATATCCTTCTCTTAGATTGCTCTCTTTGGTGGTTTGCTCCTCTACTCCTTCAAGTGTTGGATATTTTAACACATTCTGGATGGTTATATTTTCTTGTTTTTTGGGGTATACAATATTCATTTGATAATCATTTTTCCTTCTCTTCTTTCCTTTATAATAATAGCCTTCTCTTATATTACTCTCTTTGTTGTTTTGCTCCTCTACTCCTTCAAGTGATAGTTGTTTAAATCACTTATTCTGGATTGTTAATTTTTTTTTTTTTTTGGTATACAATATTCATTTGAGAAACGTTCTGTTGTATACAATATTTGATAAACATTCTTGTTATATTTTTTCTTGTTGTTGTTGTTGTTGTTGTTGTATACAATATTTGATAATCATCTTTCTTTTGTATTCGTTGTTTTACCCAATAGTCGTTGGTCTCATTTTTATTTATTTATTATTTTTGTACACTCACTTATTGCATTTGGTAAAAAAATTTTGTTTGTTTGTTTTGGTTATGCGTTCCATCGGTCGGCCGTTTCCTCTTCTTCATCTATTTCGTCTCTCCCTCCCTGAGGTGTGTTGGACTGGTTTCCATTGCTTCCGGATCGGACTCCTTCAAAATGATGAACCCGACGTACATATTCAGTATTCTCTCTTCCTTCGGGTCTATTTGCGTCGTTATATTGATGTCCACTATTATGGTTTCGGTGTATATCTTCGCTACTGCGGCTCCTTCGTGTGTCGTACCCCAATTCTCTACTCCTTACGTCCTGGCTATACTGATTATTATTTTCATTAAAACTTCGACGTCCCTGACAGAAGTATCTCCCTCCATTTCCGTCGTCAGCACGAACATAATTCGCTCTCCTAAAATTGCTTTGGTTTTGGTTGTTCCCGTTGTTCGGTCGGTACTGGCGATTATTATTATTTGGCCGATATGGAGTGTTACCATTTGTTGGCCGATACTGATTTCCGCCGTTATAATTAGGACGGTGGTTGTTGTTAGGAGGGTTCTGATTATAATTATTATTATAATTCGGTCTGTAATTCGGGTTGTTTCTATCTGGCGGATAATTATTTCCGTTACTATTTGGTCTCGGATTTTGGTCGGCATTATCTCTGTTCGTGTTATTGTAATTTCCCCGATAATTATTCCGGTATCCGGTCTGTCCGTTTCTGTCAAAATATGGATCTTGTCTCTGTCGACTCCTCCGATAATATCTCTCTTGTTCATAATTTTCTAATAACGCGGACATAGTTTGGATGGTTCGTATCTGTCCGTTCAGTCTCGCTCTAGCCACGCCCTCTTCGAAATGGTATGCCAATTTAGTAACAAGGCATTCTTCAGGTATTTACGGTTCGAGATTTCTGGCCATACACACTTTGCCCAGGAAATACGCTGTGAGTGTTGCTCCTTTACTACGGTCATACCTTCCGTTACAGATGTCGTCGCGTACTATATTCTGTGTCGATTTGGACCAGTATTTTGTTTTAAATAGTGTCTTGAAGTCGGCATAATTTTGTACCTCATGTCGGGTAGCCGTCCACCAATTATCGTACACATCTTTAAAATATTCGTCTAACATGCTTCTGATAGTTGACCATCTTGTTTCACGGGTACGGGCGATATTTTCTTCCACTCTTTCGATGAACTCCATGGGATTCTTCTTATAATTTTTGAAATTTATTATTTCACGGTTCTCCACGTTCGTTACTCCTGTCACTTGTATTGGTTGACTTCAGAATAAATTGATCTCTTCCCTAAAATTACTGAGTTCTCGCCATTGCACCTCGGCCATTTTCTCTTTACTATTTCTTTTATGAATTTGCTAACTGCTATAATTTTTTTGTTCGACTAAGCTTTTCGTCATTACTGACATCTTCAGGTCTTAAACAACCTGGTTGGTTGTTTAAGACCTGAAGATGTCAGTAATGACGAAAAGCTTAGTCGAACAATAAAAAAAATTATAGCAGTTAGCAAATTCATAAAAGAAATAGTAAGGATGGCTGCTAATTTAAACAATACGAAGAATAAAACATTTTCTCTTTGTTGGTGTGTACTTGTTCCCGAACATCGTTCACTGTGGCGGTGATTTCCTCACACCTCGTTCCCAAGTGTACTTGTGCTTGTGTCAAATCTTCTTGTCTCTTCGTGATGGATTCAAATTTATTTAAGTTAGATTCTTTAACGTTATTAATTCGGGTTTGAAGTGTCTCCTTCGTTTTCTGTATTTCTTGTTGGTTTTCCTCGCACCTTTCGCTAATTTCAGAAACTTCTCGTCTGACTTCGGTTATTTCCTCTTCTATCTTCATATTTAATTTTTCATGACTGTCTTCGATCCATTGGTTGATAATTTCAATCTTCTTGTTACTATCTTCGATGCTGTCTCATCAATCTTCTTACTCAATTCTTGGGTATCTTCCTTCAATGAAGCTATGATTTTATTTGTCTCTTCCGTTTTCTTGTTCAATTCCCCTTTGAAATCCTCCTTCAATGATTCAATATTTTTATTTAAAATTTCTTCCGTCTTCTTCTGGCTGTCTTCCATCTTTTTCTGGCTATCTTCCTTCAATTCTTCTTTTAATTCTTTTTTACTATTTTTCAATGTTTCGTTGAAATCGCCCATCATTCTCTTCATCATTTCTAACAGGTTTGTGTCTCCCGTTTGTGTGGGTCTCTCAATTTGTTCCTCTGGTTGTATAGGTCGGCTGGGTTCTGTAGGAGGTAATAATTCTTCTAAATCCTCGACTGGCATCGCCTCCTTATCATCCATGTTTATTTCTTTATCCACTTCCGCCGCACGTTTCTTAGAAGTTGCTCTCCGTTGCCATTTTTGGTTCTGTGTATTGCAGCTGCCTCAAAAATTAGGTTGATAATTTTTATTAATTAGGTTGAATATTTTTTTCACCTCATTCGCTCGAACGTTGTGCGCCAATTTGTATTTTGACGAATTCTCCCGTGCTATTTCGTCCCACGTTGTTGGTGTCAATTTGTTAGTTGACGAGATTGTCTCGTTTTTAAATATTATTCTCAGGGAATGTTTTAGTGGATGGTTAGTGAGGATCGGTCAATAATACAACTTTTAGTTATTTTTCGTCGACGTTTCGACAATATTTATTGTCATCTTCAGGACCTGTGTATGAAATACAATAGAAATATCAAACATAACGAAACAATTAAATATTTGGGTGAATGTGTTGGTGATGTGAGTGGGTGCGTGCGTATGTATGTATCATTTTTTATGTGAAGACTTATGATAGTTTGTTTACATCTTCAAATTATCTTTAAGAAAGCGAGAAAATTATAGTATGAGAGAACTTAATTTATACAGTATTTCAATTTAAATTACTAAATATAATGTTATTTTAATTAATTAAACTTTTATTAAAATTTAATTAAAATTTAATTAATTAATGTAAACAAACTATCATAAGTCTTCACATAAAAAATGATACATACATACGCACGCACCCACTCACATCACCAACACGTTCACCCAAATATTTAATTGTTTCGTTATGTTTGATATTTCTATTGTATTTCATACACAGGTCCTGAAGATGACAATAAATATTGTCGAAACGTCGACGAAAAATAACTAAAAGTTGTATTATTGACCGATCCTCACTAACCATCCACTAAAACATTCACTGATTGACGGTCACTAAAAAATTTAAGGATTATTCTCAGGGTTATTTATTTAATATGGGGTCTTGTAATTTGTTTATTATTATTATTCAAAGCTCGTACTTTATTATTAAGTTGTTGTTTAGTGATTTATTCCACCCAATTCAACCTATTGTTGAATCCGGTTGTGAATAAATGTTATTTACACTTTTTATCGTCGTTTTAATTGTCAGTTTATTTGGTTTAGAAAATGTTTTTTATTCACTTCTTAGATTTGATTCACTTGAAGTTCCGTTGGCTCTCCGTTGATCAGCGGTGGTGAGATGATCAGTAATGTCCTGCCTATACACTAACATAAACATACACAAACATGATATTTACGATAATTTATACTGTGTAATAATATATATAGGTCGGTGCGGTTGGAAAAAAATCATTCCATTTGAATGATTCGCTCTGGAAGTCTGGTACCAACCATCTCGTTTTTCTCACTCTTATTTATTTTATACATGAGGTTGTCTTCACTCGTCTCCTTCGCGTTGTTTCTTCTTTCTTCTTTCTTGAGGTTGTTATCGTGGTGTTCTTCTCGCTGATTCTTCATTCTTCTTTTGTTTGGGTTTTCATTGTGTTCTTCTCACTGATTTAATTCTCTTCTTTTGTTTCCGTGGTTCTTCTCACTGATCTATTGGGTAAGGTATGCCAGTCGTCTCGTCTTTAGTCTTTTCTTCTTTATTGGTACATTTACTAGTAATTTCTTTTTCATGATACTTCACTCATTTTAACATATGGTACTTTCTCTTTCTGTATCCATGGTGGTATTCTTGACCTTTTATGTATTCTTAACAGTAGTGGCTTTCAAATTAATTCTCGGTACGTTGGTGGATGTAGTGTTATATGTACCGTTACTATAGGAACAGAAAGAAAAGAAACCCCAGAGAAAAGGAATAATCAGTCGGTAACTAAATAGCCTATATGAAGAAGATGAAGAAAAATAATATATTTCGTAGATTCGTCAAAGAAGAAAAGAAGTTATGTGTAATTTATGAGATAATAACCAACTTAAAAGAAACTCATCACAACCCAATCCCTGAAGCCATAAGAAAATAATAAAAATAAAGAAGGAAAAAGTGTTACAAATAAACCAAAGCATCAAGATTAACAGTTAATTAACCATAGACCTTCAGCTAAGAAAAATAAACATGTTTTGGTGGAGGAGCATATGTAATGCGACAGAATAGTAGCCCCATCCCAAACCTTAAAACCGCTCAATTCAGTAGGTAGAATCACCAAAACTACCCTATTAAAACCAGATAAAGACGAACAACCCTTACTTACAGAAAAGACTGTACAATATAAAAGATAAGGAAAAAATACAATACAAATAATAAAATAAATAATTAAAATGTATTCTAGCAAGTAAAGAAAATACATACAAACCTTTATGTAAATGAGTGAATGTGAAGGAGTGGGGAATAAAGTTAACAATCCCTATTATTATTTAAATATGTTATAGATACAATAAGTGTCAGTGGGGTGGTGACAAAATAAGTGCGGGTTAATTACTTTAAAAAAAAAAGGAAAACCCATAAATAACACCAATAGTGAATTGTGGTGAAGGGTTTCATCTCAGATTGAGATGTTAGTGAAGGCTTTGGTGTAAGTAGTTGTATTTGTGTTCTACACCAAAGCCTATAGTTATTAACATTTATAAACTACATTATAAGTTTGTGTGAGCCTACTGGCAAAATAAGAAAATGTGTATTAGAAACCAGGACCTATGAACAATAATCTATTCATTAGCCAGTAATGCTTGATAAGATTGATAGGATTGAAGAATGGTACACTAAGTAGTTTATAATTATTTGTCAATTTATAAATGTAGAATTTGGCCGTGAAGGCAATAGCTCGAAGGTAACATGTTAAAAGATTTTGTTCTAATTATATTAATTGTTAATTTATGATTGTAAACTTGTCCATGTAAACATTACTTTAAGTAATAAGTCAAAAGATGTAATTTTTAACTATTGCGAAAACTTGTTAAGGGTCAAGGCTCATGTAATAAGATGTAACTCAGGAAAAAGGGTTCAAAACCAAAAACCTAGGTAATAATAAATGTTATTTAGAATATTTTAATGAAATGCTATTGATGGCCTAGGCCACAAGTTCCATACAAAGGAAATAATGTCAGAAATGAGTAGATTAGTAAACCAATGTGATAAAACAGGAAAGGGACAAAATTTAAATGATGAAGCTAATTGTTTTAACAGTAATATTACAGATCAGATTAATTTAAGGAATTGTAAAGTGATATAACAAATGTATAATTAAAGTATAGGCCCAACATTAGAATTTTTGTAAGGTGAAAAACCACCCTTTATAATTAACCAAAGTAAGTAAATGAGGTAGCAAAATGTTCATAATGACATAAAGAAAAGAGTGATGTAATTTAAATTTAAGAAAGCTTAAAGCTGAAAACGAATATTTTTCTTATAGGCAGATGAACATTGAAATCTTGTAAACTGACCACGTGACCTTATGAACTCTCTGTTTTGACCAATCACAGGCAAGTATTGTGAGGGCACGAAACCATTGATGGAAAGGCAGGAATATAGAAATATAGTATTGTATTGTTAACTAGTGCAGTGAGCAGATGAGCTCTAATGAAGAAGTTTTTAATTAAACCAAAGTAATGTTTTTTGGACCGTTGGCGATGAAAAATTATAACTAATAGAAGCTACAAATACTGTAGAAGATTGGAAGACGAAAATATTTAAATCAAAACAACAAATAAATGCAGAACCTTTGAAAATCCTGATTACCTACCAGAACACACTTTCCTGACGCCAACTCTATCAACCACGTTACAGGTACGATTACACAACACTACCGTAGACACTATCTACACTTACAGAATAACACCAGGGATCATTTATTGAAGAAAAATCTTAAAAACTAAAACAGTGAACACTGAAACTTTTATTTTAAAATAACTTGTGACAGCGCGTTGGTAAAACGTTTTCGGCAGCCATTATTGCCGATAGTCTGGTTGCCATAGCAACCAATAATAATAGCGAAATATAGTACAGTAGACTCTCAACTATCCGACCTAATGTGGCGGTCGGCCGGGTCGGATAGCAAAAAGTCGGATACACCGGAGCCGTAGGCATACCAGCCTCTGTAAGGTCAATGACCGCCACCCTATTGCGTTGAATGTACTTGTTGCTATTTGGATGCGTACGTCATATCAGTGTGTCCTTATAAATGACGTACAGTAATAAATGAATTAGAAAGAAATGAAATAAGAATTCGCAACTACAGTATCTTTCACAAAACTTTTATTTGAAGGACGAAACAAAATGTGTAGTTAACAATAAGTTGAATGAGTTTTACTATGAGTTTTAATTTATACGAAAGCTTTCAACCAAATTAGTTGTTAATATAAATCAAATTATAATAACCTAAAACTACGTACTGTATAATGAAAGAACAAGTGAAACTTACATTGTCTAAGGTTTGAAAAAGTCTGTAATTGAGACCTGCTTCTTTCCTCGCATTAATTTCCTCGCCGCTATATCCTTCCACTTACGTAAACATATGATGTCTGCTGGTGTTGCTTCTTCTTGCTGGCCAATGTATTCCACTGCTGTCTCGATCGCCTTCAGGCCTTCGGAGTGGGTTATACGATCGGAGGTTTCATCACCTTGTTCCTCTTCAATCGGCTGTTCATTTAATACCATCGCTACAATATCTTCGTCTGCAATTTCTTCGATTTCGTCCTTTGCCAACCATTCTGTGATGTCTTCCAATAAAGCTTCCTCACATCCGGGAACTTTTTCTAACAGCGATACAAGTGCAGTGTTATCAGTTGCATTTTCCACATCACATTGCTGTTCTACCTCTTCCCACTTATCACTAGCTCTGTGATCCAGCAAAATTTTCCACGATCGCACAAGTGTTAAAGATGGAATTTCATCCCATGCCTCGGACACCCATCTGATGACGTCAAGCATGTCTACTGACTGTAGTGCCGTCGCAACTTCTGTATTATCAATTGTCGCGATGATATAGCTTAGTAGCCTACGTCAATATTTCTTTTTCAAAGCTTGGAGCACTCCCTGATCCATTGGCTGACATATAGATGTAACATTTTCAGGCAAGAACAAAGCTTTTATGTCTCCATCTTTTAATTGGTCATTTGCTGGATGTGAAGGAGCGTTATCCAAAACTAGGATTGCTTTCCTTGTTAAATTGTTTTCAGCTAAATGTTTTTCAACTTGTGGCACAAATTCCTGTTCAAACCAATTTTTGAAAATTCTCCATTCATCCACGCCTTTTTTTGATGGGTATAATGCAGGGGCAAAGAACTTAAATCTTTAAGATTTTTAAAAGCCCTAGGCTTGCGAGATTTTCCAATCAAGGTCAGTCGCAACTTGTGGTTTCCGGTTGCGTTACTACAAGCTAACACTGTAACGCGGTCCTTGCTCTTCTTGAACCCTGGTGTGGCCTTTTCCTGTTTAGACGCTAGTGTTTTAGACGGCAACATACGGTAATTCAAACCTGTCTCATCACAGTTGTACACTTGTTCTCTGGAAATACCTTCCTTATCAAGCAGGTCAAAAAAGTGTTTTTTAAAGTCAGGGACAGCGTCCTTATTAGCAGACAATGCTTCACCACTAATCGTCATCTGACGAACACCAAAACGTTTCTTCCAGCGATCAAGCCACCCGTCACTGGCAGTAAACTCACCATCGTCTCCTTCGATCTGTTTTTTAAACTGAATCGCTTTTTCTTGGAGCAAGGGGCCTGAAACGTCAATCCTTTCCCCTCACATTTTCATACCACAGATATAAAGCCTCTTCAACTTCCACATGTTTTCCTTTTTGGATAGTTTTTCTAACTTTCACGCCACTGCCACTTGCTTGCTTAGAACACCATTTTTCAATCTCTGCGCGATTTCTTCGCCAATCACCCACGGTAGTTTTTCCAACTCCTAACTCCAGTGCAATTTTGTTTACCGACTCACCAGAATCCATTCTTTTTATTGCTTGCAGTTTTTCTTCCAAAGTTACTACCACTTTCTTTCGTTTGTCACCCATATTTCACTTAAAAATAAAAGCCACCAACAATACTGTATACACACTTTATAACAAATTAACAATCCACGAACGACTGAACCGCACGGACTGACTGATGAACCTGTTACACACTCAAGTAGGAACACGAAACTTTCCTGTCACAACATGAATCAATTGGCGTACTGTATTGGTAACTGGTGATTCACGCGTAAGCGCCTTCACCCGCGTGGCGGGATTGCTCACATGACGTTTGAAGGCGCTAGTAATCAGATCGGAAATACTGCATATGTAACTCAAAAAATACCTTTTTTTTTTTTTTTTGAGTAGAGCAGGTCGGATAGGCCGGAGGTCGAATAGTCGGGAGTCGGATAGCCGAGAGTCTACTGTATTAAGATTTTAAAATTTTACTTACCTTTGTAACGTATTGTATTGTTGTATGTATTTGCTGAATTCAATGACAGTCTAAAAGAACCCTTAAACCCTGAGAATTAATATACGATTATAAACAATTTGTTATTTGGAACTTGTTAGTGTAAAAGTCGAATTGAGCGCTAGAGTCGACCCAACCCATATTTGTTTTCGACACAAGTCGACTGTTCGTTTCTCCGAATAACTTTAATGAAAATAAATATTGTTATTTGGAATCAAAGGAGTTGTCATTGTAGATAATTTAAAGGTTTACAGGACAATTGCAGGTAATTCAACAGGAGAGTGAGCAGCGAACGGACCGAAGCATTTGGGAAAAGAACAGGGCGCTCGAGGACAAAATCGATTGCGGCAGCCGATCTGTATTTGACATAAGTGGAAGCAATTTACACTAAATAAAACTCTTCAAAACTCAAAACACATAAAATCAAAACCCACAAATAAACTGTTAGATTACACTCTACACAGAGCTTTGGCCAGTGAACTTGGTAATATAACATTAATGAACTTACTTGGCAAAGTGGAAAAGGAGTATGAAAATGTGATAATAAATAAATGTATGAAGAAGTACGTGCAGGTGCCCACATCAGTACTATGTATTTACTTTAACCCTTTATAAGAAGACCATCTTCAAGGTGACTACTTTCACGTGCAATTCTGAGTGGTCAGCTAAAAGAGATTTTACAGTAATAAGTTTTTGTTAGTAATTAATTTCATCACATTTTACTGTGATCCAGAAAACAACAGATTTACAGATATCGCCTGTCACCAATTTGACAAAATAACCCGAAGTGTATGATTCAGACTTACAGATATTGACTTTTCCTTTTCAAAATCCATCACTCCAAAACTGCAATCTCTGGATATGACCACATCTTCCTTGTCTGCCAGTAGAGCATTCAATTTATCTCGAGCTGCTTGATTTTCTGCAGACTGTAGTGATTGTTGGTACAGTACCACAGTTAACGCTCGCCATAAAAACCCATGCTGATTACTTTCTATTGCATCTACTACAACCTGGACATTTAATACAGAAATAATTATTATCATCACAAGGTTTGCAGTGTCTCGTGGAAGTGATAGTTTAGAAACACAAAACATGTTGACAGATTAAGGAGAAAGCACTGGCCCTAAATATTGTGCATTATAGCCTCCATCCACTAGTATCATATTGCTAATGATAATGTGATGTATTTATAATATACACACACTTATTGCTTACTAATGGTACCTATAATCTCAATCTTCTGTTGTGGTGTATTCATTGTTCATAACCTAAAGGTACCACACATACAATTTATAATAAAGTTTCAATTACTCCGTTAAGTTTTAATTAAGAATGTGAGTAATTAAAAAGTTATTATAAATGATATGTATGGTACCTTTAGGTTATGAACAATGAATACACCACAATAGAAGATATCAACATTGGTTATTATCAATATTGATAGTTCATTGATTCTATCTAAATGATGGAAGAGATAAGGCAGATAGAGTATGTTCAGTAGATGAAGGAATGACAAAACAAAATTAGGCCATTAAGTAATGCAATTGCACTTGTACATAATATGTTGTCATGTGTGGTTTGCATTTCACAACATGTAAGAAAAAACTGTTTTGATTCCATCAATTTGTACCCAAGTGTCCAAATTTGGTGTGCATTGTATCCAATGTACACAACGTTCAGTGTTTTCCTATGGGGAGGGGGGTTAGTAAGCGGTTTTCGGTTTTTCTTTGATGGGATTTGTAAGTTAAATCAAAACCAGCTTCCCTAATCTCAGGAAGCTTGAATATTTAAAATTTGTTGAGTGGTTACGTATTTTATTTTGAAGTAGGCCCACTCGATCTACCAAAACACAGTCCATACATTTTATCCTACAAGCTGTGTTCAGCCATTTGTTTGAATTATTCCAAACAAGTGTAGCAGAATTATTGAATAATCAATAATCGGTATTGTTAATTTTATTATGCTGAATGCCTCCTTGGTACAGTGGTAAATAAACCAGAGATTGTATTTAGATACGAGATTAAGGAAAGTTGCGTCGGTCCCTATCTTTAGTGCCTGTGTCCCAGGTTTCAATTAAAGCCATAGTTTTATGTTTATGTTAAAAAAAATTTTTTGTGCATGTAAGGATGTTGCTGAATAGGTTTGTATTTTTATTTGCATGTAACATACGAAATTTTGACTGGTATTAATAATTTATCGGTCTCTTCTCTATCTTTAGTTAGCAATCTACAGATTGGGTTGTAGCACTTCTTAACACCAATCTTCTCTGTGCTTTCCATTTCATCTCCTCATAGGAATTACAACTTACATCACCAGCAATCTGTTTCACATACTGGAGTCTCGGTCTTCCTCTTCCTGTATTCCCTTCAATGTAACATTCTATTGTTTTTATCACATTCTCATGAAGCATAATATGGCCAATACATTCAACCCTTCGCTTCAGAATATTTTGCCAAAAACTTCTTTGTTTCTCCAATTCTAGTCACAATTTCATCATTACTTGCCAATCCGTCACCTTTTCAGTAACTTCCTATAACACCAAATTTCCAGTGTTTCAAGTCTTCTCTTTTCCCCTGTTCCAACTGTCCACTTCTCACATTCATATAGAACTATGCTCCATATGCAACTCTTCAGGAACCTCTTTCTTGTTTCTAGGGCTCTTTCTTTAGAAGTCACTAATTTCCATTTACTGTTAAATGCAATTTAAGCCTCTCCGATCCTGCTAAAAATTTCTCTCTTGCTTTTCCGTCTTTTGAGATTTTACTTCCAAAGTAGGTGAACTCTCTAACTCTCTACACTTTTCCTATTCAGAAATATATTCATACTCGACTGCCTGTATTTACTAAAGATGCACTTTAAGCAGCAAGTGGTTTTGGGTTTTTTCATAGGAATTTTGTAAGTTAAAACAAAACCAGTTTCCCTAACTTTGGGAAGCTTCAATATTTAAAATTCAACACCAGACACTGTGTACATTACATACAATTTGCACAAAATTTAGACACTTGGGTACAAATTAACAAAGTCAAAATTATTTTTTCTTGTCTTGTGTGAAACATACAAATGTAGTTGTATTGCTAATGGCCTAATTGTTTATTTTGTTTTGATTTTGTCATTCCATAATGTACTCCACATCCTCCTTATGCGTTTAATCACGTTAGTCTTATTAACATGTATTCTTAAATTGTACTCTTCGCTCAATTATCAATGTAAGTGACAGAAAATTTATCTCTTTAAACAGAATTCACTTTATTAGTAAAAATATACAACACTTGCAAAACAGGGAAACCTTTTTTGAATTGTAGTCTTACAATACCTACACTCAAAGAGTTAAAGCAGACAACCTGATTAACTATATCCCATAACAAAACACTACTACAAAATTATACAAGTAATACATTTTTAAATACCTGATCACCAACTGTTGGAGTGTAACCAAAATCAAGAGCATCCTTAGTAAAAAATATTTCAGTGCGTATGGTGCCACTTAGCGCTTTAGGATCCCAGTGCGTTACTCGACCTAAGTGCACTCTGGTCCGCAGCGGGCGTACTTTCATCACCTCTAATACAACATTAGTAGTATCTACCTCTAATGCTTCAAAATCTGTTTGTACTATAGTGTCCAACTCCACCCAATCACCTGTTGACAATAAGTTCAAAATTTAATCCTGTTGAAATGTATTTCAGACAACCATCCACTGACACACTGTAATCTGACCTTCATACACTGATCAAAAACTTTTTGATTTCTTGATATCCAGGGGTACTTTTTTTTTTAGTAAACAACTTACTTTCTTAATTGAGAGGAAATTAACTAATCACTATTTGAACAATTTCTTCCACTGCCGATTGAACGGGGAGCACACTGCTGCTGTTGAGTTGGTATGATAAGATTACAGAGATTACAAAGTTGAAAGTGCATACTAACAACGTTGATATGACAATACAGTTGAACACTCTTGGACAGTCTAGAAGGTATTTTAGTGTGACCTTGACTGAGCAGGTCCAGTGTGTGTGTGTGTGTGTGTGTGTGTGTGTGTGTGTGTGTGTGTGTGTGTGTGTGTGTGTGTGTGTGTGTGTGTATGTGTGTGTGTGTGTGTGTGTGTGTGTGTGTGTGTGTGTGTGTGTGTGTGTGTGTGTGTGTGTGTGTGTGTGTGTGTGTGTGTGTGTGTGTGTGTGTGTGTGTGTGTGTGTGTGTGTGTGTGTGTGTGTGTGTGTGTGTGTGTGTGTGTGTGTGTGTGTGTGTGTAACTCGTTGAGTTTCCTGCAGGTTTCCCACGCAATACCTTCAAATAAATACACTGCAAGTAGGTAGGTTCATTTTCACCTGACACATGTTTCACAGAAATTATTCTGTTCTTCAGAGGTTTGTTTGAATTGTAATTCTGAACTGTAATTACAATTCAAACAAACCTCTGAAGATTCAGAATAATTTTAACAAATGTGCATCAGGTGGAAAAAACCTACTTCTAGTGTATTTATTATTTGAAGATATTATACATCTGTGTGTGGGGGGGTGGAGGGGGTCACTCCACCGTATGTCTATTTCTAAACCAATCAGGGTAAATCTCACAAATAATTATTGAAATAAACACACTACAATACTGTGTAAATTAAAGTTTTGGTAGTAATGGCAATTAAAATTTAATAAATAGTGTTAAATTGGAAAAAAACAGTCGGTTAAATAGGACTGTGTGAAATACACAGATGTACAAATGCACTTGCTAGATATTGTACAGAATTGCTAGATGTCTACATATCTTAAGAGAATTAGCAAACCGAATGATGCAGATATATTGTGTGATCATGAAATCCTAATGATTATTTTTCCCCCACTGCTAAGAAGTTTGCTGTATTCATACAAAGCACACACTCCCGTAAATAACACTGACAAATTACCTGGTACTGGAATGAAGCCTGCTTCAACAACGTCAAGATTGAACGTTATCATCTCTGGTTCTATTGTCACGTCTCGGCCTTTCCTTTCACAAACTTTGCCAACAATACTTTTGTCCATCACGTCCAACTTCTTACTGCAACAAGTGAACAAATTCTATTAAGTACATTTAACAAATTGGATTGAGTGTACTGTCACCACACGTGTGTGATATCTATTGTGAAAGATCAGTATTCACCAGTTTTTTCAAACATAATACAGGTCCACAACCCCGTATCCGAAATCTGAAAAGTTCCAAAAACCGGATGGTGACATTGATGTACCCTCTTCTCCAAGACCCTCAAGCTAGATGTCATGCACCTTAACTCCATTTATGGTGCAGGTAGCTGTACAGTATTTAGCTATGTTTGCCAGACATATTGCTTAACTGCAAATACGTATTTAGATTAGTTTGAACCTGTAGTCTATATGTCCTAGATTATTTACGTTCTACATTTATTCCACTGTCATTTATCAGTTTATTACTACAGCATATAAATAAACTGTAATACTGTACCATACCTGTACTATTTATAATCTTTACATATCCCACTTAGTATGAATATTTATACATTTCTCTGCAGAAATATTAACGTGTTTGATTACAGTTCAGTTGAAGCTGTGTATGTTCAAGTTTTACCGAATGTTTTTCTTGGAAATAAAATGTCCTTGAGAATTTATGGTCTATAATTATCCCATTATTTCATTTATCAATATATTACTCCAAATAAACTGTAGTAGTATTTCTAGTCTTTATTTATCCCACTTAGTGTGAGTATTCATACGTTTTTGCTACAGTATTAATGTTTGATTATGAGGTGCTGCCCTAGACCCCACTGGGGGTGCTACCTTTATTCTGAAATTCAAAACACAACTGGCCCCAAGGGTTTCGGATAAGGGATTGTGGACCTGTACAAAATCATACACAGTCGCATACTGTGTAAACAAAATAAAAAACCTAAGTTCTGCTTCAAAGGTGAACTAAACAGGTACACTGCGGACAGCAATTCGAGTTTGGCATGTCTGCTATTTTGATATATTTCCCGTGTTTCAGTATGTCAGCGGCTGTACTAGCAGGAATACAATACTGGATCCTCAAACATTCATAATGTAACTGAAGTGCTATGCATGCCACAAATTATCAAGGCTTTACTGTAGTTTGAACACATACTATACACATATATACTTTTTCCGTTCTTAGCTTAATCCTGATGTAAAGAAACAGGCGTGGCACATCTGAAACGGTATTTGGTGCTTGAATTAGAGGCGTGTCACTCTGACAGAAGGAGTACATATAGGGTACATATAATACTAACACTGTATAAACATACGTAAATGGTAGTAATTTGTCTTGACCAAAGTAAAATTTGTGTGACAGTGTCAGACCGAGAGTGAAACATTTTATAACACCAGTTAATGGCTTTTTTTATTAACCATTTAAATATCGCAACAAACAAAAAATTAAGTTTATTTAAAATGAAAATAGAAGCTGTGATAATTACCAGTAAACTGAATACTACCAGTTGCTATCAGAGAGTAATTCAATGCCTTCCATATATGTGTCTGAACTTGTATTATCACTTGAGTCAGTGTTAATATTGATAAGATTGTTCATTGTCCACAACGACATCAGTAATGTGAGCCAGTTGCCATAGCTTATCATCTTCATTGATTATATGCTCCATACAATGACTCCACTTATCCGCTGTTGTTTCATTTTCCGCCTTCTCAACAAATTGTTTTATATCAACTAGCTAATGTGTTGTGACAGGCAACGTAAATATCCTTTCAACTGGCTCCATATTAATTCAATACAATTCAGAATACGGTGATAAGGAGGAAGTTTTAAACGATGTGCCCTGATTCAAGTGGCAAGATAACTCTCTCATGACTATACCGGCATTCTGCACATGCGTGTAACACATTACTGTGTCAACGCAACTGACTAATTGCGTTTCAGATTTACCACGTGGGTTTGTTTACATCAGGATTGAACTAAGAACGGAAAGAGTATAACTATAATAACACGAGCCATAGTATAGTTAAATGCATTTTTATATCTTTGAAACAATTTGCACCTTTCCTATCTTTACACACAAATAAATTATAGAATTTGAACTCACAAACTTCCTGACACATTCAAACAATAGTGTATCGGAAATTTTAAATTCATCATGTCACAAACAATTAAAAACTGGCTGGCAAAAAAAATCAAATTTGAATAATGCTAGAAATATTTTCAAAAATGAATTAAGTAAGCTACAAATTAAGATTAATTAAGATTATTGAAAATCTTACCAATAGTGTTATGTACTTACTTCACGGTGGGTTCAGGAACAGGTTCCGCAACTGGGGTTTTCTCTTTACCATCATTCAACCATGATTCATTTTCAACAAGCAGTATTTTGCTGACAGTCCATTCGTCAGTATCGCAACGTCGGAATGCTACATAAGAGACACGATCGCCCACATGAATCTCGAATTCCTTCGGAAAAATTTTTAAATCAACCTTCTGTTTGTCAATATAACAGGAAATATCAGTCAAATGAGTGACAGTGCCCATTCTGTTTTGACAACAGATACCACACTGTTCGTTTCGCGATGCTTCACATTTCAATGAATATTCTTCTTCTTCTACATCACAACCTGGTGGTCCGTACTTTAAAATCTTTTCAATTTCTACCATATCATATTCAGGTTCTTCTGATCCAAGCCCAAAGAAACTGCCAACGTTCTTTATAGCACTCCACATTTTTAATAACTTTAGTACACAAAAATCACAAGAAACACAACTCGCAGAACAAAACTACTCTCAGTCTTTTGTATTGCAGTTTTTGTTAATGTTAATATGCACTATTAACTTTTCTTAACTTTGTTACACAGTTCTTTACTCTGAAACATGACATGAAAAACAAGATTAGAAAAAGCTCGAATACTTAAATCACTTCAGTGGGGGGGGGGAATTTTTTGCAAGAATACAAATGGCATGCAGAATGTACAAAGATGAATATATAAACTTATATAACAAACATAATGTCTGCTTGTAATAAAATTTATAGTAACATTAGTAAGAGTTAAATATCATCTAACACCATAATAATTCATTCTGTCTTCAGTGGGTTCACCTAAGGCTGCGGTTACATTGCATCAGAATTTGTGGTCGTGCGAATTCGTGAGAACTCGCGAGTAACGGTTTGTACGAAATCGTAAGAATAGTGTGGAAACACTTTCCTTCCGAAATTGTACGAGTGTTGAGTGGAATACAAGGAAAGGTGGATCTAGTTGAACTAGATTTCTTTTTGGACTATTCTGCCATAACGTTTCTTGAAGTGGAAAGGTTGAAAAGACGTGAGTGGGTTCAACAAATATTTTGAATCGAGAAGCAAGAATGGGGAATCTGGAAGATCGTATGAAGAGCTTAGAAGAAATTATGAAAAGTTCTTTGAATATACCCGAATGACACGCTCTACATTCAACTAAATTTTGGAGACTGTCAAGGCAAAATTTCTGAAGAAGACACACTCCTGGACTTCCAGAGACGGCAAATTTTGTACGAAAACTGATGAAAAACAAATTATTTTGGTCGCATACGACTAGACGTACGAATTTGTGAGTATTCGTACGCAAAGGTTGGAAACAAACTAACCGCGTCTATGAACAATGAAACAATGAGTTTGTTCACTTTTGACGAATTCGCACGAATTCTCATGATTTCGTATGACCACATTTTCTTACGAATTCTGATCCAATGTAACCGCCGCCTAACTGATCTGAAAGTTTCACGTTAACGCTATACTAATAGTAGGCCACTGGGAAACTTAATCTCCCAACTTTCCAAACATCGCTGGTGTCCCTGGGGTTTTTTCTTTTCAATTTTTTTGTACTGTACTTCATACTATGCATTACTGCTTCTTACCATTAGGGTCTGTGTAGATGTTTCATCAAATTTTTCATTTTATCAAGACCTGTATACAGGCAGTGCAGAAATAATCAGTATGCTCCATGAGCTGCAGAACTCCCTCACTGTTTTGAACAAAGTATATTTATTATCAGACAAATTTTGATATTACATAATTTCAATTATTAGAAAAATGATAAGCATCCCGATTACCCTACTATTTTTTGACTAGTAAGATAACAACTGTAGAGAGATCATACAATTAAATGCTGAAAATTCCAAACAATCAGATTTGTATTAAAATTCCCTTTAGTCTAACATCTAAAGGGTTTTTTATATTTTTTTCAAATTTGTGATCCCTGGGTTAATTAATTACTTCCATGTTCCATAAGGAAATGGAAGTATGGTGATGGCGAAAAAAATAGTGTTGAGATAAGGGCTGATTCTGATTCTACTACCCTCAAAACACGAAGAAAAGTCATTTTTCGAAAAGTGTCTGTGTAGAATTTTTTCTATGATGAACGATAACTGCCGCACATTCAAACAGAATCAAATAATTTTTTTGCATACATCCCTGAATTGTAGAGGATTCAAGGCCTATTGATTTTGGTGAAGATCGGTTAAGGCAAAGGGGTAGTTTACCTACAACATTTTGTTTTAAGAAGAGTAATTTTTTTATGACGAACGATAACTGCCGTAAATTCAAACAGAATCAAATAATTTTTTGCATATGTGCCTGAGTTGTAGAAGACTCAAGGCCTATTGATTTTGGTGAAGATTGGTTACGGGGAAAGGGTAGTTTGCTTGCAACGTTTTATGTTTTAACAAGGTTAAAGTACTTAATTTTGATAAATAAAGTATCCTGAAAAGAAGATCATACTAATACACTGTAGAAACGTATATGAAATATCTATAAATGAAGAGGCTAGTTGAAGTGGATGGGGGTAATTTTTCTATAAATGAAAATGATAGTTGAAGGGGGAGGGGATAATTTTTATAATTTATGTCATGTGTACTACGTTATTGGCAACAATGAAGTAGTTTGTTTCCTATATTGTACTATATATACACATTCTGGTTAAAATGCTCCTTCATTTGATATGCCGCGTGATGTTTGCAATTATATCAAACTTTTACTCGCACTTTCTGGGCCCTGGTGTTCCCTAAATCTTAAATTTCCAAAACTTGACACTACATTCAGATTATGGTTAAAATTTACTTTAATTTGATACCCCACATGGACTTCAGTGATATATATATATTGTAACGTAGCGGTTTTGTCTAGAGGTATGTTTTTTACTTAATGGAAACTTTGTTTTATTTGCCTATTGAGTGCTCGTCTTATTTAATTAAGCCCCCAATGTTGGGTTCGCCAATCTGTAACGTAGCGGTTTTTACTTTAGAGGTGTTAATGTTTCCGCCTCTCCGCAGTTGCCACTTATGAATTATAAAGACCGAAGTTTAAATAAAGTGGTTGGTCATGTTACTCAAACAAAGCAGAAATCGAGGGTGTGTGATTTGGGTCAAGTAGGGAAGTTGTTTAGCCTGTTTTTGAAGAGAGATCTAGTACCGTTGGTTTACCCTCGGTTTGAACGATTTCTAAATTTTCAAATATTCGCCATGCACCGAATCAGCTGACTTTAACACTAGTCTCCAAATATAGATTAACCAGACGACACTGTGGCAGTAGACGACCTGGTGGATCGTCTTATTCTTAGCTATTCTGTAACTTAATACAACTACCCACTACAAGAAAGTACACACATTTTTATTTTTAAATCTCAATTTTTCAATAATATTTATTAAAAAAATATTATTGGGTTTTTTCTCTTCTGCCAAAATACAAATCTCACAATCGATCTTTTCCTTAATTAAAAAACAAGATATCGACTTCATTGAGTACACAAGAAATTGTCAAAAAAATATATATGGTTTTTGACCAAATTTTATACTATATTTAAAACATCAATAAATACATAATTCTTTGTTATTTCCCCAGGGTTAAGGGTAAGTTCTTTTTGTTATGAGATGGTCAGAAATGGATAATTACACTACGCTTTACAAATACCGAAAAATATTCAAAATTTGTTTATTTTTTCTTAGTACGTAGTTCAGGAAATGTCCGTAAGAGAGCAGAGTGCGTTTGTTTTCATTAGAACATGTGATAAAATTTTAATAGTTTTTGTTCTATACAACCATTCGGAATGAATTTTCTTCGTTAAATATTAAACGAAATGTTTATATTACCTCTCTTCTTACAGTTCTTACTTGAATGAAGCCGTTTCTCCGGTGGTGTCCGTCTTTGGTTGTAATTTCAATACCGTCTGGCCAATATTATATCGTCAAACTTGAAACATAGCGACATTAGACCTGATCGTCCAAAAAGGTTTTTCTTTCACTTTCATTATGGAGTATAGCAATTTAACTTTGATAAATAAGGTAGGATTATATAATGTTCATACTGTTGTTTAATTTTGTACCAATTTTGCACTTCTCCAAAGTTTCTAAAAGGATATTTTAATAAAATTGTGGTCGCATCATTTTATCAACTCGCCAGGTTTAATTTCTAAATTCGATTAACAATACTTGTTATTTTCCGTTACTCTTAGTAACCCATAATTTTTTATATCTTTTTATTGGTTCTGCTATTTACTTTTTAGTATATAGGCAGTTTGTAATTATTATAAATTTATATTTTATTTACAGAAAAATAATTCTTTTTAATTTCGGTTTCTTTCTCAATCTGGTTTACATAATAGGTTTCTGTTCATTTTCTTATAACCTTGGATATAAGTATTTAATAGTTTTATTATCTTTAAATGAATTTATATATTATTTATTAGTCTCTCATAGTATTCCTACACTGCACTACTTCCTTCTGCCATTTCCCTCATATAGTATTATTTTAATTTTTTATTATCATTTGATATTTAAATCTTTTATGTTTTTTAAAACGAACCCTGGGTTATCTTATACTATAACACAAATATTTGAAAAAATATAAAATTAACTTAGGTATTAAACTTGGTTGTCTACACAATATAAATATTACAATAAATTAACAAAATACAGAATCAGTTAGTAGCATTATAGTCTACTACCATAGTTTATAATTCTCATACCTACAGCACAATTCTGTAAGAAGTTCCCTTCACTTTCACTTTTTACCTCAATGGGTACACTAAAACTCACTTGTCACTGTATATCACTCGAATTGTTAATAATGTTTAGTGATACAATTTAATTTTGAGCTCGTTATAGGTTACCCATTTCTGACCTTTATGGTATTACAAGAGTTAATTTATTGGGACCGGGTTATGTACCGTTACATAAAGCCCCCCCACTAGAACAAATTTATTTTGGTTTTACTCGTTTATTAAAATAAATTGTAGATTGTTTCAATTCTCCTAATAGTCTTGGCTTTATTCTTCATAATAGTGTTTCATTTATTTCAAACTGGTTGTAAACTGACTGGTAATTCAGACTGGTGGTAATTGCTGTTTTCTTACTCTACTCTCTCTCTCTCTTGGATGCAAATTCATCAATTATTTATTTCTGGGTAGTGGTACTTCCACATTTTATTTGATAAGGACTGGTCACACTAATCATATTAAACTTGTTTTAACACTCATTTCTATTTACTTCTATAAATTAGCTTTATCAATTAAGCTTCAGTCTGCTATCTTCCTTCTATTTTCTTCATCTATACTTCTGGAATCTAATATCAATCTATACAGCTATTTTATAATTATTATCCCTTAAATATTCAATTTCCCTAACATTTTTCCCTATCTTGTGCGGTGGTACCAGTAGGGTGGCCACTCTGGGTCCATACTCCTCTGTCCATCCTTACACCTTCTGAGACCAGGGGAACATCATCCCTGCTCAGGAAAATTATTGCCGGAACATTTCTACGGTCAATACATAAAAATAAAAAAAATTATAAGTAGTAGTCAATTAGCGACTAGTACCAAACACTTTTGGGATTCTTCATACTGTAGCTGTTTGCATTTATTTATATATTTCTTCTTCTCCTTGATTCCTTCTTCTTTTCCATTAACTAATAGCATATAACATTATTGATAGGCCTTACGTTAAAATTCTTTTGACTTTACATCTTGTGACATATTTCTCCGTATCATTTCTTCTTATATAATCTTCAATTCCGAGAAATTCTAATTATTGTATTAATTATCATCCTCCTTCAGTTTCATTGGAGTCATTAAATTATTCTTTATTCTTCTTATCTGAGCACATTACCATCAATTGTTTTTGTTCATTTAATTTTTCTTCTGTTTGTTACCATTAAAAATATTACTTTTTCATATTATTTCATTTTAAATCAATTCTTTATAACTCTTATTTACTAATCTGTTCTTATTTTTATTTATTTTATTTTTTTTAAATCAAATGGTTTCAAAATATCTTAAATCATATTGTTTCTGAATAAATTAAGTAAGTTGTCCTTACGTACTTTTGGAATTTTGGGGTTTTAGTTTCTTCACTTTAAATTATATGGTTTCAAAATAACTTGAGTAAGATGTCCTTACATGCTTTTAGAATTTTGGGGTTTTTAGTCTCTTCCGCTATTCAATGGGTTGCTGGGTCGGTTTTCAGAATTTCAGTCCCCTTTTTTCTGGTTGGTTATTGTTTAGTTTAACCATGGTTCATTAATTCAGGTACTCCCTTTACTCGGATTACTGGGGTATTCATAATGATTTTGGTATTTGTTAAATACCTCTCTTTCACCTGGCATCGTAACTCAGTTGATACAAAGTCTTCATAGAAGTCACGGTTTTCCGTCATTGTTAGTTCTTTTTTAACTAACAGGTATTGCACCTCCTCTGACATAACATATTTGCTCATTTTTAATCTCATTTCATTCCCTTTTACCTCTGGATTATTTACCAAATATTTGAATGTTATATTCTGTCTTGAAGATATGACTGATATTGTCTGATACACTTCAATCGTCAACATATTTAAATGATATCCCAACTTAATTAACTCCCTCTGTTCGTTAATTGGAAGGTTGAATACATTAATTAATCCACCTGTAATCATCTCCCATTCTTCCTTGGTATTTATTATTCTCTTTCTACATGTTTTTATTATTTTCTTGGTCTTCTTTTCCACGGTTTGAACATCCTTTTTGTTGTGGCTATTTTCATTTTCAGATGGCATTACACCTTGGTATTCTGTAATTTCTATTTCCTTCCTACTCTCTTCTGTATTCGGACTTACTTTAATACCTTCTGAAGTGCTGTCTGAGGTTTCATCCAAATTCTTGACACTATGGTCCATTTGTTTATTGGTCTCCTCCTTGTATGTATCTGCTTTTTGGATAAGCGTATTACTGACACGTTCAATTTTACTCTCTAGATTTTCTCTTAATTCCTTGTTGAAGTTCTCCATCTTACCCTCAATTTGTTTTAAATTCTCATTATTCTCTTCAAATTTTGCATTCATCTCTTCTCTCTGTCCTTCAACAGTTTCTTTCAGTTCATTGTATTGTTCATTCATGGTTTGTTTGATATTTCCATGAATGGTCTCTATTTTTTCATTTAGTTGTTTGACTAAACTTTCCTGAATGCTATCGATTTTCTCATTGGTCTGTCTATTTTGTTCCTCCTGTTACTTAAAATTTTCCTTATTTTCCTCCTTGGTTTGCTTCAAGTTTTCATCTATTTTATTAAATTTTTCGCTCAAGGTTTCATTTTGTTTCCTTGAGTTTTCATCTATTGTTTGTTTATTGCTTTCCTTAATGCTATCAATTTTCTCCATCATCATCCTCATAATTTCTTGCCAATTTGGTTCTCTTCTGGCTTCCGCTTTTTCTGGTTGGTCCCCTTGGGCATCCCCTTCAACTATTTCCTTTTCCGTGTTTACGACTACTTCGGTTTCTTCTTTATCACCCATTGGTTGTTCCATTTCATCGTCCGTAACTATTTCTATCTCTCGTTCCTGTCCACCTTCCTCCTTCTCCTATTCTTCTGCCCTCTTCTTCGATCTGCCTCTGGTATTATGCATTTCTTGTTTTCTCATAACTGCCGACGATAATTAGGTTTTTTCGTATATTAATTTATTAAATAAATCAAATTTCTTTCCTAATTACAGCCCTTTTACGTTGAGCGCCAATTTGTAACGTAGCGGTTTTGTCTAGAGGTATGTTTTTTACTTCATGGAAACTTTGTTTTATTTGCCTATTGAGTGCTCGTCTTATTTAATTAAGCCCCCAATGTTGGGTTCGCCAATCTGTAACGTAGCGGTTTTTACTTTAGAGGTGTTAATGTTTCCGCCTCTCCGCAGTCGCCACTTATGAATTATAAAGACCGAAGTTTAAATAAAGTGGTTGGTCATGTTACTCAAACAAAGCAGAAATCGAGGGTGTGTGATTTGGGTCAAGTAGGGAAGTTGTTTAGCCTGTTTTTGAAGAGAGAGCTAGTACCGTTGGTTTACCCTCGGTTTGAACGATTTCTAAATTTTCAAATATTCGCCATGCACCGAATCAGCTGACTTTAACACTAGTCTCCAAATATAGATTAACCAGACGACACTGTGGCAGTAGACGACCTGGTGGATCGTCTTCTTCTTAGCTATTCTGTAACTTAATACAACTACCCACTACAAGAAAGTACACACATTTTTATTTTTAAATCTCAATTTTTCAATAATATTTATTAAAAAAATATTATTGGGTTTTTTTCTCTTCTGCCAAAATACAAATCTTTTCCTTAATTAAAAAACAAGATATCGACTTCATTGAGTACACAAGGAATTGTCAAAAAAATATATATGGTTTTTGACCAAATTTTATACTATATTTAAAACATCAATAAATACATAATTCTTTGTTATTTCCCCAGGGTTAAGGGTAAGTTCTTTTTGTTATGAGATGGTCAGAAATGGATAATTACACTACGCTTTACAAATACCGAAAAATATTCAAAATTTGTTTATTTTTTCTTAGTACGTAGTTCAGGAAATGTCCGTGCGAGAGCAGAGTGCGTTTGTTTTCATTAGAACATGTGATAAAATTTTAATAGTTTTTGTTCTATACAACCATTCGGAATGAATTTTCTTCGTTAAATATTAAACGAAATGTTTATATTACCTCTCTTCTTACAGTTCTTACTTGAATGAAGCCGTTTCTCCGGTGGTGTCCGTCTTTGGTTGTAATTTCAATACCGTCTGGCCAATATTATATCGTCAAACTTGAAACATAGCGACATTAGGCCTGATCGTCCAAAAAGGTTTTTCTTTCACTTTCATTATGGAGTATAGCAATTTAACTTTGATAAATAAGGTAGGATTATATAATGTTCATACTGTTGTTTAATTTTGTACCAATTTTGCACTTCTCCAAAGTTTCTAAAAGGATATTTTAATAAAATTGTGGTCGCATCATTTTATCAACTCGCCAGGTTTAATTTCTAAATTCGATTAACAATACTTGTTATTTTCCGTTACTCTTAGTAACCCATAATTTTTTATATCTTTTTATTGGTTCTGCTATTTACTTTTTAGTATATAGGCAGTTTGTAATTATTATAAATTTATATTTTATTTACAGAAAAATAATTCTTTTTAATTTCGGTTTCTTTCTCAATCTGGTTTACATAATAGGTTTCTGTTCATTTTCTTATAACCTTGGATATAAGTATTTAATAGTTTTATTATCTTTAAATGAATTTATATATTATTTATTAGTCTCTCATAGTATTCCTACGCTGCACTACTTCCTTCTGCCATTTCCCTCATATAGTATTATTTTAATTTTTTATTATCATTTGATATTTAAATCTTTTATGTTTTTTAAAACGAACCCTGGGTTATCTTATACTATAACACAAATATTTGAAAAAATATAAAATTAACTTAGGTATTAAACTTGGTTGTCTACACAATATAAATATTACAATAAATTAACAAAATACAGAATCAGTTAGTAGTATTATAGTCTACTATCATAGTTTATAATTCTCATACCTACAGCACAATTCTGTAAGAAGTTCCCTTCACTTTCACTTTTTACCTCAATGGGTACACTAAAACTCACTTGTCACTGTATATCACTCGAATTGTTAATAATGTTTAGTGATACAATTTAATTTTGAGCTCGTTATAGGTTACCCATTTCTGACCTTTATGGTATTACAAGAGTTAATTTATTGGGACCGGGTTATGTACCGTTACAATATATGTATATATATTTTTTTTTATTTTAATTCAAACACTTTTTTAAAATATTGGCCCCCTATATTTTTGACTTCCGCCCCCTATTTTGGGGGGAACCAATCTGAAAACAGTAGGGTTCTGTAGTATAAAAGTATGGACACATGTGCCAAGTTTTACAAAAATGGTTAAAGCATTCAAAAACTATCATGACGTATACTCCAAACAGATGGACAGACAAATGGCAAACGGTTGGGTAAAACTGACAACTATAGGTGTGCTAAACTAGCATATGAACGATACCATTCCAAAAAAATAAAAATAAATAAATAACATACAAATGCCTGTTATTATACATATACCTGTATTATATAATTTGTTATAAGAAATAAACTGAAACTAAAAGTATTAACAGTGTTATTTTACACTGTGACTTTATTAAGCTGTTACTGTTTAAAAGAAAATAAGACACAAGAGATAGGTTTATCTCCCTTTGGGAATACAGTACTAATTTAAGTTTTCACTAGGAGTGAACAAACTAACATAGATTTAATATTAAATTATTGATTCCATTTTGGTTAGACAAAACAGGTGCGAAACTCACGTAATGAAAGAGTGCATGTAATAGCATAACAAAGATGTCAAAAAAAATTACGTGAGATGAAATTAAAATCATCTCCGAAATCACACTAACAAAAAGTACTATATGGCCTATCAGCCACTCTGTAGGTTATAACAAAAATTATAAAAATTGTTATAATAATGTTAACTGGGTCACCAACATAAAATGAATTCTAAAATTAAAACAAAAACTATCAAAATAAAATGAGTTACTTGTGTTAATGACAAAAATGAGTTGTGATATAAATGACAAAAATTACCCATACTGTTACTGTCCAATATACGTATCAATATGCTGATATTTCCATGCGGTGTTCTGAATATAGTCCAGTTCTTTGCGCAGCTGTTTGATGCGTTTCTGATGAGCGTCTTTTTCCAACGTCTGAGATCTGTTCTTGTCCACCGTTTCTTCAAACTTTATACGATTCAACAAGTCTGTTGAAATTGCCGGATTTGTATTCAACGCCGATCCCTGTGATTCGATCTGACTCGGTGATGACAGCACGGTTTTCGGCAAACTTGATGGGCCCATTGTACACAATAATCCTCCCCGACTGTTTACAGTACAACACGCTCTGTACACAGGAAGAAACCAGTCTCAGTACACAAAACAAATACTTAAAACAATCTGAAAATAAATTAGCCGCATTAAACATACTTTTTTCATTTTCCTACACACATTTCTTTTTGGGAAGAGGATAATCTAAACAAAGAAAGAAATTAGAGCACATTAATTACTGGTTAATGCAGTGGGGCCCGTGCTTAGGTTGCACAACTCCCATTAAATCCCCAATTATATTTTAAATTATAGAATTATGAATAAAACAATAAATAATAATAGTGTTCTTACACTAAATAATCGTAATTAATCATTTGGTGATTGAAATGCGCAGAGCAATACTAAAAACTGTACACGCTCTTGCCGCGGTGTACATGGCAAGTGTACACCAACTGTGACGCACTTTGTATATGGGGAAATACACTGGAGTAGTGCTGTGGCTGGCTATTGTTCCTATTACAGCAGTATAGGCTCGCTTGGTGTGATTAGGGACTGCAAACCACGCTTGGCAAGTTACGGCGCCACCAGTCTGTGGTAAATAACACATGATGCGCCAGGTAGGAATTTTATGTTAGGTATTATTAGTAAGTTTATGTTATCATGCTACTTGAGTTAGTTAGTGTCGGTCGAATTTTTTGTGAATTTCGTTGTTAGTGTCAGTCCAATTCATCGTTAAAGACTAAGGTCCAATACATATAAAGGACTAAGGTATCATAGTGTAAGATATTTATTATATTTAACTGGTAGGACGCAATGAATTCTGCCGTAAACTTAATGAAAACGCTGTTCAGTTTACGTCATATTGAGAAAAAAAATTAAATTACGAGAGTAGGTAGGCTACACCAGATCTTTCAAATTTAATCAAAACATAAAATCAGGTAACAGAATATTTAATCGTAAATTTAAAAAAGATTTATACAATAAATATTGTTACTGTTCTTTTTATTATTATTTAGAGTATTTCTAATTATTTGGTACTATATTTAATTATAAAAAAATTAATGAAATTATTTTTTTTCTTTTATTTTTAAAATTTTTATTGAATTGTATTTAGTTTATTTTAATTCAATTTATTCCGTTACTCAAATTATTTAATTCGATATTAAACGGTTCAGAATTATTAATGAATGTTGATTTGCTTTTCATCAGTTTTGGTAAAGTTTTATTTAAAGAAATTTTTTGCCAGTTCGGTTCGATTGTGAAATCGACTCGTCGCATATAGGTTAGCTGCTGATTCACTCCTTTTCGATGACGTTCCAATTCCCTAGGTGTGTTCACTCTTCCTTTCCTATTTAAAAATCTTCTATTATAACTTTATTTAATAAATAAAACTCCTTTTAAAATCAATTAATTATATTTATTAGTATCTATTTCTTTTCAAATTAGTGTTACGACTCTCACATCGAAAATGTGTGTTTCCCGGATCGACTCTTTACCTCGGGTCAATTGTAACAAAATTAAGTTTTTCTATTTAATAATATTAATTATAGGATTCTTTTGAACTACTATGAAAGAGGTCAGAAATGCTATTAGGAAGTACAATACTTACAAATGTTTAAAAATCTTGCTTACTATTACACATAAAGTTAATTTTGTTTAAGTATTGAACAATAATTATTTAATTCAACTGTCCAAAGTCAATAAACATGGCCGCTTCCAGTTTGGATTGATGACGAGAAACTCAAAGATGGCCGCTTGGGTTCCACCTCAAAGACTACGAACATTTTATGTCATTGTTTCTTTTAAAATAAATGATTTTATTTGAAGTGTTCACTGTAATTATAGTTAATTCTCTGTTTTCCTTCATTATTGTGTAGTTAATTAGTGTTGGTGAAGTTATTCTTAGTGTTGTGTAGTTAATAAACAGTGCTTGTATTATAAGGTTATTTTCTCACCATATCTAGAAGGAATATTGCTTTTCACTTTTTCATTTCTTTTAGTTTTACTTTTTTCTTTATTCTTTTCCAGCTTTATACTTTTTAGATTTGTATTATCTTCATTTTTAAATTTAGTTTTGTATTAGATATAATTTTCTTAATTTTCCCCACTCAGAATTGACACTTTGTTAAACTTTGGCTCCCGGCTTCACAGAGCTAACCTGTACGTTTTGTTGCCTAACAATAGAATAATAATAATTTCTTAATCCTTCAACGGTCTTGATCAATTTTTGCTAATTTCTCATTTGTTAAACTTTGTACTTTTAATATTTGCAATGTAACGGCTTGTGCGTGCAGTGACGTCATTCCCCCCACTAAACTGCTGCCAGCGTCTTACACACGCTCGTAGCAGTCTGTTGTTAGTTAACTGTTACACTCCGAACGGGCAACAAGCCTTCATTCGCCAGCCGCGGCTATGTAATTATTTTCAATACGGAATATTCTGCTTCAAATTATTATTATGCTCTTCAGTGTTTAATTCATTAGCACTTAGGCGATTCGGCCTCAATTCATTATCATGACTTTCAGTACTTAATTTAATTCTTCTTCTCAGGCAATGTATGCCGCACTACACTGCACGTGCCACGCAATTATTTTCTTACAACCTTTAATAAACAGTTAATTCAAAGAAAATATACAGTCCACTACTTTATTTCACTTCATACCAGCCAACTCATCACCTAACGTTGTAAGACTAACTCAAGATTATTTCGAGAGCGTCGAAGACGTAACATTTGGTCCTCCGGGCCAGATTCGGATCAAGATTCTGATCTACATTTCATTTAATGGGCCCAAACAACATTTTGTTTAAGCCCGAATCTTCTCAAACGTAAGATTGCTGGCCGTAGCATACCTTCATTATTTTCAAAAAAAAAAAAAAACTTCATACTTGGCCGTACAAGATTCTGCAGGACATCATCTCTAAGACAGCAAGATATTACAATTCATCGTCACTTGTCATACAGCAGCGAAAAATTGGAACTTCAAGCTTGAACGGAGAGCTACAGCTTCAAGCATTACCCAGCAAGCGGGAACGAGACGTGCGCCACCAATCCAAGGCTGCCAGACAGGATCGCCAAGGACACGACAGGCAACTGAGCCATCTTAAACCTGACGGGGACTCATAATCCATGTGACTATGAACTTGTATTTCTTCTAGTTTTTTACTTATAATTTTATGTACAGTAAAAGTCAGTAATATTTTAACATATATAGTTAATAGCATTTGATATAAAATCATTAATAATTTTTATATAAACAGAAATTAGTTTCAAGTGACTATAGACCTGTATTTTCACATAAATTTTCACTTATACAATTTTACAATAATTCAGTCAGAAACTTAAATAATGTAATGAAGCTATATGTATATTTTTACTTTAAATGAGTCATATTTTCAAATAATTTTTATATAACTATTTTTTAAAAATAAGTACCTATTATAATAAGGAGTTAGACTAAGTTATATACCGAACACTGGCTGCCGCATTATATCGGAATTGGATAAAGTACACAAATTGCATTAATTGTTCACCTGTTCTGTTTTTATTTATCTGTTTCGGATCACAGCTTGCAGTTCAATCATGGCTGATGTGAAAGCTTTAATTAAAAAACGTGGCACCATTAAAGCATCCATATCCCATATAAACACCTTCGCGGACAATTTCGATCCTGAATTAAATGATCACCATGCTTTAAAAATTAAACTTCGTCACTTGATGGAGTTGTCCGCGAAGTATGATGAAATTCAGACCCAAATTGAGGCTGATGAATCTGATTTCATATCGGTAAGTGACAGGGTTCAAACAGAGGATGATCTCTGTACTATTGAGTGTAAGCTGCACAATTTATTAGAACGTGTAGAAGAGGTGAACAAAAAACCATGAAATCAAGCAGAAGTTACGCCAATTAAAATATCCCCTATTCAGTTAGAGCCGATTAAATTGGCCTGCTTCTCAGGCAACATTATTGTTTGGCAGCATTATTACAACATGTTCTTGGAGTTAGTACACGTCAGACCTGACCTCACGGACATTCAGAAATTACATTATTTATATTCTTCACTAAGGAACGAGGCTTTAAATGTAATAAAGTCTCTCCCAATCACACATGATAATTATGCGGTAGCCATTGATCTATTGAAGGCCAGGTATGACAGTAAATTAATTGCCTCAGCGTATCATATAGGGAATGTCTTGGGCATGAAGTCCATTCAGCAAGAGTCCATGGTTGGCATTTCAAGATTTATTGACGAAATCACCGCAAATATAAACGCTTTGAATTCATTGAGTTTACCTGTAAATACTTTTGAAATTATTTTTGTTCAATATTTAACGCAGAAACTCGATAACCAGACATGCCGACTATGGAAGGAAAGTCTATCCAACGAGTGATTCCCTAATTTCGACAATTTTATTAAATTTTTAAATGGTAGAAGGCAATTAATGCAAAACGTCGGCGCCTCGACCAGTTCAGCAAACAGAATACAAGTTAGCGATAAGATTCCCTATCGCAAGGCTATTAAACCCGCTGAGCTCACTAGGTCAACATTTCATACTCATATCAATAATAACATTTGTCAGCTGTGTCGCGGTAAACATAGACTCTCTGAATGCCCACAATTCGTGGCTATATCTCCCTTTGAGCTGTAACGGGGCAAAAAGGAAGGGGCTTTTACTTTATTAAAATTTGGGTTTTTATTCTAAATATTAAATATGTTAAATTCATTTCCATCTGTGTGGTCCGTCCCATGGCAATATGAAGCGTAGTTCGAACAAAGAAACTGTGGTGAAACAATTGTAAAGGAATGTGCGGGTCGACAATTCTTAGAACTTTGCGATTGTGTGACACTCACGCACAAACGCGCCACATCCAGCAGGTGCGCAGACCCACGCCAAGAAGCAAACTCAACATGGCTTGGAGGCGAAAGTTTTGTTAGCACATGGTCCGAGCTGGCGGAAGTCTTGACGAAGTCCTGCCTATTTAGTGACGTCGTCCAGTGAACACACAATATCGTCAACATATAAGACACGAAAAACACACGTGTTACCTGAACAGCTACCAAGACTTCGACAGCGAAGGCTGTGAACGACGAAGAAATTTGATTGCAGCCAAGGCAGTAATGTCCGGCTTCATGTATGGGCAGTCCACGAGAAACCACAACACCTAACGGACGCAAATAGTGCCGCGTGGACCCGGTCGGCCTAACTTTATAAAACATGTAGAACTCAGTCTAATACAACTATTATACCGGCCGGGATCTAAGAAAATAACGGGCGCACTAAATTAAACGGATGATGTGCAGCTATAGAACAAAGTGAGCTAAACTTGCGAACTAAGAAGCACATGGCCAAGGCAGGATAACTACGGTTGGGTAATCACGCGTAATAATTCATTTGTAAAATCAATCAGTGAATGTAAATATGGGGTTGAATAAGAAGTGGTAAAGATTTTAAATTAATATAGTATGAATGTGAGTGCGGGCAGACTGGGCTGTTTTATGTAAGTATAAGATGAATATTTAAATGTGTTAATATAAGATGTTTCACTAACATTTAAGGAACTTTTAATTTGTTTTTGAATTTTGGGTAAGAATATGTCATGATTAGAGAACATTACAAAAATGAAATAATTATATATTAAAAAATGTTTTAATCTCTTCACAAAATGCGAGTTGCATCATTTATTGATATAACCCTACAATCATGCTTGCATTCAAACGTTCGTGTGACGTAACCCTGGGCTAAGAGAACATGTGTTAAGGTAAGTGTAATAATAATAATTTTATTTATTTGTATTAGTAATTAAATAGATTATCACAGAGCAAAAAAACATTTTAGTCAAATACAAACTTTGCTTAAATTGCATGCGTCCAGGCCATGAGCCCTCACACTGTCCTTCCAAATTTTCTTGTAGGACATGTTCTAAACGACATCACACAATGATCCATATATCAGGCAGTAACACTTCAAGCAGGGGCAACAATCAATTTTCCCTCAAATTACAAACAAACAAATCTATTCTATTATACACCGCTGTCTGCATGACAACGGACCAAGCCGGTAGGAAGCATCCAGTAAGGATTCTATTAGATTCAGGATCTCAAGCAAACTTCTGTACCATGAGTTTCGCACGCTGCATGGGTCTAAAATTAACCAAGTCTCAACTACCCATCACTGGTATAAACAATTCCTTATGTCAAGCTGATTTTAGTACAAGGGTAAGGCTGAATTCTCGTTACAAGGATTTCAATCTGAACGTGCATTGCGCTGTGCTTCCCAGTATTACGAATAATCTCCCTGCAGAATCGTTTGATGTCTCATCCCTAAATATACCAAAGGGCATATTCCTAGCTGACCCGCAACTGAACTTTTCTTCACAAATCGACATATTACTTGGTGCCCAGTACTACTTACAATTGATTGAACCAATCAAATTCATCCGCAGCCCACATTTCCCCATAATACAGGAGACAAAATTGGGATTCATCCTCGCTCGTAACCTGCCTTTTAATGTCGACATGGCAAAACCTGTTTCATCATTTATAGCGTGCGAAGATAACAATGCCATTTCATCGCAATTAAAAGACTTCTGGCAATTGGAGGACGTTGCACTCCGTACTCCCTCAGTTGAGGACTCAGAATGGGAAAGTCATTTCATCGCTAACACTAATAATAGTGGTAGATTTGTGGTGTCCCTACCTCGCAGGGGATACAACTCTCATTTGGGCGATTCCCTTCCCGGAGCTATTCGCAGATTTCAATCACTGGAACTTAAGTTCAAGAAGAACCCTGCTCTTCATAAAGACTATAGTAAATTCATGCAGGAATATTTAACTCTGGGTCACATGTCTTTGCTTGATTCTTACGATTTGTCAGTCAATAAGTCAGACACCTTCTACTTGCCGCACCATTTGGTTTTTAAGGGCTCTAGTATAACCACCAAATTCGAGTTGTTTTCAACGGCTCTGCCAAGACAACAAATAATTTGTCCTTGAACGACACATTGATGGTTGGCCCCACGGTCCAGCAGGATCTTTTTTCGATTATGTCTCGGTTTCGTATGCACCGATACGTCCTTATTTCGGACATTGAAAAAATGTACCATCAAATTTTAGTCACTCCCAGGGATTCTAATTTGCAACGAATTGTTTGGCGCGACGCCCCCCATAGAGAACTGCAACACTACGCCTTGAGGACAGTCACATATGAGACTGCTAGTGCTTCATTTTTGGCCACAAGATGTTTGGCACAAATAGCCCAGGAAAACAAACCTCAACACCCTATAGCCTGTTCTGCTATCGCAAACGATTTCTATGTGGACGATCTCATGACTGGCTCAGATTACCCACACATCTTATCGCAAATGAAGTCCGACATTACAAATTTATTAAGTCAATATGGGTTTACTTTGCACAAGTGGTTTTCCAATGATCAAACCATTATAACTTCACCCACCAACTCTTCCCTTGACTTTAACAAGAATCAAACTATACGTACTTTGGGTATTCAATGGGACATTAACGATGATAGTTTTGTATATAGTTTTCAAAGAAATGTCGAAGTGGAGGTATTTAACAAGAGAAGGGTATTATCAGTTATCGCCGGAACTTACGACCCATTAGGACTTATTGGCCCGGTTACATTTTGGTGCAAGCATTTCATGCAGATATTGTGGTTAACCGGAACAAGTTGGGACGACCCCCTGTCAGACTCATTATTTAATCAATGGGTAGAGCTTTATGCTCAGCTGATATCAGACACTTATTTTAAGATTCCAAGGCCCGTAAAGAATTTAAATAATTCCCAAATCATTTCATTTCAGCTCCATGGGTTTGCCGACGCGTTAGTAAAGGGTTATGCATGCTGCATTTATGTGCAAACGGTGTATTCAAACCACAGCATTTCATCAAACTTGTTATGCTCTAAATCTAGAGTCGCTCCCTTAAAGAAGGTAACATTACTCCGACTGGAACTTTGCGCCTGTCTCTTATTGGCTCAGTTGGTTTCCAAGGTTGTAAACGCGGTGTTATAAATTCGACGACTTGTATTTTTATTCCGACTCAATGATCGCCTTATACTGGATTCACCAGCAGTCTTTCAGATGGAAGGTATTTGTCTCCAACCGCGTTGCGGAGATTCAGCGACTCACTGCAAAAGGTACCTGGCATCATGTCTCCTCACATGACAACCCTGCTGACATCCTATCGCGTGGTTGCCTACCCCGTTTTTTACACGGTCACCCACAATGGTGGTATGGTCCATCCTGGTTGTCCAATGAGTCATCATCATGGCCCACTAGTGCTTTCAATGCCAATTCACCCTGCACTCATCCCGATCTTGAGCAAGAACAACGTAAGCAAGTCCAAACCACATTGGTTGCCGCTTCATCTACGCCTAGTTATTTTGAAAACTACTCTTCACTTTCAAAACTCCGTGTATTTTCCTACTGCCTTCGATTCATTCGGAACTCTAGGCTTCCCATAGCTGATAGAAACACTTCTTTTTTAACTTCCCATGAGTTACATGGTACACTTTTGATTTTTATTCGCCAGTCCCAGCGGTTGCACTTTAACATCGAAATCAAGGAACTTGAGGCACAACGCTCTATCCCTAATAATAGCAAAATTCTTTCACTTAACCCCTTTCCGGACAATACGGGATTATTACGCGTGGACGGACGCCTTCAGCACTCCCAACTTACCTATGATAGCAAACATCAAATCATACTCCACCCGCATTCTCATCTCAGTAAACTCCTCATAGAATGCGAGCATCTTCGTCTACTCCATGCTGGGGTACAATTGACTCAGTACTCTCTACGGCAGAAATACTGGATAATTAATGATAAATCGTACATACGATCAGTAATACACAAATGTATCACTTGCTTTTGATTCCGTGCTAGGGGCTCAAGCCAATTATTAGGACAATTGCCCTCTTCCCGAATTACTCCTGCAAAGCCATTTTCTCAATGTGCAGTCGACTACGCCAGTCCTGTATTTATACGTCATGGCGGGCAGCGTTCCAAATCGACGTCAAGGGCTTATATTGCTCTATTTATATGCATGGCCACTAAGGCCATTCACCTTGAATTAGTTTCAGATCTCACCTCAGACGCTTTCATAGCAGCCTTAAAACGGTTTATAGCTCGTAGAGGCATCCCTTCACAGATATTCTCTGATAATGGTACAAATTTTTGTCGTGCTAGCAGCACACTTCACGACTTATACAAACTTCTACAATCAAGCGAATTTGAACAGACTACCCAGGACTTTACCAGTGCCCAAGGAATCAAGTGGTCCTTCATTCCCCCGTCAGCACCTCATTTCGGTGGCCTGTGGGAGAGTGGAGTCAAGTTTCATTTGCGGCGCATTGTCGGCAGAACCATTCTCACATTTGAAGAGTATTACACCATTTTAACTCAAATAGAGTCCTGCCTTAACTCACGCCCCTTGTTCGCCATCTCAAATGACTCTAGGGATCCCGAGCCTTTGACTCCAGTGCACTTCTTGGTTGGTTCTCCACTCACTTCACTCCCAGAACCTGACTATTCCGAGGTCAAAATTGATCGTTTGGGTAGATGGCAGCTGCTGCAAAGATTCGCCCACTCTATATGGAAGAGGTGGTCAAAGGATTATTTGCACCAGTTGCAACAACGCGACAGATGGCGTCTCCAGTCAAAAAACTTGGCTCCCAGACAACTCGTCCTTATTTTGGAAGATAATTCCCCCCCTGCAGTGGAAACGCGGTGTAGTCACTCAGGTCCATTTGGGTCAGGATTGCCTAGTGCGCGTTGCAGATGTTCGCACCGCAAACGGCATCCTACGTAGACCCATTCACAAATTATGCCCACTTCCAGTGGCCTCAGATTAATTACACTAACGTTCAAACGTCATGTATTATTGATTTATACTTTAGCGCATTCTCGTGCTTCATGCCCGGGACATACCCCAGGCGATCGCATGCTTTCCATTTGTTATTCTTATTATATTATTATTATGCTTTTTACTATTGTATCATTATCATATTATTATGCCGTATTGAATTTTTTGGTGTCATTATTCTAGTATTATGCATGGCAATCATTATGTATTTTGTATTATCATATTATTATGTGTTATTGAATTTTTGGGGTCATTATTCTATCATTATGTAATGTCAATCATTATGTATTTTGTATTATCATATTATTATGCATTATTGAATTTGGGTGATATTATTCTACTATTATGTAATGTCAATCATTATGCATTTTGTATTATCATATTATTATGCATTATTGAATTTGGGTGATATTATTCTACTATTATGTAATGTCAATCATTATGTATTTTGTATTATCATATTATTATGTGTTATTGAATTTTTTGGGTCATTATTCTACTATTATGTAATGTCAATCATTATGTATTTTGTATTATCATATTATTATGCATTAGTGAATTTGGGTGATGTTATTCTACTATTATGTAATGTCAATCATTATGTATTTTGTATTATCATATTATTATGCATTATTGAATTTGGGTGATATTATTCTACTATTATGTAATGTCAATTATTATGTATTTTGTATTATCATATTATTATGTATTACTATGTCTTAACATTTGTGATGCACTATTCACATAATAACTTAAACTGCAAAATCGCCCGATTTTGTGCGGGCAGTATGTTAAACTTTGTACTTTTAATATTTGCAATGTAACGGCTTGTGCGTGCAGTGACGTCATTCCTCCCCGCTAAACTGCTGCCAGCGTCTTACAAACGCTCGTAGCAGTCTGTTGTTAGTTAACTGTTACACTCCGAACGGGCAACAAGCCTTCATTCGCCAGCCGCGTCTATGTAATTATTTTCAATACGGAATATTCTGCTTCAAATTATTATTATGCTCTTCAGTGTTTAATTTATTAGCACTTAGGCGATTTCGGCCTGAATTCATTATCATGACTTTCAGTATTTAATTTAATTCTTCTTTTCAGGCAATGTATGCCGCGCTACACTGCACATGCCATGCAATTATTTTCTTACAACCTTTAATAAACAGTTAATTCAAAGAAAATATACAGTCCACTAATTTATTTCACTTCATACCAGCCAACTCATCACCTAACGTTGTAAGACCAACTCAAGATTATTTCGAGAGCGTCGAAGACGTACATCATTGGTCAAAATAGATTTGAGTTCAGGGGTCACATGACCATCATTATTTAAATTATTTGATTTTTTCAATTTCCACTACTAATTACTCCCTGACTATTACTTAATTATGCTTAACTTAATTGACATTTTGTTTTTCCTGGTAAAATTACAAACAATTTGATACCAAACATGACCTGTGTGTATGAATTAATAGAGATTTTTGGTGATTTACAAAATCAGGTTTTATAGGCCATTTTAGTCATTTGGCCTTCACAAAATCATGTTCTAATTCCTTAAACTATTTAATAAATTGTGATTACTATAAACATAAAAGCTATTTAACAATTCCAGCTTATCATTACTAATTTACAGTGGTTTGACCTTTTGTTAACTATGATTGGCAATAATTTTTATTTTTATTTTAGTAGGAATAAACCTATTCCTATTCCTAATAATTTTAATGTTTAACATTTTCCTAGGCCATATCGTTTCTTTAGTACCTTGTTTTATTCTGTTACTATTATTATTTGTACTGTTGGTTTAATACCTTACTTTTAATTACAAATTTTTCTGTTTTTTATTATATTGTATTAAAATGCTTATTATACCCTTATTATTGTACTTCCTTAACAAACTTTATAAACAGCTTAGCTTAGTGTCATGTTTCCATGATTGTTGTTCTAATGAATCTTCAATAGTTAAATTCACTTTTAACAAACATTAAAAAACTGTTTAACATACAAAATTATCAACTCCTTTCCCTGTCTATCCAGGTCTGTTAGTTGATTAATAACACAGAATATTAACATGTACATGAAATCAACACAATTAAACAATGTCAAAGCCTTTTCTTTTAACATAAACAATAAGGCTTAAAAGGCACAGAACCTTCAATCAATTAATATTAAAACTTATAATTACTTCCCTAACATTCACATTTAGTTTTAACTGTCACTATTTAGTGTTTTCTTAACTATATCCGTTTATTTTCCTACTTGGTTCTTTTTGTTATTTGTTTATATTTAAGACCACTTGTAACGTGTCAATTTTGGGTCATTTTTATTTTTTACAGTATGGAGTATTTACAGTTTTGTTTATTTCGTTTTTGTGTGGGGTTTATAAAATTATTGTGCAACGTTATTTTCATTATAACAGAACGCATGGCATATGGAACAGAGTTTGGAACAAAGGCGAGACGCAATTAATGTTGTGTAACTCGTCAAAAGAATTCGCACCTCCATGAAATTCTAGGAACTTTGTATATGTGTGTCGACGCACGAGCGCAACTATACAAGCACACGCTCGAAGGGACGCGCTCAACTAAAAAAAACCAAGATGGCTAGATTGCAAAATTATTCATCGTCTCTTCACAGATCCTCAGGAAGTGCTGCGAAGGACCGCCCACTTTAGTGACATCAGTATGGCTGATGCAAATATCGTCCTCGGCTACCACAGATATACCAGCTCTATTCCCTGCATAAAGTGGTTACCCCGCAACAATTAAGCATGAACGGCGACTAAAACCTGGTGGCCGTGACTGCGCATTTCCCGCGACTCAAAGAAGCACGCTGGGCAGTTCCACTATCGAAGCCGGCCGGCTTGGAGCGAAGTAGGCTCCATACAAAAGTTTTTTATTATTTTACTAGTCAAAAGGTAAATATCAATGGAAAAAAGTTTACGACCGCATTCAATCCAATCGGTAGAAACAATTCGAGTATATTTTTCGGACAGCCAGCACTTAAACATTTATGAAAACGATGACTGTGCGCGAAGACCGCGTGGCCACCGTGGGGGGAAATGTATCATCATTAAAATGTTAAGGGTATTATAAATTTTGTGTGTGTGTAAAATATGCAGGCTGGGCTCTGTATGTATGGCCATATAGGTATAAGGTAAGCTAGAATGTAAGTTAGAGTAAGAACGCCGAGTATGTAACCAAACAATAGATTTTTTTCTCACAGAATTATTTCAGATGCCGTAGAATGTAAAGAAATGTCGAATGAGTCAAAATTAAAGTGAAAAGTAATTCTCTTCTCAAACATGTGTTATGTAAATTATTTACGCAACCTTAAAGATTGTGCTTGTATCCGAACGTGCGTATGACGCAACCCTGAAGCCGAGGTTGATGAGTGTTGGTAAGTATAAGTTTCTTCACTCTTATTTTGCATTTTTAATATATCATTTATTAATGAACATAACACACTGACTTAATCATCAAGCTTTAGTTTTATCTGCATGATTAATGATTATCACTATTTTTCATTCATTAACTCACTTTTCACTGATACATTTTTTAATGGTTTCCTTCTTGTAGTCTAAGGTACATTATTTTTATCTATTCTACACTACTGTATTGTACTTCTTTCCATTTAATTAAGTTTTGTTTATTTATTTTTTTGGGTTTTTATGTTGGATTTATTTAGACTTATCCTTGGTTATTAATTATGGTCAATTTTGACAGTGATTCACTAACTCAATCTACGGGGTTTTGGGGTATTGTCCACGTTTTAGTCAGTCTGTGTTTGTATATTGTTTTAATTGTATGGAACGTTTTGTTACGTTACAATATTCATGGTTATGTGGGTGACACCAAAATTGCATTATTTTGTTTTCCTTACGTATTGTTTGGAGGGGATGAGATTTGGACATTTTCTGTTCAGATAATAAAACAATTTAATATCATCCAACCCAACTGCAACCCCCAAATTTTTCAACCACCAGCCGCCACTGGGTTAATATTAACATACATCAAATTAGAATTAGCTGCTATTATTGTAAGTTACTTTTGGTATAGTCAGATTTCAAATAATGAATAAACTTCAAATGAACAAACTGATTCGATATTACATTCTACGGTATAACATTCACCCAGTATTACTATAAAGACAATGCCTCCTTCCCATGTTCACAAAAAAGTACCAAAAATTCATATATTTAACCTCAACGTGTCATATAAACCCAATCCTGTGTTAAGTTAGGTCGATCTCTACTCCTTGCATGCCTTATTCAACTTCCAGCCGCTTGCAAACAATTATCACATTTGTAAAAATAATACAAACACCACAACTCTCATATATTATAGAATATAAAATTTGAGCATAATTTGGGGCATCATCCAATGATGACACCGCTGTACTATTAATGCTTCCTACTTTGTGCTGTTTAGTATATAGCAATATCCAATTATCATCGCACTGTTTATATGTTCAAATATTGACTAAATAAGAATGTGAAGTAATGTAGTAACAATTGTAGCGATACTTCTTTGTTAACAAAAGGAGGAGACAATGTCTTTAACATTAATCATAACCATTGCTGAGATTATGTTTTAATGTGAATTTAGTCAAATTCCAGGTGATGGTTCAATAAAATTGGAATAGTGGTTAACATCACGTGTTCAAAGTTTTAGAATTGCAGAGAACTATATGGACACTAGCAATGTTTTATTGCTAGACTCGAGCCATCGAATAAGCTACTGTGACATTTGATATATGTGGTGGGAGTAAAAGCATGTCTAAGAATCTGAGCCAATCATATTTCAGGAATTCATTCACGTCACCACATTCACAGCCTGTAACGGTACTGTGTCGCCATGTTTTTACCAAGATAAAGAGGCATCAGTTAAATATAAGTATATCACTATTGACTCGAGACACTCTAGCGCTAATCGGAATAATTTTTCTATAGTGGTGTGCAACAGTGATAATTCTGTTTATGATTATAAAACTAACACAACTTTCTTATTAAACAAAGTTTTTATTGGTAAAAATGTAAAAGTTTTACCTTATAGTCTGAACCAGTTTTCACTTATTATAAGCTTCGTCAGAGGCTCATTAAATATAACGTACGTCATTTAAATTTTTTACGTTTATACTTTTACGTTTTTACCAATTAAAAACTTTGCGTTCCGAGTCGGTAGTGATGTACTTATATTTAGTTAATCAACGGACACGTCATGGACAACGAAATCCAAGAAGGCGTCAGTTTTGCACCGTTCAGCGCTCGGTAAATGTAGAGCTTCCCGTGTACACTTGACAACATCACAGTGAAAAAATGTCAAGAGTCGCTTAATGAACGGCTCGAGTACATATATCAAACCCGGTAATAAAGACAAAATTTATCACAGCTAAGATTGAAAAGGGAATTAAAAAAATATTTACTGGTGATATTTTCACATGCATCAAATAAGTAGCTACAGTAGGCACCCAAAAATTTGAATCTCAATAATCTGAGATTCCGTGTAATCTGAGCATTTCACATAATGATTTTTATTTTGCCTTCATCTTATTTTTTTCTTTTCAAAATATATATTTTTAATTCATTAGACAAAACGTTGACATCTCTACACTTTTCCATGAACGTTCTTTTTCCCAAGACAGTAAAAAAAAAAATACATAAAAGTATGGAAGAATAAGGATCCTGATTTCATTGTTCAGTATTACCAGCATACGTGTTTGGGTTTCGCGCGTTAAATGAGCAAGCTGTCAAATCTGCCATACAACTATTTTGTAGAGTAACAACAACAAACTTTTGTTATTAACAATTCATTCGTGTTAATTCACTTGTGCCATGTATATAACGTTAGTTAGATTTCTTCTCCAATTAAATACAATCACTAGTTACTAACTTAAATATTAACTCTCAAGTTCTACATCACAACCAGACAAGCTCAACTAAAATGTAGGAAGCTTCATAAACATTGCTCTAAAATAAATATGCGACTAAAATGGCACAGAACAATTTACAATCTGAAATATTGTTCAATTTGGTCGGAAGTTTCCATACGGTTGACTATAATAAGTAGAAGTAACCTACCATTTATCAGCATGGTAATGCTTACTCTCTCCGTTGAACATCACCTGTCTCACTCGCTCTGTTCTGCGCAATGTCGATATAGGCAGCCTAAAAGTACTAATGTTCCTAGTATACCCTATACCCCAGTATACACTATATAATTTAGAATATATTAGAGTACATTATATACCTCAGTTTGTGGTAGACCTAAATATTATAATACTATAGAATATATATCCAGCCCCTTCCAAAACTATACTACCAATATTCAAGCCATAACCAATACCATAGAATACAAACTACAACAAAAAAGTCTACTGTCATTACAAAATGAACTATGGTAGCCTACACTAAAACTCCAAATATCAGTCTGGTTTTTAATGTTAGCTCGTCATCATTTGAACTTTGTCATACTATGTTGCTGAACTGCTACCTGCTGCATCGTTCATAAAGGAACCAAAAAGCCTCGTTCAGAACAAAACACCAGCTAGCAGTTCAGCAACATAGTATAACAAAATCGAAGAAAATTCCATTGCCTGTAAATCCAGTGGTTTGAAACGCCTGACAGATGGATTTGCCAAACACCTGATAATCAGAACAAGAAGAGGTATATTGTGAAAAAAAGACAATGAAAATATCTACAAGAAAGACTGATGCTTTCGCAAATTATTTTGGTAATTACAGTTAAGAAATTATTCAAAATACTATCACAGGTAAATTTTTACTTACTACGATAATTATCAATAATATTACAGAAGCACGGTATTGCAGACACTTGGAATATAAACGATAATGATGTTCAAATATAATGTATAAAAAGATGCGTCAAGAAGGCCGGTAGTCTTACACTTTAAGACCCGGGACAGAATAAGCGTTAACGCTATTAAGAACGAACTATCTAGAACATCACCAATATTCCATACAAGTTAGCAACTACACGTAACAGCGGAAAGAATATACGGAACTCATCGTCTAGTGTTTGGTGTTTGCTAACAATAAAAAAATAATTTACTAATACAATGTCATTTAGAAAAACATTTCTATGTAGTCACTATCATTCACGCCATTTTAAAACATGAATGGCATTACGATTCTGGTTGTTCAATATAAAACTAAAAAGTTCCCTTGCCCTAATTATACAATAATGGAACCGAACGTATTAAAAAAGAAAATATATCCTGCAAATACGTAAAAACTGCTGAAAAAACTTACCGGCTCTCATAATATATTATTGTAACAAATTTAACTACAAGACATAACCTATTCCACAAAAATCAGCTAAACAACTCCCTTTTAACAAGTAACCACAGAGAGGGGGCCGATTTACCTGTAACAGGTATTTTGGAACGATATTTTTGTGGAACGGATGTAACATGTAACAGTGACTGAAAAGTTGAAATACCTATTATTCACGGCGACGCTCTTCCGAGTCGAGACACGCCGCCCTCGCAGTTTTGAGTCGTGGCGAGGCATACCCCTACGCATCTACACAGACACACACACAAAAAGTACGCAAGATCATGTAAACGAATACGCCAAGGCCAAATACTAGGCGTACAAAAATATCGCTGGGACGCAAGGAACAGCCAATAATGCATATTTAAAATACTACGTATTTCAAATACTAGGGGTATCACCGTTACACATAATACTAAGCGTATCAGAGGAACAGTAGTATTTTAGGAACACCTAGTATCAAGCATAGGTATACTGAAAAGTATACTGAAAAAATTGCCCACAAATTCAAAAAAGCAGGATACAGAATCGCTTACAAAACTACTAACAAAACAGAACACACACTATCAAAACGCATGCCCAAAGCACAAAACAAATTCGATCTACCTGGTGTATACAAGCTAAATTGCTCAAATTGCAATAAATTCTACATAGGCCAGACAGGACGTAGCTTCAAACAGAGATACATTGAACACACAAAAGCACTCCACACCACTACAGAATCTACCTTTGCAAACCACCTCATTGAAGCAAACCACGCATATAAAAACATCGACAATAAATGAACATTCTACACGTACACACAAAAGGCCGAAAACTAAACACTCTAGAACAATTAGAAATATACAAACACACAAAAACAAATAAAAACGACATCCTAAACGAACAGACACAATTCAAATCGCACGCATTATTCGAACACATCTCACCACACACACACACACACACACACACACACAGCTTCAATCTTTCGAAATACTATCCCGTCGCCAACAAGAAGACGGGCAACGCTACCTATGGCAGCCTCTGAAAAGCTTTCTAAAGGTGAAAGCGGTTTAGGCTGTAAGGTAAAACTTTACGTTTTTACTTATAAAAAACTTAGTGTTCCGAGTCGTCAATACTATAGTGATATTTAGTTAAGTAACGGACACGTCATGGACAACGAAATCCAAGAACAGATTATATGCTAATAAATTATATATTATATTAGTCACCAACTTGTAACTAAAATCGGTTGGTAAAACTTTGATTTTACTCTAAAAAACTTTGTGTTCCGAGTCGTTAGTGAAATAGTTGTATTTAATTATATTGAGTTATAACCTATAGAGTGGCTGATGTTGATAAGCTATATTATACTTTTTATTAATGTAGAGTCGAATGAAGCCGAGCTTCGTCAAGCAGCCTTACACACTGTACAAAAAAATTTTCCCGCTGAGCAGTGGATACGAATCTACACAGACGGATCCTCTATACCATCTACAGGGGCAATAGGGGCTGGGTTCTACAGCTCTCTATTTGAAGGCCACCTCGCTGTAGGAGGCCGGCTAAGCAACTATGACGGAGAGGTAGCAGCCATAAAGGCAGCATCTATTGAGCTTGCCAAGATCTCACCACCTAACAAAGCCGTCTTCCTCATAGATTCGACTGCAGCGATTCAAAACGTGACCTCAAATGGTGATACAAACTGCTCCCTGACAATTGAGTGTAGGCGAGAACTGCAGAACCTTGTACAATTAGGCTGGCAGATTGAACTGCAATGGGTACCCAGCCATGTCAACATCATGGGAAATGAAAAAGCCGACATCCTCGCCAAAATGGGCGCAGCACTACCTCAGCCGGAGACCCCCAGCTCATATGCATCTGCGAAAGCAAGAATAAACTCCTCAATAAGCCTATGGCTAAAAGAAAAACAATTAAGAGCCTGTGTGGGAAAAAGATGGGCAACATTGGTTACGGACGGCACCATCAACAGAACTCTACCCCGAGCAACTAGTGTTGCTCTTTTTAGAACTACAACCGGTCATGACTACCTGGCCTCCCATCTGCACCGCATTGGCGTGTTGTCGTCTCCTGAATGTGTTCTCTGTGGATACGCTTCCATGAATGCGGATCACCTAATTGCATGTCCAGCCTTGATCTCAGACACGCAAGTCCAAGACGAAGATGGTACGGCAAGGCTCTCACGTCTCTACTGGTCAGCGCGCCGCCTAATGGCCCAACAGCCAAGGGTGGGCGTTGGCTAGTAAGTAAGTACTTTTTATTCTTGTGATTATAACTTCACTACACATCTCACGTAAATGATGAGATTGTTGTAATGGACATTTATGCACTTTATCTAGTCCTGTTCCTTAAATATCTGTAATGCATTTAATTTACTTTTATTGTTGTTTATTATTTATAACTTTTTATTTATGTATTTATATTTATTTTATTACAATTTGTTTTTTTTATTTTTATTTGTAAAATTTTGTTTATTCTCATTCACTCTTGTGGCTTACTGTTGTTTTTATTATACGTTTCTGATGTTTTTTCACATTATTTTTTGTGGTATTACGTGTAGGCCTACTCTAAATTATTTAATTGCCCCGAGTTTCGCAACTGATTTGTCTAACCAATGTTAGTTTGTTTACTACTAGTGAAAACTTAAATTGCTATTCCCAAAGGGAGATAGGCCTAGTAACGGACACGTCATGGACAACGAAATCCAAGAATTCAATTTATTTCTTATAACAAATTATATAGTATAGGTTAAATAATATCTTCAAATAAATACACAGCAAGTAGGTTTATTAATATATTAATAGGTTTACCTAGGTGAAAATAAACCTACTTGCAGTGTATTTATTTGAAGATATTACATAGGAGACCTGCAGGAACCTCAAAACGAGTTACTGTACTTACAAAGGATAATATAGGTTATGTATGTATAGTATATAATAACAGGTATTTGTACCTGTTGTTTTTTGGAATGGTATTTTCATACCTAGTATTTTAAAATAACAGTTTAGCCCACCTCAGGATGGAAACTGTTACGCATATTACAGCCGATGACAGCGCCACAGTTTCTCATCATACTACCAACCTTACAAAGTTAACACAGTGTGTCCAGTGCATGTAAGTAGTAAGTGTATTCACTGTATTGTACGTTTACAAAAATAGCTAAATGTACGTTCAGAGGTATAGCTACATGTATTGAACTCACGCGCTATTTTGAACGAAATACATTTAATATTAAGTAATTTAATAAATTAATTATTCTTATTTAACTTATCATTTAATATTATATAAATTTCAGTATGGGATAATTTTTAAATTACCTATCAGAAAAATTACGATAACCCTGATTACCGTTTTAGTAATTAAATAACAATTTGTAAAGCAGACAGTCCTACAATAAACACTAAAAATTACAATTTACTGCATTGGTTTATTGATTAATTAAATTTATAACCATAATAGCCTTAAATGAAAAATAATTTAGTCTTAGCTTTTAAGTTCAGGTATGTTTCCTTAGATATGTCGGCCTACTCTAATACTTTTCATAAACAGACATAACTGGTAGTTTTCTTTGATTTTGTTGTCCATGTCGTGTCCAAGTATAATTAATGATACGCAAACACTATGTAGATGCGGAACATTAGTATTTTATACACATTTTTTAAAAATATTTACCTCATTGCCTGAGCCAGCTTAAACTCATTAGGAGCTTCATCAGAGTCTGCTGCGGAGCGCTGTCATTGTTATTGCGGATGGCGCCATTATTTGAAAGGTCTTTGTTTTATGTGTATGTGTATTACATAATGCGTACAAATAGTATATGTGATTTAAAATGTGTCTGTTCGTTTAGAATCTTGTTTCCATGTATTTTTGTGTCCAACTGTTTGTTTATTCCCGTTGTTCCAGTGTGTGTCTACTTTTCGACCCTTTCTGTAGGATTTCCATGTTCAAGTTGATGTTTGTGCATGTGTGATCTGTTTCAGTGAGATTGTCTGCCAGAGTGGATTCAGTGGTTGAGTGTAATGTTTTCATGTGGTCAATGACCCTCTTTTGAAACTGTGTCCTCTCTGGCCTATGTAGAATTTGTTACATTCTCAGCAGTTTAATTTGTAAATGCCAAATTGCTTAGCTGTTTGTGTGTAGTTTTGTATACAATACAGTACCCTGCTTTTATTAAAGTTGTGGGCTATTTATTTCAGTATGGTCGAGTGTTACGAATTTGTTGTTTTCTGTCATTGTCTGTTTGCTTTGTGTAGGAGTTTATTAATTATTGTCCTATTGTATCTGTTGGCTTGTGGTATATATTTGATTGTGATTAATTCATCTTGGTATTCTTCTTCATCTAGTGGGATGTCAGTGTATGTATCATGGTTCTGAAGGCAGATAGTTTATGTTCTATTGGGTGATTGGAATAGTTGTGAATTAGTGTCAGTTGTAGTGGGTTTTCTGTATATACTGAATTTGTGTCTCTGTGTTCTAGTTCTGTAATGGTGATGTCTAGGAAGTTTATATTATTGTTGTTTTCGTATTCAGCAGTGAAGGTTATGTTTTTATGTATTTTGTTGATGTGGTTTAATAGCTGTTCACATTGTCTTGCGTTTCTTTTCTATAGTAGTATATCATCTATAAATCTATGCCAACATGTTTTATGTGAGTGTCTATCAATGTGTATAAGGATTCTTGTTTTCTCTAAGTGGTGTAGAAAGATTTCACCTAGTATGCTAAATATGGGCGAACCCATGGGTAATCTGTCGTGTATATACATTTTTCTGCTGCGAGGGAAATAATTCTATATAATCTATGTATGCCTGGATACTGTTTTTATGGCCCAACAAGTTACAAGAAATTAAATCCTTGATTTTATAAAAGCATTTGGTAATGTGGACAAACAAAAACTATGGGATATTTTGATTAACATAGGTTACACTTTGCACTTGATTTGAGGTATTATGAACTACCATGAGGAATCACACACACACACTGGAAATAAACCAAATGTGTTACATATTGGATATGATATAAACTACTTAAAAATGTCAAAACTAATAGAAGTTTAATACAGGGTGCTGAATTTCCCATACCTTTTTTTAATACGAGTCGTCTAGTTTCAAAACCAGATATATTCACTTTTTTCACATTCTCATTTTTTTGCATTTTCCTATACTTTATTACCTTCTACATGTACCCATCTACTTCACAAGTTTCTAAAACAGATACATCCTTATTAAAATTGGAGTTGAAATTGCTGGTTAGTTGCAAAACCAGCTCTCCTGAAAATTTTCATTTTTTGGATGTATGTGGTTTTGAAACTAAACGACTCATATATACTTGGATGAATGCAGTACACACAAATAAAAATTAATCTTTAACTCAGGTTTAATACATATTGTCTGGCCGCTCTCCCCCACCATGAGGGCACTTGTAAAACAAGTGGGGTGAAAAAGGTGTACTACCATTTCCCTACATTAGACACAGCACACCTCTACCCAGCATCAGGGAACCAAGGTAATGTTCTCAGCTTAGAGCGTGTTACACCCCACTATGCTTACGGTGGCTTCCCCACCTCCGTACTCACTCATGCTTCTTCCACCTTTCACCCTCCTCAATCTTCAAATCATGGTCAGACAGAAATACCAGTAGCATAACTAGGAGTTGCTCCTGGGAGGATGAGACTAGTTTGAAGGTTAGAATTCCTAATTTCCTCACAACAAATGGGATATTCAAGATTTTTCCCATACAATTATTTACAAGCCTTATTTTAACACATGCAACTGGATTAGAAATGGGGCTATGTTAAGTGGTTATGGAATTTTACTGAACTTTATAATAGCTGTGGGGTATTTATCCCCCATAATTATGCCACTGCATAATACAATTGAATCATGGAATATCTTTTAATTCTCTTGCAAACGGACATTTTATCTTCCAAAACTTTAAAGATCAGTTGCAGAGGAATTTTACTAGTTAAAGATATTTATGAAAGTTATAATTTAAGAATTTTGGTCGTGCAGACTAATGTTATGATCTTTAATGACAAAAAACCTGCGAGATCAAAAACTAAATTAGACACGACAGTTATCAATTATGTGTTGGGCTTTTAGTGTTTGAGGTTTCTTTAAACATATATGATGTGACCGTGACTATTTGATTAAACTGGTGTAGCCAAATCTGTGGGATGATTCATTGAACAATAAGAATGACACATGACTCACAGATGTTGGTGGTACCTGTCTTAACATATAGCAGTTACGCTTGGATGCTATTGAAGAAATGACAGTATAAGATTACATCAGCGTACATGAGATTTTCATGAGTTATGATGGCCACATTTTGCCTGGTGAAGTAAGAAATTAGGATGTCTTACTTTTCTGAAAGAGATTTACATATTCTCTGTTTAAGAGGCTAAAAGTTACAAAAATCCTATTTATACAGATGTTTGGATAAGGAAAGACTGGCTCATGATGCCAGCATATACAGAGTAATGAAGAGACAATATATTACTGAAGATAATTAATATTTTCAAGGAATAAAAAGAAATCGAAACAAAAAGGGAAATATTACCATAAATGAATAATTGGGAATAGGGAAATAGAGAATGCAAATTTAGGAATTACATAATGCAATTAACATGACAAAACAATAACTGATGATGACAAATACCCAGAAGAGACGATCAAATGACCAAAAATGTAAATAGTTCTTAATAAACAATTATAATGTACAGGGTCCGCCAGTGAAGCGGGAAATTTTTAAAGTCCAATAGTTCATTTTCTGCTCACGAGAGGGCGTGGAGGTTTTCGATTGTTGTTTTACATTTAATGCCATTTGTTAAACATGGAGCAGTGGTCCGGTCCACAGCTTGCTTTCTGCGTAAAATCGTTTTATAACAATGGTGACTGTGTGACTTCTGTACGATTGTTTCGTAATCATTTCAATATTCCACGACATGGAAGAGTGCCATCCGCTCATGCAATTATGTCATGGGTGAAAAAGTTTGAAGAAACTAGTTCCACATTAAACTTAAAGCATAGAGGAGCAACAAGGTCTGTAAGAACAGAGGAAAACATTGAAAGAGTTCGAGTAGCATTGACTCGTAGTCCACAATGTTCTGCAATGAAACATGCATCCGTACTAAACACTAGTGACACATCGTTACGATGAATTTTGCATAAAGACTTATCTTTTCATCCTTACAAAATTCAAGTAATCCAGGAGTTGGAAGATGGCGATATGCTGGCTCGCAGGATTTTCAGCGAAGAAATATTGCGACGTGTAAATGATGATGAAAACTTTATTCACCGCATGTTTATGTCAGATGAAGCACAATTTCATTTGAATGGATATGTAAACAAACAAAATAGTCGATATTGGAATGATGAAAACCCAGGTGAGTTGCATGAAAAGCCATTACATAGTCCGAAAGTTACGGTGTGGTGTGCAGTTTCATCATCTGGCATTATTGGGCCATATTTTTTCCAAGACGATAGAGGAAACACCACAACTGTCAATGCAGACCGCTACACACACATGGTCAGAACATTTTTGATGCAACAGCTCCCTAGGTTTCCGGAAATTAATTTTTTCCAGCAGGATGGGGCCACAAGTCATACTGCTCGTGTGTCCATGGCTGCTTTAAGAGAACTCTTCCCGGACGGACTCATATCCAGATATGGCGACATCTCGTAGCCTGCAAGATCCCCAGATTTGTCCGCATGCCACTTTTTTCTTTGGGATTTCTGAAGAGCAGGGTGTACATTGATAGACCGCACACCATACCGGAATTAAAAACGAATATCAGACAAGAAATTGCACGGATTCAACCTGACCTGCTTCGTCGAGTGATGGAAAATTTTCGGTCAAGATTAGAAGAATGTTTACACAGAAATGGCTCTCACTTGAGCGGCGTTATTTTTAAAAAGTAAAATAATGGCATACTTTACTCAACTCAAATCTGTAAAAAAATTCTGATAATAAATGTTTCATGAAAAAATTGGGTACTTTTAATTTTCCCGCTTCACTGGCGGACCCTGTACAAATATGAAACTTAGCATGTAAGAAATAAGACATTGAGTATAGCCTTAGATTAAAACTATGAGGAGGTCTGCAAACCTCAAGCAGCTATTGTGTATAAGTGAACTCCAGACTGTAATTAATATAAAATTACAAATATAAAAATATTGAACAATAATTATAAAAGTTAGGGAGTGTAACAGTGTAAGAAGGTGAGAACAACGGTGTGTAACGGGACAGATTTGAGGGGTTTTCTTTATTAAGAGTTAATGGTAGAAGTACGTTACCCATTTGGGGCCTCAGTTTTTAACAGTAGATATTCCCGTAGGGAACGCCCAGTTGCACATTTGTACAGAAAGTCTGTCAACATGCACCGTTTTCAGGTGCTCTGGAATGTGCACAAGTGCGCGGATGCTTGCCCGCGCATGTGAATCGTCACGTACGAGGCTCGCTGGTCAGTTAGAGTGAATGTACTGTACATCGTGGTAACTAATTATTGTGTCACGTGATTCCTTTTGGGCCAATGAAAAAGCAAGTTGGTGTGCATGAAGAACGCCTTGGCCATTATGGACACCTGGTGTTCAGCGTCTGTTGTCTTACAGTAATCGAACCGCGCGGTTCAGCATAAAGGCTCGTGAGCCGAAAATTCTAATTTAGTGTGATTAAACTACAAGAAAAAATGTAATACAGTATTCAAATATCAGTGCAACATCAGACTACGACCAGTGAGCAAAATTTAACTAGTGAGAGAGTATTTCGGAACAACAAGTGAACAAAACCGGTAGTGATTCCAACACGGTCCTGAGGTGATGACAGGAAAGTAAACATACACTTTCAATTAAAATCAATGAAACTAAAAGTTATAATGGGTAAAGAGATCTCTCGTTTTTAAGGGGGTAAAACGTGTGAGAGTGAGAGAGTGAGCGGGTACTGGGTTGTCTTATAAAAAAAAGAAATATTTCATTTAATTATAGTAAGTAAATATATTAATTTTTTCAATGTTACATAAGAATCAGTAATGGTTCTAAAAGATGAAAATAGAAAGTAAGAAATTAAAAAAAAAAAAGATAACAAAGAAATGTTAAATAAAACTGAGATATTAACAAACACAAGAGAGTCGAGTATATTAATGACGTAAACCCTAAATCACGAGTTCGTATGAAGGACACCTTGGGAACCCAGAGAAGGTAAGCGATGAGTTTTTATTATTAATAATTATGTGGTAAGTAATGGTACGATCACAATTGGCCCCCCGAACTTGGACTGTTTTATAAAATCAATTTTATGTAAACCACACCTACAAGTGGATATAAGCGTGACTTGGGAGTACATATAAATTACGTAAAGGTTATGTGATGTGTATACTATAGTTAAGTAATACGTATAACAATAAATTAATACTGAGTAAATATAAGATTAAAATTTTGTGAGATTAGAATCTAGTAAATAATATAAAAAATGAATACAAATGAAAATAGTAACAATGAAGTCAGCTTCACTGACAGCCAAACTGAAAGTCAAATAAATGTTGAATTAAGCGAGACTGAATCGAGAATAATGGAAGGTGTAACGAGTCAATCGACGCCGACCCCAGTTAAGAAAGAGAATAGTAGTGATATGATGAGTATGATGCAGTTACTGTTAAATAAATTGGATGAAAAGAATGAAATTAATAGTAATTTTAATGATAAATTTAATGAACAAAGTAATAGTTTGATGAACAAAAGAGTGATTCTGATGTTAAGTTCAATAAAATAAATAGTAATTTTAATGCTAGATTTGATGAAATAAACGCTAAAATGAATGACCAAATTAACGAAATAAGAAATGAAATAAAACAACAAAATGTTAGTATAAACCAGCATATTCATGAAACAAATGCATGTTGTGACAGTATGAAAGAACAAATATTAGAATCAATAAACCATAAGTTCGATGAACAAATTAGTGAAATCACAGAAAATATTGAAAGTAAAATAAATGATGTAAATGAACAAATGACAGATCGAATTAAAACTCAAGTTAAAGAACAGTGTGTAGAGATAGAAAGTAAGTGTATTAATAAGATTAATGATGATGTAAAAAATAAGATGGTGTAGGTAGAAAATGTGTGTAAACAATCTATACAAGAGAGTGTGGGGGTTGTGAATAAGCATAACCTTCAATACGAAAATAAATATGATAATAAATTAAGGGTAATTGAGCAAGACAGTAGAAATTAGAGATGAATTACATGTGGCAGTGAGCCAAAATATAAGTAATGTTGCGGAGCGAATATTATATACTCGCGAAGCAAAAGATGATATCGAACTTGAACAATTTGTTGTGACAACCGGAGAGTACACCCGATGCAGTTCCTGAGTAGGGTAAGGGAATTTAACCGGTTTAATAGCAGTAATTGGGGGGTAAAATTGTTAAAGATTTTAAAGTGTTTTAAGGGCAGTTCTGAAATATGGGCGGAAGTACATAATACAGAGTGGAGTAGCTATGAGAAGTTCGAGGCAGCGTTCCAGAATAAATATTGGTCTGAAGAGGACCAAGAAATATTACGTAGTAAGATCATGGGAACCGGGAATTTTGGGGGAATAAACAACAACATAACCATGTATGTAATGAGAATATTCAACGAGGCAAAGTACTTAGAACCGCCGTTGCCGTTTCGGTCATTTGTTAGACATGTTAGTAAACACCTGCCCAGAGAAATACAAATTACACTAATGACGAGAGAGGCAGCGGACATAAACGAACTGGAAAATATGTTAGATGTATTTCAAAACATTAGGGACCGTGAAATAGGTAGGCGTCCTAACCAATCAAGTACGAATAATAGAGGTCATTATATGCCACAAAGAGGGTCACAACAGGTAAATGCGTATGGTAGACAAGAGAATCGTAATCGAGATGGGGTTTGGAAATGTATGGGATGCTCGGGAGAGAACTACGCCGTCAGAAATTTTTGTTACAGGTGTAAAAAACCAAGGCCGGGACAGCGGAGCGGAACTACATCGGCGCAGAACAATATACCACAGAGGGCAGGAGATGACCATAGGGTAGCATCAAGGAGTTGGGGAAACAGCAACCAGGACAAGAGGGGAAATCTGCAGGGCAGTACCACCGCCAGAACGGAAAACTGAGGCCGACAATGGAAGCCAGGACCACACCATTGTCTACAGATGACGACAGGGTCCAGGTAACGAATGAATATAGTAACAACGTAATACAGATGGATATGACGAAGGAGTTGTTGGAGGAAGACGACGCGAGAATTATGAAACAAAACCCGGATTGACAGAGGTAATCGTCAACATAGAAGGTAAGAATTTTAAAACATTAATAGATACAGGAAGCGAGATATCAGTAGTTTCAGAAAATATAATGGGAGAATTACAAAAAGTAAATAAACATATTCCATCATTACCAGTTGCGGGAGTAACAGTAGTGGGGGTAACCGGAGTACGGAGTAAAAGAGTTACGAGACAAGTACAATTAAATATATGCATTAATGAAACTGAATTTGAAAATACTTTTCTTGTGGTTAAGGGACTGAGTTTAGATGTAATCTTGGGAAATGATTTTTTGGAGAGAAATAAAGCAGTAATAAATTTTAATAAAAGAATAGTAGAATTTAATAATGGGAGGGAACCAGTCAGGGTTAATTTTAAGAGGGTGACAGATGAGATTAAAGTTTCGGGAATAAAAATAATACAGAAGCGAGTAGGCGATGGAGACATAGAAACAAGTGTGAAAATATGTCGAGAGAGAGATTGTAGAGAATGATGAGAGAGTATGGGAAAATAGGGCGGATAAATTTTTTAATGAGGGTGGAGTTGTAGGTAGTCCCCAGCGACAGGCGTTGTGGGCAGTTGTGGAACGTTTTAGAGAAGTGTTTGCAGAGTTGCCTGGAAAAGCCAGGAACTATGTATGCGAGTTGAAGGTTCGAGAACACTCACCCTATATGCAGAGGAGTTATCCAGTGCCGTTTTCAAAGAGGAGAGCAGTGCAAGAGGAGTTGGATAGAATGATAGAGGGAGACATTATTGAAAGATCGATATCGCCATACTCGAATCCATTGGTAGTGGTAATTAAGAAGGATGGAAAGGTAAGATTGTGTTTAGACGCTAGGAAAATTAATCAAATTATAATACCTGACCGGGAGTCACCGGAACCCATAAATGAAATTTTTCAGAAATTCAGCGGAGTCAAGTACATGACATCTTTAGATTTGACAGCAGGATACTGGCAAGTTCCGCTAGCAGCAGAGAGTCGGAGATATACTGCATTTCTCTTCAATGGTAAGAATTATCAGTTCAAACGTTTGCCATTTGGACTTAACATTAGTGTAGCAAGTTTCATAAAATGTCTAGACATGATATTGCAGCCTAAGGACTTAGATTTTTTAACCGTATACGTTGATGACATACTAATAGCATCAAGAACATTTTCAGAACATCTAGAGCATCTTGAATATGTGTTAGATAAATTACAACAAGGGGGTCTAACGGTTAACTGGGTTAAATCCAAGTTTCTACAAACCGAAATACACTTTTTAGGTTTCATTATTACTCCAGAGGGAATTCTAGCTAACCCTGATAAGGTAGAAGCTATTATACGCTTTCCCGAACTGAAAAATATTAAGCAGCTACAAAGTTTTTTGGGTCTTTGTAACTTTTATAGAAAATTTCAGAAAAACTATGCACAGATGACAGCAAGATTGAGTGCCGTTCTATAGAAGAATAAACAATGGAATTGGGGAGAGAAGGAAAGGGAGACATTCGAGGAGATAAAGAAAAAATTTTCGAATATGATAATGATGAATCACCCTGATTTTTTGAAAACTTTCTATTTGCAGACTGACGCCAGTAACGTCGCCCTGGGAGCAGAGTTACACCAAGAAGAGGATGATAAAGAACATCAGATGATAGCCTTCGCCAGCAGATCCCTTTTGGCGGCCGAACGGAATTACACGACTACGGAAAAAGAACTGCTAAGCATTGTGTTCGCCGTAGGAAAGTTCCGAACTTACATCTTGGGCAACCGGACAATCATCAGAACCGATCACAAAGTGTTGTCATTTCTAAACACGTGCCGATTAACCCATAGCCGGCTAACCAGGTGGGTATTAACATTACAAGAATATAATTTTTCATGGGAATATATTAAGGGGACAGATAATAAAGTACCAGACGCTCTTTCCAGGGTAGATGTCATAGAAAATAAGACAGGGAGGGATCTTAAGGAAATACAGATTTTTCGTTTAACAAGGGAAGATAGAATTTTTGGTGAGGAATTAAGGGAGATTAAAAACATACAAAGATCAGATAATAAAGCGGGTAAAATAATCACTAGTCTAGAAGCAGATATAGATAGGTCTGAATATAATACGCATTTTCAAATATATCAGGGAATACTGTTCAAGAAAGTAGAGGGGGGTGAACGTGATTGGAGGTTGGTTGTACCTGAAGAGTTGATAGATAAAATTATTTGGGATTGTCATGTAAGATATGGGCATTTTGGGGCAAAAAAGTGTACGAATGTGTTAAAAAGAGTCTTGTGTTTTTAAGAATATGGAGAGGCAAGTTAGAAGATTATTACGAGTGTGCGATTTGTGTCAGAGGTCAAAAGTAGTGAATTATAGGGTAGAAGGGGAGTTGAATTATGTTAAAGTGGAAAGACTGTTTGACTTAGTGGCTGTAGATTTATATGGGCCATTGCCCAAAGGTAGAGGTGGAGTAGTGTATGTTTTTGTTGTTTTGGACACTTTTTCTAAGTTTGATAGGTTGTACAGTGTGAAGAGAGCTACGAGCCGGGTGCTGAGTGAAAAGATCACCAAGGATTACATGATAAACGTAGGTAAGCCGAAGATAATTTTATCTGATCACAGACCCCAATTCATCAGCGGTAGGTGGAGACAGACTCTTGGCTGGGAAGGCATCATACCCAAGCATACGGCAGTATACCATCCACAGTCTAACCAGGCAGAGCGGGTGATGAGGGAAATTGGTAGGATATTTCGGGCGTATTGTCACGCCAAGCATACTGAATGGCCATTGTATGTGAAGAAAGTAGAAGAATGGTTAAATAGTACTATCCACGAATCTACCGGGTTTACGCCATATGAACTAATAAAGGGATCCAGACCACCTAGAATATTAGAACAACTTTTCGAGTATCCACCAGAAGAACAGACCATCGGCAGAAATGTGAAGATCCAGCTAGCGAATGAGAGTCTACTCACCAAAGGGGAAAGGAGAAAACGGAGACAACATGAAAAGGGTAAGTGGACTAAATACGAGGTAGGACAATTAGTGTTGGTAAGGAGACATGATTTGTCTAGTGCACAAGAGAAAGAAATAAAGAAGTTTTTCCTGTTATATGAAGGACCCTATGAAATAATAGAGGTAAAAATGAATAATGCTTATGTATTATGCAACCAAGCAACGCAGGAGATGTGGGTACACAGAACGCAACGAATTTGAAATTATATTGGTCGAAATAAGAAATTGAATTCTAATATGTTTTGTTTGTTTTCAGAAGGGACTCTCCCCCATTTTCAGGCAGTCACGAACTTACCAATCCTGACCGTGGGTTTTGGCACTTTGGAGGCGGACCATGGTTGGCGGAACTTCCTTCAGGTGGTGAAAACGACGATGGTCCGGCTTCACAAAATTGGTAACAACTAGAAATTCAACTGTATTATTGAATGGGGAGGGGGACCCCTAAGGTACGTGGAGACAATAAATTACACTCAAGGTGCATAAATGGGCACAACACCACGTACCAACAATAAGAGAGTGTATTAAAATAAAAATAAAGTGAGGCAATTTTTCAAGTATTATTTACCAGTGTCATTTGCAAAATAAAGTCTGCAAATGACAAATTCTTTTCTGCATAAGCACCAAATAATAAAGTAACGATAGCTATAAGAGTAATGATAAGTAGTGTTAAGAATAACGGGGTCGGTTTTGGCTGGTTCTTTGTACTGTTCCTTCAAAACTGCCATCTGAGCTTTCAGTTCATATTCGTTTACGTATGGTATTTGGCCATCACCGACCCCATTTCTATAAAACATATTTTGGCGGATCCCTTTTAGGAAGTATGAGAAAGAAATGAGAAGAATAGAAACTAACGTATGAATGAAGGTGTGAATGATTAAAAAAAAAATAAGTGTGTAGATAAGGTACGAGTGGGTGTGTGAATGGAAATGAGGAGTTTAACAAGTTCTTGGACCAGTAGGGTCCAAATGGGGTTTTCAAATGGCCCTTATAAATTAAATAAAAATTAAAGTTTTGGTGCTATTTTTTATAAATATGAATAGAGTAGTTTAGAAAATCAAATAAATATTTTGTTGTACTCACTATTTTATGTTTATGAAAGTCACAATAAGGAAAGTTAAGAAAGAAAATGTATGGTGTTAGAGCACAGACTCAAGACTAGGAACCTCATGTAATGAAAATTGTAAATGTTAAATTTAACTATTCACATACAGATACATTTTACTTGTGATTCCCCACTTTCGGGCGGTCACGGAGTCACCGAACCCTGACCGTGGATTTGAATTATTGGTAGCAAGTGTGGTTAGGCAGATTGTATCCTAGCCATACTTGTTATTATTTTCAAAATTGGTGAATTTAGAAATCAACCAGGGGGTAATTCAGGGGAATCACCAAACTATGGAACAGCGGCTATCATCATAGGGGGTGATAGTGCCGTGTTAAGGGTGTATAAATAATATTTAGTAGGATTATTGGTGTCCTCGGACATCAGTAATGCCGAATTTTTCATAACGCTGAAGCAAGAACGGGGTAGGCAGTGTCTACACCCTTAATAAACTGCAGTTCTTGTGGATGCAAATGGGCGCTACAGTCCACCATCAGGAAATAAGTGTGTGTGGAAAAGGTGCTGGCCGTTACAAGCCAGGGGCACAGATAACGCATCTGTGCATAAGGCAAACGCTCGATCCGTTTTATCCGGCGGGTGGTTACCTAATTGTAACTGGGTATAAAGGGAGGAATTAATAGAATGATGAAGTAGGAGGAGTAGCTGAGAAATCAGCGAGAGTTAACGACCACTGTAACAGCGGTCCAATCAAGTTGACCTACTCTAACTAGAGAGTTGGCAATTGATGACCCAGTTCCTGTTCAGTAACAGTTACTATAGCTATGATTCAATGATTAGTGATGAATATTCACTTATGAGAACAAACAATTTTAAGTGCTAGGTTCAATTGTAATGATTTTAATCCACAAGAACATTTTATGATTATGTTTTGTGTTTTAATTTATACATATAATATATACATTATATAATTTTGTGTATTTGTGTTAGTTGTATATAGTTTAACTGAAGTAAGGTCATTCACCTGGGAATGAGGAATCAGCTGATGACTGGTATGGACTGTAGAATGTGTAATGTAATAAATTCATGTGTTCTTTTAATAATTAATTTAATTTAATACTTTGTTTCCTTTTATTAATTGTCAGAATATATGGTTCTGGAATTTAAATTCATTTAATTATGGAAAAAAAATTTATTTTTAATTTGTTTTGAAGTACGGTTTGTGTTGTGTTTTCATGTTCAGGATATATGGCTGATTGTGTGTATTGATAATGTATTAACTGATTCATAGTGTTCACATTATATGTTTTGTAACCAAATGTATTGATAAGGGAATTTATGATAGAAATAAGTCGTTTATTTTATTTTGTTTATTATGATTGTTAGCATCTAGTTAAGAGGAGTTATAAAGTAAATTCATTTAAAGGATTTTGGAATTTTGAAAATTACGATTAAATTAATTAATTGAAAGAGATGATGTAAATTAACTTCAATGTGAATCTTTGGTAAGGTATACACACATCAATTTAGGAAGTTGCCTAGTTAGCGCATGCGCAATGAATGAGCGTCTCCCACCATACAGTGTGACTGTAAGGGTGGTGTTGTTTACACGTACAGTCTGCAAGCATTCCAAAATTTACTGAGTTGCTGGGTTTTGTATTTTAATAGCTATCTTAGTGATTAGGTTTACCTTTCTGTGACGTTATTTAAAACTAATTTGTTTGTATTGTTTTTCGTCGCGGTACATTTTATATCTTTAATTTTTGTTATTAGTGATTGCTTAACAATGAGTAAGTTGTCGGGAAAGGTGCTTAAAAGCCAAACTCGCGAAGTTATATACAATGTGATGGAGTTTCTGAAGAAGGAAGCAGATCATGGAGGGTTTTTAATAGACTGTAAAAAAGTTAGAGAAAGAGTGTCGGCTGCAGTTGGTGTAAGTCGGATGACACTAGCGAGAATAAACCAGGAAGCGAAGAGGCAGAGAAGCGAGGAGCAATCAATATTTGAAACGCCAAATAAGAAAAGGAAGAGAGAAAAGCCTGTGACAGATTTGGACGATTTTGATAAATCTGTTATACGCCGAATGATCAACGGCTTTTACCTCGTTGAAAAATGTCTACCTACACTACCAAAATTACATTCAAAATTAGTGAAAGATATAGGGTTTAATGGAGGGAAGACAAGTTTAAGGACAGTAATCAAACAGTTGGGTTTTAAATGGAAAAAGACGAGAAACAACAGACATGTACTTATTGAACAACAACACATAGCCTTCCACAGACACGAATATTTAAAAAAACATTAGGAAATACAGAGAAGAAGGGCGACCAGTAGTTTACATGGACGAGACTTATATTCACTCGTCACATGTGAGCCAGAAATCGTGGGCAGACAATAACAATGATGGTGTCGCTATACCCCTCACTAAAGGAGCAAGACTTATAATAATTCATGCGGGAGGAGAGATGGGTTTTATTGAAAACTGCTTCACCATGTGGAAATCAAGTCTGTGTTCAGGAGACTATCACAGTTCAATGAACTTTGATAACTACCAAAAGTGGTTGACAGAAAAATTAATACCAAATCTGCCAGAAAAAGTGTACTTGTCATTGACAATGCACCATACCATAATGTGCAGTCAAAAAAGTGTCCAACCTCCGCTTCAACTAAAAGTAAAATGCAAGAGTGGCTTCGAAGTAACCGAATACCTTTCGATGATTCAATGCTGAAGGTACAGTTACTGCAGTTGATTTCGTTACATAAACGAAGGATCAAAGAATATGGAATCGATTCGCTCCTTCAACAACACGGCCACACTGTATTGCGCTTACCTCCATACCATCCGGAGCTCAACCCAATAGAACTTATTCGGGCCGAGGTGAAGAACTGGGTAGCAACCAACAACACAACGTTTACAATTGAAGACGTGAAGCAGCTAACAGTACAAAAATTCGAGGAAATCACCAGAGAATCCTGGCAAAAAAAATGTGACCATGTAAAAAAGGTTGAAGAAGACTACGTTACATCTCAACCACAAATAGAAAACGCTGTTGAAAATTTCATCATTCAACTTGGAGGGGAAACCAGTGACACAGATGAGGATGACGCCAGCGGATGTAGTCAAATGGACACGGACAGTGAAGAAACTCTATCAGGAATTGAAGACTTAATGTGAAGTGTGGTTTACCTGCTGTCATAGCTGTTAAATTAGTTGAAAATTTTTTTGTTACAATAAAGTACATTACTATAAAAAAAGTCATATTACTATATGACTTGCACAGTAAAAATTTTATTATTTTCTATTTGAACAGTTAGCAATTATTTGTGACCATAGGACTGCATATTACTGATCGTCTACTGAAATGAAACGAAAAAGAGCCCTGAAGATGGCCTTGGAATCATGAAAGGTAATTTGTATAAACATAATTCCATTTTTCATTTTTGTTGTCTTGTGTAGGCCTACTTCTATAGTACGTAGTTCCAATGATCTATTTTACTGCATAAATAGGAGCAAGTGGGGTGAGGTGATGAATGGATTAATTTGATAATGTCGGCATATTTATAGGCCTACAATAATTTTCGGTATGCTTTGTTAGTGTTCTGTGTTTAATTTGTAGTACGTTAACGATTATAAATGTTGTTCTTTAGATCCAAAAACATTAAATAGAAAATAATTTGCATTACAAAATTTAGAAATTACAGTAGTACATAATTACCAGTAGTATTTGCATTTCGTTGTTTGGTTCTATTTTTAAAGTGACAGTGGATATTTTTCTTAAGACATAAAAATATAAGGCATATTTGCTACCACCTGGGGGCTATGAGCGCACGAGTGTGCAATTTTTATATTTAAAACAGCTCTTAAATTATTGATATTTAAACAAACACTGACAAAAACAAAGCGTTCCGAACACTGCTTGCAGTGGTGACTGTACCAACTAGTACACGCGTACTCACGTAGTAGTTGGAAGTTTGTCAGCAGAGGGGAAATTTCCCCTCTGTGGGTTTCCAGCTACGTTGATGTATGTATACTTAGATTTATTTCACTATTTGAACAAAATTTAAATACTTTAATTTTATTTGAAATAGTAACGTCAAGCAAACAATTAAAAGTTGAGAAATGGGAATGAATTTTGTTTAGAAGCAAATGTTCATACGTATGTTGATTCGGGTACTTGGCAGTTTGGCATATGTAGCAGGTACCCAAAATAGATTCAACTTTTCTAGCCATATTTAACCACTGTCTTCTCGCATTGCTAAATGGCATTAATACGCTCCCGCGTGCGCCAGACTCGTGGCACGCCCAAGTTAAATCTTCCACTAGTTCATCCGGTACCATTATCTTCCACTACCAGTCTATGATCTTGTATAACACATCCTTGTCTATTTTATACTTTGGGTTGTCCTAAACTCTTATGTCATCGCTGATTTTCTTTAATTTGGCATCCCGCTGTTGCTCAATGTTTATATTCTTTAACCTAGTTCTTAATGTATCCGGTAATACATACTTATCTGTCAAGATCTGCACTTCATTCCTTATTGAGGAGTACTGTTCTTCAATTATCGGAGGATACCTCCTTAAAGTATCTGCTATTTTGTTTTCACTGGCTTTGCAATATTTTTTGCTAAAATCATATTCTTGGATCGCCATGATCCATTGCAATATGCGCGCATTTGCGAGTTTACATTTGAGCATGAAAGACAACGCCTGATTGTCTGATAAAATCTCAAAGTGTTGTCCCACAAGGTAATATCTGAATTTGCTGATACAATATACTATCGCGAGAATTTCCTTCTCCGACGTAAAATAGTTCCTCTCAGCGCCTTTTAATGAACGACTTACGTGGGCGATTACCTTGTGTTCACCTTGGTTATTCCGCTGATATAACACTCCGCCGATCGCGTAGTCCGACGCGTCACAATTAAGTACATAAGTTCCTTCTTTTTCAGGATGGAATATATGCAAGTTCTTACTATACAAGTCCTTAGTAGCGTTGAATGCTGCGTCATGCCGCTCTTCCCATCGCCATTTGGTATTTTTTCTTAATAGTTCCAGAAGTGGTTCTATGGTCTTTGAATATTCAGGTGTGAAACGACGAAAATACCCAGTAAATCCGAGGAACGCCCTGATATCTTTTGCTTTCTTGGGGTTAGGAAAATCCGTAATGGTCTGAATTTTCTCAGGATCGGTACTAACCCCATCCACCGAAATAATATGACCCAGGAATTTTATTTGGAATTTTCCAAACTCACACTTGTCCAAGTTAAGCACAAGATTTGCATCTCTTAATTTTTGGAAGACAATATCAAGGTGATTTGAATGCTCCTCAAAAGATTTAAATATAAATATTATGAGTATGTCGTCCACAAACACACTTACAAATTCTTCTACTTCCAGTCCTAGTGCCAATTCTGGACATTTAACCATTGCAACGAGGCTGGTCACCAACCCGAAAGGAACTACCTTAAACTGGTAGCATTTGTTTTTATAAAGGAATGCCGTAAATTTTTGGCAATCTTTGGCTAATGGAATCTGCCAAATCCCGCTTTTGAGGTCTAGCCGCGACATGTACCTGACCCCTCGACACTTTTGTGTTATGCTGTTGAGGTTGCGCATATCCAAACAAATACGAATATCATTATTTTTCTTTTTTACCACTACCATAGGATTTAGGAAGTTACTATCATTGGTTCAATAATATCGTTGGTTAACATTTTATTAATTTCTTCCTCAACTTGTCTTTGGTAATTTAATGGAATTGGATAGGTTTTCCAGACAAACTTATTTTCATCAACTACATTTATCCTATGCTCATATACGCTAGTAATAGTATGTTCATATTTAAAAACCGATTCATATTTGTTTAAAATATTATCTAATTGTTTCTCTTGACCAGCTGTTAGCCTATTCCCGGTGGACTGGCCGCTACTCGTTATCTTATCTATGAGATTAAAAACTGGCTTTCATATGTCAGTACATTGTTCTGCCTGGTTCAAATCGCTGTCCACCTGTCCCAATCTAACAGTGTATAGTTTATTTTGAATTGTGCATGTAAGTTTTTTGTTACTGAAATCAATTGTGGTGTGTATTTTCCTTAAAGTGTCAGTGCCCAATATAACATCATGTACTAGATTTTTAACTATAAGGACCGTCACTTCAATTTCTATGCCTTGTATAATTATTGATATAATTCCTTGTTTACAAATAATTTGTGTTTCACCAGTCGCCGTAGTAACCATAGTATTATTTACAGGTATGATAGGTGTTTTCTTAAATCGGTGCTTATGTTTGTTAATAAATTTTTCATTAATTAATGACACTTGCGCACCACTATCGAGTAAAACATTACCAACACAACCATTGATTCTTGCTCTCACAACGTCATTATTGTCCTCAATTCTATTATTTTCTCCACCTTCAACACAATTATTATATACTAATTCATTCCTAACATCAACAGGGTATAAGCCAGAAGCAATGTATACATTATTATCACTATTATTGCTAACATATGATTTCTGATACTGCCGTTTGTTATTGTATGTTTTAATTGTATTTTTATTTATATTATTAATTTTATTGCACGGACCCACGCCGTGCAACCTTACACGTTTTTTCGCTGCTCTTCATCTGCATTGGTCTCGGTAATTGCCGATACTTTGCTTTGACTGAATCTTTGAAATCTTGGTTTATTTTTAAACTGTTGTTGTTGTGGCTGAATTGTTTACGTGATTGCTCAATATTACTATTACTTGGGTTATCCACATTATCCCATTTAGTCAATAACAAGAGTAGTTCATCCAAGGATTTAACCCATTGTGTAATAACCGCGATTTGAATTCCGCATCCAAAATGGTGAGTTAACTTACTTACCATTTCTGCTTCTGTCACTTCAGGTTCCAGATATCAGCTGGATCAAATAGTTTTCTTTTGAACCTTTCAAACTCGAATATTTTCCAAGTTCCAGCTGTACCCGGATCTTTCTCGCTGTTCCAGTACCTAGCCCTAAAATGCCGCACCATATCTTCATACGTACATACCTTGTCCTGTAAGATGGTGAACCATTCAGCCGTGGTACCTTTTAACCCTCTCACCATCCAGTTTATTTTGTCCATTTTTCTAAGGTGGTCATTTATCACGTCCATATCTCTCTCGCAGTTTTTGAGGAAGTGGAGGGGATTTTCTGTCTCTCTACCATAGAATTTTAATTGCGAATTGGGATCATCAAAATTTTTATAAATATATGTGGTCTGGTTTGCTGGTGTCGAGGTACTCTGGAGTCGGGTCAGCTGTTGTTTTAACTCCTGTATCCGCTGTTCCTGCTCAGCTACCAGTTCATTTATCATCGATGTATGGTTTACCATTCTTTCTTCTATGACATTGATCTTAGCTTCACAGTAGCTAAGACGTGAATTATTAGCTTCTAGTGCTAGCTCAATGTTAGTACGAATTAACTCGACTTTCTCTCCGATACGCTTCTCTGTCGATTCTAAAAGTTTTTATTTTGTTTAGCTTGATCACGCACAGCAGTATAAACTTTCTTATTCTCGTCATGTAGTGACTTATTCTGTTTTATTGCTTCCTCTTTACTAGCTTTATTTTCTTCTGACATTTTCTGCATATTAGCTCTATTTTCTTCTGACATTTTCTGCATATTAGCTTTATTTTCTTCTGACATTTTCTGCATATTGGCTAATAATGCAGCTAACGTATTTTGTAATTCAAATGATGCAGCCATATTTATAGTTGTTTTATATATTCAAACAAATATTATAGTTCTTATTTAACGTAAACGGCACTATTATTAACTCTTATTATTATAGTATTAATGTTCAGTTTAAATGTTGTATAACGTCACAGTGTAGTATCGTAATTAAATGTTCACAAAACTTAACCTAATACAAACACAAATAATTCAAACCTCCAAATAAACTAAATTAATAATACTGTTCAAATATCTGCTTACAGAGAATATTCAACAACTTATATACACTCCCTGCTTACAAATAGAACACACACAAAATAGTCCAAATGAATCTAGTCTTTACACAATTAAATATATAATAATAACAAATTATAATAAAATCGTGGCATACGTTGACATGCGCCAAATATCTCTATGTGACGATACAAATAAACATTTTTGCGTAGGATAGTTTTGTGTGTATAAATTATGCACAAGTCTATATTGGAGGTGTAGAAAAATTATTTATTTATCACACAAAGAAATAACTGTTTATATGATATATTTAAATTACACAAAATGTCATGTATAGTACTTTATTTATTACAGAAAAGTTTATATAGTTCAGTTTTGGATAAGTTTTACTTGGTACGTAGAATTCCTTTATACTAGGCGTGACGTCACTCGCTCCGCCGCTTGCTCTTCTCTCTGCAATGACCGCTGCTCTCCGCTCACACACTCTCTCCGCGCTGGGGGTTCGCCGAACAACTGATACTGCTTTTACGCACAAATTGCCACTTTCCGAATCGTTAGTTTTATCGCTCGGAATTGGGTATTATTAATTCTCAGGGTGATGAGTGATAATTTTAAAAGCGGTGTATAATGCTTACACTTTCCGGCTATTCTTGATGTGTCCCGCGTTAATAAGGATTTACCACGGTAGATAAATCTCCCTAAGCGGAAATCTTCTACTAACACATAATAGCACTTAATATAATATAATAGGTAGTTCACCCGCTTGGTTCTAGTCCAACAACTCGAAAAGAGTCCAAAGACTTAGAGTTACTATAGATTAACCAGTTCGAACAAGAAAAACTCTTGACGAAGAACACACGTTCACTAAGCAATGGCTTCCGATTGTGGGCACCCCTGCAATATGGTAAAAAATTACAATTATAGCAATAACTCAATTTATCAAATGCCTATCACCAAGGTAATACCAAGATAACCAGATAAGTTAGTTTCCTTGCCAGCTGTCCACTTAAATAAAGATATTAATCCTCTAGCACCAAAATAAGTTTGGGGTCCTAATAACAAGAAACTAGAAAAGTCGTGCTTCTATAACCACATAACAAAAGTATCAAGTTCACAAGACACAAGAATGAGAGGAAATAATTCAAACAAATTTCGAATATAATAATTTTAATTTTAAACTTGAAAATATAAAAGTATTCTTACAATAATATCATCCATTTATAATATTAAAACAGGACACATCGATTTCATTTTATATATATATATATATATACATATAGAGCTGTATTCTTATATAATACAAATTATAAAATAATTTGCAAAATTATTTTCAAATTATCTCCTTTTTCAAACCGTTTTTGTGAGATCAAACCGTGATATGAACACAGTAGACTTACTAGTTACAGGTAACAGTTCTGTGACAATATTATTGCCGATCTTATTTGCACGCATATACGTGTTAGCATCTCTAGCAGAGTGATGCTTGTAGTTATTGTATTTTTTGTTCACCCACTAAAAGCGGCCAGTTTTTTTTCTAATAAAGTATGACTTAATAACAGTTTTTGTAATTAGAATACTCTCTGAGAATGATTCGCAGCAGCAATCGAGTGATGTCTGTACTTTGAATAGGACAAGCAAGTTTTACTTTTCACCAAAATAAGCAGACATTTGACTGCAGTTCTGAATGCATTAACACTTTCTAGTTGGGACACATTTTGTAAGCTGTACTTTTCAGGCATCATACAACTTTTAAATATATTCATGCTTGTTTTGAAGAGAAGTTAATGTTTTAATGTACAAAGTAACACTGCTTAAGGAACTTTTTACATTTTATTCAATCATTAAATAAACTGAACACACACATACATGCACAGTTGTGAATACACTATTTTTAATCAGAATTATAAATGCAAATATCATATTATCAAATTATCATGTTTAATCTGGCATCCAAGTCACTTGATCGAATTAATAAATTATTTTACCTTCAATTATTATCTGCCTTGTGACTTCTTGTAAATCTCGTTTATGACGCGTTTCGGAGACTATGCTCCATCATCAGATATTAAAATAAAAAATAAAACTATAGGTTGACAACATGATAAACTTTCTAGATTTAACCATCACTCGACAGATGAACAATCTAAAGTTCAACATTTATAGGAAACCAACAACCAGACACCACAATACACGCGGACTCCCATTATCCTTATTCACAAAAAATGGTGGCATACAATAGTTTTATTCACAGATTATTGACAATCCCCCTGGATGATAATGACTTTCGTGATGAGCTGAATACCATAAAATACATCGCGGTTGCCAATGGTTACAATAGTTTGACCATTGACAAACTACTGAAAAAACACGAACGAAGCAAGCTTAAACCCCGAATAAACAGTAACACACACACACAACATTTTTATATCCACTAATTATACAAGCTTTATGCCTAAGATTTTGTCTGTAACAGGACGAAAAGCCTGATTTCAGATTTATGGGACAAGGGGTATTAAATTATTGTATTTCATTGTATTTTACACACAGATGCATGAGTAGGACAAATTTTCCCTTTGTTTAACAAAACAACGCAGATTCAACGTAGCAGGACGATTTCAAGGCCAAGGGCGTACGTGCGGAGTAGAATGCATTCGATGGATGCCGGAGTTAACACAGACTCTTAATGCAAATTGTCATTGGTCAACAAGGCGTGGCGTCATTAAAAAATAATAATGACGTAATAACAACAACGTATAAACCCGTGTGGTGGCTACTGAAACAATAGAATGCTGACGTAATAACGCACACACATACAAAAACGGAACCAGTTCTCCGTCCCATTTGCACATCAGACTTTCAGAGAGTCAACACATAGTAAAAAGTGCTGGTCGTCAATCGCCGGCAAAAGTGAAAAATTTAAGCAAAAATGTAACAATAACAGTAATCAGTGAACTAAAATGTAAAACAAATTTAAATTCAGTGTTGTAACCATAAAAAATATAACCAGGATGCAGTAAAACTTTCGGAAAACCCAGACCGGCGAAGAGGAAATTTCAAAGGAACCACGCCACTTCAAATACAGGAAAGTGCACAATTCCCTCAATTAATTACAATAAAGCATTTGAGCTCAAACATGTATAAGTAAATTCAATTAAAATGTATCTATTTTGAAGAAAAAATGAGTGTGTGTGTGTGAGTAAACGTAAAGCCGGCTATTAAACAGGCAAGACACCATGAGGCGTTGGTTTGTGTTGGTGTTCTTTTTCATATATTGCTAATAATCACGTGTAGAAGCCAAATACTGCAGTGTAAAATAGAAAGTCTAAAACAATTTCCAGTTAGTTTCTGGAGTAAATTGAAATAAAATTATTGGTAGAGAATTAAGTAGATAAATGGTAGTGAGCGAAAGTAAAATCAAGACGCCATTTTGTTATTGTTAACAACCAAAATAATTGCGATGTTCATAAATGTGAAACAAACCAGTCAAGATTATTAAACAAAGTTTTACAACACCAATACTGTTGCGTAAAAGCATTATTTCAATACCAACTCAGTCTCTAGTTTCAGTGAAAGAACCCTGGACCCTACAACGAGAAGTGATTCATATGCATTACACCATAATTATGGTAAGTACCATAAAAAATAAATCCGATAATTATGTATAAGGTAAACTATGTCACCAATATAAATGTATTTGTATTTGTATTGATTAAAAAAGAAAGTAACAATTGACGACCCGAACAGTGACTTATTTAGTATGTTAACAATTGCTGCCCGAACTGGTGACTATATAAAATAAATTTTATATAACGAGCCCAAATATATAGACGGAGTGGGTATTGAAGTTAGAAGTACAATTGTAGGTTATGTTATTGTTAGATAACATAACAACAGATTAAAGAGAAATAATTTTTTTGCATATTATTAAAATGGCAGATAACGAAAGCATAAATACGAATAATACGGCAACAGAATCTTTATTAGTGAGTGAACCCAGAGCAAACTCAACGCCTATTGTAAACAATAAGATATCATTAGAGGACCTTTTTCAATTAATGAAAACAGAAAATAATAAATTTGATGAACAGAGTATTAAATTTGATGTAAAATTAGATGAGATGAAACAGGAAATTAAAGAACGAAACGATAATTTTGATAAACATTTTGAGAAGATAAACATGAAAATGAACAAAGTAGATGACAATTCTAAGAGTAGAGAAATAGACAAATTAAACAAAGACGACAAGGTAAGTAGGGGAAAGAATTACGATAAAATAAATAAAAATATTGTATACTTACGTTATTTTTGAATTTATAAATACGATATATTATATCTCACAAATGTGGTTATGTATACAAAACTAGGACGCCATCTTTTATTACCTAAGTCATGGGCCGGAATTTCGTTACACGAAGTCATGCGGGAACAGAAATTGCTTGAAATAAAAACAGCTGTTCTGATTTTTACCAATGAAATACCCTTTGATGATTGTACCATCACAATATATTAGAAAATGATTATGTAAACATGGGTAGTGATAATGAGAGTTTAATGGGAATTGAATATGATAATGATGAAATGTTAATGTATAGTAATAAATCAGAGAGAAGGAGGGAGAGTATAATTGTAAAAGAGTTGCAGGGGGTAAATTTTTCCCTTAATGGCGTAGTTGGGGGTGAAATACATGTGTTGAGGAAGGATGAGAGTGCCTTCAATGTATATTTGGGAGACGATAGGTCTACAAATAAAGTTGTTCCTGGTTTTTTTTTGTGCACTTCACAAGTGGTGCAGTAGTTGTGAATTAGTGTCCCCTGCAAATATTGAGAGAGAGAGAGTATAGAGAGGTATTGTGAGAAATATGGTGAGAGAAACAGAGAAATAGAGATTTTTAAGACGAGTAGAACTTATGAAGAATTTATGGAAAAGTTAGGAGTAGAGATGATGTATAATAAAAGTAAGAACTTACCTTGTAATGAAGCTGATATAGCAGTAGGAGAAGATGATAATGAAAATAATTACTTTATAACGTACCTAGTGGTGACTAAATTATACTGGAGGTGACAGGACAATAACCAATCGTGACAGGTTGTATGATGAAGTGATAGGTAATAACCCTATTAATTATGATGGTTTTATAAAATATAAGAATTTAAATGTGTATTATATTAATGATGTTAATATGGTGTATTTAATAAAAAATAAATCGTACAGACCGAAGATAAGATTATTGTTTGACGATGGAGGATAAATATTTTATTGTGTTAATGAACCTTTAATTATGTGGACAGTGTTTTTGATATGGACTGTTTATGAACTGATTTATGGTAAATGATTAAATGATAATTTGGATTGTATATTTTTTTTTTGTATTAATGTCAATGTATTTGTGTATTTTTGATGTTATGTATTGTATGTATTTTTTATGTAAACCATGTAGGTAACAGAAAGGGCTTTAATAATACTAAATAATTGAAGAAGAATAATTAATAGTGATAATGAGTTTAAATAATTATGAGATTTTGATTCTAAGGGTTAATAAATGATTAAACAGGTAATATAATTGGATATTGAGACGTATTGTTATTAGTAGGTGAGGGATGAATTTTCTAATGTAATTGTCAATGATCACAGTAGGGTAAAGGGTTAAAAAGGGATAGAATTTGGGTGATAATGATAGATAAGGCAGGTTAGTTAAACAGAGTTATTGGGAGTTAGATAAATAAGAAGTTGAGATACAGATAATACATAAAGAGGGTGTTAGATATTTTAGGGACACAGTGGTTAATGATTATATGTGGAGAGGTGAGTAACATGAATGGTAAATATATTTGTTGATGATATTTTGTAGTAAGGGTAGTGGTGTAAGGAGTGATCAGCGTGCGGCGTGGCAAGAGACCAGTGTGCGGCGTTGTGGCAGTCGGAGCAATTTGGGTTAGAGTGTTTGCCGATATTTGGTGGAGGGCAAATGGTTAGGAATGTGTATGGCCAGGTAGGGAACACACATCCTAGTACAAAGACGAGCGGTGCCAGAGGTAAGTGGAATTAGTGAAGGGGGTTGTTATAATGAGAGATTGGTGTTGTATATATTAATGGTTGTTAGTAGCGGTTGTTAGAAAAAAAAAGGGGGTAGTAAGGTTAGATAGACAAATGCCAGAATAAGATATAGATAATAGTAAATAACGGTGTCACCCAAACTAGATAAGGATTAATGAAAAGGTTAGAAAAAGAAAATTCATAGTAGAAAGGTTGATAATAAATTTGGATTTTTTTTATAGAATCTAATGATATAACAAATGTTAAATAAGAAGAGTTAATAATGTTTGATGTACAATGTTTTATTATGTTGATGGTAATAATGTGTGGTTAGGAGGTCGGTACGGGGGAAGCGACGGTAACAAATGTCAATATATTGAATAAAGTCAGAATTGGTTTTGAATAAAAATATAGTTTGATTCTGTTGCAAGGAAGTATAAAAAATAAAGAAGGTTGAGTAAAGAAAATTTTAGAATATTTGAAGTGTTTGCCATAGTAGTTATATTTTTTGTTGTTTATGTAAGGAAGATGATTAGTCGTTGTTACTTTTGAAAATTAGAAATTTATTTTATGTTATGTCTAGTATAAGAATATATTTTCTTGTGGTAAAGAGGATAAATAATATTGACTGGAGTCAAAAAAGTTTTGATAAATGTAGGAATGTTGAAAGGAGAAGGCCATTGTTTTAAATCTTGTTACTTGTTGTTTGAGGATTTTAAGTTAAGCAAACCAACACCTCAAAACACAAACCAATGCATCTAAGGGGAGACATATCAGTTGTGGATATGGAGATAGAAAGGCCACTATTTTAAATTCTTGTATTTCATGTTTCAGAGTTTGGTGGTGTTGTAACGGCGGTCCTGAGCTGGCCGGAGTGTCAGAGCAGGAGCGTTAAGTGCCTAATGGCCTTATGGTGTTGGGATCTCTCCTGAGAAGTCCAGTAAGATCATCATCATTGGACCAAGGGTAAGTGATTGTATTTCTTTTTATATTAACACTACAGGGGGTTGTGGCGACATATCTGGACTGATCCTTTTAGAGAAGTGTGAATGGGTCAATGAAAGTTTTTATGCTTCGGCATCAAACCTTTCATTGAGGGGGTTTTGTAACAGGACGAAAAGCCTGATTTCAGATTTATGGGACAAGGGGTATTAAATTATTGTATTTCATTGTATTTTACACACAGATGCATAAGTAGGACAAATTTTCCCTTTGTTTAACAAAACAACGCAGATTCAACATAGCAGGACGATTCCAAGGCCAAGGGCGTACATGCGGAGTGGAATGCATTCGATGGATGCCGGAGTTAACACAGACTCTTAATGTAAATTGTCATTGGTCAACAAGGCGTGGCGTCATTAAAAAATAATAATGACATAATAACAACAACGTATAAACCCGGGCGGTGGCTACTGAAACAATAGAATGCTGATGTAATAACACACACACATACAAAAACGGAACCAGTTCTCCATCCCATTTGCACATCAGACTTTCAGAGAGTCAACACATAGTAAAAAGTGCTGGTCGTCAATCGCCGGCAAAAGTGAAAATTTAAGCAAAAATGTAACAATAACAGTAATCAGTGAACTAAAATGTAAAACAAATTTAAATTCAGTGTTGTGACCATAAAAAATATAACCAGGATGCAGTAAAACTTTCGGAAAACCCAGGCCGGCGAAGAGGAAATTTCAAAGGAACCACGCCACTTCAAATACAGGAAAGTGCACAATTCCCTCAATTAATTACAATAAAGCATTTGAGCTCAAACAAGTATAAGTAAATTCAATTAAAATGTATCTATTTTGAAGAAAAAATGAGCGTGTGTGTGAGTAAACGTAAAGCCGGCTATTAAACAGGCAAGACGCCATGAGGCATTGGTTTGTGTTGGTGTTCTTTTTCATATATTGCTAATAATCACGTGTAGAAGCCAAATACTGCAGTATAAAATAGAAAGTCTAAAACAATTTCCAGTTAGTTTCTGGTGTAAATTGAAATAAAAATATGGTTAGAGAATTGAGTAGATAAATGGTAGTGAGCGAAAGTAAAATCAGACGCCATTTTGTTATTGTTAACAACCAAAATAATTGCGATGTTCATAAATGTGAAAGAAACCAGTCAAGATTATTAAATAAAGTTTTACAACACCAATACTGTTGCGTAAAAGCATTATTTCAATACCAACTCAGTCTCTAGTTTCGGTGAAAGAACCCTGGACCCTACAACGAGAAGTGATTCATATGCATTACACCATAATTATGGTAAGTACCATAAAAAATAAATCCGATAATTATGTATAAGGTAAACTATGTCACCAATATAAATGTATTTGTTTTGATTAAAAGACAGAGTAACAATTGACGACCCAAACAGTGACTTATTTAGTATGTTAACATGTCCTCTGTATTGAATAATAATAGTTTTACTATTTCATTCAGGAGTAATAATAAGTTACTAAGCATTCTCAGACCGAAAAAAACACAAACCTCCAGAAGAAAAACGGGTATATATAAGTTAATATGCAATTATTGCAATTGCTTCTATATTGGACAGAAGGGGAGAGGTTTCCTCAAACGTTTTCGGGAACATATACCCAAGAAAATAAGAAATGATAACAGCATCAAATCTAATTATGCCCGACACACACCTGACTTCACACAATCATAATTACACAGACTTTAATTCCAACTTAATACCGTTGCATGTATGGAAAAAGGGCCTTTTCATAAATGCCTTGGAGGAGTTTGAAATTTATAGTGCATACGCAAACCTAAGCAGTCGCGATTTCGTGTTAAATGACCAACTGAACTTTGGTCCAACTGCTTGTACGATACTGCCTCGAGTCTGCTCGCTAAGACTATGATAAAGTAACAATCGCTCAGTATCAGATTGAACTTGAATGCGTGTGCACCCAAATTCGCATACAATTCATATGCAAATTTTTATTATGTAACGATCTCGAAAGAGTGTTATAGTTTCATTTTTTATTTTAATATCTGATGATGGAGCAAAGTCTCCGAAACGCGTCATAGACAAGATTTACAAGAAGTCACAAGGTGAATAATTGAAGGCAAAATAATTTATTAATATCATGTTTATGTGTTATCAGCTTTTGGCTTCTTTGGAGAAACTGAACACAAAATATTGAATAACCTGAAAATCATAAAAGTTAATCTGTAATATTTTTTTTGTAATAACAATGGTATTTTTTCGCCTATTTTAAGATTATAATTTGTTTCATATGAAAATGCACAAAACGCCACCAGAAGACAGTACTACTTCTAATACCCACACAGTAAAGCAAGGCGTTATAAAAACTGATGAGTAGTAAGAATTTGTTTTTAAACATAGCCTGTTTATTTAAACATAATTAGAATTATACCAAGGAAGATGAACAGTGTGCTTAAAAACACACGCATAAAAAAGCACTGCTTGGAGAAATTTTTTGCAGCATAAATGTATGTGTGTGTCTACCAGAAAGTGTTAAGTCTTAATACTCGCAAATTGAAATGTAACTTCTCGTCAGTGGCCATCAGTAATTTAAAAGACCACCTTAAGTCATTGATTAATATTTGTTACGAGGTTTTGTCAGTTGGTAATATGACTGTTTCTTGACGCACTGCCATAAGAATTGTGGTACCTGTATATAATATGTATACTGTGATAAAACACTGCCATCTGTGATTTACTTTTACATCACATCAAACGTTAACTTTCTTATTAGGCACAGCCGTTTAAATTGGATTTCATTACCACCTGCAGTTTCCAAACATTTTGTCTTGCTTATATACAAAATGTACTATGAGTTCGATATGTATATATTACATAGTTCAAAATTTTTGAATTTGATACTTAGACTGTTTAAAAAGTTTTGAAGTTTACAATTTCACATTATTTAAATTTTGTTGTCTCATTTTTCACATAGGAACCAAATCTAAGATTAATACAATTTTCATTTCTCAAATCATCTGTTCAAATATCAATATAAAATTTAAAGACAACCCTTTATTCCATCCCTTTCCATCACAGACTACATGATTACTTGGCTGTGCAAATTTCATGTACATATTTAAACATGTTTTGATACAAATTTAACTATAGTAATAGTTTCGAGGTTTTCCCGTATATATACAATGACATAGGCAATATCATGACCTGTTTATTATTCCCTATGAACAATACACAACACAATCCGTTTTTTTTTTATGTTACCGGAATAGTAACTTTATATTTGTACACATAATACTTAACACTAAAAAAATGAGAAACTTTAAGAAACATGACAACTATCTTTCATTATTTGTTATTCAATCAAATTTTTACTTACTAATAATTTTTTTCATCACAGCACCGATGACATAAATAGAACATCATTGTTTGGCAATAAAATTCCAACATATTTTTTGCTAGGAAATACATTACTACATTAAAATACAACAGATAGAAATGAAGTTTTGCTCAGAAATTTTTACATTTCTTTATAAATTTTGGTACTTGTTAAAAAACCGAAATATAAATACCCCATCTCAATTTTGTCACTTCTATCTTGAATATATAAATGTTGAAAGAACACTTACAAGTGTTATATTATTTAACCCACACTTATGGCACCATAATTACTTTCTTAATCCTTTTTCAGTCTACAAACTATTAAAACTTGCAATTTCACTTATGAAGGAACTTAATTATGATTGATGTGTTATACATCTGTTACCAGGTCATACAAAATATTTTACCTAACCAATTTTACACACAGGTGAAGCTAACCAATAGTAGTTAAAAATTGCTGCTATACTGCTAGAAAAAATAATAAAATCTGGATATAACATTTCTTTAGCAGTCCCAAAAAATAAATGCCATAATCTTGCTTATAGATGAAAGTTTTTTTTGCAGGACAAACAGCCTCTGTTCATTGTTTTGGAGTGTGTAACGATGAACCTCAAGTTTCATAATTCAAATTCTCCCAAGAAATTCTCATTTGCACATGTTTTTGATCATGTGTTAGGAAATACAGCATCTTCATACATAAAACACCAGTTAATGTGATGTACTGACCCCTTTGAGATGCCTGTGGTCTCTGGATGTCCCAAATGTGGATCATCAACCGTGCCCGTACAACCCTTGGTGGGTTTTGGCCTGCTCCAAGAGTCAACTCCATTCTTTCCTATTCCATGCCCTGGCTTTCCAGTTTCTTATGTTCAGCTTTCTGAGGTCCTCCTGTAACGGTACGTTATGTAACAAATTCTATTTTTAGACAGTGAATCACACAAAAAGCATTTTGTCGACAAAGACGAAGTAACTCAGAGTTTGGGAGCGGTCGACAGCCAGGCGCCATGATGATCAAGTGAAAAACAAATGACGTCAATCCAAAGGAGGGACGGGTGGAGGTAACCGGAAAAAACTGGTTTCAAATGTGAAATGAATCGTGGCGCAGAAATGAAAGCAAGTGCCTCAGTCTCCAGCCAGCCGCTGAACAGTACAGATGTAGTTTACAGCGTGTGTGGACAATCAAGGTAGGCCGAGCAGTTACAGTAGGCCTACAGAGTTTTTATTGAAAAAATTTTGGAAAATGGTGTGAATTCAATCGAAACAAAATGTAAACATAAATTTGAAGTTTCGGAACATTATTATTGTGGTTTTTCGTCGTGAAAGCAAATTACGATTTATTGTGCAACAAGCAGGAGACTCCCCGTCGGAAGAGATAAGTACAAAATAAGGATATAACCAGTCCCACAAATATAGAAAATTCATTTTTTTTAAAATAAAATTACTTATATGTGAGTAAAGAAATATTATCAGACAGAATATGAGATCTCAACTGATATTGGTGTGAGAGAGTGTGTAAGAAAAAAAGGGAGGGGTTAATGCTAAAAATAAAGTAATTGATACTGGAGGCCTTTACTTGATGAAAATCCATTTTAAAGAATTAAAGAAAACTAAAAACTTGTTTTCGTGATTTTCACTCGTCATTTATTTAAAAAATAATGCACCACGACAGCTGTTTCGGCACACAGTGCCTTCTTCAGATGGTAAGAGCTGACCATGAAGTCAAAAGAAGGAGTCAAGATCCATGAAGATGGAGTCAGCTCTTACCATCTGAAGAAGGCACTGTGTGCCGAAACAGCTGTCGTGGTGCATTATTTTTTAAATAAATGACGAGTGAAAATCACGAAAACAAGTTTTTAGTTTTCTTTAATTCTTTAAAAATAAAGTACTGATTTGCCGTTGAAAATGTTTTATTAATCTACCTTTTGTAATAATTTTACAAATAATAAAAGGAAATGCTACTGTTTTTTATTAAAATAAAATCAGATTTCTCATAATGTGTTAGTTTAGTTAATTACGCCACTCTACCCATAACCTGTTCTCTGTGTCAGTAAGTTCGCCTGAATGGCCCTGGAATTTTTCTGTAAGGCAGTTTTTGTTTATTCATCAAAATTGTTTTCTTCGGGAAAGTGAAATGGTTTCCACATTTCCTCCAAAAAAATGTGGTGGCGACCTTGGGAATCTTCTGGTTGTTTGAAGGTAAGTCGAAAAGAAAAGAATATAATCGGGGCTTAGTCATTTCTTCTTTACTTTTATTTTTTTGAACTTTTATTCTATCTGATCTTTGAATCTAGGGGTCTTCACCTTGTTCTACTACCCATTGGTTTCTGGTAGAAATATGTTTCCTTGGTTGTCCTCCCTCCAGTCTCTCTGTGTACAACCCCCACCTTAGCCTGTGTATTTTGATTATCCTGACAGTGTCCAGCTCTTTGTAAAGATGGCATAGTTCATAATTATAGCGACTGCGCCACATTCCAATTTTCTTGTATTCCTCTAAATATTGTTCTTAGAATCCATCTTTCAAAGCAACCTAGATGTCTCCTTATTTTTTGTCATTGTTCAGGTTTCTGAAGCATATATCAGCACTGGCCTGATAAGTGTTTTGTAAATTTTGCATTTCGTGTTTCTTGAGATGAAGGTAGATATCAGGTGCTTTTTTAATCCACATGTTTTATTTGCAAGATATATCCTTCTTCTTATTTCAGTGTTGATGTCGTTAGTGCTGTTTACCTGGGAGCCAATATATATGAACTCTTTTACCACCTCTAATTTTCTTCTTCTTCTCCTCTTCAAGGATTAGATTATATAAACCTGTTCCGGCACCCATCTCATCCTCGGACGACTGACGTCTCTTCTACCAATGGCTTTATAGTTAAGTGCCGCTTTCTGCAACCGATCTTCTGTCATCCTTTGCAGATGATCCCACCATTGTCTTCTGTAATTTGAAATATTTCATTTATATCCTTTACTTCGAGTTCTGCTCTGATATCTTCATTCCTTATTCTATCTCGCAATGTATAATTTAAAGTATTTAGAAGAAACTGGATTTCAGCACTCTGAATCTTGTCTCTTTCCTTTTTTGTCATGACCCATGCCTCACTTACATAAATCAATGTGGGTACTGCAATTATCTTACAAAATTTAATCCTTGTGCCGTGTCTTGTTTTATTGCGAAGATTTCTATGATACCTCTACATTTTTTGTGCCTATTTCAAGATTTTGAAGGGTTGGGGTTAGTGGTAGTATACATATATTTGCCAAAACTGGTACGATGTATAAATTCAGCACTCCATTTTTTTTATTGTTGACAATGAAGAAGCAGTGTTTCCATTAACTTTTACTAATTTGAGATAAATTTCTCTTGGTGATAAACCTTCTTCTACAAAAAAAAACTTTATCACTGCTTGATGTTCATATCTTTCCATATTCAAAAGTATAAAAAACTCTCCTACTTTAAACAATATATAATGAAAACTCTCTGACAGAATAACTTGATGTTTCCTATATTTACTTGTAACCTATTGCAAGTAAAACGCAAAGCACTATTGCCCTATCACTAATGCTAACTACAAGCAGGGCCAAAAACTTGTTGGGGCAACCCTCAAATTTGATATTGTTTCATCAACTAGTGAAATACAGTGAAATGCTCTTGTTTCTTTTAACTGAAACTAAATTGCACAGAGATTAGAAAAGAATTTAACAGATACATTCATAAGTGAGAAAACAAATGAGATCTACCTACGACTGAAAACATACAAAATGATCAACGTTCACATGGCTTTTTGTTGCAACACTTAAGTGATAAATATATAAAAAGTATAACAATTATCTTCATTAGATAGGTGAAAATTGTATCAACTTCACCAAACTGTTCAATTTTTTTTTTTTAAGTTATTATTTTCAGAGATACAGGAAAGTACCAAAACCTCTCCCTGCGTGACTACCAGGTACCATAAATAGTGGTTTTGATATTATTTACATCTCGTATGAGACACACATACACACACACATATACACACACATACACACACACACACTCTCTCTCTCTATACAATCGTCTCTGTTCCAACTGTTGTTTATACTTATCACATTGTTTTGTGAAATTTGCTCTATGGCACAGAGCAGAACTTTGTTCCAACCACAGCACAGTTAAAATTAAACCATACAGCTACATCACACAATTTATGTCAAAAGGTTTTTTTTTTGTTTTACATGACTTTCGACGAATCGGTATATTTTTAATTACGAAAAAAGCATATACTACTACTACTACTGGGTTATATAATTTGTATAAAAAATTTTTGCTTCTGGTTTTCAATATTATTTATCTGTGCGCACTTCTAAACATTGTATTTACATGTTTTAAATCATCACGATGGCATCGTGTTCAAAATGTTATAAGGAACAGGTTGCGTTTTTAAATATACAAAGATGTGGGCAAGTATTTTTGTGGTTTTCTGCAACTGAATGTATTTAAGATGCCAACTTCTGTCCAGGTTCAATTTCACAATTTCAATTCCCTCACATTTCTTCATAAATTTTGAAGTTTTTATTTGTTCTTTTTTTCCCCACAAGGGTCTGAAATATGTAATGTTCAGACTTCACAAACAGCCAAAACGTGGATTGACATGTCGTCATATATAAATCATTACATAATAAATAATAATTTAAATTTAGATATCTGTAGGCAGAATTTAAAATCCATATAGCCTACATAGAATGACAATACATACCTCCATATACTGGAGTAAATGCACATTCTAATTTTATTAATTAAAAATAATATTTACAAGTAAATAAATAAGTATTTATCATGGTGTCAAAGCTCACACATACAGCAAAACATGTCAAAGAATTTGCTGCTGATTTTGAAGGTTGCCAACTTACGTGGATTTCATACAAAGTAAAAAGTTGGTAATAACAATATATATTTATAAAAAAGTTTAATAAAAAAATATATTTATAATAAATATGTATTTGGTATATAACAAAGTAACAGCCAGTTTGTTGATAATAGTACAAAAATTACAAACAAAAAGCTTACTTCTAATTTATTCTAATAGTCCTAGATTCAGAAGAAAGGTACAATAATTATTCACTTACTTATGTTGATAAAAACAAAAAATATATTGGAATTTTACATTTTGTTTTGTCATACCGATTTTATAACACACAGATTTACTGAAATTATGTCTATAATTTTTTACATCTTTTTCAATTGAAATTCACATTGTAGAAAAGACAAAAAAACAGTTTAAAACATTTTTAAAATTATTATACAGTACTGTAAAAAAATAAATAACTAAAATAAAAATAGTGTCCACAATAATAATAGTAATTATTATTATTATGTTTAACTGATTGCGATTAATGAAGTTCTTTTTTACTTTAACACAATTCATGTTGAAAAACTGTGACATCCCATACTTTGTTGCTTTCACAATACAAATTACAGGATAGAATTGTACATGTATACAAAATACTGAACACACACAAACCAAAAAATCTCCATCATCACCATCATCTTCTTCATTACTGCCATCCTCCATCCGAGTTCACGCAACCACCTGACCTCTTCGACTGGTCACTTTGAGCGTTTACGCACAACTGTTATTGTCCGCACTTTTTCATATAAATTATTTAAATACGTTAAAAAAACACTTATAACACCATATTTATCATGGATTAGGCCCTGAATCTCTTTTCACATCGTCCGCAGACTTGTCTTCTTTTTCATCTGTCAATCAACACAAAAATATGTCTGTTACAACAAGAAAATTTAATCAATTACTAATATATTATATTCTGTGTATAAAAGTCATATTTAAATATAAAACATGCAATATTAGTGAGACATAGCCATTGCAATTTGTTAGGTCTCAACTCAAACAAAAACCCAGTTATCTACAATGTACTATGAAACCAGAGTCTTATAACTTCAACAGGGAACACATTTCTTTTTACCTTTGTTTTATATAGTTTAACTGCCATGGAGAGTGTCATAGAAGGAGAAAAAGGAAGACGGCATAGAAGAATGAAGTTAATAGATACCATTAAAATCAGAGGGTGTTACGAAGAAACGAAAAGACTGGCATGCGATAGGACAGCTTGGAGAGCTTTTACCATCTGAAGACCTGCCTTAGGGCAGAACACCAAATAACTGAAAATCTTTACAACTTATAAAATCCATAATGTTTTATTTGTCAAACATCAATTGTTTTATGAAACTGAAAACATCAACGTGGTTTATGTTATTTTTCATAATAATTGTAAAAAGCAGTAGCAACCCAAACTGAACAACGTTTTGATCACAAACGCTTGACATTTTTGAGCACCCTGTAGTCCACTTCGTGCCAAGCCATACAAGGCACAAAAGCTGTTAGCGTCTGGGAATGTGTACGAGCCCGCGAGTGTGCCGCCTTTTCACAACGTGAAAGTCACGTACCGAAAATTCCATAGCCGAACATACGACGGAAACAACGAATCACAGTACGAGTTGACGGCGACGCATAACGCATGGCGGGTAGGCAACCAAGCGCACACAGACAGTCGACAGTAGTCGCCGGCCAGTTCGCTACAACTAATCACACAGTACAGCCGAAAATACAGCGGCCTCGGAAATTTCAGTAGGTCGAAGCGATAATAGTAGCCTAAACCTGCCGAAACGTATTACAATAATAACAAATTAGTGAGTGTGAAATAAAATAAATTAGCCGAATAGAAAGAATTAGAACAGTGTTGAGCGGGGACAAAAGTGAAAGTGAAGGGAGAAAGATGGTGGGAATATGCAAATCGCACGTGCAGGTATTCTAAAAACAATCAGTCTGATTAACAGTTTTGTATATTTCAAATAATAAAGAGCTCTTTAATGAAACGGGGGGTATTAAGGAATTGTACAGAGTAAGAGTGTGTGTGAGTGGGAAAAATATCCAAGTACTGGTTAGCGAAAAGAAATTAGTATAAGAAAATTTTACATAATAGAAATAAGATGAAATAATATGTTATGAGGAAAAGAGAAGTTCATTTTTGAATAACAAAAATCAGACGATTATTACTAACCTAAATATGTGTTAGCATAATTATTTTGCCGTTACCATTTCCTAGTGTTCTGTGCTGAAAAACTCATCTAAACGTTCCGGGGAATTTTCTGAATTGTGGGTAGTCAGATAGCAAAATTATCCAGTGTTTTAATTAACGTACAGTGTAAAGGTTTCCATATCTGTCCTTCAAAGATATTGGTGGCGGCCCTGAACTTCTGTTGGTGTTTATAAAAGGTAAGTCAGCGAGAGAAAGATCGCAAGGTAAGGTTCTGGCAGAATATATTTTTTTAAATTTATAAATTTGTTTGTTTCTTAACAATTGGCGCGCCTGCCAGGATATTCGTGTATATTATATGATTACTGAAGAAAGTTGTGTTAGTGGTTGAAATCACAAGCAGAATGATCACTGTTGCACACCACTATATAAAAATTATACCGATTAGCGCTTTCAAGCTTCACAGCTCATTGTCAGATCGGAATTTCGAAAGCAATCTGCTTTCGTCAAAAGCAGAATTCCGATTTGACGATGAGCTGTGAAGCTTGAAAGCGCTAATCGGGATAATTTTTATATAGTGGTGTGCAACAGTGATCATTCTGCTTATATTATACGAATTAGACCTGTTTTGAGGCACAGAAAATAGGATTTGGGTAACGGCGTAAGTTGTGAAATTATTATATATATTTACGTTGAATAAGGTTATGTTTTGGTAGCGTTGTTGTGTTTAATTTTACTTGTGGATAACGATTGTGTTAGGTGTTTTGATTTTATGTATATAATTATTGAATAACAGAAGGGTAATAGTGTTTTTTTTATATAAATAAAATTATAATAAAAAAAAATTTGTTTAAAATGGCTGAGGCACAAGTAACCGAAATAGATTTTGCGTGGGACGAATGGGAGTACGAATTCAGAAGTATTGCGAATAAAATGACGGGTGATGAGTGGTGTAAACTGGATGATAATTTGAGACGAATGGAAGAACAAGAAGAGGGAATATTTGCTGAAATAAAAAAAGCATAGCGATATAACGAGTAATAATGGTAACATAGCTGAAGTGGTAGGATTAGAGAATAAAACATTGAATCATGATTATAGTGATGATAGTGTAGTGGTGGTAGAAAATGGTAGAGAGACAGATCAATCAAACGAGAATAAAGACGATCAGATAACAAGTAATAAGGGGAGTAATAGCTATAATAATGATGACATAAAGGAAAACGGGGTAGTCTAACATTGGCCGATCTAATGAATTATGCGAAAAGTCAATTTTATAAGATGAATAAACGTTGGGATAAACACATCGCAGAAATAAAGGACATTTAAAGAACAAGACGAGAAGTGGGAAGGAGATAGACGTAGATTATTAATGGAGGATACAGAAGGTGAATCAAAAAAGGAAAGTTTGAATAATGGTGATATAATTAAAAATGTGGTGTGTAATGGGTCCAAATTTATTTAATTATTATTGTGTAATTTCGTGAATTTTATAACCTGTAAAGATGAGGCCCCTTTAAGGCGACACAGAGTCTGCAGTAAATGAGTCAGTAAGTTTCATGGCCTTATATGGTCATGATTGAATTTTTAATTTAATAGAAAATCTATTTATAGCCAGTGATTAATTCCACCAGTATTTTATTGACGAGTAACAGGAAATTACAATTTGAAGAGGTGAAACGCAACCCAGCGGAATATTATAAATTTGTAGGCGAGATGTGTGGCGGGGAGCAGGGTGAGGCAGTGTGCGACGCACAGCACGGAAAGTTTTGTAATACGAAAGTCGGTCGACATTTACCTCTCGCTGCGTACAGCAGCAGTCGCGGGCGCCTGCATACAATAGAGAATGTGAATTTGTATATATTTCAAAATATAACCAGTTTTTGACTCAATATTCATCCACAACAGTGACTATGTGCAAAATTGACAGTTTCGGCCGTAAAATGTGAAAGTGCAACAGTAAAATAGAACAGTAAGACTGTAGCGGGTCAATTTTTGGGTGTTTTTATTTTTACCGTATGGGGCAAGTACATTTTTATTTCTTTCATTTTGGTGCGGGCTTGTAAAAAGAAGTTGTGAAAATTATTGTGTAACGCGGCGAGCGAAGCATTTACCCCCTTCAAACTTCTCAGAAATCTGTACTTGTGTAGCGGCACACAGACGCAACTGCCCCAACACAAGCTTGAGTGACGCATCCAGCCACAAAACAGGATGCCCTGGGACGAGCAAAATCCAGCAATGTGCTTTTTTGAGCGGCAGGAAGTCATGGCTAAATCCGGCCTTTCCAATGACGTCAGCGGAGCCAAGTCCAATATCGGCCTCGGGTCACACGCACATACCAGCTTTATTCCACACATAAAGTGGTTAGCTCCCAACAACTGAGCTTGAACGACGACGCAAAGCGGGTGGCAGTGAACGGCAGCTTCCTACCGCCTATGCAGTCGACATTAGTGAGAGACGCTGGCAGTCCTTGGCCGACTTTCGACTGTGCAGGCAGTCCGTTAAACGGGGCTCAAAAAAATAAAACTTTTCTAAATTAAAATTCAGTGCAGTAAATAAAATGAAGTGCGGCTAATCTGATACAACAAAGAACAACAACAAGAAGAACCCATATAAACTATTTTCGGATATCAACATTATAATATTTCATAGAAAGATGACTGTGCGTGAAGACCGCGTGTCCGCCGTGGGGGGGGGGGAATTTTATATTATAAAAGGTTAAGGGTATTATAAATTCGGTGTAAATGTGAGTGTGGCAAAGCTGGGCTGCTTTCTGTTTATATTTGTGTTTGCATTTTATATTTGCGTTTGTGTTTGTGAAATAATAAGGTAAGCTCTAGTCTGTAAGTTCCTTTACAAACCAGATGCACGAGTTGCACCATATGTTACTCCATGTAAACCTATTTGTCAAACAGTAATTTCAACAATTAAGCATTAAAAGTATCAATTCTCTTCCAAAAAATGAGTTGTGTCAGTGCTTTGCTTAACCTGTAAACCATGTTTGTATCTAGCGTTCATGTGCTCGAACCCTGGAACCTAGCAGAACAGATAGCGACGGTAAGTGAAAAGTAGATTTTTTGTTGTTGTTGTAATAATAATTGTGATCAATAATAGTACATCACAAGACAACGCACGCCAGGTGGTGAAATTCGACGCAACATAATTAAGGGAAGTAAAACATTTCAACAATATACCATTTCAACATTTTAAATACTGGCTTTTTTATAAATTATAAAGTTGAGCTCAACAGAATAAAAAATAAGTAGATGTATGTTTGGGTGAATGAAAAATTAATATAGGCCTAAAAAGAAGTGTTGAGTTTGCGAAATTTGAAATACGTATTAATAATTTGATATATGTATTAATAATTTGATATACATATTAATAATTTGATATACCTATTTTATTAATAATTAGTTTTACGCTTTAAAGCGAAATAAGTGTGTTCATAAGCTTTTCTATGTTTTTAAGAGAACATAACTAATGTTCTATTTTACTCAAAACACGTATTATGTTAATCGTGTTTGCATATTGTTCTTTCTAAATTTGACGCCATTATAGGGACAAATATAAATTACTTAACTATTGAGTAACATTGCATATGGCGCATTGTGATTTGTATTTGCTATAACAAATAAATAATGTTATATTTACTTGATTTGTGTATCGTTATTTGTATTTGCACACCGTTCTCTGCCAAAGTACACTAAACGAATTCCTGGAGTATACCTTATATTTAAATAATACTAAATTCAACAAATAAATAGCGAGTAATTCTTCATACGACACCCGAAACAGGGACGATTTTAAACATTTTAATCACCAATAAACGTGTAATTTTTCAGGTGTTAGAGAGTAAAGTGGTGAATAATGATACTGGTGATGAAGTTTTAGTGGAAATAGAAATTACTGATGAGACAATGGTTGATAAGAGTGAGAGAGAGAGAGAGAGAGAGAGAGAGAGAGAGAGAGAGAGAGAGAGAGAGAGAGAGAGAGAGAGAGAGAGAGAGAGAGAGAGTGACGAGAGGTTAGATTGGCAGAGGGCAAATTTTCTCTGTTGTTTAAGTGGAGTAAAGACTCCACTAGTGATTTACGAGGACAGAGTTTCCTCCAGTAGTTGTGTGAGAGTGGTGTCTCTAAGTAGGTCCCCTGTGTATCACGAGTTCCCTGGAAAAGCCAGGATGTGTTATGATAACGTTGTGTTGCCCTTTGTGTGGATTGAGAGAGAGAACAGAAAATGGGGTTGTGTCGGGGGGGGGGGGAGAGAGGGGGGGGTTATTTGATGTTATTAGAAGTTATGAAGAATTATTAGAGAGAATAAATAGCGAGAGTGAATAAAATAAAAAACTTACCTTGTTGTGAGAATAGTGCAGCAATGGAGGATGATAACGTTGATAATTATATTGAATACTTACCTGTACCTGATGGGGATATTAATAGCAGCTGATTCGGATTGTAAGGAGATGATAAAATGCTTAATTGAGACAGATAATAATACTGACGATGACAAGACCAGAATTACTGATGGAGACAGGTTATATGATAGAATAATACTGTGGGATAATCCAGTAGATTATTATGTGGGTATAACGGAACAATTTAAAATATTGAATAGTTATAATAATAATAACAAAATAAAAATAATTACAAATGAATTGTGTTATATTAAGAAAAGATTATTGTTTGATGATGGGGGGGTAAAGAGTAGTGGTCATGAACATTTAAATATGTGAGTGTAGTGGTTTTGAAATGGACTGAATTATAAAATGATTTATGGTAAACAATAACAGATAATAATGTGGACTGTATATATTTTTGTGTTGATGTCAAATGTATTTGTGTAATAGGTTAGGTTGTATTCTGTATTTTATGTAAACAATGTATGTATGGAGTAGGGTTTGATTTTATAATAATAATATTTTACCAGACTAAATAAATAAGGAGAGTAATTGTGAAGTTTATAATGAAATTAACTGAATTGTAATTGTTTGGAATAATGTGATTAATAGTCCAGTCGCCAGAGTAAAAATAATGGTAAAATTTCGTAAAAAATTGAGGCAAAGTGATATTTGGTATAGTTATTGAAAAAGGTCTAAATATCGGTTTAAAATCATCTTTGCATGTTTATAAGGTCAGGCTTTAAAAAAAAACCTTATTTAAGGGCAGCGCGCGGTAAAATCGATAAAAACGTTTACATTCCGTGAATTTCTTTTCTTACTACTAAATAAACCATTGGATCATGATAAAGTCTTCATTCTTTTTGTTTAAAATAGTTCAAATATTAATAGTAATAAAATCAAAATAACGATTTTGTTATTATTTCATCGTTAGGAGTATTAAATCGATAGACGGAATGGTCAATTTTAACAAATCTTCCTCTGTTGAATAATATTATTAAATATGTGTATCTTAATATACATAAAAGTCGTTGTGTGTATTTATATTTCACACCTCCTACTAAACCACTGGACCGATTTCAACAAAACTTAGCACAAATATTTTATGCAACGGGAGAACCAACATAAGATAGGTGTTTTGGGCCCTGGGGGATGTCAAAAATGGAAAATATGAAAATACCGCATGTAGGGTATCAAATTAAAGGGGCTTTCAATGCAAGTAACAATTTTTCATGCATATAAGCACTATTGAAAATTCTTGGGCCCTGGGGCTCAATAAATGGGTGGTTTTGGGGGAGGTCAAAAATGGAAAATATGAAACTGGACCGATTTCCACCAAACTTGGCACAAATTTTTTACGCAATGGGAGAACCAACATAAGATAGGTGTTTTGGGCCCGGGGGGATGTCAAAAATGAAAAATATGAAATATGAAAATACTGTGGGGTATCAAATTAAAGGGAATTTCAATGCAAGTAACAATTTTACATGCATATACGTACTATTGAATACATTTGGGCCCTGGGGCTCAATAAATGGGTTGTAATGGAGGGGTGTAAAAAATGGAAAATATGAAATATCATATGTGACATGCATATACGCACTATTAAAAATTTTGGGCTCAATAAATTAGTGGAATTGGCGGAGGGGTGATGTCAAAAATGGAAAATATGAAAATACCGCACGTGGGGTATCAAATTAAAGGGAATTTCAATGTAAGTAACAATTTGACGTGCATATAATTTATCATATAATTCTAAGGCTGTTTTCACAATTAATAAGTCTGCATCATCGTCAGCTTGTTTAACGTTAGCTTTCTTCTTCCAAATATCTCGTTAGAATTTCAATAAATCGAGTTTTATTAGTTTTATTCGAAAGAAATTGTTCTTGGGTCACTGTGACACACATATCTTCATAGAATAAAATATCTAAAGAGGAATTTTGATTGGTACGGCGATAACGCTCCATAGCTTTGATGCTGTTAGAATTGTTTGTATAGCCATCAAAAACTACAGTAACTTTTGATCCAAAGTGTCTCTTGACATAATTTACGTATCTTTGAAAAATACATTTGAACTTGTCATTTTTTGACCATACTACTCTATGCAGTAACATACCACCATCAATGACGTAAATGCAATCTTCAAGGTTAATCTCAGTGCGGTCCACTTCAAACATATCATATAGTTTAGACTTATCTGTTTTCCGAAATACACCTTCGTAAAACATAGATGTTGGGTACGGTGCAAGTTCATAACGCATGTAATCTTTTAATTCGTCGTCACTTTTTCTTGCTACACAAATGCGTTGAAATATAAACATTGGATCTATAGGGACAATTTCCTCTTGAATTTTCAGACTACTATTAACACTTTTTAATGACAGTACTCTATTTTTTCGTTTAAACGAAACTTTATGGAAGTTTGTACCAGCAATTTCTTCTAACCCTGCTTTTCCAACCTCAAAAGCATTATGACAGTTAATATTATTACCGCCAGTAACGCCAGTAGATATAGACATTATTGAATCTTGATAAGGAAATGTCTCGTGACAATCAAACCAGGATTTTATTTTGAGAATATCTTCAGTATCTCGTTTTATTCGAGAATCTCTAGCATCTACATGCTGATCGGAAGTAGAAAATTGTGTACCACAAAAATTTTCTACTTCTTCGCAGATATCATGTGTATATGGCATCGCTAAAATCCATTTATTTGCAGTACTGGTAGTTACTCCCCGTCCAATCATACCACCATCAACTTTCATGACTCTCATTAAGTCCTGTTCGATTGTCATATCAGTATGAGTTCCTGGCCAGAATTTCTCAGTTCGTCTTACAGTACAAAATCTGTTATTTATAAAATTTTGAAGTTCTTTAATTTTTAAAGCGGTAGTTTCTGGAATTACATTTTGGTTTTGCATTGAGGTGAAAAGTTTTTCAGATTCTTTTATAAATTGATTCATATATTGTACATATAATAAGGCTGATTTCGTATAATTAAAATGTCCAGTCGCATAAAACTATGGCAACATTTGCTGAATAACTTGTAATTGAATTTTTATATTACCCATTTTTTCAGAGCGCGCAAATGCTTTTGCAATAGAGATCATTCGTATGTATTGTATCCATAATTTTGCAGTTTTACCGCATTCCTCAATTTCAATAATTTTTTCTAGAAATTTACCATTTAAGATGTTAAAAAAATTATGATCTTGTACTTCTTTGTAAGTAAGATTATCATCTAAAAATTCTTGTAGTAAAAATTTCATATTTGAATATTCAACTTCTGAAAGATTCATTTCCTCAATAATCTTTTTACACAAAACTATCCAAATTAATGTGTGGCCTCGTACTGCTCTAGCATAAGCATGGCCATCTAACATCTTATCTACAGTTCCTGGCGCATAGTAACAGCTTAATGCTTCTTTTAAACCGCTTCCTGCCATCACATAACCGATTGAACCAAGAAAAGACATAAGCAGATGAAATCCTCCAAGTCGAACAATTACATTATGTATATCATCATCAGGTGAGGATTGGACCATTTTAAACGCTTTCTGATACAAAGGTTGATCGAAAGTAACAAAACAATTAAATAGATTTAAGTTTTCACTAGTTTTACAGCGTATTTTAAAACGGTGTATATTGTATTTTTGTCAGTTGGAGGAGAGTGTACAAAAGGCAAACAAACAATTCTAGATAATGTATACGTCATATTTTCCAAAAGCTTGGACATAAAGGCATTCCAGCCAGTAATGCCTGGTTTGGTCACTCCATAAATCCAAAGCAAGTCAGCATTAGAAAAATCTATATTATTAAAACTCGGGTTATCTACTTTTTCAAAAACAATGTTTTGGAGTGCATGTGTATTAATATTTTCAAAAATTTGGAATGGTATTTTGTCAATTTTGCTAATTTCTTTTGCAGTAGGCTTAACTGTCAATCGTTTTAAGGGAACTTTGTTATAATAAAAATCTCTTGGACTTACAACCATAATACCTCCCATACTATGAAAAGTATTTTTCCCGTCTATAGTATTGATGTTAATATCTGAATTGTCAAATGCCAATTGTGCAAAACAACCAGATCTAAATGGAGAACGTGGACTAAGCAATACACTATCCTCATAAAGTGTATGATGAACACACTCCCAGATGCGACAATATATCTATACTTCGTATTGTTTAAATTAGCAGCCATCCTTACTTTTCTTTTATAAAATTGCTAAACTGCTATAATTGTTTTTATTATTTAGACAAAGCTTTTCGTCATTACTGACATCTTCAGGTCTTAAACAACGTCTATCAACTGTACGTTGTAGGCTTTTATACTTTAGGCCCCTCCCCTTATGTCATCGCCCCTCCTATTGGTTCTAGCTGCTACCGCTCTTCACGGGAACTTTGTCTACCTTTTTCCGTTAGGCATTTTTCTAACGTCCGTCAAATTGTTTTAAGAATCTCCCGTTAATTTCTTCATTCTTGACTTATAACCTTTTGCATTTCGTCATTTTTTAGTGTGTTATTCTTATTATTTTAATTTATTTTTGTTTATTGTTTAATATATAATAAAATATTTCTTCATTTGTAAAATCCACTTTTATATTCATTAATTTATTTTTATCTTCTTTTTTAACTTTAAGTATTTCTAGTTCTTCTATTAATTTTCTTTTTTGCGGATTGTTTTCTATTTTTATTATTTCCATATTTTCCTTGGGATTTATGAATTTATGGCCTGATTCGTTGAAATGTCTTGCACATAGTGAGTTCGTTACTCTAACCCCTTCTCCTTTTGCGTGTTCATTCATTCTAATTTTAAATTTTCTTCCAGTTTCGCCCAGATATATCTTATTACATTCCCCACATTTGAATTTGTATACGCCGCTTTTTTCTGTTAATGGAATTTCTTCTGTTTTATCATTTTTTATATATTCGAATACATTTTTCGTTTTCTTTATTCCTATCTGTATTTCATATTTTTCGAAACATTTTTGTTTGATATCCTATGTATGTTATTGCTCCTTTATATTTCTTTTCTTCATTTGTTTTTTCTTTTTTGTTATTTTCTATTTCTTTATTTTCCTCTATTTTCTTAACTATTCTATTAATTATTTTAGGGTTGTAATTATTATTTTTTGCTATTTGTTGTATTTTCTTTAATTCTTTTTGTTTGAGTTCTTCATTTTCTAGATAATTTATAGCTCTATAGCAAAATGAATTTAATGCTGCCATTTTATAATTTACTGGATGATATGATTCTTGTGGAATTATTAAATCTGAGTATGTTTCTTTCCTATATATATCGAATTTGAGTTTGTTATCTTCAATTTTAATATTGATATCCAGGAAATTAATTTCTAATCCTCCAATTTCTTCTTGAAATTTTATTGTTTTTTCTATGTTATTTAGTTGTTCCGTAAATTTTTTAAATTCATTTACTTCACCTTCCCAAACTATTAGTATGTCATCTACATACCTGATCCATTTTTTAATTCTTCTTTCTTTATCTATATCTTTTAAAATTTTGATTTCAAAGCTATTCATGAATATCTCTGCCATTAATGGTGAAAGCGGTGATCCCATTGGTAATCCATTTTCTTGTATGTAAAATTTGTTATTAAATCTGAAGTAGTTCTGGTTTAGGCATAATTCTAATCCTTCTATTATTTCGTTTTTCCATTCTACATTACTTAATTTGTTTTTCTTTATTATTTCTACTGTTTTTAACATACCAATAGCAAAAACAGTAGAAATAATAAAGAAAAACAAATTAAGTAATGTAGAATGGAAAAACGAAATAATAGAAGGATTAGAATTATGCCTAAACCAGAACTACTTCAGATTTAATAACAAATTTTACATACAAGAAAATGGATTACCAATGGGATCACCGCTTTCACCATTAATGGCAGAGATATTCATGAATAGCTTTGAAATCAAAATTTTAAAAGATATAGATAAAGAAAGAAGAATTAAAAAATGGATCAGGTATGTAGATGACATACTAATAGTTTGGGAAGGTGAAGTAAATGAATTTAAAAAATTTACGGAACAACTAAATAACATAGAAAAAACAATAAAATTTCAAGAAGAAATTGGAGGATTAGAAATTAATTTCCTGGATATCAATATTAAAATTGAAGATAACAAACTCAAATTCGATATATATAGGAAAGAAACATACTCAGATTTAATAATTCCACAAGAATCATATCATCCAGTAAATTATAAAATGGCAGCATTAAATTCATTTTGCTATAGAGCTATAAATTATCTAGAAAATGAAGAACTCAAACAAAAAGAATTAAAGAAAATACAACAAATAGCAAAAAATAATAATTACAACCCTAAAATAATTAATAGAATAGTTAAGAAAATAGAGGAAAATAAAGAAATAGAAAATAACAAAAAAGAAAAAACAAATGAAGAAAAGAAATATAAAGGAGCAATAACATACATAGGATATCAAACAAAAATGTTACAAAAATGTTTCGAAAAATATGAAATACAGATAGGAATAAAGAAAACGAAAAATGTATTCGAATATATAAAAAATGATAAAACAGAAGAAATTCCATTAACAGAAAAAAGCGGCGTATACAAATTAAAATGTGGGGAATGTAATAAGATATATCTGGGCGAAACTGGAAGAAAATCTAAATTAGAATGAATGAACACGCAAAAGGAGAAGGGGTTAGAGTAACGAACTCACTATATGCAAGACATTTCAACGAATCACAGGCCATAAATTCATAAATCCCAAGGAAAATATGGAAATAATAAAAATAGAAAACAATCCGCAAAAAAGAAAATTAATAGAAGAACTAGAAATACTTAAAGTTAAAAAAGAAGATAAAAATAAATTAATGAATATAAAAGTGGATTTTACAAATGAAGAAATATTTTGTTATATATTAAACAATAAACAAAAATAAATTAAAATAATAAGAATAACACACTAAAAAATGGCGAAATGCAAAAGGTTATAAGTCAAGAATGAAGAAATTAACGGGAGATTCTTAAAACAATTTGACGGACGTTAGAAAAATGCCTAACGGAAAAAGGTAGACAAAGTTCCCGTGAAGAGCGGTAGCAGCTAGAACCAATAGGAGGGGCGATGACATAAGGGGAGGGGCCTAAAGTATAAAAGCCTACAACGTACAGTTGATAGACGTTGTTTAAGGCCTGAAGATGTCAGTAATGACGAAAAGCTTTGTCTAAATAATAAAAACAATTATAACAGTTTAGCAATTTTATAAAAGAAAAATATATCTATAATTCGTTTTGAAGCAAATTTCCTGTGCAACATTACAGACAGACCAACTTGCAATGGTGATAGAAAGGTTCTAGGTCTTATGCAACTCATAATTGAATGAGTAATTGCTGTGCATTTTGTTTCATATGAACTAATATCACCTTTTTTATTTTTTTAAATTATTTCTTCTATCAGAAACTGAAGGGATTCTGGGATATTCTCATTACTATTTTGGAATATATTATCACTTGGAGGATAAAATTCTGTATTACTTTTCTTCAGATTAACATCGTTTCGAATAATTGCTGCTGCAGATTTTAAGATTTTTCTTTTTTCTTCATTTTTATCTTTTTTTGAGGCTGTCCATGTCTACGTTTAATTTTTTTTAATGGTCAAAAAATGGTGTCAGAAAGGCCAAAAAATTTTGTTAATTAACCAACCGAAAGTATTTTTAATAAGCTTTAATTTAAGCCGTCGTACACCTTTGTGCCACAATCTTGCCGTACTTTATTAACACTCAAAGTTTTTTTGTGAATTGCGATTTTTTTGAGGTAATATTCGACATTTCAATATGAAATTTTTGGGGTTTATAGTACTCCACAAAGGTTACCTTTCCCTCAAGTTTTATCAACTTTCATTAATTTGCGTTAAAACAACAGCAATTTGTTTATAAACGCCATCGCCACTTTATTTATTTATTAACAATAATAATAACATCGACTTCCGTATTAAGGCTAGAAATGTTCTTAATTTATTATAGAATACTGAAAAAAAATCACATTAAAATCGGCTTGTTAGGTCCAAAGATATTTATAAAAACGCTATTTTGCAACTTAAATTGTTAATAAAAAAATAAACTGGTTGTTTTTACACAAAACTTAACTATTAGCTCAACTTGATCCCATTAACCAATTTAGCACACAAAAAATCGACTCCCAAAACAATTCACATTTGATTTTTATTTTGACTCCACTACACGTGCTCACAAATAAATAAATATTAGCATGTATAAAAAGTGTAAATAAAGACTTTAAACTGCAATTTTTTTACCTGTTTTATATGATAAAAACAAAAATATTTGTAATGTTTTGATTATAACCTTTGAAGAAATATCAACTGCGTTACTGCTCCGTTCTTGTATAGCAGATGTTTGTATGGCACACCACAACAATGGGTGTTGCGCGCGCAGCTACATTTACAGTTCACACTCGAGGGGAATAGAACGCCGCGCCGTTTAAAAATTTTACCTGTTTTCTAGGGTCTTGTTTTTAGAGTATAGGTATAATCAGGTAAGAGAAATAACATGAATAGATAGATTTAGTATTGTAGTAGCTGTAACGTTAATTTCAAGTACTCAAATAAACCCACTTAAAAGATACATGTATGTAACGCAAAGGAGGCACCTTTTTTTAGTATACACAATTTTTATTTATTTTTTTTAATTTCGAAAATGATTTTAATTTTCATGAGTATAGTTTTTGATGCAGAACACTTGCAGCTTTCAAATACAATTTTTTGTATTTCGATATCTCTATTTTTAAGATTAATAAAGGCAGATAAACTCTGAATTTTCGAGTAAATTTAAAATACGTCGAAATACTCACTTTTGAAAAGGTGTTTTTTTTTAAATAACAACTTCAAAAGTATTTTTCATTATTATAAATTAAAAAGTTTATCTCTTTTAAAGGTAAATTAGTAAAGAACTACTATTTTTTAAAATTTTATTGTATAGTACTTGTAATTTTGTGGTTTCACTTCTTTTTGTATCTACAGTAAATATTTATACACTATAGTCTTTATGTTCAAATAAAATATTTATGTAAAAATCAACAAATTTTGAAAGCTATACTGTTCCCCTTCAAAACTAGCCTTTATTTAACTGGCTATGCTTAGATTAAAGAAAGTTATGATATTTTTGAATAGACGCGCCTGGCTAATTTAGCGAATTACGCAAGATCGGGGGCAAACGCTCTTTTTAAAACCCAGCGCTCATCATTACCAATTTTCAGGAAAATAGTTCCATTAACGTAAAAATATGTAAGGAGACTTTCTGAAGGAAATTGTTTGCTCTTCAATATACACCTTTTTATTTCTTCCAACTGTACATATTTACGGAGTGCTTTAAGAAAATCTGTCTTTACGATTTTTCCAGACCATTTTCAGAAAACCCTAGAAAGGTAAACATGCAAAGATTTTTTTATATTAATTATTAACGTTTATTTAACACGTGCACCAAATATTGCTTTGCCCCAATTTTTTATCAAGTCAAAATCTCTGGCGACTGGACTATAAAGTAACTTGGTGTTTTAAGAAACTGATTGAATTAAATAATTGGAGATTAATTAATTAATTTAGCATGTTGTATAGATGAATTTTGGCAATTAATTTAAATGATTTTTCTGGGAGTTACTTTATCATAAATAGTAAATGATTAAACGTAAAATGTGTTTAGATATTGAGTGATATTGTTATTATAAGGTATCAGAAGGTACATATGGTTATGTTAAGTTATATTTGTTGTGATAAATGTTTATAGTTTTGAGTCTATGACAGTAATCATGTTGTTATTTGACTGAATGATTGATCATATGTAACAAGTGAAAGATATAATAGAATTTGAAGCTAAAGTAAAGATGTAAGGTGTGTAATTTTTGGTCAAACTTAAATTTGAAATGTAATAATAGCAATGTTCATTTTGAGTAGTTATTAAGGTGTTTAATGAAGTATATTGTAGATAATTTTGTGTTTGTGTTTACATATGTTAAAGGTACTTAGAGTAAGGTTACGTTCATATGCTGATAAGATATCAGCTGATGCATGGTGTTATGTGTATTGTATTTTGTGTGATCAATTTACAGTTGTAATTGATTTTATGATAGTAATAAGTTTTTTATTTTTTTAATAATTGTCGATATATATAATTCTGAAAATTAAACTCATTAAAAAGAAATGTTGGTAGTAAATTGTTTTGATTAGTTTTGATTTGGAGGTTATAGAAAATGATAGATAAATTTCATTATGAAAGTAAATAAATGCAAGAAGAAATGAAACGAAGTGAAGTCATTTTGAATAATACCCTTAAAGTAATTAATTAAAAGAGATGGTCTAATTAAATTAAAATGTGAATTTTGGTAATGAACTTAAGTTTATTTTGATTTGAAGTATAAAATAAATGGTAACTGAGGAGAATGCAATGATTGAAATAAGAAGTTGTGAGTAATTTAATTTCTGATTTGAAATGATAATGCAAGATAAACAGTTAAAATGTTTAATTAATGGAAATTGAAATAAAAAGTTGTATAATGCTAGTGAATTGTAGTTAGATGCAAAGATGAAATGTTTATGTTAACCTAAAGTTGATGATGTTTATTTTGAGGTTAGGTTTTTGTGAAATAGGAATGTAATGTGTTTATATTAAGAAGGCACATATATACGCAACCAGTACTTTGCTAAAGGCAATCCAGTAAGTCTAAGGGGAAACAAGTCAGTTAAGGATGTGGCATGGTAAAAGACAAGTTATTGATTTTTTATTTGAATGTTACAGAGCCTAGTGATGCTATGGCGGGTGCCTGTCTGACTTTATGGTGTTGGGATCTCGAGAGGGAAGTCCAGTAATGTCATTCAGGTGTGGCCATAGTCACCGGACTAGGGGGGTAAGTTACCCATGATTTAAATAAGGATTTACGGGGGGTTAATGGCGCCATATCTTAGCTGATCCTCTTAGGTTTTTAGGCAATGAGTTTTTTTGTTTCGACAGAAAACCTCTCATTGGGGGGGGGTATTGTAACGGGGCAAAACCCACGTGTTTATGTTATTTTTCATAATAATTGTAAAAAGCAGTAGCAACCCAAACTGAACAACATTTTGATCACAAACGCTTGACATTTTTGAACACCCTGTAGTCCACTTCGTGCCAAGCCATACGAGGCACAAAAGCTGTTAGCGTCTGGGAATGTGTATGAGCCCGCGAGTGTGCCGCCTTTTCACAACGTGAAAGTCATGTACCGAAAATTCCATAGCCGAACATACGACGGAAACCACGAATCACAGAGTACGAGTTGACGGCGACGCATAACGCATGGCGGGTAGGCAACCAAGCGCACACAGACAGTCGACAGTAGTCGCCGGCCAGTTTGTAACGTGTCTGAATTGGGTAATTTCATTTATTGCGGGTATGGAGTATTTGTATTTTTTTCATTTTTGGGGTTTTGCATAAAATATTGTGTAAACGTTAATTCCATTATAACAGACCACGTGGCAAGAAACAGTGTTGAAACAAAGGCAAGGCACAATTTCTGTGGTGTAGCTCGGCAAGGAATTCGCACCACCCTAATTTTCTCAGAACTCGGTATATGTATTACGATGCGCGCACTTAACATCTCAAGCAGGGGCGCTGTAGTGACGCCGTGAAACTCCAACGGCGCGGTAAAAAATGGCGCATGAACGAACAGTTTGTGATATCAGCAAGACGAACTACAGGAAATATCGTTAAGCCCCGCCTACTGCTAGTGACATCAGTCTAGCAGCGACAAATATCGTCCACGGTTACCTCACAAAAAACACATTATGTGCCATGCATAGAGTGAATAAACCACAGCAATTCAGCTTGAACGGCGACGAAAATCTGTTGGCAGTGAATACACAGTTCCTCCCGCTCAGCACAGGACGCTTTCCAGTTACTATATACGTGTCGGCCGGCACGGGGCCAAGTAGGCTCTCTACAAATTTTTTTATTTTTTCCAGCAATAAAGTGCTAGAACAACAAAGATCTGTCTGACCGCGGTTAGGTGAGAGTGCGGAACATATCCGGAGACTTTTATCGGACACCAAAAAGAAGTATGACCGAACAATGAGAGTGCGCGAAGACCGCGTGGCCGGCGTGGGGGGAATTTTATTATTATAAAAAATGTTAAGGGTGAAATAAATTTTGTGTGTGTTTGGGTGCGTGAAAAAATTGCAGGCTGGGCAGTTTTGAGTGTGTGTGTGTGTGTAAAAAATTAAGGTAAGCAGTAGTATAAGTTAGATTAAGAACGCTTATTATGTAACCAAGCAATAGGTTCTCACAACAGTATAGCAGATGCGGTAAAGTGTATAAAGAAATTGTAAATGATTCAAAATTAAAGTAAAAGGTAATTCTCTTCATTAAAAAAATGAGTCAAGGTACTTATTTCAGTGCCCTGTAAATCACGCTAACATTTTACGTTCGTACGAGAATCCTGGCCCGGATAGAAGCTCTACAGGTAGGTCAAAGTAATTTATGTGTTTTAATAGATTTAATGAGTTTTATTAGTATCTCAAGTTCGCTACAACTAATCACAGTACAGCCGAAAATACAGTGGCCTCGGAAATTTCGGTAGGTCGAAGCGATAATAGTAGCGTAGACCTGCCGAAACGTATTACAATAATAACAAATTAGTGAGTGTGAAATAAAATGAATTTGCCGAATGGAAAGAATTAGAACAGTGTTGAGCGGGGACAAAAGTGAAAGTGAAGTGAGAAAGATGGTGGGAATATGCAAATCGCACGTGCAGGTATTCTAAAAACAATCAGTCTGATTAACAGTTTTGTATATTTCAAATAATAAAGAGCTCTTTAATGAAACGGGGGGTATTAAGGAATTGTACAGAGTAAGAGTGTGTGTGAGTGGGAAAAATATCCAAGTACTGGTTAGTGAAAAGAAATTAGTATAAGAAAATTTTACATAATAGAAATAAGATGAAATAATATGTTATAAGGAAAAGAGAAGTTCATTTTTGAATAACAAAAAATCAGACGATTATTACTAACCTAAATATGTGTTAGCATAGTTATTTCGCCGTTACCATTTCCTAGTTGTAACGGTACCATAAGCCCGTATAGGAATTTGTGGGTACATGACCAATATAATTTTATTGTAAATCCAACATTAAGAGTGGGAGGGTAAAAATTTTCCATATATGAAACAACGCAGTTTGCCAGTACGGGTTGGCGTCAAGGTCAGGTGGCGTACGTGGCGATCTACAGCAATGCAGACGCAACAACGACAGGACACTCCTAAAAACGTCATCAAAAGTATGAAAACGTAATAACTGCACCGTAAAACAGAGACGTCATCGTCAGAGAACAATAGATTCAATGACGCGTTATCCCTTCTACTTAGGAATTATACACCATATTGTCTCCCCCAGTCGAAACAACACCGTCTGTGCGACAGCACGCTACAAAATCTGCTGGTCAGCAATTACCAGCAAAAGTATTCAAAAGTGTTAAAAATGTAACCAGTAATGTGAAAAGTTCAATCAGTGAAAAACTAACAATATAAGATGTAAATTAGAGTCAGTGGGCAGTATAAAGAGAAACAATTAACAATCTGGCCGAACACCTGCCTGGATCATGAGGGACGTCTGACTCGATCTTCAATCCTACCATTTCAGGAAAGTAGACATTTTCAAAATTACAACCTTAACCCATTAATCTGAGCTCAATTAAACAAAAATGTACAGTTTTTAGTGTGTGTGTGTGTGTGTGTGAGCATGGATGCATGTACCGGTATACAAAATATAATAAAAAAAATCACGAGGCATTGGTTTATGTTACGTGACCCATGTAACTTAACAATTGAAATGATTCAAGGCTGGAGTATTTTCTAAATTCATTTACTAGTTAATCCAGGTAAATTGAAGACAAAATATATATTATGTAATTGTGATACACGTAAGACGGAAGTAGCGAAAGTATTTCGCCACCATTTTGTTTTGTATTGAATCAAAGGAGAAGACTCCATTTTGTTTTGTTGTTATTAAAGTATAGATTTTCAGATGTTCAATAAACACCAGTATTGCTAATGATATTCGAGTTGATTATTTCTAATAACCATTCAGTTTCTGAACACGCTTATAAAATCCTGGGACCCTTAGGTATAAATAAAATCCAATGTTGGTAATAAGAAACATGGCGTCTGAATCAGCATGGTAAATAAATTGTAAGTGTGAACCAGATTTTAAAAGGTAAGTCAACTTATAAAATATAAAGTCGAGAGTAAGTTAACAAATGACGACCCGAACAGTGACTAAATAAACAAGTTAACATAGTGTTCTGTGCTGAAAAACTCGTCTAAACGTTCCAGGGAATTTTCTGAATTGTGGGTAGTCAGATAGCAAAATTATCCAGTGTTTTAATTAAGGTACAGTATAAAGGTTTCCATATCTGTCCTTCAAAGATATTGGTGGCGGCCATGAACTTGTTGGTGTTTATAAAAGGTAAGTCAGCGAGAGAAAGATCGCAAGGTAAGGTTCTGGCAGAATATTTTTTTAAATTAATAAAATGTTTGTTTCTTAATACTCTCTTATAATGTTTCCTGTCTCGATGGTAACTGGCAGTGGAACTGTCAAGCACAACTGAGATAAATGTTACTGAATGGGAATTTTTTCTGTTATCAAATAAATTTTCAGTAAAAATAGCAATGGCCAAAAATGATAGTTTTTATATGAAGAAGCTTCTTGAATGTCAATTACAATATCTACAAATTAGGTCTAACAGTCAATGGTAACTGGCTCGCAGTTTGTCAACTTTGTCACTGCCCAACCAATTTTCTCTTCCCAAAACATGGGTAAGTTACAGTGCATTGCAACAGTTACTATATTTCTACGACAGCACAGAATAATCTACGCGTTTATCGAATATGCCAGAAGGATCTCGATGTAAGCGTGTGGTGTACGTGCTACTAGACGCATTTTGCGAGAATCTTCTCGACTGTGCCGGGCTTCGCTCGGACTGTGTCAAGGCCGTAGTAATTACGTAGTTCACGAGAGATAAGACGCAGTTTGGAAGCTTCTGGTGTGTGAGCGTGACTATAAATACATCGGGTAGCGGCCTTAGTTTTCAGTTCCATGCGAGATTTTGGATAGTGCGGTTTGAGAGTATTAGTGCGATATATTTACAGAGCGGTTCGGGTTATTACTGTGTACGTGCAAGTAGTTAGTAGTGAAGTGTTGCGTTTTATATTCGGACGGTATAATTGTAATACCATTGAGTTTTAATATTTGTGGACATTTTATTGCGTGTGTACAATTTTCATTTGATTTGTTGTAGAGACTGTGTTGTTAATTACGAACTGTTTTACTGTAACAATTAAAGGTGTGATTAGTGACTTAATTGGTGTCTTGTACTTATTTTGTTTCCACGGTACCTACGACGATCGAGTAGACCGTCGTAACAGTGGTGTCAGAACTGGGATAGAACAGTTAACAGTGGAAACAGTAGATACTTTGTACAAGACAAGTGTAGTTCGTAATTAATTAAAAAAATGGATACCAGTCAGATGATAGAAGCATTCCGAGCAATGCTACAGCAAAGTCAGAAACAAGAAAAAGAAGAACGAAGACAGGAAAGAGAAGAAGCAGAAAAACGACAAGACGAAAAACGTAATCGTGAAAATGAAATACCAGAGGGATGAAAAAAAGAATTTAGCCATCAAGCAGACGACGTTAAGACGTTCGTACAAGAGGATACCACTGCAAAATTTGTCCTGTTACAAGGTGAGCTGAACAAACAAGTTGACAGAATATCTGAAATAGAAAAATCTGTATCAACTATGAAAACAAGTATGTCAAGCTTAGAAGATTCAAAATATCAGAGAAATCAAAGAACGCTATTAACTGAAGTAGGGTCAGTTTTTGCAAAGGCCCCGTCGTTTAATGGAAGCACCCACTGGGCAACTTATCATCGCCAATTCGAAGCTGCCGCTCGCTTAAATAACTGGACGGAAGAAGAGAAAGGCCTCTCACTCATTCTTGCGTTAAAAGGACCTGCCGCAGAGGTAATACACAAAGTGCCATCTAACAGTCAGAACGTCTATGCCGAATTAACTAAAGCTCTGGAATTACGGTACGGTGACCAGCATTTGTGCGAAGTGTACCGTGAACAACTTAAAGCGAGGCGACAGCGTTCAGGGGAAAGCCTTCAAGAGTTTGAAGCGAATATCGACCGACTGACGAGATTGGCTTATCCCGAAGAATCGGAGGACTTCCAGAAGTGGATTTCTCTCATTATGTTTATTGACGGTATCAGAGATCGTCAGTTACAACAAGTGTTAAGAATAGCTCGGCATGATAATAAATCAGACGCTCTTGTTCATGCTCTCCGTTTTGAAGCTGCCAAGTCGGCAACCTACATTAATCAAAATATGCCATCACGTTGTAGCCAAACGGATCCAATACCACAGTATCGTCATAGCAGACGGCATATAGAGACGATTCAGAAACAACAGTTTAAGAAGTCAGCAGCACCACAACGATCTTTCGAACCAAAGGACAAAAACAGAAGACGGAAGTGTTATAACTGTGGGAAACGTGGTCATCTACAGGTAGACTATTGGGAGAAGAAAATACCGAGAGAAGGGAGTGATCGCACCAATTGGAGAAGTAAAGCCTCAGAACAGCACACAGTTTCCACGCTACATAAGATTAGTGGAAACCTGATCGTTAATGGATTTACGGAAGGTAAACGAAGATCATTTACAGTTGACACAGGCGCTACAGTGTCCATTGTGCACCCTGACTTAGTCAGCAACCGCCAGCCTCTAATTAGCTCTTGTACAATACAGACTGTGACTGGAAGCCCCGTCAAGGTGCTAGGAAAGGTAGACGTACGTGTACGCCTGGGTCTTCTCGAGTTTAACTACCAAATGCTCGTTGCAGACATTGTCGATGAAGTGATTCTTGGCACGGACATTATGAATGCCTACGGATTCGTTGTGGACTTAAGAGAGAATGTCCTGAAGGTTGGCCAAGAGAAGATAAAGCTTTGCATGGCTAAAATGACAGGGTCTACCAACCATTCGATTAAGCGAGTGGCATTAGTCGAAGAAAAAGTCTACAGGTCTGGTCAAGAGGAACCCTCCCTATTGCAAGCGGAAATGGAGGAAGAACTAGCAGAGGAAATACAAATAAGTGTAACGACAAAAGAAGTGATTGGAAAGCCAACTAAGGGTGTCGAGACAAAACTCTTGCTTGTTCCTGAGCTGATAGAAGCGCCCTAGGGCAAAGCGGTTGAAAATGAGGTTACGGAAGAGGTTGTTGACGAGAACCAAGCAAACTTGGATCAGCCAGTGGTGTTTAGATCATCAGTACATGACACAACCGGCCTGACTCCAGCAAATTTGGTGTTTGGGCAGGAGATTCGTCTTCCTGGGGACTTTATGTTTCGATCACCTGAGACTCAGTCCCAAGAGCCAAAGAACTATTCCTCGCAATTAGAAAACCAACTGCGAGAAATGAATCGCTTGGTAAGAGGACGGCTGAAGATTGCCAGTGATAAAATGAAAACTCGGTATGACATTCGCAGCAATAGTGTGGGTTTCCAAGAAGGAGATCAGGTCTGGTTGTTCAATCCAAAGCGCCGTTGTGGTCACTCACCTAAGCTTCAGTCTAACTGGGAAGGACCCTACACTGTGAAAAAAAAGAATTAACGATGTTGTTTATCGGATTCAACAGGAAGGACAGCGAAAGTTCAAGGTCGTCCACCTAGATCGCCTGGCTAAGTACAAATTTAGAGACGCTTTGCCAGTTCGGGACGAACAGGCTTAAGGAGGGGGCAGTGCTACGACAGCACAGAACAATCTACGCGTTTATTGAATATGCCAGAAGGATCTCGATGTAAGCGTGTGGTGTACGTGCTACTAGACGCATTTTGCGAGAATCTTCTCGACTGTGCCGGGCTTCGCTCGGACTGTGTCAAGGCCGTAGTAATTACGTAGTTCACGAGAGATAAGACGCAGTTTGGAAGCTTCTGGTGTGTGAGCGTGACTATAAACACATCGGGTAGCGGCCTTAGTTTTCAGTTCCATGCGAGATTTTGGATAGTGCGGTTCGAGAGTATTAGTGCAATATATTTACAGAGCGGTTCGGGTTATTACTGTGTACGTGCAAGTAGTTAGTAGTGAAGTGTTGCGTTTTATATTCGGACGGTATAATTGTAATACAATTGAGTTTTAATATTTGTGGACATTTTATTGCGTGTGTACAATTTTCATTTGATTTGTTGTAGAGACTGTGTTGTTAATTACGAACTGTTTTACTGTAACAACTAAAGGTGTGATTAGTGACTTAATTGGTGTCTTGTACTTATTTTGTTTCCACGGTACCTACGACGATCGAGTAGACCGTCGTAACAATATCTCAGACTTGTAATCATAATTGGCTAATTATAAACTCTAAGTATCACATTTTGCACAATTAAAGTGAATTCAATGATAAAGTCCTCTCCATATAACATATTGTACCATTGACTGACAAATTAGAAACATTAAGTAAATCTATTAGTACGCATAAGAAACTGGATAGTACTGCAGTTCACTTTTTTCTTTCATACGACTCTTATTTCAATAAACAACCAACATAATTTACAGCAAGGATAAAAGTGTTTCATTCCAGTTTGACACGTTTAGCCAATAAGGCAATGGGCCTCATTATATTTCAGAATTATAGGGAAAGCCAGCAAAAGACAATTCATTGTTTTCGATATGCACACACATATAACTTAAAATAATACCACAGGTCTTCCTATCTTTTTTTTTTGTGTTACGCATCTGTCAATGACTGATAAAACTGCTTTTAACAGTGAAATACTTCAGACAAAAGTGTTTTTCTTATTTGTGTACATATTCAGAAAACAGTGAATTTGGTTTCCCCTCAACAAAATTAAACAATTCTTATAAGGTGATACCCGATTCAAATATATGATCTTATATGACAATTGTAGTAAAAATATGAAATACATCATTATTAATTATTAAAAATGTATTATGTTCACAACACACACAGACACACAATGTAAATGTTAATATTAGCTTTTTAATAAAAAAAAATTAATAATTTCAAAATATAACCTTGAGTACCCTTACATCTACTTTAAATATATCACTACTACAGTAATTAAAATATCAAGTGAATCAATTTGAAATCACACCTTTTCGAACAGTACGTATGACAACAACAAAAAAACGTGAGTACAGAAATTATTTTTGTCCCTACAAAATATAAAATACAAACTGAAATCTTCAGAACTGCAAAGCCTGATTTAATTTACTGTTTCTACGATACCTGTTACGTTCTCTAATATAACAAAAACCAACTGTTTCCCAACCAAGTTATAACTATATCATTCCATTACTATGATTTACACCAGTTTTTTGTTCTTTTTTTTCACAGTATTTTGTTTCTTTTCAGTGTAAAAATACACAAAATACTAACGCATCAACGCATATACTTTTGATCGGCAAAAGTGGTCAGACTTCTTACAAGGAATTCAATGCCTGTCTTACTTTTAGTGAACTGCATATATTATTGATTATGATCAAAATGAAGAAGCAGTATCCAGTGAGATCCCAAAATTGTTCTTGAGGGAACAGTTTTGGAACAAATGTCTGCGGTTGGACTATCGGTATTGAGAAAGACATAGGCCGAGATATAACTACAGCATTATCGAGATTCAGATGACGTGTGGCATCATAACAGAACGTTGGTGAAAAATACAAGGAAAGAGACAATGCTTAAATTTTATAAAACAATGGCAGGCCTGTTTTACTACATGGATGTGAAACACGGGTTCCTACAAAGAAGATTAAAAACCAGATTCAAACTTCAGAAATGAAGTTTCTGAGAAGAGCAATGGGTTGCACGAGACAGGATCGTTTGCCCAATGAGGATATTAGAGAAGAGCTACAGGTATTCTCCACAAATGATAAAATTCAGACATATCGCAAGGAATGGTTACAGCATCTGGACAGAATGGAGGATGGATAACTACCTAAGATTGTGTTTTGATATAGACCCTTTGGTACAAGAGATGTAGGAAGACAGAGTGAGATGGAGAGATACTCTGTTAAGATGGAACAGGCAAAGTGCCTACTCCGTGAGGTGCAGAAGAAGAAGAAGAAGAAGAAGAAGAATATGATCAAGAAGTATTGTGGACAGTGTAATGTAGTGTGAAACAAATTAATGAAAACACACTTAACAAATCTTTAACATATCACGGTGTCCAACTGTTAATGGAACATCACTGAATAAACAATTAGCAAGGACGACGGGTATCAAAGTAATTAGTTTAAAAGATTCTGCTAGTATCCCACCGTCTACAGGACCAACAGAGCCAGTTGGTCCTTCTTCTGCTTAACTACCAAGATTCAAACCTGCAGAGCCCGCAGCAAACGCATAAGTATTATTGGGAATTTATTTGTTTCTCTAGCACAAGACTTCAATGAACACAATTTCATGACCACCAACAAAGAAGATCGTTTGGTTTGTAAAAACACAGATCAGAATTTTATAAAGTTGTAATTGTATACAATAGTACTGTTAAGTTCATAATGTTTGGTATCAAATTTGCAGGGTATGCACACAACAAAAGTAAGTTCATGAGAAGATAAAGTCCAATCCCGTAATGATAATATGGAAGCGACATAATGAGTTCAACTCTCGCAATTACAGCCTGTTATAAAGCAGAACCCTGTGTGCATACGTCTTCAGATACAATATCCCAGAAGTACTGGAGTAATCCCCAAGGAAGGAACACAAGAATCTACAGTGACGAAGTTGGAAGAGCCAATGAAAGACATTGCCTATTCAAAAAACAAAAATATGATTTCTTATGTTTGTGATTTACATTAAACAGTCCCAACGAACTCTCAAATGCATTCACAGAACACATCTCTTAAATTCTGTTGCTACATTACGGCAAGGTGTAATCTAACTACCGATGTCTTCCACAAGTTGAAATACATCTCCTCTGATCAGTAATGAGTACAAACGTCTGCTGCACACAAATATGACAAACCGCATGTTGCTTCAAGAAATGGATCATAAAATATTAATAAAGTCAGTTTAACATTCAGTAAATGTTGTAGTTTATCTTTCTATGGACAAAATGGAGTTTGGCCCTACCTCCCAATTCAAATTTATACTCTGACCTAGAAAACTAAATCTCCATATGTCTCACCAAAGTCTTTTATTTCGTTTGAGTACTTGCACAATAACCAAGGCAGTTTTATACAGGACATGATATATAATAACAAAGATGTATACTCACTAAAGCTCTATTAATTGAAATTAAAAATAAAACAAAACTACGAAAATCAGATTGCATACACACCTTTGCTATCTGGTTTCATGTCTTCCATTTTAACATCTGTGTCTGGTTTTGACTGGTCTAGTCTGGGTCTTTTTCTACCTTTAAATGATCTATTGTCTCTACGACCACCACCGATTCCTGAACCTTCATCCTCTGAATCACTGAACTCATTGTCTGGTGCAATGCGTTTATCCTGTACAGACTGTGGTAATCGTTCATCTGGATTTACTTTGTCTTCTTCTTCTGATTCTTCACGGACAGCATCCTCGGGAATAGCTGAATGTGGGAGAAATACACATTTTTTTATAATTAAATACTAATAAATGGTATTATTTAAACTTATTCAGAAAGTCATACATGAATAAAATTTTCACAATATGAACCCAATCTGTAAATTTACATTTTATTCTACAATGATTTTGTTGAGTTTCAATAAAATTTATAAAAACAGTATTATACATTATTATGGTAAAAATAATATATTACAATATTATTAGATTATGAATTCATCTCAAACCATATTTACTAGTAACCTTGTAACAACAATCTAAGACTTAAACCAGAATCTTATTTTAGGAGCAAGTTTCTGAAGACAAAAATTCTTATATTAGAGCTATTATGGTAGTTACATGACAAAGGTATTAGATACTGTTAATTTCCAGCAAACATCAACTCAAACCAATATCCATCTTGACAATTAAAGCTCCTATATAGTAATCTTGTGTATAAAATATAATATATTGCAACGATACAGCCATAGCTGTATTAGGCATTAATTTAAATAAATGTAAATTTTGTATAAATTGTATAAGTTACGGGTAAATGGACAGGTCTGAGATTGCAGAAATATTTCATTGTTAGATTAGGGTAGCAATTAACCTGTTCCGACACGCAGTGAACACCTGCTCAATTGTATGTGTGTTACACGTGTATCTTGTGTGTGTGAGTGAAGCAGGCAGACAGGAAACTCAGCAACCCGCCCCAAGTAATTAATAAAATAATTGTTTTAATTCACTATGAGAAAACTAATTAATGTATGATTAAAACCAAAGGCACCAAAGTGTGGGTAAAAATTATAGTTATCCCCAGTGAAAAGATGACGTTAATAGAACACGTTATGCGAAGATAGTGCAAAATAAACGTGCTAAAAAATACGCAAATTACACTAAGACGCTCAAATTAATATAGTGAGTGATTAATCGAAGTAGCTACGATTTGTGCTATCTCGATTCTGTGCAAAACAGTGCTATTTGCTAATAATTGCAAATAGATGAAAAGGTTCAGTAGTGGGGGCTGTCACGAGATACGCAGTGTAACGTAACAGAGTGGAGATCCCCGACGTTACATAAAAAGCTGTAAACATGATTAATACAATACCCAAAGCCTGTAATAATTAAATACTAGAGGGTCCATCTCACCTGAAGAATGCATTAGAGGTACATAGTAAGGTTACTAACTAATTAAAACATCAAAGATGTACCTAAAGCTAAAATAAGTAATGTATAATACAAGATGTAAACCATAAACATTGTGTCTAATGGGAGGAGTTTAATGTATAGGAATTAATTATAAAATACTATTCAAATTAATATTTAATGTGTTATGAAATGTACTTGGTGTTGTGCTGTAGCATGATATAGTGTTTACAGGATATTTATTTTATGTTTTGTGGATAGTAAGAGTGGAGCTGTTGTTTTATAGAAGTACTTAGTCAGTGGTACTCCTTTCATTTATGTTAAAATTGTCTTTAGATAATTAAGTATAAGTCCATGTGTTAGGTATTATATTATGTTAAATGTGTTTACTGTAATTGATTAATGAAGATGTTTGAAATAATGTTTGTAAACTTGGCCAAAAAGGCAATAAGTGTTAAAAAGTTGGCAAGTAGTTCTTATAGTTATGTTATAAAATAATGAAGGGTTCAATGATGAACTAAATAATAATAATGAATTAAAACCAGGTAATTAAAATTTATGTAAGTGGCCATATAAGCCAGTGACTATTTGTACAGTAGGTCAGGTAAAGAAAAATTAAGTTTAAAAAACAAAACAATATTATAACAGGTGTAAGAAAACCTATAGGCCTAAATTTAATATTTGTGAAAGGAAATTAATACCTTTTTAATGAGTCCAGTCAGATGAAACAATAGTAAAATATATACGGTTTAATAAGGTAGATTAGGTGAAAGTTTTATGTAATTTGGTATAATACCAAGCATGGAGTATTTTATTAAAAAAGAGTAGTAATATTTTCTAATTCTGGCTCTAGGATATCAAATATTATCCAATGACAGAAAGTAATGGTTGTTAGGGTAACTAAAATGTAAAGAAGCTTGTTGATTTTCATAATTCAATTGTTATATGCTATTGAGTTCAGATCAGTAGACAAATTTAAAAGAAAAGAAATAAATTAAAATAAAATGAATCAAAATTAATAAATTAAAGTATCAAAACCAATTCCTTCAAACTGAACCGATGAATAATTCATGAATTAGATTCCGAGAAATATACTTATACACCTCCAAAGGGTATCGGAATTATTATTTCACTCTTCAAAGTAATTCCATTGGAATTAGTGATGAACCCAGTTTCCCATTTAACCAGGATACTTATTGACTGAATAAGAAGTCTGAATTAATGGAATTATAGACAAAATATACACAAGAACCTTTGTTACTGGCAACATAAACCTCACTTTCAAAAATGGAAATTATAACACGACACCAATTTCACCAGGACCGACAAACACAAGGATCGTGGAGAAGAACGAAGAATAGAAGAGTTCCTGTTGTACTCCGGGACATCACCTTTCCAATTTTAGTAATCATCTGGACACATTTTCTGGACCAAGTAACCTCAACTGTACGTCTTCAAGCCTTTGTAAACAGACACCGCTATCTTGAGAGTCGCCTCATACGGTAACACCAGCTTATATTTAATTTTATACACTAAGAATTAATAACAATTTGTAATACTTAGTAACCTTAATTTTGCATTACCTGGCCTTACTAATCGTTAAAAGAATCACACGTACCCTGGGATAAGAGATAAATAAAATTATATTTAAATTGTATTAAACAGGGCCAGTCCATTGTCATATAGATTCAACATTGTACAATCGATATAACGGTCATATAACCGTAAAGAGCACTGTTGGAATTTTAAAAGTAATACAAATAAAGAATCCTTCTTGTATGTAATGAGGTTTTATATTATTGTAGAATAGGTATTGTATTTTGATGGGGGAGTAATTTACAGGTAAAGAAGGCGATTAACTATCAGGTGAAACAAGCTAACCTATAAGTGTGGGCCAATTACGAATAACAGCGCTTGCAGTAGACAGCTGATAGAACGTGGGATTGACGAACTAGCGTGTTTCCTTCGCAACTTTTGATTTGATTTAAATAATACGGACTGAATAGGGTTGGAGAGAATTATCAAATTATTAACTAAAGTACATGTAATATAGAATTATCATCGAGTAAACATTTAATAATTGATTAACACCGTGCTTTGGTCTACATAAACGTTGCAATAACGATATAATAAATAAAGTTTTTCTATTAATACTGAGTTGCAGGAGGTCACCTATAAGACTACATAATTAATATTTTCCTTGATAACAGATTGGTTAATTCCATGGGGCTGAATTAACGATAAACCCGTAGCTGTATTACACTCGCAAAAGGTAATATTTGTATTTAGATTACAAATTGGCGCATACCAATGTGCAGCTTCATTAAACCCTGTAAGAACATAATATAATTCAATAAGAAAAACTATTCTCATTTAATTGTTTTGTATCCAATTGGCTAGCCCAACAGTGGGGCTTTTAAACATCCTCAATCATAATTTATAACATAATTTGTTAGATTACAAATTGGCGCCCAACGTGGGGCTTAACGTTGATACACAGGAGTCACACATATAAGTCAAGTCTCATTGATTGTATTAGGTTACAAATTGGTGCTCAACGAGTGGGCTTTAGTTAAGTAAAACAGCAACTTAATTATTACTTAACTGGAGCAGGCAACTATTAGAGACACAGGAATGCATACTAGAGGTGTTACTAAAAGGATGGAGAAGGATCAAGAAACAGAAGAAGATAGACGGGAAGAAGAAACAGAGGTAATCACAGACACCGGAATGGAACAACAGGCGAGCGATAAAGAGGATGCCCAAGGGGACCAACCAGATAAAGCGGTAACCAGAGAAGAACCAAATTGGCAAGACATGATGAAATTTATGGCAGAACAATTTAGGAAACAGGAGGAAAACTCAAAGCAAACTAAGGAGGAAACTAATGAGAGTTTAAGACAAATCAAAGAAGATTCAAGGAAACAGAAAGAAGAATTAGATAAAAAATTTGACGAAAATTCACAAAAGCTAGAAAATAAAATAGACAGTATAAATGAAAATTCAGAAAAACAAAACGAAGTTTTAAGTGAGAACTTAATCAAACTAATGAATGAGAAGTTTGACAAAAATAAAGAGGAAACTGATGAGAATAACCGGCGGATAAATGAAAGCTTAAACCAAATCAATGAAAGGTTTGACAGAAACGACGAGAGCTTAAGGCAGATTCTGAAAATACCAAACAAATAGACGAGAAAATTGAAAACCGTAATAAGGAGTTGCGGCAAATCATCAATGAACAAAACCAAGTGTTGAGGGAAGTCATCAATGAAAGTATTGCAATTGTCGATGAAACACTGAGCAAAAGAGTTGATGACTATGAAGTGGAAGTGAGACAGCAAATAACTGAAACTAAGGTGGGTCTGGAAAAAACGGATGGAACCATCATACAACTCAGAGTGGAAGTAGAGGCCAAAATAATCCAAATAGAAAACAATAACAAACTTAGAATAACGGAGGTACAAGCGAAGACCCAAGAAAAATTTGACGAGATACCAATTAATATAACCGGAAGAATAGAACGGGTTCATAATGAAATGAAGACAATGAAAATCACACAAACACGTAAAAGGAAATTAATAAATACACGGGAAGGATTGGAGATGATTAAAAGGGGATTAGTTCAGCTACATAATATACCAATTACGGAACCAGGAGAAATAAGGCAAGTTAGAAACTTTAAACGAACCACACTTGAATTCCCAGATAGATTAGAAGGACCGAAAAGGCCAAAACTAACCGAGGAGCATGGAGGACTTCTGGAGATTAAGTATGAACCATTCGAAAGATTAAGAAACGGTGCAGAAGAATCAGCTCGAAAAACGATGGTAGACTTCAGCATGAATGAAAGTTTTATAACAACAAAATGGCAGAACTACATGATAGTGAGATATGTCACAAGGACAGAAATAACTCTTGAGACAATATTAATTAATTGCCAATATATTATAATATCTTTCTCTTACCTTCGGATTAGGGTCCAAGAGTCGTTCAGACGAAACTGCTGCAGAGGATTATTCGAAATACAAGGGGTAAAGATCAAATACACAGTTTGTGCTAAAACAAATTGCCTCTGGTTTATTATACAAAATAACTACTTCGTATCTCTTTTATGACATTTAGATTAAATACTTGTTGAATGAGTAACAATTTGTGAAAATCAAACAAAGTGACAAAATGAATATTTCTTAATTAACTAGCTTATGACAACTATGGTATACCACAACTATTTATTTTTTGCAATGAACCAATACGTAATTTAGCCACACACGCACACACATTCGTTCTTTGACTTTGTCGTTCTATTTAAACCCCACTTTGAGATCTCTGATGTACATTTAAGATTTACAATTTATTTATGTTGAATTATACTCTGGAGAAAAAGGTAAAATAATATTGGTTAAAACTCAGTTAATACTTAACGTCTGAAGAACTCCGCTGTTTTGCACCTCTGCGGTGAATGCACTGTTTAACACACCATAAATTAGTTTTGACACTGTTTAACCGCGGTACTGTTATTGATTATTTCGTATTAGGTTGATGCGCCACTATTATTTTAATCCGCTTTAAAATAACATTTCTTTTTATTAGGTTGGCCGCGCGTTCTTGGTTATACACTTTTTACTTATTGTACTTTAAAAGATAGGCCGGATTAATTTTACGGCCTATCTTGCACCCGAGGCCACTGTTTAATTTTAAACCACAAACTTTACTGTCTGATGCTGGCTGTCTGTTGTTCACTCTCTAATGACACACTGCAGACTGGGTTTCACACAAGCCTGCTGCTGGGGTGGTTACGCAATCCGTCTGGGCAATTGTTTAGGCTAACAGTGTGCATTGCTGATTACTGGGGCTCCTCACAGGTGAAAGTTAATTTATTAATTACTGAATTACATACTGATTAAAACTGGATCACACACTTCTGTACTGTTACACTCTGTACACTAGAGAAATCCGAACAACCAGTATAGAGGAAATAATGGACCATGGTTAACCTAAATAATAACAAACCAGAAAAAAGGGGACTGAATTTTTGAAAACCGACCAAGCAACCCATTGGAAAGAAAACCCCAAAATTCTAAAAAACTGTAAGGACAACTTACTCAATATTTATTCAGGAACCATATGATTTAATAAAAACTATGTAAGTAGAACTTACTTAAGATATTTTGAAACCATTTAATTTAACAAAAAAAAAGAACAGATTGTTAAATAATATCTATAAAGAATTGATTTAAAATGAAATAATAGGAAAAATAATATTTTGTGGTAACAAACAGAAAAATAAATAAATAAATAAAAACAATTGATGGTAATGTGCTCAGTTAAGAAAGTCAAATAAGAAGAATAAAGAATAACTTAATGACTCCAATGAAACTGAAGGAGGATTATAATTAATACAACAATAATTAGAATTTCTCGGAATTGAAGATTATATAAGAAGAAATGATACGGAGAAATATGTCACAAGAAGGAAAGTTAAAAGGATTTTAAAATAATGCCTATCAATAATGTTATATGCTATTAGTTAATGGAAAAGAAGAAGGAATCAAAAGAAGAAGAAATATATAAATAAATGCAAACAGCTACAGTATGAAGAATCCCAAAGGTGTTTAGTATTAGTCGCTAATTGACTACTTATAATCTTTTTATTTTAATGTATTGACCGTAGAAATGTTCCGCCAATAATTTTCATGAGCAGGGATGATGTTCCCCTGGTCTCAGAAGGTGTAAGGATGGACAGCGGAGTTATGGACCCAAAAGTGGCCACCCGACTGGTACCACCGCACAGGATAGGGAAAATGTTAGGGAAATTGAATATTTAAGGGATAATAATTATAAAATAGCTGAAAAGAGTGATATTAGATTCCAGAGTATAGATGAAGAAAATAGAAGGAAGATAGCAGACCGAAGCTTAATTGAGAAAGCGAATTTATAGAAGTAAATAAGAAAATAAGTGTTAAAAGAAGTTTTTTATGATTAGTGTGACCAGTCCTTATCAAGTAAAATGTGGAAGTACCACTACCCAGAGAAATAAATAATTGATGAATTTACCTCCAAGAGAGAGAGAGTGGAGTAGGAAAACAGCAATTACCATTAACCGAATAACAGGTACCTATAACCAAACGGAAATAAAAAAATATTATGAGTAAAAAGATAACCTGATCAGGGATGAACTATAAGTTTATTTTTACTAAACTACATTGAGCCAAAATAAACTTCTTTCGAAGGGGGAGTGTTATGTAACGTAACAGAGTGGAGGTCCCCGACGTTACATAAAAAGCTGTAAACATGATTTAATACAATACCCAAAGGCTGTAATAATTAAATACTAGAGGGTCCATCTCACCTGAAGAATGCATTAGAGGTACATAGTAAGGTTACTAAGTAATTAAAACATCAAAGATGTACCTAAAGCTAAAATAAGTAATGTATAATACAAGATGTAAACCATAAACATTGTGTCTAATGGGAGGAGTTTAATGTGTAGGAATTAATTATAAAATACTATTCAAATTAATATTTAATGTGTTATGAAATGTACTTGGTGTTGTGCTGTAGCATGATATAGTGTTTACAGGATATTTATTTTATGTTTTGTGGATAGTAAGAGTGGAGCTGTTGTTTTATAGAAGTACTTAGTCAGTGGTACTCCTTTCATTTATGTTAAAATTATCTTTAGATAATTAAGTATAAGTCCATGTGTTAGGTATTATATTATGTTAAATGTGTTTACTGTAATTGATTAATGAAGATGTTTGAAATAATGTTTGTAAACTTGGCCAAAAAGGCAATAAGTGTTAAAAAGTTGGCAAGTAGTTCTTATAGTTATGTTATAAAATAATGAAGGGTTCAATGATGAACTAAATAATAATAATGAATTAAAACCAGGTAATTAAAATTTATGTAAGTGGCCATAAGCCAGTGACTATTTGTACAGTAGGTCAGGTAAAGAAAAATTAAGTTTAAAAAACAAAACAATATTATAACAGGTGTAAGAAAACCTATAGGCCTAAATTTAATGTTTGTGAAAGGAAATTAATACCTTTTTAATGAGTCCAGTCAGATGAAACAATAGTAAAATATATACGGTTTAATAAGGTAGATTAGGTGAAAGTTTTATGTAATTTGGTATAATACCAAGCATGGAGTATTTTATTAAAAAAGAGTAGTAATATTTTCTAATTCTGGCTCTAGGATATCAAATATTATCCAATGACAGAAAGTAATGGTTGTTAGGGTAACTAAAATGTAAAGAAGCTTGTTGATTTTCATTATTCGATTGTTATATGCTAATGAGTGAAGTTGAATCCAGAAAAGAATTTATTAAAAAACCTATATAATTCAATTGTTATATGCTATTGAGTTCATTAAAAGAAAAGAAATAAATTAAAACAGGGTGTCCACAGAAATTCTGTTTTAATTTTCCCTGACTTTCCCTGACCTACTTACAGAAATTTCCCTGACTCACTAAAATGCATAGTACTTTAGCATTATATTATTATTCTTTATTATTATTAATTTACTATTCTTTGAGCATTATATTTTACAAGGAAGAAAAAAGAAAACCCAGCCTCCACCTTCCCCATAGCTGGCCTAATTCTCTCTCCACTTTCTTTTTTCTTCCTCTTTTATTTTATTTATTTATTGAAAAATACAAATACATTGATGGCATTTTAAAAATAAATATTTCCATTATTACCTTAGGTAACGTAAGAATGAGAGTATTTTCACTAGAACTTAATAAAATAATATATGAACAAGATAAAATGGACTAATTAATAGAACAACTTACATGGTAACAAATAATTATAATAATCAGCTATAGCTTTCAAAATTGAAAATGAACCAGTCCGACAGGATGAGAATGAAAAAGAAAAATATGCACTCCTAGTGTGATCTCTTCATGTTCTCCAGCAGTTTTTTCTTTTCCCCAATTTCTACATCCTCCATTTCTCTTTCAAGTTTCAACTTTTTTCTTTTTTCTTCCAACTCTTTCAACTGTAATTCAATTTTCCTTTTCTCTATTTTCTTTTTTTCCTCTTCTGACTGCATTTCTTTTTTCTTTTCCAAATATGATTGATATCTTCTTCTTGAAGATATGACCGAGGTAAGCATACTTCTGTTGATAGTCACATTCCTCAAACCACCTAGATGCTTTATGCTATCACAAATAACTCTTTGGGACACAAGGGATTCTTATAGATTTTCAATCAATCTAGTAAATGCTTATTGACTGAAAAGCCAGATTCAACTGATGCATTACCATGGGACAAAATGAAACACAGCTTCATTACAGACCAGAGCTCTTCATATTTCTTATCTTCTCCTAAAAGGCCGTAGTAAAATTCGTCCAATCCCATGTCATCAGATGTTTTGGAAATGAAATCGTTAGCTTCTTCAGTTAGCAAAGATTACTGTCGTTTGGCCTTTTCAGCACTTTTTATCACTTATTCTTCTATGGCTGTGCAGGTTTTCTAGAACAACATCAATCCTTTTTATTGCCAAACTGGGTTTGAGCATTATCATTTTAGGGTCTAAGGCAGTGAGGCCTCGTGCTAAATGTGATTTCAAAGGACTTTTCTCTCATGGTGGTAAGGAGATTTTTTAACTCATTTTTAAAAACAAGTTTCTCTTTTTCTGAGCATTTAATTTGTTTCATTAAGCTTTCTGCAGCATAACCAACGTCCACCTTTTCTACTGAAACCAGATTGGCACTGTCTTGCAAGTCCAAGTTCATTAATTTTTGAGTAGTACTTGCTTCAGCTATTTTTTCATATTTTACAAATCTCATCATTAGGTTTTTCATAAGTTGTTCAAGTGAAGTAAAGAGATAAGGGACCATAGGCTTCTGACTTTGGAACCTTCTCAGGAACGGCTCAACGTCTGACAATATGCTTCTGAAAGCACTTAGTTTTGCCTTAAAAAATGGATTTTTCATAGCTTCTCTAAGGTATTGCAGGTTTTTGTTGTATTTTTCGTTGTATTCTTTTACAAATTTATCGACATGATCAAATATTTTGAGAGCTTGATCTACACAGCGACCATTTTCCAGCCATCTTACTGCTGTGAACTTAAAAGGGAAAGAGGTGCTGGTTGTAATATCTGAGTATTTTGCTCGCCGAGCTGGGCTATCTTTGAAAAGACTGTAGAGAGATCTAAAAAAGTGAAAAAGTTCCCAACCAGTTTTGGAGATCCCAGTCTTCAGGGCTCCATTAACTGTATGCAAATTGCATATGCCAATATCAAGAAGGGACTTTCCCTCTGGATTTAAGACTTGCAAATGGCTCTCGAGTTTTTTCATAAAACTGAGGTTAACATTCGGCCCGTCAATTGAGAGTTGCAAAATATTTCCTAAAGGTAAGGAGAGCCCTTGAATAAACCCATCTAACAAGTGATCTGCAGTTGCCCTGCCTAAAAATACACTATTCCAATATCGTGTTGAAACTTTCTGAAGGTTTACTTCCCAAAACCTTACACACAAGTCCATTTGTCCTCTTTGAACAAATTTGTTCAGAGATTCATCAAAACAAACAACATAGTCAGAGCACTGTTTCATGTTATTTTGCAACATTTCTTGAAAATATGGGGCTAACCCATGATTTATTACATAGGAAGCCTTAGTCTTGCCCATAGAAAAGCTCCGAGTGATTTTACTGTCTGGAAACATATTGTTCTGAAGGCTCTGAAGGCTGCAGAGGTTTCATCACAAGAGTTGAGAGACATTTTCCCAGTGATGACGTGGAGAGCCCATATTGCTTCGGCTGACGTAACATCATCTTCATTCACACTGAAACTCTTTAAACTTGTTTGACTTGTTCCTGGCACTACTAATAATTCTTTTGTAGCTGAAGTTGAAGGTGTTGGCTGCACATCTTTTAATGGAGATGGAGTAGTAAAAAAAGAAATTGCTGGCTGGGAAGCCTTTGCTCTCATGTTTTTTACATGAGTTGGTCCCTTAGCATGAGAAACAATTGCTTGTTTCCCCATATTGCTTAGTTTAAAAGATTTGAGACACACTTGACAATAAGCCGAATTTGCATCACTAACCACCAAGTCCAACCAACCACTAAATTCCGGAAACACTTTACTGTCCAGCCAAAGTTTATTAAACAAACATTTCTTGTTAGCCATTGTAATGAGTTTAAGTCGGCAGCCTAAAAAAACTTAAAATAGAAAAAGAATTAGCTAAATCGGTTGAAAAAAGGACACACGGGCACAACAAAAAATATATAATTGTTGTGCACTTCTTGTGAAAAATACCTGGAAAAAAATGCTACAATAGTCTGGGTTACGGCAGACTAGAGCATTCAAAATTCCCCTCAAATCCATCATCAGGGAAGATTTCCCTGACTTTTCAGATTTTTCACAGGTTGCGGCAGACTAGAGTAAAAAATTACCCTCAAGTCTGTCATCGGGGAAGATTTCCCTGACTTTCCAGATTTGTTGTTTATTTCCCTGACTTTCCCTGACCAACTTTTTTTTCCCTGACTTTCCAGAATGTGGACACCCTGTTAAAATAAAATGAATCAAAATTAATAAATTAAAGTATCAAAACCAATTCCTTCAAACTGAACCGATGAATAATTCATGAATTAGATTCCGAGAAATATACTTATACACCTCCAAAGGGTATCGGAATTATTATTTCACTCTTCAAAGTAATTCCATTGGAATTAGTGATGAACCCAGTTTCCCATTTAACCAGGATACTTATTGACTGAATAAGAAGTCTGAATTAATGGAATTATAGACAAAATATACACAAGAACCTTTGTTACTGGCAACATAAACCTCACTTTCAAAAATGGAAATTATAACACGACACCAATTTCACCAGGACCGACAAACACAAGGATCGTGGAGAAGAACGAAGAATAGAAGAGTTCCTGTTGTACTCCGGGACATCACCTTTCCAATTTTAGTAATCATCTGGACACATTTTCTGGACCAAGTAACCTCAACTGTACGTCTTCAAGCCTTTGTAAACAGACACCGCTATCTTGAGAGTCACCTCATACGGTAACACCAGCTTATATTTAATTTTATACACTAAGAATTAATAACAATTTGTAATACTTAGTAACCTTAATTTTGCATTACCTGGCCTTACTAATCGTTAAAAGAATCACACGTACCCTGGGATAAGAGATAAATAAAATTATATTTAAATTGTATTAAACAGGGCCAGTCCATTGTCATATAGATTCAACATTGTACAATCGATATAACGGTCATATAACCGTAAAGAGCACTGTTGGAATTTTAAAAGTAATACAAATAAAGAATCCTTCTTGTATGTAATGAGGTTTTATATTATTGTAGAATAGGTATTGTATTTTGATGGGGGAGTAATTTACAGGTAAAGAAGGCGATTAACTATCAGGTGAAACAAGCTAACCTATAAGTGTGGGCCAATTACGAATAACAGCGCTTGCAGTAGACAGCTGATAGAATGTGGGATTGACGAACTAGCGTGTTTCCTTCGCAACTTTTGATTTGATTTAAATAATACGGACTGAATAGGGTTGGAAAGAATTATCAAATTATTAACTAAAGTACATGTAATATAGAATTATCATCGAGTAAACATTTAATAATTGATTAACACCGTGCTTTGGTCTACATAAACGTTGCAATAACGATATAATAAATAAAGTTTTTCTATTAATATTGAGTTGCAGGAGGTCACCTATAAGACTACATAATTAATATTTTCCTTGATAACAGATTGGTTAATTCCATGGGGCTGAATTAACGATAAACCCATAGCTGTATTATACTCGCAAAAGGTAATATTTGTATTTAGATTACAAATTGGCGCATACCAACATGCAGCTTCATTAAACCCCGTAAGAACATAATATAATTCAATAAGAAAAACTATTCTCATTTAATTGTTTTGTATCCAATTGGCTAGCCCAACAGTGGGGCTTTTAAACATCCTCAATCATAATTTATAACGTAATTTGTTAGATTACAGCAGGTATCGACAGGACGATTTTGGAGCCGACCAGCGCGGAATCTCGAGAGCGTATAAATTAAGGGTTCGACCAAAAACCCTTGTCTTCATTTCAAGACTCAGTTGCAGCCGGACATGCTGTCCATCGGCAAAACAGTTTATATTTGTTATCCTATTACAAGTTGCAGTAACAAACGAAATGACGTTTATTAAAGGCACGACAATATTACGGGAAAAGTAAATACAGCAATAGTTAGTCTATCAAGAGTATATCCAGGAAATATGCTGTGGATCGGCGCTGGACTCTATAGACGTATCCAGGGAAGCTGCCGTAGATCGACGCTGGACTCTAGACGTATCCAGGGAAGCTGCCGTAGATCGACGCTGGACTCTAGACGTATCCAGGGAAGCTGCCGTAGATCAACGCTGGACTCTAGACGTATCCAGGAACACAAAGCTGCCGTAGATCGATGCTGGACCCTAGACGTATCTAGGACCACGCCAGGACAAGAGGAATGGAAAATTAACTCTAGACAACGCTGGAACCCCGGACAACAGTCGTAAGATCATCAGAAATCGAGGTGACATGCTTAATGCATTTTAAATGATTTATAAAAACAAAAGAGCTCATAAAGACGATTTCAGAAGACAGTAAATTGAAACAAAGAAAGTTTATATTTAGCAATAATATGTTAAAATGTAAATAAATGTTTAGTCGTAAGAATGAGCGATCGCATATACATAAAAGCAGTAATAAATTAAAGAGAATTTAAAGTAAAGAGAGTAGAGTTTATTATCAAAATAAATAGTAAAGTAATTAGATATTTGAAGTATAGAAAGATTAATTTAACGTTGAATATTAAAACAAAAGCCAGTCTACAAGAAATTAATATAAAGTTAAATTGAAGTCAAAACATTGGTATAGACTGAACTAGTAGAGGTCAGATCTGAGATAAGACAATTTATTTCAATATAAGAATATTTTAATTTGATAATAAATTAATAAAAATTATTTAACATGTTTAGATATAAGATTAACATGTTTAGATACAAGAATTTTTTTAAATATGTGTAATATTGCATATCGTAAGATATAAACATTAAATTATGAGCAATATCGTGACCGACAAATTAATGATGTTTATGAATAATTTTTAATAATGAAAAAATAATAAATATGAGTTTTTAATACTGATAATAAAAATACTCTTATTATATTTACACCTGAACCCCAAATACACGTACATGTTGTTAGTAATGTTATATAAAGTGTATGAGTTCAATTAATGTACCAATTAAATTGCACAGAATACATAACTTGTTAAATTTTTTTGTCGCCCTTGACATGTGGCACGACACGCTTACATTTAATAACATTGTATCGTTATATAAAAATGGCTCCCAAAGTACGTGGGGCTATACAAATTAAATTACATATAAATTTGTATATACATATCGTTGTAATATTCTTTTTCCAAAAATCGTCATACCTTGCACTTGTACACCGGGCGCATGTGGCAGCATTCGTAGGTTTTCAAACAACCGTGTCCTGGAATTAAAAATACCATTGTCATTTACCACACACTACTATCATTTTTATATACTAATCAGAAACATTTCTTTTTAGCAGGTGTTCATCTATTTTTGCATCATACATTTTGTATTAATGCAATAAACTTAATGAAAGTATACTTCAAATAACGGCCAAGATGTCCGTCAGTAACACTACAGTACTGTGGCAAAGGCTGAGTGGTCTGAGAGGTAAAGGTTTGTCATCTGAGGCAACTGGAGATGTCGGGTGGCTGAACACGCACTCGCTAACAATGACCATTGCATTTCTCTTTGAGGAGACAAAGGTCCTGTCCTTGGTGAGTGCGTACTTCCCATGCTTGCATTGGAGTCCGTTCAAATCCAGATGCATGCTGCAGACGCAATGAACCGGTGGGGAGAAACCCTGTCTTTACATAGGGTTTGGCATCCTGTATTGGCGAACCTACAGGGTCGTGTTTTGTTTTGATTGGCTGGTCGTGGTTTACTGCTGCATCGTGCAAACTCTAATAAGTTATATAAAGAAGGTCCTTATTTATCTTGGGACCACTCAACCTTTGCCACAGTACTGTGGTGTTACTCATGGACATCTTGTCAGTAAGTTTGTAAGTCCTTTGTGACACTTAAGACGGCCTCCAATAGCAAGGTTGAAACGTCTGTTGTTGAAAATGAAGACCACAGCCTTACAGTAGTTTTAATAATTACGACGCCAGCCGTGAAAGCAGGAATCGATTGTTTCAAATTTTATATCAGTAAAAAAAATAGATAGACTGCAAAATTGTCTATAACAAACCTCAAATCTATATATAGATCAAATTTAGCCAAACATTCAATAAATAATGCAAATAAATTATCATATTTAAATAATGTAAATTAACTACAATTGTTTCTAAATAAGAAAACGAAGATAAATGAAAGTTTATATACTTTAATGTATAAAAATAATTTATTAATAAATGAACCTAAAATTTCAGACCAAATGTTCAATAATTCATACTAACACAGTTCAATATTAACACATGTAACTTAATACATACAAATGCTTACATGGAAACTGTATATCACAATAAAAGAAATACATAGTAACATAAGTATATATTAAAACATATGTTGCTATAGTTCTTTTCTTGATATATGAATTATATACTACACTAGTATGCAACCGAGATGTTTTTTCTTACTTCCAACATATTTTGAGCATCATGCAGTACGCGCAGTGGCACTCATGTTGGTTTTTAATCTCTGAGGTACCTATATACTGATTAGTTACTGCTCCTGGCTTTTGGTTGGTTTCTATTGATTGAGGCTTAGTGTTATTGTGACAAGATGTAGTGTATACATTTGTTATTTGAGTATTTTAAACACTTTGTTATGCTTTGTATTGATCTGTATTTATTCTGATGAATCTGAGTTATTTCTAACATCACCTCACCTTAACCTAACCTGTGCTCAGCGAGTTCATCTAAACGAATCGGGGAAAATTGTAAGTAGAATTTGTGTTTTAAAGTATTTAAGTTGTTTTTTCATGGGGACAGTATTGCAGTTTCCAGACTGCACCAGATCTGGCTTTTGGTATTTTTGGGTTTTCTGGAATGGCAAATTAGGCAAGTATTGGGACCTTCTTGCCTATGTATAACCTTACATTCACTTCCCCTCTCACTTCTGTCCTTTCTATCGATGTGTTTATACAAACAACAATACATACATTGATGGAAACAACAAGAACAAACAGTCAATTAGTACCATTGGAGACAACCCCATTTTACATTATAATGGACACATTATATAAAACACGGCCACTGTAATTACTTGTTTGTAAATTTTAGTAATACTTGTTTTCACAATTACACTCATTAGACTGATTGCAACAACAAAGCACAACTCAATTTGTGAAGCATACAAAAAAAAACTTACTTAATTTTTTCTAAATATTCTGGTGTGTTCTGATTTGCCATGTTAGATGGTGAGATGTGTAATTTAAAATCAGGCCCGAAGTATTCAAAGTAATCATTATACGGAAGTTCGTTGGCTATCTCTGTTCCCAACGCAACAGATGTTTCATAGGTCCAGCACCGTGAAACATTGCGAATCGTGTAACCGCCACCGCCGACCATCAAGAATGGCAGTCCGTATTTTTTCACAAATTCTACACACTTACCATGTCCTTAAAAAAAAAAAAGAAATATAAGCATGTAATAAACACTGTTTGCTGTTCTGTAATGTGTATTAAATAAATTATGACTTAATAATAGTTTAGAACGTTTTTTATTATAATACACTTAATTACAAATAAATATAAAAAACAAATCAAAGATAATTTTAAACAAGTTTAATACTGTCAAAATTTACTGTAACACACAAAAATATTATACTGATCTTTTTATAGATCTGGGTCCTTTAATATTAAATTTACTTCGGTTTTTATTGCAAAGCATGAATCAATGACTCTTATAATATTAAATGTACTTTTTTTTTAATAGCGTGAATTAATGACTCTTAATTTATTAATGTTTATAATAAATGTTTATACCTAGGCTTTAACATATATTTAATATTGCTGACAATATTATTTTGTAAATTATAAATTTTTCAGTTTCACACAGATTTAGGGCTTAGTGTACTGCTGTATTTTACAGCAGTACAATATTCATTGGCATTCTTTGTAACATTAAAGAATGTAATTCAAAAGGCGAGAAGACTATCCATCCATTCACTGCATGTCTACTACAGCTGATGCTGCTTGTCACATCCTGCAGACTGGAGCCTTGTTTCCATGATCTCTTGGTCTACTCCATTCCGTCATCTCAGTGGAACCCAGTCTAGCACCTTTTTGATCATCAGACATTTGTTTCACCATACGAAGCATTCTGTATTTATGGTTTCTAACATTGTCTTATAAACATGCAGTTACCTTGTGATATCACCATTTCAAATGCACTCGAGTCTAGAGACCCCTCAAGACCTCATCCAGAAGTCCATTTCTACTGCCTTAGGGAGTTTCTTTGATTTATCTCCCCCAACTTTCAGAGCTGTAGGTGACTACTTTCTAAAATGGTAGACTGAATCATCTTTACAGTTGTTTGGGTTATTTTCCCACTGCAAAGCACATAATTCAGCTGCCCTATCACCACTCTTCTTCTTCTTATCTGGAGTTACAGCCTTTGGTGGGCTTCAGCCTCCTCAACAATACTCCTCCATTCTTCCCTGTTCTCCACCCTCCGTCTCCACCCTCTGATTCCCATACTAGCAAGATCTTCTATTATGACATCCAACCATCTCATCCTTGATCTGCCTCTATGTCTAGTAGTATACAATCTTCCCTTTAACATTCTTTCCACATGTCCCAGCCAATGCAATCTCTGTGATTTGATGAATTTCACTATGTCTATACGATCCTCTAGTTAATTGTTATTGCGTATTCTCCAACTGGCTTCTTCTCTTGCTGAGCTATAAATTTTACGCAATATTTTGTGCTCAAATGATTTTAAAGCAGTTTTGTCATTCTCTGTCAAAGTCTACACCTATCACCACTCTCCTTTGTTTTATTTTCCAGCTAAAATTATATTTTTATCATTTCCGCCATATTTTGTCAACGTTAACCCATGCTACTAAAAAAAAAAAAAAAAAAAAATTAATGTGTGAACCCATTGTCATATCGACTTCTTCACCTCCAGTAACCCAGCTGTTTGGTTTTCCAAATTTATATCAAGGCGCCAAGATGGAGTATTCTTCATGGGGTTTTACCATCGTGTAATTGAAATCCTGATTGTCCAGTGGCATCACAGCTTGAACATCTGCAAACAGAAGCATGAAGAGATAGTCATCATTTATTAAAATGCCTGCCTTCTCTACCTACTTTAAGGTGCATTAATTAAAGGTTCTGAATAAAGTAATTGCTATGGAACACCTTGCCTTAAAACGTTTGTTACTCCAAAGTACTGTGATTCCTTATTCCCAACTTTACTCCCAGCACTGACACCCACCTCATAAAAGTAACACCGGCTTGATGCATAACTGGCAAGAGCTCTGGAAAATGGAACGCTATCATCCGATTTATGCAAATTAATACGCAGGAAGTTGAGTAAACTGCCAATAACATTCAGTGAAACAATGTATCAGAAATTTAAGAATTTCCGAGGACAGACATAATGTTTTGTCGCAATATAATACCAATAGTTCACAATGGCCAACCATCATGATTACTGTCAGTATTAACACTCATTCTTACCTCTCACAGTAAGATTGAAGCAACCCAACCGATCGCCAGTCAGCGAATCGGCACCACATTGAAGGACGACCGCACTTGGCTGGAACGTTTCCATTACCTTTGATATGATTGGAACAAAAATAGATTCATAACTGTCATCGTCCATCCCATCCCGTAACGGTATGTTCACTGCATAGTATTTACCTTTGCCAGCACCAATGTCCTGTAAAACACAATGAAAGAAACTTTTGTAAAAAAAAAGAAATGTTCCCTACTTTGATATACTACTGTACAGTTGTAAGGCGTGTAGTATGAAACGTCATACTCAACTAATTTGCTACTCCTGTAACATAGATTACAAACTTTATAAGGGCTTAGCTGATTGCAAAATTAAGTTTGAAGTACACATTGTATTAGAAAATCTGTCAAAATAGAAAAGTAACATATATTACTTCAGAACTTACTAATTATAACCAGTTATTAAATAAACTATAGCAATGTGCAACATTAATGGACAATTTTGTCATACCCATAAAATTTAGTATTTTCCTCTTCTTTCTCTTAGACAAAAAAATGTACATTTTATAATATTTCTACTGTATAATGTACAATAGTAGAATATGCATACATTAGCATAATGTGCATTTAAATACTAACACAAAGCTTACAACATCTCTTGAAACCCCTCAGTATAACCACAAAAGGAGACCAAATCAATAACAGGTATTCCAACATATTGGGATTAGGCTGCATAACAAGCTGCAACTCAATGAACACGTTAAAAATCTAACATTAAGAAGAATAACAAAATGAAATACCACAAAATGAAGAGACTGACAGGACGAACCTGGGAAACGAAACTTACATCAAACCATTGTAACGGGGAAAAATATGTAATATTTTTTAATCAACATGTATAAAATTTTCTTATTAAACACCCTATGGCTTAGTCGGTGCCAGGTACGAAGAGGTACGACGTGGCCAAGAATGCGTGATTCATCAGAAAAGAGCGTATTTGAGCGACGCAGAAATCACCACGAGGCGACCAGGCGGGCTGCTTACTGGTACATTTGAATATTCCAGAATTTTTCCAGCTAATCAGAAAGCGAGTTGTAAAGAACATCCTGTTTGTGACCACGAGGCGAATTAAGTAAGAGCGTTGCCAAACCATCTTGGCAGCCTCAGTCGACAATAGCCTTCAGACCGTGCGGTCATGTAGAAAGTACCCAGGTAAATTAAGTCGGCCGTCAAAAATGTTATACAGTAATCCCTTAACATTCGCGAAACTTAACTATTCGCGAACCTACTAATGAGAAACAAATTTAACATTCGCGTATACGCAACTTGGTTATTTGCGGATTAAAAAAAATATTGTATTAAATTGATTTTTTTTTTTCATTAGAATATTATAATACTGTACTAATCAAGTTACAAAAAACATTAACACCACCTGCAAAATACGTAAATAAAATTGTTTAAGGGGTATGAGTAGACTTTCTTTGTGTAGCCGATTCCGAGAATTCCGGCTGACTCGGTGCCGCACACATTGTGTAAACAATTCTGAGAAAATAGACTAGGCTACGGTTTATGTACCCCTCTGTTTACATTTCTCTCAGTTGTTAGTAAGCGTGAGTGACAAAAGGTTCGTGATGCCACATCCAGTGAAAAGAGTGAAAAAGGTTTTGCACCTTTCCGAAAAAATTAAAATATTAGATAGTCTACGAGCAGGGAAAGTGCATCTGCTGTAGGTCGCTTTTTTGATATTAACGAGTCTACTGTTAGATCTATTAAAAAAAATGAAAAGGCTATAAGAGACAGTGTTGCAGCAAGTGCTCCAATCAGTGCAAAAACCGTATCTCAAGTGCGGAACAAGTGTTTGGAAGAAACTGAAAAAGCGTTAAGTGTCTGGATAGAAGATATGAACCAGAAGAAAGTTCCGCTAAGTTCAGCTTTGATACGGGCCTAAGCTAAAAAAATATATGACCTTATCAACCTGGATCCTTCTGAATCATCGTTTAACTTCCGGGTGAGTAAAGGTTGGTTTGACAATTTCAAACATAGGCATAGTTTGCACAACATTAAGTTAGTTGGCGAATCGGCTTCCACAGATAATGTACGTGCTAAAATATTTCCCGAAGAACTTGCTAAAATTATTGAAACTGGAGGATACCATCCAGAACAAGTGTTCAACGCTGACGAGACAGGGTTGTTCTGGAAGAAAATGCTGAGTAGAACTTTTCTGTCCAAAACAGAACGTTCAGCTCCAGGTTTCAAGGCCGCAAAAGACCGAGTTTCTCTTCTGTTATGTGCCAACGCATCAGGCAATTTTAAGGTAAAGCCAATGCTGATTTATAGATCGCAAAATCCTTGTCCTCTCAAAGACAAAAATAAAAACGAGTTGCCTGTTTTCTGGAAATCAAATAAGAAAGCATGGGTAACTAGTGCATTGTTTCTGGAATGGTTTAACGACTGCTTCATTCATGAGGTGGAAAAATACCTCTCATATAAAAACCTTGGTTTCAAAGTTCTCCTCATAGTTGATAATGCATCTTGTCATCAATCTAGTTTAAAAGAGGCCCATCCCAATGTTGAAGTGGTTTTTCTACCCCCGAATACGACGTCGCTAATCCAACCACTAGATCAAGGAATCATAGCTACGTTCAAAGCCTACTATACAAGAAGATGTTTAAAACGAATTTTGAACTCCATCACAGAAAATTCAGAAGCTACAGTAACATATAGTTGGAAAACATTCAACATAGCAAACTGTATTGCCGAAATCGATGCATCATTGATGGAATTGAAAGAAAGTTCAATTAATACTTGTTGGCAAAATCTTTGGCCTCAAGTGGTACAAAAGGAAAACCAGATGCCTTTAATTTCCAAACAAGTTGAAGAGATTGTGGAACTGGCTCATCAGGTCGGAGGTGATGGTTTCGACGATATGACGCGAGATGATGTTGAAGAATTAATAAAATCTCAAGACAATGGTCTTACTGAAGAAGAACTAATAGAGATCATTGAAGAAAACGTCTTAGAGACCGACAACGACACTGAAGACGAGACCGAGAATCTGGAAACTGAAGGTAAAAGTTTTTCTTTTTTTTTCTGTAAAGGTTTTCTAATTGTTTTAAGTTTTCTACAACTTAACATTTTTTATTGCAGGTAAAATATTTTCTTCAAAAGTTATTGGAGAAATTTTAAAGCTCCAACAACAGCTTGTTGAGAAAGCCATAGAAAACGACCCTTCACTGGTGAGAAGCCTTAAATTTAAAAGAGAAATCGAGGCAGCGACCCTTCCTTACACTGAAATGTACAATTGTTCTGTCAAACAATCACAGATCACAAAATATTTTCAAGCAAATAGCAAATAAACTTTAACTTTCAATATGTATAAAGTACAGTATAATCAATATCTATGTATGTTAATATTACTGCTTAATAAACATAGTACGTACATATTTTTTTCGTTTCAATTAAAATTTTACAGAACCTAACCCCCTTTTATACACGGGAAGATAGTCTCAACATTCGCGATTTTGATAACCCTCGCGAATGTTAAGGGATTACTGTATAACTAAATCTAAAATCATAGTGAAGAATACAATAATGAACCATCAATAACACTGGTAAACTTATAACAGTTTAAAACCGGATTTTTGAGTGTTATATGGAAACAGTGAATAGTACGTGGTTGTGCAACTCTCAAAGACGTCAGGTCAGCGGAAAGGATAAGTACAATAAACAATCAATTGATCAAATTACTAAAATCTTACAGTTTTAATTTTTGAATACTAAATTAAATTATTTAAAAGGAAATGAGATCTCACCAAAAGATATAGAAGAGAGAGAGAGAGAGTGTGTGTCAGAGAGAGTGTAAATGAAAAACAATATAAAAAAGGGAAATATAATAGCTAAAGTACTGGTTTGCGTCCTTGTAACTTAATGTAATAAGAATTGTCTAATGAGTTGTTTGTTGATTAATGTTCGATAAAGTTTTTTGTCTTAGTAATAAAATAAGATGTTTCTTATTCTAATCATGCGTTAGTAGTTATTACGCCCCACAAAACCCAATAACCTAATTCTATAACTAAAGATTTAGTCTATACGACCTTGGCTTGACATTGAAGGTAAGTCACGAAACACAATATTTGTCTATTTCTTTATATAATATGATTTAAACTGTTGCATCATACATCAAACCATTACTTAATATGTGAAGGGGGGAGAATAATATCAACTACCAACAAGAAAAAAAGATCTACCTTAGAATCTTGTCAGAACAAAATACTTCATACACCAAACCTGTGAAGCTACATTTAATGCAAAATAATAATATATTGTAACGCGACATAATGGGAGCCCCAAATAAATAACAAAATAATCCAAATGATAAAAAGTCAGAATAACTGGACCCAAATATTTAACCATGTAAAATAAAATAAACCATTAACCATGTTATTTTATGTAAATAAAAGTAAAATACCAAAGTGTAATAAATAAAAACCATGTACCATAGAATATAAGACAAAAAATCATGAAAAGTGTATAAGTGTAAGAAAGTGGAAAACAGAGATGATCATTCATCATGCAGAAAAAGACTGTTAGGATCAATGACCCCTCCAATTACTTTAAGTGCAAGAGAACAAGTATGTCAGTGTAGAATAAACAATTGTGTTAAGGCAATATTAGTTATTAAGAGTTTCAATTGTTTTAACTCATGTGGTTTATTTTTAAAGAGGAGACCACAAATTATATTAACAGTACACTAGTTTCAATGGTTTTAACTCATGTGGTTTATTTTTAAAGAGAAGACCACAAATTATATTAACAGTAGACTAAGTAATAGGTCCCATTTTATAATGACATGTTAATGAAGGCCTTAACATTATTTAATTATGTTCATTTGTTATACCAAAGCCAATGTTATTTATAGTTTATAAATCAGTAGTAACAGGGGAAAATTGTACTAAGCCTACTGGCAAAATAGAAAATGTGTGTTACCATAATATAATACCTAAACAGGGCCCATATAAACAATACATTGATAGTCAGCTAGTAAAGCTTAATAGAATGGGAATGGAATTGGTATTATGGTGCACTAAATAGTTTATGTTATTGTTTGTTCATAAATGAATGTAATCTTGGCCATGAAGGCAACACTTTAAGTTAGTATGTTAAGAGATTTTGTTTTAATTTATAAATATTGTTAGGATATGTTAAGGGTCAAAGCTCATGTAATATAAGCTGTAAACAAATGTGATCAGGCAAAATGGTTCAAAACAAAACAAAAAAAAACAGTTAACAATTAATGAGAATTAGAACATGATACTGAAATAAAATCCATGGCATAGGCCATATAGGTAATATAGAGAAAAGTAAAGTCAGAAATGAATAAATAATGAGTTAACATTGGCAAACTAATAAAAAAGGACCAAAATTTAAGTAAGACACAAGTTTTAGAATAATTGTGAATCAAATTAAATTAGTCCGACAAAAATTAAGTATTGTATAATAAAAGTTAGGACAGTACTATGGTCCAGATTTAGAATTCTTGTAAAGGGGTAAAAACGCCTATTATAAAGTCAACCCATATAAAAATATGCACCAAAATGTAGATCGTTGTAATAGGAACAAAACTATGTAAATTAATTTTAACTTAAACGAAAGGTAACAAAGGAGTATTTTTTGACATGGAAGGCAAGGATATGATTTTCAGTACTATATGCCGCTTGACCTCAAGTTCGTGCAAACTGACCAATCAAAAATAGAGTTTACTGGTCAAAAACCCATTACTAAGATGAGAAGAATTATTATTGTATTGTTCAACGCAAGACAGAAAAGGTCACAAAACCATATAGCTGACGCCTGAAAAGTGAAGATAAAAAATCAAACTTATATTAAATTAATGACTTAAAACAGAACCACAGAAGAGGAGAACATACTAAAAAACTGTTAGATAAAATAAACCAACTACCACAGACCGATGGAAGCTTAAATCTACACCAATATCAAAAATCCTAGAAGACTGGCTTGCTGCAGTATACAAGTGATGTAAATATATTTCCGAAGTAATTTCATAACAACACTATACATAGATCAACTTCACTACACTATATAAACTATCTACAGTGATAATTAGGATAACCACTGAACATTAATACGGTGGTTAACAATAATAACATTTTATTTCAACAAAAAAACAGAGGAAGCACATGTCTTTCGGTTAACTGACCAGTGCGGCCATCTTGTTGAGCGGCTATTTTCCAGTGCAGACAAAGTGTCGTTGACGCAGTTAGTTAAAAACATAACTTTCATATTTGTTAACATTAATAATTAAGATTTCTTATTTTTATATATTTGTAATGTGTTATACGCCTTTTTAAAACATTTCTGACTTCTTAACAGCCCAAAGAACCCAAGCCCTGAGATTATTAATTTACACTATAATTATTTGCAACTCGTTGAAGGTCGGATTCAAGTAACGAATCGATACTATAACGGTACAGACTGTTGAGGGGCTATAATATAAAGTTTTCCAGTTTTGGTTTAACCAGAGTATAATAATAGGTAACCGACCATCGCTCCGTGTAAGGCACAGCTTGTTACAAAGAATGTGAGTTATCAGCAAGGGTGCGCATTCCCGCGGACGAGCGCACGGTTCGGCCAATGCTCACACGGAGATGTCACGTCCGAATAAATTCCTTCTCACCTAGTGCGCAGAGAACAAAGACAGTCGGTCAATAACATCTAACGCTCGCAGTTGCGTTGTCGCGCGGTCCGCCCGAAATACATTTAACAATGTAGACGGACCGGCCAAAGGAGTGAAAATGTATTAACTATAACAGTGAAAGTATATAGAAACATTAAAAAGACAGCGGTTCAGCATTAACAAGGCTCGCGGGCCGAAATACAACAAAATTATTAAAAATGTGTTTAAACCATGTGTTACAGTAGTGAAACAACAATGAGAAAGCAAATAATCGCCAGTGAACAAAATTTTAATCAGTGCAAACGTTTTTTGGACGAAAACCAGTGACTAAAAAATTAAATACGGCAACACGTGGTCTGCAAGGACACCCACAAACAAGTAACAGTATAATTTGAATATCATTATGAAAAGTTAAAAATAAAAAGTGCTAAATTAAAAGGGGAAAAGTTATGAGAATGTGTGAATGAGCAAAACTGGGTTGCCTTAGACAGTAGATATAATTTAATCATAATAAATAGTTGTAAGTAGATCATATCTGAGTTGCATTCAATGTTTTAAAGTTTATCATATCTGAGTTGCATTCAATGTTTTAAAGTTTATCATGTCTGAGTGGCAGCTAATGTTTCAATAATGTTCAATAACGGACCGTAATAGCGTTGAGAGTAAGAATACAAAATGTAGAGAAAAGAGGAGTATTTTATGTGAAGGGGAGCTTAACAAGAATGTTAGATGAAAATATAATAAAGTAGTGTTTTATATGAATTCATAAATATGTACTTAATTATTTGCATTGACCTATTATTCTCTGCCGAGTACACTAGATGACACCTTGGTTAATTTTCATACGAACGTCAAGACTTAAAACTATTTTAACGCTTCAGTTGACATCCGCACAAGGTAATGTAACACAATTTAAATACTTTTAATTATTAATTACTGAGTACTATTGCAAACGAAGCCCGAACAGGGACAAATTTAAATATTTTAATTACCAAATACAGAGTACTATTGCAAAACGAACTTGTCAAGGTCGACCCACGACCGAACCATTTAGATTTTGTTTAACCAAATAAACTGAAAAATAAAAAATCAATAATGACCTATAACAGAGTTATCATTTCATACTTGCAAATAAGCTAAGAGTGTGTTTACAGGTATTAGTGGGAGCGAGCAGGTACATAGGCGAATATAGCCTTGCCGACGACGAGAAAGAAAATAACCTACAACTGCCAGTGTACGGTTAGAGCTGAGTGCTCATTAACCAGAAGTGCGGGAAGATTCAAAAAAGAACTAACCGACGATAAGCTCATCCTCTCTATACACGAAAGGTTAAAATATATATATATATATATATATATATATATATATATATATATATATATATTGACACAAAACAAATTATATGAGAATTTTTTTTCTTATTGAATTATATTACGTTCTTACGGGGTTTAATTAAGCGTTGGTATGCGCCAATTTGATACAAATCAAACTATGGGTGTGTTACAAATATATCTTATACAGCTCTGTAAATTATTTATTTATTTATGTAAAAATTTTCTTCCTCAGTATTAATCTTCAGCCCCACTATTGGGCTAGCCAATTTGATACAAAACGTGCAAATAGAAAATAATGATGTCACACTGTAGTGAGCACCAATTTGAAATAAAATCCTTTCCTGTCAATGTTACGTGTGTAGCGAGTGTAATACTGTTACGGGTTTCTTGCTAATGCGACCCTGTATAAAGAACCAAGCTATTATTAAGGAAAATGTTTATTATGTAGTCTTATAGGTGACCTCCTGTAACTCAATATTAATAGACAAGTTTATTTATTATATCGTTATTGCAACTTTTATGTAGACCATAACATGGTTTTACCCAATTACTAAATGTTTACTCGATGATAATTCTATATTTCATGTATTTTAGTTAATAAATTGAGAATTCTCTCCACCCCTAGTCAGTCCGTATTATTTAAATCAATTCAAAAGTTGTGAAGGAAACACGCTAGTTCGGCAATCTCACGTTCTACCAGCTGTCGACTATAAGCGCTGTTATTCGTAATTGACTTACTCTTATAGATTAGCTTGTTCACCAGATTTTTAATCACCTTTTTTACCTGTAAATTAATCCACCACCAAAATACAATACCTATTCTACAATAATACGAGGGCTATCCAGAAAGTAACAGACGTTTTGAAATAAAAAATTTACAAAATGAAAAAACAAAATTTTATTATATACATTTGAAAGGTACTCTCTTAAGCTATTTTTCTACATAATCGCCATTCAAATTAAGGCACTTATCATACCGTGGCACAAGTTTTTCAATACCGTCTCTGTAGAAATCTGCTGCCTGTGATTTCAACCACTGGTTTACACCGGCATGCAGTTCGGCGTCAGTATCAAAGCGTTGTGTAGCGACCCATGTCTTCATCGCTGGGAAGAGGTGATAGTCGCTCGGCACCAAATCCGGGCTGTATGGTGGATGATCGAACACCTCCCATCCAAAACTATCGAAGAGCTCTCGGGTACGATTGGCCGTGTGTGGACGTGCGTTGTCGTGAAAAAACAAAACCTTCGCACTAAGTTTTCCCCGACGCTTGTTTTGTATCGCGCGCCTTAACTTTCTCAGTGTTTCACAATACCTCTCTGAGTTAATTGTTGTGCCACGTTCAAGAAAATCAACGAGAATCACTCCTTCAGAGTCCCAAAACACAGTAGCCATGATCTTTCTTGCTGACAGCGTTTGCAAACACTTCCTTGGTTTCTTGGGAGAATTTGTGTGTCCCCATTCCATCGACTGCCTTTTTGTTTCACTATTGACATGCTTCACCCAAGTCTCGTCCCCAGTTACGATACGATCGATAACTTTGTTACCATTTTTGTCGTAATCTTCGAGGAAAGTTAGTGCTGCAGCCAGTCTCTGTTTTTTGTGGTATTCTGTTAGGATTTTCGGAATCCACCTAGCACAAAATTTGTGGTAACCAAGCTTTTCCGCCACAATTTCATGCACCAAACTCCGTGAAATTTGGGGAAATTGTTTCGAAAGTTCCGTAATCGTGAAACGACGATCTTCACGAATTTTGTCGTTCATTTTCATCACCAGTTCATCAGTCACATGGCTAGGTCTACCACTGCGGTCCTCATCGTGAACATTGGTACGGCCATTTTTAAAATCAATGCACCATTGCCTCACTCGGCTTTCACTCATTATTCCTTTTCCGTACACATCACAAAGTTGGCGATAAATTTCAATTGGTTTGTGATTTTTTGCCAACAAAAACCTAATCACAGAACGCACCTCACAAGTGGCGGGATTTTCTATTGCAGCGCACATTTTAACACGTCACAGAGACCAAAGTAAGAGGGGCACAGACCGCACGCTACCACAGCTGGTTGCGTACTGAGTGTAGGAACGTTCTGACACCAAGATGGCGGCTCTATCCCCGCCCACCGCCGCGGTCGGTCAAAACGTCTGTTACTTTCTGGATAGCCCTCGTATAAAACATCATAACATACAAGAAGGATTCTTTATTTGTATTACTTTTTTATTTTAACTTCCAACAGTGCTCTTCACGGTTATAAGATAGTTATATCGATTGTACAATGTTGAATCGATTGGTTAGTTGACTATTCCTTTTTAATACAAATTAAATATAATGTTAATTATCTCTTATCCCAGGGTACGTGTGATTCTTTTAACGATTAGTAAGGCCAGGTAATGCAAAATTAAGGTTACTAAGTATTACAAAATGTTATTAGTTCTTAATGTATTAAAATTAAATATAAGCTGGTGTTACCATACTGTGCGATTCTCAAGGTAGCAGTGCCTGGTTACAAACGCTTGAAGATTTACAATTGAGGTTACGTTAGTCCAGAAAAGGTGTTCAGATTATTAATAAAATTGGAAGGGTGATGTCCTGGAGGGCAACAGGAACTCTTCTATTCTTCGTTCTCCTTCACGATCCTTGTGGTTGTCGGTCCCGGTGGAATTGGTGTTGTATTAAAATTTCTTTCTTGAAAGTGAGGTTTACGTCTCCAGTAACAAAGGTTCTTGAGTATTTTTTGTCTATAATTCCATTAATTCAGACTTCTTATTCCATCAATGAGTCTCCTGGTTAAATGGGAAATCGGGTTCAACACTAATTCCAATGGAATTACCTTGAAGAGTGAAATAATAATTCCGCTACCATTTGGAGGTATATAGGTATATTTCTCGAAATCTAATTCATTGATTATTAATCGGTTTAGTTTGCAGGAATTGGTTTTTACTTTAATTTGTTAATTTTTATTCATTTTATGTTAATTTATTTCTTTTTTTCTTAAATTTGTCTACTGATCTGAACTCAATAGCATATAACAATCGAATAATTTAAAGTTTTTTATAAATTCTTTTGTGTATTTTGTATGAATTCAACTTCACCCATTAGCATATAACAATTGAATAATCAAAATCAACAACTTCTTTACATTTTAGTTACCCTAACAACCATTACTTTCTGTCATTGGATAATATTTGTCAGATATTTTGTTTCATAACAACAGTTAAACTCACCCTATCTCTACTTCATTATCTCTAATTGAGTGCACTCCCATTACCTGTTTCAAAGTTCAATTCACATTGTAATCAGCAGTCATAATTAGAGCGTTTTTCTTTCCTGTAGTGTACGGTATATCGTGCAGTTCAGTTCTTTTTCGTTTATATACGCATACCGCAAGAATAGAAAGACTATTCAACGCTATTGTTATTTTACTTTGTGCTTTTTTTCATGTGTTTATTTATGTGTTTAACGTTTGTTGGGATATTATTGTTAAGTTTAGGACTGCCTAGAAAATCACCAAAGTGTTGCTTACAACAGGACATTTACAACACACAAGGACAAGGTCAGTAAACGCTTAATATTTATGCATTGTTGATTACATGGGAATAAAGCCTTTTAACTATTTACTTTGACAATATACAGTCCACTGCAAATCAAAAAGAACCCCACATTTTTGGTCCTCCGGGCCGGATATTATCTTTCATTCAGAATCCAGCACGTTAGAAAGCAAGATTTTTATTAATTATTACGCTCTTTATTATTATGTTTATTGAATTATTGTAACGCTTAAATAAAAAAAAAAACAATTATTTACTACTGGCAAATATTGCCAATACTCGGTGCTCTTTTCATTTTGTTTTGATTTTCTCTTGTTTTTTTCATCCAAGCATAGTTTTATTGATTCATTGTGCAGCGTGTGTTATTTCATGTTTTATCTAGCAAGAATAGTTCTGAAGTGTAGTGTGGGTCTTCAAAACCGACCTCTGTATTAGTTTCTATAAAATACAGTAGCCATATTCCTTTATTACCATGTTACCATTATTACTGTCATCTACGCTATTGGTATTTTAGAGTGATAAAAAATAAATAAATTAAAATTATTTGGACTGGAAATTACTGAATACTAGAAGAACGTTGTGAATTACAACTTTTACTTAGAACTCTTTTGTTATTTACATCTGAATCTGTTTTTTAAACCGAGTGTATAAATAAATTACCAAAATGAGATTTTCTTCTTTTGTGAAGCAAAGTGAACTGATTGAGAGTAGGCTTCATAATATTAACAAGCAAATTGTTGCTCTTGAGGTTATTGGTATAGGTAATTTCACTGAACAGCAAACACGAAAAGTTAGTTTGCTTACTTCCACCGCAGAAAATAAATATGCTGAATTTGAAAGGCTTATAAATAAACTATTTATTACAACACCTTTACCAGAAGATCTGGATAATGAACAGATTTCAAGATTACAAGATTCTATATCAGACTTAAATATATCTATACAAAGTTCGTGTGCTCCTCTTCTACCATCGCTACCGCAGGAAACCTTGGATCAGTCTCACACTGGTGCACCACAACTAGTTGCGCCTACTCCCACTGTAAATTTACCTCGCTTAAACTTGGGAACATTTTCTGGACAACCTGAGAAATGAGTAGCCTTTCACAGTCTGTTTGAAAATGCAGTGCACAAAAATGAAACCATTTCTAATGTGGAGAAATTTATATACTTGCTTTCTTGTTTGATTGATGAGCCGCTAAATTTAATTAAATCGTTGCCTGTCACTAATACAAACTATGCCATAGCCTGGCAAACTTTGCTAAAAAGATATCAAAATTCTAGATTGTTGATAACACTTCACGTAAACAATATATCTGAGTTACCACAATTGCACAATCCTTCAGTTAAACAAATGAGGAATTTTCTGTCGACCTACAATGAAAATTATCAAGCGCTCAAAGCACTAGGACATGATATTGCTAGTGAAAGTTTGTTGTTGAACTCATATATTTTGCGTAGATTTGACACGGAATTCAGGACCAAACTTGAACGTTCTCGAGATAATTTACAAAATGTTCCTACCATTACAGAAGTAATTACATTCTTAGAAAATGAATGTTCTTGCAAAGAAGCAGTGGGTTTAACTAATATCATCTCAAAAAATGAACCTTCTCTTCAAACCTCTCAAAAAATCAGTGGCTTTAAAATGAATAAAAACCAGTTTAAACCGCACAAAATAGCGATGGTCACTACTCACACTCAGCATTGTATCTTCTGTTCATCAAATTCACACAACATATATAGATGTGCAGATTTTTCCGCACTTACTGTACAAGACAGACAAGCTTTTGTTAAAAATAAGAACTTGTGTCAAAATTGTTTTGGAACACATAAGTTAGTTACCTGTAAGTCCGTCCACACATGCAATGTATGTCATAGGCGTCACCATAGCCTACTACATTTTTTTGTTGAGAACCGCTCCGCACAACCGCAACAAAAATTGACTCAGTCAAATAGACCTACCTTGTGCCCTTCTGTTGAAACGACGATGAATAAGCAAAACCACTCCGCAGAGTGTCACCAGGATACTACCTTGATAGGTGTTTCTTGCAACCAGAATAGTGTTACTCGCAACCGCTTTGGTGCATATCACATCTGCCAATGGAAATGCAGCAGTTGTACGAGCTGTGCTTGATAGTGCATCCCAAACAACAATTATTTCAGAAAGTTGTGCCAAGACTTTGTGTTTGTACCGCTCTCAAACAGATGTTCCAGAACTTAGTGGCATCTCTACAGCCCCAGTGAAAATGAAGGGACTTACCTTTGTGACATTGTCTTCGCTCAGTGGGAATATTTTAGCAAAATCTCACCCAGTCATGGTTCTTAATAAAATATGCAATCTGCCTCGTGTTCAGCTCCCACCAGAAATTAAAGAGTGACTCGAAGGTTATATGCTAGCGGATCCAACTTTTGATGTTCCGGGTCCAGTTGACCTTCTGACTGGAGCAGATTTATTTGCATTGATTCTTAATGGTACCTTTATCAATCTTGGCAAGAATATGCCATACGCTGTCAATACAATCTTTGGCTATATTGTGCTTGGTCCGACACCTGTTTCACTTAAGTCTAAGCCTTACTCAGGCTTAGTGACTCTTTTATCGACAAATGATCGTGATCTGCACGCAACATTGCAATGTTTTTGGTCCATAGAGGAACCACCTCACACTACAAAACTCGCTCCACAAGATGAAAAATGTGAAGCTCACTTCGTCTCTACTCATAAGAGAGATGCCTCCGGCAGATATGTTTGTCACTTGCCTTTCAGCGGAAACCCTGCTCAACTAGGTGACTCTACAACTTTGGCAAAACGCCTGTTTAATATTAATTGATGACTCGTTGGGCACTTGGTGAAACATATTAATACAAAGGTTTTGTAAAATATATAAATACACTTGGTAAGTTTCACAAATTTTTTTTTTAATTAACTCTGACAGCTGTTTCGACTAACTTAAGCCATTGTCAAAGAGCGAGTGAATGAAATTACTGAACACAGGATGTAGGGGAGTGTAGGTGGTAAACATCTGTTTAGGGCGTATCTGGAACATCTGTGTTGTGATGGCGGGGGGGGGGGGGTGCATGAGACAAGGGAAGGTCTGGTGTCTTTAAAAACTAAATACAATCATGAATGCAAAATATAAAAGTAACTGAACTAAATATAAACTGAATGCAAAATTTAAAATAATGATGAACATTCTGAATTTTGTGTATCCCCTTTATTAAAATCTGTTATTTAGTTTAGTTTATTTTATATTATTTTGAATGTTCATCATTTATATATTTATTACCCCAAAAGGAAGATAGAGGAATAAAATCATTCAGAAAATATATAATAAATTTGAATAAAAATTCAAATCTCATAACAATGCTTTTGAAAGAGGCCTTAACCAATCAAAGGGTTTCTGTTACCATAGAAACGGGCCGTTGAATACTAATTTTCCGTTAAATTTATTAGACTTGGAAAAATGACGCGTGGGTAAGCGGCACGCAAGATTGTGATGACTAAAATTTTACATTAAAAAGTTCAAAAGACGTTCAGAAATCGACAACAAGAACCAATGACGAGTAGATGCAGAGCTTCTAATATTAAACGATGTCCTGGAACCAAATAAAAGAAATTAAATAGCAAAAAGTCCCAAGACGAGATAGAAGAAGACGCCCGAAGCCTAAAACAGCCCAAAATCGATGAATTTCCACTACCCCAGACGACAACATATCACCACTGTCTGAACTGATAAGTATCAACTAAATTCCTTTATCCCAGAAACCAAATTACTTTAAATATTTCTCAAGTCAATCAAAATTTCTCACTATTAAACAAAATTAATTTTCTTTCAAAGGTTTAAAGCATAATCAACTTACGTAAAATAATTGTTAATTAAAATATAACCTTGCATTAGTGTGCGAACTTTGAACAACTAATATGACACTACCGAACAGTTTGTAAAAACATTTTATACTATTTAAGTACGTATAAGGTATGGTAGTGTACTTTTTTAATGTAACCAACTTTTATGTTTTATTTTATAATCCAAAGAACTCCAGATTTTGAACAGATTACTATATTGTATGTAAACAGAAGCCATCACGGCATCAAAATAATTTGTTTCAAAACCAATTTCGCCAACTTTGAGATGTATGCGTTTCATGTTCTAAGCCGGAGCAATTTGTTATTAAATCATTTATAATCCTTTTGTCATATTAATTAATGACCAAACTTGTATTAAAATTACAGTACAGAGTATTACCATCGTTTTATTTCGTAGGACGTTGTATAATATATGTATGTTAGCAAAATTTTAATAAGTAACCAACTAGCGCTCGTCACGAGTGGACAATACGACAAACTGTACAGCGGCGGGAATCATTCGAACGCTCCAGCCGTCAACGCTGACAACACTTATTTAACTTGTAATTTAACAAATTTAATTGTTTTAAGATAAACAATTTGGCGCCACCCGGGATTCACAACCCCTATGAATAAACAGGTAGGTTGTACTGATAATTTAGACCACGCTACAGACTTCAGTAGTGACAACCATTATTGTAACGACCGGTGTGAGGCGAACACACCACATTAACACATATACACATAAAAAACAAGTGTAAACATATTACAGAGACGCACGAGTCACATTATTATAACGTTACAGATTGGCGCCCAACGTGGGGCTAGAAAGGACAACTAGCGGCGGTTATGAATAGACATAGTATGGTTACAAGGCTCAAAAGTAAGGAAGCATCAAACCAAGAAGAAAACCAAGAAGAAATGGAAGAAGTTGAGGAAATAGAAGTTGCGGAAATGATTGGAAAATTGTTTGAAGAGCATCCACAGGAGGATCAGCTAGAAAACCCAAATCTACCGGAACCAGAAATAGAAGCAGAAGCAATGGTAAACAACCAACCGGAAAAACCAATTCGAGATAGTGAGAGGGAACAACAGGCGGGTGACAAGGGAGAAGTTAGAGGAGACCCCAACATACTAAAATTGATGGAGTTAATGAATAGTATGAATGAAGCTTCAAAGAAAACGAATGAAAGATTAGAATCATTGCAAGTAGAAAGACGACAAGACAAGGAAGATTTGAATAAAAAATTGGAAAAACTGGACCAAAACAGTGAAGAATTGAAGAAGCAAATGAAGGAGAGCATAGAATTTCTGAATAACAAAATGGAGAGCAACCATGAAACCCTGAAGAGAAGTCAGGAGACATTGGAAAAGAAGAGCGAAGAGCTGAAGAAACAGATCAAGAAGGATCTGGAAATAGTAAATAAAAAGATTGAAAGTAGTAATGAAACACTCCTACGACAAATGAAGGAAGATGGTGAGAAGAACAGAGAAGAATTAAGATTCATGCTAGTAGAGTTTCGTGAAGAAGTCAAACGGACAAAAACAGGGATGAATAAGAGATGGGAAGAAACAAGTTACCCAGTAAATCAACTTCAGGAAACAGTAGTTAGTGATTTCAAACCATGGAATGAAACACTGGACAGCACTTCAGAAAGTATCAAAGAAACGTTGAATGAGAACAGGGAACCGGGGAATCAGAAAATAGCACAGAAGGAGATGGAAATTGTAGGAGAAACAAGTGTATTGTTTTCTGAACATACAGATAACAATGACACCAAGAAAATTAAGCACATAAAAACCAACAGTAGAAGAGTGAAGAAGAATCGAATCATCAAGAAGATTAAGAAAACAGAGGAGATGGGAAAGATATGTAAAAAGAAACTAATCAAAACAAGAGAAGAAGTGGAGATGATGAAGAACGGACTCATCGATGTGTTTAATTTGCCCCTTACCTACCAAAGCAAATTAATAAAGTATAAAGATTGTAGGAGGACTCTGAGGGAAATTATAAAAGGAATTCACAACCAACCAGTGGATGAAAAATTCAGCAAATCTATGCTTAGATGGAAGATGCCAGAAATAGAAATGACCGACAACAAAACAGAGTATAACAAATCAAGAAGGTCAATAAAACACTGGAACACACCAGAAATGGAAATACCGAATAAAAAAGCAAAAATAACATTAATGAGAGAGGCACAATTAACTTCTCTGATTAATCGACAAAGTAATCAAAAATGTTTGAGGTAGACATAAATACTACGGAACATATGGTATTAGAGGAATTATGGTACAAGACGGGGGAGACCTATGTTGCAAGGAAGAAAACAGTTCTACATGCCAGAGTTATCCGAACCACAAGTGCAGAGGAACTGATGGACCATGGGTAAACTAAGTGAAGATACCACACACCAAGAAAAGGGACTGATCTTCGAATTACTGACCAAGCAACCCAATGGAATAGAAAGAAGTATTAAAGTTAAATTAGACCCAAAAAAATCACCAAGACAAGAAATGACAATGACCAAGTCAAGTTTCGTCTTGAATTAAATAAGAAAAATTAAACTATAATAAACAAACTTAAAAAAATTATCCAGAATAAATGTAGAAAATCAGACATTTGAAGGAGTAGAGGTGAAGAACAACGAAGTGTTGAAAAAAAAAGAGAAGGCAATAACAAGGAAAGAAAAGGAGAAGTCAACTTATAAAAAAGTATAATTAACAAGGTCCAGTGTATAGTAATATGAATAGTAATATGTATAACCCAATATATGACCGTACATTATCACAAAAGATAATGGTAATAACACTTACCAGATAAGCAATGTAAATACAAGAAAAATAAAGGGAGTTTATAACCAAACTTCAATAAAAAAGTTTTATGAAGAAGAAGTCTAAATAACTAGAAATGAAATAAATATATTTCAAAATTCCAAAAGATTGTAAGAGCCACTTACTACCCTATTTAGATGATATATGCGGAATGGAAACAATTAAAATAAATTAATAAAAATATAAAAAACAAAGGAATAAGTTACACAAATTCCTTTCAATTTAAATCAACTTACAGTCTAATAAAAGGTTGATATATGAAGTATAAAATAAAAAAGTGAGATAATATGGAATAAGTTACACAAATTCCTATATATAATATAAAAGTAAGAATCACAAACTTACGATAATAATTAAACAAAAAGTAACTAAAAAGGAATAAGCTACAAACATTCCTATGAAATAAGAGAACTAACTTACAACAAAAATTATCAAAAATGATATTTAATACAAAATAATCTAAACAAAAATAAAATCAAGCTCAAATTGCTGAGATAAATACCTAAAATTATAATGAATCGACTGTATTAAAAAAAAAAAAAAAAAATCTGAACTGGTACAAGGAAAAAGAGGATTTATGTATGAATCAAATATAGAAGCTATGGCTAAAGCAGAATATTGCTAAATAACCAAGAAAAAGGATAAAGATGTCTAAGATAATTAAATGATCACAATAAGAATTGAAAACAAAATAATGAAAAGTTAGATATGATGGAATTAACATATGATTAAATAAAAAATAATCAAGTGTATGAGTAGATGATAGTATATAGCTAAGGTATAGCGGAAGGAAGAATGAGTAAAAGGCCAAAGTGATCTAAAAACAAACCACAAGGTGGACAATCCCAAAGTATATTATTATTATTATTGTTATTATTATTAATTTAAGTCACAAGTTGACAAAAAATGTATTGAAGATTGACTGTTGAAAAGTCCAGCAATCCAAATAAACTGAGCAGAGATGATGTTCCTCTGGCCTCAGAAAAAATGAGTAGTAATGGGAGAAACCAGCTACTAAAAAGTTAGGGAAAAAATTGTGTATAAGGGAGAATGCACCAAGGGAAATATAAATAAAAAATAGATCCAAATAAAATGGAATGAATTAAGTAAGAAGAGAAATAAAGAATGGAGAAACAAACCAGAAAGAAAAGGAAAAAGATTATATATAACTGATAATTTCATAAAAAACTATGCTAGTGTTTTATCAAAATGATCAATTTTAGAGGAGAGGCATTATGTTACAACACAAATAAGCCACCCCAGTACCAGGGATAAAAAAGATAATTATAAATGTAAATATACTTCATATCAAATAAAATGTTTAAAAATAAATAAAATATAAATATTATGACACGACGAACGACGACATTACCCAACCCAAGTGATTGACCCAACAACAGAAAACAAAGAAGAAGGGAACCACGAAACAAACACACAGAAAAGTGATTGACCCAACAACAGTAAACAAAGGAAGAAGGGAACCACGAAAACTACACAAGAGAAAAAGGTGATTGACCAAACAAATAGGAACTAACAAAAGAAGGTAAGAAACCAGAACTAAAGAAGAATAAAAGGAAGTGAACAAATTCCTACAACTAAATAGAAATTAAACCAGATGAGAAGAGGAGAACCGAATCAAAATGAAGACAATTGAAGTTGAAGAAGATGAAGAAAAAGAAGAAGAAGGAAGAGGAACAAAGTGAAACCAAGAAATAACAAACGCCACATATAAAAGGGAGAAATGGTATACTCAAAGATAGAATACTGTAAACAAACCCCAAATAACTATCCACTAAGGAAAACAAATATTATTGTTATAAATGAAATAATTTATATACCTGTTCTAAACAAGAAACAATTTAAAAATAACTTAATAAAGAAAAGTACACTAACCCAATTATTAAGGTTAGATTTAATGAAATGTAAATAACCAAATGTCATTAATAATGAGTATTATGTTATAAGGAAATAGTGAGAAATAAAAGAGAAATAAGTATAGGGATTACCCACTAAGTAACACTTAATATAAACAGTGAAAGAAAAAAGTGCTATAGTGAAAGTGTTAATACCCCAAAATAGTGAGTGTATCAGTGATAAACCCCAGTTAATTAAAGGCGAAAGTGATACGTGGAAATAGATATTATCAGTAATAAAAAATAATAATAGATAAGAAAACACTTAATAAATCATTGGTAAACCAATCAATGATATAAGTGAGCTTATGAACAATTACATAATTAAGAATAATTAAAAATAGTATTTAAAATAGAGATAAGTAAAGGATATAACATTATTCAGGGAGAAAGCCCATGTAAAAACAGTTTGTGTTAACATGGAATGGAGGAAGGTAGTAGTAAGGAAATAAGAATTTGCATTAACGTTAAGTATACAATCAGAATGATCACAGTTGCACACCACTATGTAAAAATTATCCCAATTAGCGCTTTCAAGCTTCACAGCCCATCGTCAGATTGGAATAGACACAAAATAAGTGGAAACAACCCCTTCGCCCCTCTCCCCCACCATGCTCACACACAACAAGCTATAATATGAATGACCCTTCCCCACCCCCTAAACCCTGTCACACCATCTGTAGAGTTACATATTTTTTCTAGCAAATTCCTTGTGTTTCAGTGTTGTGTGTGTGTGTGTGTGTGTGTGTGTGTGTGCATCCTTTTAAACTACCCACTTCCTCTCCACACATGTGGGTCAGTCAACACCCTTATTTTAAAACATCCAAATAGTACTATGCAAAATAATTCTTAATATTATCTAACTGAAACACAAGGAATTTGCTAGAAAAAATATGTAACTCTACAGATGGTGTGACAGGGTTTAGGGGGTGGGGAAGGGTAATTCATATTATAGCTTGTTGTGTGTGAGCATGGTGGGGGAGAGGGGTGAAGGGGTTGTTTCCACTTATTTTGTGTCTATTCCAATCTGACGATGGGCTGTGAAGCTTGAAAGCGCTAATTGGGATAATTTTTACATAGTGGTGTGCAACTGTGATCATTCTGATTGTGATTTCAACCACTAACACAAATTTCTTCATTAAACGTCTGTTAAGTATACAATTAATAAAACACCCCATGTTAGAAGGGAAATGAATTTAATGAGTTTGAAAGAAGTGATGATGTTTCTCACTCAAAGTAATAGCAAAAGAATGAAATAAATATTAAATCAACAGTAACTGATAACTTATAAAGAATAGTTTGTTTTAATGTTACGAATAGGATATGCCTGAAAGGAACTTGCAGTCCATAAGCCTAATTGCTATATTTTAAAATATGTATAATGAAAACTATATTGACTTGTAATCAGAACACAAACAGAATCAAAACGCAACACAAACAATTATCATAACAAAGTGAAGCCCATCAGGCTGAATTAAAATGTAATTTAAAAGAAATAAGTAAAATACCATCATGGCTACTTTTGGCTATGTAAATGCATAACTGTCAGACACACACAAATGTCAATTGTAACAAATTCACAAGGAAATTTACAAATCTAAGACCAGTAAATAGCCAGTAATTATGTGTAAATCATTTTAAAAGAGAAATGTTATTATGAAAGTTTAATTTAAAAGAGAAATGTAATTTATCAGATGTCAAATAATTAGACTAAAGTTAATGTAAATAGAATATGACCTTATGAGGTATCATTTTAAACTTTGAAAGGAAATAACGACAATAGTGATATTATTTATTACCCCAAAAGGAAGATAGAGGAATAAAATCATTCAGAAAATATATAATAAATTTGAATAAAAATTCAAATCTCATAACAATGCTTTTGAAAGAGGCCTTACCAATCAAAGGGTTTCTGTTACCATAGAAACGGGTAACGTTGAATACTAATTTTCCATTAAATTTATTAGACTTGGAAAAATGACGCGTGGGTAAGTGGCACGCAAGATTGTGATGACTAAAATTTTACATTAAAAAGTTCAAAAGACGTTCAGAAATCGACAACAAGAACCAATGATGAGTAGATGCAGAGCTTCTAATATTAAACGATGTCCTGGAACCAAATAAAAGAAATTAAATAGCAGAAAGTCCCAAGACGAGATAGAAGAAGACGCCCGAAGCCTAAAACAGCCCAAAATCGATGAATTTCCACTACCCCAGACGACAACATATCACCACTGTCTGAACTGATAAGTATCAACTAAATTCCATTATCCCAGAAACCAAATTATTTTAAATATTTTTCAAGTCAATCAAAATTTCTCACTATTAAACAAAATTAATTTTCTTTCAAAGGTTTAAAGCATAATCAACTTACGTAAAATAATTGTTAATTAAAATATAACCTCGCATTAGTGTGCGAACTTTGTAACAACTAACCGAACAGTTTGTAAAAACACTTTATACTATTTAAGTACGTATAAGGTATGGTAGTGTACTTTTTTAATGTAACCAACTTTTATGTTTTATTTTATAATCCAAAGAACCCCAGATTTTGAACAGATTACTATATTGTATGTAAACAGAAGCCATCACGGCATCACAATAATTTGTTTCAAAACCAATTTCGCCAACTTTGAGATTTATGCGTTTCATGTTCTAAGCCGGAGCAATTTGTTATTAAATCATTTATAATCCTTTTGTCATATTAATTAATGACCAAACTTGTATTAAAATTACAGTACAGAGTATTACCATCGTTTTATTTCGTAGGACGTTGTATAATATATGTATGTTAGCAAAATTTTAATAAGTAACCAACTAGCGCTCGTCACGAGTGGACAATACGACAAACTGTACAGCGGCGGGAATCATTCGAACGCTCCAGCCGTCAACGCTGACAACACTTATTTAACTTGTAATTTAACAAATTTAATTGTTTTAAGATAAACAATTTGGCGCCACCCGGGATTCGCAACCCCTATGAATAAACAGGTAGGTTGTACTGATAATTTTAGACCACACTACAGACTTCAGTAGTGACAACCATTATTGTAACGACCGGTGTGAGGCGAACACACCACATTAACACATATACACATAAAAAACAAGTGTAAACATATTACAGAGACGCACGAGTCACATTATTATAACGTTACAATATATATATATATATATAATAATGTAAACGCCGTGTGTCGTCTTCTTACTGGTACCTCTGTAAAATGTAACAGTGTGTCTGAGTGTAATTTGTGTCTGTGTTTCTTACCACTTCGTCCTCGCACGGTAATGTAACTCACGATGCTCGAGTCCGTAGCGAACGTACGGATAACCAGGTATCGTGGTTCCCGATCTGAGGTTCAACAGTAGTGTGTAATTCCCGGGTGGCGCCAAATTGTTTATGTAAAACAATTAAAATTGTCTCCTTATCAGTGTTTTATTCGAACGATGTGAAGAATTCAATTCGTCCCACCTTTTCTCGATTTTTGTTAATCGAGTTAGCAGTTACAGTATTCGCTGCTTGCGCGCTAGGTGTCACATCAGAGACATTAGCTATACATTATATTTTTAAGAATACATTCTTCTAATGAAAATAAAACACAATTTAACATACACAGTATATATTTATTATTAATTTGAAGTTAATATTTTATAGACACAAGTTGTAATTAATTTTTTATACAATTCTGCACCGGTTAATTCTTTATAAGACTCTACTCTGGGTTTAACCAATCGATTTTGAATGGAAATACACTTACAGCATGGCGTGCTATGACACCGATGAACTAATATTACATTCGACGGTTGTGGGGTCTTTTGATCACGTTAAAAGGCTCAGATGCAATTACAATAATAAAAATACACAACCTTACAATGTTTTTTCTTAAGTATGGTAATGTGTAATGATAACTGGTTTGTAGAAGTGTCGTACAAGTGGTTTAAAAGTTGTACATAAATACTAGGTTAGTTTTATAACTTAACAAATTTTCAGTGTCTTAATATTACAATTTAATCTTTGAAAGAGAATAAAAGTGATTCAGTGGTATTCAACATATATTGAGAAACATTCAAAGTGCGTTATTTTTGGAAGTTGAGATAATTTAATTGATACTTAACAGCGTTGTAGTACGTAATTCCTCTGTAGGTCGGGAAGGAAGGATTGTGGTAGCAATATAATTCATTTGTCCTTTATCCGGGCTTCAGCATCTTTTTCAAAGTTTTTGGATTTAATTATACACTTCGTCTTCAATTAAACGTCTTCTCCATCAGGTAATGGTGTTCAGTATTCATCAGACTCCTTTTCGATCAATTTCTATACATTATTTTACTTTTAAAATATTTTAAATATGAAAATGTGTTGTACTGAATTCTCGCTTCTGGTTTTCGTGAGCATCACTTTCTAAGTAATTGTATTCAACGGCAATTACCTCGTCAAACCGTCGTTTCCATGGTTACATCATTATTCTCATTGGGCGAGCTGGACATGAATACATTGTTATCAATATTTGAATTCCTTTCAAATCTTCCTTGAAATGGTACAATTATGGTACAATGTTTAATCCACCTAAATATGGTATAAAAACCATAAATATTGTATTCCTTCATTTGTAGTAATTTGGTCAAAATTAAATAAACCTTAAATAAACGTTTGTAAATCTATAGTGAGTGGACTATATAAATATTTGCCAGGATTCTGACTGTTTCATAGCAAAAAAATGTGAAGCCCAGCAAAAAACTGTATGTTGTTTATTGAGATAAAAGCGACGATCCTTGATGACGCCAGCGGCCAGGAATTTGTTTCCGTAAACAAGGCGATGCTGTCAACAACCAAACAATAGCCGAGTGACGTAGAGTTACCCCACCTCGGAAATATGGAACAAAGACTCTGTGTCATTTCAACAGGGAACGTGATCGCAGCCGGCCGGCAACCCGTTCACGAAGAGTGAATTTTAACTCTAATACCACTAAAAGTGGTTAAGTAACTATTTAGAAACAGTGCTGTAAATCTACAACTACAAGATGTGACCGGTAACGTAAACGGTAAACACGCGGTGTGCGTAGTTTTACCGAACGAACAACCGCTACAATTTTGGTGAGAACGTTCCAAACATTTTTTATCAAAATCAAAATTCAATACATAATGACCAATTTTAATCAAAATCTTAACAAATGAGCTCATTAAATTAAAATAAAATCATAAATTGTACCAGTGTGAGAGAGAGAGAGAGAGTGAAAGATAGAGAGTGATATAAATTATGCTGGGTTGTGCGACAAAGATATTCATATATTCAATCTATTATTATATAATCTATATATAATACGTAATATTTACATATTTCATAAATACATGTCATGATTTTGGAGGGTAAAATTGTTTTGCAAACGCCCGTGGCGTAATATGTGGGTTCGAGTCATTTTTCAATATTGTATTAATATTCAAGTTACATACTAATAAAAGTAATTTATATATGATATTTTGTGTATGTTTTATTTCAGGTAGTCTATTTCACACACATGGTTCGTGTTGCACGAACCCAGGCCCGAAACGTAAATTTGTGTAATGTTGTCAAATTGTACAACATGGCGTCCGGTTGAAAAAGTGATAGTCATTTACTAGTACATACAAAAGTACAATTTTTATGGTAACTAATTAAACGATAAAAAGCCATTAGTTACAGATGGCGCCTGAACAGGGACGAGTAGTTACAGATGGCGCGTGCCGTCCAGGGACTCTACATAAAATATAATTTTATGTAGAGTATACCTACCGGTATGTGAAATAACTACCTGAGGTAATAGTGTTAAAGTACGTAACACGTGCGCAAGGTAAGGTTAACAGTTTAGGTTATAAACATATATGTTTTAGTAACATAAAATTGTAAGTATGAGTAATAAGGATAATATTGCAATAGAAACCAGTACCGCTGAGGTAAAATTAACTAGTGAAATGGATGTTCAGCCAACTCCAATTAGTCAGATTGACGAAGCAGATACACCTGTATCTGTTGTATATGTAGAAGCAGAGAAGGTCTCTACATCCATGTCAGTTAGTCCAGAAAATAAAACAGATGAAACTAGTGCCATGATGGAGCTATTATTAAATAAATCTGATAATTTTGACAAAAAGCTAGAAGAGCAGAAAAATGAAATCAGAAATAGTTTTGATATCAAGTTCAATGAACTAAAAAATGAAATTAAAATAGGTCACGATAAGCTCATTAAGCAGTTTGACAAGGTCATCACAAAATTAGACAAGAATTTAAGTCAATTAGAAACCCAGAAGGTAAATAGTACCCAGAAAAATGAAGTACTGACTAACAAAGTAAACAACAACGATAAGGTGAATAATGAATTTACAGATAGTAAGCATATTACAGGTAGTAAGAATATAATATTAGAAAATGATAATGAAAGTATTATGAATGATAATGAAGTGTTTGAGTGTATTGAGTCAGAAAGAGAGTTTGGAGAAAGTATTTTTGTACAAGGAGTGCAGGGGGTAGAATTTTCTTTTGATGTTAAGTTAGGGGGTGAAGAAAAGTCTTCACGTATTTTTTATAAGGATAAGAGTTCCTTCAATTTATATTTGGGAGACGAAAGGTCTACAAATAAAGTTTCTTTGTATTTTTGTGTACCTAATAAGTGGTGCAATAATTTTATGTTAGGGACCCCTGCATATTTGGAGAGAGAGAGAGAGTGTAACTTGGTGTTATGGAGAGAAATATGTTGAGAAAGAAAGTATAGAGAGATATGGTGAGAAAAAGAAAGTAATAAAATTGTTTAAAGTAAATAGACAGTACAGAGAATTGGTAGAAAGGTTAGGCATAGATATGGTCTATGAAAATAATGAATACTTACCTTATAGTAACAATGAAATTGAAATAACAATAAATGATAATAATGGTATTAAGTACTTACCTGTGGTAGAAAATTATGAGGATAATTATAGAATAAATAACCAATTAATAACATATGATGTTACTGAGATAAACGGAACCCTACTCGATCGTGACTTGATACATTTATTGGATAGTTGTCTGATATATGAATATAATATTTCTAATCATAAAATTTATTTATTAGAAAATAAATTAAATAGACCTAGGATTCGGTTGTTATTCAACGATGGAGGATAGACTGTTTTAATTGTGTAATGAACATTAAATATATGTGAAAAGTGGTATTGAATTGGACTGCTATGGACTGAGTTTGATAAATAACAAAATAATGTGTTTGGAGTGTATATTTTTCATTGTTTTATATGTATTTATATATCAATGTATTTATGTATTTTTGATGTTGTATTACAGGTATATTTTGTGTACCCTAGTTATTATGTGTTTTAATAGGTAAACAAGTAAAATTTTTTAATGATTGATAATTTTAATAAATTCTTTTTAAAGAGTAATTATTCTTTATTACTGACTTAAAATAGTACAAAAAAAAGTTGTACTAATTTGTAACAGAAGTAAATTATTAATTGTAATAGAAAGTTTCTATTAATGAAGATAAAGTATTAATTAATATGTATTGAAGGTAATTCATAATGAATAATAATAAATGTTTAAGTGAGAATATATATTTGAATTTTGAGGAGTAAGTGAAAGATGAATTTTATAAGACCATTGTCAATGATTGCAGTAAGGTAGAATGTTCAAACAGGAATAGAGCCTGGGTATTAAAATAAAAGCAGGTGAGTTATTTAATTAATGAAAATGGGAGTTAGATAGTTAAGAATTTTAAAGAAAATAATACAAATTGAGTATAAGATATTTAGGGACACAGTAGTTAGTGATTATTTGTAGAGGTGAGTAAAGCAATTGGTATAAACATATATTTGTTGTTAATGATATGTTGTAGTGGGGGTGAGGTAATAAGGAGTAGCCAACTTATAGCGTTGTGGCAGGTAATAGCGTAGTTTTAGGGAGTGTTTGCCGAATTTTTGGAAGGGCAAAAATTATGAATGTATATAGCCAGTTAGGGAACACCCATCTCTGTACAAAGACGAGCGGTGCCATAGGATTTAAATGAAATTAGTAAAGGTGTTTATAATTGAGATATTGGTGTCATGATAGGCAAATTTGATTGTCAGTTAGAAGAAAGGTGAGCAAGATTATAAAAAGTAAAAGCATAGTGAATATAGGAGTCACCCAGACTAAACAATGATAGAAGATGAAAGGTTAGGTAAGTGAAAAAGTTCAGAATAGAAAGGTAATGAAAAATGAAATGAAATAATATTAATAATATGAATATTAATAATAAATTTGAAATGAATTTTATAAATTTTATAACTTAATAATAAATAATTGATGTCTAATTAATTAATTAATTGAAATTGTAAATTTTATGATTTAAATACAAACTTAAATAAATAGAATATGCAAATTTTAGTGCAAATCTTAAGCAAGACTAAATATGAATTAACCATTTCAATGTATTAATATAAGGATAATGTGTATTATTATGTAAATTGTATTATGTATTGTGTGTGGAGGAGTATGAAGGGGTAAATATAATTGGTGCTGTTAATACCAATTATTACCTGTTAATAATAATAATTTTAAATAATAATAATAATAATTTTAATTTAACAATTCAATAAGATTTATGAATAAATAATACCATACAGATTTATTAATTATTTTGTTTTTCTGTAATTTGTTTTTCTCCATGTTTGGGAGATTTATAGGGGAATTTCCATATTTTCAATTATAATTTAATTCTTTTATATCAATGTGTTTCTTTTATAATTATACCAATTATAAAATGGAAAGAGTTAAATATTATCGATGGGAATCGACACAACTTATTAATTCAGGGTAGTCCATATTGAGAAGGGAAATTCTATATAATTCTTGTGAGTTACATTTTGTAATTATATTTTAGTAGTATTTCAAGCAAACCCAGTGCTTATCATCACAAACCAGCACCTAGCTAAGGGGAACCAGATCAGTTAAGGATAGAGTAATTTACCAAGCCACTATTTTAATATTTTTCATTTATTGTTTCAGTGTTTGGTGATATGACAGCGGTCCTGAGCTGGCCAGCGCGTCAAAGCAGGGGCGTTACGCGCCTAAGTGGCCTTATGGTGTTGGGATCTCGAAGGAGAAGTCCAGTAAGGTCATGTAGGTACTGTCATCATCATCAGACCAAGGGTGAGTTATTATTTTCTTTTATATAAATTGTAAGGGGGTTGTGGCTACCTATCCTGGCTGATCCCTTTAGGAAGTATGAAAGGGTCAATGAAAGTTTTTATGCTTCGGCACAAAATCTTTCATTGAGGGGGTTTTGTAATGGTACAATTTTTAATCCACCTAAATATGGTATAAAAACCATAAATATTGTATTCCTTCATTTGTAGTAATTTGGTCAAAATTAAATAAACCTTAAATAAACATTTGTAAATCTACAGTGAGTGGACTATATAAATATTTGCCAGATTCTGACTGTTTCATAGCAAAAAAACGTGAAGCCCAGCAAAAAACTGTATGTTGTTTATTGACATAAAAGCGACGATCCTTGATGACGCCAGCGGCCAGGAATTTGTTTCCGTAAACAAGGCGATGCTGTCAACAACCAAACAATAGCCGAGTGACGTAGATTCACCCCACCTCGGAAATATGGAACAAAGACTCTGTGTCATTTCAACAGGGAACGTGATCGCAGCCGGCCGGCAACCCGTTCACGAAGAGTGAATTTTAACTCTAATACCACTAAAAGTGGTTAATTAACTATTTAGAAACAGTGCTGTAAATCTACAACTACAAGATGTGACCGGTAACGTAAACGGTAAACACGCGGTGTGCGTAGTTTTACCGAACGAACAACCGCTACAATTTTGGTGAGAACGTTCCAAACATTTTTTATCAAAATCAAAATTCAATACATAATGACCAATTTTAATCAAAATCTTAACAAATGAGCTCATTAAATTAAAATAAAAATAATAAATTGTACCAGTGTGAGAGAGAGAGAGTGAAAGATAGAGAGTGATATAAATTATGCTGGGTTGTGCGACAAAGATATTCATATATTCAATCTATTATTATATAATCTATATATAATACATAATATTTACATATTTCATAAATACATGTCATGATTTTGGAGGGTAAAATTGTTTTGCAAACGCCCGTGGCGTAATATGTGGGTTCGAGTCATTTTTCAATATTGTATTAATATTCAAGTTACATACTAATAAAAGTAATTTATATATGATATTTTGTGTATGTTTTATTTCAGGTAGTCTATTTCACACACATGGTTCGTGTTGCACGAACCCTGGCCTGAAACGTAAATTTGTGTAATGTTGTCAAATTGTACAACATGGCGTCCGGTTGAAAAAGTGATAGACATTTACTAGTACATACAAAAGTACAATTTTTATGGTAACTAATTAAACGATAAAAAGCCATTAGTTACATCCTATATCTTCTGACTTCCTTCCTCCTCTTATCTTCCTTCTTAGTTATTATCTATTTGCACTGTCATTTGTATTTTCTCACAAAGATTATTTTGGTATCCCACAATATTGGGTTTTTTCAAGTTTTCTAAGTTTACACTTAATTTCATACTTACTAATTACATTTCTCTGTTTATATAATTCCTTAATTTAATATTTTGTTTTTAATAATATTTACCATTCATCCTTGGTGAATTAGTCACCTTGGATTTGTCCATTACATGGTTATTTTTATACAATCAGTAATTGTTTATGTTTGACCGTTAGGCCTGTTTCACATCTAAGTAGCTATTACTGGTTTTTTATGGTTTCATACACAATATATTTCATTTAGTCCTAAATCGTTATTTTGCTTTTATAATTAGGTTTAATGTCTCTGGAGGTGTTTTAATTTAGTCTTTTTGTGATCTTTGTATGTAACAACTGTGTTATTCAATATTACTTGCTAATTATTTACTAACAGTTTTCTTCCCTATAACTCAAACATTGTTTTCTTTCCTTATTTTAAGTACTCTGCCACTGTCAATAACATGGCTATTAATTACTATTTATTTCTAATATAACATATAACATTTAGGTTTATGTTTGGGATATTTACCCCATCCATCTTCTATTCACAAACAATTGTTTATACAATTCATCAACACTGATTATTTAATATGGGTGTGCAATTCATTACTTCTTATTTATTGTTCGGGTGCTAAACAATCTAACCTCTATTGAACTTTTTTCATTAAACTTCCCTTATAACATGGTGTTTACTTAATGTTAATACATACTTATTTTCTAAGGCTCTTTGCTCTCCCTTCCATGTTAACATCATCTTATTACTTTTCCTTGTGATTCACACCTTTAAACTTTACAATACATTCTTAAGTTTATAACAATATTATTTCATAGTCATCACAGTGAATATCACTACTTAGTGTTCATTATTTACTGAATCAATGTTCTATTCTAATATTATTCATTGTAACTTTGTTAAATGTTATTGTTCACTCTTAAAACTTAAACATAGGTTATTTTACTAAGTCTTTATCTTAGACTTCTCTACTCTTACTATTTTTATTACAGAGAATATTTTTATTTATTTCTCACTTGCACTTTCTTAAATTATTTAGTGTTCATTATAATTTACTTAGTGTTTCTTTTGTATTATATCACTCTAGGATAAATCACTTTCACTAGTTCAACTTCCGTTTATTTCTCATCATTTTATTCTCTTTCTCTACACACTATCTATATAAAATTATTAATATTATGTCTTTCTTTGTTAACAAATTACATATTTTCCTAACTCTTTGGTTAGTGTACTTTTATCTATTGTTTTCTATTACTGACTATTTACAATGGTCATTCAATCAATACTAACATTCATTAATAGTTTTGGTTCTTAACCGGTTTCATTTTCTTTGTTATTTTGGATTACATTATTTCTCCCTTCTCTATTTTCTATTCCTTGTCTGGTTTTTCTTTGTGTTTCATTTTGTTTTCTTCATCGTGTTTGTTCTCTCCTCGTTTTCGTTCTTCTTCTCCTTCACTCGTCTAGTTTTCTTTATTTAGGTTTCTTAACTGGCCAATCTCTGGGGTTGGGTCAAAGTCGTTTGTCTGTCAGCTATTAGTTGAGTTTCTTTATTAATCACTTTTGGTTTATTACTCCTTCTCCTTCCTATATATTTTTTACTCTCCACATTATTTATTTATTCAAATATAGTATTATTTAGCATTTTTTATACATACTTATTGTTATCAAAATTTATCTGAATTTGGCAATGTTATATAATGCCCTTCCACCAAAATTGATCATTTTATAAAACATGATTCTAAGTTTGATGAAATTATCAATTGTATTGTATCATTTTTTTCTTAAATTCTCCTGCTTCTCATTCATTTTTTATGCTTAATTCTGTATCTTTTACTTCCTTTCTTCTGATTCTTTTCTTCCTTATTTACTCTTATTACGAACTGGCTTATTGATTTTTTATTATAAATTATTCCCTATAACTCTTATTTTCCCTAACTATCTCTACTTTGTAGTTGCAATCGATTCGGATGGGCTCTATTGGCTTACCTAACTCCGTCGTTCAAAACTACTCTTATTCTGAGATCAGGGGAACATCATCCCTGCTCAGTAAAATGATTGCTGGACTTATTCAACAGTCAATCTAAATTAATGAATCTTAAATACAGTCATCTCGTGACTCAACATAATAATAATAATAATAATCATAATATTTGTTGGGAATCTTTTACTTTTGTATTTCATTATTGCTCAGTTCGAGTCATATATTTTTTCATCTTTCTTTATAGATACTGCTTAATAATACTTGAAGCATTGTTTTTTTCATTGATACAATTCACATTTTTATTCATTTTTAATTACTCTTTGTTTCATTTCATTTCATATTATAACTCTTAGAATGTTTATTTTATTTATTTCGTTTTTTGATCATTGGTTTGTTTAATCTTACTTCCCATTTCTTTCTAAATAGTTGTGGAAGTTGATCATTTTGATTGATACTTTTTTTTTCATAACTTTTTAAATGTCATAGTAAGTTAGTGTTTCTTACTAGTTAGGAATTTTTATAGCTTATTCCTTTATAGTATGTTTTGCTTTTTTATGCCTCATATTTTGGCTAAAGATTATTGCAACTTAATCTTATTTTGGTAGGAATGTTTTGTAACTTCACTCCCTTATTATTATTTTTTATTCAAAGATTATAGTAAGTTTGTGCTTCTTACTTTATGTGGATTCTTGGTAACTTTATTTCTCCATTTTATAATTGATCTAAAATATTCTCGAAATACTTGTGTAAGCTGTCCTTACATAACTTTTTTTGAATTTTGAAATTCATTTTTTTATATATTTTTTTTCCTTTATTATTTATCAACAAACTTATTTGTTTGTATTATTATTTCTTTTTAATCCAAATAACTTGGCTGGCTTTTTCAATTTGAATTCTTTTCAGTTAAGTTTGGCTGTCATAATATTTTTTAATCGATGCATGATTATATACCCCCTTTATTTTCTTAGTGATGGGGTTGGTGATTTCATATGTGTTATTGCCCTTGTCTTTTGTGATAGTGTACGGCCCTACGTATAGCAATAGTAACTTTTTTGTAATGCCTTCTATTGAGCTGAGCAATTCCCTGTTCTTTATTAATACACTCTCTCCTGTCTGGTACTTGATCGTATTTGGATGGTTCTTAGAGTATTTATTTTTCTGCTGCTCTACCTTCTCTGCAATTTTGTTATATACTTTTCTTTTTTCAAATTGGTATTCGGTATTGGTGGGAAATTTAATCATATCGTTTATATCTCTAGGTGGTGGTCGTTCAAACATCATTGAGTATGGTGTGGTTTCAGTGAAACTGTGGTAAGCCAGATTTATAAATTCTTCAGTGGACTTTAGGTAATTGTGCCACTCCTTTTGCTTGTTATGGCAGTAGGTTCTCAGAATTCGACCCACTTCTCTAAGTACTCTCTCAGCTGGGTTACTGCTGGGATGATAAACGGATGTTTTGTATTTTTAATAACAAGTTCCAAGAGTTTTCTTTTCCATAGATTTCCTTTAAACTGGGTCCCATGATCGGTTATAATGGCCATAGGTTTTCCCACTTCTGGTATAAAGTTGTTCAATATAATTTCAATAATTTTCTTGGTAGTAGCACGGTTAATGGAATATAATTTAGTATATTTGGTGAAGTGATCGAACGTGATTATTATGAATTTAAATCGGTGTCTTCCTCCACTGCGAGGAAATGGACCACAAATATCAAGAAATACTCTTTCTAATTTTTGGCTTGATATTATGGGTATCATCATACCCTCCTTTTTAGCATTGTTGCATTTTACCATTTGACAGATGTGACATTTTTGTATGGTTTTGCTTACCTTTCGATAAATACTCTTGATATACACTTGCTCCTCTAGTGCTTTTACTACTTTCATGGCACCCATATGGCCGTACCGGATGTGGTAGTCCATGATTCTTTGTTCTTCGATGATTGATGGAATTACTAGTTTCCATTCTCCGACGTTAGGGTTATTTTTAATGAATAATAAGTTGTCATGTACCTTATAATGCTGTACAATGGTTTCTTCTTCTTTCAGTATTCTTTCTCTGATACTCACTATCTTTGGGTCCACATTTTGCTGTTTGCTTATTTCCAGCGTTATTTTTTCCAGATCTGTTCTATCCTTAATGATGTTATATACCTTGACTAGCAGTTCTTTCTCTCCCTCGAATGTTTGTTGCTGTATGTTGATACGAGATAATATATCAGCAGCAGTATTTTTCTTTCCTGGTATGTATTCCCAGTTAATATGGTATTCCTGCAGTAGTAATATCCATCGGGTTAGTCTTCCATGACTAAGCTTGCATTGTTTAAGGAACGATATGGATCTATGGTCACTTCTCACGGTTACGTAGTATCCTCAAATGTACGTCCTGAATTTGTTGCAGGCGAATACAACACTAAGTAGTTCCTTTTCCGTGACGTGGTAGTTCCTTTCACATGCATTTAAGGTTCTACTTGCAAAGCTTATGACCATATGTTGGCCTTTATCATCTTCTTGATATAAAACAGCACCGACACTCACGTCGCTCGCATCACAATTCTTGAAAAATGGCTTTTTGAAATCCGGATGGTGTAGCATGACGGTGTCTAAAAATTTTTCTTTTATTTGTTCAAATACCTTGTCTTGGTCGGAGCCCCATGGCCATTTATTTTTAGCGGATAACTGTTTTTGAAATTGTGCTGTCAGCTTGGAATAATTGTCCTGGAATTTCCGATAATAATTGCATATTCCAAGGAAAGACTGTAGTATTTGTACACGCTCGCAGCTGACGTAATAGAACAAAATTCAAAAAAATTATATGCAATGATTATAGAGGTATACTCTTTGACAAAAGAACCTCAATAACGTTCAAACTTAAAAATTTAATGAATTACAGTCGAATTTCGACCACTGGGCGACCACTAGTAATGATAAATAAGGCATTTGAGTTAGTTAAACAGAGTTATTGGGAGTTAGAAAATAAGAAGTTGAGATACACATAATACACAAAGAGGGTATTAGATATTTTAGGGACACAGTAGTTAGTGATTATAATATGTAGAGAGGTGAGTAATGTGAATGGTAAATATATTTATTGATGATGATATTTTGTAGTAAGGGTAGTGTTGTAAGGAGTGATCAGCGTGCGGCGTTGTGGCAAGTGATAGAGTAGTTTAAGGGAGTGTTTGCCGATATTTTGGAGGGAAAATGGTTAGGTATGTATATGGCCAGGTTGGGAACACACATCCTAGTACAAAGACGAGCGGTGCCAGAGGAATTGGATAAAATGTGAAGGGAGTTATAATTGAGAGATATTGGTGTCATAATATGTTAATGGTTGGTAGTAGCGGTTGTTAGTGGAAAAAAGAGAGGTGAGTAAGGTTAGATAGATAAATGCCAAAATAAGATATAGATAATAGTGAATAATAATAGAGAGTCACCCAAACTAGATAAGTATTGATGAAAAGGTTAGAAAAAGAAAATTCATAGTTGAAAAGGTAATATAAAACAATTGTTAAGAGTTAATAGAAAGTTGAAGCCGTAATGTCTTATAAAGTTTTATACAAGTTATTTACATGTGAATTGTTCAATGTTAATGTTTAGTGTTTTATGTTTTATTGTCATTAGTAGCAACGGTAACAAATATTAAGTAAAAGAAATAATATTGATATTGATATTGAATATACAAATATTGTTCTGATTCTGTTGCAAAGAAATATAAGTACAAAGAAAGCTGAGTAAAGAAAATTTAAAGCATTTGAAGTGTTTGCCATAATAGTTATATTTTTTTGTTTATGTAATAAAGATGATTAGTAGTTGTTGCGTTTGAAAATTAAAAATTTGTTTTATGTGTTATGCTTAGTATAAGAATATGTTTTCTCGTGGTGAGAGAAGTAAGTTAATGTTGACTGGAGTCAGAAAATTTTGATAAATGTAGGAATTGCTAAACTGCTATAATTGTTTTTATTATTTAGACAAAGCTTTTCGTCATTACCGACATCTTCAGGTCTTAAACAACCAATATTTGTTGTAATGACGAAAAGCTTTGTCTAAATAATAAAAACAATTATAGCAGTTTAGCAATTTTATAAAAGAAAAGTAAGGATGGCTGCTAATTTAAACAATACGAAGAATGAAATGTAGGAATGTTGAAAAGAGAAGGGATCTTCTGTCCTAAATCTTGTTTATTTTGTTACTAGAGAATTTTAAGTTAAGCAAACCAAGCCTCTAAACACAAACCAATGCATCTAAGGGGAGACATATCAGTTGTGGATATGGGAATAGATAAGGCCACTATTTTAAATTTTTGTATTTAACACATTCAGGACTATATGAAAAATGCATTCATTTACCATACAGACTGGGCTTTTTTGCATTTTTTCAAAAGCTTATACTTCTAAACCATATAATATTTAAATATATAAACCTATATTATATTATAAAACCAAGCATTCTCATTCATTTAGTGCAAATTTTATGTCAGTAGCTTGTAAAATAAATAAAATATTAATTTTTAAACTTACCCTGTTTTTCGCGGAAGCCATTTTCCTCACGCCGACCATGTGGCTTGGTTACGTACAGTGTGTTGTGTACAACATACAAAAACAAGCTACTGTTATGTTCAGACTCTTGATTGCTGCTGCCATCTACATTTGAAAATGTTAACTACTAATACTGCTATCGTTTCATTATGACTAACAGCGAGCGGGAGCCGTATTACATTTATTACGCAGTTAGATACGCGACTGCGAGCTATGCCCACACTTCGTCTTTATGGGACTCTACGGTACTGCGGGCAGTGCCCGCAGCTAGTCTCAAATGTGTTAATGTTTCAGAGTTTGATGGTGTTGTGACGGCGGTCCTGAGCTGGCCGGTGCGTCAGAACAGGAGCGTTAAGTGCCAAATGGCCTTATGGTGTTGGGATCTCTCCTGAGAAGTCCAGTAAGGTCAGATGGGTACGGTCACCATCATCGGACCAAGGGTAAGTGATTGTATATTTTTTTTGTGAGTAAAAACTACAGGGGGTTGTGGCGACATATCTGGGCTGATCCCTTTAGAACATGTGAATGAGTCTATGAGAGTTTTTATGCTTCGGCATAAAACCTCACATTGAGGGGGTTTTGTGATGGTACGAACGTCCGTCTTAGGGAATTATGGTATTCAAGAATTTTGTATTGTATTTTTTATTGTGGTTTCATATGTACAAGAGAATTAGGTCAACTTCCTCCATGTTTAAATAAACGACGCAGTTTCATCTATATAATTCGTCTCAAGGCCAAGGGCGTACATGCGAAACAAAACGCACTCGATGGTTGCACTGATCGACAAAGCTGAATTTGTTATAACAAGTTATGACACACGTCATAATGATGACGGAAAACAATGTCATCAGATGTCTCAGACAAAGAGTTAATCACAATTAATCCCCACTACCTGTCGACAATACGACAAAATGTCGGCCCAGTCTGCTACAAGTCTTCATGGAGTGAGCACATTTTGAAAGTGTGCTGGTGCAAATTTTACCAGCTAAAATGTTATAAATAATCAATATGTAACAGTTATCAGAAAATAATCAAAATTTAATAACAAGTAGACAATGTAGAGTCAGTGACAACCAGACAGACGATCAGTATAACAGTACGCCGAACATCGGGCGATCCATGGACAACATCTGAAGCTACTCGGAAACCTCTACATTCAGGAAAGTGCACATTTCAATAACTTTTTATCAAATCATGAGCTCAAAAGAATATGAACAGAAAGAGAGAGAGTGAACAGGCCGGCCGCTTCTTTGAGAGGAGGCGTTTTTTTGTGTCTAAGAATCTTAGGAAATGGTAATATTAAATAAAATTAAGTACTGCAGTATAAATTATTTTTGATATGAAACACGTAAAGAGAGAATAAATATTGGAAAAGCAAAATATATATAAAGAGCGGAAGTAAAATGGCCGCCATGTTGTAGTGTGGTATAAGCCGCCATTTGTAATTTGATTAATTATGCAAATGAAGTAATTAAACAAAGTTTGACACTTTTCAATGATAATCAGTTTTATTATTTCGTATAACCCCAATGTTTCTGCGCTTTCGCTTATAGAACTCTGGACCCTGGGCATAAAACGTAGTGTGTATGTTGGCAGCATGTGCCAACCGGAAGTGTTACAAGCACGTGGTGAGTAAACAAAACTATGTATTAATTATATATTTATGTATTTATATTTATATATTTGTGAGTAAATATACAATATAATAGGGACATAATAATAACACATGAACAGACCCAAAACACAACAATAAATAACACAACCAATTATATTAACAAAATCAAGCCCATTAGGCTAAATTGAGATGTAATTTGAATGAAAAAAGTCAAATACCATAATGGCTACTTAGGCCTATGAAAATGCCTAACTGTCAAAACAAACAACTACAATTTGTAACAAATTAATAAAGAAACTAGCTAATCCAAGGTGAACAAAAAACCAAGGATAATTTGTAAATCATAATAAAAGCAAAATATTAAAATAAGGATTTAAATTAGAAGAGAAATGTAATTAGCAAATATGAAAATAATTGTAAAATCATAAAACATAAAATAATCCCACCTTGAAGGATATCAAATTAATCTATGAAAGGAAATACATACTATAGTGACAATATTTAATACTTAGGAAGGAAGATAGAGAGGAATAACAGCAATCAGGAGATATACTAGGATTTTGAAAAGAATTCAAATTTTGATAACAATGGATTTATGTCAATCTAAGCCAATCAGAATTAATTGGTAACCATAGAAACGAACGTTGGTGGCGAAAATTACCGTTGAATATCGTTACTCGTAAAGCGTCACTCTAACAGAACAGAAGCCGAATTTTGGAAGACCAATTTTTAACCAAAATATGTAAAAACAGTGAATAAAATTCAAAACCATGAGTGAATAAGAAGCAGACGAACCATTGGAGCAGTTAACTAAAGACCAAGGACCATACTACCAGGAAAATAAAAGAAAAATATGACCACATCCTATATGAAAAGGACGCCAGACCTACTTAAGTCCAAAGATCAATGAAAATAGAAAATATTGCAGCCTAATCCTCTTCCGACTCAACGAATGATAACACCAAGTCATCTGATGTGTTAAGTACCCTTGAATTACCTTAATTCCAAAAATAAAATCACTTTAAATTTTATTAAAAGTAATTTGATCTCTCACTATAATCCGAATATTCTCTTTCAAAGATTAATTAAGAAAAATAAACACACTGAAAATTTGTTAACATAAAATATAACCTATTGTTTCAATACGAACTTTTGAAACATATTTAACGACACTACAGAACAGATTGTAACCACACACCTTATTATTTATGTACACTTAGAGTAAGGTAAAGTACTTTTATTGTAATCATAGGAATTCTTTGCCTTGTAATCAAAAGAATCCCCAATTTTGGAACGAAATTAATTATAATAACTAAACCGTTCAGCAGCCATGCTGATGTGAACACATCGTTACCATAATCAATTTGTCAGCCTGAGAATTATTGTTTCATGTAAAAAGTCGGTGCAAATTTGTTAATCAACCAATATAATTTAATTGTCAAATTGAAAATTCTACTTATCAAACATTAAAATAACTAGTACAGGGAGTAACCGTTGTTATTATTTCATAGGGAGTGTATTGTATTACTTGTGTTTGTTTACGAAAGCTAGATTTGACGACCAGCGCTCAAGTTGCAATTCGAACAACTACCTACTCGATTCATTAGGCTGAACGAGCGGGAATTATTTGAACGCCCCGACCGTCATAGCTGAGAACACCCCATTAAGGTATTAACTAATGAGTTTAATTGTTTTAATAAACAATTTGGCGCCACCCGGGATTAACACACCCCTATTTAAGAACAGGTAAGGTTACTACTGTGTTGTACTGGTAATTACAGCAACACTACGGACACCGTTAGCGCAAAATAGATGTAACGACCCCAGTGCGAGACGAACGCACTAACACAGACAATACACGTCTACACACGTCTTTTACAGAGACGACTCAAACTCTTCGTTACAATATATATATATATATATATATATATATGTATTGTAACTCTTCGTTACATAACCCGGTCCCAATAAATTAACTCATGATATAATAAAGGTCAGAAATGGGTAACCTGTAACTAGCTCTAAATTAAAGTATATCATTAAAAATGATAAACAGTTCGAGTGATATACGGTGCAAAGTGAGTTATAGTGTGCCCATTGAGGTAAAAAATAAAAGTGAAGGTAACTTATTACAGAACTGTGCTGTAGGTTTGGAAATTATAAAACTATGAGAGTAGGCTATAATACTACTAACTGATTTTGTATTTCTATTTATTTATTGTAATATTTATATTGTATGGACAACCAATTGTTATACATAAGTTAATGTTATATTTTTTACAAATATTTGTGTTATAATATAGGATAACCCAGGGTTAGTTTTAAAAAACATAAAAACTTTTAAATATCACAGGATAATAACAAATTAAAATAATACTATGAGGGAGATGGCAGCAGGAAGTAGTGCAGTGTAGGAATACTATGAGAGACTAATAAAGAATATATATAAATTTATTTAAAGATAATAAAATTATCTAATATTTATATACAAGGTCATAAGAAAATGAATAAAAACTTATTATGTAAAACAAATTAATAAAGAAACCGGAATGGAAAAGAATTATTTTTCGGTAAATAAAATATAAATTTATAATAATTACAAACTGCCTGTATAATAAAAATACTATGTGTTACTAAGAGTGACGGAAATAACAAGTATTGTTAATAATAAAAATTGGGAATAAAACCATAGAGTTGAAGAAATGATGCTACTACAATTATAATAAAAATAACCTTTTTTGGAACTTTGGAGGAGTGAAAATTAATACTAAATTAACAAGCAACATGACCACTATATAATCATCCATGATTTATCAAAATTAAATGGTTATACTCCTTACTAAACAGTGAAAGAAAACCTTCTGATGATTCAACCTGGTTTCGCCATAGTTCTAGTTGACAATCGAAAAATGCGCCAGACAGTAAGGAAATTATAACGCAAGACGGACCTCACCAGAGAAAAAGCTTCATTCCAGTAAGAACCAAACGGAGCGAGGTAATATAAACATTTCGTTTAATAGTTCCAGAAGAAAATGCATTCCGAACGTTGATATAGAACACAAAATAGTCATTTAATCACATGTTTTTTAAAGTAAACAAAAGCACGCTGCTCTCTTACGGACATTCCAGGAACTACATACTACACGAAAAAATAAACAAATTTATTTAATATTTTTTCGGTATTTGTAAAGCTTAGTAATTATCCATTTCTGACACTCTCGTAACAAAAAGAACTTACCCTGAACCCTGGGGAATTATTAAGAATTATATATTAATTGATGTTATTTTTAAAATAGTGTAATATTTGGTAAATAAAACCATATATGTTTTTCTCTTTAGATAATTCCATGTGTGCTCTGTGAAGTCGAGATTATGTTTATTTAAGGAAAGATCACTTGTAATACTTGTATTTTGGTGGCAGGAAACAAAAACCAATAATATAAATAAATAACATTATTGAAAAATAATCTTGAATAATAAAGTGTGTTATAATTTTTGTAGTGGGTAGTTGTACTAGATTTCAGCACAAAAACAGAAGAAATCAACACATCGGATCAAATTTTGCTACAGAGTAGGCTGGTTGAACTAAGCGTAGAAACTTATCTCACAATCAGCTGATTGAAATCACAGCGAACAATTTTGGAAAAAAATCCGAAATTGTCTAAACCGAGTGTAAATAATTGGTACTTACTCTCTCTTCTTCATAAGGCTGAACAACTTCCCTCCTTGACCCCAAATCACACACTCTCGATTTCTGTTTAGATTGAGTAACACATTAGAAAAATCCTTTAATTATTTTTTTAGAAAAAACGTCAGTTATTATAATTCATAAGTGGCGACTGCGGAGAGACGGAAACTTTAATATCTCAAACCGCGACGTTACAAGTTTGACGCTAACAAAGTGGGGCATATAATATAACTCTACTATACCTCACTGGGTTACGTTACAGATTTGGCGCATAACAACATTGGGAGCTTAATTAAATAAGACGAACACCCAATAAGCCACATACAAAGTTTTCGCTATTACCTCTACAAAAACCGCGTTACGTTACAATATACAGTAGAGCGTCAATAATTCGGACGTCAAAAATCCGGATCGTCGATAATCCGGATTCGATTCTGGCGAAAAAAAAAATCGCATGAAGTGAATACATTTGTTTAAAAGCGTCGGCACAACTGTAAAACTCGCTGTGCCCTACAGAGTGGAGCGCGAATTGCGTGTTGTGTGGAGGAGGGAGGGGCAGTGAAAGCGGGAGAGTCAAGGTCGCACAGTCACATGTATACCTGCTACCCTGCCACTGTCAATACTGTATGATTTACTGTACAGTAAACCCTCGATTTAACGGACCTCGGTTTAACGGACTTCGGATTTAACGGACTTCAGGAAAAAAAAAGTATTAGGCTTTTGAAACGTATAATGTGCATAAACTGTAGACTCTCCTGTTCTGGCGATATTGCTTGGCTATCGCAGCATTCTTTATTCGTTTCTTTTCTTCTTGTTTTGAAACACGCAAATTTTCTCATCTTCAATTGTATTTGATGAGAACGGAGTATTCCTGTCTTTGCGTTGTTGTTGACGCAGGCGTCGCACAGTGGAAGACATCATGACGACTAACACTGAACAATATACACTGATATGCATCTTATTTCACTGTGAAATATTCGTCCATCGGCTAATACAGCAAGCATTACAGTGGCACGTAATTTTTCATTTCCCGTAATCTTTACTGTTACAGATTTGGTTCCCTTTTGGTCCACCGTAAATATACGTAAATAAAAAATACGGGGGTTTCATCGGCATTTCCCATGTGTTCAAGTGAATAATTATGCTTCTTGCGTAAATGAATGACAAACCACTGATACTGTAGGAGTTTTCTTCGTAGTCACTCGGTAGTTTTAGCGCAAGTGATGTACGTCATTTAAGCGCAAATCCATTTCGCCGCATCATTCGTCTTATACACCCGAAGCTGGCTTTAAAACCGGAGACTTTTAATTCTTCTGCAATATCTAAAGCTTTTAATTTTAAAACATGTCTAGTGACAGGGAGTCCTTGCCTTCTTAAAAGCTGTACGTATTCACAGACGCTGGACTCTACTGCTACAAAACGCCCAACTTGAGGTCCCGCGCGCGAATGTTCGTTGCGTAGTATTTCCATTTAAAAGTCGTTCCTTCTGTTTTCTCCATCGTCGAATACAGGATTCATCAATATCGAATTTCCTTGCGGCTTCGCGATTGCATGTTTTTTCTACATTTTGTATCACAATTAATTTATAATTAGCATCGTACGGGTTACGTTTAATTTGATTTGACTGCGTGCCTTTAGTCTCCACAATATCACTCATACCGCAAACACACTACAAAAACGCCGAATGAAAACAAAGTATAGATAAGCGATGTTGTCGCTGTTACAATAGAAAACCACACTGGCAGTTTACCTGTTATTTAGAAACATACTACACACCCTCTACTCATCCTTTGTCTTGCTGCCTACAGAAGGGTGCGAGCACGCGCGCGTTCGCACGCACTTACACTTTATCTTCCTATTCTTTCTTCAGTTTGCTGTTAAAACATTCGGTTGTAGTCGTAAATCATAACGCCAGAGTTAACTACAGCCAGGCAAACTGCTGTTGCTCAGGCAGTAAACAACTCATAGATACGAAAAGCGTTCGTCCCGCCAGAAGTCAGGTATAACTTCGAATTTCGTTAGCGCGCGAATTAAGGCCGCAGGCCAAATTAGCGACCATGTTTTTAGGAGAAAAAGTGTGGCTTGTATTCGGAACAATACGGTATTTGCATGATATTAATAGTATTAAAATTTCAAGTGTTATAGGCCTATTTGATTTAAATATATCCTCAAAAAACAAAATTTGCGATTTTACGGACACCCCTCAGCCCCAATTAGTCCGTTAAATCGAGGGTTTACTGTACGTATTTTTATTACTGTACTTTACTGTATTTTGTTGTAGGTCTAGATTTACTGTACATAAAATAAGACAGTCTGTAAATGCAATACTGTACATACAGTATTTTTTTCTGTAATTGAAAAACGTAAAAATTTAACTAAATTAATGGTTTTATTCATCCGCTCCACTTCTGTAACCATCAGAGTGAATTATGAACGATTTTAGCAAGTTTTTTTTTACTGAAGACGTTTACCGGCGCTTTTATTGGTTCATTTCGAAAATCCGGACAATTTGATAATCCGGAAGGGGTCCGGTCCCAATTAATCCGAATTATTGACGCTCTACTGTATATATATTGTAATATAACAGTGTACTTTACGGGTGAATTTTATTTTGTTATGGGGCTTATGATGTCGTGAGTTACTCTCTCTTAAGCCCCGCGATGGGAGGCATCTGTAATGTAACAGTTTTTGTTGTTCTTAATTTATGTGTTTTGAGTTTTGAAGAGTTTTATTTAGTGTAAATTGCCTCCACTTATGTCAAATACGGAACGGCTGCCGCAATCGATTTTGTCCTCGAGCGCCCTGTTCTTTTTCCAAATGCTTCGGTCCGTTAGCTGCTCACTCTCCTGTTGAATTACCTGTAATTGTCCTGTAAACCTTCAAATTATCTACAATGACAACTCCTTTGATTCCAAATAACAATATTTATTTTCATTAAAGTTGTTCAGAGAAACGAACAGTCGACTTGTGTCGAAAACAAATATGGGTCGGGTCGACTCTAGCGCTCAATTCGACCTTTACACTAACAAGTTCCAAATAACAAATTGTTTATAATCATATATTAATTCTCAGGGTTTAAGGGTTCTTTTAGACTGTCATTGAATTCAGCAAATACATACAAAAATACAATACATTACAAAGGTAAGTAAAATTTTTAAATCTTAATACTATATTCTGTTATTATTGGTTGCTAAGGTAACCAGACTATCGGCAAAAATGGCCGCCGACAACATTTGGCCACGTGCTGTCACAAGTTATTTTAAATTAAATGTTTCAGTGTTCACTGTTTTAGTTTTTAAGATTTTTCTTCAATAAATGATCCCTGGTGTTATTCTGTAAGTGTAGATAGTGTCTACGGTAGTGTTGTGTAATCGTACCTGTAGTGTGGTTAATGGTTACAGTTGACGTCACTCACAGGCGTTATAAAAGTGTGTTCGTGGTGGGCAATCAGGATTTTCAAAGGTTCTGCATTTATTTGTTGGTTTGATTTAAATATTTTCGTCTTCTAATCTTCCACAGTATTTGTAGCTTCTATTAGTTATAATTTTTCATCGCCAACAGTCCAAAAAACATTACTTTGGTTTAATTTAAAACTTCTTCATAGGAGCTCATCTGTTCACTGCAATAGTTAACAATACAAAACTACAATTCTATATTCCTGCCTTTCCATCAACGGTTTCGTGCCCTCACAATACTGGCCTGCGATTGGTCAAAACAGAGAGTTCATAAGGTCACGTGGTCAGTTTACAAGATTTAAATGTTCATCTGCCTATAAGAAAAATACTCCTTTTTCAGCTTTAAGTTTTCTTAAATTTAAATTACATCATTCTTTTCTTTATGTCATTGTGAACATTTTGCTACCTCATTTACTTACATTGGTTAATTATAAAGGGTGGTTTTTCACCTTACAAAAATTCTAATGTTGGGCCTATACTTTTTATACATTATTTGTTACATCACTTTACAATTCCTTAAATTAATCTAATATGTAATATTACTGTTAAAACAATTAGCTTCATCATGTAAATTTTGTCCCTTTCCTGTTTTATCACATTGGTTTACTAATCTACTCATTTCTGACATTATTTCCTTTGTATGGAACTTGTGGCCTAGGCCATCAATAACATTTCATTAATATATTCTAAATTACATTTATTATTACCTAGGTTTTTGGTTTTGAACCCTTTTTCCTGAGTTACATCTTATTACATGAGTCCGACCCGTAACATGTTTTCACAATAGTTAAAAAATAAAATCTTTTGACTTATTACTTAAAGTAGTGTTTACATGGACAAGTTTACAATCATAAATTAACAAATAATATAATTAGAACAAAATCTTTTAACATGTTACCTTCGAGGTATTGCCTTCATGGTCAAATTCTATATTTATAAACTGACAAATAATTATAAACTACTTGGTGTGTAGGCCTACCATTCTTCCATCCTATCAATCTTATCAAGCATTACTGGCTAATGAACAGATTATTGTTCATAGGTCCTGGTTTCTAATACACATTTTCTTATTTTGCCAGTAGGCTCACACAAACTTATAATGTTGTTTACAAATGTTAATAACTATAGGCTTTGGTGTAGAACACAAATACAACTTCTTACACCAAAGCCTTCACCAACATCTCAATCTGAGATGAAACCCTTCACCACCATTCACTATTGGTGTTATTTATGGGTTTTCCTTTTTTTATAAAAGTAATTAACTCGCACTTCTGCTGTCACCACTTCACTGACACTTATTGTATTTATCACATATTTAAATAATAATAGGGATTGTTAATTTTATTCCCCACTCTTTCACATTCACTCATTTACATAAAGGTTTGTATGTATATTCTTTACTTGCTATAATACATTTTAATTATTTATTTTATTATTAGTATTGTATTTTTTCTTGTCTTTTATATTGTACAGTCTTTTCTGTAAGTAAGGTTTGTTTATCTTTATCTGGTTTTAATAGGATAGTATTGGTGATTCTACCTACTGTATTGAGCGCTTTTAAGTTTTGGGATAGGGCTACTATTGTGTTGCATTACATATGCTCCCCCACTAAAACATGTTTATTTTTCTTAGCTGAAGGTCTATGGAAAATTAACTGTTAATCTTGATGCTTTGGTTTATTTGTAACACTTTTTCCTTCTTTATTATTATTATTTTCTCATGGCTTCAGGGATTGGGTTGTGATGAGTTTCTTTTAAGTTGGTTATTATCTCATAAATTACACATATCTTTTCTTCTTTGGCGAATCTACGAAATATATTATTTTCCTTCATCTTCTTCATATAGGCTATTTAGTTACCGACTGATTATTCCTTTTCTCTGGGGTCTCTTTTCCTTCAGTTCCTATGAATTCCTTAATTGGGGTTATCAATCCCTCCCTAACTTGAAATGGCACGGTGAATGCATATCGGCTGTGAGTGGTACTATTCTGACCTATTCCTCACCCGACCATTCACCCCGTGCATGGTACAGTGCTCGTTGGCCCCTGCCCATCATAATAATTCTTGAGTGGTGCCATAGCCTTCTACACTCTTACAAAAATGGTAACTCTTGTGTTACTTTAAATACCCTTGGAATCATGTTGTCTTCTTACTTCTTCTCATTATTATAAATTGTATCCTAACAGTTCCCCTTACTTTCATATAACTTACTTTCAGTTTTGGTAAAAATCCTTTGTATACTTCTTCTTTTCCATTTAATTGTATTTCGTTGTTAATTGATTCATTAGCCACTACGTTATTCATCTTCTGTCTCAATATCCCTTTTTAGCAGTTACAAGTATAGTTATTATCACTCTGTTCATTTACAAACATCAATTTTTTTCCTTCAAGTTCATCACTTCATTTAATTTGTTTTCAGTACTTCTTTTTTCATTATTATCACCTCATTACTGTTATTAACTGTCCTTCTCTTCTTAATTGATTCAAAATAAATTCTCCAAAGTATTCTGTAAGATGTCCTTACTTAATTTATAATTTGGTTGGTTGTTTGTTCATGTTTCTTGAAATCTTCATTGGTAATTACTTTTATCATCGTTTTTCCTTCTTTTTTTTAAATGTTTGTTGCTGTTGTCGGTTCTCAGAAAATCGGTCCCTTTTTTCGATGGTGTGTTGGTGCTTAATTTATCCATGGTCCATAAATTCAGTTACCCTTATTTCTCGGATTACTCTGGTATGCAGAACTGTTTCTGTGCTGGTGATATAGATCTTGGCTACCTGGTGTTCTGATTTTTCTGTTGTTAAATCTTCACTTGTTTCATGGCCTACTTGAATTGCTTTATTATCTATTTTACTAAATGAATACTTTAATGGCATATTCATTATTGATGATCTCACTGTCATTTTATTATACGTTTCCATTTTTGGTATATTCCATTTAAGTATAGACCTTCTGAAGTTTTTACTCACTGTTTTATTGTGAGTCCTTCCGAAAGTTCCGGCCATAGTCGCCGAGCCAGGGGGGTTGTTTACCCATGAAGCATAAGAACCAATGGGGGTTTGTTGGCACCATATCCTCACCGGTCTTCTTAGGGGTTTAGCAATGAGATTTCTTCTGTTTCGGCAGAAGATATCTCATTGGGGGGGGGTATTGTAATGGGGTAAATATGAGGGGTTTTTATTTTTATTAAAATGGGGTTTTGTTTTGTAAAATTATTCACAATTCATTTCCATATGTGTGGCCAGTTCCCGGTTGAATCTAAAACGTAGTTCAAACAAAAAAACAGTACGCAGTAGCTGTGGTGAAACAATTGGAAAGGAATGTGCGGGTGACACAATTCTAAGAACTTTGCGGCTGTGTGACACCTGCGCCCAAACGCACTACACCAACATGTGCGCAGACCGACGCCAAGTTAGAAAAGCAGTATGGCTTTGAAACTCTATTTTTTCGCCTCATGGTCTGAGCTGACGGAAATAAAACTAAGTCCAGCCCACAAGTGTGACGTCGGCCAGTGCACCAAATATCATCCACGTCTACAACACAAAAAACACATGTGTTGAATGTGCCACAGCAGTGACTACCAAATAGAAGGCATTGCTTTCCGTCTTCTTCAACAAATATATCGAGGAGTGGGGAGTTAGAGACGCTCTCGCAGTTCATCACCGACTTCAACCTGTGCAGGTTGCCCGGCAACCCGGGTTTTTAAAAAATAATTTTTTAATATCAAATAACAGTGAGTGAAAGTTCGGCAACATCCCATAGTGAGAACAGGTTCACGAAAAATGAACTAATAAATCGTTTTCGTAAATAACAGAAAGAAAATTGTGTGCGATTCAACGCGAAGTAGGGATGACTCCACGTGGCCGGCCGGAGTATCGATATGTATCAAGGTTAATTTTAAATGGGGCTTTAAAATAAAGGTATTTCAAAATTGAATGTGTGTGTGTGTGTGTGTGAGAGCAGACTGGGCTGTCTGTATATAATAAGGTAAGATGTATTAAATAAGTTTAATGGCACAATATAATGTTTTAATTATTTCCAGAAAGTTGTATTCAATTTAAAAGTTGACTAAAAGTACTAGATTGTTTTTAAACATACAGAAATGAATTACGAATAATTTGATATAGAACATTTTAAATAAGAAATAAAATTTAATTAATTTCTTTTCATAAAAAGCGAGTTGCGTAAGTTATTCACACAACCTTAAATCAGGCTTGCATCCTCCAACGTTCGTGTGACGAGACCTTGGGCGGAGAAAACAGTTTACAAGGTAGGTGGAAAATAAGTAATTTTATGTATTTATATTTGTATTAATAAATATATTATTACAATTGGCGCTACGACGGGGACGAATTTGAATAATTAAAATTCCACACCTACGATAGATGCAAGTTTGATCTGAGGGTTAAGTAACTGCGAAAAAATTACGCAGCACATATAAACTAGTACATTAATGTTCAGAGTTTAAGAGTTAAGTGGTAGATGTTTTTATGTAAGAAAATCTAGATTAATAAACTTATAGATATGGCAGGAAATAAGGAAAACAATATTAATGAAATAACTAGTGTCGAAAGTTTTGATGAATCAAACATTATGAGTAATTTTGAGGTACATTCGACTCCAAGTGCGAGTCAAGATAAAATAGAAATAAATGTAACAGATCAAAGCAATGTAACTGAAGATTCGGGGATTCAAGTAACCCCAAAATCGAGTAGGGAAAGTAAAACTAATTATAATGAAGTCAGCTTCACTGACGATAAAACAGAAAGTCAGTCGACACCGGTCCAAAGTAAAAAATCTGACGATAGTTATGAAATGTTCAAAATGATACAAACAATGTTAGATATGAAATTCAATGAACAGAATAGTAAATTTGATAGTCGTTTTGACAATAACGATATAAAATTGAATGAAATACAGAATAATACAGAAGTACAGAATAATAATTTCAATGATAAATTTGATGAATTGAAAAAGCAAAATGATGAATTAAAAAATGATATTAAAGAGATTAATAGACGTTGTGAAGATACCCATGAAATGTTTAAAAATAGTTTGAATAAATTAGAACAGAGTATTGAGAGAATGGGAGAGGATGTGATGAATACAGACAAGAGTAAAACAAATGAAAGTTTTAATGATATGTATAAAAATGTGGTACTAGAGAATAAGTTAACAAATGATAATGATGATGTCGAAAATGATAAAAATAATATTGAGGATGGTAATGTAATTGAAAAGGTAGTATCAGAGAGTGATACGTTGAAAACAGTGAGTGAGAGTGAGAGAGTAATAGGTTGTAACGGAGTAGTAATTAGTGTTGATGAATTAGAAAAAGAGTGGAAAGAGAGAATAGATGAGTATGTAGGGCAGAGGGTGAATTTTCCCCATAGTTATGATGAACCAGGGTGTTCACAAGTGTTGCTGAAGGGCAAGAGTCCCGTGTTAGTGGAAGATTTGAGTTGTTTCCCCTTTTTGTATAAGTTTGTACCCTCTGTGTGGAATGGTGTTGAAAGTGAGAGATGGTGTTATGATGAGAGAGAGTTAGATAGAGAGTTGTGTATTGATAGAGAGATAGAATTATATAAATTAAAGAGAGATTGTAGTGAGTTGAAAGAAATGTTGGAAGTGATAGAGATAAATGGTATTAAATACTTACCTGTTAAAATAGAGAGTGAGAATTGTTTTAATGATACCTGTTTAAATAATAATAATAATTTGCCTTATGATGAAAAAATAACTGACTTGATAATGAATATAACTACTAATGGAGACTGGACAGAAATAAATAATGTTGACTTGGTTTATGATTATTGTGGTAAAATGAATATTTACTGAAATTTTATGGTTATTACACACAAGATAACCATATGTGTGTAAATAAAATTGAAAACTGTTATGTGAAACCCAGACTAATTTTGACGATGGAGGCTGAACATAAATTCATAAATGGACAATTTTAAATATTTTGTTTTATGGTTCTGACCTGGCAGACTTGGACAATGAAGTGTGATATAACTGAATAATCAATGATGAAGAATTGTAAATAAATTGATAGTGAAATTAATTGTGTATATTGTAAAATGTTAGGTAAACAATGTGTGTATGTAATGGAAATTGTTGTGAGAATAATAATATTAATATTTTGCAGCCTAAATAAATAACAAAAATAATTTGGAAGAGGATAACTAATGAATTGTAATTATTGTAATTGGTGAAAGTATTTAAATTTTGTTTTCAATAATTAATTTAATTAAAATAATTGGAGGTGTTTAAATATTTTGATTGATTTATATGTTAGATAATTGAATTTTTCTAATGGATTTAAATTATTTTATGAGATGTGAATTTGAGAATTAATTAATAAATAAGCGTTAAATTGGTTGGTATGAAATAACACTGTTGTTAAATGTTTCAGAGGTTACGTGGAGGTATTGGTGTGTATATTTTGTGTTTATATCAGTAGGTGAATAAGGTACTGTAAGTATAAAAATTTATAATCCCAATTAGCTAGAGCAAAATGTTTACAGGTGTGAAAAGATTTTGACTCAATAATATAATTGTAGCAAATGAGAAATAATGAAATGATGATATATAAAAGAGTTAATGAAAAATTGCAAGTTAATGTTTATAAGTTTCTATACAAATTATTTAAAAGAGAATTGTTTGTTTAATGTATGCTAACGATCAAGGTAAATGTCTATTTGTTTATTATGTTATGTAAGGTATTATATAAGAGATGTGGGTAATTTTGGGGGGTAGAGTGGTGTTTATAGAAGTGATAAAATAATGGAATGTAGGGACTGCTAGTGTAGAAAGTTTTAGTTTAGTTAGTAGTGTGCTATCGCTGTGGTGGCATGTGCCACAGTGGATAGTGGAAAGTGTTGGGGGGTAATAGAGAGTGTTACCTCCATCGGAGGCCAAAAATGGTGTTAAATGCATGGCACACCCCTTTTTACAATTTTATATTGTACACTGATAAATAGCCGTGCCGTGCAGACTAATGACGATTGTAACATGCCTGAAAGTAAAGTTGATTTCCCCGACTTTTCGGGCGATTACTCCCTTACCAGCACTAATCGTGGTTTTGGCTAGCGGTCAGCTATGGCCATAAATTAAGTCCCTTGACCATAGCTGGCTTGAAATTGGTTGATATTAGAAATTAATGGGGGGGTGAAACTAAGGGATATCCTGGAAACTATGGAACAGCGGCTGCCACTCTGTTCAAGGAGGAACAGCAAAGCCAGGTGGTAGACCCGCATTAAGGGCGCATAATTATGTAACAAAAGATATGTTGATGTCTAAATCTTTCAAATGTAACGCGGAAGCAAGGACACGGAGATGTCAAATTCCTCCAACTATGCCGTCCTTGTGGAAGCTCATGGGCGCCACAGTCCAACAGAAAAAAACAATAGTGTGTGTGGCTGGGTGGTTGCTCAGGTGAGCAACGAATTCAAATTTTTATAACCTAAAGATGATAACTCGCTATTACGCTAATTAAATGATTGTATTATGATTTGGTAAATAGGTGTTCGTATGTTTATTATACTGTGTTTATTCTGTCTTATAAATGTATTATTTTATTGTGTTAGAGATAGGGATTGATGAAATATGATTTATATAATTTTGAAATGTGGTTATAACAAAGTAAATACCTAGACCGACCAGCAGGTGGTTTACCTAATTGTACCAGAGTCAGAAAAGTGGGAAACAATGAAGCGATGTAGATGTGTACTAATTATGTGTAGTATGTTAGATATAAGGATTGTAAAAATATGTATTTCATAAAATTGTAGAATGCAACTGGAGTAAGGTTATTCACCTTGCTAAGAAAATCAGCTGATCCGCTGTAGAATGTCACTTATAAATGTTTGTAAATTTCCAATGTATCTAATGATTGAATATGATTTTGATGTGTTACAGATTTTATCTGATGAGGAAAGTAATTTGATATATTTAAGAATTTTAAAGGATTTGTAAAAGAAATATAAAAGGTAGATTTTGGAGTGATTAATATTTTGTTGGGACATGTAGATCAGTCCAAGTTGAGTTAAAGTGGTAATAGAGAGAATAATGTTGTGAATTAATGTAATGCAGAGTTTGAGAAGTATTGATGGTGACACAGTAGCTATGGGGTAAAATATGTAGAGTATTGATTGATATATATTGATGTAATAAGTAAATTGAGGTATTTTGTTGTAGTTGAAGTGATGTAATGAGAATGGTAATTAGAGTTGATGGGAATTTTGTTAAGAGGGGGTGGTGGTAGGAGTCCGCAACAAAAGGGTTGGGACGGGAAGGGAACGTTTGGCGCCGGAAAGGGCCGCCTAGGTAGAATCCAGGGGCCAAATAACGGGAATGAGCTTTTGGGAGGGAACACACATCCTGAGTACAAAGGGGTATAGAGTATTTTTTTTATATAAGAGTAGAATGATGCGAATTGAGTTGAATAGTAAGTTGGGTTAAGAGAGTAGTTGATAGATGTTTTTGATAGAGATGGGTGTCATGTTTAGTTAAAGCTGTTAGTGGTACTAAAGTCAGAAGGGATTAAGAATATATATATAAATGCAGAGTTGTAAATCAAGTTAGTACGAATAATTAAATCACCCAAACTAACGGGGAATGAGAATATTAAAGAAAGACTTACTTACTAGCTAACGCCCACCCTTGGCTGTTGGGCCATTAGGCGGCGCGCTGACCAGTAGAGACGTGAGAGCCTTGCCGTACCATCTTCGTCTTGGACTTCCGTGTCTGAGATCAAGGCTGGACATGCAATTAGGTGATCCGCATTCATGGAAGCGTATCCACAGAGAACACATTCAGGAGACGACAACACGCCAATGCGGTGCAGGTGGGAGGCCAGGAATATTAAAGAAAGAGAGTTATAGTAAAAATGTAGAATTTTAATTGAAGCAAGTGACACTTTTAATAGAATTTGAGAATAAAGTAAGATTGTAAAATGTGTAATTTTGAGTAATTTAAATGTCAATTTTATTGTTAATTATAATAATACTATGGTGATTTTAAATGTCTTATTTTATTATGTTTTATTATGTTTAAAGGTAAAAATTTTAAAGATGTTTAATGTATTTTCTGATGTAACTTATGTATAACTTATGTAGGTCAAGGTTCTTGACTTGACCCAGTTTGATCAGCTGATGGGTGATGTTCTATACTAGACCCGTTTTGGCAATGAAGTGATGCCAATTTTGTTTCTTAATTAATTTAAATGAATTTAAATAATTTTAATATTGAGAAAATATATTTTAATAAATTTAAATTTCCTTTGAAAAAAAAAAAAAAAATTTTTTTTGATTTTGTGCCTGCCATCTAATTCATGCTTTGAATTTTGATTATATTATTGTTTGTGAGTATTAATAGTGTTATTGACTTATATTGTTTAGGATATATGTATAATCAAATGTTAGGATAAGGAAGTTCACCTTTTAATTAAATGTTCAATTTATTTGTTTTTCTAATTATCAATAATAACGAAGAGAATTAATCAATTCAGATAAAAGATTTTATTTTTGATTTTGAAGAAAATAGCTGTTTGATTTTAACTTAAATAAATTTTTGAAGGCAAGAATGAAATTTTGGCTAGGATGTAGTTATAAGTGTGTGTACCAGCCCAGTAACTGCTAAAGGCAGCCCAGTGTGCATGGTAAGGGGGAGCATATCGGTTGAGGATCTGGCGTGGTATAAGACCAGGGATTTGGATTTTGGGGTGGCATGATAGAAGGTGAGGTGCGCTGTGGTACGTGTCTGTTCGATTTTATGGTGTTGGGATCTCGTACAGAGAAGTCCAGTGATCTCGTTCAGATGCGGCCATAGTCGCCGAGCCAGGGGAGCTGTTTACCCATGAAGCATAAGAACCAATGGGGGGTTCGTTGGCACCATATCTTCACCGGTCTTCTTAGGGGTTTAGCAATGAGATTTCTTCTGTTTCGGCAGAAGATATCTCATTGGGGGGGTATTGTAACGGGGTAAATATGAGGGGTTTTTATTTTTATTAAAATGGGGTTTTGTTTTGTAAAATTATTCACAATTCATTTCCATATGTGTGGCCAGTTCCCGGTTGAATCTAAAACATAGTTCAAACAAAGAAACAGTACGCAGTAGCTGTGGTGAAACAATTGGAAAGGAATGTGCGGGTGACACAATTCTAAGAACTTTGCGGCTGTGTGACACCTGCGCCCAAACGCACTACACCAACATGTGCGCAGACCGACGCCAAGTTAGAAAAGCAGTATGGCTTTGAAACTCTATTTTTTCGCCTCATGGTCTGAGCTGACGGAAATAAAACTAAGTCCAGCCCACAAGTGTGACGTCGGCCAGTGCACACCAAATATCATCCACGTCTACAACACAAAAAACACATGTGTTGAATGTGCCACAGCAGTGACTACCAAATAGAAGGCATTGCTTTCCATCTTCTTCAACAAATATATCGAGGAGTGGGGAGTTAGAGACGCTCTCGCAGTTCATCACCGACTTCAACCTGCGCAGGTTGCCCGGCAACCCGGGTTTTTAAAAAATAATTTTTTAATATCAAATAACAGTGAGTGAAAGTTCGGCAACATCCCATAGTGAGAACAGGTTCACGAAAAATGAACTAATAAATCGTTTTCGTAAATAACAGAAAGAAAATTGTGTGCGATTCAACCCGAAGTAGGGATGACTCCACGTGGCCGGCCGGAGTATCGATATGTATCAAGGTTAATTTATTCAATTTAAAAGTTGACTAAAAGTACTAGATTGTTTTTAAACATACAGAAATCAATAACGAATAATTTGATATAGAACATTTTAAATAAGAAATAAAATTTAATTAATTTCTTTTCATAAAAAGCGAGTTGTGTAAGTTATTCACACAACCTTAAATCAGGCTTGCATCCTCCAACGTTCGTGTGACGAGACCTTGGGCGGAGAAAACAGTTTACAAGGTAGGTGGAAAATAAGTAATTTTATGTATTTATATTTGTATTAATAAATATATTATTACATATATAAATCCAATTTAGCCACACATGCAATAAACACAGGGCATGAATTCCCAGACATAACCAATGTCACTAATACAACATATACCACACAAAGGCACCATAATGAACATTTGGGAAAATTTACAAATATACAAACATAAAACAAACTAATACCAGAACAAATACAAATCAATACAAAACATGACACAATATTCAAAGTACTCAACATCGAAAATACACAAAATACAAATACATATACCACACAATAAATACATATACCATACATATATCACACACAATAATACAACTTTAAAATACCAAAGTCCAACAAACTACCTTAATAGCATCCAGCAGCCAACACACAAATACTTCACCAGACACAAGATCGCGAAGGCTGATGATGAGAGCACGGGAGCTCTCAAAACATGTTCCAAATAAGGAAAAATAACATCTTGAGGTAAATTTAGTTATAAATATTAAATGTAATATATATATATATATATATTCTATATATTAAATATATATTATATATATTAAAAAAGAATATACAATATTATCTACTTGCAGAAGAAACAAATTGAAAACGTCACAATATATATATATATATATATATATATATATATATAAAACTTTATTTATCCCAGTTCCAAAATTCTTACCTTTACGGGTTTCCAGGATCGTTCACGCGAACTCGTGACCTATAAGTGTGATCTAGGGTTCGTGTTATTTAATAAATGCGACTCTCATTGCATTTGTTAAGTATCTCAACTTTATTTAACTATTCTTTGTATTCTCTTTTTTGTAATTTCCTTACTTTCTATTTATTTAATTACTGATTATGTAATTATTCTGTTAATAATATTTTATTCTGTTATAATATTATTCTGTTATGTAACCAAAACAGAATTTAATATATTTCCTTATTATATTATATTTTTTTTAAGGCAACCCAGCATTTGCTCATTCATTCTTTCTTTCACACTTTTCCCCATTTACTTTAGAGCTCTTTTTAACTTGTTTAGATTGATTTAATTAGTTTGAAAACAATTACTTTCCTGTTGCGTTCATGAAGAGCACGTGTTGAAATCAGTCCGGTTTTTGTTCACTTGTTTGTTCTGAAATATGTTTTCACTGGTTAAAATTTCTTCACTGAATATGGATGTTTCACTGTTATTTTACTGATAGTTTCTTAACACTTTTCACATTCTCAGCCGGTCGGTCTACATGGTTACATAGATTTTAGGCGAACCACGCATTAACGCCTCTGCACGGTTCCGAAGTTATAAGCCGACTGACGCTTACTTAGACGTTTTCAAGATGGCCAGCATCATCCTGAGCATGGCAACTTGCTTTCTCATTGGACGAGAGCATTTAACGCAAAATCTTGCTATTTACAGTCGTCTCGTGGCTGACGACCAGGGAAATCGTACGTGCTGTTCACTCTGTCAACACCGGCACCTGCGCGCTCGGACACATTCCGATGTTCCAGGATTCGTCGCATGTTGCCTGGCTTATTGTACAAATCGACAACTGGGTGTTTCAAAAGTACACCTTGCTTATTAAAAATGACGCTGTCTGGACGATTCCCCGTTATTATACTGGATAAACTGTAACAGTACATAATGACCCAATACCATAATTTTGGGATTTAAAGGTATTTTTTCAATGTTTTATTGTTTAATCATTAAAATACAGAATGGTTAGGTCCATTGTCCCTATATACGAAGGAACAAAGCAGATTCAGCAAGAGTACCATGCCAAGGTCACCGGTGGACGTGCGGGAGTCGGTAAAAGCCATGGCGGTGTTTGTGACGAATGACATTATATATGCATTGTGATTGGATAATAACACTGTTCCGTCATAACCAAAAACAATGACGCACTGACTACAATGCGTGCAACGAGGCGTTGTCCTGTATGACAAAGCTTGATGACGTAAAATACACACACACACAAGCGCAAATTTACATTTGCCTCCGTCTCAATTCAGCGTAGTTCTTCAAAGGATCAACAGCGATGTATCGCTGTATGATCGGTTTTATAACAAAAGTTTATTACAACTAGACTCTAAATTACAAGTGTGATGGTGGAGCAATAAATGCTCGAATTTAGTAACAGTATAAACTATAACATGTAGAATCAGTGCTTATATCTAATTAATTAAAAACTCAGCAGAAAATGAGGCGAACACCGGCCATCAACATGGGAATCAACCAACAACAGCGAGGGAGCAACGCCGACCACCACTAAGAGAAGTCCAATTTTTACCATCTTCCTTTATTATTTTAATGAGCTCATTAATCAAGAATAACCAATTAAACGAATGTACTTGTAACAGGGTGAACGTGTGTGAGAGTGTGTGAGTGAACACATGGCCATAAATATCTATGCCGAGGGCATTGGTTTGTGTGCAACTTAAATACTAGTTAATAAATGATTAAAGCTGCAGCAATATAAAAGTTACAATGATCTTGATTTAGAAACCAAAAAGGGAGTATTAAGAATGATTTTGGTAATTAAACTAGCCACCATTTTGTTTTGTAATCTTCTATGACGCCATTTTGGCCACATGGTTGTGTATGCAAAATCTATTTAGGAAATTAAAAATTTGATAGTTACTTTCAATATAATACAGTGTTATCATTTGTGTCACCTTCTGTGTATCAAAAATCTCGCTGTTAATGAATCCTGGCCCCTTAGGTAAAAAGCATATTAAAAAGAAGAGTATGAACCCGGCAGTGACTGAAATTGGTAAGTACACGTATGTGCCATATTATGGTACTATTTATACATATAAATATCAGTATATGTGTGTAATAAATAAAAATAAAGTGGGTAAAATTACAAATGGCGCCTGAACTGTGGACATTATATAAAATTACTTTATATAAAACAGGCCAGATTTAGAAACACAGAAGGTGATATAAGACGGAACATAACCTAATACACAAGAGGTTATGTTGATGAAACAAAGCAACCAGTAATTGTATAATTAAAAAATAAATAGTCATTTAAATAGTTAAATTATGGCAGAAAGAAATAATAGTATGGAAGTAAACAATATAGACACAGAATCTATTTTATTAGACAAAATAAGCGCGAATTCTACGCCTAGGGCAGTCGAGAATAAAATATCGCTGGAAGATCTGTTTATATTAATTAAAACACAAAATAGTGTATTAAAAGAAATTGACAAAAAGTTTGATAGCCTTGAGAATGAACTAAAGAAACAAAACAATGTACGAAATGTAAAATTAGATCAAGTAGAGGAGAAATTAGAAAAATTAAAAAATGAAATACAGAGACAAAATTGTAATATTGACAAGGTAGACAAATTAGATAAAAACAAAGATGACAAGGTAAGTGGGGTAGAAATTTATGATAATATAAATAAAAGTATGATATTGGAAAATGATTGTGTAAACAGGAGTAGTAATAATGAGGTTTTATGGAGAATAGAATATAATAATGATGGAATGATAATGTGTCTTGAAGGGTTGAAGAGAGTGTGTAGAGAGAGCATAATTGTAAAAGAATTGCAGGGGTTAGATTTTTCCCTTAATGGTGTATTTGGGGGTGATATACATGTTTTTAGGAAGGACAAGAGTTCCTTCGATGTAGATTTTGGAGACAAAAGGTCTGCAAATAGTTGTCCCTGGATTTTTTGTGCACCTGATAGGTGGTGCGAGAGTAAAGTTGTAGTGCCCTATGCAAATGTAGAGAGAGAGAATGTAGCTTGGTGTGATAGTGAGAGGTATTGTGAGAGAAACAGAGAAGTAGATATTTTTAAGATATGTAGAAATTATGAAGAGTTTATAGAAAGGTTAGGTGGAGAGAGAAGTGATAAAAATAATAAAAACTTACCTTGTATTGAAACTAAAGTAGTAGGAGGTGATGTTGATAACAATAATGACTTGATAAAATACCTGATTATGACTAATTACACTAAGGGTGACTGGACCATACCGAATGTTGACAAGTTTTATGGTATAGTAATGTGGAGTAATCCTGCAGAGTATTACTATGGTATAATGGACAAAATAAATTTAAATAGTTATTATATTACAAAAGATGATATAATGTACTTAATTAAAATATCGGTATGGAGAACCATACATGACTTCCATGTTCTAAGATTTATATTTAAAATCATATTTGAAATGAAATATTTCCATAGAAACTACGTCTTTCTACGTATTGCTTCAGCATTAACCACAGTACTGTGGTCACTAACGTATACCACCTCACGTTTTCGCACTCGATTTTCACCGATGATGGCAGTCGATGGCACTGCCGAAAAGTCTGGTTTTGTAGAAAACATTGGACTACAGCTAAAGAGCCCGGGAAGCAATTTTAACAAAAAACTACTTCTTTGTTGCCGATAACGTAGTACACATATAAAAAATTCTCCCCTCCACCTTCAACTATAATTTTTAATAATAGAAAATTACCCCCACCCCGTTCACCTAACCTCTTCATTTATAGATATTTCATCTACATTTCTACAGTGGATTACTATGAGCTTCTTATCAGGATACTTTATTTATAAAAATTAAGTACTTTACTCTTGTTAAATCATAAAATGTTTCAGGTAAACTACCCCTTTCTCTTAACCGATCTTCTCCAAAATCAATAGACCTTCCGTCCTCTACAATTCAGGGAAGCATGCAAAAAATATTTGATTCTGTTTCAATGTGCAGCAGTTATCGTTCATCATGGAAACATTTCTCTTGTTACAACATAAAATATAGCAGGTAAACTACCCCTTTCCCTTAACCGATCTTCACCAAAATCAATAGACCTAGAGCTCTCTGCAACTCAGGAAAGAGTGCAAAAAATTATTTGATTCTGTTTGGATTTATGGCAGTTATATTTCGTCACAAAAAAAATTACCCTTCTTAAAACATAAAACGTTGCTGATAAACTACCCCTTCCCTTAACCGACCTTCAACAAAATCAACAGACCTTGAGTTCTCTTTAGTTCAAAAATGTATGCAAAAACCTAGTTGATTCTGTTTGAATTTACGGCAGTTATCGTTCGTCATATAAAAAATTACCCTGGTTAAAACATAAAATGTTGCTGGTAAACTACCCATTTCCCTTACCCGATCTTCACCAACACCAATAGGTATTGAGAACTCTACAATACAGGGCTGTATGCAAAACATCATTTGATTCTGTTTGAATTTGCGGCTGTTATCGTTTACTATAGAAAAAAATTACCCTTGATAAAAAACCGTTGCAGGTAAACTACCCCTTTCCCTTAACCGATCTTCACCAAAAACGATAGGTCTTGAGTAATCTACAATTCAGGCCTGTATGCAAACAATTATTTGATTCTGTTTGAATTTGCGGCTGTTATCGTTTGCCATAGAAAACACCCTTGATAAAACATAAAACGTTGCTGGTAAACTACCCTATTCCATTAACCAACCTTCACCAAAAACAATAGGTCTGAGAACTCTACAATTCAGGGCTGTATACAAAACATTAGTTGATTCTCTTTGAATTAACGGCAGTTATCGTTCGTCATAGAAAAAATACCCTTGTTAAAACATAAAACGTTGCAGGTAAACTACGCCTTTCCCTTAACCGATCTTCAACAAAATCAACAGACCTTGAGTTCTGTATAATTCAAAAAGGTATGCAGAAGAGTAATTGAATGTATGGCAGTTATCGTTCGTCAAAACAAAATTACCCTTGATAAAACATAAAATGTTGCTGGTAAACAACCCTATTCCCTTAACCGATCTTCACCAAAACCAACAGGTCTTGAGAACTCTACATTTCAGGGCTGTATGCAAAATATTATATGATTCTGTTTGAATCTGCGGCTGTTATCGTTTGCCATACAAAATACCCTTGATAAGACAAAAAATGTGTCAGGTAAACTACCCCTTTCCCTTAACCGATCTTCACCAAAAACAATAGGTCTTTAGTACTCAACAAATCACGGCTGTATGCAAAAACGTATTTGATCCTGTTTGAATTTGCGGCTCTTATCGTTTGCCATAGAAAATACCCTTTTAAAACATAAAACGTTGCCGGTAAACTACCCCTTTCCCTTAACCGATCTTCACCAACACCAATAGGTATTGAGAACTCTACAATATAGGGCTGTATGCAAAACATCATTTGATTCTGTTTGATTTTGCGGCTGTTATCATTTACCATAGAAAAATATCGGTATGGAGAACCATACATGACTTCCATATTCTAAGATTTATATTTAAAATCATTTTCAGCCAAACAGCCAGGCTGTGTCTTACCTGCCTTTTTATTGCTGTATTAAATGAAAAATATTATATTACATAAAAATGAAAAAATTATAATTTTGTTGCCAGGCAATAATTTTATTTTTAACAATTACCATTGTTTCAAAAAGTTTAAATATATTTTCAAGTACTTTACTCTTGTTAAAACGTAAAAGGTTGCAGGTAAACTACCCCTTCCCCTTAACCGATCTTCACCAAAATCGAAAGTCATTGAGACCTCTACAATTCAGGGACGTATGCAAAACATTATTTGATTCTGTTTGAATTTGCGGCTGTTATCGTTTGCCATAGAAAATACGCTTGATAAAAAAACGTTGCAGGTAAACTACCCCTTCCCCTTAACCGATCTTCACCAAAAACAACAGGTCTTGAGTACTCTACAAATCAGGGCTGTATGCAAAACATTATTTGATTCTGTTTGAATTTGCGGCTGTTATCGTTTGGCATAGAAAATACCCTTGTTAAAAAAACGTTGCTGGTAAACTACCCCTTCCTCTCAACCGAACTTCACCAAAAACAATAGGTCTTGAGAACTCTACAATTTAGGGCTGTATGCAAATAATCTTTTGATTCTGTTTGAATTTGCGGCTGTTATCGTTTGCCATAGGAAATACCCTTGTTAAAACATAAAACGTTACAGGTAAACTACCCCTTTCCCTTAACCGATCTTCACCAAAAACAATAGGTCTTGAGTACTCTACAAATCAGGGCTGTATGCAAAACATTATTTGATTCTGTTTGAATTTGCGGCTGTTATCGTTTGCCATAGAAAATACCCTTGTTAAAACATAAAACGTTACAGGTAAACTACCCCTTTCCCTTAACCGATCTTCACCAAAATCAACAGATCTTGAGAACTCTACAATTCAGAGCTGTATGCGAAACATTATTTGATTCTGTTTGAATTTGCGGCTGTTATCGTTTGCCAAACAAACAAAATTACCCTTGCTAAAAAAAAACCGTTGCAGGTAAACTACCCCTTTGCCTCAACCGATCTTCACCAAGAACAATAGGTCGCGAGTACTCTGCAAATCAGAGCTGCATGCAAAAAATTATTTGATTCTGTTTGAATTTGCGGCAGTTATCATTTGCCATAGAAAAAAAATCTACAGACAAACAGACAGACAGACAGACAGAGAGACAGACAGACAGACACACACACAGACACTTTTCGGAAAACGACTTTTTTTCATGTTTTGAGTGTAGTAGAATCAGAATCTGCAATAATCTCGAACACGATTTTTTTTGCCATCACCATACTTCCATTCCTTAAGGAATATGGAAGTAATATCGGTATGGAGAACCATACATGACTTCCATATTCTAAGATTTATATTTAAAATCATTTTCACCCAAACAGCCAGGCTGTGTCTTACCTGCCTTTTTATTGCTGTATTAAATGAAAAATATTATATTACATTAAAATGAAAAAATTATAATTTTATTGCCTGGCAACAAAATTATTTTATTTTTAACAATTACCATTGTTTCAAAAAGTTAAAATAAATTTTCAAGTACTTTACTCTTGTTAAAACGTAAAAGGTTCCAGGTAAACTACCCCTTCCCCTTAACCGATCTTCACCAAAATCGAAAGTCATTGAGACCTCTACAATTCAGGGACGTATGCTAAAATATCGGTATGGAGAACCATACATGACTTCCATATTCTAAGATTTATATTTAAAATCATTTTCAGCCAAACAGCCAGGCTGTGTCTTACCTGCCTTTTTATTGCTGTATTAAATGAAAAATATTATATTACATTAAAATGAAAAAATTATAATTTTATTGCCTGGCAACAAAATTATTTTATTTTTAACAATTACCATTGTTTCAAAAAGTTTAACTAAATTTTCAAGTACTTTACTCTTGTTAAAACGTAAAAGGTTGCAGGTAAACTACCCCTTCCCCTTAACCGATCTTCACCAAAATCGAAAGTCACTGAGATCTCTATAATTCAGGGAAGTATGCAAAAATTTATTTGATTCTGTTTGAATTTGCGGCTGTTATCGTTTGCCATAGAAAATACGCTTGATAAAAAAACGTTGCCGGTAAACTACCCCTTCCCCTTAACCGATCTTCACCAAAAACAATAGGTCTTGAGTACTCTACAAATCAGGGCTGTATGCAAAACATTATTTGATTCTGTTTGAATTTGCGGCTGTTATCGTTTGCCATAGAAAATACCCTTGTTAAAAAAACGTTGCAGGTAAACTACCCCTTTCCCTCAACCGATCTTCACCAAAAACAATAGGTCTTGAGAACTCTACAATTTAGTGCTGTATGCAAATAATCTTTTGATTCTGTTTGAATTTGCGGCTGTTATCGTTTGCCATAGGATATACCCTTGTTAAAACATAAAACGTTACAGGTAAACTACCCCTTTCCCTTAACCGATCTTCACCAAAATCAACAGATCTTGAGAACTCTACAATTCAGGGCTGTGTGCGAAACATTATTTGATTCTGTTTGAATTTGCGGCTGTTATCGTTTGCCAAACAAACAAAATTACCCTTGCTAAAAAAAAACCGTTGCAGGTAAACTACCCCTTTCCCTCAACCGATCTTCACCAAAAACAATAAGTCGCGAGTACTCTGCAAATCAGGGCTGTATGCAAAAAATTATTTCATTCTGTTTGAATTTGCGGCAGTTATCGTTTGCCATAGAAAAATCTACAGACAGACACACAGACAGACAGACAGACAGACAGACACACAGACACTTTTCGGAAAACGACTTTTTTTCATGTTTTGAGTGTAGTAGAATCAGAATCTGCAATAATCTCGAACACGATTTTTTTTGCCATCACCATACTTCCATTCCTTAAGGAATATGGAAGTAAAATTATTTGATTCTGTTTGAATTTGCGGCTGCTATCGTTTGCCATAGAAAATACGCTTGATAAAAAAACGTTGCAGGTAAACTACCCCTTCCCCTTAACCGATCTTCACCAAAAACAATAGGTCTTGAGTACTCTACAAATCAGGGCTGTATGCAAAACATTATTTGATTCTGTTTGAATTTGCGGCTGTTATCGTTTGCCATAGAAAATACCCTTGTTAAAAAAACGTTGCTGGTAAACTACCCCTTTCCCTCAACCGATCTTCACCAAAAACAATAGGTCTTGAGAACTCTACAATTTAGGGCTGTATGCAAATAATTTTTGATTCTGTTTGAATTTGCGGCTGTTATCGTTTGCCATAGGAAATACCCTTGTTAAAACATAAAATGTTACAGGTAAACTACCCCTTTCCCTTAACCGATCTTCACCAAAAACAATAGGTCTTGAGTACTCTACAAATCAGGGCTGTACGCAAAACATTATTTGATTCTGTTTGAATTTGCGGCTGTTATCGTTTGCCATAGAAAATACCCTTGTTAAAAAAACGTTGCAGGTAAACTACCCCTTTCCCTCAACCGATCTTCACCAAAAACAATAGGTCGCGAGTACTCTGCAAATCAGGGCTGCATGCAAAAAATTATTTGATTCTGTTTGAATTTGCGGCAGTTATCGTTTGCCATAGAAAAAAAATCTACAGACAGACACACAGACACTTTTCGGAAAACGACTTTTTTTCATGTTTTGAGTGTAGTACAATCAGAATCTGCAATAATCTCGAACACGATTTTTTTTGCCATCACCATACTTCCATTCCTTAAGGAATATGGAAGTAAAATTACCCTTGATAAAAAACCGTTGCAGGTAAACTACCCCTTTACCTTAACCGATCTTCACCAAAAACGATAGGTCTTGAGAACTCTACAAGTCAGAGCTGTATGCAAAATATTATATGATTTTGTTTGAATTTGCGGCTGTTGTCGTTTGCCATACAAAATACCCTTGATAAAACAAAAAACGTGGCTAGTAAACTACCCCTTTCCCTTAAACGATCTTCACCAAAAACAATAGGTCTTTAGTACTCAAGAAATCAGGGCTGTATGCAAAAACTTATTTGATTCCGTTTGAATTTGCGGTTCTTATCGTTTGCCATAGAAAATACCCTTTTAAAACATAAAACGTTGCTGGTAAACTACCCCTTTCCCTTAACCGATCTTCACCAAAAACAAAAGGTCTTGAGAACTCTACAATTCAGGGCAGTATGCAAAACATAATTTGATTATGTTTGAATTTGCGGCTGTTATCGTTTGCCATAAAAAATACCCTTGTTAAAACATAAAATGTTGCAGGTAAACTACCCCTTCCCCATAACCAATCTTTACCAAAATCAACAGATCTTGAGAACTCTACAATTCAGGGCTGTATGCGAAATATTATTTGATTCTGTTTGAATTTGCGGCTGTTATCGTTTGCCAAACAAACAAAATTACCCTTGATAAAAAAAAACCGTTGCTGGTAAACTACCCCTTTCCCTCAACCGATCTTCACCAAAAACAATAGGTCGCGAGTACTATACAAATCCGGGCTGTATACAAAAAATTATTTGATTCTGTTTGAATTTGCGGCTGTTATCGTTTGCCATAGAAAAAAAATCTACAGACACACACACACACACACACAGAGAGACAGTTTTCGAAAAACGACTTTTTTTCATGTTTTGAGTGTAGTACAATCAGAATCTGCAATAATCTCGAACACGATTTTTTTTGCCATCACCATACTTCCATTTCCTTACGGAACATGGAAGTAAAATGAGTTATGTATACGTAAGATAAGACTATTATTTGACGATGGAGGCTAATTATTATAATTGTGTTTATGAACATTTAATTATGTGGACAGTGTTTTAAGATGGACTGTTTATGACTGATTATGGTAAATGATTAATTGGTAATGTGGATTGTATATTTTTTGTGTATTAATGTCAGTGTATTTGTGTATTTTTGCTGTTGTGTATTTTAGGTATTTTTTGTGTAAACTATGTATTGTAGAATTTTAAATAACTGAAGAAAGTTTAAATGATATTATGAGATTCAGATTCTAATGGTTAATAAATGAAGCAGGTAATAGATTTGGGTATGGAGAGGTATTGTTGTTAAAAGGTAAGTGATGAATTTTCTAGTGATATATTAAGGTGAAATGTAAAAGAGGTTTGGGAAATAGTGATAAATAAGGGCATTGGAGTTAGTTAAATAGAGTTAATGGGAGTTAGTGAAAATAAAGTGTTGAGATGTTGATAATATATAAAGAGGTGTTAGATATTTTAGGGACACAGTGGTTAGTGATTATATGTAGAGGTGAGTAATGTGAATGGTAATTATATTTGTTGATGGTGATATTTTGTAATAAGGGTATTGGTGTAGGAGTCCGCAACGAGAGGTGTTGGGACAGGAAATGACCGTTGTGTGCCGGAAAGGGTTATCTGAAAGGGTCAGGAACCAATAAGAGAATGAGCATAGATAGGGAACACACATACTAGTACAAAAAATGAGCGGTGCCAGAGGTTTTAAATGGGATTTGTGAAGGGGGTTATTATAGAGATATTGGTGTCATGATATATTAATGGTTAGAAGCGGTTGTTAGTAGAAAAAAGAGGGTAGTAAGGTTAGATTGACAATGCCAAAATAAGATAGAGAAAATAGTGAATAATAGAGAGTCACCCAAACTAGTGAGGATAAAAGGGTTAGAAAAGGAAAATTCATGGTAGGAAGGTAATTGTAACTGAAAGGTAAATGATAAAGTTGAAATTGTTGTATAGAATCTGATATAAACAAATGTTAAATAATTAAAAGTTGATAGAGAATTGTTGATAGTAAAAAGGTTATAAAGTTTTGGTACAAGTCATGTAAATGTAAATTGTTTAATGTAATGTAAATGTAACAATGTTAATGTGTAATGTCTAATGTTTTATGATGTTTTATTGTTATTGGTAATGACGTTAACAAGTGTCAAAGAATAGTAGCTTTTAAAAGTTGAAAGTCTAAAGGTACAAATGAAGTTGTGCAAAAATATAGTAGGATGCCATTTACAAAATAGATAAATGATTATAAGTTGAGTAATAAAATTTGAATAATAAACGTGTCTGCCATAATAGTTGTAGGTTGAGTTTGATAGAAATAATTAGGTGAAGGTGTTTTGGGGAATATTAAAGAATTGTTTATGTATTGTGTTATTTGTAGGTATATATTGTAGCGCGACAGATAATCCACACAAATACATTACTCAATGAGAAAAATAACAACTGAGAAAAATAACTGAGATAGAAATTGACTAAGATAGAAATATTAATAGATCTGTTCGTATACGAAGTGAAATATCCAAAGATATTTAATTTTTTTTATAGTTATAAGGTGGACTATTCTTATATAATTTTTATTAATAACTGTCTGAGATAAGTCCAGCAGTATTATTATGTATTGATCAGAGATGATTTACCTCTGTAATCAATAAATGACGTAGTATGGCCAGCAGAGTGTGAAGCCTACAGAGCCCCTCTGGACACTGCCCCAGCTAACGTGTTAGGGAATTTTAGGGAATAAATATCCCAAGGATAAAGAACCAAGTTAAGAAGAAAATGGAAAAATAAAAAATAACGAACCTCAGATGACTATTACTATCAGTAAGAATCCAGTTAATAATGAAATATAGATAAGCTCAAAAATATAGAAGAAAAAATTTTAGAAATGTGAAGGAAGTAAAGAAATATAATTTATAATATAATGTCATAAGCAATTACTTCAGACAAACTAAGTATGATCTGAACTAATCACTTCTGGAAGAGAGCAATCTGTAGCGTGACAGATAATCCACACAAATACATTACTCAATGATCATGGATAAAGCTTTAATATATGGAATATCCAGATGAGAATCAATTAAAATGCACTATTTACTAATATATTCACAAGAAAGGTTAAATAAAGAAAAATTCTGCAAATAATATAATATAATACAAATTTAAAAACCCAGGAAACTAAAAATGTTAATAACAAAATTACCCAGGTAAGATAGAAGCAGGCAATTAATATACCCCGTCAAAGAAACCAGACCAGAAGAAACAAAGGCATACACAGCGAAAAACTAAAGAAGAAAGAAGAACAATCAAAACTAAAGAAGAAAGAAGAATAACCAAAACTACTGAAGAAGGAAGAAAGAAGAACAATCAAAACTACTGAATAAAAAGAAAGAAGAATAATCAAATCTACTGAAGAAAGAAGAAAGAAGAATAATTAAAACTAAGAAAGAAAGAAGAATAACCAAAATTACTGAAGAATGAAGAAAGAAGAACAATCAAAACTACTGAACAAGGAAGAAAGAAGAATAACCCAAAACTACTGAAGAAAGAAGAATAATCAAAACTAAAAATACTGAAGAAAGAAGAAAGAAGAATAATCAAAACTAAAGAAGAAAGAAGAATAACCAAAATTACTGAAGAATGAAGAAAGAAGAACAATCAAAACTACTGAATAAAGAAGAAAGAAGAATAATCAAATCTACTGAAGAAAGAAGAAAGAAGACTAATCAAAACTACAGAGGAAGGAAGAAAGAAGAATAACCCAAAACTACTGAAGAAAGAAGAATAATCAAAACTAAAAATACTGAAGAAGGAAGAAAGAAGGATAACCAAACTCAAAGAAGAAAGAAGAAAGAAGAATAACCAAACTCAGAGAAGAAAGAAGTGAGACGACCCATATAAAACAAAAACCCCATAGGGAAAGAACCCCAAAAACCCTAGAATCAATGAATGTCCAAAGAGAAAGTATAACACCCCAAAAAACCATATCACTGTAAAACTGACAAAAAACTAAAAGTGTTAGTAGTATTAAATATTAGTGCATTCAAAAAGTTATTGTTTAGTTTGTATAAACAAATCTTCACAGTCCCCCCATGGTTGAATATTTCATGTTAAAAACTAGAAAAAGACTAGTAAATATATTAATAATTCACCATGGACAAGTGTAAGTGATCAAATTATAACTAATAAACTTTAAAAAGGTGCATGAGTTGCAGTACAAAGTAATAAACTTTAAGTTTTGTGAACAGTGTCTACTTTGATAATGAAATAGTAATATTACTAATAAAAAGCTACTAAAGCTGTATGAACATTCCATAGAATGGAATATGACTTAGATAGCCAGAGTTATACTTTAAGAGGGGGCATAAATCCTGTAAAATGGGGAATTACAGAACCAACTGTTAATGTTGAAGTAGTAAAAGATGTTAACCATTATATGTAACCAGGATGTTAGGTTCCTATTACATATAATAATTAGATAAGTAAGGATTATTCATAAGAAATATTAGTGTTATAATTTGTTATTTTATTGTTCATTTTAATTTAGGAATGCCCTATCTAAAAATAGATATCATTCCGATGTTATAGAATATTTTTAATTATGTTATTAGGTGATATACAAAACAATGTTATTCAGAACACCAGGTTTGATATAGAGAGGTGTTATATGTTAATTATACAATCAATAATTACTGTTATACCAGTCAAAGAATTAATTTTTAATCAACTATATAAGAATCAGAAGTCAGAGAAGGATATAAAATAACTACATTAATAAAACATTTGGCAAATAGCCACACATCAAATCTAGGCAATATAATGAATTTAAACTGCAAATAATTAACAAACATAGTCTTATAAGCCAGTTAAACTGACAATATTTAGGCAAGATAAACTCAACATATTAAATACTATGTAAATAAGGCTTTCTGAAGATAGGGTCATTATATGAGTAAAATTATTTATTTGTCTAATAAAATACCATTAAAACAAATAGATTCACTGACATTATCATAGGGGGGAGTCATTGAATAGTTACAAATGAATTGTATTAAAAAACCATCATTAATATACTAAATTGCCATAAAATAAGTGAGAATTGACAATTATACCAATTTCAGATTTAATAGAATAATAATTATATTAGGGAAAATGGCTATTATTTACTTAGACGACAGGAAGTATAATTTTAGGCCTACCTCCCAAAAAATGTAAGAAATATAATTTTCTGATAAAACTTTGTAACACTAACTTAATTACTATCAAAATAAGTAGAATAGAATAGTGAAAACGAATATGTATTTAATATTTCAAACAGTTAACTAATAACGAAATTACTTTCTGAGCATAATGTACGATTTTAAAATGTGTCGGAAGTTAAGATGATTTGAAACAATGTATGAGATATATTATATAGGCTAAGATTTTCATGAGACGAAGGAAATCCAGACAGTTCATTATTATACCTTGAAGAGAGCACTTAATGTGAATATTTGATAGAACCAACCTTTAATGGCTGTTACGTTATAACAGAGTTCGGAATCATTTTGTGTAAAATTATTTTTTTTAACTATTTTAATTATTGTGAAGTGGTGAAGTTGACCAATGAACTACATAACACCAATAAACGGAATCACATATAACTAATTAAATAAAATAACACTGAAATCGCACCAAATACCAAGTGAAAATTCGAGGTTAAACTGACACACATAAACACCAGTAGATATACCCATTTAACAACATTTTTACACCAAGTGAACTATTCCATCATACACCAGTGACAATAAACTATACCCAAGAAGATCATATACAATTGCGAAGAACATTTAAACGAAGAAAGGACATATTTATTCCAACAAGTACTTCACAAAGGTTAGAAGGCGAACAACGCGCATGCGTCAGGCGGCCATTTTGATCCAATATCATCACCGCAATAAGACACGACTGTGGGCTGCAACTTGGTTTGAATACAATTATATATAAACTTTTATTATTAATAACTACCATTGTATTGTTTAAATTTAAGACATTAATAGAATTGTAAGTGTTATACTTTCATGCCCCTGAACTTCTCTGGCTTTTTACATTAATAACCGTTTAAAGAACCTATTGTTATAATACAAATGTAAAATTCTTATATCGACCGGCCCTGAGCGAGTCGATACGGTATTGTAACATCGATATTTAATCAACTAAATTTATTATTTTGTTTAATAAATGTTTGTTTTTTGGTAAATTGAAGTTGATTTCTCTTGTAAAAGGACATAACAGTTAATTAATCAAGAAAACTAGATAACCTTTGAAGGCAGTATAGGTGAACCTACCACCTTTCAAGAATAAGAAGAAGAGAGCCGTTTTCATCTAAACTTGGAGTTAACTGGATTATCTTGTTAACAAATTTACAGAACGGAAATTTATTACCAGAATAAACACAATACCATCATAATTATAATTACAATCAACAACCTCGATTTATTCCTAAATTTTAAGAACATAAATACACCGAAAACATTTTTTCAGAATTTATTTTTTTTATAAATATAAATTTTAAATTTATATTTTATTTCAAATTGCTACCACAGCAATATACACAGAGTTTATTTGATAACAACAAAGACCAGGAACATTACCAAATCGACGTTTCCCAGAGCGGAACGTCACTACTACACATACACACCATAAAAATTATTCTGGGTAATATTATACCAGAACACTACTACAATTACGATTATATTATGGTTTTATTACAAAAGTGAAGACCAACAGTGAGAGCATAACGAAGACTAGAAGACATTAGCTACGTTACTACACACAATCAGAATTAAATTAAATTATATTTGTAATAATTAGTTTTATTACAAAATTTGGCTTCCATCGCGGGGCTTGAACGAGGCAGACGTCTCGTATTATTACAATATATATATATATATATATATATATATATATATATATATATATATATATATATAGTTTGTTTCTCTTACAAAGAAGAAATTGAGTTTGGTGGTGGTAAAAGAATATACATTTTAAAGTCTTGTTGTTATGTTAAACTTTTGAATTAGAACAAACCAATGCGTCTAAAGGGGAACATATCAGTTGTAGATATGGAAGTGTACTAGACCACTATTTTAAATTTTTGTATGCAATGTTTCAGAGTTTTGTGGTGTTGTGACCGCGGTCCTGTGCTGGCTGGAGCGTCAGAACAGGAGCATAGAGTGCCTCATGGCCTTATGGTGTAGGGATCTCTCAGGAGAAGGCCAGTAAGGTCAGAGGGTGCGACCAACATCATTGGACCAAGGGTACGTAATGATAAATTTTTTATATAGTAACATTACAGGGGGTTGTGGTGACATATCTAGACTGATCCTTTTAGGAAAGTGTGAATGAGTCAATGAAAGTTTTTGTGTCTCGACACAACATCTTTCATTGAGGGGGTTTGTAACAGTACATAATGACCCAATACCATAATTATGGGATTTAAAGGTATTTTTTCAATGTTTTATTGTTTAATCATTAAAATACAGAATGGTTAGGTCCATTGTCCCTATATACGAAGGAACAAAGCAGATTCAGCAAGAGTACCATGCCAAGGTCACCGGTGGACGTGCGGGAGTCGGTAAAAGCCATGGCGGTGTTTGTGACGAATGACTTTATACAGTAAACCCTCGATTTAATGGACCTCGATTTAACGGACTTCGGATTTAACGGACAGAATTTAACAGGCAAAAAAAAGCATGAAAACGTTTTTAGGCTTTTGAAACGTATAATGTGCATAAACTGCAGACTCTCCTGTTCTGGCGATGTTGCTTGGCTATCGCAGCATTCTTTCGTTTCTTGTTTTGAAACACGCAAATTTTCTCATCTCCAATTGTATTTGATGAGAACGGAGATAAGAATTAGATAAGAATTCATTTAATTCTTCACGATCCCCGTCTTTGCGTTGTCGTTGACGCAGGCGTCACACACGTTCAGTGGAAGACATCACGACGACTAACACTGACAATATACACTGATATGCATCTTATTTCACAGTGACCAAATTTATTTATTACTAACATCACCTGGAGCGTTACATTTTTCGATGACGTTACACATTATGCATCACGCATTTTGTGGAATGACCCCCAGCCTAAAAACATTATCATGTTAAAAAAAAATTTTGACACGAAAAAATCACGATTAAGTTTTTGAAGTCCATGGTTGTGATTTAAATTTGGTGGTAGTTCATAACCATAGCAACGCATTTTCACTCTTGAATATTCGGCTATTTTCGTGATAATTCGTATGCACGCGCAGTTCACATTCGTACAGCGTCGCATCAGTTTATTCAGAGAGAATACAGCGTGTACGCTACATGTGTTTCTATAGTACGAACCTTGCACGTGTTAAATAGAGAGTCTTAACGAGTTTATACTTGCGTTGTTATAGCAAGGTCCATTACTTTATTAGTGAATTACAGCATAAGTATGTCTGGCGTTACGAAAAAACGTGTGAACTTGAGTATAAAGCAAAAGCTTGAACTAACAAGTAAACTTGAAGGTGGCGCGTCTGTTTCACATGTTTGTGAAGTGTACGGTGTAAAGAAACAAACCGTTTCAGACATTCGAAAGAATAAAGATAAACTTATTCAGTTTTCGCTAAAGTACAGTGTTGATAGTTCGAAGAATGAGGGAGAAAGAAAACACATTAAATTAGCCAAACACAAACAATTAGAGGATGCTGTGTACAAGTGGTTTATTCAACAACGTTCTAGTGGCGTCGTTGTTCGTAGTGTCGAGTTGCGGGCTGCTGCTGATAAACTGGCGAAACATATTGGTATCCAATTTCAGGCGAGTGATGGGTGGCTTTGGCGTTTTCGTAATCGGCATGGCATCACAAATAGATCAACATGTGGTGAAGCGCTGAGTGCAGACACTGAACAAGTTGAGGCTTTTCGTCAACATATAAAGGAAACGATCGAATCTGAGGGTCTCATTTTGTCTCAGGTCTACAATGCTGATGAGACTGGTCTCTACTTTCGTGCTGTGCCTAAAAATACTCTGGCACACAAACATGAAACTAGCACACCAGGCCGTAAACTCAACAAGGAGCGGCTTTCTGCCCTACTGTGTGCGAATGCTAATGGTTTGCATCGACTTACTCCAGTCATAGTCGGAAACGCAAAGAAACCTCGTGCGATAAAGAACATAATGAACCAGTTGCCAGTCATTTATGAAAGTTCAAAAAATGCTTGGTTTACCTTCAGTATTTTTTCAGACTGGTTTTTTAATCATTTTGTGCCAGAAGTGCGACGTTTTCAAGAAGAGACTATGAAAATTCCATCGCATGCAGTGAAAGCCGTCTTACTACTGGACAATGCACCGGCCCATCGCAACTCCGAGAAGTTAGTTAGCAACGACGGAAAAATAAAATGCGTCTTCCTCCCTCCGAACACCACTTCAATTTTACAGCCAATGGACCCAGGAGTCATTGTTGCCTGCAAAAGGCTGTACAAGAAGAAGTTTCTTGAAGAGGTGATGGTTGTCTTGGAGGACGAACAAGACCATGAAAACGACACGAGAGGGGCTAGAACGCTGCAAAATCTGCGTGCATACAACATCAAGTCCGCCATCTTTAATTTTGCTGCCGCATGGAAGGAGATGAAGGAAACAACATTGGCTAATGGGTGGAGACAGTTACTGAATGGGACTGAACCGGAGTACGATTTCACAGGATTTGAAACATCCGATTTCTGTGAAACCGTAAAGAAGGCTGGTGAAGACGTAAACGAGAATGACATAGAACAGTGGCTAAACTTGGACGAGGGTGATCCAGGCTACCAAATCCTGAGTCAGGAAGAGATCGCGGAATCTGTTCTACACGACGATCAAGAAGATGGAGATGATGACGATGAAGAAATATCTGTTACAGGAGGCCCTAAATTATCAGCGATAAGAAACAGCATGGACGAAATTTACGCGTACATTGGGGAGTCTTCAGATCCAGAAGTGTGTGCTTATTATGACCATTTTAGACAGTTTAGATCTTTAATAATAAAGAAGCAACATTCCAGTGGAAAACAACTGACTCTTGATGCTTTTATCCAGAATAAATAAAGGTGTGTACATAACATTGTATTTGCATGATATTAATAGTACGTATTAAAATACAGATAAGCGATGTTGTCGCTGTTACAATAGAAAACCACACTGGCAGTTTACCCGTTATTTAGAAACATGTTACTCACACCTCCTCTACTCATCCTTTGTCTTGCCGCCTACGGAAGGGTCCGAGCACGCACGCATGCGCAGGTACGTACACTTTTCTTCCTATTCATTGTTCAGTTTGCTGTTAAAACGTACGGTTGCAGTCATAAATCATAATGCCAGCGTTAACAACAGCCAGGCAAATTGCTGTTGCTTACGCAGTAAACAACTCATAGATACCAAAAGCGTTCGTCCCGCCAGAAGTCAGGTATAACTTCGAATTTCGTTAGTGTGCGAATACAAGCCGCAGGCCAAATTAGCGACCATGTTTTTAGGAGAAAAAGTGCGGCCTGTATTCGGAACAATACCGTATTTGCATGATATTAATAGTATAAAAATTTCAAGTGTTATAGGCCTATTTGATTTAAATATATCCTCAAAAAACAAAATTTGGGATTTAACGGACTTTCGATTTAACGGACACCCCTCAGCCCCAATTAGTCCGTTAAATCGAGGGTTTACTGTATATGCATTGTGATTGGATAATAACACTGTTCCGTCATAACCAAAAACAATGACGCACTGACTACAATGCGTGCAACGAGGCGTTGTCCTGTATGACAAAGCTTGATGACGTAAAATACACACACACACACAAGCGCAAATTTACATTTGCCTCCGTCTCAATTCAGCGTAGTTCTTCAAAGGATCAACAGCGATGTATCGCTGTATGATCGGTTTTATAACAAAAGTTTATTACAACTAGACTCTAAATTACAAGTGTGATGGTGGAGCAATAAATGCTCGAATTTAGTAACAGTATAAACCATAACATGTAGAATCAGTGCTTATATCTAATTAATGAAAAACTCAGCAGAACATGAGGCGAACACCGGCCATCAACATGGGAATCAACCAACAACAGCAAGGGAGCAACGCCGACCACCACTAAGAGAAGTCCAATTTTTACCATCTTCCTTAATTATTTTAATGAGCTCATTAATCAAGAATAACCAATTAAACGAATGTACTTGTAACAGGGTGAACGTGTGTGTGAGTGTGTGAGTGAACACATGGCCATAAATATCTATGCCGAGGGCATTGGTTTGTGTGCAACTTAAATACTAGTTAATAAATGATTAAAGCTGCAGCAATATAAAAGTTACAATGATCTTGATTTAGAAACCAAAAAGGGAGTATTAAGAATGATTTTGGTAATTAAACTAGCCACCATTTTGTTTTGTAATCTTGTATGACGCCATTTTGGCCACATGGTTGTGTATGCAAAATCTATTTGGGAAATTAAAAATTTGATAGTTACTTTCAATATAATATAGTGTTATCATTTGTGTCACCTTCTGTGTATCAAAAATCTCGCTGTTAATGAATCCTGGCCCCTTAGATAAAAAGCATATTAAAAAGAAGAGTATGAACCCGGCAGTGACTGAAATTGGTAAGTACACGTATGTGCCATATTATGGTACTATTTATACATATAAATATCAGTATATGTGTGTAATAATTAATAATAAAGTGGGTAAAATTACAAAACTAATAAAATAAATTCCCTTGATTCTGTACCGTTACAAACCGTTACTTAATATGTGGGGGGGGGGGATAATACCAACTAACAGCAAGAAAACTAGATCTACCTTTGAATCTTGTCAGAACAAAATACTTCATACACCAAACCATTACTTAATATGTGGGGGGGGGAATATATCAACTACCAGCAAGAAAAAATAAATCTATCTTTGAATCTTGTCAGGCCAAAATACTTCATACTGTAACAGGTGCTATAAAAAACATGGTATAACAGCTCAGCAAGCTGCAGCAAACAACTCCCTTATTGAAGCTTATAACAATCTGTAAACCATCCTCGTGTCAACTTTTTTCTGCCCCCCCCCCCCCAAATTCAGATGGATCATAGACAAATTCAAATGATGGAGATGGAGCAAGTGTTTTCAATGAATCTGTTTTCTCATTACATGGCACTTGGGCCAGGTTTAACAACTTAGAAATCACAGGTCTGAAACACTGCTGACAGTAACAGTTCTAAAACACTTACTCTGAAGCAATAAACAAAAAAATAGTAATGATATTAATTGATGACTCGTTGGGGACTTGGTGAAACATATTAATACAAAGGTTTTTAAAAATGTATAAACACTTGGTACATTTCACAGATTTTATTTAAGTCTGACAGCCGTTTCGACCTCTTAAGCCATCCTCAAAGAGATGAATGAAGACTAAACACAGGATGTAAGGTGGACATCTGTTTAGGGCATGTGTTGTGGAAACATGTGCGAGGGGTGAAGATGGAGAGGGGGTTGCAGGAGCTAAGAGAAAGTCAAGTGTCTGTAAAAACTGAATATAATCTGAATGCAAAATATAAAATTAATTAAACTAAATATAATCTGAATGCAAAATTATATAATTAACTAAACTAAATAACAGCTTTTAATAAAGGGGATACACAGAATTCAGTTTGTTCATTTGTTAATTTTTTTCTTTTTTTTCGACAGAGGTCGAAACAGCTGTCAGAGTTAAATAAAATCTGTGAAATGTACCAAGTGTTTATATATTTTTCAAAACCTTTGAAAAAATAGTAATATTAGCTGCTTCAGCTATTAAAGTAATACACAACCATGCAATACAAAACAAACAGATGAAATTAGAGGCATACCATAAATCACTACTACCAGTTCAAGATAAAACTGCCATGCTGCATTGGTCTACCATCTCACATCACATTAGTCTGCAAGGAAATGAACAGGCTGACCTCTTGGCCAAAAAACAGCACTATAGTACAGAAACCAGCATATACAATCATGATTGACTTAACAAACACATACACAGGATCTGTAGCATCAACAGACCAGTATACCTTCTGCAAGGATAATAGTGTTAACAATTAAAAATAATCTATTAATGTATAAATGTCTTAATCCTGCAAAACAGAATAAAAGGACGTTGAAGGTCTCTACTGTGAAGCATTGGTACTGGTAGCATGAGCCTATTCCAGCCACTGAACAATAACAATATAATAATTCATAATGGTTGGTACACGATGGCGTATAAAGAAGTACATTTCAACTGACTACCAGCCATGTATTTAGCAAAAATCTTTAGTTTTTAGTCAAATAAAACACATGTTTGTTTTTACACCTGTAATTATGGATAACCATTTGCAAAATAACAATTCAACAATGCAAAACAGTTCTCGCAATTTATTATGTTATTGATGGAAGAGCGGTAGAGTAATGAGGATAGTCATAATGACAATTAACAAATAAAAATCTACTTACCCTCAAGTCGCCTGTCCCTGGAAAGTATTCACCATATTTATGGAAAGAAACGGTCATAACTCTATCCGTGGTGTAAAACGCCTCTTCAACACCATCACCGTGATGTACATCAATGTCTATATACAGTACCCTCTGATGGTATTTAAGTAGTTCTAGTATACCAAGCACTATGTCATTCACATAACAGAATCCTGATGCTTCTGATTTCTTCGCGTGATGAAGACCTGTACACACGATGCACATTTAAATGATTTTTTTTTGTTTTATAACCAGGTAAATAATGCATTCTTGAACATATTTTTTTTGCCTATAAAAACAAAATAACAAATTGTATGACTTGTTTCGTACATAATCTATTAATGAAATGCATCTTTCTCATTGATCTCAATTTGATCAGCGTCATAGACAACACATGGTAGCTCATTCACATACTAATATTATGATAATTTTATTAATTTATATGACGTCTGAAATGAGTGATAAGACCATCAGACTTCATAGTGGTGTGAGCAGCAGAATTGCATACATTCTAGATCTTCCAAGATGCCCCTTCCAAACATTACTCGACTATTCTACCAGCATCCAGGCCAGCTGTGTCACTACAATGCTACACACAGCCAGAGTATAAATACTGGCTTTAGGAGCGGAGTCAGTTTATTTTTGGGACCTGGTGATATTAGAGTGAGTTTCGGAATGATTGTTGTTGTGACTTCTTGTCTAGTGAAACAATTATTGTGTTACTTAATGTGAAGCTGTAATAAGGTGGCATTTATTGTTGTGTTAGATAATTTTTTAACTTGAAGAATAATAGAAGAGTGACTTTGTTTATTTTTACCTATAATTAAAGTTGTAATTAAAGATTACATCTGGTGTCAGTTTTTCTGTTTTCACTGTACAACATGACGATCTGTGTGACCATCATAACACTGGTGCCAGAAGTGGGATAAGACCTTTAACAGTGGAAATGAGAGGACAACGAAATCATAAAAGAACTTTGTGTGTGTCAATAGTGTTCAGAAAAATAGCAATAAAAGTCAACAATTGGCTATGATAGCATCTTTGTGTTTGGATGGAAGAGAAAGATGAGAAACACCACCGGGAAGCACAGACGACATTACGGTGTTTGTACAAGATGATACAACTGCAAAATTCAGTCTGTCACGAGGTGAATTGAACAAAGAAGCTCACAGAGTATCCAAAATATAAAAATCTGTGTCAACTATGAAAACAAATATATGACAGGTATAGAATATTCTACTACAAATATAATAAAACAGAATGAAATGGAACTTAAGCAATTAATGAAAGAAATAGTTGACAAAGCAAGGCCATTAATAAATGCTAAAAAAGACAGCATACCGTAGACCCTTCAGGAGTCTAAAACAAATGACCGACTGACGAGATTGGCTCATCCTGAAGCAACAGAAGACTTCCAGATGCCGATTACTCTCCTTGCATTTATCGATGGTATTAGAGATAGTGAATTAACAACAAGCGTTAAGAACAGCACATCACCAGAGTAATTCTGACACTCTTCTTCACACCCTGGAGTTTTAAGCTGATAAGTCGATGATCTACATTTATAAATGTACGTATCATGTTGTAGTCAAGAGGATTGAATATCACATTATCATCATAACAACGAACAATGGGGAAGAGACAGAAGACTGTGTAATGTTATTATTCATTTTGAATATATAAAACACTTCTACTTACCCAATTCCTTTCAACTTACCTTCGCCCCGACCAGAAGATCCAAATTACTTATTACAGGTCGTCACCAACATTTTCAAAAGGACAAATGTGGAAACCCTTTTTTATACTTTACCCTCTTTTGAATTCAATAACTTACCAGGTTCGTTTTAAGCGAGATTTTCTATACAGGACAGGTTATGTTAAACGGGCGTAATAATTTACTTAATGCATGTTTATAGTAACACAGAAATCTACTTTATTTCTCTTTTAGCGAACCAAAAATTACCCTTTTCACCTTTTATTAACAAATTACTCCATTGTGATCACATAAAATCTATTTAAACAAAACCATTAATGATTACTTATAATTGAGCAAACCAGTATTTCGCTGCTTTTACACTCTTACACACTCTCCCATTCTTTTTTATAACATTTCTGAAAACCTCCATTTGTCAAGCTCATTAATCATTTACTGTTTTAACTTTACTTGTGGCCAAAATAGTTACTTTTACGTTGTACTTAACTGCACGGGCCATCCACAGAGTTCCTGATATTGCGCACTAAGTTGGTTAAACTTTTTATTCAAACGCCCACATTTCACATTTTGAAAAACTGTTATTATGATTGCACAAACTGATTACTGTTGTTTCATTACGATGCACTCTTTGGTAGACCTACTTTACTTTTCCGGTCTACCAAAGCTTTTCCGATGCCACTTTGAAATTACATCTGACTAGTTGAATGGATGCTACCGACCCTTGCAGCCAAGCTGCCGAGAGAGACGCTCTGCCTCCTTTGTGTCCTGCCACGTGGCCGCAAACTCGTGCTCTGATTGGTTGATCGTGCTGCCGGAAGCCCTTCGCCTTCAACACGTGATTATATTTTGAGTCGGAGTCTACGTATTTTTCTAATGACCGATTTGTTCTCAGTCACAATTCTCAACCGGTGTCTGGTACCACATGGCACTGACTAAGCTACAGGGTGTTCATTAATAATTCTTTTCTACAGGATGGTTAACAAACATGGTGTTACCCCATTTAGCCCTGTTACAACTGAAGGGTTATAAATGCGGGAAACATGGCCATCTACAAGGAGATTGTTGGGAAAATAAAATAAAAAGCATATGGTTAAACAGTATGACATTTTTACTACACAGCTTAGAAGCGACAGAATTTTAAATGAATGAAAAAAGGCCTTACATGAGCAAAGGACGGCCATTTGAAGTGTCTGGCCTGACATCAAAGCATTGAAAAGGGTTCACAGGAGGAGAAACAACAAAGTTTATGAGGTAGACACACAATGGACCTATAACTGCCACCCTGCTTATCACACTGATAACTAAACAAGTGTCGTCACCACGTGTGCTCATACCATATCTTAATTATAGTATACGAGCCTTTCTGAAATGGTTAACGTCTCGCTACCAGCAATCTGTTATCATCTTCTCACCATCCTAGAAGACAAACTATCAATTTCCTGTCTGCTCTTGGTCCCCAGTTTACTAATCCTCTCATTCCAGTTCCACTTAATCGTTTACAAGTATATGAGGTGTGCTCAAAAAAAGACCAAACTTTTTGAATAACACATCAACCCGCACCAACAATGCGCTGCAACTTTGGGCGTACCTAGCTATAGTTTTTGACAACAAATTGCCATTTATTCTGTTCTGCTATAAGAATTAGTCTTTAAGCTATATCAGATTCAGTGGGGACGTGTGCACACTGGCCGCTGGATTGGTAACAAAGCGATTAAGAAAGACTTTGAAGAACAACGTGTGCATATTAAATTTTGCAGCAAAACTAGGTTAAAACTTTACAGTGACGTTCTGTTGTTCAACTAAGCATACGGGGAGGCCTGCATGAGCCGAATGATTATTTTAAGAATTTTTAAAGAGGGATAAATCCAGTGGGGGCGCAGATCAATCCAATGTCGAAGATCATGAGAAGAGAGCTCGTGATGTGGTAATTGTAAATCATCGTTTAACTGGCGAGACTTTCTGAGAGTATGTGCATCCATATAAGATTGTAAAATTAAAATTTTGATAAAAAAATTTAAATGTATCGTTACCACTAAAAATTTTTTACTGCGTTTCTTGACTGACGATCAGAAATAGATCCGTTTTGAAATTGGTTAACAACTCCGTACCAATGCAAATGGTAATGACAGCTTTGGAATGGAATGGAAATTGCTTTGTAAAGATTTTACAAAGTTAGCAGCAATATTTTATACACACACATTGTGTTAAGATCTTCATTCTCAATTTATTATAAATCCGACGGACGGTGTGTGCTCGTGCCCAGTACAGCCTTGTAGCTCGAAGACTGATGATCATGACAGGACAGATAATACCATTCCCGCATCAAAACCTGTTGCTAGCAGCACTTAATTGTGCAACTTGCTCTATGCGCAGGGCTGCAAACTGGTTTTGAGGTCTAAATTACTGATTTTACTGACTAAAATCACTGAAATACTGACTTCTTACTGACCTAAGATAAAATAACTGACCTTAATTACTGACCTCCATCGACCATATTAATATTAATTTACAAGTAATTAGAGACAGTTTAAAACATATTTTTTATAATTGGCCACCCTTCTCCCCACTGAGCAGCTGTAAAACAAAATCTAACATACAACGGCATTATTTTAGTTTGAGACTTATTAAAAAACATTAAAAACTAAACATTGTTCAAGTAAAATCAGCAGGCATATTGTTAACTGGTTTACAGCTACTCAGGCCAATTTCCCTTGGCACCATTATAAGTTAATTTTGTATATTTATTTTATTGACATATTATTCAGCGCTTAACTTACATCTTATATCTAATAAAACTGTAACATAATTACCCATCTTAAATATTCCTAGAATAATATAATGTACATACCAAGAGAACGTTAAATATCCTTGGTACTCTATGATCAGTCTGCTTAAGAATTGTAATTGAAACTCATTGCTTGGGTTTTTTTATTGGAAAATGAAGTAATTAGTGAAGATTTTCTTTTCTCAACATTTTTCTGAATTTTTTCCGCATCATGTCTTTTTATGTCAGCTTCTTTAACTTTCTGAGCACTTTCCAGGATTGCCTGTGCAACATTAGCCGCAACAAGATCCTTATTTTTAATAGCCTGCTTTAATCTTTCATTTGCATCTTTTAAAAGAGTATCAGCTACTTTTCTCTTCATGACTTTTCAGTTGTTTTAATACTACTTCTTTTTCATCAATACCTTTCCTCTCAGCTGAGAGTTTTTTCTCTAATTCGTTTTCGGCAATAAGCTCTTTCTCCTTAGCTTCTTCTTCTTTCTTTTCCTGTTCTTTCTTTAAACGTTGTTCTTCTAGATACTGCCTATGATGTATATAGGCTGACTGAGCGAGATTCAAGAGCTCTCTGTTTATATGAACCAAATGTACTTTTCCATCATAGAGTTTATGCAACTTAACGTGAAGATAGGCATCCAGAGTTCTTTCAGACATACTTGCCCGATCAGAGGTCATAACTCTCTGTGAGCTTGAGAAGCCTCTTTCCACATCTGCTGAACCATGAGAAAGAGATAAAGCTGCTTTGACAACCTTAGAAACAAGTGGGTACTTAATCTCACCTGCCTTATCAGTTTTCTTAAAAAACTGGTTCCAGTAAACATCAGTGCGATTGCTCTTGCTATGGAGCTCATCTTCTTCCAAACTCAGTAACTTCCATTCATCAATAAGGGAGGCTATGTTCAGATCAATAGGCAATGCTTTTGCCACTTCAACAATGGACTTCCAACTATTGTCTTTTGTTCTTTCGGATGGGATCAAACATTCAAAATGCTTCAATAAAGGTTTTGAGTCAACGAAGACTTGGTAAAAATGTGTTTACAACTAGCAATGAAATACTTTTTTGCTTGGAGTAGAAATGCAAGTTTGTCCTTTTCTGGTAACATTTGTAATTCTTTTACATCTAATCCACAGTTTACTTCTTTAAGTGGAAGAAAACTTTTCTCATCATTCAAGGAATCTAACGAGAAGATAACCTCAGAATGACATATACGAGTCATTAGTCTGCTTGTTAGAGTTTTGAGGTGATCATACAGAAGGTGAATCAAAGGTTCTTCTTTCTGAAAGTGACCAGTAAACTGTGAAAATATGTGAGCACTGGAGCAAGCAAAGTTTATTTCCACTTTCATTGTGTTAACTTTCAGAAGACTAACAATGTTCTTGTATTTGGATGATATCATTAAATCACTTTTATATTTTGGCACAAATACCATGAAATACTTCGTGACTGCTGGCCACTGTTCTAGGAGTCTTAAACCTGCTGACTCCAAAGACAACCACCTTGAAGAAACATGTTTGATGACCTGTGCTTAGGTAGCTTCAGATCATTCTGAATTTTTTCAAAATCTTCCCATCTCGAAGGCCAACCATAAAAAAAGTCATGAATAAGGAATATCAAATTTGAAGCGTTATCACCAAGTTCTTTCATACCGCGCCTAAAAGCATTGTGAAGTATGTGAATGTTGCATGTACCAATGTCAACCATTCGTTTTTTTCTTAATAACATAAGAAATTCATTCATCAGGTTTGTAACTGCTTTATTGACATTGGGCCCATCATTACTGAGCATCAGTAAGTTGGTTCGCAGTAAGGTTGTGTTATCTATAGCTTCACACAGCTTATTATACAATTCATCAGCGGTAGCTGACCCCATAAAAAAAGTCTGCAAATGCCTTGTAACAATCATTTCTTTAGATGGAGACCAATACTTAACAGCTGTTTGAAGTTCTTTTGATGAGCCAGCATTAACAGTTTCGTCAAAACATAATGTGAAAAGAGCACCATCCATTTCATTCAACATTTGCTTTTTAAAGAATGGTGCCAGAGCATCAGTTATCAAGTATTGTGCCTTTGTTCTTGAAAGTGAAAAATCTGTAGGAACACTTGATGGAAACATCGCTTCAAAAGTCTCCCGAATGTCTTCACAGGATGGAAGCAAAGGAAAGTCCACTGCAACTGTCTTCATTACCCAAATAAGTTCCGCTTTGGCTGCACTATCTCCAATGTTGTACAACTGAACCGTTTGCTTGATTGTTTCACCAACACTAGTAGATGGCGCACAGTCTTGTGAACCAGCTGTGCATTGGCGAACTGAAGTCAGGTGAAGTTGTGAAGAGGAAAGTTTTTGTTTACATTCTTCTTTATGCTTCCGAGAAGATGCATGCTGTTCCACGGCTTCATATCCCCACGAAATATTGAAAGTTTTTACACAAAGGATACAGAACATCTCATGGTCACTGGCTTTACGTCCCCACTCAGCAACAATATATCCATTACAGTCAGACTTTCTCAGCCAGTCACTTTTAAATTTACACCTGCCCATTTCAAATACTTTTCACAGTAAGAAATTGTTTTTAAACACTTAAAGAGTCCCAACAAATTATTTGATTTCAAAAAATTATAAGGCCGGTACGAAACAACGGATTAAAAGACTTTGGGTGGTCGCTTTCTTCCCTTCAGTTCCGGTTGTATTCTTCTTTCTTAACTTTGAGCCAGTGTAGTAAGTCTATGGAAGCTCTAACAATTTTTTCAGTGATCTTTCATGGATATTATCGGCCTTATAAATTATACCAGTAAACCAGCACGTGAAACAAAAACACAGATGAAATGTACAGTTAAAAATATTACGGTGCTATAAAAATCTGTTAGTGCAACAGGAATTTATAGCACCAATATTGCGCCCTCAGTTAAACATCATTGGGCAAACAGTACATTCCAGACTGCTTTTTATACTGGAATGCAATCTCACAATCTGCTTTTCATACCTAATCTTAATTATTTATTTCTGACAAAAAAATTTTTAATTATCATGTTAGAAAGTAAGGAAATAAAAAAAATGAATTGACGGTATTGAGTAAAAACCCTTTCTTAAGAACCACTAAATTCTGCTTTAAAAAACTGACTTTACTGACCAATTTAAAAAATACTGGCTTTTTACTGACTTGCTCAAAAATACTGACTTTTACTGATTTTACTGACCAGTTTGCAACACTGTCTATGCGCAGGCTGGCATTCTACACAAATAGTTCGGTATTTTTTTGAACACACCTCGTACAATAATGTGTTATGTTCACCATAGTCTGTAATGTCTGTTTGAAATGTGAAAAATGGAATTCTACAATGTTTACTTACCTCCTCCCCAGTTAATGCAAATGTCGGACGCCTGTTTATTAAGTTTAACAGCAGCAGCAACAGAACCACCTGCCGATAATTGACAAAACTCATACAGGCCGTCAAACACAGGACAGTCTTCACCAACATTGACTGCAAGCAAAATAAAACACATAGCTAGTTTTAAATTTGTTGTAATTAGATTGACAAAAATAGTATTTATAGAAACAGAGTACTAACAAAAAACACTTCTTTCTATGCAAAATGGAACTGTAAAACATTTTCTTGATTTGTTATAGAACTGAAAACTGAAAAGGTTGGCAACAGCTAAATTACAAATATAATTTAATTTATTAAAAATATTTATATTAAATATAATTAAAAATATAAAACTATATTTTATTCCATTCGAACTAGTTTTGTATGCTATTTTCTTTGTTTTACTTGCCTGGTTTTTTTTTCTATAAAAATGAAAACATGTTTTCTATGAGTATTGATAAAAATTAATCAGTTAATCCTGCCACGTGATCCTATTACTAGTGATTTTACATGTACATTTACAAAATGCAGAATTTCTTTCACAGTTTCTCTAATACTTAATTTGTAAACTCTAAAAAATATAATGAAATTTACTAACATTATTGAACTTGATAAACAAACACTGTTACTATACGTTTATTTGTACCCGCAGTCATTTTCGATATTTCGATTATGCGATTTTTTGGCTTCAATATGTAGTGAATATCGCACATAATTTTATGTAGGTGATTGACTTATACAAATTTTAATTTTGTATGTTACAAAATAGTTGGCTTGCAATTGCAATCGGTTTTGTTTGTCATTTTTTCAATGAAAAATGTTTGTAGCAGTAATATATCACCTGCGCATGCCTGTGACATCTAAAGTTTGAACTGTTATTAATTAATGACATAATAAAATACACAATAAAATTGAATAAACTTCCACTTACCTAAGGGTCCAGGGTTCGAGTCCCTGTTCGGGCGCCATTGAACTGTTATTAATTAATGACATAATAAAATACACAATAAAATTGAATAAACTTCCACTTACCGTCACTCAGTAGCCTCGGATTCAGGGTTGCGTCATACGAACGTTAGGATACAGGCGTAATTTTCAAGGTTGTGTGAATGATTTACACAACACATTTTTTATGAAGAGAAACTATTTTACTTTATTCTTTTTTTTGTCATTATTTTGTATCTAATTAATAGTTGTTCATTTTTTAACTTGGCCTTTAAATAAAATTTCTTGAGACAGGTTCTTAGTCTTACTACTTACACAATAAAAAAAAAAACAATGCTTACCTTATTCTAAGTGACACACACACAAAACATACACAGACAGAGCCCAGCTTTGCTCACTCTCTCATCCATACCTGCATATTTAAAAGAAAGAAAAACTTTAACCCATTTTAGCAAAATACCCTTCTCGACCGGAGCACGTGGTGATCACTTGAGCGCGTGTCTCTCACTTTTAGTATATACTGAGGTGTCCGAAATAAAACTTGTTCTTTTCTTCACTGTCTTCCCGACCGCGGTCATGTAATTTTTAACTGTTACATTACTTCATTACCGGTAAAATTATGAAATTTGATTAGGAGCCTAACTTGGCTCTGTGTGCCGGCCGACACGTATAGAGTAGAACTGCGTAGCGTCCTCCGTTGAACGGTAGGAAGTTCGTAACCACTGCTCGTTTGATTTTGTCGCCGTTCATAGCTGATTTGCTGTGGCTTATCAACTTTATGCATGAAACATAGTAGTTGTTTCTGTAGTCAGCGTTGACGATATTTGGCGCTGCTAGACTGACGTCATTAACAAGGAGGCAGTTCTTAGCTCCGTTTCCTGTAGCTTGGCTGGTTGATGTTACAAACGGTTCATTCATACGCCATTTTTTACGGCGTCGTTCGTTTCTCTCGGCGTCCCAACAGCGCGCATACTTTAGCCGTTGAGTGCGTGCACCGTCACACTTATACAGAGTTCTGAGAATTCGAGGGTGGTGCAAATTCCTTGCCTGGTTACACAACAGAAACTGCGTCTTGTCTTTGTTCTAACACTGTTTTCTTGCCACGTGGTCTGTTACAATGGAATGAACGTTTGTCGTAAAATAAAACTTTCACAATATTTTTTACAAAACCCCAAAAAATGAAATAACTAAATATACAAATACCCCATAACTGTAATAAATGAAATGACCCATGTTTTAGACACGTTACAAGTTGATGTTGTTAGGTTAATATGAGGGCTATTTGTTTTTCAACCTCCGATAGACCAATAAACGGACACATGAATGACATCAGTAATTTTATTATATACAAAAGTTTCATATATATGTAAACTACTTTTCTACATAGTCACCATCACTGTTGAGGCACTTATAGCAAGACACCAACTTTTCTATGCCCATGTTGTAGAATGTTCGCTCCTGAGTAGTCAGCCAATCTGCCACACTGGACTTTAACTCATCATTGGAGTCAAACCGCTGCCCACCTAACCACTTTTTCAAGTCAGTGAACAAATGGTAGTCACTTGGTGCCAAGTCTGGGCTATAAGGTGAGTGAGGTGATCAAGGATTTCCCAACCAAATTTATGAAGCAGGTTTTGTGTGAGTGCATCTGCATGAGGTCGTGCGTTTGGGAACCCACCGAGCACAGAGTTTCCTATACCCAAGCTTCTGAGTAAGAATATCATAAAGAGCAGACCTAGAAATTTCAGGAAAATCAGCAGAAAGTTCAGTAATTGTGAAACGACGGCGTTCTCGAACCATCCTGTCTACCCTTTCACCAACATCATCAGTAGCCACGGACTTTCTTCCTTGCCTTCCTTCATCATGAACATCAATTCACCCTTCTTTAAATTTTCAACACCATTCCAGAACTGAACCATCACTCATCACATTTTCTCCATTCACATTACACAACCTTCGATGAATTTCTGTAGCACTATGACCTTCAGCTTGAAGAAATCTAATAACAGATCGAATCTCACTTGGAGGCAATTTCAATTGTAGTTGCCATAATTAAACTGTCGTCACCACAGTAATAGACAAAATAGCTCTAAAACCAGTGGTTATAGGTTAGAACAAAGCCTCAAAAACATTAATCAACAATCAGATTGTTGCTATGACAACAGAAACCAGGTTTGCCAACTTCACTGCAGGTTGAAAAAAAAATAGCCCTTGTATGATAACTGAAATTACACATGGAAACCAATACGTGTGTGTACTGTAAAACTATTTTTTTTTCCTAAAACCACGAAAAAACCCAACTCAAAGTAAGGCAGGGTAGCCAAAGTTACCATTCTTAATAACTTTTTTTTGTGGCAGAACTCGTTTTCTTTTTCGGTAATATTCATTTTGCCACAAGTGAGTACTTGTTACTCACATACTTCAGTACGCAACAAGCCAAAAAGAAACGTCCATTATATACAATATGTAGAGCGTAAATTGTCATTCCTTAATACATTTTTTGTTTTTCCCATTAATCATAAATATTTGTACTTTTCAGTTTACATTTGCCGTTATAGTTTTGTTAATTTGTCAACTTGAAAATGTCAGGTTCTTTATTTTAAGTGTTACCGTGTTATAAGCATTGTATATATGTACACATTAAACGTTACGTTTTTCTCAACTATGGCTTTTATTTATTCCAACAGAAAACTAAAAACCCAAAACCGCTGTTACCTAACCTCCCAAATGAAAACAATACGTATTTTCACTATACATTAAGAAATAGGACAATTTACAATTACAGTTGTACACTTCTTCTTTTTCACATCAAAATATATCGATACAATCACATTTTAAAAACATCAAAAATGTACTGCGGGTATGCATAAAGGTACAGTTCTCAAACATTAGTCGAATTATTTCATTAAAGTCGAATTTCCACCCCAAAATAAATGCTACTAAATGGTGTTACAACCAGTGGCAGACCCAAATGCTAAAACAAAATCACTAGCAGCAAAGTATTTTTTTGTTTCTTCATTACTACGAAGGATTTTGAAATTTCACTTCTCTGCAATAATTGATGTACCAAAATGGAGCATTTTTCTTGAAAGTGAATACAGCTGTGAATCTGCCACTATTATACAATAACAAAAACCGGTTTTCAGTACATAATATACATATACATACATCTCTGCATCTGTTTATTATATTCCGACATGTTATCTGGCCTGATACTCCGAAGAAACCTAATGTAGTCATCACTATGAAACTTTGTCATCTCTTCAGCAGTTGCTTTGTGCGGTCTCTGTAATTCAAATATCAATTTTGTCAAGGGCACATAAGATACACATAAACTACTACATAAACAAATGTTTACTACAGTCCAACTGACATTCTTATTACCAAATACAGACACAAACTGGAAATTAAAAAATCAAAATAACCTTTAACTCTTAGTACGTAGGCTTTCACGGCTGGTGTCATTATGATTAACTAAAACTTCCGGGCTGAAAGGCCGTGGTCAAGTGCTTGGTCTACTGTAGCTAAACGTTTCGGCCACACCACCGGTGGCCATCTTCAGTAGCAAAAAATGTGTTCGAATAGATGACACGCCGAACACGTCTCCCAATGAACTGGCGTGTTGTCTTCTGTCCGGGGTTACTTCACTCGCCTGCATCTGGAGTCCATCCATATTCATAAGAATGCGTCCGTCGCTATGAACCGCCGAGGTGAAAGCATCTCCTTAAATAGTGTCTGGCATGGTTTATTTTCCATGGCCAATCAGAATCGAGAATGACGAGCTGGCTTCTCATTGGTCCGCGTGATACACCTTAAGCGGCCAAAAAGTTATAAATAGAGGCAACGTAGCCGTAACTCACTGTTGCTTGTTCCCAGTTCATTGGGAGACGTGTTCGGCGTGTCATCTATTCGAACACATTTTTTGCTACTGAAGATGGCCACCGGTGGTGTGGCCGAAACGTTTAGCTACAGTAGATCAAGCACTCAACCACGGCCTTTCATCCCGGAAGTTTTAGTTAATCATAACCTTTAACTCGTTTGACACCGTCATTTTTCTCATGCCATTCCCTGGTGAACCACTGTTTTTAGCATTACTTCAAAAAACTGTACCAAATTTATGTTTTAACGAAATAAAACTTACATTATATCATTTTAAGCTCCTTCTATGCAGATCTGATATATATATTCTTAGTACTCTGCCCACATACATATAACTTTTAACAAATTAATCTTAAACACAGCCTTTCTTTACACACATTTTTTAGTCTACGTTATTTCAACTTATGGCAATTATATTTACACTCTAGCATTCTAGTATCTAATTTAATTAGTCTCTATCAAAAAACAAAGAAAACAGTCAAATTCTGAACAATTTTCATCACTGTTGTAGCAAATTCTTGTTCAAACACAGGGAGAGCTGGGTGGACATCATTATCAGTCCAATCAGTTATCAACATCACTGTCACAATTTCAAAGATCCACCCATTTTCAAACAGCTCAAGGTTAATGGCCTATCCTCTCCAATCACCAACATGTGCTCCATACATATTTCTAGCTTTAATTCCTCAAACACCGGACAAGTATCAGCTAAAGTAGTACAAAGATAACAAATGAACGAATAAGTGCCAGAACAGAAATAAGTTAAAACACAAAGAGACAAACTTAAGAACTAAATAGGAGAATAGGAGAACTAAATCTCACACACAACAACACAAAGACCTGAAGGAGTCTGGTTAGATGACTGAAATATCGGTATGGAGAACCATACACGACTTCCATGTTCTAAGATTTATATTTAAAATCATTTTTGAAATGTAATATTTCCATAGAAACTACTTCTTTCTTCAGCCTTAACCACAGTACTGTGGTCACTAATGTCTATCACCTCACATTACCACACTCGATTTTCACTGATGATGGCAGTCCATAGCACTGCGGAAACGTCTGTAAAACAGGTTAATTACCTTCCGTCACGCTTCTTGAAATCCGAATACAGGACTACTCAAGTTTCGACACATTGTCATCATCAGATCCTCAATGAATATGGGTTAAAACTACATTTGTTGATGTATGCACATCCCGTCAAACGATAAAAACAACACACACATAATAACAAAAATATTTAAATAATTTAATACACATTAAAAACAAGACAAAACAGAACGAAAAACAATACACGCGGCCACCGCGGATTTCGTATTGTTTTTCGTTCTGTTTTGTCTTGTTTTTAATGTGTATTAAATTATTTTAATATTTTTGTTATTATGTGTGTGTTGTTTTTATCGTTTGACAGGATGTGCATACATCAACAAATGTAGTTTTAACCCATATTCATTGAGGATCTGATGATGACACTTAATGTTTCGAAACTCGAGTAGTCCTGTATTCGGATTTCAAGAAGCGTGACGGAAGGTAATTAACCTGTTTTATAGTCTTAAAACGCTTTTGGAGGCAAATAAAATGTTTAAATTGGAAACGTCTGGTTTTGCAGAAAACAATACACTATGGTCAAACAGCCTGGGAAGGAATTTTAACAACACACTGTATTTCTTTGTTGCCAATAACGTAGTACATATAAAAAATTATCCCCTCCCCCTTCAACTACCATTTAATTTATGAAAAATTACCCCCTCCTCCTCCAACTACTCTTTCCGTTTATACATATTTCATCTACCTTTCTACAGTGGATTATTATGACCTTCTTTTCAGGATACTTTATTATTTATCACAATTAAGTACTTTACTCTTGTTAAAACATAAAACATACCCCTTACCCTTAACTGATCTTCACCAAAATCAATAGGTCTTAAGTCCTCTACAACTCGGGCACATATGCAGTTATCGTTCGTCATAGAAAAAAATTACTCTTGTTAAAACATAAAACGTTGGAGATAAACTACCCTTACCCTTAACCGATCTTCACCAAAATCAATAGGTCATGAGTCCTCTACAACTCAGGCACATATGCAAAAAATTATTTCATTCTGTTTGAATTAGCGGCAGTTATCATTAACCATAGAAAAAATTCTACACGCAGACACTTTTCAGAAAATGACCTTTCTTCATGTTTTGAGGGTAGTACAATCAGAATCAGCCCTTATCTCAAACACAATTTTTTCCGCCATCACCATACTTCCATTTCCTTATGGAACACGGAAGTAAAATATCGGTATGGAGAACCATACATACATGACTTCCATGTTCTAAGACTTATATTTAAAATACTTTTCGAAATGAACTATTTCTATAGAAACTACTTCTTTCTTCAGCCTTAACCACAGTGCTGTGATCACTAACATATACACCTCACGACAGTGCACTCAATTTTCACTGATGATGGCAGTTGATAGCACTGCCGAAACGTCTGGTTTTGTAGAAAACATTGGATCAAGCCCAAACAGCCCAGGAAGGAATTTTAACAACAAACTACTTCTTTGTTGCCGATAACGTAGTACACATGACATATAAATAAAAATTATCCCCACCACCTTCAACTATCATTTTCATTTATAAAAAATTACCCCCACCCCATTCAACTAGCCTCCTTAATTTATAGATATTTCATCTACGTTTCTACAGTGGATTATTATGATTTTCTTATCAGGATACTTTATTTATCAAATTCCCATTCCCTACCCTTTCCCTGTAACCGATCTACACCAAAATTAATAAATAGGCCTTGAGTTCTCTACAAGTCAGGCACATATGTAAAAAATTATCTGATTCTGTTTGAATTTACGGCAGTTATCGTACGTCATGAAAAAATACTCTTGTTAAAACATAAAATGTTGTAGGTAAACTACCCCTTTCCCTTAACCGATCTTCACCAAAATCAACAGACCTTGAGTCCTTTACAATTCAGGAATGTATGCAAAAAATTATTTGATTCTGTTTGAATTTGCGGCTGTTATCGTTTGCCATAGAAAATACCCTTGTTAAAACATAAAACGCTGCAGGTAAACTACCCCTTTCCCTTAACCGATCTTCACCAAAAATAATAGGTCTTGAGTACTCTACAAATCAGGGCTGTATGCACAAAAAATTATTTGATTCTGTTTGAATTTGCGGCTGTTATCGTTTGCCATAGAAAAAAAAATCTACAGGAAGACACACAGACACGTTTCGAAAAATGACTTTTTTCATGTTTTTAGTGTAGTACAATCAGAATCTGCAATAATCTCGAACATGATTTTTTTTTGCCATGACCATACTTCCATTTCCTTAAGGAACATGGAAGTAAAAAAAAATTACCCTTGTTAAAACATAAAACGTTCCAGGTAAACTACCTCTTTCCCTTAACCGATCTTCACCAAAAACAATATGTCTTGAGAACTCTACACTTCAAGGCTGTATGCAAAAAATTATTTGATTCTGTTTGAATTTGCGGCTCTTATCGTTTGCCATAGAAAAAAATCCACACACACACACACACACACATTTCAAAAAATGACTTTTTTCATGTTTTAATGGTAGTACAATCAGAATCTCCCGTTATCTCGAACACGATTTTCTTCGCCATCACCACAGGCCCACATCCATTTCCTTATGGAACATGGAAGTAACAACAAATGGATCCAAAAATTGTATAAACTAATGATGACCTTGAATTTTAATATTTCATGTGGTAAATGGTAAAAAAAACTTAAATTCTCTTATATAGTTTTTATAAATTTTTTGGTGCATGTTATAATTTCATCTCTCTTTCAGTAATAAAAAGAATGCATGAATAAAGGTTTTAATGACCATCACAATTATTGAAAGTAATCGTTTTGTGCATGACACTTTTGTGTGAAACTTTATTGTTCTCCACTGAGATAAAGAATCATAAAACAGTTGTAGTACCTTCAGATTCCATTTTATGCTTTCAGCTCTTCAAACATGTTGATATAATATTCAATCTCATAAAACTACAAATTGAATACCCCTACCTTACACAGAACTGTTAATGCGAAGACAATCATTAAAAGTGATGGTCAACTAGCAAGCTACCTTTAACAAATACGTTTTTATTTAATGCTCACTAGTAAAAAAAACTTATTTCTATAAAAAATCTAAATACTGAACTATTAAGTAAACATACTTGTTAAGAAAAAATTAATGTTGCCACTTGCTGGACACTATCATAATTTGCTGCAGCATAGAAACCTTTAAATACCGAAGGTACAAAAATACGAAAAAAATTTTGTTTTAATGGTCTGAACAAACATTCATTTTCTCCCCAAAGACAATGTTTGAAAAACAAAATTCGAGCAATGATTCGAAAAATTTGCAGCTCAGATTAGGAAAATGGTAAGGCAAGGGTGTACTTATGGGAGTAAAAATATGAGATGAATGAATTAATTATCACTTTCGTATCTGCATATAGGTCTTCAAACTAAAAGTGACAGCGAGCTATATAACAACTTGGAAAGCACACTTTTGCAACTTTGAAATAAAGATGCAAAAGAAGAAAACAGAAGTGATAATAAATAATCATACATAACACAGAAAAAACTAACATGCAATTGGAAGATGGAAAGTCACCAAGTAAAGACTTTCCAGTCTTAGTAAAGAATCCACACAGCATTAATCCCTAGTAAGAACTGGCAAAAATATTTTTTATGTGAAAAAAGAGACTGATAATCTCCGCAAATATTAAACTCGAAAAATTGAAAAATCACATGAAGACTTTTGTATGAAGTCAAGCTCCTAGTACTGGAGGAGGAATTTAGATAACATAATGGATGGAATTGATGACAAGGTTACAAAGGAAACATACAAAAATTTGTGAAAAGTCTCATCATAATTTGTGGTAATATCAATGGATAGGACAATTAATTATGTCAATGAAAGGGGGCTGGCAGCAAAGATGTCGCAGAAGGAGATTTCAAAAGATTCATTCATTTTAAACTAAGGGAAATAAAACAGAATAACCTGATGTCTTCACAATATGACCCGCTCACCAATCTCCAAACTGAAGATCCACAAAGATAGTCAATAAATACTATCTTCATATAACAATATTGTATCTTTCAATTAATACATGATATCAGATCCAGAAGACAGAATGAAAGAAAGAAAGACAGACAGAGGTTCACATACTTTGGCTGTGTTGCCCACAAAAAGCGCAGACAGGCATTTTTCTCCCAGTGTACGTTGCCTGCACTTTCCACGGGCATTCTATTTGTGTGTGTAGAAATTTGGTTACATAAAATCTGCGCGAACTGGAACTCTCACATATTTAGTTCAAAAAAGAAATTGCAGAAGCACTTATGCATTATACACTCCATTCATTGCAAATACGAATCGTATGTTTTCAGAGCCATTGCACGACTAAAGCTGGAAACACATTGCTATCACGTCACGTGAACTCACGTGAGATCAGGACTTGCCTTAATCCATGAAATCGTAGTGCAGAGACACACTTATGTCACGTCATGTCACTTCATGTTAACGTGAACTCATGTGAACACGCGTGAAGTCGTGTAAACACTCATGAAGGCAAATAAAATTCTACTTAATCAAAAAATCAGTTAACATAAGAAGGAGCTGGATACACGAATAAACTTAGAAAGACAAGAAAAAGGTGACTCAGAATCTAATACAAGTTTCAAAGTACAAAATACAAGAAGATCCAGCTAAATTTCAAATGTATTTCAGACTGAATAAGGAAGAATTTGATTATTTACATAATCTTATTAAAGATGATATACAAAAAAAGAACATCCATGTCCAAAATGCTATAAGCTCTCAAGAGAGATTATTAGCCGTATGTGTAAGGTAAGCGTGAAATAAACGAAAACAAACGCTTGGCATCTTAATTTATTATATTTTAAAGCAACATATAATTGTTAAAATTTAGTATTTTTAAAAGCACAAAATTTGTTTAACATCTTGTGTAACGGGACTAATCGGAGGGGCTTTTTATTTTATTAATTTTGGGTAAATTCATTTTCCACCTGTGTGATCAGCCACGTGTTATATAAAAGCTTTGTTCTAACAAAGGAGCTGTGATGAAGCAAGTACAATGGAATGTGCGTGTCGCCCACCACTGTTTGAATTCTTGGAACTTTAAGCATGTGTGACACACACACACACACACACACACACACACACACACACACAAGCACGCAAACACCAGCAGGCGCGCAACTGACGCCGATTTGATAAAACAATATGGCCCACAGACGATATTTTTCGCCACGTGCTTCAGAGGTGACGGAAACACAATTGTAGGACGTCGACAAGCCTATTGTAGGGGGTTTGTTGCCTTTCCAATGACGTCGACTAGTGGCAGTGTAATTTCGTCAACGTCCAGCACACGGGAGTTTACACTTGTTAAATGTGCCACAGCTATGACTTTAACGAATAAGGCATTGCTTTCCGCCTTGTCCGAAAGAAATCTAGTTGGTGGGGACTTGGTGAACGCTCTTCCCAGTACCTCATCGAGCCCGCCAAACAGGGCTCATTAACAAATTTTCAACATCAAGTTAACGTGAGTGCAGTTAGTCAAAATGAAGAAGTGCGTATGGTTTTCGGCCGAAGAAAAGTAAATTATAAACTGTTTCGGACCTACAACTAAATTTATAAGTGAGAAGCCACGAATTCGGAGAAACCCCACGTTGCCGGCAAGGGTGTTACATAATGTGTTCAACCATGTTTTAAATAAATAAAAAGGGGTTTTGTTTTATTTTTGTAATGGAATGAATGTGTGTGCAAGCAGGCTGGGTTGCTTTCGTTAAGGTAAGGTTTTAGTGGTATCAGATGTCATAAATATTTTAAGAAAGTTGTATTTATTTTAAAGTTTTACTAGAGGTGATAAACTGATTTAAGAGATACAAAAATGAACAAAAAATAATTTGAAGTTTGGAAAATTTAAAGGATAAAATAAAATTTAATTTGTTTCTCTTTACAAATGCGAGTTGCGTCTCTTATTAACACAACCTTAAAATCATATTTGCATTTCTACGTTCGTGTGACGAATTCTGGGTTAAGAGGGCAACACGAGGTAAGTTTCAAAGTAGTTATAAATATTTTTATGATTTTAATTTATTAATAAAGGTAATAAACCAGTACAGATGGCGCTTCCGAAGCAGGGACAGTTTTTATAAAGTAAAATTTAAATATAAAAACCACACCTACAAATAAAATGCAAGTATGGTTGAAATGTTGAATAACGGTACGTAAAAAATTACGTAAAGTACGTAAAACAATAAATTAAGGTTAGATCAAATATAAGATGTTGTATATGTAAATTAAGAATTAGTTACACAAAAATCAGTAAATTTACAACCTAAAAATGGCAGGAAATAATGAAAACAATATCAATGAAATAACTAGTGTTGACAATTTTGATGAGTCAGTTGTTATGCATAATATTGAGGTCCACTCGACTCCAAACGTGAGTCAGGACAATAAAACAAAAATCAATGTAGATGAAACAAATAGTACAGATGATTCGGGGATTCAAGTAACCCCAAAATTGAGTAGGGAAAGTAAAACGAATGATAATGAAGTCAGCTTCACTGACAATAATACAGGAAGTCAGTTGACGCCGGTCCAAAATAAAAAACCGGACGATAGCTATGAAATGTTTAAAATGATACAAGCAATGATAGAAAAACAGAGTGTAAAGCTAGAGGAACAAAAGAATGAAATTAAAAGTGAATTTAACAGTAAATTTGACACTAAATTCGAGGAACAGAGTAGACAGTTTAACGAACTTAAGGCTGATATTAATGAGGTCAAAATCAAGTGTGAGAGTAAGTGTAACGAATTAAAACGAGATATTGAGAAAATAGTAGAGTCAGTAGGGGAACAGATTAAAAGTAATAGTAATAATGATAATAAAAAAGTAACAAGTGATAGAAATGATGTTGAAAATGATAATATAATTAAGAATGTGGTATCAGAGAGTGATACGTTGAAAATAGATAGTGAGTGAGAGAGAGAGAGTAATAGGGTGTAAGGGAGTAGTAATTAGTGTTGATGAATTAGAGAAAGAGTGGCAAGAGAGATTAGATGAGTATGTAGGGCAGAGGGTAAATTTTCCCCATATTTATGATGAACCAAGGTGTTCACAAATGTTATTGTTGAAGGGCAAGAGTCCCTTGTTATTAGAAGACATTATTATGTTATTAGAGGTCTTTGAGTTGTTCCCCGAGTTTTGATGAGTTAATACCCTCTGTGTGGGATGGTGTCGAAAGGGTGAGATGGTGTTATGATGAGAGAGATTTAGATAGAGAGTTGTGTATTGATAGAGAGATAGAATTATATAAGTTAAAGAGAAATTATAAAGAGTTGAAAGAGAGGTTAGAAGTGGTGAAGATAAATGATATAAAATACTTACCTTATAGAGTAGAGATTGAGAATTGTTTTGATGATACCTGTTTAAATAATAATAATTTACCTTATGTTGGAATGAATGAGAAAATAACTGACCTGATATTGAACATAACTACTAATGGAAACTGGACAGAAATAAATAATGTTGACTTGGTTTATGATAAAATAATTATAATAGGAAGTAACCCTATATATGCTTTATGTGGTAAAACGAATAAAATAAAATTTTATGGTTATTACACACAGGATAGCCATATGAGGTACGTAAACAAAATTGAAAAATGTTATGTGAAACTCAGACTATTATTCGATGATGGAGGCTGAACATAAACTTAATAAATGGACATTTTAAATATTTTGATTTATGGTTCTGACCTGGCTGATTTTGGAAATGAAGTGTGGTAAAATTGAACAATTAATGACGAATAGTTTGTAAATAAATGGTTAGTGAAATTAATTGTGTGTATTGTAAGATGTTATGTAAACAATGTGTATAGGTAGTAGAAATTGTTGTGATAATAATAATAATATTTTTGCAGTCTAAATAAATAACAAAAATAATTTTGAAGATGATAACAAATGAATTGTAATTATTGTAATTGGTGAGAGTAATTAAAAATGTTGTTTTCAATAATTGATTTAATTAAAGTAATTTGAGATGTTTACATATTTTGATTGATTTAAGAGGTTATATAATGATGGATTTAAATTATTTTATGAGATGTGAATTTGGCAATAATTAATAAATAAATAAATGTTAAATTGTGTAGTATGGAATAACATTATTGTTAAAATGTTTCAGAAGGTACAGAGAGTTATTGATGTTTATATTTGTGTGCTTAGGACAGTGTATGAGTGATATACTGTAAGTATAAATTTTCTAATACAATTTATGTAAAGTAAAATTTGTATAATTTTGAAATGTGTTTATAGTAAGGTCATTCACCTTGCTAATAAAATCAGCTGATCAGCAGTAAAATGTCACTTATAAATTGTTTGTAAGTTTCCAATGTAATTAATTAATGTTTGAATAATAGACTTTTAATGTGTTAAAAGATTTTAATTTAAATGATGGAAGTAATTTGAGATAGTTGAGAATTTCAAATGATCTGTAAACGATAGTAAATGGGAGATCTTGGGTGATTAATATTTTGTTAGGACATGTAAATCAGTCCATGTTGAGGTAAAAGAGGTACCAGAGAGAATAATATTGTTGTGAATTAATGTAATGTAGAATTTGAGAAGTATTGATAGTGACACAGTAGCTAGGGGAAAATATGTAGAGTATTGATTGATATATTGATGTAATAAGTAAATGGAGATATTTTGTAGTTGAAAGTGATGTATTGGGAGAGTAATTAGTTGATGGGAATTTTGTAAGGGGGGTGGTGTGATAAGGAGTCCACAACGAAAGGTGTTGGGACGGGAAGGGACCGTTTAGTGCCGGAAAGGGGTGCCTAGGGAAAGTCCAGGAACCAGATAAGGGAATGAGCTTTGGGGGGGGTTTGTTTATACATCCTGAGTACAAAGGGTTAGAGAGTATTTTTTTTATATAAGGGTAGAATGATGCGATATGAGTTGAGTAGTAAGTTGGGTTTAGAGATTGTTTGATAGATGTTTTTGATAGAGATGGGGTGTCATGTTAGTTAAAGCTGTTAGTGATATTAAAGTCAGAGGGGGGAAGATTATAAATGTATACATGCCAAGTTTATACAATCAAGTTATTATGAATAATTAAATCACCCAAACTAATGGAGATTGAGAATGTTAAAGAAAGTAAATTATAGTTGAAATGAAAAAATTACTTGAAACAAGTGACAAATTTTAATAGAATTTGAGAATAATGTAAAGCTATAAAATGTGTAATTTTGATTAATTTAAATGTCAATTTTATTGTTAATTGTAATAATACTATGTTAAATTTGAATGTCTTATTATATTATGTTTGAAGATAAAAATTGTAAAGATGTTTAATGTATTTTATGATGTAGCCTATGTATAACCTATGTAGGTCAAGGTTGTTGACTTGACCCAGTTTGATCACCTGATGGTTGATATTATAAACTAGACCAGTTTTGGCAATGAAGTGATGCAGATTTTGTTGTTTAATTGATTTAAATAATTTTAAATTTTCTGAATATTGAGAAAAGTACATTTTAATAAATTTAAATTTTTTTGAAAAAAAAAAAATTTTTTTGAAAATTTTTGTGCCTGCCATCTAATTGATCTCTTGAGTTTTAAGTGTATTATTGTTTATGTGTATTGCGAGGGTTTTATTGAATTATATTGTTTAGAAGATATGTGTAAACAAATGTTAGGGTAAGTGAATTCATGTTTAATAAGGTATTCAATTTGTTTTCTTTAGGATTGTTAGTAGTAGTGAAGAGAATTAGGGATTCATGTAAAAGATTTTTCTTATTGTGATTTTGAGGGAGTACAATTTGATTTTAACGTAAATGAATTTTGAACATAAAGAGAAATGTTTTGAGAATTTTAAAGGATAATTTTGTTTAGTGAGTAATTATGAGTGTGTGTACGAGCCCAGTAACTGCTAAAGGCAGCCCAGTGTGCATGGTAAGGGGGAACATATCGGTTGAGGATCTGGCATGGTATAAGACCAGGGGTTTGGATTTTGGGTGGTATGTTAGAAGGTTAGGGGCGCTGTGGTGCGTGTCTGTTCGATTTTATGGTGTTGGGATCTCGGACAGAGAAGTCCAATAATCTCGTTCAGATGCGGCCATAGTCGCCGAGCCAGGGGGGTAGTTTACCCATGATGTGTAAGGACAAATGGGGGGTTATTGACACCATATCCTCACCGATCCTCTTAAGGGTTTAACAATGAGATTTCTTCTGTTTCGACAGAGAATCTCTCATTGGGGGGGGTATTGTAACGGGACTAATCGGAGGGGCTTTTTATTTTATTAATTTTGGGTAAATTCATTTTCCACCTGTGTGATCAGCCACGTGTTATATAAAAGCTTTGTTCTAACAAAGGAGCTGTGATGAAGCAAGTACAATGGAATGTGCGTGTCACCCACCACTGTTTGAATTCTTGGAACTATAAGCATGTGTGACACACACACACACAAGCGCGCAAACACCAGCAGGCGTGCAACCGACGCAAATTTGATAAAACAATATGGCCCACAGACGATATTTTTCGCCACGTGCTTCAGAGGTGACGGAAACACAATTGTAGGACACGCCTTTCCAATGACGTCGACTAGTGGCAGTGTAATTTCGTCAACGTCCAGCACACGGGAGTTTACACTTGTTAAATGTGCCACAGCTATGACTTTAACGAATAAGGCATTGCTTTCCGCCTTGTCCGAAAGAAATCTAGTTGGTGGGGACTTGGTGAACGCTCTTCCCAGTACCTCATCCGACACTCGCCTGCGCAGGCAGCCCGCCAAACAGGCTCATTAACAAATTTTCAACATCAAGTTAACGTGAGTGCAGTTAGTCAAAATGAAGAAGTGCGTATGGTTTTCGGCCGAAGAAAAGTAAATTATAAACTGTTTCGGACCTACAACTAAATTTATAAGTGAGAAGCCACGAATTCGGAGAAACCCCACGTTGCCGGCAAGATGTTACGTAATGTGTTCAACCATGTTTTAAATAAATAAAAAGGGGGTTTGTTTTATTTTTGTAATGGAATGAATGTGTGTGCGAGCAGGCTGGGCTGCTTTCGTTAAGGTAAGATTTTAGTGGTATCAGATGTCATAAATATTTTAAGAAAGTTGTATTTATTTTAAAGTTTTACTAGAGGTAATAAACTGATTTAAGAGATACAAAAATGAACAAAAAATAATTTGAAGTTTGGAAAATTTAAAGGATAAAATAAAATTTAATTCGTTTCTCTTTACAAATGCGAGTTGCGTCTGTTATTAACACAACTTTAAAATCATATTTGCATTTCTACGTTCGTGTGACGAATTCTGGGTTAAGAGGGCAACACGAGGTAAGTTTGAAAGTAGTTATAAATATTTTTATGATTTTAATTTATTAATAAAGGTAATAAACCAGTACACTTGAAACATGAAATTACTGATCAGTGGTTATAAAACACAAACACATTTTTTAATTAAAAAAAAAGAAACACTGTAATTTACATATCATTAATCTTCATGCAGTCTCACTTTTTCTATTAACAACTCCTCCAGTTTCACGTACTTGTCACCTCACGCCTCACAAAAGTGTGGTTGAACAGAAAATGTGATTAACATGAGGCGTGAAATGGCCGGCTATGTCACGTGACATCACGTGATATACATGACGTGAAGACAGTGTGTCTCCAAGCAATTTAACTCAAGCTGAAAACCCACTCTCACATTTTTTACTATCACGTGAATTCACATGAGCTCACGTGACGTGACAACAATGTGTTTCCAGCTTTACGCGCTGTTTACAAGCATACGACGATTAGATATTATATTATACTAGTTTACATATATAATTAATTGTAATTAAATCTTAAGTAACATAAATGCAAACTGACTCAAAAATACCATAGTTTTTTGTTGTAAGTGAAAAATGCGTTTTTCTAAAGTGAGTAAAAAAAATATGAGACATCATTGTATTATAATTTTTTTTACATCAGTGTAACTAGAAAGAATTGAACTTTTACACAATATAATAAGCTTTCAGTAAGCATTAACTAGTCTCCACAGAAAACCATATGTACTTCTAGAGAAATGCAACTGAAAAAAAACATCCGCATCCAAAGTGTTAAATAAACAAAACACTTATTAAAGTATGGTCCTGTGTTATGAATTTATCAGTATTATTATACTAAAAATTTACCAACCACCATAGAAATTAAAACTGGTAAGGTTAACAAAATTAATAATAATTTTTTTCTTTGGCTAATGTTGTAATAAGTAAAGTATCCAAAGGATAACAAGAATAAACACATCAGTGTGGCACACTACTTAACTATATGATGTAAAAAAAAACTGCAAACTTAGGCTTCCTTAATTTATACTTATTTTTGACATTTTATACTTCATAATGTGATATGTGGAATATCAAACAGATTTATGTTAAAAAGGGACTGAAGTGATTATTTTAAAACATACAATTATAATTTTATTTTATAACTTTCAGAAAAAGATTAAAAACAAAACTGATAATGCGTTTATAACATATCAGGTAATGCACAGAGCACGTAACAGAAGAAACTCGGTCATCTAAAGAGAATGAGTAAGATCATTAAAGAAGGAGAAGCCAGGGGTACATACACAGCAGGACAGAATAAGAAAAGCACTTGAGAAAATACAAGAAAAGCCAGAGAACGGATGAAATCCCAAAGAATATGAGAAAATTTTTTTTTTTTAATGGGCCGGTAAGAGTTTGATAACATATTTCCTGACTCACAAGTGAACAAGGAAGCTGAATTATTAGCATACACCAAGTGAGAAGCAAGGCAAAGAAAATTATTTAAAAAAGTTACAGGCTTAGTCTGGACTCATGAAACCAACATTCAATTCTCTTATGGAATTTATTAATCATTAAGGGTGGGATCAAAAAATAAATAAATATAAAAAAGAGTTGGGAAACTAGCATAAGTCCTCAGTGAAGTAGACTGTGAACTAAAAAACGTTTAAATGATACGTCATCCAATAGGAAGGAATGAAACACAAGCAAATATTTATTAGACTGTAGGTTAGGTTAGGTTATGCTGTAATACAATGTAATGCATTTTTCTGGTGTCAGTTTAAAGAACAGAATTAGAAGTGAGGCAAGACAGGTGTCACAGATGTGATAGAACATATATGTAGTAAGCTCCCTGAGCTGTAGTAATCGCTCACTATTTTGAACAAGTACGTTTATTATTACGTAAACTTTTATAATAATAATGGCTCCCATGTGTACCACCCAAGGAGCTTATGAGTCAGGCAGGGTAGGCTGCCTTATGTGAGCCGTACGGCATACAAGGAAGGCAATGTGGCCAGCACAACGCTTCAGCCGCCCATTGTTATAAAACTTTTATAAACTTAATAATTTTTCAATTATCAGAAAAATTAAAAAAGCCAGATTACCCTAATATTTTTTTATTAGTAAAGTAACCATTTTAGACTAATCATACAATAAACACTAAAAATTTCAAACAATCGGACTTATGTTAAAATTCACGGATCTTGAAGCTTAGCATACAGCGTTTTGCAATTTCCGTGTCCTTGTTTGTACTCAATTTCCGTGTCCTGATGTCTACTATATTGGTTTTCTTCACAAGTAACTAATGGCAGGTTATAGAGGTTATGTACACAATGTAACTTGACTAAAATTTCCTTTGTTAGTGTACTTTAAAAGGCTGTATTTATTGGAAGTACAGAAATTAAAACCTAGTTTCCATTTATCACACATAATTAGAGACGATTTTTGGAGGTTGTGTCTACGTTTAACAATCTAACTTAACCTTTTAGATTTTTAAAATTAATTAGACTTAACAAAATTTTCCTTAGTTAGTGTACATTAAAAGTCTGTATTTATTGTATGGATAAAAGGCTGTATATAACACTAAAGGCTGTATTTATTCGAAGTACCGGAATTAAAACCTAGTTCCAATTTATAACGTATAACCTAGTACAATCTAACGTATAACCAAACAAGTACATTAAAATCCTTTTTTCAACATAATGCAATAAAAAGCAATGTGCAATTTCTGTTAACACGCAAATGATTAAGTATTAATAATAGGTTACAGTGGAATTTAATGTTACTACAGTCTGAATTAATACAAATAAAATGGAGAATCTCGTAAACATATTAAAGAATGCTTGTATATTACACACAAAATTATTACAGTACAGACCTTTGTTAATGAACAGAAACAAATAGGATTCTATACTTTAGTATGTACCAATAAAATCCACCTTTTTTCAAGTACAGTATCTATTGTTTTTTCATACTCTTAAAAAAAAAGGCTATTAACAATATACATTATGAGAAAAGATTGTTACAAATCATAACCTGCCATTAGTTACTTGTGAAGAAAACAGATATAACATTTTGAAACAAGAAATCTTCAATTCTCTCCCTATTTGTTTTATAAAAACTGGAGTTTCGAGCAATTTGACCTAACCTGAATTACTACATCTAAGAATATCTTATTAGGTCATTTAGCTTTATTTATACATTTAATACATCTTAATTAGTATACTAACAGTACTGCTCCGTCTCACAGTAACACAACACATTACACTAACTCAAAAGAATTGTTTTCAGTTTAAGAAAAAAGTTGAAATTGTGTATTTCTTTTCTTTTCCATTCAGTTTTTATGGAAACGTGCTTTACATTAATATGTGTACCCTTACTATATTACGGTCCTAAACATCTTTATCAACACTTTATATCTTGTTCTCTAAAATTCAGGGATGTATGCACAAAATTGTTTGATTCTGTTTGAATTTGCGGCAGTTATTGTTCGCCATAGAAAAAAATCTACACACACATTTCGAAAAATGACTTTTCTTCATGTTTTGAGGGTAGTACAATCAGAATCAGCCCTTATCTCGAACACGATTTTTTTCGCCATCATCATACTTCCATTTCCTTATGGAACATGCAAGTAAAAAGGAATGTAATATAAAAAAAAAAAAAACACACAAAAAGCTTAATATTAGGCCTAGAAATGTCAACATTTCGTTTCAACTAAATTTGCATGGGAAATTCAGATCTGGACTCCTTAGATTTTTGATTAAGGGGCGAGATATATGGGAAACCTCGAAATTTTGGGAAAATATAAATTCTGAGATGTTTAATGTACATAATAATTAACGCAGATTTAAGTTTTAACCAATCACATTTAATTGACAAGTGAGATGACGCTTTCTTTAGGTAACGAGATTAATTTTTAATTGTAGTACAGCTCTTGTCCAGAATAGATGTACATGAATACGCTCTGATGCAAAACAAAGAAATAAGAGCAAAAATAGTAAAAAATAAATGAAATGAAATGAATTCATGAAGATCAATTAAGTATCAACTAAATAAAGATACGAAGAATTAATTACAAACAGAATTATCACTGTTGCACACCAATATATAAAAATTATTCCGATTAGCGCTTTCAAGCTTCACAGCTCGTCAGATCGGAAATGAAACAAATAACCTGAAAACAAACCCTTTACCCCCCCCCCCAACTTGCTCACACACAACAAGCTATAATTCAATGTCCCTTCCCCACCCTCAGCCCTGTCCCTCCATCTGGGCAGTTACATATTTTTCTAGCAATTCCTTGTGTTTCAGTGTTCTGTGTGTGTGTGTGTGTGTGTGTGTGTGTGTGTGTGTGTGTGTGTGTGTGTGTGCGCACGTGCGTGCGTGCGTGCGTGCGTGCGTGCGTGCGTGCGTGCATTCCTTTTAAACCTGGTCTTTCTCATCCACACATGTGGGCCAGTCACACACCCTTATTTTAAAAACATCTAATTAGTCCTATGCAATTTAATTCTTTAATCTTATCTATCTAACAATTACTTATCTTGCATTAAATAAGGTTTCTAAGAATTATGGCGACTGAGACCTTGTATTGGTGAGATCTAACCACATTTTTATTTTGAAACACATTTAAACATTCTAATAACAAAACAATTAACCATTCAACATAACTGAATTAACACCATAACCTCAACACGTAAAACACTGAATTACATAACATGTTATGAAAAACCAAGAACAGTGACAATTAGTGTTGACATAATAAAGTGAACCCTTTAGATTAATGAAAAAACACATCGTTTTCACTAAATGTACACTAAATAGTAAAAATTATTTAAAAACTTAAACGAAAATGTAGTATTAGGAGTTAGTATTTACAGACTGCAGTGAACCCAGCTCCTGGCGGTAAAGTGACCTACATCAAAGCATAAAATTTGACTGAACATTTCAAATTTCTTTTGTATGTATGAAAAGATTTATTTATTAATTAATATGTGTAAGTTAATTTTTGTTAGTATTTAAGAAATTTTATTTTTATTTATTGTTGATTCAGGACATGATTCAAGCCTGGTTATATAAAAGAATCCACTACCCTGAGTAACTCAATTGTAATCATTATTTGTACAATACTGAATAAAATATTATTAGAAATAATACTGCAAAACAATCAAACAAGGATCTTTTATTTTATTTTATTTAGAAAACAAAACACAAATATAGTTACATTAAAGAATTGGCTCCCAACAGTCTATCCTGAAGTTATTTACACCTTGCACAATTTTATTATTTAATGCTGTTGTAAACACTGGTAAAAGCAACAAAGAATTTTTCTAAGCTATTGGTCTACAAATATACACACTACGAGGTGCTATCGGAAAGTTCCCGGACTGTACTTGGCACGGCTGTTGGACGTTACTGTACAACCTGGCGTCCCAGTGTCCGATTCCGTAATACGTAATGAGTCAGTCTGCCGAGTTTCGTTGCATTGTGAGGTTGTGTTCGGTCTACGCGTTGTGTTTTAATCGTGTGTTAACGTTCATTTGCTAATTTTATGATGGCTGATAAATTTGAGCAACGCGCGTGCATTAAGTTTTGATTTAAACTTGGTAAATCGCCTACTGAAACTTTTGCAATGCTTCGAGAAGCTTTTGAAGAACATTCCCTACACAGAACACAGGTTTTTGAGTGGTACGCTCGTTTCAAGGCCGGCAGAATGTCACTTGAAGATGATCACCGTTCAGGACGACCTTCCACGAGCAAAACGGATGAAAATGTTGAAAAAATTCGACAACTCATTCACGAAGACCGTCGTCAAACAATCCATGAGTTGTGTACAAGTGCCGGAATAAGCTATGGAAGCTGTCAAGAAATTCTAACTGAAAATTTAGGCATGCGTCGTGTTGCTGCAAAATTCGTCCCTCGGCTTTTGTCTGTGGATCAGAAACAGCGCCGTGTTGATGTGTGCAGTGAACTCAGAGAAACGTCTGAAAATGACCCTACCTTCATCTCCAGGGTCATAACCTGTGATGAAAGCTGGTTTTATGGTTATGATCCAGAAACAAAACAGCAGTCGTCACAGTGGAAAAGTCCACAATCACCGAGACCAAAAAAAGCACGGCAGGTCAGAAGTGCAACAAAAACCATGCTCATTGTGTTTTTTGACATCAAAGGCATTGTCCATCGCGAGTTCGTGCCAGCTGGTGTTACAGTGAACTCAGATTTTTATTGTGACGTTTTGAGGCGGCTGAGACAAAATGTGCGACGAAAAAGGCCCAAATTGTGGGAAGACCAAAACTGGCTGTTGCATCACGACAATGAACCTGCTCACGCTTCACTGAAAACAACAGAGTTTTTGACCAAAAACAATATGGCCACCGTCCCACACCCTCCATATTCACCAGATTTAGCCCCCTGTGATTTTTCTCTGTTCCCGAAAATAAAAAGTCACATGAAAGGTCACAGTTTTGACACTGTAGAAGACATTAAGAAAAAAACGCAGGAGGTGCTTGACAGCCTTCAGCAAAAGACTTTTTTTGACACTTTCCAGGCATGGAAACAACGCTGGATTCGTTGTATCAATTCGCAGGGAGACTACTTTCAAGGAGATGGGAGCCATTAATGGCCTAGGTAAGCAAAAAGAATTTATTAGACCTAGTCCGGGAACTTTCTGATAGCACCTCGTACAACTGAAAAAGACAATACTGTAACTGAACAATACAACACATGTTATTACTGAACAAACAATACAAATAAAAGAATATTTTAATACGTAATTTGTATACACATTTAACAGAATGTACCTTAATCATATTGCTTGAAATGAATTCCTTCTTAAAAAATAATAAATATAAATTCCACAGTCCAAAAAATCAGTCCTGATACCTACCTATTATCGAAGGCACACAAAATATACAATACCTATACAGTGTCCATTTGTTGCAATCTCATACAAAAATTGTTACATATCCTGAAATTTTCATTTTCCAAATCTGAATTTCCTATTCGCATATAAAACTTGGTAAAAATAACTTAATTTTGTAGTCTGAAAACCGTATTGCAAAAAACCTGTCTTACGAAGTTCAAAAACACCTAACTGTTAAATCTCATATTTGTGATAAAACTCATAACTGTTAAATCTCACATTCACTTATTTGTGATATTTATGTACAAGATTAAATCCATTAGAATATTAAATAATATAATGGTATATATAACCTTAACTACTATATATCTAACTATAAATATAACTATATATCCTACTACAACTTACTCCCACAATAATCTTCAATCAGAATCTGTATTAGGTTGTGCAATACAAGTTCCATACAACTAATACAGTGTTGTGGTCTAGGTTTTCAATTTTTTTTACAAAATACTAAAATAATTTTTCAATTCATAAAAATACGATAATTAGAATTTGATTTATCTGACTTCCAATAATACTTCCCTTCAACATTCACTAAACAACAGAAGTTGAAGAACTACTACCAAAAGTGTTAAAGAAGTATTTGTTTACACATGCCTATTTAATATATTTGTCTGAATAAAAATTATTACAGATTTTACAGACACTGTTAACAACTGGTAAGACTTAACATCAAATAACAATTAGGCTGCAAGCACCTATTGTAACTAAATAACATAACCTTCCATGACACTTCAATGGAACTTTAAATCTTCTAAGTAGTAAAATCTGATTCTAACTAAAATTCACCATAAAGAGTAAACAAATACTTCATTTAAATATATAAAGAATTTACAGAGCAGGCTATTAGAAGAAATTTAAAAATGCCAGTAGAAAACAAGTATTATCAAAAATATACAACTGTTTACAGAGATGTTACCTGTTACATATATGCATTGGTTTCCAAGAATTTATTATACAAATAAATATGCATGTGTGTGTGTTTTGGTACTGCTTTAATATAATATACATACATAAATCTCCATTTTCCTGTAAAGACCATAGTTGAGAAGCAAGTTGTGTGTCATTCTAATACGATGTGGCTTCATAGGATGTCCTTGGCCATAATAATAATTACCGATATCACCTAAAAAATTTCCATTGTATGTTGTAAACTACTTCATACATTTGAAAATCTACAATAAATGTAATAAAAAACCTGCAGTTGTCTTAAGAACATCATAATCCACTTTCATACTGTTGTACAATTACGGATTTTACCAATTACAATTCTATATTTAATTAAACAGCTGTATAAATCAATTAAACAACAGCCACGACAATATAATTTATAAAGAAATACTACTCACTGCCCGAAAAATTAATTCAAACTGTCACAAATCAAATAAATGCTAAGTGAACACACAAGTACAGCGGTCTGAAAGTGGTTTACGAAAATTGTAAACACAAAACGAACTCTTCTAAATTATATTTAACAAACCATTTAACTATAATCAAGCGGCACAAAATACGTACTTAAAGTAAAATAAATAATGGCTTACAAAGCCAAAATCACTACACCAATCAAATAATGTGAATTTGGGGGAAAGCTATTAACTTTCCCTCTAATATCAAAAATATAAAGCGGGATATTAAATGTTGGTCTTCAAACTTTGTTTAATTTCAAAAAATGCTATAAAATGATAATAATTGTACTTACTATCATAGTAGTAACAGACGCGTTTCTTATTATGTGGTTGAGTCATATTTAAACAATAAAAATACTATTTTACACTGAAGAAATAAATACGATAACTCACACACACCAAAAACAGTGTACAACCGTAGTTTACATATCCATGATCTCTGCGGCAAAGATCACGAACGCCACGGCTACCAAATAATTGTTAGTTTATGGATTACGAAACATGTAATAAAATACTAAAGAACTCGGAATAGGAAATAATCTTGTTTATGATTGAGATTTATTATAATTTTTAACTGTAAACATTAAATCATATGTCTTTTCGATGTTTTATTTTTATTATCGTGGAAAATATTATAATGTTATTCATTCATGTTATGTACGCTGCAAATGTCAATACGATATACATTTAGAAAACCTTGAGTTCTTTGTCTACCATCTGTCTTTTAAATAATTGACGTAGACACTAGACAGTAAAACTGAATTGTCTAGTTATAATTAAATTTGATACGAGACAAAGACTCGAGTCGTTTGTTTGTGGAGTTGCTTGTAATTATTAATAAAGGTTCAAAAATTCCTGTAACCTAGTTGACAAGCAGAACTAGCTTATAAGTAATTAAAAGATTGTCTACACAGACTTATTTTTCACAATTAATTGCATTATAAACAAAGACAATTAAATTAAAACAAAACAAAGACTTATGCAATTAAAATTATTTTGAATAATTAGCCAATCTAAAATTTCTAAAAACTGTTATTTTGATAATGCTAAAAACTAAATTTTTTCATACACAAAAGCACTCAGCTGATTTTATGATTTATCATTATTAAGCCCTTCCTTCCTATCATTTATTGTAATATAGTTTCCTCGTGAATGTATGGGCACAAATTACCAAATTGGTCACTGAAGAGTTATTTTTCTCAGTTTCCATATTTATATTCTATGAAAACTCAATAGATTCTCAAATTTCCTCTTCTTTTTGTAAGTATGATACAAGATAATATATCTTATTTGTAATTTTCAGTTTAAGTTATTGATTATTTGTATTCAGATTGTAAACACAGCGACATTCTTCATAGTTTACACTTTTACAACTAAGGATACACATATTGCTTGAAGATATAACTTTGTTAGAAGTTTCTGTTGATAGTTAGGAATAAATAAATCAAAGCCATGGCACAGTTTTGTAGCTACTTTCTGTTGAACATTGTTGACATATAGGGCTATAATATTATGTTCTCATGACAAAGAAGTGATGTGTGAGCTAACATAAAAATATTTTTGTAATGTGAACAGGAATTTTGGGGTAGAAAAGAAATTCTGTATCAGTATATGGTTCAATAAACCTTTGTAAACCAAGAACATGGGTGGTTTACATATTAATATGTAATGTATATGTATATGTACTGGTAATGTATTTGTATATGCATTATGCCATGTAGGCTATATTTTGCATAATGGAAATTTACCATACAATAAAAGATTTCAGATTTTTATTAATATAGGAATATAATTTGAAAATAATCTAACATAACTTTCTCTAAAATATTTTGTAAGCTGCAGGAGACCTGTGCTCTTAGTGCTATAATATTAATTACCATAATAAAGTTGTTAAAGCCAACGCTTGATTAATGGAAGACTATCACCCTCAGTCAAAACATTGAATCGTAGATTCAAGAAATTAAACATTGTTATATGGTAACAGATTTTGTACTATATAGTATTCAAAACTTCTGGAGGATCATGAAAAATGAATGATTTCGCCTTAAAGTAGGCCTACATTAAATATATCTTTTTCATTGTATGAATTTATTTTATGAACCTTACATCAACCCAGCCTTTCTACATCATTAAGAATTTTTCACCAACTACTGGAACATTTCTTGCCAGTAATGTTAAAATCTGTATATTTCTTATTCTGTTTTCACATATCTATAGTATGTCTTGCTCTTTGAACCTAAACTGATTCTATGTCAATGAATATAATCATACCCTCTGATCTAATATTATCCTTTCAGTATGCAGGAGTGTCATCGCAATTTCAAAGACAGGTAGGCCTACTTAATAAACCAATGACAGGTATAATGGGGTACAGGATAATAAGTTGAATTTGATACGAATACTGTTTAGATGACCATTCAATGACTGACAGTCATGAGACTAACCAAAAATGCATTTTATAAACTTCCATGTGCACTTGTAATTAATCAAGCTCCAAGTCATAAAAAATTAGTCAATTTTATGGAAACAAAGCAAACATTTACATTGTTAAATATGGCAAAATAGTCTTGTTTTGTACCTTACACAATGTAGGTCTACTAAACTATCCAGATACATTGTATATTACCAGTAATCTAAAATTTCAAGGCTAATGATTGGGGTTACTCTTCAAAAGGAGTGAGTAAAGAAAAACAAAAAAGATGAAGTATGGTCAGTGTGATTAATTATGTAAATAGTTGGGCTAGTAAGTTGATTTTTGGGTTGCTTTTAGAGGGAGATATAGGTTACAAAAACTAGTTGCAAACAAAAATCCTGTGTGCAAAAAAGAACACAATAAAATCAATACATTAGGTAAGGTTGGTATACCTAGTTATGCAAAATTTGAGTTATTTTCAAGGAAAAAAATCTATTTTTTGAAAAAATACAAAAAATTGGAATAAACTTGAATCTGTAAGTCCTTTCTGAACGTTTTTAAAAGGTACCGGTATTGAGTTTATTTTTTCACAACACATGAAAAAGGATATTATTTTTGGAATCATGGCGAGCAGGAATCAAGCAGTGACACCAAACTATTTCTAAATTAAATAATAAATAATTTAATATTGTAGCGTGACAGAAAATCCACTACTTATTAAGTCATATAAAATCATAAAGTTTAATTACACCACATATGTTAAAATAATATTGAATGAGATTTAAGGAAATCAAAGGAATGAACCACGATAAAATAAAAATCCTCATTACATTATATAAAAACCACTGTTTAAATATCAAAGAAGGTATTGAAAGCAACTCATATTATAAGATCAGTAATTTACCCAGGAAGCTAGGAGCAGTAAACAAATTAAATAACACCATATCAAGAAGAAAGAGAATCAGTCTAAGAGTGGTGAATACCAAAATACCCCAAAAACAAGAAGAAGGAAGAATAAAGTTTGTGATCAGGAAGAAAACAATACCCTGAAACCTTTAGAGAAGAACAAGGTCCGTGTCAGTAAATAAATTAGATGCTCCAAACTAAACATCAGTCGAGATAACACAAAGTACCATGGTTTACCCAAGAATGAAGAAGGAAGACAAGAAGACCAGAAGAATGAAGACTAGAAGAAGGACAAGAATGAAGACAAGAAAGAAGATAAGAAGAAGGACAAGAAAGAAGACAGGAGGAGAGGAAGAAATAGTATGAAAGAAACCCCGTTGTAAAACCTATTATTATTATTAACTACCATCAACCCCAAACCCACAAAAACGATTAAAAAGAAAGTATAACATACCAAAATCCTATAAGAATGTAATTATTTAGAAAACTAAAGTGCTGTATAGTATTATAAGAAGTGAACCGACTAAAGCTATTGTGTGATAAGAAAATAAACAAGTCTTAACAGTCCATGATTAATAAAGGTCTGGTCTGAGATAATAAGACTCAAAATATCAGAACCAACAGTGAAAGTGAATTTGTGTAAGTGTTTTTTGGAAATGCAATAAACTTAAAGTTAGTGATACTATGACTTATCAATATGCTATATAACAACTTTAATATCCAATAATAAACAGCATAATAAAATAATAAAATGGAAGATTTCCAGTATTTTATTATTTTAATGTAACTCTTTATTTACAAGACATTTGTAAAAAATGCTAATAACTAGAGTATGGGTGGTCATGTTTACTGATGAAGGGGATCATAAATAATAATGGTTTAGACCAGAAAGGACTGGCATTAATTTAGTATTCATAGGTTTAAAATGTTTAAATAGACTGTTTGTTCACAGCCATAAAATCAATGTATTTGTAAGAGTTGTTAGAAAATAAGATTTATATTATATGTTTAAAATGAATAATGTTTGCTAAATAACAGCATACATACCATTAATAATGTTTCAGTAGGTATGCTATGTTAAATCAAAAATAGTTAAAAGTATATGTTCAAACCATGTCAGCAATATGTTCAATTGTGCAGATTGCTAAATAATGTTCATAATTATTTTGTATAACAGTAGTGTTAATTAAATACTACACCTCACAATAAGTTATAAACCATTTTATTTTCATGTAATAGTAACTATGTAAAGTCAGAGGAGTGGTAAGATTAAATTTATTTGAGAAAGATAGAAATGTAAAATTCTAAACTCTAGGCCATTTGGTGAATTCACAGAAACAATATAAACCAGTATAATTCACTTATAAATCCTGTAAACTAGCAAGATTTAGATAAGGTAAATCAGTTAACCACTACTGGGAATGATCCTATGAGTTAAAATGATAATAAGGAAATATACCTTAAAATATTGTAAATTTTCAAAATATATAAATTAATTAATTTTAAAGAGCAATGTCAAATTCAGAGATTAACACAAAAAACCAGTTCAAAGGTTTAATTTATATGTATTTAAGGAAAGGAAGAGGAATATGACTAATTAAAATTTATTATAATAGTAAATATCACTATAATATTGACGACTCGGAACACAAAGTTTTTTATAAGTAAAAACGTAAAGTTTTACCTTACAGCCTAAACCGGCTTTCACCTATAGAAGGCTTCATCAGAGGCTGTCGTTAGTAGCGCTGCTCGTCTTGTTGTTGGCGACGAGAAAGTGTTTCGAAAGATTGAAGCTGTGTGTGTGTCGTCAATATTATAGTGATATTTAGTTAAGTAACGGCCACGTCATGGACAACGAAATCCAAGAATTATTATAATAGTATTAATGATAATTAAAATGGAGGAAAATTTGAGAAAGACGGAAATCCAATTTTGAGCCTATATTTCCAAAGGGGAAAGAAATTTGTTAATTTCCACAAAATGTCTACAGATATGGACTATAATATATCAATTTAAAGGGAATGAGATGATTAAACCAATGATAAGATTCATAATTCATGAAAGTGATGAATAAAATAAATAAATTCCATATATAATGTAATATTGTATCATGTGTATGGCTAATCGAAATATGTTAACAATACTTTTTCAAAGATTAACTGGGCCAGATTTTGACCAAGTTAATTAGTCTTTTGTTGAATATCAAACTGAATAGTTATGTGACAAAACGTTCTTTAAAACCGAGTAGAAAATGGTACGAATAATTGCCATTAATGTTAGTGCATCGAGAGTTAGATGAATTGAACACTTTCTGAGCTAAATTTACCAAAACTTTAACGACAATAGTGAGAAATAACACCTAACTTCATGATACGAGTGATATAAAACAGTAAAACAATATATTTGACACAATTCACGCTACAAAGCCTAACCACATTTACAGAAACTTAACCCACAGAAGTGAACACATACCAAATAGCTTAATTAACACCAATATACACGGAACACTTCTTCAGAACACACCAAACAACCTAATAGACAAATTACACCAGTGCGGGAACATTTCAAACATTCATGAAGGTAATTTTATTGTGATTTTCTGACACGACGACTTCGCAGTAATATATCCAGATCGAGTAGCGGCCATCTTTGGATTTTACGAAGCCTGCCTTCTTCATCGTGGTGACGTCATAAAAGCTGCCAATGGTCTGACAAAACAATTTATTAAACATTATATATCAGAATTATTTAAATACTATTAAATAATAATTATTGAATTTATTTTAATTGTTAATGTTATACTTTCTCGTCATCCTTCTCTGACTATTAATTTAATCGCTCAAAGAACCTGTCCTTTATATAATACCTATAATAATTTTTATACTGTATGCACAATCGATAATTCCCTGAGACGGAGTCGATAATTGTTCTCAATCGATAAAAGATCGATTATTTATTAAATTGTTCAATAAATCAATATATTTCAATTGTTTTTTATCTGTTATTATTTCACAGGCTAATTTAAGATTATTTATTACGGCTAAGGGACTTCAAGAAGAAGAAAATATTTTATTTGAGCGAGATATTGGACCAGTAAGAAAAATCACCGATCGATTGCTGACTGGAGTTAATCTATTTAACTCCAGACTTGGTTCAAATCTTCCAGAAGTGCTCGATAGTTAATAAATACCTGCCTGATTATAAAAATTTTTACAAAACCTTTAAAACAGCTTTATTTCTTATTTACACACATTTATTAACATAAACAAAATTATTTTTATTATTGAAAAATTTTATTTTTTATAAAATTTTTATCTACTATTTTATTTTTGTAAAGACCGGCATACAGGGTCTTGTTACAATATTTAAATCTGTTTTAAAATGTATACATAAAAACAATAGGTTTATCTTTCTTGAAACCTACAAATATTATTTATTTTCTTATTGTCTAAGACTATCTGTATATATATGTAAACTAGAAAGAAATGTCACTCCCTTGGACCTGGGGCTAGTTTTATACTGTTATCTGCCTGTGTGTCCAGGGTCTTATTTAATACCTTTGAGGTCCCTAAAAGTTCTTTGAAGTAGATCTGCCAGACATAAATTGACTGTTTTCATGCTAACTGCACATGTTCTTTAGTACACATGCATTAACACAAATCATAGAAGTTTTGTATGACAAGGATTAGTTGTTATGTTTATATTGTACTTTTCAGAAATATAAATTTTTATCAAAAGCATAGCATTTACTTTTTGTTTAGTTTCTCATTATATTTACTACTTTACAAAGTGAAATGGATCGGTGCAGAGCATCTTCTTGTATGACTTCAGTAGAAAGGAAAGTTGTAAATAGTCAGAGTCAGAAAATAATTCCATCTACCCATGTGTGACTGCTTATACAGAGAATGTCGTGTCTTGTAGCCTGCACATCAGAGGCTTCTGTTGTTCCAATCAACATGTTACAAAACTCTTTTCTCCATCTCATTGTGTGTGTCCTCTTCCACAGTCTCCTGGGTCTACTCCATGTCCATTGTCTAGTTAGAACACAGGTTACCAACTTTGGAATCCAGTTTTTGGTCAACAATCATCAGGCATACATTCCATGAGACCATACCATACAGCACACTTTGTATTTACAGCAACTAAAATTCTTTTCTCAACATGAAGTTGGCTCCTGATATTATCATTTTTAATGCACTGTAGCCTCAACATCCCAGAAGACCTTCTCCGGAAGTCCATTTCCACTGCATGGAGCATGTAGGAGTTGTTTTATCTAGGAGATAATTCACGTCGACAAGTTTTTTAGGTCCGAAGATGAAGAAATACCAGAACAGAAATGGGAACAGGAAAGGGCAGCGTAGGCTGCAGTGCCTTATAAATATTGTTTTTATAACTACTGAAGAAGCATCAGCATATATGGGAGATACAATATCCTTCAGCACTCTAGACTCGCCATAAAAATGTCCAAGAAACAAAATGAATTCTAATTTAGACTGTTCTGACAAGTGTACTATTTGATGAGTTATTCACAAATGTCACAATAGAAAGGGAAAGAGCAAAACTAAAAGTGGTTTCATGAGTTTTAAAATAACAAATTAATTATAACATCAGTGTATTCCCGCTGAGGCACGTTATTCCTCAAATGGGGTTTCAATGGAAACATGTGAAAAGTAATTAGAAATTCAACAGAATTTTTCACAGCACATGTGGACATGTGGTGTACACACACATTCGACAATTTGAAGGGGGCAAACAAATGTGCCATTTTTAAAGTAAAAGATTCAGTGGAATGACAGGAATTGCCTACATAACAGAATCGAGAAATACTTGTTGACAGTCTTGTTGACCAGGTGAATATTGGTCCCCGGTCACTTAGATTGCTCAAATGACATGTTAAAAATACACGGACTTACAAAAAAATATCTTAAAACTTATATGATCTTAAAAACAAACATAATATAAGAGTATACATGCTAACGTTCTGAATATAAAACTTACACACATCGACAGTTATTGAGGAGAGTAGGCTAATATTTTTAGATGCGGTAATAGCCACGTTCCTCTTGTCTACATTTCCAGTCTGCACAACTGCTTCATTACAAGTTATACTATCAAAAATGTTCAAGTATTAAAATGGTAATAGTAATTCTTCCCAACCCCCAGAATAATGATAATGATTTTATGTTTGTTACTTTAATAATGGTATGTTATTAGTGAGTCTCAGAGTGTTTAAAATGGTAAGTTTTTTACTTTACAATATTTTCTTAAACTATTGTTTGGGAAGAAATATCATAACGTTCAGTATGTTTTATTTCTTTTCAATTTTACATCTCATCTGTATCCAAGCAGTGAAAACATTTAACGTATGTATAATGAGAAACAGAATTATCACTGTTGCACACCACTATAGAAAAATTATTCCGATTAGCGCTTACAAGCTTCTCAGCTTATCGTCAGATCAGAAAATCAGGGTTTTTCTGATCTGATGATGAGCTGAGAAGCTTGAAAGCGCTAATCGGAATAATTTTTCTATAGTGGTGTGCAACAGTGATAATTCTGTTTGTGATTATAACCACTAACACAACTTTCTTAATTAAACTTCTGGTATGTTTAGTGCAGTTACATTAAGGTTCACGACACAATTTTGGAAGATGACAAAATTTCAAAAATATTTTATATCCAGTTAGTAAACTTGTAGTTGGCGAAAAAATATTTAAATGAATTTTTAAATTTTTGGGTAAAAAAACGTTGGTTATATCAGTGAAGGCTAATTCTATAATACATTTTTGTAAATCCTGAAAAGTCTTAAACTATTCGTACAGTTTTGTTTCATAACATTTCTCAATGCACTTATAAATTTCAGTTTTGAAAATGACTTTTCAGCAGATGCATTTGATGCCTTCATTGATAAAACATAGACAAATATGTTCTAAAAGTCTGTTAAAAGCCCACTGTTGGTAAAGTGTCGGTCAACCAATTTTAAATTCAATTTTTTTGTAAGATAATTCGACTGAGTTTTTTCTAATAGAGTTGGTTTTATTCATTTCTTATCTCCTTTAGTACCTTCATGAACCCCATCACTGGAATCCTCATATTAAATTTATGAAAAATTTCAAAAAATTCTGTTTCCTCCTTTTAAGCAGCTCTGGAGACAAAGGCACTCGAAGAAATCTGATCTACATACACGGCTTTCATAATGAGAAGCAAAGTCACTGGCTTCATGTTTCAAGTTTTAATCAGTTCTCTTCAATTCGTTGAAAAATTTAAATGCATTGAAGGCATGTATGTCTGCTTCTACAGTTTGGGCTTATAAATTAAGGCGTCTGGACTACCAGCATAAGCTTATTAACACAAACACACATACGCAGCTGGCCCCACCTCTCCCTTATTTGGTGATTCACTGGTTGGGTACTGGCTTTGTCTGGTGACCTGTGTCTGTGTGTGCGTTGGCAAACTGTCGCTAATCCATCAGCCATAACTGTCTCATTGTCCAGCCACAGTATGAGAGTCATATAGGGTGGCATGACACCATATAATTAAGGTGTCCAGTAATCAACAATCTGCCTGTCCCCAATAATAGTGTACTTTGTGCTTTAAATGAGCACACCATTGACAATAAATGTCCTTCTCTATAAATTCATTTGTATTACTGAAATATGAATGGTGTCAGTATATTTTTGTTCTTTCTATGACATGAAGTTAGTTAAAAACACTGTATTTTTACAACTGCAATGTGAAGCCCATTCCAAAGAGCAAAGTCTCTGGTGGCTGCCATGTCTGTCTATATGCAAGTAGGGCACTGTGCATTCTAGAAATATTTGCTACCTCTGTCAATGAAGATTTGAGTACATAACCTAACCTACCTGTGCGAATTTAGAGTTCCTTATATGAGGTACAAAAATTGATCAAAAGCAACAAAAATTAACAAATGAACAGACTAAATTCTGTATATCCCCTTTATTCAAAGTTATTTAGTTTAGTTAATTTTTATATTTTGTCTTCCTATTATACTTTGTTTTTACAGACACTTGACCTTCCCTATACTAGCTTCTCCCCCCCTCTATCATACACACCGCACATAAGTCTGAACCACACCCTAAACACATGTTCACTGCCCTTACATTCTTTGTTAGTTTAGTTGTTCCTTGATTCTCTTTGAGAATAGCCTAATAAGCTGAAACAGCTGTCAGAGTTAAATAAAAACTGAAACATTCCAAGTGTTTATATATTTTTAAAAACCTTTGTAAAAAAAATCTTTAACCTTTATCTTAATTTTACACAAATAAAAACAATGTTCATATAACGAAGAGAAGTAACACAATTTAACCATCGAACTGTTTATCACGTCCTAACCTTGTGAAATTCATGAATATCAGTCCTGATTATTGGACCTTTTGTATGTTCTTCAATTTGTTTTTATAAGTTTGAGTTTGAAAAGCTGGTGCTGCGGTAATTGGTAACAACAGTTGGGCCACGCTGTCTAAGTTTATAAATTTCAGCATGAATCTAGTAAGTTTTTTTCATATCGTTTTTCATTCTTCCCTCCTATTGTGATAAAAGAGTATAAGAATGACATTTAGTTTTTCTATCTGACTCATCTGTCCCTTTAAATATATTAATAAACAATAACATACTTTGTGCTCAAAGGGAATGAAGGTATCTCATCACATATAGGCCTACCCACAGTGCATGTCCATTGGCAGATTCTCTCTTACACGTGCATATTCTCATGCTTGTATTACATTCATATATACGAGGGACATCTGAAAAGTAAGTTTTCCTGATTTAGGAAAAATTAAAAATCCCACGTAAAAATTAAAAAGAAAACTATACTTTCATTCAAAAACATGTACTTATTTTTCAACATAATCTTCAGCCTTGGCAATACACTTTCTGTAGTGTAAACAGTTTTTCAGTTCCTTCTTTGAACAACTGCGTACCCAGATTTTAGAGGCAGGTGTCAACCGCCTGTTTCACTTCCGTATACGTTTCAAAACGTTTTCCTCCCAAGTGTTCTTTGAGATATGGGAAAATATGGAAATCACTCGGAGCCAAATCAGGTGAATATGAGGGATGGTCGAAAATCTCCCTTCGAAATGACTCAAACAAAATCTGTCTGACTTGCGACAAATGAGGACGTGCGTTGTCGTGGAGCAGAACTTCATTGTTCAACAAACCTTCCCCTTTCAAAAATGGTGTATGCCACCAGCGGATCATGCACTCAGGTCCATACACAGAAACTAAGTGACGATGAATTTCAGCAAAAAACCGAATCACACAACGCACTTCGCAATCAGACTGTTGGTAAATGGAACGTCCTTGACTTTAGATATTGTGTTGTTACGTTGCTACCGCACAGATGAGGTTTTGGCACTACCGTCACTACACACAAATGAAAGTTCTGCAACCTTCGTCAGGAGGTCTACTAACGAAGTCTCTTTGAAATAAAAAGTAGGGAAACTTATTTTTGAGATGACCCTCGTATATGATAGTAATACTATAGTTAAATGCTGATTCCAAACGAGTCAGTAGAGGTATTGCTGTGCACAGGTACAACTCACTGGATTGCTATACCTCATGAGGAGAATGTGCCTTGCATGTGTAAAAGGCAGATTGTATTTTGCCTGTCACAGGAACTGAACCCAAGCCACATGTATAGAATACAAACACGTTATGGGATACTCTATGTTTACTTGAATAATTCTTTGCTTAAAGGGCATAAATTAATTTTCTCCTTTTGAACGTATAACAATCTTTGTAATAATACCAAACTTAAGTATATCTTTCTGCATGGGGTAAAAGATTACTTGACACTAAATTGAATATGGACATCGAAATCCAAGAAACTAAATTGAAGTAAATACACAGAAAATGAAAATCTGGGTCAGCGTAAGTTCTAAAATTGTTTCTAATCTCAAACAGTTTCTTAAGTAACATATGTGATTCTTGCACTAGTTGCTCATCTATGTAGTTCTCACTTCACTGCTCATCCACAGTGATGAATATTTTGCTGCGAATATGTTAATATACTCCACAAGAAAATTCACAATTACCTTAATAATGTTCATGTGCATTCTCTCTTTATTTAAATTTTCTTTGGTTCTGTTAACAATAATAAAACAAAGTATTGGTTTTATATTAATAGATGAAAATTAAGTTCTGTTTACAATGAAAATAAAAACATAATTTGTAAAACCTTGTAGCCTAGATTTATGTTACTACTTAATGAAATCTGTCACCAAAAATATTGCAAAATCTAAGCTTTTTATTTTTCTTATTATGGATTAATTGTGAAACAAGTCCCAGTTATGGTTATGGAAATCCCATTGTTTAACCTTTCTCCGATTCAACAGACGATTTCAGCATTGTCTGTACTTGCACTTTTTAGGTTACCTGGTGCAACAACATATATATTTGGATCTATAGGTCTACAAAGGAGTGGGAATTGTTAACTTTATAGAATTTCATGTGAGTTTCCTTTTTTGTTTTCACTTCTGAACGTCTTTTAATAATTTCAAAAAGTGCCTGAAATATGTTTACTTTCGTCTCAGTATTAGATTACTTTGTGTCGATGTCATTATAATTTTGTAATGAATACAGTAGTTTGATTTCTAACGTCATTACTTTTTCTTTATGAAAGGTGAGTTCAAGTTATTAACAATTTCTACAAACCTAGTTTAACTGCTACGATACTGGTGGCATCTGAGCTTGTTTCAGTCTTAATAACTTCATTAACCTCAGATAAGCCAGCTCCTACATGATCAGCTGGTGCTTAGGTTGCAATATAGTAATTCAATGGTTGGAGCTCAAATGAACCTGCCTGAATTATTTACACATGGCATTTTGCCGCTAGCAGTCTTTGATTTAAAGACTGTACACTGTACATCACTTGAATATCTTAGGATGGACTCACTGATCGTTGTATGATACAGTGGAAATAAAGACACCGATTAAGTCACTAATTACCAGGTTTAATTAATCACAATTAACAGTTTGAAACCAACAAGATTATACTCGTGCAATAATTCAGTTAAATTTGTCCACACACAATAATAATGTCAACTAATATAGTCCCACACAATAACACTTTGGCACAATACTTCGAACCTCACTTGAATAAATCGCCACACTTATATGGACTGAGTAATCATCTTACATCAACTGACTATCCGTTGCTGGATGCTTATATTTATACCCCACTATAATGCCAGAATAGTCGGTCACTTTCTGGATGATGTGCTGAACAAACTGCGCATTACAGGTGCTCTAGAATCCACTAGAAACCGTGCAACGGTCTGGCCTTGAACATAGTATCCTAAGGAGTACGGTCTGGAATAGCCTCGATTGTTGACACATGCAAGTGTCACGTAATTGTCTTTCACCTCAAAATAGCAGGAATATGTACGCACACGTACATTACAGCTGGGATAGCCAAGATACTTGTAGAACATTCCGTATCATGTAACAATATCTTCAGTGAGGCCTTCACTGAACATTTTCCATGTTCTTGGCTCTCAATCAGTACACTTTGCTGTCTACAGCCATTACTTTTGTTGTTAACGGCAAGGGTTACCAGTATTCCCAATATAAAATAAAACATCATTATTCCACTAATAGATAATACTTCCACTCATTTACAATCTATTACATGAGGAAAATAAAATTCTGCCAAAAATTTGAATAGGCTTTTTTCTTTTATTTATGTTGGCACACACTCTCCACAAAGCGCATTTGCAACATTTTTCTTGTTTTTGGCCAGTTTGGTTAGTTATTTCTAAGTTATTCGAACCTTCCTCTTTTCATTCATGTCAGTTGACAATTCTCACGTTGTGTCCATTTATTCAGGGAATCTCTTGTTATATCACCTTCTGGTTTCCTCAAGGTGTGACCAATCCAACCCCACTTTTCTTTTTATTATTTATTTCTTTGATGCACCCCTTCTCTCAGTTAACATTTGTGGTTGTATTCAGCAACATTTGTAACGATACAATATTGACAAATACACATCTATACTTACCCCGACTCTGATCAACTTACCTTATTACAAAACCATCAGAAGCTCCCAAATTATTCAAGGTCACCACCACATTTGGAAAAGGGGAATGTGGAAACCTTTTTACACTTTTCCCATTTAATAATTTAGATGATTTAATTCCCTGGATTCAATACTTACCCAGGTTCGTTTTAGGCGAGCTTTCGGCACAGAACAGGTTCTGGTAATTTGGCGTAATAACTACTCTTAACACATGGTTATGTTGCTAAACAAATATTATTTTATTTTAATCAAAAGTTTTTCTTTTGTTTTTACTTTGTTTCTATGATACCATTAACAATTATACAATATAAAATTCCCCATGTAAATTTTGTATCTACAAACCAGTACTTTCTCTTTATACTCTCTCACACTCTTTACATATCTTTTTAATCCCCATTTATTGAGCTCATCATTTATAATGCTTCACTATAAAAACTTTTGCCAATTGGTCTTATTTGTTTTTACACTGTACTTAGCTTCATGGGTTTCCATATGTTGTGCACTATTACGTTGCTAGTCCCCTTTTTATTCAAACACCCAAAATTCACATTTTTGCACTTTTTATTCCACCATCACTGTTTTGAACTGTCCTTTACGGTTCCATTATAACAAATACCCTTTGGTAGGCCTATTCTAACATTTTCGGCCTACCAAAAGAAATAAGCCCGAGGCCACTATTGTATTACAACTGGTCAGTATGAAGGCGGGCTGCTGACTGGCGCGATCTGCGTACGCTATCCGCTCTTTGTGTATCGGCCACGTGGCTCCACTGGATGCCACCTCGCCTACTGCCATCACACATCGAACCTTCCAGTAGTTTCTGGACGCTGGAAGTTCGTTATAACATTGAAAACACGTGGTGAATTTGTTAATCACCTATAGCCGTGGACAATTGCGTCTCAAGCCACATGCATGGTCTGCTACTCACCTATGCTTTGTTATGTCTTCCCACACAATGGATTTTATTTAAATTATTACATAAAATGGTTATTTACTGAAAATTATTCAAAAATGGTTCTACTCTTTTTGTCCCGTTACAAGACCCCCCCCAATGAGAGTTTTATGTAAAAACAAACTCTCATTGCCTAAACCTAAGAGGATTAGCTAGGATATGGCGCCACGATCCCCCTTATTAAACTGTGGGTTACTCACCCCCCTAATCTGGTGGCTGTGGCTGCACCTGCATGACTTTACTGGACTTCCTTCTCTAGGATCCCAACACTATAAAGCCAGACAGGCACTAGACGACCCTGCTCTGACGCACTGGCCAGCACAGGTCCGTCTCCACAGTACCACCAGATTCTGTAACAATCAAGTAAAAACATTAATGAATGGCCTTTCACCATTCCATATTCTTAACCGATTTGGGTTCCTCTTAGACGTACTGGTTTGCCTTTAGCAAAGTACTGGTTTTCTTTTTTTTTTCTTATCTTACATACTTGAATACACATATAGCCTTATTCTTTTACCATATATATAGTTTTATCGCTAACAGAATACATTTTGTTTAGAATACATAACATTAATATACATTTGAAAGTCTTATTAGAAACCAATTTTTCTCAATGTAATTCCAATTGGAAAAAAAATAATTTTCAAATCTCATTACAAATACCATCCTCTATTTAAAGACTTCATTTTAAAGATCCCCAATTCTCTCATTCAAATAGATTCAACTTCCATTTACCAATTCAGATTACTATTGTCATCAACAAATTGTCCTGAAGATGACAATAAACACCGCCAAAGTAAATAATGTAAAAATTGTGTCTACTCATTGACCGATCATCACTAAACACTTATTGATCGACGGTCACTACTAACTTAAGGATTTCTAAGGAACCTGTATAAAACAAAACTTTTACATACCTACTCGCTGCACATCATGTACTCAGATGAGCAGAGGTAGGAATTATTCTCTAACCATCTCAAGTAGCATACACATCAGTATTATTGTTTTTTTTTAAATGGTCGGGATAAGTTGTGTGATGACACAGTAGGGGAAGTGTGTGAACGAGTGGGGAACCTATGAAAATTAAAATCAGGCAAGGTGCTTTTGTTATTTGTCGATGTGTACAATTAGTTTTAATGTCACTTGAAAAATACACACAGGTAATAACTGTACTAAATAAGTTTTTATTATTTTTTTTTACACAATGTACAAGTTATTTTGCCTATCCCAGTACAACAATTTTATTTTATTCACATAAATTATTTATTTTTGAAAGCCTTATGCCAATAAAATAATTTTCAAAACATTCTGAATAAAGACATCTAATTTTTCTAACACTAATTAATTTTACAAATAACAATTTTTTATAAACTGCATTCCAAAGTATTCACAAACATTGAATTATCCAGTCAAATAGTTTTATTATTTACTGTAACATGTATTTTAAAATAATTACATAAATTTCAATTTTACTTTTATAATTACCGACTACAGCTAAACTGGATTTAGATTTAAAATGGCAGTAGTTATAGGAAGGTATAAAACATTAATATAATTAAGCTACATGAAGATAGAAACAAAGTTTATATGGTTTACTGCTATAACAATTTTCATTTTTGTACAAAAATTAAATACATACTGTCATATGTACATACATAATTCTCTAAGAATCCTTACAATAGGCATATAGCTGCCAGTATTTCCAGAAGTAAAACATTTTTAAATTACTGTATATTGTAAACTTGCAAGTCCACTCGTCTCATGTCATGTAAACCATACTGGAATGAAAACAGTACGTGTTTATTAATGACAAGGCTTGCCAATATAGAAAACAGTAGTTCCTTTAAGAAAAACAGCATTGCTACTGTATGGTAAAATTGTGCTAATAATTCACTCTTAAGTCTTTTACAAAGAAAGACAAAAATCTTTTCACCACAACAAAAGTATCAACAACCATCATCATAATAAAAACAGCTTATAAAAAATTAGTAGCGGTGTGTAGTACAAATACAGTACTCCATTTATCTGAATCGTTATTAGAAAATTAAAAAACAAATGCAATTTCTAAAAAAAAACTTTTATTCAAATTGTAGTTGCCGTACTAACAAAAAAACATCGTAAGCAAATGAAATACATATAAGACTGTGTTAGCAACGCATCCTAGTTTACGTACTGATCAGTACAATGTTTTGTAGCCTACTGCTCGCCTAAAATTATAATTATGTGTGACCATTATTTTTTAATTTTTTTTTTGTAGTAAATATGAATATTTTGCAAAACACGTGTGACCTGGTTTTTATTAAGATACTGTATTCACGTAATAAAAATAAACAGAAGTGATTTTTGAGCAATTTTTGCGTTTTATTTCAGAATATAACATTTTTCCTGTCTGTCCCAATTATCCGAATTACGTCTGGGACTCATTAGTTCGGATAAATGGAGTTATACTTGTAACGGTACAGAATTGTATGTTAAAAGTAATAATTTAAATCAATTGTAATCCCAATGTAGTCAGTGTTCACCTTTTTGGAACCTCGATTTCATCAACCACGCATGCAATGTTATTACAAAACAACACGTCTGTGTTTTGTCTCTGGACTCAGACAGGCCGGACACATTACGTAACGACATACAGTTTGTGGCAGCCGTGAATCACAGAAAAAATGACGCCAAGCCATAGATTTCACCAGGGGGCAAAATGTTGCCAAACTCTATGTCCAGCTTATAGAACACCTTTAAAAGAACCAATGGGAACGCAGACTGGCGATCACGTGACCAGACTCACCCTTGTGAATCATGGCCCTAACGCCAGTTTAAAGAGTTATTTCAAACTGTAACTCTGACCGCGCGGTCAACACCTAAGTGCTCGAGCAAACTAAAGTCGGCCGACTACATAAATATATATATTACAATGTACCTAGAGTTTTAATCAAAGTAATGAGTGAAAGTTAATCAAAGACATAATAGACTCAATTTAAACAGTTGCGGGAGTGCGTTAGAACGAAGAAAGCAGCGAACATGAGTTTGTACAACAAACCATATGAACACGCAGTGGATGGGTAACTGTACTGAACATAATTCATTGATAAAAAATAGAAAATTTTAATCAAAGTTTAAATCCAATTAATATTTCCAAGTTAAAATATTTTGTTAATGAGATCTCAGTAAGGTAGTTAAATAAGTATGAGAGAGAGAGAGAGAGAGAGAGAGAGAGAGAGAGAGAGAGAGAGAGAGAGAGAGAGAGAGAGAGAGAGAGAGAGAGAGAGTGACGCAAAGTGCTGGTTACTAAAATAACGCTATTGTTAAGTCATTTTCATAGTAGTTTATATTGAGTGATTAAATATCCATGTATTCTTGTTTTTCATAGATATTGTAGTGTGAAGGTAAAGTGAAAGTAAATAATTCAGTTTAATAAAAGAAAGCTAGTTTGTTAGAATATGAAAAATTTGTGTTAGCGTAATTATTTTGTAACTCAACCCAGGTAATCCCTTCTGCAACTTTTTCGTCTATAGAACCCTGGAGGAGAGCCCGAAGGTAAGATGAAAACGAAGTTTGCATAAATTTAATATATTTTATTAAACGAAATAAATTCAGTCGTTTCAGTGGCCCCCGAACAGTGATGGTGAGTGTAATTTATTACACAAACCAGACCTAATTATGGTTGCAGGAAGGGTTATTTGAGAGTGAGGGCGGTTGTGTAGTTTAGTAAGCATAAGTGTATAAGTAAACAATAATATAAAATTGGAAAACAATAGTGATAAAGTCAACAGCATTGACTTAACTAGTACCAGTACAGACAATCAAGTAAATACAATAGTAACCGAAACGGTAATAAACGAAATAAGCCTAACTGAGTCAGTGACAATGGAAGGCGCTAAGATTCATTCAACGCCTATCCAAAATAAACAATGTGACAATAACGATATAGTGAACATGATACAAATAATGTTAGAAAAGCAAAACATAATGTTAAGTAGTAAATTCGATGAACGAAGTAATAACCTCGAAACAAATTTTAATGAACTTAACGTTAAATTAAATAATTGTTTTGACAATAGTGATGAAAAATTTGATACTAAATTCAATGAAATAAGTAGCGACATAAACAAACGTTTTGACACCAATGATGCTAAGTTTGACAAATTAACTAATTCACTGTGTAGTATTGAAGAGCGAATTAACGAAATACGCAATGAAACGAAAAGAAAAACAGATGAGTTAAGAGAGAGTGTGTGTGTGGTAGACGGTAAAACAAACATAATTTTATAAAGAAAACTACAAACTTGTTTTCGTGATTTTCACTCGTCATATATTTAAAAACTATAATAACCACGACAGCTGTTTCGGCACACAGTGCCTTCTTCAGATGGTAAGAGCTGACTAGTTACGTACAATAAAATATCACATAAAGCCAGTGCTATGAAAACGATAATCGACTTAAGTTAGAACAATAAACAATACACATAACATATACACAACTATATACAAATTAGAAAGGAACGTACATTTACTTACATAATTTCAAATTTAAAAGCGGAGAGCTATTTAAATCAGTTTGGTTATTCAAAAGCAAACCTAAATCTTTACGCTTATTAATTTCGAGGGCTTCAAGTAAATCAAGTTTTTTACCTTTTTCCCATACATGTACAATTTTGAAGTTATCATTAAAATTATGATCATTTTCCGACAAATGATTCGCATAATTAGATTTACCATCCTGATATCTCAAACTATAATTGTGATCGTACATTCTTTTTGAAACGATCTTCCAGACTGGCCAATATAAATTTTGTCACAAGACCCACACGATAACTCATATACTCCTGACTTTTGAAATTTCTCTACTTTACTCTTATTGTTCAGAGCTCTTATTAATAACAGCTGTCGTGGTTATTATAGTTTTTAAATATATGACGAGTGAAAATCACGAAAACAAGTTTGTAGTTTTCTTTATAAAATTATAAAAATGGATTTTCATCAAGTAAAGGCCTCCAGTATAAATTAAAACAAACATGTTAGAATCTAACCAAAAAGAACTTGGACAAGAAGTAATTACAGTAAATGGCAATTTAAAAAGCTTTGCAAGTAAAGCGGGTAATAAATTTGAAAATGGGGTATCAAAAAGTGATACAGTAAATAATAGTTGTGATAATGAGAATAAAATGAGAGTTGAGGTTAATCAAGGATTGCTAGGTAGTGTTTATGAGTTAGAAAGGGAGTATAGAGATAGTGTAAATGTAGTGTGGGTACAGGGGGCAAATTTTTCTGGGGTTAAATGTGAAGCAGAGATTTCACAAGTTGTTTATGGGGATAAGAGATCCTCACTAGGACATTTGGGCGACAATAGGTCGGCAAATGGTCAATATAGGTTTTTGTGTATATCTGGTACAGCCAGATGGTGTTTAAATAATTTTGTGGTATTGCCCTCTGTGTGGAGTGAGAATGTGAAATTAGGTTGGGGGATTGATAATAATGAGAGAGAGAGAGAGAGAGAGAGAGAGAGAGAGAGAGAGAGAGAGAGAGAGAGAGAGAGAGAGAGAGAGAGAGAGAGAGAGAGAGGGGGGGGGAGTGGTTTAAGCTAAATAGAGGTTATGGTGGAGAGTTGATAGAGAGGATGAATATTAAGAGAATTATGATATAATAGAGACTTACCTTTTAGTACTTGTGTAGTAGCAAAAGATGATTACATTGGGGTTGACAATAATGAACACTTACCTGTTGTGAGGGTTAGCGTATTAGTAACAGCTGACCACTATAGTAATAAAAAAATAAATGATTCAATTGTGACAAATGATACAAACGGAGACTTAACAAATGATACTGATGTAGACATGGATTATGATAAAATAATAATGGGGGGTAACCCTAGGGATTATTATTATGGCAAAATGAATAACAAAGATTTAAATGGTTATTACACAAATGATAGCCATGTGAGATATGTAAATAAAAATGAAAAATGTTATGTGATAAGAAGACTAATTTTCGATGACGGGGGTTAGATAAATCATGAATGAACATTTAACTATTTGAGTCAATGGTATAATTACTTGGCTGGCTTATTTAGGTAATGAAGTGTGGTAAATAATAAAATTATGAACGAAAATTTGTAAATAAATATGTATTGGTGTTAAATGTATTGTGTCAGGGTATAATGGTAGAATGTATACAATAGTTTATGTAACAATGTTTGTAGTATGTTATAATAATAATAATATTTAATTTTACTAAATAATTAACAGGAGGTACCAATGAATTTTATTTTGGAATGGTGTATTTAAATCAAAAATGTTTTAAATAATGTAACTAAAGAAACTGTTTGGATTTGAGTTGAAAGTAAACTGATTTCAAATGTGAATTTCAGTAATGTATTTAAATATAAATGATTGTGAATATAAATATAAATTTAAATATACTATGATTGGAATTGTAAAATCAAGGGTAACTGATTACAATATTTATATAAACTGAAAATTGAAGGAAGTGTTAGTGGTGATGTAAGCAGGAATGTTGAGGCTGTCAGTGTTTACAAAACAAGTCTTGTATACAACTGTTGATGTAAACAGGTATAAATAATCTCTACAGTAATGTTAGTATGATTCATTTGTATTGTATGAAACCAATGTAACATGTTGATGATCAGTTGCAATCATTGTGATAGAGTATGTGTACGGACTTAATAATTGAAGTTGAATTAGTCAATTTAAAAGATGGACTATATAAAAAATTTGAATAATTTATTTTTGCCTTGTAGTGAATAAGGTGGTAAAGTTTTGTTTGTAATTCAATGAAAAACTGGTAATGTTTATTTGGAATGTTTATCATGTTGTATACTACTTATGTATTGAATAATCAGGCAATAATAACTGAAGTTTTAACAGAAGAGTAAAGTAAAAGTGATAATGGAAGGTAAACAGAATGTTGATTTAATGTTGGTGATGATTTATTTGTATTCTGTGTAATCTACTTGTACTTTTGGCGGGGAACCATGTTTTGTTAAGGGAAAAAATTAACTGGTATGCGATTTTTATGTATTCAATGTAAATAAATGTAAGTAGACAGTAAGGTTATATTGCTATGTAGACATATGCATATTGTATTTTGTAAAAAATCGACCAGTACTTTGCCAATAATGAACCAGTACAACTAAGAGGAAACGAATCAGTGGGAGATATGGAATGATGGAAGGCCATGTGTTAATATTTTAATTGAATGTTTCAGAGTCAGGTGATACTGTGGTGGGTGCCTATCTGATTTTATGGTGTTGGGATCTCGAATAGAGAAGTCCAGTAAGGTAGGATAGGTGCAGCCACAACCACCGGACTAGGGGGGGGGAAGTACCCATGATTTTAGTAAAGAGCTAAGGGGGGTTGCGGCTCCATATCTTCACTGATCCTCTTAGGGTTTAGGCAATGAGACTTTTTATGCTTCGGCATAAAACCTCTCATTGGGGGGGGGGGATTGTGACGGTGCAGAATTGTATGTTAAAAGTAATAATTTAAATCAATTGTAATCCCAATGTAGTCAGTGTTCACCTTTTTGGAACCTCGATTTCATCAACCACGCATGCAATGTTATTACAAAACAACACGTCTGTGTTTTGTCTCTGGACTCAGACAGGCCGGACACATTACGTAACGACATACAGTTTGTGGCAGCCGTGAATCACGGAAAAAATGACGCCAAGCCATAGATTTCACCAGGGGGCAAAATGTTGCCAAACTCTATGTCCAGCTTATAGAACACCTTTAAAAGAACCAATGGGAACGCAGACTGGCGATCACGTGACCAGACTCACCCTTGTGAATCATGGCCCTAACGCCAGTTTAAGAGTTAGTTCAACTGTAACTCTGACCGCGCGGTCAACACCTAAGTGCTCGAGCAAACTAAAGTCGGCCGACTATATAAATATATATATTACAATGTACCTAGAGTTTCAATCAAAGTAATGAGTGAAAGTTAATCAAAGACATAATAGACTCAATATAAACAGTTGCGGGAGTGTGTTAGAACGAAGAAAGCGGCGAACACGAGTTTGTACAACAAACCATATGAACACGCAGCGGATGGGTAACTGTACTGAACATAATTCATTGATAAAAAATAGAAAATTTTAATCAAAGTTTAAATCCAATTTAATATTTCCAAGTTAAAATATTTTGTTAACGAGATCTCAGTAAGGTAGTTAAATAAGTATGAGAGAGAGAGAGAGAGAGAGAGAGAGAGAGAGAGAGAGAGAGACGCAAAGTGCTGGTTACTAAAATAACGCTATTGTTAAGTCATTTTCATAGTAGTTTATATTGAGTGATTAAATAGCCATGTATTCTTGTTTTTCATAGAAATTGTAGTGTGAAGGTACAGTGAAAGTAAATAATTCAGTTTAATAAAAGAAAGCTAGTATGTTAGAATACGAAAAATTTGTGTTAGCGTAATTATTTCGCAACTCAAACCCAGGTAATCCCTTCTGCAACTTTTTCGTTTGTAGAACCTTGAAGGAGAGCCCGAAGGTATGTAGAACCTTGAAGGAGAGCCCGAAGGTAAGATGAAAACGAAGTTTGCATAAATTTAATATATTTTATTAAATGAAATAAATTCAGTTGTTTCATACTGTAATTATTCCAAGACAGCTAAGCTATCCAAGTGACAGTGATCTGTCTTAAATTTAGAATTATGTGGCATTATCAAATATATGTGTGTGTTACATACATAAAATGCTGAAATCTGTTCCTTCCACAGTTTCATTTGGTCCCACAGAATGTTTGTAACACTATGTTTACTGTATATACTGCAAATACAGTAATCTGTGGATAATGACTAAAAAATGTTGCCTTTAATACGTAATACACGTCATTATTTTAGTTTGTTACAGCAATTTTACTGGCTTAAGCTTATCTATTCCTTTTCCTGTTAAAGCTATGAAATCTACAGTAGTGTGCAAATTAATTGGGACAAGCCAATTTTTTCTACAAAAATGTTTATTTTATTTGGAGAAGTTGCCTGAAAGTGGCTTCAACTCCTTTGAGCTAATGTGGGAGCCTGACCTTGACTTAAACTGGAATCGTTTTGTCTCAGTTTAGTGCTAGATTTTGTAAGGAGTGTATGCGTTTGGGAGTCATTTAGTTTCTGTTTTGCGTTTATAAAAATGGATATAACTCGCAGGAAAAGGGTAAAGATTGTTGCTTTAAGTGAGCATACATGTATGACTGTGAGAGACATTGCTGCAACAGCTGGTGTGGGAAAATCTAGTGTTTCAAGAATAATTAACAGACACCTTGATTTAGGAATTATACTTTACCAAGAAAGAAAGGGCAATTGTGGAAGAAAACACAAAACAACTACTAAAATTCTACTTCGGAATAGTAAAATTCACCCTCAGAAGACAAGTCCAAGACCTTTAAAAAGATTTACTGTATTGGTGTCAAAAACATAATATTTAGTATGAAACACATTTTAGTCCAAGGGTATAGAGCAATGGTTGTTAGAAAAAGCACTGGTTAACAATGAGAGCCAAACATCTTCAGCCGACAGTTAAATACCCTACAAAAATAATGTTTTGGGGTTATTTCATGTCTAGTGGTCCTGTAAGCTTAGTACCAGTGGGAGGAATGATGGAACACGTTGAAATACTTAAAAATTATAAAAAGTTGTACATTTCAAGCAAACGTTTGTTGATGGTCGTGGGACTTTTCAACATGACCATGTTCTATGCCATAATTCAAAATTACTTAAACCCAATTGAAAATTTGTGGAGTTTAGTGACGAGACGCCTTGGCAAGATGGACTGTTCAACAAAAGTGTGGTTGATTGAAAACGTTATAAAAGTGTGGTATCAAAATGAAGACCTGAAAAATACGTGTCGTAATTTAGTGGAATCAATGTGAAATCGAATAAAAGAGGTTATGAAAACTAGAGGAGGACATATTTCATTACTAGTTTTCAGTTATTGAATGTAAGTAAAATTACTTCAATAAAAACGATTATTTTAAAATATTTTACTGTTGTCCCAATTAATTTGCACACTACTGTACTTGTTAAGTATAACAAATACAGTGCAAGATTATATCTAATATTGGAAAACAATTGTCTCAAATTTTTAAGAGTTACACACAGCGTAACAAACACGTGACGCAGCATAGTTAACTTTATCCTGATTTCAGTCGCTGTATTAAAACTTTATTACAATTTAATGTAATGTACATATTCCAAATACAGTGGAACCTTTATATAACACCCCTGTGATATAACATGACCCTTGATGTAACACTCATTTTTCACGGTCCCGGCAAATTAAATAGTTAAACTTGGGACCTTTATATAAAGCGACCCTCGATATAAAGCACTTTTTGACTGGTCCGCAGAAGAGCGTTACATCAAAGTTTCACTGTATACATACATACATACACACACACGTCATTACCCTGGCAAGAGGAAATCAATAACCAGGCCTTTAGCGCTACAATCAGTAATCGCTGAAGACTGGTCTTCACTAGATTTGTGATTATCACCTTAAGATTTGTAAGCCCCTAAACTGCATAGCAACTTTGTATAATTAGTGATCATTAACTATTAATAATACAGTTCTAGCATTAAAACGATAGAATGGCTGGGAGGCTTAAAGTAAAATGAATTTTATGTAGTGGGAAACAAATTTACACTACTATACGATTTGGTACCCAGAGAGATAGGTTAAAAGAGTTTAACTGCCAGTAGAAATAAAGTTTGTGTGCAAGGGGTAAAGGAGCATTAAACATGCTATACAGTTTGCACAAGTAGCTTATTGTTCTTGTCATAGGCAGTTAGGTGAAATCACTAATAATGAAAATTAATAATTTTACCAATTACTCGTCAGTGTCACTGAATCTAGATACACTGCATGAATGGAACAACATATTTGACAAGGTAGTTTACGTCAAAAATTAATATATTTTCCACGCTGAAATTTTCAACCTTAAAATTTACAAACGAAAACAGTTTTGTGGGCCTTGAGATTTGGGACTTTTTGTCTTTTTGAGTTGTTGCTCATCTTGCGCACCAGGTTTTGCTCAAATTCTTCATTTTGCACATTACACAGTAATTCTGGCCACAAGAAATAAAAACCAATCGTTAGTACATCAAAAGGACTAGAATAAAACAATCACGTTGAGTTGGGGACCAAAGTGTGGTATATGACTAGCCTGCCCACCTTCAGGCTGTATTAAAATCATTGGTCCCCAAGACCTTTATTACATTACACAACTGATTACAAAAGAAGTTGTGGGGCATTGGTTTAAATGTAGTGTATTACGCTTACTGCAATCGGTTGCACAGCTTGGAATCAATTGCAAAACAGATCCAAGCCTTGCAACTGCTTGTGCAACTTTTAGTTTCACGTACTCATTATGGGGCGTTGATTAAAATGTAGCCTATTACACTATGGAACCAATTGCATGAAACTCTGCTGTGCGCGCATTCTGTAGACAACGAAGAAATTTCATGACATAGGATTGACACAACATAGGCGTATACAATTTTTTACAAACCGCCAATATCTCAAAAAGGGGGATTTTATTGAAACAAAAACGAAAATAAAATTTGTAATTTTTTTCTAAATTTCACTCCCTGATACCATATAGCTATCTCTTACAGAACGGAAGTTTATCGCATGCCAAAAATTTCATCACGTGCAAATTAACAAAATTTCATGACATGGGACTGTTTTAAATCTCTGTTCTTGAAAATTATTAAAGTTATTGGTTCAAATAACCATCCTCGAACTTCAAGGAACACGGTGGTGAAAGAAATTTTTTATTGGGTCGGTAGTTTCTGAGGTTACCGCAGACAACGATACAAATAAATTTTACCTCTTTATAATTGTAGTATAGACGCCATGTTTACTCTGCAACTGATTGCACAGCAGTTGCAAGCCGGTTTTTACTACCCTGCAACTAGTTTTCCGTAGCTTTGCAATCAGTTGAGTAGTGTAATAAAGGCCTAAAAATCAAGCGATCAACTTTTCTTTTCAGTTTATTCTACCTGTGTAAAAAAAAGCCTGGCAATAACAGATATTAATACAGTAGCACCATTAAAATCACTTTAGCATGTCTGTTATGTCAGCACTCTATATAAAATCATAAGCTTCAACAGTTTCAACTTTTTATGCCAACACAATGTTTAAGATGCTGCTGCTGCAAAATTGAAGAGCATTTTCAAAATACTAAGTTATTATTATTGATGTTTATAGGATATATTTATACTTACTATGCCTGCTGTACATTCTTCATACTAAAGGACAATGAAACATTTAATAAGCAACGGTTTACTGCCCTATTATTTTATTGTGGAATTATTTTTGCAGCAGTACTCACTGTTCAATAGTATAAGAAATATAATCAACTTCTGGGGCATGAGTGATTTACCTAATAATCCAACTAAAAATAATAATATCATTAAAACATTGGTAAGAATCTACTTTCTTCAAACTTATGCGAGTCAATTACAAACATGTCTTGAAAATCAATTTTTCACCATTCCATTTACATAACAAATTTTCACATCCGTAATCACTAGAACTGTCCATAACAATAGCATTAATTATATATAACAACAAGCAGTATATACACTATCACTGTACAGCTGATAAAGACAAAACAAATATGAATTAAAAACAATTACTCGTCACAAACATTCATTATAAAAATGTTTACTTACATTTTAATAAATAAGTTATATAAAAAAATTCACAAATTTGTTTTTGTTTACTTAAAACTATGATACATGAATACACGTGCAAATTAAAAAAAGTTTTTACACACTTATTTTCATGGCTTGATGATGGAATTATAATCTGGCTTAAATTTATTAAATAAATCAAAGTAAATGACAAATATGACATAATAAAAAAAAAGTTTTTCTAGTTTATAAATACAGCATTATAATTATATACATTTTCACCTTGCTGAGATCAAGACACTTTAGATAAAAAATAACCCTATTATGCACACTTTACCCTCCACTAAAAACACAAACATCAGTTTATTTTGCCAATACGATGCTTCCTGGTTGGCTGAATGGTCCATACCTGGACATGCTGTCAACTGCTCGAACAGCAAAGTGATACTTGTTTCCTTCAACGAACTGAAACATAGTAACTAGTAAATCAGTACACACAAACTGAACCAGGATATCTAAAAAACTTTCTTAATGCAGTGGAACCTCGATAAAACACCCCTGTGATATAACATTACCCTTGATGTAACGGCTGATTTTTCATGGTCCTGGCAAATTAAATAGTTAAACTCGGGACCGTTATATCAAGGTTTCACTGTACAGCATAAACATAAAAAAAAGCTTAATCTAATCAGTGTTAGACTAGAAGAATACAGAGCCCAGTCCTGGTAATCTATAAAAAAAACATGCGTTTCTTCTGTGTTACTGTGTATTTTGGAATAGTGGGATATATGTATCCAATCGGGTTGGGGAGGATGAAACTAGCTTGAAGGTTGAGCTCTGCATTTTCCTACGGACAAATGAGAAACGAACAAATGTTTCTTCCCATACACTTTTATAAATTCTTAAGCTTCCCAGAAAACTGACGTGAAGTATGCTGCAAATGTGTAAATTATTTGTTAATTTACAAACATTGTAATTTATTAAAACACACACACACACACACACACACACACACACACACACACACACACACACACACACACACACACACACACACACACTTATTTTAACACATGCGACTTGGCTTAGGAATAGGCCTTAGGTTAAATGATTATGGAATTTTGAAACATATTTAATAGCTCGGTGGGGGGGGGGGGGGCTTTTGTCATGTATTTTACATGAAATTATCTTGCTTTAGTAATAAATACGAAATGAACAATACACATACTATTACAAAAATATTAAGAAAAATAATGTACATTATTGCTTACATGTATATTATTTTAAAATTTAAAAACTTACAATTCAATGAATACAACAATAATGACATCCAGAACTGAACTATACTGAGAGTAATGTGGCGGTTACATTTCATCAGAATTCGTAAGAAAATGTGGTCGTACGAAATCGTGAGAATTCGCCAGAAGTGAACAAACCCATTGTTGTTCATCGATGCAGTTAGTTTGCTTCCGACCTCTGCGTACGAATACTCACGAATTCGTACGACCAAAATAATTTGTTTTTCATCAGTTTTTGTACGAAATTTCCCGTCTCTGGAAGTTACAGACCATCTCATAGCAAGAAACCATTGTCGCTCGCCAGCGATTTACAACACTCGTACCATTTTGGAAAGAAAGTGTTTCCACGCTATTCTTATGATTTCCTACGATTGTTACTCGCGAGTTCTCACGACCACAAATTCTGATGCAATGTAACTGCAGCCTAAGATGGGTAACTAAGGAAATGTAACCAATAACTGATATCCCATTTGAAAATTGTTTACGTAACATAAACACAAACATTAATCCTAAACTTTTAACTAGAAATGAGTTTATAACCAGATAACATGATTGTTCTAATTTGCAGAAAAATTACTACAGTCTTTGCTTGGGTTTATTTTAACTAGGCAGCACATAAATTCATTTTGTTTGTTTTTCTGAATATCGGATAGGAGCGTTTTTTAATTGTTCAATAGTGTAACTTGGGGTAATTATTTGATATCAACAAACCATGGGTCTTGGCGTGCTACCTACTTTTTTCGATTCTTTTTTAGTTTTTGTATCATGTATTCATTCGCAATTTTTTTGGCAAACTCTTTAGTTTGCTTTTATTTCAATTGTAAAATTAAGTTGTTTCATCCACTACTGACATACACAAACAGGACATATTGGAAATGTACAGTAGTTTCTGGTACATGACATCACGGTTATACCTCCCACTCATTTCTCAAACACCTTCGTGCCATTTTTCGAGTTGTCACCCCGTACGCAACTGTTTGAAATGTTGCTCTGTGATTTGTTACTTTAAAAATTACCGTTACATGTACGGTACTCCACGTGGTAATGAAAATCCATTAACTGACGCTACACTTGTTGTTAAGCAGTCAGTGTAGTCAGTTATGGTGTTGTGAAAGTTAGTCTGGTGAAGTTAAATCTGTGTGAAACCGTGTTAATTGGCATGTGAAAATTGTGTAGTAAAGTACACCGAGTGTGTCGGTTGGGGGGAGGAACAATTAATAAATTAATAGCTCCATCTGTGATTTGCTGCGTCTGTAAAAACGCAGTGCTCTTTTCAACAGGGAGACGCTGGGGTTTCGGTGCAGAAGGTGGTACCGCAAATATGCCAAATCAAAAAAGGTGAAATGCTTGTGGAGTGCTTCGGCGAGAGAAGCACCACTTCTCTACCGCCCAAATAAATGTATGGTTATAGGCGACCTGCCTAGCTCCATGGGTCATTTTCGGCATATGTGCCACTTTCATGCTAATGAACCCTCCTCCAACAGGACTTCCTGATGAGAGAGTATGATTTATTGTCACAAAACATCGTTAACTGGTACTCTTTCATCAGGGAGGTTTGCATCGACCACCTGGTTAAGAGTAGTAGCGCGGAAAAATTGGGCGGGTACAGTAAAATAGTCGAGGCAAAGTTTGGCCGTAGGAAACGATGGTCACAAACCATCGTTAACTGGTACTCTTTCATCAGGGAGGTTTGCATCGACCACCTGGTTAAGAGTAGCGCGGAAAAATTGGGCGGGTACAGTAAAATAGTCGAGGCAAAGTTTGGCCGTAGGAAGTACAACCGAGGTCGCATCGGGGAGGGACAGTGAGTGTTCGGCGGGAGGGGCGCCAGCAACACGTTTTTAGTGCCTGTCGATACGCGTAATGCTGACACACTACTCCACATCATCCGCGAAAGAATAGATCCCGGCACTACAATTGTGTCTGACTTTGAACACCTCACTGTCAACCACTCCAATGAGTTCGTTGACGCAAGCACCGGAGCTCACATAAACACCATCGAACACCAGTGGTAAGAGGTGCTCAGTCGTGTACCTCGGTTCGGAGTGCGAAAGCCTCATTTCGAAGGGGACTTGGCTGAATATTTATTTAAGGTCAAGTACCTGGCCTTCGAACGCCTCTACTATTTTTTTCCTGCGGCCGCACAGCTTTACCCTCCTCCAACCAGTAAGGTGATTACACATTACAGTAATTTTAGACCGTCTCCTGTTCTACAAACCCTTTATTAATTTAGGTTAGGTTAGTGTTGTGTAGTGTAGTATAATTTTGCCAACTTAACAAGATCTAACGGATGGGAAAATTTCGCTTGTGATATGCTGTATCAGTTAGGTTAGGTTAGGTTGGTGTAGTATAGGTTAATTTAGGCTACTTACACGATCTAACGACTCACTGTTCTATAATACGTTCATCAAACGCCATTTCAAGTGCAGCAATGTGGAAAAACTTTCGCATGCAACTTGCGATTTGCAACCTCCCCCACCCACCCATAGGAAATGGGATTCAATTTCGCCCATCCCAGTGTTTTCCCAAAGGCTTTTCGCTTTTACTATGTTACGTATGTGTGTCTGCAACGTTTTCAACATTAATTTGTGCAAAAGGCGTGGTTCGCACATTTTAAAATTTCAGAAATCGACTTCAAAAAATTGTATATCATTCCAGATTGTTAGGCTGTGGTCTAAAATAATTCTCTAGACAAAGTCAATAGAGACGCAGGCATTAACACAAGAGAAAACATCTATTATAAGTCAGTTAAAAATCTGGCTTATGCAGACGACATCAACATTATAGGAAGAATGAAAACATCTATGATGGAAGTATTTCTGAAATTGGAGAAAGATGCAACAAGAATGCATTTTCAGATCAATCAAGAAAAAAGAAAATATATGGCAGTGACCCAGTGACAAGAAAAGAATGTTGTGTGGGCCCTAAAAATTTAGAAGTAAAATCTTATAAATTCAAGATAGTATATAGCTTTACCTACCTCAGCTCAGAAGGTAACAGTAAAAATAATATTAGTGTCGAAGTCCGTGTATTTTGTCAGCAAATAGGTGTGTGCAGGACCTCAGAAAACATCTAAAGTCTCAGTTAATACAAAGGGAGACCAAAGTATAGATGCATAAGGTCCTAGTGTGCCCAGTACTGACTTATGCATCAGAGGCATGGACGTTGCCTAGATCAGATGAGAGGCAACTGAATATATTTGAGAGGAGGATCCTCAGGCAAATTTTTGATCCAATGGAAGAGGGGGGAGTCTGGAGGAAAAGGTATGATTTAGAGCTCTAGAATTTGTATGATGAACCTGATGTGGTCACCTTTATTAAATTAAAAAAAATTAGAATGGGCTGGACACATTATACGTGCTTGTGAAAGCAAAGTTATTAAAAAGAAGATATTTACTGCAAAGCCAGAAGGTAAAAGGAAAGTTGGAAGGCAAAAACTGAGATGGAGGGACAGGGCGAGTCAGGACATCAGTACTCTTGGAATTAGAAACTGGAGGAGTGTGGCTATGGATAGAGAAGAATGGTGAAATCTTCTGAAGAAGGCCAGGGCCTACAAAGGGCTGTCAGCCAATGATGATGATGGTATAAAAGAATTAAAAATATGGTTATTATTGTAGCTGTTAATAATGTGAAATATTAATGGCCAATGGACTCATTAAAAAGTTGCGACTGAGTGGGTAAAACATATATCATTTATACAGGTCGATGATGATATGAATTTCTGCCCACTAAATGTGCCGCCCTTGTGCAATGCACACCTTGCATCGTTTATGGCGGCCCTGACTGCATGGATGGACTATGTCAGGTGTTAATGACTAAAAATTTCTATGCCAAAGTATAAAAAAAAAGCAAGAGCAAAGAAACACATGTAAGTAGTGGTATAGAATTTATAGAGTATGGCAGGTTGCCTTAGGAAGTTTGGTAATACAAGGCTGTTGGACAACAAAGTACAGGAATAGCTAGGAAGTGTTGGTTCAGCGTATGCCACAGAAAATCCTGAGGGCCCGAATCTATAAAAGCAGAAAGAGGGGCCAACTGGATAAGATGGCTGGATGATGTGTTGGAAGATATAAGAAGAATTAATGTAAGGAGTTACGCTGAGATGGCGATGGATAGGAGACATCAGAGAGGATTGGTGTTGGAAGCCAGGGCTCACATTGGGCTGTAATATGAAAGAAGGAAGCGTTGGTGAAGTGGATCCTTTGGGACTGGAACAGGTAATTCGCCTTGTCTCTTCAGAAGAACATACCTGTGTTAACGTGCAAGCCATAGGAAGTGGCAATGCCTTGACATCACCAACTTTCTTCCACAGGTTGGTATTCGGTTGGCATGGTCCTTCTTGGTAGGCATACAGCTGGTAGCTAATTATATCCGCGTGATCCTTCATCAAGCTCATACTCCACGACAGCTGTATACCTGATCCTGAATTGTGACAAATCAATATTTCAAGTTAAAAAAAAAAAAAATTATATATCACTAAAAGTTAAATAAGAGATTACTCATCACTTCAGTGATTAACTTCGAAGGCACTTTCTATTGAACTGAAAACTTATAGCTGTATTCAAAATTATACTGTCATCTTATTACACTTGTCATTTCAGTGTTAGCACTTACAACATTTATAATAGGATGCACGTTGAACAACTTTCTTTCTATTCTTAATCTGTACTTACAAAAAGGAAAATTAGAAAAAACTAAATATATGAAATAATAAAAACTATGTTTGATTCTAATGGTTGATTTTATATATAGTTGAAATAAAGTTGACTAATTGGATCTTCTTCATCTTATGATATTGAATCAGGTCATAATCTCAAGTCATACCATCATTCTTTTCAGTAATCTCTGGCAAAAATCCCTGTATCCATTCAACCCTATTTTTTCACCATCCTGATTCAAGATTCCTTTTCTTGGCTTTCACAATAATCTTTCTCTTAGTACCATAGTCAAGTCTCTATTATACCTAATGAAAAGCTCCAGCCATTGATATTTCCTTCCAATAAGGCTTATATACACCTTTTTCTCTTTACGTCCATTTTCAACACTTCATCATTACTTACTCTATTCTACTGTTAATACCACACCATTCTCTTTCAGCATCATTTCTCATATATCTCTAATTGTACCTTGTCTGACTGATGTCTTTCGTATGACTGAATCGTGGATCACTGGCAAGGGAGGGGACAAATATCATTATAATGGCTAAACTGTCAATGCCTAGTTTTACGGCAGTTTTCTGAAGTGTCTGAGGGAGGACACTTGGCAAAATGACCCAAACTGTGGTGCAAAGACAACCCGGATGTTCTGTCACAACAATGTGCCCCACTCACAGTGTGCTGGAGAAACAGTGCAGTTTTTAGGCCACAACAGCGTGATCATCGTTTAACATCCACCCTACTCACCGGACTTTGTGCCCTGCGACTTCTTCTTCTTCCCGAAGGTCAAACCCAAGCTTAAGGGTCGCTGTTTGAAACTGGACTCCCAGGAAGCATTCCATAAGTGGAATATTCACTGGGAGTAGTGTATCACTGATGTGAAGTGACAAGGGAATGGCTTTGAAAGTGATGGTGGCCAAACTTAAGGGGAGTATAGGCCAAGTCTCACATTTTTGTTACCATCTCATATGTATGTAATATTACTGTTACACCATTACACAACATTCTACGTGTTTCTCGGCTATGCCAGCGGAGCCCGGCTATAATGTGTGTGCGCGCGTACATATTGCTGCTACTTTGAGATGAAGGACAATTACGTGACACTTGTCACGCATCCGCAGGCGAGATTGTTCCAGGCTTCACCGATCCGCGCACACTGTGTTCAAGGCGGCAAGCAATTATGATCTAGTATGTTCTAGTAATGCTCAGATGTATTATGGATTATTCTCGAATCTCAGCGAGGTATAAATATAAGCATTCAGTGATGCTTAGGTCAGTTTTAAGTAGTGGTGTATTCAAGTGAGGTTCATAGTATTCTGGCGAAGTGTTTTATAATTGTGCGGGACACTGTTAGTTGACATTATTATTGCGTGTGGATAAAAGTTGCTCGGATTATTGTAAAAGTTGATTATAAACTGTTATTTGTGATAATTAAAGCAGGTTTTTAGTGACTTCGTTGGTGTCTTGTATTTTTTCCACTGAACCATACGACGATCCGTTAAGACCGTTGTAACTTTATTATCCATAATGTTCAAATACCTTCACAGTTATATCCATTAGTCTTATCAGTGACATGGCAACAGGTACTTTACCTCTTATACTGAGGTTATAAGTTTAAATTGTTTGCAACAGTTAAATTTGTTTCTCAATAAAAAGCAGCCTTCACTTGTGTTTTGGATTCCTGGTGTCAGAAATCCATGATCAAATGTTGTGTTTAACCTCACACTTTGACTACACTTGCGGCAGTCCTTTTTCAGTAGTTGTGTTAATCTTCATAGCAGAAATGGTGAATAAATTTATATATAAATTAAATATATATATAAAATCTTTCTTACAATCCATGCTTATTTACACTTCCTGACATCAAGCACAATGCCAGTTCTAACTTCAAACTCTATCTTCCCATCTCTTCTTGCATCATTCAAGACTTGTAAATTCTTACTGCTCAGGACTGCATAGACAATGCATTCTGCTGGCAAGCATCCCATTACTGCTGGTAGCTTCTCAAATCATTCATGGTGCTGTTAGGACTCACTCCATTAAAAAAATGTATTTACAATTTAGGTCTCCAATTTTAATGCTCTTGCAATCAAAATTAGATTTATCAGTTCTCATTTCAAGGATATAATAATTTCTGTAAAAAATAATTAATAATAATACTACTAATAATAAATAACAACAATAATAATAGTAACAAAATTGTCACAGAATGACTTACCATTAGTGGTTTTACAAATTTTGAGCTGAGGCTTTGGCGGTGGGAGTTTAGTTCCTGGTTTATATGTGTAATGTGGTGTAGAAGGCAGAGGCGCAGGATGCTGCGGCTGAAACAGTTACACATACATCTTTATAAACTCAGGCATGATATATATATGCACACTTAGTACAATAACACAAAACCTCTTCTGTTTACTCCTTTTTTTTAATACTTAATTCAGGACTCACCCTTATAACCGGAGACTGCATCCGAACTGGCTGAAGTGTAGCTCTTGGGCTGTTACTGGCATATGCCGGTGGTGAATTCCTCACTAGAACAAAAAATCTGTGTGACTTGATGCAAATACACATGATTTTCAAATAATAATTGTATCTTTATTTTATTTTCAATCCACCTTTTCTATATATTTTTTTTTTTTAACTATGTTTTATATTTTGAACATAATAATGTTCCACTTGTGCACACCAGAAGGAAAGAGAGGACGTGGAAGACCCAGACTACGATGGATTGTTGGAATCCTAGAAGATGTGAAAGTACTTAAGGAATGAATAACTGGCAGACATTGGCTAAGGATAGGGAATTCTGGAGGAAAATTCTGGGGGAAGCTGAGGCCACGGTGGGCTGTGGAGCCACTGACGATGATGATGATGATGACAATGTTCCACTTCTAAAGTTAAATCTAAGCATTAAATTAATGTAAAACCTGGACCTGGAGTACATGACTGATTAGTAGCCAGGGACCTCTAAATTTGTAAGGTTGTGTAACGGGCCAAATTTGCGGGATTTTATTTTATTAAATTTTGGGGGGCTTTATTAAAATATTTGTAAATTTTATTTTCAACCGTGTCCAGACCACGTGTTGAATTGTCAGAACAGTGTTGTAACGAAGCAGTAATACATGCCCACAGTTGTGCAATCGGGAACCAGGAATGCGCTCAGCCTCCATTTCCAAGAACTTTGCGAGAATGTGACCATGCGCTCATACGCATCACACAACCAGGCGCGTGGACCCACGCCGCTGTGAAACACCAAAATGGTGAAGAGAATAATTTCTATTCAACTTAGTTTACCATGCTGACGGATGTAAAACTGAAGGCCCGCCTATCTCGTGTCGTCAGCCAGTGCCGTACAAATATCGTATACTGTCGGCACACCAACAACTACATGGTTTAAATGAGAAAAAGCTGTGACGACTAACTGTGAGGCATTGATTTCCACACAAAAGGACACAATCAAGTTAGCGGCGAACGCCATGACGCTCTCCCCAGTCCACGAAACACCGAGTTCGCTAACAGACACTGATCGCGTTGTGCGGGCCCGGTCGGGTCGAACTTTTAAATTTGAATAGTAAAGGAATTTGTAAAATATTAAAGGGGTAAAGTATCAAGTCGTGTGAGAGTGTGTGTGTGAGCAGAATGGGCGGATGTAAAACTTAAGGCCCGCCTATCTCGTGTCGTCAGCCAGTGCCGTACAAATATCGTATACTGTCGGCACACCAACAACTACATGGTTTAAATGAGAAAAAGCTGTGACGACTAACTGTGAGGCATTGATTTCCACACAAAAGGACACAATCAAGTTAGCGGCGAACGCCATGACGCTCTCCCCAGTCCACGAGACACCGAGTTCGCTAACAGACACTGATCGCGTTGTGCGGGCCCGGTCGGGTCGAACTTTTAAATATGAATAACTAAATAAAATAACGCCTTCATACCGACCGGGACCCGGGGAATTAACGGACTTAACAAGTGTATACTGGTGACGTGGAGTGAACAGACGACAAAATGAATTAACGGGAAATCGAATCAGGGAACAGACCATGTGGTGTACGGAATCGCGATTGTGAACAGTTTGAATAGTAAAGGAATTTGTAAAATATTAAAGGGGTAAAGTATCAAGTCGTGTGAGAGTGTGTGTGAGCAGAATGGGCTGTCTTGAATAATATTTAAATCTATAACCGAAATCTATAATCTATAAATGTATATGTGAAAGTTTGCTTTTTTATGTCCTTGTTTTAATTAATTAAAATTATTTAGTTTACTGTCAAACCATGTGTTAATCTAGTTATTTCGTCATTACCATACATACATACATACATACATCCTCGGCGCTACAGCCCAGTCCGGGCCCTGGCCTCCAAAAGAAATCTTCCCCACTGGTCTCTACTCCCGGCCAATGTCCACCAGCTTGCTGCACCCAGCCTCACTGCCTCCTTACCAACCTGGTCCAGCCATCTTGTACGCGGTCTTCCCCTCCTTCTCCTTCCCATCGGCAAATAATTCATCACTCTTTTTGGGATTCTATCCTCCGCCATTCTCTGCACATGACCAGCCCAACGCAATCTGTTAATTTGTATGAGTTGCACGATCGGAAGATCTTTAAACCTTTCGTACAACTCTCGATTATGCAGTCGCCTCCAAATGTTGTTTTCTCTCACAGGGCCATAGATTCTCCTCAGTACCCTCCTCTCAAAAACGGATAGTCTCTGCTCATCTAGTTTTTTTAACACCCAGCATTCCGAGCCGTACATCAGGACTGGTCTAATCAAGGTCTTGTATAGGGAGGCTTTTGTATCTTTAGTTATTAATTTTGATTTAAAATGTTTCACCAGTCCGTAGTAACACCTATTAGCAGATAATATTCGTCTTTCAATATCTCTAGAGGAGTCATTTCCAGAGTCCACATATGACCCGAGATATGGAAAACCCTGAACCTTTTCAAATTCATAATCGTTAATGCGCAGGGACAGGGTACGAGTATTGGCACCTACAACCATATATTTGGTTTTGCTTTGGTTTATAACCAAGCCCATAGCCTTAGCGGACAACTCCAGTTCCTGAAAGGCTTCCTTTAAGCCAGATTCAGACCTACTTATGACGTCAATGTCAAAGGCATAGGCCAGAAGCTGTACCTCCTTGTGAAATATGTGTCCGCTAGTTTGAATTCCTGAATCCCTGATGACCTTTTCTAGAGCTATGTTGAACAACAGACATGCTAAGGCATCTCCTTGTTTCAACCCATTCAATGTTTTTAAGGAGTTAGATAGATTTGATTGTATTCTGATTTGGCACTTAGAATTGGACATAACTACTCCAACCATACGCACCAACTTAGATGGTATATGCAACTCCTTCATAGCTCTATATAGCATTTTCCGGTTGATTGAATCATATGCCGACTGGAAATCCACAAAGAGATGGTGAGTGGGCACTCCATATTCCAACGTTTTTTCCAGGATTTGCCTTAGTGTAAATATTTGGTCTGTTGTTGACCTATTCCTAGTGAATCCACACTGATATTCTTTTATGTTTTCCTCAGCGTAGGGAAGCAGCCTAGAAAATATGATGTTGGACAATACCTTATATGCTGTATTAAGTAGAGAGATGCCCCTATAATTTTTACATATAAGCGGATCACCCTTTTTATGTATTAAACACACCACCCCATTGTTCCACTCATCAGGCATTACCTCCTCCAGCCATATTCGCTCTATAAGATGGGCAAATTCCTTTATGAAATCTCCTCCTGCGCTCTTTAATAGTTCCCCTGGTAAACCATCGGAACCTGCTGCCTTGTTATTTTTAAGCTTTTCTAGAGCTTCATACACCTCGTCATAGGATGGCACCAACTCCTCTCTATCATCCTCGAATTCTCCTACCTCCTCTTCATTCTCAGATGCCTCCATCGAAGCCTCCCCAACTGAGCCTAGCAACTCTTCGAAGTGTTCTGTCCATCTCCTGATCACGCCAGCATTATCACTCACAAGGCCACCATTATTATCCCTACAGGCATTTGTTCTAGGCTGAAATTCCTGTCTCATATCATTCACCTTCCTGTACATATCTCGGCTCAGCCTTTTACTCTTATATTCCTCTATCTTTTCCATCTGTCTCATCATATACTCCCTCTTTTTTCCTCTATGAATCTTCTTTTCCCTCCGCCTGGCCTTCCTGGAGTCATTACCACTTTCTCATTTCTGTGCTGCAAGATTCGTCTAAACATTCCCGGATATCTTCTGAATTATTATTGGGAGGTAGTCAGATTGCTAAATTGTCCCGTTTTATTAAGGTAAAGTGTGAAGGTTTTCGATATTTTAACCTATAAAAATATCGTGGCGACTCTGGGCTTCTGATCAAAATTTATGCAGCAGGTAAGTGAACAAGACCGCTGGTACGTCCTGGCAGTATATTTTATTTATTTATGTACAGTATTCCCTCGCCAACCGCGGGGGTTAGGTTCCTACAAAACATCGCGGTTAGTGAATCCGCGGTTGGTGAAGTTAACTTTATATGGGAAAAGTAAGGTTAGGGGAATCTGAAACAAAGCCAGAAATATAAAATACTGTACAACTCTTAATTATACGAGGTGTGTTCATAAAAAGACCAAACGTTTTGAGTAAAACATCAACCCGCACAAACGACGCGCCAGGACTTTGCGCGCACTTAGCGATAGTTTTTGACAACAAACTGCCACTTATTGTGTTCCGCTATTAGCAGTAGTCTTTGAGGTATATCACATTGAGTGATATACCGCTGCACACGCTGGCCGGCGGATTAGTGACAAAGCGATTAAGAAAGACCGCGAGAACGTGTGCATATGAAATTTTGCAGCAAAACTAGGTTAAAACTTTTCTGAGACATTCTGGTTTTCAATTAAGCATACGCGGAAGCCTGCATGAGGCGAACGATTAGTTTAAGAATTTTTAAAGAGGGAAAAACAATGGTTGGTGCAGATCAAAGCGATATCGAAGATCATGGGAAGAGAGCTCATGATGTGGTAATTGCAAATCATTGTTTAAATGCGGATACTTTCTGACAGAATCCATTTAAGATCGTAAAATTAAATTTTGATAGAAAAATTTAAATGTATCGTATCACTGAAAAATTCTTACTGTGTTTGTTGACGATGATCAGAAAGAGACCCCGTTTTGAAATCGGTAACAACTGCGTACCAATGCAAATGGTAATGAAATCTTTGGAACACAATGGAAATAGCTCTGTAAAGATTTTACATTATTGTTCTTATAGTTGACTCATTGACAGCCATTAACCTGGCCACAGATGCAGCGCTCTCGTCGCGCCCTAACCTGTTCAAAACATCGAGCTTTTTCTCCAGCGAAAGTACATTCCTAGCCCTTTTGGCTAGCTTATCACCGCCAATTATGTTTTCCGAACGTTTGGAACACATTATGACGAAAGGATAGTTTATAAAAGAGTAAATTAACACTTAGATAATAAGAACAACGCACACTAAAAACTAAAGAACACGCAATACGTCATGGCAGAAGAGCAACACGCGACTGACTGACTTCAATACGATTTGAAGGGATATGTGTGCACGAAGCGCTGCCTAGCGGATGCTGCTACAAACCGCGTATAAGTGAATTTCAGCCCCGCGGTTGGAAACTACTGCGCATTTATAAAACCGCGTATAAATGAATTCCGCGGTTGGAGAGCCCGCGGTTGGCGAGGGATTACTGTATTTCGATCTCTTTTGTATCTTTACATTTGGCGACCCTGCCAGGATTCTCGTTAAATTTTATTTATACGAGGTAGACCTATTTTAAAGCACAGAAAATAGGATGTGGTAATGACGAATTTGTAAAAATATTTATAGTACATAATTACGTACGTGTGAGTAGGTTAGGTGTTTTGATTGTAGAAAAATAGTGATTTTTATATATAAAAAGTGTTATATAAATGAACTTTAAACATGGCCAAAATACAAGGTAATGATATTGATTTCGCGTGGGATGAGTGGGAGAGTGAATTTCGAGAGGTGGTAGGCGAAATGACAGACGAGGAGTGGGGTAATTTAGACGATAGGTTAACCCGAATGGAAGAACAAGAAGAGGGAATATTTGCCGAAATTAGAAAGCATAGTGATGATATTAGTATTGGTAGTAAGATGACGAACGATAAAGGTAAGGTAATCGAAGTAATAGGGGTAGAAAATAAGACGGTGAATGGGCCTGACGACAGTGTGGGGGTAGTAAAAAAGGAGCGTTCATTGGAGGATGTGATGAATCTTTTGAAAACAATGTATGATGAAATAAATGGTGTTATTAATAAACGGTTTGGTGAGAGGGAGGAAATGATGAATAAACATTTTGATGAGATGGACAAAAGAATGAATAAGGGTTTTGATGAGTTACACATAGAATTAGACAAAACAAAGGAAGTAATGGATAAGGGTTTTAATAAAGTAAAAAATGCTCTTGATAAACAAGACGAGAAGTGGGAGGAAGATAGATATCAATTAAAAGAGAGTACAGAAGTTGAATTAAAACAGGTAAGTGGTAATAATGTTTTTAATGATAGTGAGGGAATAATTAACCAGGTGAGTGATAACGATAATGAATTAATAAATAACAGTGACAAAATAGTGGGGAAGTAGGGTTAACTAGTGAAGATAACGACGGTGATTACAATTCTGAGGTAAGTGGTGATGTTCATATAATTAATTCTAATGATGAAATAATGGTAAATAATAATAACGATATAGTTGATAATAAAATATTGGAGGGAGGGAAGGAGGGAGGGAGGGAGGGGGGAGAGAGAGAGAGAGAGAGAGAGAGAGAGAGAGAGAGAGAGAGAGAGAGAGAGAGAGAGAGAGTAATAGATGGTAAAGGCGTAGTAATTAATGTTGGTGAATTAGATAATGAATGGAAAGGGAGTTATATTGTGGGTATGAAACAGAGGGTAAATTTTTTACAAGGTGTTATGGGGGGTGAAGAAAGATCTTCACGTATATATTGTGTAGACAAGTGTTCTACGAATAATTGTTTTTTGAAGTTTTTTGTTGTTAGGAAATGTTTAATTAAGTTAGTACCCTCTGCATGGAATGAGAGAGAAAGTGTGATATGGCATTGTGATGAGAGCAATTTGGATGGAGAACTGTGGGTTGATAAAGAGATAGAAGTATATAATTTAAGGAGAGATTATGATAAGTGGAAAGTAAGGTTAGAAGTACGTTTAAGTAATAACCATTTAATTTATGATAAAATAATTGACTTGGTATTGAGAAAATTTACTAACGGAGACTGGACAAAATTAATGGATAAGGACAAGTTTGATGACCTAATGAATGGGATAATGAAGAACTTGGAAGTAATGGTTTATTATAATAATAATAATAATAATAATAGTAGTAACAAATTGAGTATAAGTAAGAAAGAGAAATGTTATAAAAAGGTACGGCTATTACATGACGATGGAGGCTAGATTAAGAAATCGGGGAAGGAACAGTTTAAGTATATTAATATATGGTAAGGACCTAGCTGATTTTGACATTGAAACATGACAACTGAATAAGATTTGTAAATAAAAATGTAGTGAATTTAATTGTTGTATTGTAGAATGTCAGGTAAACAATATGTATGTAGATGATTGTGGAAATAACAATAATAATATTTTGCAATTTAAATAAATAACAAGATTAATTTTGAAAACGGTAATTAGCGAGTTGTAATTGTTCTGGTAGCACTGAATTTGTATTTTCAATAATTAATTTAATTAAAACAATTAAAATGTTTAAATATTTTTGATTAATTCAAAGATGATATAATTAAATTTTCGAATGAATTATTAATAATTATTTTACTAATAATTATTTTACGAGATAGGACATTGGTAATAAATTGTTTGATTTGAAATAACCATTTTGTTAAATGTTTCAGAGGTTACGTGAAAGTATTGGTGTATGGTGTATATATTTTGTGTATGCCAGTTTAAATGGACTGTAAGTATAAAAATTTTATAGTACGAATCAAGTATAATAAAAATGTTGGTGTAACTCAGATGAAAGGATTTTAATTCAATAATGAGATGATTTGAAATAATTGTGTTAAATAAAAATGATAATTAAAAAATTTAATAATAACTGAAAGGTAATATAAAATAAATAATAAATTTGAAAATTTTAAGGTGACGAAGGAGTTAAATGATTAATGAAACTGTTACGTTAGAATGTTGTATATAAAAATTTTTATTATTTAGTTATTAATGCACTATTGCTGGGGTGGCCTGTGCCCCAGTAGATAGTGGAATGGGTTGGGGGGTAACAGTGAGTGTTACCTCCATCGGAGGCCAACATGGCGAAAATGTGCGGCACAAATATTTGGACAATTATACCATGATAGACTCTCGTGCCGTACATTATAATAATGATGATATAGAACAGGCATTGAAATAAAGTTTGATTTCCCCGACTTTTCGGGCGATTACTGCCTTACCACCACTAATCGTGGATTTGGCTAGCGGTCAGCTATGGCCATATCAAGTCCCTTGACCATAGCCGACTTGAAATTGGTTGATAATAGAAATTAAATGGGGGGTGAAACTAGGGGAAATCCCGGAACTATGGAACAGCGGCTGCCACTCTGTCCGCGTGGGGACAGCATAGCCAGGTGGTAGACCCGTTTTAAGGGCGAGTAAATATAAAACAAGGATATGTCGATATCCACAACCTTTAAGATGTCAAGCCGAAGCAAAGACACGGAGATGTCCAATTCCTCCAACTATGCAGTCTTTGTGAAAGCAAATGGGCGCTACAGTCCTACATAAATTACAATAGTGTGTGTGGATCAGGGGGTTGCTCAGATGAGCAACATGCTTAAATTTTGTAAATTAAAAATGCTAACTCTAATTTTGCTCGAATTAAACGCTGGTATTCTGCTTGGATAAATAGGGGTTCATGCATTCAGTATAATGTGTTCATTCTATATTTTATAAATGTATTATTTTATTGTGTTAGAGGTAAGAATTGATAAAAATATGTGTTTTATATAATTGGTGTAATTTTGAAATGAGTATAAAAAAAAAAAAAAACCTAAACCGACCGGCAGGGGGTTTACATAATTGTACCAGAGTCAGAAAGAGGGGAAACAATATGGTAGATGTAAGGATTGATAACCACATGTATTTCATAGAATGTGTATAATTTTGAAATGTGTTTTCACTTTGCTAGGAATGTCAGCTGATCAGTAATAAAATGTCACTGTTAAATTGTTTATAAATGTTCAAGGTAATTAATGTTAAATATAATGTTGTAATGTGTTAAAGACGCTATTGCAAATGATGAGAAAAGTAATTTGATAAAGTTCAGAGTTTAAATAATTTGTGAAAGTTAATAAAAGATAGATTGTGGGTGATTAATATCTTGTGGGACATGTAGATCAGTCCAAGTTGAGTTTAAAGGAGTAATAGAGAGAATAATATTGTTTTGAAGTAATGTAATGTTGTTGTGAGTTAATGTAATAGAATTTGAGAAGTATTGATGTTGACACAGTAGATATGGGGAATATATGTGGAGTATTGAGTGATATATTGATGTTGACACAGTAGATATGGGGAATATATGTACAGTTTTGAGTGATATATTGATGTTTATAAATGATGATGTTAGTTTGTTGTAGTTGAAGTGGGATAATGGAGAATGAGATTTGGGCATGGCAATTTTGTAATAGGGGATAGTGTAATGGTGGAGTCCGCAACAAAAGGGTTGGGACGGGGAGGGACCATTTGGCGCCGGAAAGGGTTACCTTAGGTAGAATCCAGGGACCAATATAAGGGAATGAGCTTTTTGGGGGGGGGGAACACTTATCCTAAGTACAAAGGGTTAGAGAGTATTTTTTTTATATATCGAGAGAAGGTGGCGAATTGAGTTTAATGGTAAGTTGGGTTTAGAGATGGTTTGATAGATATTTTGATAGAGATGGGTGTCCTGATAGTTAAAGTTGTTAGTGGTATCAGTCAGAGAGAGGGAAAGATTATATATATAGGTATACCTGCCAAATGGCAACTCAAGCTAGTATAGATAATTAAATCACCCAAATTAATGTAGAGTGAGAATAATAAAGAAAGAGATTTATAATAATATAAAAATTTTTTTGATTGAAACCAGTGACAAATTTTTGATAGAGTTTGAAAATCATGTAAAGTGTTTATTTGGAATAATTTAAATATCAATTTGATTGTTATTTATAATAATATTTTGTAATTTTAAATGTTTTATTTTATTTTGTTTTGTGTTTAAAGATAGAATTTTACAGATGTTTCATGTATTTTCAGATGTAACTTGTGTATAACGTATGTAGGTCAAGGTTCTTGACTTGACCCAGTTTGGATCAGCTGATAGGTGAGGTCATATACTAAAGACGTTTAGCAAGGAAATAAAGCCAATTTTGTTTTTAATCAATTTGAATAATTTAGAATAATTTCAATATGGAAAGAAAATATTTTAATAAATTAAAATTTTTTGAATTTAAAATTTAAAAAAAAAAAAAATTTTTTTTTTGATTTCCCGCCTGCCATCTAATTGATGTTTGTAAACTTTGATTATTTTATTGTTTGTGTACTAATCGTGTTTATTATTATTGAATTATTTTATTGAATTGTATTGTTAAAGTATAGGTGTAATCACATGTTAGGTTAAGGATGTTCCTATTTTTAAGAAATGTTCAATTTATTTATTTTTTAATAACAAAAAACTAATGAAGAGAATTATTCAGTATAGATGCAAAATTTGTGTTTGGATTTTCAAGGAAAACAGCTAATGAATTTTAACTTAAATAAATTTTCGAAGAATATTTTAATTTTACAGTATGTGGTATAAGTGTGTGTGTGTGAGCCCAGTATCTGCTAAAGGCAGCCCAGTTTGCATGGAAGGGGGAACATATCGGTTGAGGATCTGGCATGATATAAGCCAGGGATTTGGATTTTTGGGGTAGCATGTTAGAAGGGGAGGTGCGCATCTGTTCGATTTTTCGGTGTTGGGATCTCGCACAGAGAAGTCCAGTGATTTCGTTCAGATGCGTCCATAGCCGCCGAGCCAGGGGGGTCGTTTACCCATGAGATGTAAGAACAAGAGGGGGTTGTTGGCACCAGTTCCTCACCAGTCCTCTTAGGGGTTTTAGCAATGAGATTTCTTCTGTTTTGACAGAAGACCTCTCATGGGGGGGGGTATTGTAATGGGCCAAATTTGCGGGATTTTATTTTATTAAATTTTGGGGGGCTTTATTAAAATATTTGTAAATTTTATTTTCAACCGTGTCCAGACCACGTGTTGAATTGTCAGAACAGTGCTGTAACGAAGCAGTAATACGTGCCCACAGTTGTGCAATCGGGAACCAGGAATGCGCTCAGCCTCCATTTCCAAGAACTTTGCGAGAATGTGACCATGCGCTCATACGCATCACACAACCAGGCGCGCGGACCCACGCCGCTGTGAAACACCAAAACGGTGAAGAGAATAATTTATATTCAACTTAGTTTACCATGCTGACGGATGTAAAACTTAAGGCCCGCCTATCTCGTGTCGTCAGCCAGTGCCGCAAAAATATCGTATACTGTCGGCACACTAACAACTACATGGTTTAAATGAGAAAAAGCTGTGACGACTAACTGTGAGGCACTGATTTCCACACAAAAGGACACAATCAAGTTAGCGGCGAACGCCATGCCGCTCTCCCCAGTCCACGAGAAACCGAGCTCGCTAACAGACACTGATCGCGTTGTGCGGGCCCGGTCGGGTCGAACTTTTAAATATGAATAACTAAATAAAATAACGCCTTCATACCGACCGGGACCCAGGGAATTAACGGACTTAACAAGTGTATACTGGTGACGTGGAGTGAACAGACGACAAAATGAATTAATGGGAAATCGAATCGGGGAACAGACCATGTGGTGTACGGAATCGCGATTGTGAACAGTTTGAATAGTAAAGGAATTTGTAAAATATTAAAGGGGTAAAGTATTAAGTCGTGTGAGAGTGTGTGTGAGCAGAATGGGCTGTCTTGAATAATATTTAAATCTATAACCGAAATCTATAATCTATAAATGTATATGTGAAAGTTTGCTTTTTTATGTCCTTGTTTTAATTAATTAAAATTATTTAGTTTACTGTCAAATCTAGTTACTGTTAATCTAGTTATTTCGTCATTACCACTTTCTCATTTCTGTGCTGCAAGATTCGTCTAAACGTTCCCGGATATCTTCTCAATTATTATTGGGGGGTAGTCAGATTGCTAAATTGTCCCGTTTTATTAAGGTAAAGTGTGAAGGTTTTCGATATTTTAACCTATAAAAATATTGTGGCTACTCTGGGCTTCTGATCAAAATTTATGCAGCAGGTAAGTGAACAAGACCGCAGGTACGTCCTGGCAGTATATTTTATTTATTTATGTATTTCGATCTCTTTTGTAGCTTTACAATTGGAAAGCAGACAGGACTTTAATGGAAGAAGGTTTTACAATATTAAATTTTACTAAAACGTAGGAATAATCTATAATTATTACCAATAGGTGGCGTCTGTACACGTACGGCTTGACCTCCCCGAAGCAACACCGTATTGTTGTTCAAATTAATTGCTGGCGGAGGAGGTGGAGGACGGTTTCCGATATTTTGTTGTACTGGCGGTGACTTCAGCTGCTGAAAACAGAATAAACATTATCAGATCAAACTCTAACATACATAAAAATATCTTCTTACATTGATTTTGCAGGCAACATAAAGAATCTGGGTTAGAAAGTACACATGAAGCTGAATACAATACAATATTTTGAAAACTCACCTGTGGACCATTATTTGTGTTCTGCGGTTGTTGAGGAGACGGCTGTACAAAACGAACTCCATTAGGAAGTGTTGCATTTCTAGGTTGCATACCTGCACCATACATAAATGGATAAATAATATTCACATATCACGTTACGATACACCAGTTCTTTTATGTGGTAACTGATTATTTATCATTGTAATAAATTAGTTTTCAAGCATTACGGCTAAGGCATATAAATTATGGATGATTGATAATTCACGTTACATCTCCTAAAGCTCACTGTTTGACAATGAACTTGCAGGTCTTGTTCACTACAAATTCATACCGAATGGACACAATGAATTAACCACAGTAAATGTAAATTATGAAATGGTTACATGAAAAAAATTATGGCAAAAACGTAAACTTCCTTGTAGCTACATATGGGTCTTGCATCATAAACAACACACCCAAGCATTTGGTCTTTTTAGCTGTAAAAAAATCAGTCTTCAAACCCACACCCCGTTCCCAGATCTGTGTTCCTGTTGCCCCCCCCCCCAAGAAATTGCTGAAAGGAATGCGTCAAGAGAAACACAAAGGCAGTCCAATGAGATCTATAAGCATGGTTCCTCTGCAATGAACTGATGAGGAGAAAGATTCCTAATAAATAGGACTTGGCATGCTGTGCTCCCAAGCCAATCAGGTAACAGTTATTAACTGTGATTGGTCAATGCTGGTTGGCAGCTTACATCATGTTAACAATCGGAATTTATGTAAGGGACCCTTCTTAGAACTGAAATCTTGCCTAAGTAGTGGGGTTATTTGGCAAACAACAGCCATGGACTAACAGCTCAGCTAACATCCGGTTTAACAGTGTTGACAACAGCCATGAAACACTTGGATTAATGTTACAAAGGGACTTCTGAAGGCAATTTCACAAAACCATTTCCAAAGCATTTTGGAATTATGGACCATGCGCTGGAACTGATGCACAGTTTCAGATGAAATTATGGTCTGAAGGAAGTCACAATGATATTCAGCAACAAGGTACATAGAAATTTTCCAATGAAGTTTGCACACTTTCCTGTTACATCCAATACACTGACAAAGAGTTAAATGACCATGAAATGAGCAGAACATGGCATCCAACTGCTGTGGTTTGTGTCCACTGATGATTACTAACTTGAGTAAGTTGAACACGATACACAACTATTAGCTAACTTACCAACAGCAACTGAACATTGTTAATATGCACTGAATTATCGAACCACGTAGTCTTAATGGGCTTGGAATTTTTCTGTGAGGGGAAGTTTTAAATTTAAATTGTTTTTTACGGGGAAAGTAATTATGGTTTCCACATTCCCTCCTATAAAAATGTAGTGGTGACCCTGGGGGTTTTGGTGTTCTTAGGAATCTTCTGTAGGTAATTAAGAATTAGTAACGGGGCTTAATTCCTTCGTTGTTTATTATCGGTAATTATTCTGTACGATTACATGATAAATTCGCATTGTAAATGATTACATGATAAATTCGTATTGTACAGGGGACTTGTCGGTAAGTTTATCATTATTTTATAAAATTATGAACAACTACTTTTTGTTTTGTTCTAATCAATTTAAATATGTTTAATAATTCTTGGAATCATGAAATACTATGATTATAATCTCATAAATTTATCACAAATATAAATTTTTTGTTTCCCGGAAAATGTGTAAACATTGTACAGCCAGAATAATAATAAATAAATAAATTTAAGTGATATATTGAAAAAAAATTGAGATACTATGAAAAGAATGAGAGAAATTCAAGAGAAGTATCATTACAATTAGGAATGCCTTAAGACATACGGAGTTGGTTTGTTACAGAGAATGGATAAACTGTAAAGAAAGGAAATAAACAAGAAATGAAACAGACTGGTGTAGATGTTGATATGTGAATGATACACAGATGTCATGAAATTAATAGAGAATGTGTCAGGTTGGTGGGCTGCTTCAAACAAATTACGAAACAGATTATGATAAACGTTGCTCAATGTAATGTCAGAGTTGCAAAATCAATCAGGAATTTCTGTATCAAATTTTTGTTCATATAAAACCTGAATAAATACCAATGAACTGATAATTTAATTAAATATATGAGGTGTGTTCAAAAAAAGTCTGAACTTTTGCAATACCACAGCAGTATACGCAAAGAGCATCCTCTGACAAGTGGCACGGACTAGCGGCAACTTTTGGAAACATCAACCAATATTCCGCTTCTTTATACCATTGTTGTGATTCCTGCTACAGCAGCTGAAATTAATACATGTTCTAACTTCGTGGCGAATTATTCCGGTAATGATAATGAAAGAGCTTGAAGAACGTGTTTGCATAAAATTTTGCTTCAAACTCGGTAAAACTTTTACAGAAACATTCGAAATGCTTCAGCAACCATACAGGGTGACTGAATGAGCTAAACACAGTGCTACGACTGGTTTACTCGTTTCAAAGTGGGAAGAACAATGACTAATGAAAATCCAAGACCTGGTCGCCCTTCAACATCAATAAGTGACGATGAAATCAATGAAGCTCGCACTGTGGTATGTGAAGATCGTCGTTTAACTGTACGTGAGATTGCAGAGGAATTGGTATCAGCGTGGGTTCATGCCACAATATTTTCAAAGCAAAACTGAACATGCATCGCATCTCAGCAAAATTTGTGCCGTGTTTGTTGTCCAATGATCAGAATGAGAATCGCGTTAAAATCAGCCAGGAACTGCTTGACCATGCCAGCACAGATGAAAATTTCATCAAAAACATTATAACAGAGGATGAGACGTGGGTGTGTGGATACGATGTTGAAACAAAGGTCCCCGTCGCAGTGGGTGGGAAAAGGATTGGTTCAACCAAGAAAAGCCCGGATAAGCCAGTCAAACACGAAGGTGATGGTGGTGTTTTTTTTTACCAGAATGGGTTGGTTCATCATGAATTCGCTCCACACGGTCAGACAGTAAATAAGGAATATTATAGGGAAGTTTTAAGGCGTTTGAGGGAAGCAGTAGACAAAAAGAGGTCAGACCTGTGGAAAGAACAGACTTGGGTGTTACAACATGATAACACACCAGCTCATGCGTCAATCCTTGTTGTCAATTAGCTGGCAAAAAAACAATAGAATTGTTCTGCCCCACCCACTCTACTCTCCAGACTTAGCCCCAGCAGACTTTTTTCTGTTCTCAAAACTTGAAAGGACGTCGTTTTGAAACAATAGAGGAGATCAAGAAAAATATGGAAGAACAGCTGCGCGCAATTCCAAAAAGTGCATTCCAGGATCTGAAGAAACGTTGGGAGCAGTGTACTGCCAGTAGAGGGAATACTTTGAAGGGGATAATAAGCATGCATAACGTTGTAAGTATAATAATAAAGTTTTTGTTGGAAAAGTTTGGTCTTTTTCTGAACGCACCTCATAATGCGTGTTGAAGTACACGAGACTGGTACATTACTTACAGTATGTCAAAGTTTTGTATATCACATCGGTGAGATGCGCAGTCGTCTGTGCAAGGCGTGTCCAGAGAGTTGGAGGGGACTACTTGGCGCGCCTCGCCACACCAGTCGTGTTGTATACCTCGAGACTGTCGAGCCTAGCTTTCCAGTACGTGCATACAAAGCAAATTTCATTACAAGAGTATTTTCAGTACTTCATTCGTTCAACAGTGTTTATCAATTTTGAATACAATACTTCTGCAATACCTCAACCGAAATCTTCACGCCAATTAGGAAGAGGAATAGCTGTAAGAAGCCAAAGTAAATGTCTCATAATGAACGTGTTTAATAAGAATAACGGCGAAAATCCGGACATGCACATGTTAGAAATTAAAAACCGTGTTGCTGGTCTGTGTGGAATATAGGTTCACGTTTTAAGAAAAATTCTGTTGGAATTGAAAAAATTGCGTGAAAACGTAACGTTTACTACACATGGGAAAACTCGTAAACGAACTAACAAGAAAGTTAATATAGATAATTTTCAAATTAGTGCATTACGAGATATAATTCATAATTTTCACATTACGCATAAAAAGTTGCCTTCTTTAAGAAAATTAATTTTGGTCTTGAAAACGGAACACCCGGAATTGCAGTTTAACTTTACCCACAAAACTTGTCGAAAGATTCTAGAAGTATGGGGTTTAAATGGAAAAAGACAAGCGATAATCGAAAAATTTTGATTGAAAGAGCTATTGTTGGTCAGACGGGTCACCCAACAGTTTTAAGAAAAATATTTCTAAAGGGCCTAGATTAATAATAACCACTGCTGGAAGTGAAGGCGGGGAAGTGCTTAATGCGCATTTAATTTTTAAATCGGGCCAAAAATCAGGCGACTATCATAACGATATGGATGCACTCAATTACGAAAAATGGCTTAGAACGGAACTGATACCCAATCTTCTGCCCCGTTCTGCGTTGGTAATAGATAACACGCCTTATCACAACAAATTATTGAATCCAGCTCCAAATTCAAATCAGCGAAAGGAAAAAATGTTGATGTGGCTAAAAATAGAAGTATGCCATGTTCGGAAAAATTTACAAAGCGGAACTATATGAGTTGATAAAACTAAATAAGAAGCGTTACGATGAATATTATCTTGATAAAATAATGGAAGAAAATGGTCATGACATAGTAAGATTACCGCCCTACCATCCTGAACTGTCGAATTAGTGTGGGCAAAAGTCAAAAATTAAGTGGCAGGTTAAAATGTAACCAATAATTTGGTAGAAGTAAAAAAAATGGTAATCAAAAATTGTCTGATCTTTTGCCAGAGAATTGGAAGAAATTCTGTGATCACGTTTTAAAAATTGAAGAAGATTATTTTGAATCTGACAAGAGTTGTAGACATGCAAACAGACAGTCTAATTATAACAGACAGTCTAATTACCTATAACAGACAATCATAGTGATACTAGCAATGATGAGACTGACGATGAAAATTTAAGCGAAGCAGAATCGTCAAGTGAAGAAATTCACAACATGGACAGTATTGAACGTTTGGATTAAAATTCATCCAAGGTAAGTCTACCTGTAGACTTATTGATAATTGTATTGTTTGACTTATGTTAAAAAGAAGATAAAAATTAACATCTAATTACAATAAATTTATTGTAATAAAAAAACTGAAATTATGGTAAAAAAAAAAAAGTACACAATGCGTTTTATCGTAAACACAAAGACGCATTGTGCTATTTCAGTTGAATTGGGTGGTGGAACTGCTGGTTGCTGCCATGTGTCTGTGTTTGTGTGAATGTAGTTGTGTGTCCCTTCCACCGACAAATTCTCCCACCAAAATGGTGTGGTACTACAGGTGGGAGTACACAATCTGCGCGAACAAGTGATATAGAAAACATACTGTACCTTGTTGCTGTTTAGACTGCTGGACTTTCTGAGGCAGTTGTTGCTTCTGTGGCTGCTGCGAGACCTGTGGCTGTGTTGGTGTCTTCACTGGTTGTGCTTGCTGTGGCACCTGTTTCGGCTGTGGCGCCTGTTTCTGCTGTTGGGGTTTCTGCTGTGGTGCTTGTTTCTGGGGTTGGGGCGCCGCCTGTTTCTGTTGTTGGGGAGTCTGTTGTTTCTGCTGTGGTGCCTGTTGTTGTTGGGGAGTCTGTTGTTTCTGCTTTGGCGCCTGTTTCTGTTGTTCGGGAGTCTGTTGTTTCTGCTTTGGTGCCAGTTTCTGTTGTTTGGGAGTCTGTTGTTTCTGCTGTGGTGCCTGTTTCTGTTGTTGGGGAGTCTGTTGTTTCTTCTGTGGCGGCTGTTGTTGTTTAGTACGTTCTTCTTTATCAGTGAGATCAATAACTTCTGGATTTGTAACCGTTTTCTGTGCCTGAGCTGATGATTGTGTTTTGTTTGCAGTATTGGGCTGAATATATAAACAGAAAGAAATATATGTATTAAAATTACAAAACATGGCAGAAAATACAGAAAAAAACTTAAAACTAATGGGGGTCTTGGGTTGGATGTACATTAAGTTGAATCTCACTGCAATAAAAACATTGCAACTATTTGGCATGAAACAATAAGGTCTGTGAGTAGTTTGAAAACATGCCAAAGTGATTGAAAACCAATGACGAGTATAACAAACACGAGACAACACGCATCGTTAAGTGCTGGAAAACCTTTACATAATATCAATAGAACTATCCTATGAAAACTGGCAGCAATGTTCATCCAGAATCCTAGATTGATCTGACAGATTTAGGATTCTGAATAACAATTTCTGTCTGGGAGACATATACGAGGTGTGATTGGAAAGTTTTAAGACTGGGCTTGTAATTTCAAAATGACAGTACTTACAGGCTATTGTGATGGATCTCCTTCAAAGTAGTCCCCTTCTGACTGAACACACCGACTCCAACGGTGTTTCCACTTTTGGAAGAATTCCTGGAAATTTTCTTTCTTAAGGGTTTTAAGAACCCTCTCCTCCGTATTTGCCTGGATGTCTTCAACTGAGTCAAATCGGTCCCCTTTCAGCGAAATTTTCAATTTAGGAAACAGGTAGAAGTTGGCAGGGGCTATATCAGGGGAATAGGGGGGTTGCGGAAGCACAGGAATTTTGAATTTGGCCAAAAATTCCGTGATCGAGAACGCACGATGAGCCGGTGGGGGTTGTCGTGGTGGAGGACCCAATTCTTGTTTCGCCAGAGTGCAGGCCTTTTCTTCCGCAAATTTTCGCGCAAACGCTGAAGGACACTTTTATAGTATTCCTGGTTGATTGTCTGCCCCCTAGGGGCAAATTCGTGATGCACGATCCCGTAGAATCGAAAAAAACCACCAACATTGTCTTCACATGCGACCGACTTTGTCGCGCTTTTTTCGGTCGTGGCAAACTTGGACCCTTCCATTGCGATGATTGTGTCTTTGTTTCTCGGTCATACCCATAAACCCATGTTTTGTCGCCTGTAATTACCCTATTTAACAAGTCTGGGTCAGTTTCGGCCCGATTAAACAATTCTTGGGACACTTCAAGTCAGTATTGTTTCTGCTGGTCTGACAACAATTTCGGAATGAATTTCGCGGATACTCGACGCATGTTCAAATCTTCACTTAAAATTGACTGAACTGCGTAGAAACGTAAATTCAGTTCATTAACCATCTCCCTAATTGTAAGTCTATGGTCAGAGTGCACTAAATCGCAAACTTTCACAATGTTTTCGTTGGTTTTTGAAGTGGAAGGCCGGCCGGACCGCATCTTCGACTAATTCGTGGCCATCTTTGAATCTGTTGAACCAGATAAAAACATTTGACCGGCTCAGACATTTATCCCTGAAAGCTGTTTGTAAGAGTTCATAAGTCTCCGAAGCTGATTTCCCGGTTTTAAAACAAAATTTGACACAAACTCGTTCAGTTTTTCATCCATTTTGCAAAATACATAAAAGCCCGTCAAAACTGTATACATCGGAAGACACGATCTGGGTGCCACTCACTCTTGACCGAGTGAATGATGAGACTGAGGCAAATATCCCAAAAGGCTGCAGATAGAACTGCACATCTGCAGAGCTTTTCAACACAAAATATGTCCATGATATAATAATACAGATGACTTATGTTCTGATTATGAACATACTACCATAATAATATCAAATCCGTTACTGTCAGGTGAGCCCTCCACCATCCACAATGCAACTGTTTTACAGAGAAGTGCAATGTTACACTCATATTACTCAATTCTATTTCTCCATCCCCCCTCTTCACTTTATCATATTTTTCCGTGTTGTAGATCATATGTATGATCTACAGAGGGAGGGAGGATCTACAGATATCCACACAGGCAGATCTGTCCCTCAATTCATCTTCACTTCACTAGTAATCTTGGATACATCCATGAATGATTAAGTTACGTTTACTAAATTTAACTGAAATGATTTGTTCCGATGTGACCAATACAGTCTCCTCATCCCAACACTACTGCACGGAGCTTGATAAATACTAATTTGATTTGTTATGATGGCGAGGCAAGCGAAATTGGGTATACAAACACCTCTGAAAATTAAAAATACTGGAAACTGGAAGACATACTTAAGAAATATCAAAACACTTAAATTATTGATTTCAAAATTCAGTTTCAAGTTACAAGTTAGTGTATAATGTTAAACAATTATTCTAGTGTTATTCATATCATTATAGTGAACACTTTTTCTCTTGTAATAAATACAAGTTCTGATTTTCATATAATACAGTCATATCCTTAGATAGGCATTTCTTTTTGTTAAAATAATTATGTATCGTTTACGATTAGCCAGTGAATGAATAACATTATAGTGTGATAGACATTGTCGCATCTACACTAAAAGCGTGGTTAAAAGTGTGGCCACTAAACTAAGCGTGGTTAAAAGTGTGGCCACTAAACTAATAACATGCAATAACAACACCGACCACAACCACAATCGAGCAACATGTTTGTATACCTGATTCGTATTGTTCTGGCTGTTGGTCCTGTTAACAGGCTGCCTGTTCTGGCCTGACGAACTTTGTTTGTTTTGTTGCTGTAGCCTCAATCTCTCCATTTCTGCATTTTTCATTCTCAAATTTTCCAAAGTTCCATGATACTGAAATGGAACCAAATGTATAAAAATGGTGACTTTCCGATGATATACCTGGAGTGCCAACTTAACTGAGAAGTTTGTGTAAACGTGAAATATAAACCACTGAAGTGGTTTCACTTAATTGGTTTTTGCATAATAAAACAAATCAATGAAAACCTATCTACTTCAGAATTTCCAGAATCCATGGAACCGTTCTACCAAAGACATATCTGTTATGTTTAAGGTTGGTTTTCAAAATTTGCCTAACAGTTTCTTTATTAATATTCACCATTTCTGATTTTGTGATCAAATAGTTTAAAATACTTTCAAACAATTTGCATTTCAAATAATTTCACATTATTTAAACAATTTTTTCAGTTTTTTATATGAGACGGGCCCTGGACTTTTATCATTTTCAGCATCTTCTCAGCCTTCTTTTTAATCTTTTGTGCAACTCAAATGAGTGTATACATTACATACAATTTTTGTTGCAAGCCCTCAGAAGAGATTCAGTAGTCCAGTGTGTTGAACTAAGCACTTTGCAGATGCATATAAAAAACATTTAGTGAACATTTTTCTCTCAAACCTAATGAGATATGGTCTTGAACTTTTTGTGGGTGTTTTATTTTATGTCTACTGAAGCAGAATTATTTAATTTCTGAATCCACAACAAGGTTTATATTTATATTAATTTTATAACCTTTTTCCATGGAAAATTAGTAAACATTTTTCCAGCATTCAAACTATATGATTTAGTTCTACAATTCTGCTTCAGCAGGTAGACAACAGTGACTTAAATCAGCATTGAAAATTTTAATTTCCTATGTAGCATAGTTGCCGAGACATGTGTATTTAAGTGTTGAAAAATATGGTTTCTCAAAAAAACCATTTAAAGTATATCAGCGAGAACTAACAAAAACACAAGTTCATGACCAAATACTATTTTCATGCACAAAAACAAAACATACATGCATCCATATTGTTGCAGCATATTTCAGAGTGCCAGCACGAAGTACAAAATACCCCCCTTTACACAGTGAAAATCACATCATTTTAATAAAGTTAAACCGTTTATAAAACATATACTATCGAAAGGAATCATGTATGAAATTGTAACGATTTTAAATGCAGTGTGTAGACATACTTTAGATTATTCAATTGTGGAGAAAAATTTGTAATTCTACATTGTGAAAAATGCAAACAAAGAATGAAAACACAATTTAGGTTAGCTAAGCACATTGTATTATAAACAAGAATAGACCAGAAACAGCTGGTTTGTTTGTCTTGAGAGTATGCAGTATCTTAAACAAGTACCATATAGCGTCAGCAGTACTATTACTGAAGCGATCGTACTTGAAAGGTTGTAGTGATTAAAGCAGAAACTTTGAAAACGTATCAGCATGTTCGTAGCACTGAAAGGGTTAATACTGTCCACAGCTAGAATCTGTCATGACATGATAGCCAATGCTCAAACCTATTCAGTAGTGTAAGCACAATAGTAACGTGTAAAATCCTTGAGTCATGATATTTAAGTAAACGTTTATCTCCTACTTTGATGTTTACAAATAAACTAGTACTTAACAAAGAGGACAGTACTACACTTCTATAGTTACCCGTTAATTATTCAAATACATAAATTTTGTCTCTTTCCAGTGTCTATATAACTAATAAACTTTTTAAAACCTACAACTTTAAAAAAAACAAAAGTGTTATACTTACAGTGTTGGTTAGAAAGACTTGTAAGCCAACAGACCGTGTCACTTTAACTGGTATCGGCTGTCGGGCTGACCTGACCTGAGCTAATTCTAAGTATCTCTTCAGCACCATTTCCAGTTCACGCATCTTCAGAAAAAAATAACAAATAATTATCCAATTTTGCATGTCATAATTACATGAAACTAAGTGCATGACTTGCATATACACTGCAAATGTATACAGGAATAATCACGGCAACTGACAAGTTTTATTTTACAAAAAAAAAAAGTGACAGACTGGAAAGGTTATCTAATTATAAGTATAATAATAATACTGAGTCTGAACACTAGGAGCGCTGTCCGTCTTGTTCTTAGTGACAAGATTACAGCGCTCCTAGTGCCAACAGCCTCTGACGAAGCTTGTAAAAAACGAAACTGGTTCAGTCTATAAGGTAAAAATTTTACATTTTTACCAATGAAAAACTTAAGTAATGGGGTCTAAACATAAACACTACTAAAAGAAAATATCTGAAAATAGGAGACATGCAAGAAGACCCAGATCTGGAAATCAATAGAATCGGAAAGTGTAGCGAATTCAAATATTTGGGAAGCATTATTTCAGAAGATGGAATAAAGAATGAGATCAAAAATACGATACAACAGGGAAAAAAGGCTATTCGTTTGCTAAACTCGTTACTTTGGTCAAGCAAAATTAAACTTCAAACTAAACTGACAATATACACTATTGTGGAGGCCATTTTAACTTATGGCTGCGAATGCTGGCAACTTTCAGGTAAAAAGATGATAGAAACTGTGGAAATGGACTTCTTAAAAAGAGCATGTAATGTTTGTAGAATATAACATGTTAGAAATGAAGATATAAGAAGGAAAACGGGGCGCATATTTACAACAGCAGAAAGAATTGAATCCAGACAGTTGCTATGGTATGGTCACGTAATGAGGATGGAGGAGAAGCGATGGCCAAAGGAAGCATTGACTTACACACCACAAAACAGGAGAAGAAAAGGAAGACTGACAACACAATGGAGAACAGGAATTAGGAAAAGCACGAGAGATTGAACTATTGAAGACGATGAGTGGAAAGATAGGGAGAAATGGCGATCGAAATGCGGGATGTGGCATAGACTGTAGGACCCCCACTAATAATAAATAAAAGCGGTTGGGGAAATTTACTTAATCAATTAAGTGCTACAAAAATGAATAATAAACAACCTACTATCTGAAATTCTTCACATAAAATTACAGCTTCATCAGTTAGCTCCAATCACTGGAATGGAGTACTTCTTCCTACCCGATTACAATATCAAATCAAACTGTAAAATGCCTTCAAAGCTAGAAGTTAATAAATAATCACACATTAACATGTAGAGTATTAACAATCTCCCCCACCCCCAAATTCAGACATCAAGCTGACAAAAGTTTCATTCAGTGTCTTTGTTTATTACTCATCAGATTCTTGTAAAGACTTTGCTTTTCTGATTATCTAAAATTATACTTTTCTTTTCTGATACATTTTCTCCTTATTCAACAATATCAATTCTAATGACGGTACACCACGAAAAGAAAGGAAGAAGTATATACCAAACCACTGTTTCAGCATTCTGGTGTATTTGGAAAAACTGCAATAGGGAAACACTCGGGTTACAGCAAGAAAACTATTTCAGCACGTCGCTTCTTTTTTTCTTCGTATGAAGAATTTACTTGATAAATAATCAAGTTGCAAGGCACAGTGAAATTTATCATAACTAATGTTGTTTTCTTCTGTGAATATCCACGTACATATGTAGATAGGCTAGGCTTGTTGGCTCTCTCTCTCTCTCTCTGTTTTTAAAACAAGTTAAAAACTGTTTAGAAATAACATATTTAGAAAATAACAATTATTTTCTTTAACAGTTCTGAAATGTAGTTGTGTAAAACTTAGTCAAAAATCACTATATTAACTTGCCTGTTTCTCCAGCTGAATCGCCTTTTTCCTCCACTGATCATTGGTTTGTTCAAGGTTCTGGCACCGGAGTCGAAGTTCTCCAACGTCGCTTTTATCTGCTATTGTTTCACATAATTTCTGTAGGATCAATTCCTCCAGGCCCTGCATCAAGAATATTGAATGCAATGAAAAAACCAGCTTGCATACATTTCATTTTATGAGTATACAAAAATGTTAAGACTTGGTAACATAATTTAATAACATTAGGCAAAGCTGTTTTATACAAAGTTTTGTGAAAGAAAAAGTTGTGAACAGTTACAAATAAATGATATAGTTTGACATCTTTGAAAAGTATATTCACACAAATGTATATCAAACAGTGTTACCTATAAATGATAGAAGTAGTATATGCTTCATGAAAATTTTTTTATATGAACATACCTTACAGGGTGGTACAATAAAATGTGTTACACAGTACCGGTACTTTTTTTCTGGTGTACACAATGGATCTAGAATTAATGTTTTCAATGTCGTTCTATATTTATACAAGAATACTCTTGAAATATGACAGAGAACTACAATCCCTCATCAGAAAAAGTTTACGAATTTATAATACAAATATGCATTCTTGCATAACTTCACTCTCTATTCTATAACATACAGTACAATAAACTATACTGTAGATCATCTGGTTCCCAATGTTGCCCATCTCTCAGCTATTTTCAGCTACTATGTTTACTATTATTATTATTTGTTTGTTTTCAATCACAAAAATATTATTAAGAAGTAAGTCTGTGAGGGTCCTACAAACTCCAGATTACTGACAATATCATTCTGGTTAAAACCATTCGTGATCCTTGGACTTATGGATTTTTCATCATAGTTTGGATCTACGCCAAATTATGCAGTTCCAGGAAACGTGGCTTTCAGAAATTATCTTCTACTTTGTTAACAACGGTGGACATTTATACAGCTTGTAAAATTTATCTTTACATGTCTTCTTCATTATTCATCTTATCGGCAGCTCCAAAAATCATTTTTCTTTTATGGAATGAATTACATTGGGGTTTTCAGTCTTTTTTGACATTATCCATGGCACGCAGAAAGCAATGTGGTCTAAGTTAGCTTCTATTGGGCTAAGTTAGCCCAATAGAAGGTAAGTTAACATCCTACATGTTTAACGTCACAGCGTACTCTGTTCGTCAATCGCTTATGAAACCTACAGGTTTGCTGAATGATTAATGAATTTTGTCTTACTCTTTCTTATTCATTACAAAACACAAATAGCTCTCTATAGACTGTCTACATTTCTATTGTGTTGTTTCATCTCTGAATTATTTTCTATTTTCAGTTATTATCTCTGGTTATCTGTTTGCACTGACTTTCAAATATTCTTTACAAGTCTCTTAATGGTAAAATGTTATTAATCATCATTCACTACGTCTTTTTTGTGTTTCTATAAAGGCTGTGTTCTTAGTCGTACACCCGACTGAATGGTATTAGAATTCCTAAAACTATAAGAACAAAACTGATTTTTATTTTTTCCCCACGTCTTTCTATGGTCCTGAAATCCATTATTGGGCCTTGAACTCCTTTAATAGTCTCTTAAGGGTGTACTTATAATATGAAGGTTACCTAGTTTAATGCCTACATTTTCAGACCCCGGTTTTATTGTCACTTTCCATTCGTCTGTAACAAATGTGTACAAACATTATTCTAAGTCCAGACTTGGTAGCCGACGACAACTATATCCACAGTTTGTTCTTCTTCAGCACTATAGCCCAATGTGAGCCCTGGCTTGCGACACCAATCTTCTCCAATGTCTCCTATCTGTTGCCGTCTCAGCATTACGCTTCCATTCATTCTTCCAAGATCTTCCAGCACATCATCCAATAACCTTATCCTAGGTCGACCCCTCTTTCTGCTTTCATACACCTATGCCTTCAGAATTTTCTTTGCATACGCTGATCACGCATCCACTCTTGATTACTTAGCCATTGTATTTGTTGAGCCTTCACGAATCTTACAATGTCTCATGCTTCAATAGCTCATCTATCTCCTGGTTTTGTTTTCTCCATTCAGAATCTTCCTTAACCAGGTCATAAACATGTCATACAATCAACTTAAGAATTTTTTACCTTGTATGGTAAGTAGGCGATCTCAGTTTTTATACAGGTGATCGCCTAGTGGATTATACAAGGTAAAAAATTCTTAAGTTAATCATAATAGCGATCTGGAGACTGCAAAAAATGTATCTTGATGTCATACAATCTTTCTTACCGTTAATTGTTCCTTTTTTGCTAATGTGCATGTCTCATCACCTCCATAAGCAACAACCGGTGTGATAGTGTCTTATATAATTTCATTTTTGTGTTGCAACTAACAAGTCCGCTGTTAGCATAATAAGCCTTATTTCCTATTTTATTGTGTCGTGTTTACGGACCCTTCATTATCTATCAAGTTGGCCAGGTATCTGAACATATTAACCGCATTAAATGAATTTCCCTTCATGCATAAATTATACAATTAGCATATACTCAGTTTCATTGATATTTACATTCAGTCCCATTCCAACGAATTTTTGATTTAGCTGTCTGTAAACCTCAATCAGCTATTGTTGTTTCAACATAATTCAGCACTGTATATGCAACACTCACAATGACTTTTTAGGACGTTATTTTGGTATTCTGAGAGATATTGTTACTCCAGACGATCCCATTTAATCGATGTATAGCAGCATTTCCTTGATTGAGTATGCTCCAACTGTGACCATCATCTTTATACTAAGATATTTATAAATATCTATGTTTAATCTAAGTATACCCAAGCTTTAAGTTGTTCCCCAAATTTCCTGCTACTACGGTATTCCGTCTTAAATGGAATTATGGTTAGTTCTAATATTCTTCATCTATTTTTGTAGTGTGCAGTGTATATCATTTTCATCTTTTGTTACAATCACTTGGTCAATCACTTGGACTATAAAATCTTTTCCAAGCGCTGTACACATTGGCCCATATTTTCTCTTCCACTTCTCTAACACTCCTTCTGGATATATTTTATTCTTTCATATCTGCTCATATTATTCTTGTATATATTATTTTTATCATTATTAATAATAAATAAAACTTTTCTTACGAGAATATATTTTTTGTATTTTTGAATATTACAGTTTCGATAGTATAAACTATCTTAATCAGAAATTACAAATTATATTTTAAATAGCATTTGTGCGATACAATTACCCTGCTAAGCCCTTCTGTAACTCTTGCAACACCTACTGGCCAAACTTTACCGAGCTTGTCATGTTCTTGCACAACTCTCTCACAGAGTTAACATACACACATAAATAGTATACCTTTTTTATTTTAGCACACACCAGAGATTATTCAGTGATACACCATCGTATGCTTTTTGGAGGCCTATGAATACCACATATGGGTTTCCCAGTTGTGCTCAATTCTTTTTTCAATAATTTGCTTTCAGCACAGATATTATCTATGCCTGTGTGTCTTTCCAGCCACATTCTATCCTGTTACGTATTATCTTCCCATATAATCCACTGACTGAGTTTGTTAAACTAAGCTCTCCGTAATTTGTACACTTATTCCTACCTTTTTTATTTTTTATACATAATGCTGATGCCGCCTGTTCTACATTCTGATTGTACTTGTACTTCCTTGCATATGACAAATAAGTTAAATACATACGCAAATAGTTAAAACAATCTTCCTGGTACATTTTTACTTACTCTACAGATACTCCACAGGGAGCCTCGAGCCTAAACAGTTTTTCATGCTGCTTCTATTTGTCTAACTTGCTCAGGTGTTATTTTGTCTTTTTCATCCACAGAATGATTGTCACAGTCACTGACTGTGGCTAAAGACTCTTCATAACAGGCTTTCATGGCCGGAATCTGGTGGGTTAATATTTTCTGGACTTTTAGGTCATGGTCTAAAATCAGAGTTGTTATTATTAGCTTTTTAAGAAGTAATGACAAAGGATACTAGCTTTAGCAAAGGATACAATTAAAAACTTTCAATTCCTGAAACAAAAATAATGGCATTCGCAGGAAAAAGAGCCAAAATCATCTTAAACGATAAAACATTGGATCAAAAAAAAAAAAAACATTTTAAATACCTAGGTTGTGATATTTCCTTCGATTACAGTAAAGATATTGACCAAAAAATTAGTACTTTTAACCGTATTTGCAGAACTATCAGTCGATGCCTGAAAAATAAAGCCAGGAAAGAGACAATGTTGAAATTTTATACAACAATGGCTGTCCCCAGCACTTATATATGGCAGCGAAACATGGGTAATGACAAAGGCACAAGAAAATCGAATTCAGGCACAGGAAATGAGATTCTTAAGACGAGTTAAGGGTTGTAGTCGAATAGACAGAATAAGAAATGAAACGATTAGACAAGAACTTCAGGTATTCAACTCAAATGAAAAGATAAAATTTAATAGAAACAAGTGACAAGAACATTTGGAAAGAATGCAACAATACAGGATTACAGTAAAAGCTAGAAAATACAAAGCCAGAAAAAGAAAAAATTTAGGTAGACCAAGGAAAAGGTGGGAACCGTAACAGGCAGAATGTCTAAAACATGAAGTGAAGAAGGAAGAAGAAATAACAACAGTCAATAAAACTCTGAAAACTAAACAAATGAACTCAACAAACACCAGATTTTTTGGCCGTGCCTGTAACACGGCATTCCTTAGTGGTATGGAAACAGAAAGTACCAGTCTCGCTTAAGTCTAGGGAGTATGTCTGCTGCTATTATTTCAAGCATGAATAATAATAAATAATATCAACAACTCTCATTTTAATGATTTTAGACCATGGCCTAAGAGCACATAAATAAATGTAAATCAAATCAATGAATCCTTCACGATCTTTGTTTTTGTTTTCCCCAACACACTACTGGTAGTTGCGATGCGGTAGGGCATTTGAGCACTGGTGCTTTACCTCAGACTGCTGTTTTCTTTCCAGAAAGTTTTAGTAACAGTAATTTTGGTGTAACTGAACTTTCTTTATATATAAGACTTTCTCAAACATTCCAGTATGCCAATTCTTTACATTGTTTTCTATAAACAACAGACGCATTGTACGATTTTTGTTGTTTGTTTAAATGCACAGTGTTCTTCAAATTCTGTTTTCTATTTAAGATATATTTAAATTAATGGATAATTTTGCTTCTTGCAGTTGTGTGTGCGCGTGTGTGTTTATATATATATATATATATTTTTTTTTTTTTTAATTTATACGACACTATTGCTGTATGGCAGACTTTACAAGTATTTCATGTAGTTTTCAAACATTTTTTATGGGCTGCATGAACTGTTCAAAATGTGAGAAAAATACTTTATTTGTATGTTTCCCCTTGGCAGTGATTTTTGAGAATTTTTTGGACAATTTTCCAGGCACACACAGTCCTTCTTCACTGAAATTCTCTTTTGAGCCAACTCTATGTTTTACACTTGAAACAAACCAAGCCTATGTCTACTTTTATATCAAAATAAAACGAGTTTTTCAATTGTATCATCATGATGGAGAAATATATCTACGATGTTACAGTAATATTATCAGCTATCTAATGTCCTGTGTTTAGGAGTCTCTTTCCTTGCTTTCCTCGATAACGGTTAACGAATTGTGCCACATTTTGACGGAAACTTAGCCAACTTATGATCAATATCATAATCCACAACGTAAGTGATCAATACTGGAAATGTGAACACATGCTCTATACTCTTATGATCCAATACGTTCTTACTTCGCAAGATGGTATTTGCCCATAAAAACCATAGTTTTTGTCTTCTGCACAAAACCTTTCATGCTATAATTAGAATAGACTCTGTACCTGGAATATCGATCTCCAGGTCACATTCAGTTGTATAAGCATTTACATATTGTAACAGAACAAGATTATGCCTTAGAATAAATATAAATTAATTATCAAAATTCGTTGTGAATTATGCCTAAACGCAGCTTTCTTATAGATAATATGCAGAAAAGTATAAAAAAATTTAAAAAATAAAGGAATGAAAATAAGATGTAACTATTTGAAAATAAATAATAATTTCAATGAGCAAAAAGTAATACAAACAAGGAAATATTATGATAAGTACATGCAATGGGAATAGGAAATAAAAACCTATTAATTAATTATTTTAATGACAATGACAAGACTATGACTACTACACCCAGGAGGTTAAGATCAAATGATTTAAAAAAAATGTAAATAAATGTTAATGTAAATAGAAATATAGTGCATAAGTGTTAATAAGTTAGTAATTAAGTAAGAAAACATTTGTTATGGTATGAGTCTATCAAACCATATAGAGGTCTGCGAACCTCAAACAGTTATTGTATGTAATCTCACTACAGACTATAAGTGATATATATTAAAAAAAAAAAATTAAAATAATATTAAACCCATAATTACCAACTACCTTATGTAAGAAAGGTGAAAATAATGAAAATAACAGTGATTAATGTTAAAAAAGGCAGTGTATAAGTTTTCAGAATTTTGTGAAGTGAAAGTGCATAGGAACATACCTTGTTATAATATAAACAGTAACACATGTAATTTATATAAAATAACTACGTAACTAACCTAATACAATTAAGCAATACTTGTATATTGTGTACAATACTTATAACTAGTGGAATATATCCCTAAAAACTAATTATGTACATCAGGGACAAGTAAAATTAAGGTTAAATAAATCATGTTAATTATAAAGCGTAAAAACAACCCTGTGACCCATAAAACATGTTGTGAAGCCAAGAGCTTTACCAAGTGAATCTATAGAGACTAAAAGAAAGAGAAAGAGAGTTGAGTTGATTGTTGAATTTCAAGAAAGCCAGAACACATATAATTAGAAGCTTAACATTTCTACTAAAAGATAATGTTGTACTGTATATTAATGAAGGAAAGTTCCTAAAATAATGACAAGTAAACTGGGCTTAATATAAAACACTGAAACTGAAGGCCTGAAAAATTGTAACAAGAAAATAATCTGTAAAACTAAACACCAATCTGGGTTCTATGTATATACGATTAGGCTAAGACATATATTTGTACACTCATTATTAAATTTAAAGTAACTAGAACAGTGAGTGAACTGATATAACACAAACACTATAAACATCACTCGTATGAACAGTGAAGTACACACTAATTTACTATAAACTAAAGTGGAAAACTGTGTATTTTATTGAAAATAAGCTTTGAAATAGTGTTATAGATAGATCCAACATGGCGGCAGTGTTGAATTAGAAATAGTATCAAACCAATGAGTGGGAGTGAGACCCAATGCATATATAATGAGTGCGAGTGAGATGGTGAGATTCTCACAGCGCTCATAGTGGAGAATGCAATAAACTCACTTAACAAGATTATATTGTTTTTAATTATTAATGAGTATTAACAGATTCAGTGTTCAAATTTTTTTTAATTTCATTTTCTCATTACTCTTTTAGTTTGTTCTGATTAGATTAAGTTGTTTCTTTTGTAGAATCCAAAGAACCCATGACACAACACACATACCCAACATAACATTAATGAAACTGATTTATCATTTTTATATTTTCTATAATATGTATAAAACTTTGTTATGTATGACTTTGACTGTACATTGACTTTAATTTTTTTTATTAACCCTGAGAAAGAGTTCTTATTTTATTAAATCTAAAGGAGCTACCGGATGAAGAGAAATTCATTGCATGTCAATGAATTTTAATGTATGTTAAAAAGTAAAGAGCAATCATTTGTGTGTGTGTGTGTGTGTGTGTGTATATATTGCAACAGTACAAATGTATAGGGTACTGTGCATTGCACAAATTAATTAAAATAATTAATTAAAGTAAATAAATAATTCATATTCTTGGCAATAATAATTCAGCTTTCAATCTGAACTGTAAAAGGAACGACCAACTTGCATGTCGGGACAGGTTGATCACGCCACTCCGCTATGTCTGTGTGTACACGTGTATGTTACATGTGTGTGTGACCTGTCAATTCCTGAAAAGCGTCACCCTTATTGAACGCTATTAATTATATGAATTTATTTATTTTGTTAAGATTGTGTGCATATCACAAAACCAAATACGCCAAAGTGTGTATAAAAATAAGACGCACATGTGTATAAAAAATAGTGTGAAAAGAATAAAAAAAGTGCGATTGTAGTAAAAGTAAATATCAATAAAACGTATGTTAAGTAAGATAAAGAAAAACGATTTATACATAGTGAGCACATAATAATTACCGACAAGATGAATATCGGGTAATGTGCAAGACTTTGCATATCGCGAAGACAAGCGAATTAAGTGTGAAAAGAATCGTGTTTAAAAAGGGACGCCAACGACAGACTCTGACATGCAGAGTGTTGTCGAAACACGACTTTTGCGCCCTAGGGTATAAATACATGAGACGCGCTAACTTAATTCTCTTTCTCGTACAACTACCGGGGCAGCCGGAGGCTCTGCCCAGCAACTCTCTCGATCAACCACAGTAGCAGCCGGAGGTTCTTCACGACTACTCATCACTTTCGTGAGAGCGCCTGCAACCTGAGGTCACGACAAGAGACGAGGGAGCAGCCAAGTACATGTAACAGAATCCAGCGTACGGGATGAGGTGACGGACGAGGAGAGGAGCATCCAGGATCAAGGACCTACGACTGAAGAGGACACGCTGCCGATTTACCATGATAATAAGGTGAAAAACAACCATGTATTTGTAAAACAAAGATTCACATAAAGACAACATAATTAACAATGTAAAAAGAGAGACAATCTAATTCAAAGATGAATTAATAAATTTTGAAAATGCATATATTTATTGTATAGTAATTAGAGTAATGCTTTAAACTATAATTTTGAAGCAATAACTTAGTCATTGATATTTAAATTAATATAAAAGTAGTTGGCAAATTTTTATTAGAAAACAAAGCAATGCATATGCAGTATATTTAAAAGAAATTAGATCATTAGAAAGAGTAGATAATCTAATAATTATCCCACTAATGAGCAAGCTGAGAGCAATATTAGATAATTATAAATGTTTATTATAGTATAAGATTGTATATTATGTCTATGTGTAATAAGAGATTATCACTTATATGTAATAATTAGATGTGTGCTATGACTAGACACACAAGCAAATAATAATGATATTTTAAATCGCCACCAAATAAGAAATGGTTGATTAATAAATTTTTAAATGATTTTAAACCATATTACATTGTGTTATTATTATTATTATTACGATTACACCTATCATAATTTTATAGCGTAAGTAATGTTGCAAAATTATATAGCTCACAAGAAGTTGGGGGCTCACCAACAAATAATGTTGTAAAATAAATGTCACCCAAGAACGTGGTGCGTGACCATGCCATTATTTTATTTAAAAAAAAATTTTAATGTTAAATGTATGCTCTAAAAAAGTATGTTAAATGAAAAAATATATGTAATAGCTAATACTATATTAAATATTATTTGAATGTTATTTCAATTTGTTGTGTATTATAATAGCACAAGTGGCGCTCAACAGGTAATTATTGTAAATGAAAGTGTAATCATAATAGTCATATAATAATAACAGTAATAATAATAAATAAAGAATGGTATAACCGGGATCACCAATAATAATTATTTTAAAAACATAATAAATAAAAATAATTCAACATGGCAGAACCAGGAGGTTTTAGTCTGGAAGCACTTCAAAGTATGATGCGAGCCATGGAATTAAGTATAAAACAAGCTGTTAAATAGAAGAATTAAAACAAGATAATATAAAACAAACAAAAGAGAATATAAAACGAATGGAAAATATAGATGAAAAACTAAGTGAATTAAAACAAAATGTAAATGATAAACTAGGTAAATTAAAACATGAGTTAAAACAAGATAATGTACAATTAAAAGAAGAATTAAAACAAGATATCATGGATAGTACTACACAGTTACCAGGCAAAATATTAGACACGAATACGCGCATAGATGCACTAGAAGATAAAGTTAAGCAAGCTCTGCAAGAACAGTCTGTTAGGTTAGAGAATAACCATAAAGAGTTATGCGTAGAATGGAGGAAAGATTTAAAGGACATTCATAAACAAATGAGTGATGGTGTAAGTGAGAAACTAAAGACAATGAAGCATGAGCAGGACAGTAAAATACAGGATGTTCAGATCTGCTTCAAGCGACCACTAGTAAAACGAATGAGATAGAAACACGCACAATTGTAAAAGAGAATAAGATAGAAGAAACATCCAAGACTGCGAAAGATTATTCTGGAGAGATGTCCAATATGAAGGATCAAGTGAAGAGTGAAATGGATCAACTTCGTTAGGAGCTACGTAGACGTCCAGCGCCGATAATAATGTTTCCAGCACCAGCAGAAGAAAGGGTTAAATTAACTTTTGCAGGAAATAAATGGGACAACAGCATGGAGTTTTTATCCAACTGCGAGAAGGAAATGGAAAAGATTGGTAGTACCATTGACGATAACGAAAAAATAAATACTGTGACTCGACATTTCAAAGATTCAGCAGCACAATGGTATACTATAATACGTGATAATGTCACAAATTATCAACAATTCCGAGACTCGTTTGAAAACAAATATTGGAATATCCATACACAACGTCAAATATGTGATAAACTAGAATATGGTAAATATAATATTCATGGTCGTCAAGAGTATGAAACAGTATACAATAGCACAAATTGAACGAGTGAAACACCTTAAACCTAAGTTTTCAGAATATGAGGTAATATCTAAACTGTCTTACCATTTTTAGAAAAATATCCAACTTGCTGTTTACACACAAGGTATTAAAGAACTGAAGAATTTTTAATACTAGTAACACAATGTGAGAACATCATTCGCAGTAAGAACACACAACACAATTATCAACCGCATGTTAATTATAATCATAACATAATTAAATCATATAACCATAATCACAGCCGTGATAATTATAAGCCAACAATGCCACGCACGTTAAATAGACCACCAGTAAACAACACGCACAAGCTAACGACCCAAAACATGGAATGCAGTCGTCAAGAGAGGGAGCACAGTGATCATAGTGATAGTAGAGGGGCGAAGGGTGGATACGTCCGCTGGCCAGACACAAAGAAAAGATTTTCGAAGCCTTATGAACAAGCGGTTCACGCGGTGAAAACGCATAATAGCTCAAAGAGGGAATGCACAACGGAAACGGCTAGTGCACCATCAACGTCTAAACAATGATTTGAGACGCGGAAGCAGCAGTATACAATAAATAATATATATCCTGTCGACATACGCGATGAATTGCTTAGTACAGACCAGGATGTAAACCAAGCAGAGCACGCAGTTTCCCCCATTGTGAATGTTTATATCAACAATTGTCGAATTAAAATGTTGGTGGACACAGGTAGTCAACTGTCATTTTAAACGCTATGTGGAATGATATGAACATTACAACTGCTACTAATAAGCGAGTAAAGGTTAAAAGCAGGCCTACGTAACAATGACATGAAAATTTAGAAATAGAATGTCCAATGATTATTATGAATAAGTTGATATATGATGGTATTATAGGAATTGATTTATTGAATGTGCTAGATGCTAAGATTGATATCATTTATAATAAGATAACGTGTAATTATAAGGGTGTTCAACATAGCATAAATATGAATGAAGAAGGGAGACAGTATAAGGTAAGTGAGACACCTATTGTCTTAACTAAACCAAAGGTTCAATCTGTACCAACTCGATGTTCAAGTCAGACAACCGACAAGATTTCTAAACAGTAAGAAAAGCGGCTTCAAGAAGTAATAAATGAATATGAAGATGTATTCAGTGAAACACCGACACCGATGACAGTCTACAAACATACTATAACTGTAATAGACCCAACAAAATTTGTCAGGACATACCCTATTCCAATGCACTACGAGGAAGAAGTAGAAACGGAAATACGTCGCATGCTGGATAATAACGTGATAGAACGGTCCGGTCCAACAGCAACTTCTTAAATCCTCTTGAAGTAGTAAAGAAGAAAAGTGGGGATATTCGTCTATGCCTTGACATGCGGGAGCTGAACAGTATTATAATGGAAGTGTATGACTGTGCGCCTAATGCGGACGAGCTGTTTACAAAATGTGAAGGAGGACGCTACTTGACTAAACTAGATCTACGTTCAAGTTTTTGGCAGATTCCAATCCAAGTAGAGGATAGAAAATTTACTGCATTCCTGTACAAGAACAAGTGTTACCAACATAAAGTAGTACCATTTGGATTAAGCACGAGTTTGGCAGCTATTGTAAAATGTTTGGAAAGAACATTAGGCCCAGAAGTGGAACCTTATACGACGACGACAACGATCTTTGTAGATGATATTTTAGTGATGATATCTAAGACATTTGATGAACACATCAGAAATCTATGTACAATATTCCATAAGTTTAGGCAAGCAAACATGTCCCTTAACCTTGACAAATGTGAATTCATAAAAACTTCCATCCAATTCCTAGGACACATCATCTCATCCTCAGATATACAACCAGATCCTACCACGATAACCAGTATAACCAACTTTCCTATACCCAGAAATCTTGAAGGGTTACGTGCTTTTTTGGGTTTAACTGGATATTACAGGAGGTTTACACCATTGTATGCTGAAAGGACTCAACCTTTGTTAGAATTGACAAAGAAAGGACGAAAATGGAAATGGAAGAAGAAGCATCAAGAAGCCTTCGACCAAGTGAAGACGTTATTCATAGAAAACATCATGCTACATCATCCTCAACGAGAAGGGAAATTTGTGATTTATTCTGATTCTAGTGATTGCACCATGGGAAGTGTACTATACCAGGACTCCGAAGGAAAACTAAGGGTCACTGCCTACGCGAGCAGAGTTTTCAAAGGAGCAGAGCGGCACTACTCAACATCAGAGAAGGAGATACTTGCAACTGTCTACGCTCTTAAGCAGTTTCGATATTATATTTATGGTACTCATTTTGAAATACATACTGACCATCAAGCATTGTCATTTCTACTTAAATGTAAAGTCACCAACTCTCGTTTACCGAGATGGATTTTAGCCATTGGGGAGTACTCACTCATTCACTATCAAGTTACTGTCAAGGGGAGAGATAATAGCGTTGCAGATATTTTAAGTCGTTATGTTACAGAAGAATGTGAGGAGATCTACGATAAGGAAGATAACGAGGTACGTCTATTACCTATTCGATTTGAAGCTAGCAACAAAGTAAGAAAAATGCCACAAAATCTACCAGAAGAACAGGATCAAGATATTACCTTAGGAAATTTAAAACGGCAATCTCACCTACCAGCTCAATATAAGCTACATAACAACATTCTTTTCAAATTGATAAGACATGATTGGAAAGTTGTGTTGACAAATGAGATGTTATTTAAACTGATAACACCAACTCATGAGAGCTCAGCTCATGCATCGGCATTAAACTGTTAATTTATCCCTTAGAGAAGATTTTACTATCAACACGTTTAGAAAAATTAAAAGTGAATTGAAGAAATGTTATGATTGCCAGACTGCTAAGCAACCTAATCTTCACACATATGTGGAAATTCAAAGTATACGGGAGGCGAAAGGGGAGTTAATTGCAGTGGACTTCTTAGGCTCATTACCACGATCAAGTCGGGGAGGGGGGGGTTAAACACATACTAGTCTGTATAGACGTGTTTTCTAAGGCAGTTCATCTGTATACTATTATGCGACCCACAACGAAAGCTGTCCTAAAAATTCTGTTACAAAAATATATTCCAATACATGGTAAGATGAAGAGGATTCTTAGTGATCAAGGAGTGGAATTTCAAAGTGAAGTATCAAATAGAATATTAAGAGAAAATGGAATCCAACCCATACTCACATCCATCAGACATCCACAGGGAAATTTAGTCAAGAGAGTGAACAAAGAATTGGTAAGTACCTACGAATTTACTGCCATAACCAACACAATAAATGGGCAGAGTATTTACCATTCTTTGAGAAAGCCATTAATGAGATCTAAACACTAACAGAGATTGAACAAGATCGTCAGCCCGACAGGTTTTGGAAGAGGTATGTTCACAAACCTGCTAACCAGAACTTACCGATACTGTTAAGCATTAAGACTGCACATGCGAAAAGAAGAATAATGGAAAAAGGTAATAAGAGAATAGAACGATTCAATAGAACTCACAAGTTGCAGAAGTTTAATGTTAGAGAGAAAGTATTATTAAAAACCAATCCAGTTGGAAAACGTATTGATAATACTGCAAAAAAATTCTTCAGATTATATGATGGACCTTAAACTTTGCTACGACAAATTGGCAAATAGACTTTCATTGTGTATGATAACACAAGACAGAAAGAATTGGCAAGTATCATGCCAGCTCTTTAAGGAAATTCTAAGAATGAACAACTAGGTCACTGTGACAAGCTGAAGGAGAACATGTATTAAAGCATAGACTGCAAAGCGAGCACCAAATCAACATGCATGGGAGGGGAATAATTGTTCAGCCCACCACGCATAAGGGTAAATTGAATAATAGTTTATTCATTATTATGAGCATAATGTAAATAAATATTGTATTATAAAAATGTACTATACTATTTGTCTAATGTAAATAGGCAAAAATTTAATAAACCTGTTTTATTACATTTTTTTATTAAGCAGGGGAATAATGCAACAGTACAAATGTATAGGGTACTGTGCATTGCACAAAGTAATTAAAATAATTAATTAATATTAATATAAGTAATTAATAATAAATAATTCATATTGTTAGCAATAATAATTCAGCTTTCAATCTGAACTATAAAAGGAACAACCAACTTGCATGTCGGGACAGGTTCATTACGCCACTCTGCTATGTCTGTGTGTACACATGTATGTTACATGTGTGTGTGAGACCTGTCAATTCCTGAAAAGCATCACCCTTATTGAACGCTATTAATTATATGAATTTATTTATTATGTTAAGATTGTGTGCATTAATATCACAAAACCAAATACAAAGTGTGTATAAAAATAAGATGCACATGTGTATAAAAAATAGTGTGAAAAGAATAAAAAGTGCGATTGTAGTAAAAATAAATATAAATAAAACTTATGTTAAGTAAGATACAGAAAAACGGTTTATACATAGTGAGCACATAATAATTACCGACAAGATGAATATCGGGTAATGTGCAAAAGACTTCCCATATCGCGAAGACAAGCGAATGAAGTGTGAAAAGAATCGTGTTTAACAAGGGATGCCAACAACAGACTCTGACATGCAGAATATTGTTGAAACATGATTTTTGCGCCCTAGGGTATAAATACATGAGACGCGCTAACTTAATTCTCTTTCTCGTACAACTACCATGGCAGCCGGAGGGTCTGCCCAGAGACAACTCTTTCTCGATCAACCACAGCAGCAGCCAAAGGTTCTTCACGACTACTCATCACTTTCGTGAGAGCACCTGCAACCTGAGGTCACGACAAGAGATGAGGGAGCAGCCAAGTACATGTAATAGAATCCAGTGTACGGGATGAGGAGAGGAGCATCCAGGATCAAGGACCTAGGACCGAAGAGGACACACTGCCAATTTACCACGACAATAAGGTGAAAAACAACCATGTATTTGTAAAACAAAGATTCACATAAAGACAACATAATTAACGATGTACAAAGAGAGAATCTAATTCAAAGATGAATTAATAAATTTTGCAAATGTAAATATTTATTTGTATAGTAATTAGAGTAATGTTTTCAAACCGTTTTAAACTATAATTTTCAATCAATAACTAAGTAATTGATATTTAAATTAATATAAAAGTAGTTAGTGAATTTTTATTAGAAAACAAAGCAATGCATATGCAGTATATTCAAAAGAAATTAGATCATTAGAAGAGATTAGATAATCTAATAATTATCACACTAATGAGCAAGCCGAGAGCAATATTAGATAATTATAAATGTTTATTATAGTATAAGATTGTATATTATGTCTATATGTAATATGAGATTATCACTTATATATAATAATTAGATGTGTGCTACGACTACACACACAAGCAAATAATAGATATTCTAAATCGCCACAAAATAAGAAATTTTTGATTAATAAATTTTTAAATAATTTTAAACCATATTACATTGTGTTATTTATTATTATTAAGATTACACCTGTCATAATTTTATAGCGTAAGTAATGTTGCAAAATTAAATAGCTCACAAGACGTTGGGGGCTCAGCAACAAATAACGTTGTAATATATTGTAAAGAAAATGCGATTTGTTACTTTATTTAGTTATACGAGTATGTGTACTGATGCCCCACGTTGTGAGCGTCAATTTGTAAAGAAATCTAGGTATAGCTGGGTTATTCTGATCTTAAGCCAATTTGTAAAGAAAATGCGATTGGTTACTTTATTTAGTTATATGAGTATGTGTACTGGGGTCCAAACCAGCCCCACTTTGGTTTGTTATTATTTAGGTTAACCATGGTCCATTAACTCAGGTACTACATGTTCTCAGATTACTGCATTGTCCATAATGATTTTTGTCCTTGTTAAATATCTCTCGTGTATCTGGTACTGTAACTCGACTGATACAAAGTCTTCATTTAAGTCACGTTTTCGGTCATATTTAGATCCTTCTTAATTAATAGGTATTGTATCTCCTCTATTTTAATGTAATCAATCATTTTTAATATCATTCCATTCCCGTTTTCCTCTGGATTATTTACCAAATTTTTTAATGATATATTCCGTCTTGATGATATGACTGATGCACTTCAATCGTCGACATTTTTAACTGATATTTAAATTTATTCAAGTTTTTTGTTATTATTCTATGGTGGTTTACCTTTGATATTTTTGTTGAGTTTTGTCTACAATTTCTAACTTTATTTAACTCCATTTGTTTATTAATGGGAGGGTTAAATATATTAATTAATCCACCCTTCCTCATCTCCATTTCTTCTTTTGTATTGAATATTTTCTTTTGATGTGTTTGCCTCATTTTCTTTGTTTTCATTTCATTGTTTCTGATAAGTTTTCTTTCAGATAACAATACACTTTTGTCTTTTTTATACTCATTAGTTTTCTCTTTGTTCTTGTCAAACTTCTCCTTCATTGGTTTGATTAAGTTCTCACTCAAAACTTCGTTTTGTTTCTTTGAATTTTCGTTTATACTGTCTATTTTAGTTTCAAGCTTTTCTAACATTCGTTTGTTATTTTCTAAAATACTGTCTAATTTCTCATGAGTTCGTCTATTATCTTCTTTGATTTGTCTTAAACTCTCATTAATTTGTTTATTATTCTCCTTCATACTACTCATTAATTCCATTAACCTTTCCCAATTTAATCCTCCTCTGGCTTCCTCTTTATTGCTCGCCTGTTGTTTTGATATTTTCTTCTGTTGCTTCACTTTGACTATTTCTACTTCTTGTTGCTTATTTGATTGTTCTAAATTTTTATGATTTGGCATTCCCATAAATTCATCTATTTGATTGTGTTCTTTCCTCCAGTGACACATATCTTCTCGGGATAGTTCAAACATCACCCTGATCCATTCCTTTAATTCTTTGTTTTCTGTTTGTATTTGGTTTTCAGGTGGTCTTATTTCTCGTTTCCATTGTTCATAGTCTTCCTGAGTATATTGTTCTGTCACTTGGGCGTATACTCCTGTTCTTTCGGTTTTCATTTGTTCTTCATTATCGTCCCATCTTTCCCAATCTTCTTCAGTCATCCTTTCCACCTTGTTATCGTGTTTTTCGTGGGCTGTCCCAATAGTCTTTTCTTTATTACACCTGGCATCCAACTCCCACATTTCATCATAAATGTCTCTCAAAGTCATTTTGTCGTTTGGTGTTCCCATTGCATTCGCGCGACTCATTTGCGCTCTTTCGTGATCGGTGGCGTTCTTGTTAATATACTCCATATCCTTGCTGAATTTTTTAAATAGCGCCGTCATCCATTCCACGTAGCTTAGTCGTCTTTCTTATCCGGGCATTTTCGTTTCCTGTTGTATCATAGCTCTTTATTGCATTCCTGTGCCTCTAATGGTTGCCTGCTCCAGTTAAGTAACAATTAAGATGATTTTTTGCTTAACTAAAGCCCACTCGTTGAGCGCCAATTTGTAAAGAAACTCTCTTTATGGTGTTAATAGAAGACGATGATGCCCCACGTTGTGAGCGTCAATTTGTAAAGAAATCTAGGTATAGCTGGGTTATTCTGATCTTAAGCCCCACGTTGGGCGCCAATTTGTAAAGAAAATGCGATTTGTTACTTTATTTAGTTATATGAGTATGTGTACTGGGGTCCAAACCAGCCCCACTTTGGTTTACGCCAATTTGTAAAGAAATATTTTCTATGGGTGTAATTAGTTATATGAGACTCCCGTGAATCAACGTTAAGCAACACGTTGAAGGTGGCAATTTGTAACAATTTAAAATGTTGTTACCTGGTTTAAGTAATGTGTTATTAATTAGTAGATCTATTTGGTTGTGACCGATGAAACCTCCTGAAAATGTTATTAGACAAATATAATTATAATAATGTTCTTTTTTAACTTATAATCGTATTACGATATAGATCTAACTGAGTATTAAGTAGTTGGGTAATATTAACAATATGTATCGTGTATTAACTGAATGTAATGATATTCGTGTCAACCCTAGTCACTCGACGATAGGAAATTCTGTTCAAAGTTTGCACTGAAAACACGCTAGTTCCGCGATCTCACGTTCCACCAGCTGTACGTATTTAGCGCTGCCACTTGTAATAAGCGTACTTATAGGTTAGTTGTTCATCGGGTTTGAATAAACCTTTTATTGTAAATTATTACAACCACTACTTATAGTATCTATTCTGCAATAACTTCAAATATTATCTCATACAATCAAGATCCTTTATTAATTTTATCTATTAATTCACAGTACCCGTGATTTCCAAAATAACAATATAATCAAATCGATCACACATAAATATATATCGATTATCAATCAATCCAACTCCATAGACTTATACAAATGAAAAATAATAATAATTAGTTCTTATCCCAGGGTTCGTAAAGTTCTTGGAACCATTAGTAAGGCCAGGTAAAATGCACAATTAAGGTTACTCAAGTATTACAAAAACAAAATTATTTACTCTAAATATAGTGAAATTAAATAGGTTGTTTTTTTACCGAGTCGACGAAAGCTTCGACTGGCTGTGGACGTCTGTAAACAGTTGCCAAGACTCAGTTTAAATCATCTTCATCCAGCAAAAGTGTTCTGCCTTTAATAAAATTGATTGTGGAGAATAATGGGAAGCTCTCAGGAATTCTTCGGACTTCTGATGTTCTTCTATGATCTTGATAATTCTCGGTCCCGGCGAAATGACATTAGGATCCCAGCTTCTTCTGCTGCCAGTAAAGGTTAGCTCTGCCAAACTAGGTCTTCTTGTATTTTCAATAATTCCGTTAGTTCAGGCTTTAATTCTCTTAACTGATCTTCTGTTTATAGAAGGAATTAGTTTAATACCGAATCCAGCGGAATTATTTGGTGAATGAGGTGAGAGGCTTTCAATTCTTTTTAAGTGTATTCAGTTACAATTTGGAAGGTTATTTAATTTTATTACTCATCAGTATTAAGTTATAATTATCTTTCAAAGAGGGTTTTTAATTTTGATTCATTTTTCTTCCAAATTTATTATTCAATTTTTGTTAAATGTATCTGCCCATCTCAACCTAATAGCTTGTAACAATCAGAACGAATGATTCCAAATCAACAACTCATGTCCATTTCAGTTGCCTTAACAACCACGTTTTCTAGATATCCTTGAGCCGGCATTATAGAATATTACTACTCTTTTCCAATAAAATACTCCATGCTTGGATTAATATTAAATTACCTAAAATTCTTCCCTAACCTTCCTTCTTAAACAGTAAATGTTTTACCATAGTTTCGTTGGACTGGGTTTCTTAAAAAGGTATTAATTTCCTTTCACTAATATGGAATTTAGGCCTATAGATTTTCTTACAACCGTTATAACATTTGGTTTTTTAACTTAATTTTCTTTTACCTGACCTACTGTACAATTAATTATTGGTTAAATGGTTAATTACATTAATTTTAATTTACTGGTGGTTACGTTTTTACATTAATTAACTGGTTCTGGAACCCTTCATTAATTTATAATATAATTGTCAGAACTACTTGTCAAACATTAAACATTGATCGCCCTCCTGGCCAAGTTTACAAACATCAATTAAAACAACAGCATTATTCAACTTTAGACAATACTTAGAACTTAGTGTAATGCCTAACACTGATAACTATACTTGATTGTCTAAAAACAAATCTAACATAAATATAAACATAATTATTGATGAAGTATTCCTATTAACCACATCAGTTTATTTCTACCATACTCAAAATATAACATAAATATTCTGTAAACCTCAACATGTTACAGTATAAAAACAAGCATTTTATTATATTTAACTATTCATTGGTCTGGTTTTTTATATTTAACATTAGTCATTGCCTCTTCTAACTTGAGGTACTTCTCAGATACATTAACTACTGAGCAACCTTAATTCAGGGTATGGTCCTTGACCATGTTTCATTCAATTTTTATGTAACGTTGGGGGACCTCATTTCTGTTACGTTACAATATATATATATATATATATATATATATATATATAAAATAATGGCTCCCATGTATACCACTGAAGTACTTTAGGAGTAGGCAGGGTAGGCTGCCTAATATGAGCCGTACGGCATATAAGGAAGGCAGTGTGGCCAGCACATATATATAATGGGCGGCTGAAGCGTAGTGCTGGCCACACTGCCTTCCTTATATGCCGTACGGCTCATATTAGGCAGCCTACCCTGCCTACTCCTACACTACTTCAGTGGTATACATGGGAGCCATTATTATTATTATTATAATATATATATATAATTTACAGGGCTGCAAACTGGTTTTGAGGTCTAAATCACTGAAATACTGACTTCTTACTGACCTAAGATAAAATAACTGACCTTAATTACTGACCTCCATCGACCATATTAACATTAATTTACAAGTAATTAGAGACAGTTTAAAACATATTTTTTATAATTGGCCACCCTTCTCCCCACTGAGCAGCTGTAAAACAAAATCTAACATACAACGGCATTATTTTAGTTTGAGACTGTACATACCAAGAGAACGTTAAATATCCTTGGTACTCTATGATCAGTCTGCTTAAGAATTGTAATTGAAACTCATTGCTTGGGTTTTTTATTGAAAAATGAAGTAATTAGTGAAGATTTTCTTTTCTCAACATTTTTCTGAATTTTTTCCGCATCATGTCTTTTTATGTCAGCTTCTTCTTTAACTTTCTGAGCACTTTCCAGGATTGCCTGTGCAACATTAGCCGCAAGATCCTTATTTTTAATAGCCTGCTTTAATCTTTCATTTGCATCTTTTAAAAGAGTATCAGCTACTTTTCTTTTCTCTTCTTCATCACTTTTCAGTTGTTTTAATACTACTTCTTTATCATCAATACCTTTTCTCTCAGCTGAGAGTTTTTTCTCTAATTCGTTTTCGGCAATACGCTCTTTCTCCTTAGCTTCTTCTTCTTTCTTTTCCTGTTCTTTCTTTAAACGTTGTTCTTCTAGGTACTGCCTATGATGTATATAGGCTGACTGAGCGAGATTCAAGAGCTCTTTGTTTATATGAACCAAATGTACTTTTCCATCATAGAGTTTATGCAACGCGCAAACTTATCTTAACGTGAAGATAGGCATCCAGAGTTCTTTCAGACATACTTGCCCGATCAGAGATCATAACTCTCTGTGAGCTTGAGAAGCCTCTTTCCACATCTGCTGAACCATGAGAAAGAGATAAAGCTGCTTTGACAACCTTAGAAACAAGTGGGTACTTCATCTCACCTGCCTTATCAGTTTTCTTAAAAAACTGGTTCCAGTAAACATCAATGCGATTGCTCTTGCTATGGAGCTCATCTTCTTCCAAACTCAGTAACTTCCATTCATCAATAAGGGAGGCTATGTTCAGATCAATAGGCAATGCTTTTGCCACTTCAACGATGGACTTCCAACTATTGTCTTTTGTTCTTTCGGATGGGATCAAACGTTCAAAATGCTTCAATAAAGGTATTGACGTCAAGGAAGACTTGGTAAAAATGTGTTTACAACTAGCAATGAAATACTTTTTTGCTTGGAGCAGAAATGCAAGTTTGTCCTTTTCTGGTAACATTTGTAATTCTTTTACATCTAATCCACAGTTTACTTCTTTAAGAGGAAGAAAACTTTTCTCATCATTCAAGGAATCTAACGAGAAGATAACCTCAGAATGACATATACGAGTCATTAGTCTGCTTGTTAGAGTTTTGAGGTGATCATACAGAAGGTGAATCAAAGGTTCTTCTTTCTGAAAGTGACCAGTAAACTGTGAAAATATGTGAGCACTGGAGCAAGCAAAGTTTATTTCCACTTTCATTGTGTTAACTTTCAGAAGACTAACAATGTTCTTGTATTTGGATGATATCATTAAATCACTTTTATATTTTGGCACAAATACCATGAAATACTTCGTGACTGCTGGCCACTGTTCTAGGAGTCTTAAACCAATCTCACAATCTGCTTTTCATACCTAATCTTAATTATTTATTTCTGACAACAAAATTTTTAATTATCATGTTAGAAAGTAAGAAAATAAAAAAAATGAATTGCCGGTATCGAGTAAAAACCCTTTCTTATGAACCACTAAATTCTGCTTTAAAAAACTGACTTTACTGACCAATTTAAAAAATACTGGCTTTTTACTGACTTGCTCAAAAATACTGACTTTTACTGACTTTACTGACCAGTTTGCAACACTGTTTATTGTAACATAACAGAGTTGAGGTTCCCGACGTTACATAAAAAACTTTGTAAACATGACTTAAAACAATGCCCAAAGTATGTTATAATTAAATACAAACAATCTCACCTAAAAAACGTATTGAAGGTACCTAGTAAGGTTACTAAGTAATAAAACATGAAGGTGTACTTAAATATAAAATATGTAATGAGTAGTATAAGAAGTAAATTATAAACACTGTGTCTAGTGGGATGAGTTTAATGTGTAGGAGTTGAATATAATATACTGTTCAATTAATATTTAATGTGTTATAAAATGTACTTGGTGTTGTACTGTATCATGATATAGTGTTTACATGATATTTATTTTATGTTTTGTGTGTAGTAAGTGTGGAGCCGTTGCTTTAAGGAAGTACTAAGTCATGGGTACTCATTTTATTCATGTTAAAATTGTATTTAAATAATTAAATACAAGTACATTTATTAGGTATGATATTATGTTAAATGTATTTACTTTAATTAATTAATGAAGATGTTTAAAATAATATTTGTAAACTTGGCCAGGAAGACAATAAGTATTCATAAGTTGGCAAGTAGTTATTATAATTATGTTAAAAACCAATGAAGGGTTCAATGATGAACTAAATAATAATAATGAATTGAAACCAGGAAATTAAAATTGATATAAGTGGCCATAAGCCAGTGACTTTTGTACAGTAGGTCAGGTAAAAAAAAATTAAATTAAAAACAAAACAAAATTATAACATGTGTAATAAAACCAATAGGCCTAAATTTAGTATTTGTAAAAGGAAATTGATACCTTTTTAATAAGGCCATTCAGATGAAAATGTAGTAAAATGTATACAGTTTAATAAGGCAGATTAAGTGAAAGTTTTATGTGATTTAGTGTAATTCCAAGCATGGAGTATTTTATTAAAAAAGAGTAGTAATATTTCCTAATTCTGGCTCTAGGATATCAAATATTATCCAATGATAGGAAAAGTAATGGTTGTTAGGGTAACAGAAATGCAAGAAATTTTGTTGATTTCAACATTCAATTGTTATATGTGAATGGGTTAAGTTAAATTAATACGAATCCAGAAAAGAATTTAAAAAAACCTTTCAATTCGATTGTTATATGCTATTGGGTAAAGTTCAGCAGACAAATTTAAAAAAAGAGAACCAAATAAAATGAATAAAATTTAACAAATTAAATGTCTTAAAGCCAATCCATTTAAAAAAGAACCGAGTAATAACTACTGAACCATATTTCAGGAAATATAATTCTACACATCCTCAAAGTTCACGGAATTAATAAATCCTACTTCAAACTAATTCCAGTAAAAGAATGATGATGAAAACGATTTACCATTGAACAAAGATGATCCATAGCAGAAGAAGCCTAAATTAATTAAAAATAAATTAAAACATATACGAAGAACTTTTGTATTGAAATACCAAACCTCACTTTCAATAAACTAACGAAGTCATAACACTACACCAATTCCACTGGGACCGGCCACTACTAGGATCGTGAAGAAGAACGGAGACCAGAACTGAACTTCTGTTACACTCCTGAACATCATCTCTAAACCTTTATTGAAAATCTGGACGCTGTTTTTGGTCAAGAGTAACCTAACCGTTTCATCTTCACACCGTTATAAACAGACACGGCCACCTTCAGTATCGTATTGCTTGGTAAAAAACCTGCTTATATTTAATTTTATATATTAAGAGTTAATAACAATTGTAATACTTAGTAACCTTAATTTTGCATTACCTGGCCTTACTAATCGTTCAAAGAATTACATGTACCCTGGGATAAGAGATAAACCAAAAATTATATTTAAATTGTAATATACACCACTAGTTCACTAACAAATAGATTCAGTATTGTACGATCGATATTACGATCTAATAACCGATGAAGACAACGGTTGAAAATTAAAAATAATATAAATTAAGAATCCTTCTTGTGTGTCGATGTTCTGTGTTATTGTAGAATAGTTATTGTATTTTGATTAGGGAGTAATTTACAGAGAAAGAAAGTGATAAAACCGTCAAGTGAAACGACTTAACCTATAAGAACGAGTCAATTACTAATAACAGCGCTCGTTGCAGACAGCTGGTGAATATGGGAGAGTGTAGAACTAACGTATTCTCTTCGCCACACTTTGGTCAATTTAAATAATACAGACCGACTAGGGTTGGAGAGAATTACTAAATTATTAACTATAATACCCGTAATATAGCGTTATTCTCTGGTAAAACACTTGGTAATTAATTAACACAGGTCTATGTTCAACATACGAATCATGTTAACTATATAATAAATAATTGTTTTTATAAATTAATATTGATTTGCAGGAGGTCTCATCGGCAACAACATAATAAATATTTTTTTTATAAACAGAGTGGATTAGTAACCAATTGGTTAATTCAACGTTGGCTGAATTAACGATAAACCCACAATCGTATTACGCTCGTAATAAATAAGTAACATCGTTTTAAAGTTGTTACAAATTGGCGCATACCAACGTGGAGCTTAATTAAACCCAAATCATTTTTAAAGTTGTTACAAATTGGCGCCCAACGTGGGGCTTTAGTTAAGTAAGAAATCGACTATATCGCTATTACTTAACTGGAGCAGGCAACTATTAGAGGCACAGGAATGCATACAAGAGGTGTTTCTAAAAGGATTGCGAAGGACCAGGAAACAGAAGAAGATAGACGGGAAGAAGAAGTGGAGATAGTTACAGACACCAGAATGGAAAAACAAGCGAGCGATAAAGAGGATGCCCAAGGGGACCAACCAGATAAAACGGTAGCCAGAGAAGAACCAAATTGGCAAGACATGATGAAATTTATGGCAGAACAATTTAAGGAACAGAATAAACAAACTAATGAAAATTTTAGGAAACAAAATGAGAACACTAATGAGAGTTTAAGACAGATTAAAGATTCCAGGAAACAGAAGGAAGAATTAAATAAAAAATTTGAGGAAAATTCAGAGAAGCTGGAAAATAAAATAGACAGTATAAACGAAAATTCAGAATAGCTGGAAAATAAAATAGACAGTATTAACGAAAACTCAAAGAAACAAAACGAAATTTTGAGTGAGAATTTAATCAAACTAATGAATGAGAAGTTTGACAAAAATAAAGAGGAAAATGATGAGAATGACCGGCTGATAAATGAAAGAGTAAACCAATTTAATGAAAGGCTTGACAGGAACGAGAGCTTAAAGCAGATTCAGGAAAATTACAAACAAATAGACGAAAGAATTGAAAACAATAATAAGGAGTTGCGGCAAATCATCAATGAACAAAACCAAGCGTTGAGGGAAGTCATCAATGAAAGTATTGCAATTGTCGATGGAACACTTAGTAAAAGAGTGGATAATTACGAAAAGGAAGTAAGACAGCAAATAACTGAAACTAAGGTAGGTCTAGAAAGGAAGGATGAAACCATCATACAACTCAGAGTGGAAGTAGAGGCCAAAATAAATCAAGTAGAAAACAATAACAAACTTAGAATAACGGAGGTACAAGCGAAAACCCAAGAAAAATTAAACGAAGTACGAATTAACATAACTGGAAGAATAGAACGGGTTCACAATGAAATGAAGACAATGAAAATAAGACAAACACGTAAAAGGAAATTAATAAATACACGGGAAGGATTGAAGATGATTAAAAGGGGATTAGTTCAGCTACATAATATACCAATTACGGAACCAGGAGAAGTAAGGCAATTTAGAAACTTTAAACGAACCACAATTGAATTCCCAGATAGATTAGAAGGACCGAAAAAGCCAAAACTAACCGAGGAGCATGGAGGACTTCTGGAGATTATGTATGAACCATTCGAAAGATTAAGAAACGGAACGGAAGAATCAGTTCGAAAAACGATGGTAGACTTCAGCATGAATGAAAATTTTATAACAACAAAATGGCGGAACTACATGATAGTGAGATATGTCACAAGGACAGAAATAACTCTATACACTACAGAGATCCGAACAACCAGTACAGAGGAAATAATGGACTACGGTTAAACAGATTCCAAACCAATCATTGGAGAAAAGGGACGGATTTTATGGATACAGAATCAAGCAAATCAAAGGAAAATAATGAGAAACTAAGTAAAATATTTTAAACTAACTATTAAATGAAATAAACTAATTACACGATACTTCAGAGAAATTATGTGGAATCAATTTAAAAAAACAACAAAATTCAAAAATAAGTAAGAACACCTTACTATATAATTCAGAAGAAATTATTTTAAACTAATAATCATAAAAAAAGAGAAAGAAGGGTTAGAAAGGAGTTAGATGAAGGAAGAATATGCCATACAATTTATGATAAGGAGGAGATTCAGTGTTTAATTGCAGAAGTAAATGGGAGTGAATTAAAAATAGTAAAATACGTATGCTAAAGAATAATTAATTGACAGCACGGAACTAAGAAGAATTTAAAATGAATATTGAACAGCTTTAACTACAATACTGGTGAATAATATGATAAATGGAACTACAGAACGAGATAAATAATTTAAGAAAAGTATTAGGATACCTCAGAAATAATAGTAATCATCCCTTGAATATAAGTTTGTAGCGAAGGAGCTACCTTATAGATAATAATTATATGTATTGTGTTGTGATAGTGCAACGTTTATTTTTTTTTCTGGACAGAGATGAAGTTCCTCTGATCTCAGAAGGTATAGTTAGCGAAACGGCAGAGTAATGGAAGCCAATAGTGCCCCTCTGATTCCGTACCAGCTATGATATTAGGGAAAAATGTTAGGGAAATATAGTATTTTAGGGATTATACACCAAGAGAGGTAATTAAATATAAAAATGATAATAAGAAATCATAGCGTAAAAGCTAGAAGAAGTTAGGAGTTCCAGAGAAAAGGACAGGTCTACAACTGAGGGAGGTACCAGTAGTGAATTAATGACCAGATACACAAGGAGTGTCAACACAGTTTTCCGGTGCAATTAAAAGTTTAAAGAAAAGAAAGAGAATATAAACCCCACAGAACCCATTGAATTGCGAAATAAAACAGAAACAATGAAGGACTGAAACCATTATAAATTAATAATTTTATTAAAAAAATATTCCAAAGTATGAAGAAACTATAAGCTTATTTTAACTAAACTTTATTCAGCCAAAATAAACTTCTTTCGAAGGGGGAGTATTATGTAACGTAACAGAGTTGAGGTTCCCGACGTTACAAAAAAAACTTTGTAAACATGACTTAAAACAATGCCCAAAGTATGTTATAATTAAATACAAACAATCTCACCTAAAAAATGCATTGAAGGTACCTAGTAAGGTTACTAAGTAATAAAACATGAAGGTGTACTTAAATATAAAATATGTAATGAGTAGTATAAGATGTAAATTATAAACACTGTGTCTAGTGGGATGAGTTTAATGTGTAGGAGTTGAATATAATATACTGTTCAATTAATATTTAATGTGTTATAAAATGTACTTGGTGTTGTACTGTATCATGATATAGTGTTTACATGATATTTATTTTATGTTTTGTGTGTAGTAAGTGTGGAGCCGTTGCTTTAAGGAAGTACTAAGTCATGGGTACTCATTTTATTCATGTTAAAATTGTATTTAAATAATTAAATACAAGTACATTTATTAGGTATGATATTATGTTAAATGTATTTACTTTAATTAATTAATGAAGATGTTTAAAATAATATTTGTAAACTTGGCCAGGAAGACAATAAGTATTCATAAGTTGGCAAGTAGTTATTATAATTATGTTAAAAACCAATGAAGGGTTCAATGATGAACTAAATAATAATAATGAATTGAAACCAGGAAATTAAAATTGATATAAGTGGCCATAAGCCAGTGACTTTTGTACAGTAGGTCAGGTAAAGAAAAATTAAATTAAAAACAAAACAAAATTATAACGTGTAATAAAACCAATAGGCCTAAATTTAGTATTTGTAAAAGGAAATTGATACCTTTTTAATAAGTCCATTCAGATGAAAATGTAGTAAAATGTATACAGTTTAATAAGGCAGATTAAGTGAAAGTTTTATGTGATTTAGTGTAATTCCCAGCATGGAGTATTTTATTAAAAAAGAGTAGTAATATTTCCTAATTCTGGCTCTAGGATATCAAATATTATCCAATGACAGGAAAAGTAATGGTTGTTAGGGTAACAGAAATGCAAGAAATTTTGTTGATTTCAACATTCAATTGTTATATGTGAATGGGTTAAGTTAAATTAATACGAATCCAGAAAAGAATTTAAAAAAACCTTTCAATTCGATTGTTATATGCTATTGGGTAAAGTTCAGCAGACAAATTTAAAAAAAGAGAACCAAATAAAATGAATAAAATTTAACAAATTAAATGTCTTAAAGCCAATCCATTTAAAAAAGAACTGAGTAATAACTACTGAACCATATTTCAGGAAATATAATTCTACACATCCTCAAAGTTCACGGAATTAATAAATCCTAATTCAAACTAATTCCAGTAAAAGAATGATGATGAAAACGATTTACCATTCAACAAAGATGATCCATAGCAGAAGAAGCCTAAATTAATTAAAAATAAATTAAAACATACGAAGAACTTTTGTATTGAAATACCAAACCTCACTTTCAATAAACTAACGAAGTCATAACACTACACCAATTCCACTGGGACTGGCCACTACTAGGATCGTGAAGAAGAACGGAGACCAGAACTGAACTTCTGTTACACTCCTGGACATCATCTCTAAACCTTTATTGAAAATCTGGACGCTGTTTTTGGTCAAGAGTAACCTAACCGTTTCATCTTCACGCCGTTATAAACAGACACGGCCACCTTCAGTATCGTATTGCTTGGTAAAAAACCTGCTTATATTTAATTTTATATATTAAGAGTTAATAACAATTGTAATACTTAGTAACCTTAATTTTGCATTACCTGGCCTTACTAATCGTTCAAAGAATTACATGTATCCTGGGATAAGAGATAAACCAAAAATTATATTTAAATTGTAATATACACCACTAGTTCACTAACAAATAGATTCAGTATTGTACGATCGATATTACGATCTAATAACCGATGAAGACAACGGTTGAAAATTAAAAATAATATAAATAAAGAATCCTTCTTGTATGTGTCGATGTTCTGTGTTATTGTAGAATAGTTATTGTATTTTGATTAGGGAGTAATTTACAGAGAAAGAAAGTGATAAAACCGTCAAGTGAAACGACTTAACCTATAAGAACGAGTCAATTACTAATAACAGCACTCGTTGCAGACAGCTGGTGAATATGGGAGAGTGTAGAACTAACGTATTCTCTTCGCCACACTTTGGTCAATTTAAATAATACAGACCGATTAGGGTTGGAGAGAATTACTAAATTATTAACTATAATACCCGTAATATAGCGTTATTCTCTGGTAAAACACTTGGTAATTAATTAACACAGGTCTATGTTCAACATACGAATCATGTTAACTATATAATAAATAATAGTTTTTATAAATTAATATTGATTTGCAGGAGGTCTCATCGGCAACAACATAATAAATATTTTTCTTATAAACAGAGTGGATTAGTAACCAATTGGTTAATTCACCGTGGGCTGAATTAACGATAAACCCGCAATCGTATTACGCTCGTAATAAATAAGTAACATTGTTTTAAAGTTGTTACAAATTGGCGCATACCAACGTGGAGCTTAATTAAACCCCAATCATTTTTAAAGTTGTTACAATATATATATATATATAGTACCAAAGTTAAGGTCCCCGACGTTACATAAAAACTTTGTCAAAATAACTGAAAACAATACCCAATGCATGCCATAATTAAGGTCAGGAAGGCAAACCTCACCTAATAAATATATTAATGGTACCTAGTAAGGTTACTAGGTAATAAAATAGTAAAAATGTATATAAATATAAAATATGGAGTGATCAGTGGAAGATGTAAATTATAAACACAGTGTCTAATGAGACGAAATTACTATAGACAAGTTTGAAAGGAGTAGACTGTTTAATTGATATTTAATGTTTTATAATGATGTACATGTTGTTGTGCTTTATCATGATATTTTGTTTACATGATATTTATTCTGTGTTTTGTATGTAGCAGGCGTGAAGCCATTGCTTTAAGAAAGTATTAAGTAATGGATACTAATTTCATTCATGTTAAACTTGTATTTAAGTAATTAAATACAAGTGTATTTATTATGTATTGTATCATGTTAAGTGTATTTACTATGAATAATTAATGAAGATATTGTGAGATAATATTTGTAAACTTGGCCAGGAAGACAATAATTGTTAATAAATTGTCAAGGGGTCATTGTAATTATGTTACAAACAGATGAAGGGTTCAATGATAAAAATAAATAATAATAATAAATTGAAATCAGGAAATTAAAATTAGAAAAATTGGCCATAAGCCAGTGACTCATTGTACAGTAGGTTAGGTCAGAAAAGCTAAATTAAAAACAAAAAAATTATAACACATGTAATAAAACAAATAGGCCTAAAATTAGTATTTTGTAAAAGGAAATTAATACCTTTTAAAATAAGTTGATCAAGAAGAAAACGTAGTAAAATGTATATGGTTTAATAATGCATATTAGGTGAAAAGATAGTTTTATGTGATTTAATGTAATTCTAATAAGGGAGTATTTTATTAAAAAAGTGTAAGAATACTCCCTAATTACGGCTCTAGGATAACAAATATTATCCAATAACAGAAGAAGAAAATGGTTGTTAGGGACGACTGAATGGAAGATATCTTGTTGATTTCAACATTCAATTGTTATATGTGAATGGGTATTTCATAAAAGAAATTCATTTAAAAGGACTGAGTAGTAACTCCTGAATCTATCTTTTAACAAATATAATTCTGCATACCATTAAAGTTAACTGAATTAAAAAATATCTCATTCAACCTACTTACAGGAAAAGCGTAATGATGAAAATGAATTATAATTAAACAAAGATGATCCATAGCCGAGTGATGCCAAATTAATTGAAAATATATTAAAAAACAAACGAAGAAATTTGAAATAACGTACTGAACTTCACTTTCCACTACCGAACGAAGTTTTAATACTACACAAACTCCATTGGGACCTGTAACCACCAGAACCGGGAAGATTTACGAAGATTAGAACTGAAACTTCTACTACATCCTGGGACATCAATACCAAACTTTTATTGAGAAGCTGGATGCTGATATTTTCCAGCCATCCAAGCAACATTCTGTTCTCGTCTCGGCGTAGCGAAACACTGCCACATTAAGTATCCGATCGAAGTTGGTAAAAACCCTGCTTATATTTAATTTTATATAATAAGATTTTATAACAATATTGTAATACTAAGTAACCTTAAAATTGCATCACCTGACCTTACTAATAGTTAAAAGAACTACATGTACCCTGAGATAAAAAACAAACTGAAAATTATAATTAAATTGTAACACATCTAAAACCCGAATTCAATAACAAATCGATTATGTATTGTAGGATCGATATGGTGTATTAGTAGCAAGAGGAACCAGCTGTTGGAATTAAAACATATATAAAATAAAGCCTCCTTCTTGAATTTGACGATTTCTTGTTATTTGTAGAATAATTAGTGTATTTCGAATAGAGTGTAATTTACAGAGAAAGGAACGTGAGAAACGCATCAAGCGGAACGACTTAACCTATAATAACTGGTCAATCGCCAACCACAGCGCTCGTTTGTTGACAGCTGGTGAATACGGGAGAATAGAGAACTAACTTACTCTCTCCACTCTCTTCTCTTCACAATTTCCATAGTATACACCGACTAGGGTTGGAGAAAAATATTGAATTATTCAATATAATAACTGGAATGTAGCGTTTTTCTCTTGTAAAACACTTGAGAACTATTTAATACAGATCTATTATCAAGAACCGAATAATATCAACCACATAATAAATAATTTTCTTTATAAATAAATTAACATTGATTTGCAGGAGATCTCATCTACAGTAAAATATTACAAATTGACGCATTCCACACTGGAGCTTCTGAGCATAATATAATTTAATAAATACACTCAAGGAAATTCGTTACAAATTGGCGAACCCAACAGTGGGGCATAACATATTACAAATAAAGTAATCTTTTAGATTACAATATATATTACAACGTTATTTGTTGCTGAGCCCCCAACGTCTTGTGAGCTATTTAATTTTGCAACATTACTATTTTGTTTTGCAACATATTGTAGCATAACAGAATTTTCACCTTAAAACTTAACTTAATACAACATTAAAAAAAGAAAAAAGAAGAAACTATCAGTAGTGAGTGATAACTAAATGGTTAAAAATGAATTAAATAAGCTGATCATTATAGTCAACAAAATGTTAAAAAATAAACTCTATAACAAAGAAAACTCTTGGTCCAAATAAAAGAAACCATCTATATAAAACCCCAGTACAACATCAATATACCCAGTAGGATAGAGAACGGTAAATGAAAAAATAATCATGTGCAACTTGTTAACTTAATAACATCAGAAGATCCAAATACAAAAATAATAAACTACTCATAGAAGAGCAGTAAATGAAAAAATAATCATGTGCAACTTGTTAACTTAATAACATCAGAAGATCCAAATATAAAAATTATAACCTACTTATACAGGAGCAGTAAATGAAAAAAATGACAAAGACAACTCATTAAATTAATGACATCAGAGAACATAAAATACAAATAATAATAAAATACTCATAGAACCAGAAATAAGGGACAGACTATTCCCTACATACAAAGGATGCAGAATGAGGAAAGGCTATTCCCAAAATCCCATGAAGAACATGTACCAATTAAACAGATTTAAAACAATGACGAAACTTAAACCCAGTAACCCAAGTTACAGGATACATTACAAAAAAAATAAAGATTGTAAAGTAAATATAAAAATAATTTAAGAATAAAGAATAGCATGTTAGCTAGAAGGAGCGAAAGACTATCATAGTGTAAATCAGAATAAAGACTACCATTAGAGTAGGTAATAAAAATATTTAGATAGAAAGAGTGAAGGACTACCATTAGTATAGATGATTAAAAGTAAAATACTATAAGAAACACAATGAATAAAAAGTGAAATACCCTAATAAAACATGATACAAATCAAAGACTACTATTAAGAGTAGATTATAGAAAGTGTTACAGTATTAGAACATAAGAATAAAGGACAGCAAATGACTGAAAATATTATTAATTATAAGAGTGTTTGAAAATAGTATATATAAGGATTGTATGAATAGTAATATAGATAGGAAACCATGAACTTACCATAGATGTAAGGGAATATGTTAAAAATAGAATGTTTTGTTAAGATTAGATAATATAGTTAAACAAGATAGACCTAAGATGTTTTAGTTGTAACGTCACAAAACGTTCCATAAAAGAAATCATTTATATAGTAAGTTAGCATAAGAGGAAAGTGAGGTGAACAGTATCGAGCCCAAGTAGTCCCAAAAAATTGTGTAATTTTGTATAATAATTATTTCTATCAACTTCAAAAAACGACCAAACTATGACTAAGACAACACCCCATATATATTATTAAAGTGAATAAGAGTGAAAAAACCATAAGACACTATAAGAGAGAGAAATAATGTCAGAATCAACCAAAATAAAGTCAATAATTATTAAGTTTTATAACTATGAATAGAGTATTAAAAACTATTTTTTGTGAATAAATGGACATGATCCATTATTATATTATGTGATGTAAATAAAATAAATGTATTAAATGATTTAAATACATTATTAGAAAGAATTTAAGTTAAAATAAAAATGATATATTTGTTATGACAAAAAATATTAATGTGTTGGATTTGAGACCATACACCAAGATTTCATGAAAAAATTAATTATTATCAGATTTAAATAAAAACTATATGTAATTGTCAAGCAGACAATAGTGAACAATTTATCTTAAATAAAGGAAGCTGTCAAATGAATAAAAAGCAGTCAAAATAGCCAAAAACAGTGTTAACTAAAAACATGTAATAGGCATCTAATATTGTATAATTTATGAATTTAATGTTGCCAAAATGCAACCAAATTGCATTAGAAAGCTGTAATATGATATAAAGCAACTATACTAATATACCTGACTAACTTTAACATTGTAATAGTCAAGTTAGCAAAATATTTACTTATAACATGTATGGCTGGAACCAATCATCCAGTACAAAAATAATCATATCTGGCTAAATACTTACATAATACTAACAAAAATAAGATAGAAAGGTACAATACATCAGTATACCTTAATAAGAAACAAACTCAGTTGAAAGTAAAGTCAATTCTAAAAGAATTTAACTAATTAGAGTGAGATTTGTCACGCCATAAAAAAAGGACATCTCAAGACCAATCAATGATGCTATGTCATCTTGTGATAAATATAATATATGTACAGAGTAACCAGGTATCACAAAAGATAGACAAAATAATAAACTCTGTGTGTACAGTAGTGAAATAATACATATATTAAAGAAAAAGACTAATCATTGTATTAGAAAACTGACAAGAATCTAGGCCATGAGCAGAGGCCATATAAAATTGTATTTATTTGTGTTTTATTTATGTTAAAAATTGTTTATTTTGTTGTAGGAAAGTAGTAGTATTAGATGTTCAGCTTGTGGAAGGAACTTAGTAACTCCACAACAATTTTTGTTATAAAAATTGAGTTTTCAATGACAACAACTCAAGGTGAGGGTTGTAGATTGTATTGTTTATTAGACTTAAGTTAATTAGAAACCAATCATATTTAGTATCGCTAGATTCAGTTAAAAACAGGGAATCTAAATGTATTAATGGCATACAAATTGTGAGTACTAATGTAAAACCGTTTGATAAATACCAGAGTAATTTTTGAAATATCCTTTGTATGAAGAATAAGAAATTCGTTCTAAAAGCTTCTACGGAAGTGAAAATTGTTCTATGACATTCCATTTCGTTTATTCTCGAACATTCTAGAAAGAATTTTTACACAAATGTACCGGAAGTCGATGAAAACAGTCATCCTGAATTAGTATAAAAGCGAGACCAAATTCGACCCAAAAACACTTGAAACTTGAACTCCAGAACTGATGCATCTCACACAACACTGATCAACGCAGCTAAGGCGAAACCGAAGAGGCGAGAAATCGACAAGACACGGCAGGAAGGTTTTTCCTGTACATAGACATAACCGACTGACTTAACCTCAACGAGAATCTTCGCCAAATGTATCGCTGAAATAGAGCAGGGATACGGCAAATTTTAATAGAAATCACGCAGCCAGAACGTCCACGGCCCAGGAGGGACCAAAATTTAAATAGAGAACGAATTCTGCTGTGTTCGCATTGACTGACTAACTTGACAATAATTCCCCCTAACGTAAACATACAATACACAAAGCCTTCCTCGACACTGCATGGGAATCAGCGCTGCGGTGGCCGATTTCTGAATCAACGCTAAACAGATGATTCGTAGCGGCGGCGTTTGAATGATATTCTACTGCCAAACGTTTTTACAAAAGTGCGGAAAAAGTAAACGATCGCAAAATTTGACTTTAAATAGATTCAGTGTATACCCGAAGAGGCGAGATTGAGAAACTACCCGAAAGGAGTGTCCAGTGCGAGAATAAATAACCATTGGAACGTGAGTTACCAAAATTAAAGTCATTTGTTACCTGGTTACATTTTATCACGCAGTTGTACTTCACACGCCACACATACACCTTCAAATCACTTAGTTTTTTTTCTTGTAAGGCATCTAATTGATATGTCTTGGTAGTTCAAAGGAGTCACGTCCTGAGAGTAAAGATTTTTCACATATTAAACTCATGCTTTTCAACTGAGTCAAAATCTGAATTATACTAGCCGATACTTGATTGGATATATAAAAAATTGTCAATAATAATAACTTGTAAAATTTTTTTCTCTGCAATTTTATAATTTTTTTCTATGAATGTTAGTCCTTCAGACGATTTGTTTGTTTTTGAAGAACCATTAAACTTAACTGATTTTTCCAAGCTAAACTGACTTGTTTAAATTTTTTCATAGATTTAAAAATTTTATCAATCACATTTTTTTTCTTGGAACAAACGTTTCCAAGTGGCGCCCACAAAAAGCATAGTATTAAGTTGTGTTACAGGACTACATCACTGCAGAGGATCCAGTCAACAGAGTAAGTAACAAAAGTGCGCGGAGGTAACGCCCGACATTTTACAACACATACACATTACTTTACACCCACTACTTGTTTATCTATAAATTGGCGCCCAACGTGGGGCTTGAAAAAGACGGAACAAGCCCGGCAACTACCAACATATTAAAATGTCGCAAACAAAATTAATGATGATGATCCAAAAATTGGAAGAAACAAACAAAAATAGTAAGGAGCGAATGCTCCAAAGAATGGAAGAAAGTAGCCAAAGAAAGAGACAGATGGAAGAAAGTGACCGGAAAAATTGGGAGAAATAGAGAAACAAGGTGGGACTTAAAGGAGAATATCCTAGAAACAGGTTACACCATTCTACTTAGCTTCTCCATTCTTTTCGTTATATAGTATAAATAAATAATATAGTTAAAAAGAATAGATATAAGATGGTTTTATTATAAATAAATAATGTAGTTAAAAAATGATAGATATAAGATGTTTTATTTTAATTAAACAATATAAATGAAAATGATAAATTATAAGATGTTATGTTATAATTAAATGATGTTAAGTAATGTTAAAATTTTGTTAAGGCAGGGAAGAGGCAAGAGGATAATATTAATATATTTTGAATTGTAAACCATAGACATAAGGTAACAAAATAGTTAAAAAACCAATAGCAAAGCAAAACCGTATTTTAGGCCAAAATCAACTTTTATCATATAATCAATCCAAGAGGATATAATAGATAAAACTGTATAAATTTGGCAGAGATCAGTCAATTTAAAATAAAGATATTTAAATATAATCATCACAGAAATAAATAATAGTAAGTGCAATGACCAGAAGATAAAATTAACTTTATTGAAAACGTGTAATATAATGCCTAACAAGGGACTCGGTACAATTAAAATGTGAATTAATCAGTATTAGAGTGTTATAACAACAAATTGTTAACAACAAGGAATATTGATGTAAGGAGTAAAATTATTTAAAGAAAATGTTAACTCAACATGACTTGTAAACCATTTAATTTACAATTATGTGAAAAATAATAAGGCCTACAAATGTTAAAAAATGCCAATTTTAAGCTTATTTGAAACCAAATTAGGTCAAGTTATATATTGAATTATGTAAAATTAGAACAAGAATATTGCTAGGTAGTTAAAGTTTCATAAAATTAACAAATAAATAAGTTACAGCCATAAAATAAGAAAAATTGTCATATATTCTTATAAGATCAGATCTAAGCCAAGGCGACAGCTGATTCCAGACAATGGGAAGGGATAATAAGATATTTCGGAAATTACTACATTAAACGACGATTTAAGGCATCAGTTGATTGTTAAACGTGAACCTGTACGGATGAAAACGTATAGAAGGAAGATCCAAGAAGTAAAAATTATTTGAAGAAAAAATGAAAGTGTAACGTAAAATTTTACTACAAAGGTTATCAACCGAAAGTTACTAAAAAAGAACTGAAACAATAACACAGTGAAAACAAATTCCAGATATAATACGATCTAACACCAAAGCACTAAGAATCATCCGCCATATTGAAAAATTCATTTAACACAATTTAAATGGAATAACGAACTCAAACAGATTTTTGAACACGGAACACGACACAAACAATCCAGCACCAAACTACATCGCCAAGTAGAAGAGCACACTACAACCAATTATCCAGAAGGACAACATCACTGCAGAAGAAGATATCCGCCAATATATTTGAGGGAGAAGAAAGAACGCGGAGTCAGCGTGGGTAGCAGAAACCCGCAATCAATGGCCGCCATCTTTCCTGTTCGAATAGCGAGACGTACACAGCCACTCGAAGTAGCGACGACGTGACATCATACACTGCATGTCTGGTTCGCAAATTTCTTTATTAAATGACATTATTTTCTGAGATATGTTACTTTTACATAATAGTATTTAAATTTTTATTAATTGTAAGTACTGTATCTTGTGACTTGCCCTTCTCTGACCATTTCGACAGTTCAAAGAACTCTAATAATTAATATTGTAATTTCATATATTTGTCTAGTTGAAACAATCGACCTGTGAGTCGAGTCTTAGCGCAGCATAGTCGATGTGCGTAAAATTGTGGCATCACTTTTGAAAAATAAACATCAGAATTATTATAAATACTCGATTTCTTGATTATTTGAATTAATTAAATTAGTATATTTCATTTCTAATATAATTTAGAAGTTTTAACGAAAGTAACCCAAAAGAAGAAGAAGAGCTGAGCTAGAAGAGAATACAGTCGACCCAGCTTGACTTAATCAGATTAACAAAGTGAAACAATTATTTCGTCACTAAGGAATACACAATAACTAATTCATAATTTCAGTAATTAAACAATAATAAAATATAAAAACAATAACAAATAATTAATTAATTAAATAAATAAAACATTAAAAATGTTTTATTAAATTAATAAACAGTAAATTTTTTTTATTATCAACATAAATTAAATTAAATTTTTATTTGTGATAAACAAAGATTTATTACAATATATAAAATAATAATAAAATAAAGCTGAGAATTAAGACAAGACTGAACAAGAGATAATTTTTATTTCACTTTACAATATATCTAATGGTAACTGGCCAAAGTCACAAAATGACTGTACCACCCTGTTTAATGTAGTTCATATTCTGTACTCTTTTATACTATCAACACAAAAAATTAACTTTATCCTTAAACAATTAACTGTATCTAAAGTATTATTAAAACAGAAAAAGTAATTAGTGTTTTACAATAAACTGAAATTAATCAAGGAGTGAGGCAGGGATATAGCTTGTCTCCCACTGTTTTCAATATTGACGATGTTCTTAAAAAATGGCAATCAAAGGAATATCCTGGAGTCCAACTAGACCGACATACTTACCTGAGTACGTTACTATTTGTTGACGATAAAATAATAATACAAGAGAGTGAAGATAAATTACAACTGGCAGTGCACCGACAATCAAATATTTCCACACCGACTGAATCAAATATTTCCAGAATATTATCTTAAAATTTCCTTGCATAAGACAAAAGTTATGGCTTTCCAAGGCAAGTATCCCGTTAGGTCAAAAATAATTGTCAACAATAAGTCAATTGAACAAGTATCACATTTTACATACTTGGGCTGCGACACAAGCTACGATTATGGCAATGACATGGAAAATAAAATAAATAAGTTCCAGGCAATATGTGGCACAATAAATAGAACATTAAATATCTGGATATTTTAATTATCCACTACTACAAATTTGTTGAAACAGAAACAATACATGGATAGTGACCAGTCTGTAAATTGAATTTTGAAAAATGCATGAGCTGCCCAATAAGTTCTTGCCTTGCTTATAGACGGGCACAGAACTGAATACTATTGTATACATATGCTGCATCACGTCTCTCTGCCAAACAGTTGTCTTCATACAGCCATTCATGTGTTAGTTTTGGTTTTGTGTACTTTTTAAAAATAGAGTATTTGGTTTTAAAACCGAACATTATGGAGTAATAGAATTTTATATAAATAATGGTTAATTGCAATTGAAAATCACCTCATTTTGTGCCTTTCCTTTAACAGCAAAAAGGCAGGTAGCCGATTTTAAATTTGGCTGTACTAGGCTTTTAATATTAAACACACTCAAGATGTCTAATACGTTCAACCTGAAAAGAAACTGTTCAGCAAGGGCATGAAACAGTTTGGGAAACTGACAAAAAAGTAGTGGCAGCCATAAGCTTATATCTAGTTTGTACTCATCTTAAGTGAAGTTTTTAGGTATAAAAAAATCTGGATCAAGATAGTTATCAACATTTGCTGACAACTGATCAAAAACATATTCAAATTAAAATCTGTCATTGAAAACAATTTTTAGATAGTAGTCAAAGAATTTTAATTGACTTGTGAGTCGATTTGCGAACTGAATGAAACTTCGGTGTCCTATCGTATTTAGCTTTCGGGAATTTTGTTAAGAATCAGTGGAACATACTGCCTGTTTATCAAGTTGTATTTTTAAAAACGTTCATCCGTCCCCAAAAAGAATGGAAAGGATATCCTACTGAATGAAGAAGTGGGACCTGTTGCGTGGTATACTTTGTACGTCTTCTTGGAAGCTACTACTTTGGATATCACTATAATAAATGTATAGACATCACAGGCAATTACCGGTATATTGGAAAGTGAAATTGATATTAAATTTAAAACAAATTTCCTAGTGACAGGATGAAAATGTGGTAACCTTCGTACAAAGTACATCTGATTATAAGGAAAATGGATCAGTCAAAGTGTTGTTTCCATTAATTCCAGTATGACAAAGACAATTTGACAAAGGCACACTGGATAGCATTAAATCTGATTTATTTCTGAACAAATCAGAAAGCGCATGTTGTTGGTGATAACTGTAATTTTATTTTATTTTTTTTTAACTATAATTATTGGTGTAAATTTGACATTTATACACTTCACTACGTACAGGTTTGCATAAATTTGTCATTAAACATTTGAATAATAAACAGTTGTTAAATTCTAATAAATAAAGTTGGTACATTATTACCCCCCCCCCCCCCCATGCGTATGCAACATGTGCACTGCGTGCATACACACACACATTTGCAATAATAAAAGAGCTTTTTTAAATATATTTCAATTATACTGCAACTAGTTTCCTAATTTCAATCACAAGCACTGTTCGATGTACATTTTACAAAGTAACAAGGTAATTCTTTAAAATAAATCTCTCGAAAACCTCTAAATATAAACAAAAATCCAAGAAAACAAATTTGGATCTTTTCGGTTAAGTGGCAGCATGCAATGAGCAATTACTCTACGTAGCAATCACAAGTAACAACGCATTTTGCAACCATTCCATGTGACAGCGTGACCTGTCACTCTGTATGCCGCAGTCGGAAGTGTAGTACTTCGTAGCGTATCATGAATCCCAACAAAGATTCAGCGATACAGTTTCTAAGAGACAAAAATATTTTACATAACCCAAGAATTTGTACGAACGGCCATGAAATGAAATTGTATACGACAGGTAAAGACCGTTGGGTATGTTCTAAAAAGGACTGCCGGGAATCCAAACAAGTGCAATAGGATACATTCTTAAATAACTCTCGATTAGATTTCCGCACAATCTTATACTTTGTTTACTGTTGGAGTAAGGAGTACACACCCGTGCTATACTGTCAAGAAGAGTTGGAAATGAATCACTCCACATGCGTGGATTGGAACTCATGCATGCGAGAAGTGTGCGAGCACCATTTATTAAAAAGTCCAAAGGTTATTGGTGGACCTAATTTGCATGTAGAAGTGGACGAGAAGACTTAGTTCACTAAAAGAAAATATAATAGGGAAAGAGTTTTACCAAATCAATGGGTGTTTGGTGGAATTTGTCTTGAAACAAGAGACTGTTTCCTTGTGAGCGTTCCAGACAGATATATCCACAGGGATTTTAGTGCCAATAAAAAAACAGTATGTTGCCCCAGGCACAACCCATTTTGTCCGATGAGTGGAGGGGATATCACAATTTACATCAAAATTATCAACACTCAAACAGTGAACCACTCGGTACAATTTGTAAATCCAGTAACCCAAGCCCACACGCAAAATGTAGAAACAATGTGGGCTACGGCCAAAATGAGGAACAAAATGCAATGGGGTACTTCGTGACTGATGTTGGATTCCTACCTGGCTGAATTTATGTGGCAGCAAAGGTATCGAAATAATTAATTTGAAAAAATTATTGAAAACATTGCACAATTGATGCCTCCTCGGTAATTTATATTCTATTATAAATTTTTAAACGTATCATTGTATTTGTAGTTATAAATTATGTTTGTTATAAATATATGTTATATATAACAAATTATATGTTTGTTAAATTAAGTTAAAAAAAAAAATGTCAAAATGAAAATAAAAATATAAACTGTCGCTGGTTATCGCTACCCCTCATGTGGAGGGGGAAATGCATTGTTACTGGCGATTGCTATGTAGAGTAATTGCTCACTGCATGCTGCCACTTAACCGAAAAGATCCGAAAATTTAAGTTTCCTTATTACTTCTTATACATGAAAGCACACACTTTGAAACAAACGTCCAAACAGGCGATTGTAGAAACAAATATGAAAACATTAAAACAATATTAGTCGCACAGAGCTGAGAGGATACGCACTATAACATGGGCGAAACGTTGTCATATAAGGCATTTCCGAAGCAGTCCATATTGGAAGAAGACTATAAAAACAGAACAAACGTTAAAACACATGAAATTCAAATTAATTCTCCATTAAAAGACTTAACTCTTTGATGAAACAGGTAAAGTCATGTGTAATGTATGCTACATGGTTAGAATGTATTGACTGATACTTGTGTGTGTACTGGAGACCAAACAGACAAAAACAGAAGATATATTAAAGTACAGAAGGGGGAAATAACAGATGATAAAAAAGGGACTCGGATATACAAACATAAATTCAAAGAGGTGGAGAGATTCAATTACAGTTAACAGATTCTTTTTAAGATGCAACATGTAACTTATAAGCAACCAGAACATTTAAGTACAGAAATTAATCTGAATAAAATTACAAGAGAATACACTGAACAGTGTCAAGGACGTCTGGACTAATGCAGCAAAGACAATGTGCCTCTTTAGCAGAAATGAAGAAGAACCAACAGTATTATTCAAGAGAAAAACCTGTAATGGGAGAATTAATTAACTGTTAATGGAAGTGAAAGATTCGAATAGGATATGCCAGAAATAGGAAAGGCACAACGATTAAAATGTTTGAAAATGCAATTACACTACACTCTCGGTTATCCGGCCTTCGTTTATCCGGAATAAGTTTTCAAAATAATTTTTTTTTTTAAACGAATTTACCAGTGAATTTAAAGATACGGTTTGTACTAAAAACAACCGGTTTTGTTATAAATTCAACATTATACCTGTTCAGAGCTCATCAACATAAACGTAATTAATATAAACTGCAAGGGTAAAAATAATACAGTGGAGTGTATAGTCCCTCGGCGGCGATCTGGTTAAAAAAATAATGGACTTTTTTAAAAAGTAAAGACTTTGATCATTCACGTATGTGTGTTTATTATTGTTTTTTCTTGCTAAATTAAACTTGTTAATTTTTATAAATGCTACTACTGTACTGTACTGAATTTAATATAATGTGTGTATAATGTCTAATGCTAAATACATTTTTTTCTTGTTTATACAGTATAATATTCTGAAATAGATTTTGTTTTTCCTTAAGATTTACTTGTAAAATACAGTACAGTAGGGTATTACAGTTTGAATAGTCTTCAAAATAAAAAAACGCAACTTTTCTGTATAGTGGTAGGGGTAAACATCGCTAATACTGGCATTTTCGATGTTTGGTTTATCTGGAAAGGGTCCGGTCCCATCAATTCCGGATAAACGAAAATGTAGTGTAATTGAAGTTAACTTGAAAGAATGTTTATGCTGCAACAGTGTAAAGAAACGTGATCTGTACAAAAAACTATTATAATTTTTTAAATACAGAGTCATGTAAAATGGTTTGTCCAAATACTAGTACTATTAAAATTACAACAATTAATTCAAAACCAAATCTTTTACTTACAGTTCTCGTTAGTTTCTTCAACTGATCCTTGTGGAATTTGACCAAGAGCTGGAGTTTTTTGTCGGGGTGAGCTTTGACACCTTGAACAACCCTATCCATTGCAGCATCTAAACTGCTCGGAGTTCTCCCGTTTCCAACGTCTTCACCGTTTGCTGCTGTTTTATTGTTGACACCTGTTTCATTCCTATTAACAGTTTTCTTCGTGTCATCTGATTTTTTATTAACAGGTTCAATTACCTTACTCGTTGTAGTATTTGGTTTCAAAATTTTACTGGACGAAACGGCTCTAGATTCATCTGTGTTTGCAGAACTACTGCCGCTAATCCTCGTGGTGCCGCTATCCTCGGAATCGTCGTCCATTTCTGAGGGATCATCAACAGCTTCTTCATCCGTTTCTTCAGGATTGTCAACAGCTTCTTCATCCACGTCCATTTCTGCAGGATCATCAACAGCTTCTTCATCCGTTTCTGCAGGATCATCAACAGTGTCGTCGTCCATTTCTGCAGGATCGTCTACAGCTTCTTCATCAGATTCTGCAGGATCATCAACAGCGTCTTCGTCCATTTCTGCAGGATCGTCTACAGCTTCTTCATCAGATTCTTCGACAGCTGAACGATTTGGCTTTAATCGTGGTACAAGCTGATAAACAACTTCCTTTTTTACTTGGTCAACATTATCAACCATATCTATCTTTTCAAGTTTTACAGGTCTACTGGTACTGGGTACAGCTGCTGCACTGTCATTTTCTACTGGAACTGTTTGTTCAGGTGAACTATCTCTCTCCCTTTTAATAGTTTTAACAAGAACTGCCTCTTGTTTCACTTGTTTCTGGTTTATGCTTTCGTTATGAAGACTGCTGTTCGTTGACAGCGCGCCACTGTTCAGTCTAATCCTTTTTATACTGTCACCGCTCTGTTCATCTTCAGTACTTCGCTTTTCATTTTGATTAAGAATGCGAGGAGAAACTACTGTCGACGCGACATCTTCTGACCGGCTACAATTAGGTAACACTATACTTTTGCCAGTCGCGGACATTTTGATACGCTTTGAACACGTACCACCATTACTATCACTGTCTGTAGAAACCGAGCGCTTTCGTGAAGTTCCTGAAAAAAGAAAAATTATACTGTTTATAAAATGCAGTACTGGCAATTTTTATTTTAAATACTGGCACTCATGGGTTAACGTTATTTCGATTATTATGAAATTTTATTACAAGTGGGACAAAAGCACTTTCTTATAAAAGCAATGTTTTGCTTTCTTACATCTGCAGTTACCATTATACTAATAAAACAATTCTTGTATTCTTGGGCTTATATGAGAGTTTATATTATTTTCTTGTCCAACTATATTTGGATTTGCCTACATAAAGAAGAAGAGTTAGAAATACACTGAGAGGGTTATCTAAACGGTAAAGTGAGGGAAACTAGAAGAAATCATCAACATCGACAAACAGAACTAAATTAAAACTACAGTATATTAACATGACTAAAAATTACCGATATGTAAATAATGTCATGAAGGAAAAGATGTCACAGAGTAATGTGTAAAGTGATTTTGCTACTTGGAGAGTACAGTAGAACCTCCATTTACTGAAACAATTTTAACCAAAATATCGTTTAACCAAAACGATCGACCAAATAAAAAAATAATATATTACCAATTTTTAATATATTAAAAATATTTTTTCGGGTAAAACACGAGAACTAATGTGATAAACATGTAATAAATTGTGTGTCATATCAGCAAGGCGGAAACAGGCCATGATAACAATTGAAGAAAAATAGGGGGAAATTAATAAAATTAAAAATGACGAGATTTTGCGAACTGTGGCAGCCGATTTTGTTGTTGGTGTTCCTACTTTTTCTGATTGGGTCAAGATTAAAAATTAGCTTCGAAGATGCCAAACAAGAAAACAATGAAGACGTGTCACAAAACGAGAAAGAAAATGAGGCTGTCACCCAACACATTACTCCTATAGACACAGCCACATAGATTTCAACAGCACAGACAAAATTAATCTGAAAAGCAACGGATATTGAGAAGGGAGAGGATAGCTAAAGCAGGATATTCGTTAAAACGTAAACAAAGTGTAGAGAATGCTCATCCAGCACTCGACGTCACACCATTCAACACAAAACACTATCAAATGAACTTATATGGTACAGTAATATGCAACCCAAAACAAGAAGCACTGACTATCAGATGCAAAATTCAGACAAAAACATGATAAACCCAATGTAGAAACATCATGTAACACTATATGATGCGGGTTGACAAGTCAGTGCCACCATGCCTATAATACAAATCTGTTTCAGCATTTCAGCTAACTGGAAATTCCTGTTAAGTGAACGAGGTTTGATTGAACAGTTCGTGCAATTTTTAGTTTTCGTGCGCTATAAATGTCCAAGTAAAAAAATTGTTTTTATGCGACGTTTGTACCCCATCTTAGTCACAATTGCCTACACATTTTATGCTATTGGACGAATAGTTTAGATTTTAGAACTAATTGAGTAAGTTATGTTCTGGAGTATATGGCGATTTTTTCGATATCGTGCTATGAAAGATAGAAAAATATGAAGTCAATTTTGTGTTAAGAATTCAATAAATTGTTCTGTCGTGGAGAAAGTGTTTCAGAAAGCTTCTGGCAAACCTGTTACGCATAAACAGGCAGTTCAAATCTTCAGAGATTGTTGTTAACAAATTGAACATCATGATAATCACACGGAAGAGTGTAGTTTTGTTTCCTTCTTGGATTTTGTTGTCCATGACATGTCCGTTGATTAACTAAATGTAAGTATATCACTACCGACTCGGAACAATTTTGTGTTCCGAGTCGGTAGCGATATACATACTTATATTTAGTTTTGTTTCCATTAATTTTTATCATTAGGTGCAACGATAAATAAAATAAAAATTATTCTGGCATTTTATGTCACAAGTGTGAAGGAAACTGCAAATGGAAGGGCAGTTTATAGAAATTGGACGCCAATAATGCACCAGTCATTGCTTCTTCAAGAATTTCAGGCAAATAAAACAGTACATTGACGCCACAACCTCCATATTCACCATATTTGCCCCAACATGATCTTACGATCCTTCTTCTTCCGAATAATGAAAAGCACCTCGAAAGGACGTTTTGCAACTGTTGAAGGCATAAAAAGAAAATCTCTGAGCAAGCAGAAGGCTAACAAGTGTATTAAAAAAAAAAAAAAGGCTTGTTATAACCACTGATGTTATGTTGAAGGGAGCATTGTAAATATATAGACATATCAATGCTTAATTTTTCAAATAAAGAAAAATTGTGCGAACTTTTTGATTAAACCTCATATAAACAGCCAGAATAAGCTGCAACCAGAAAACCCACAACTCGATGTACTGTGGCATGTTCTCAACCTATTCGGAAAGTCAAAAGACTAACACAAAATGGAAAGGTTTTACTCGTGTAACACAATGGTACTGAAGGAGGAACGTATACATTTAAAAAATTATATACTGTTTCTATATCACTGAAAGTATAAATACACACATACACAAACAATTAAGTAACACTGTTAACATTATATAGAGATTAAGGGGACCCGTACTGTTAAACCACATAGGAGTGACATACATTTTATTTCACCAAAATTAAATACCATATTTGCTCGCAAATAACAAGGTATTGATAACTGTGAATCGTTTTGGTGGAAAATTCCAGTTTCTGTTTTACATAACAATTCTTCGATTGTGGATATTCAATATTCCACTGCAGAAATCTTTCATACACAAATTATCAGTATTAACTTATGTTTCCGATCACTAATACACTTAATGTTGGAATCTGGAGTCTCGAATGTTGGTATCTTCCTAGATGGTCACGATTTTCTCAGTTTAGGATTAAGCTTGTTTTCATATTTAACAAATGAATAATTCATACTTTAATACTACATTTACATACTGATTTACTTATGTTACATACTGATTTAAATATGTAAATACTTATGTATTTATTTACTGCAGTTCACTTTTTATTTCATGCGTTTACTAATTATGAAGAAATACTTGCATACCATGCAAATCTTAAAACTCACGCTGGTTTTAAGTCAGAAAGGCATGCATCATTCATGAGCTCACAAGCAAATACAGTATCTAATTTTGGATAAATTTCTATGAGCACATATTCAGTATTTACAACTACATGAATTCAAATATTATACAAAATATACATATATACTCAAATATTGTACCATCACCAAATTATACAGTACTAAAAGCACCAATTGATAGATAAAAATATGGAGGGAACTGAATCAGATCAACCCCATAAATAACTATTAAAGGGTGTACTACAACTAGGTATGGGTGATATAAAGTAAACAATAAAAAAAACAATTAATTTTCTAAAGAAAAAGGTTTTAAACTAATTCAACCACCAATAAATGAAGAATAATTATATCTCAAGAATGAAGAGAGTAAAATATAGAATTCCACAGTGGAAGAAACACAAGCAATAACGTGACAGACGAGACATACCAAAAGACATGACTATAACTATAACTTGGACATGAAATAAAAGTTACCCAACAGATTAGGAGAGTGAAAGAATAACATTATTATAATGAGATATGTAATAATGTATAGTATAAGATTATAAGGTGCATTAAGACAATACCATTTATGTAACAAAACTAACAGCCAAACTGAATGTCAGAACCAAGCAGGTTTTGGTAATTAAAATGTACTCAGAATTATAGTAGAAAATGAATAATTGTACTCAGAATTATAGTAGAAAATGAATAATTGTACTCATAATTATAAGTAGTAACGAGTAGAGTTAACAAATGGAAATAAGTAACCAGAATAAATGATATACACAAAGTAAAGTGAGCTGAATATAGCCAGGGAAGGTCAATATGACAACCTAACCTAACAAAATATAAAATCACACTTGTAAACATAAAATATGTAGTAAATATACTATAAACCTACTATATGTTATATTTAAATGAAATTAGAAAACAAATAGAGCATTCTAAAACAAAGATTAGGTCATAAGGATGTTGTAATTATTGTATATTAACATGATGAAATCTGAGAGGGAGTAAGAACTAATCTTGTACCTTCTAGAACAACAGAAATAGCTATGACGAGAGAATGTAAATACTGTACTATTAGTATGACAAATGACAATTGAACTGACTATTGGTCAGTAAAATGAATACAGTAGAGTCTTGGTTATCCGCCCTTCGATTTTCCACCGTTCTGTGTTATCCGCCACCCAAGTGGCATAAAAAAACGTAAATGTAAAAAATATTTTCTTTAATTACTGCAACGAAAATAGTGTGCCAATAGTTTGCGGGCGTGAGTGTACGTGCTCTCTTTGTGATTGCTCCTGACTGTACCGCAGGAATTTGGCCTACTGCCCATCGCCTATTATAGCCTAGCTGTGACTCATGTGTCATTCACCCCACCCCACCCCCAACCCTATCGCTCACATGCTCATCGCTTAGTAGACTGCAGTTTCTTGTTGTGTGCTGTAGTGAGCAGTGAGGCTATTTTTACGCGGTGTGTCCGTGAGCGACTAGTGCAGTTTTGGTGAAAGTGTCGTAGTGTAGTCTTGTTAATAGTGTTGCGATTATGGCTACGAAAAGGAAGAAGATTGTTTTATCAATAAAAGACAAGCTTGAAGCATTAAAAAGGCTGGATAAAGGGGAAACGCTGCAGAAGGTGGCTGACCACTACGGCGTCGGTCATCGCACAGGTGGAGATTGGAAGAAGAGACGATTAGAATTAGAAAAATGGTGTTCCTCACGAGTTACTGGGACTGCTTTTAAAGATAGAAAAACTATGAAAAATAGTGATTATGAAAAAGTTAGCGAAGCGTTGTACATTTGGTTTACACAGTTCAGGGAGAAAAAGGTGCCTATTTCGGGACCTATCTTAAAAGAAAAGGCGTTGCAGTTTCAAAAAGAATTTAACGAAAGTGATGCAGATTTTACAGCAAGTGTTGGCTGGCTTGATAGATGGAAAAGCGTTATGGAATCCGTCAGTTGAATATTTGCGGCGAGAAACTGTCATCAAACTTTCAAGAAATGGAGCAGTTTAAGAAAAAATTTCAAGACTTTGTTGAAACTGAAAGCTTAACAGGAGATCAAGTATTTAATTGTGATGAAACAGGCCTTAATTTCAAAATGTTACCGAGTAAGAGCCTTGCAGCTAGAACTGAAGCTGCAGCCCCTGGCTATAAACGTAGTAAAGAGAGAGTGACTATTTTAGCATGCAGTAATGCCACAGCAAACCATAAAATGGACATGGCAATGATTGGAAAGTCCAAAAACCCTAGGGCTTTTAAAACCATTTCAAAACATGCTCTTCCAGTAAAATATTTCAATCAAAAAAGTGCATGGATGACTAGTGAAATTTTTAAGGAATGGTTTTTTAAAGAGTTTGTTCCTTCTACAGAGAAGTTTTTAAAAGACAACAACCTACCCAGAAAAGCAGTTTTACTGCTAGACAATGCCCCCAACTCACCCGGATCCAGACGAACTTAGAGATGGGGACATAAAGGCTATGTTTTTGCCACCAAATGTGATTGCCATTTGTCAGCCTATGGACCAGGGTGTTTTGGAAACACTTAAACGAAACTATCGAAGAAAGCTTCTGTCAACAGTCATACAAGAAATTGAAGATGGGCAAAACTTGATTAAGAAGTTGAAAAGTAAAAATTTGAAGGATGTCGCTTATTGGGTCGCAAGGGCCTGGGCCGACGTCGGGGCACAAACAATTGCGAAGTCGTGGCATAAGCTGTTGGGCGAGGACGAAAATATGGCTGAAAGCATGCTGGATGAACTTCATGAAAGTATTTTGCCCTTGGTGCAACGTATCCCTGGATGTGAGGATGCATCGTTGGATGAAATAAGGAACTGGCTTTCAGGAGACGACCAATATGAAATAACTGACAAAGAAATTGTAACACTTGTTAATAGCGATGATGTTGTTGAAGATCAAGACTCTGAAACTGTTGAGCCTCAAAAGATCACACACAAAGAAGGGGTTAAAGCTCTTGAAGCAGCCATTCAGTACGCTGAGCAGCAAGAGGAAGCCTGGGTTGTCGACATAATGATGCTCCAAAGATGGCGAGACTTGGCAGCAAAGAAGCGGGAATCATCAGGGAGGCAGTCGAAGATCACTAATTTTTTTCACTCATCATGAACTGAACTCTCACTTCATATTTATTTTTAGTAAATTATTCTTGTTAAAATTTACTGAATTCTTAAACTTGAAGCGTGAAGTACTAAAGTAGGCGTAATTGTTTTCTCTTTTTTTGTAAGTGTATAACTTTAATATTGTTGCTTGTTCTCTAAAATGTTTTACTATAATTTTGTAATATAATTGTACAGTACTGTATTGTTTTCTCTATTGATTTGTTGTAAAACGTGATGTTTATTAATTACATTTACAAAATTACAACGTAATTTTATGATACATTTGCGTTTTATCAACTCTCCCTATTATCCGCCATTCCAGCTTATCTGCCCTTCTGCCAGCCCGTTTATGGCGGATAACCGGGACTCTACTGTAATAACTATTACTAATAATGATCAATTAATAATATCTTTAATGAGGACGTGTTGAACCAAGATGCATATTTCATTAGTAAATTAACCAGTAAAATAAGGATGTCAAACTAGTACAAACAATTGTAAAACATAAAAAGAAATAAGATGTGTAATTAAGAGTACGATATGAATAGTATAAAATGTGTATAACATAGTAATAAGAATAATTAACAAGCTGCCTACTTGTACAAGAACTCAACTTATATTATTGATAATATACAAGGAAAAAGGCATGTCTTGAACAATAAAATGTTAACCAAAAGTTGGTATTGTTCATTAGGATTAATGATCAAGTGTTATCAACCCTTAGAATTTAATAATTGTATGGTATGAAGCAAAACTAGTTCAGAGTACAATAGGCATTACGGAGCCTAGAGACAAGTTCTGCGTTTTATTAAAAGTTTGATGTTTATAATGCTAAATAATAACATCAGAAGACTTTGTATTAGTTGTCCACACTATGTATAATAGCAGAATGTCAATTAGGTATCAAAAGGACATATTTTTTTATCTTTGTTATCATTAGACAGAATTATGCCTTGTGAGGTGTCAAATTGTTTAGCAGAACAAATGTCATGTGATGGTAACATTATATTTGTAATCACAAGTAGCATAAGAAAGATATTTCAATTGTAAATTATTTTTATAAATTTTGATAAAAAGATTGGAGTCGGTTTGATAATCTCGTTCCCAAAAACCCACGCTTAAGAAAGAATTAAATCGTTTTGTCAATGCGGGGGTGATTATTTAATAAAGGAATTCTTTGCATTCCAACCAATCAAAACTCTTATATCGAGAATACCCCCCGAAGGCCTAAGCGAGAACAGTGGAAGAGAAGCACAAAACTAGAGCAGTTGGTCATCAGTTTTCACACAGTACAGGACACCGGCTCCACGACAGATAATTTACATGTAACCTCTAACCCAGTGCGGTACCGGAAGTAAATAAAGCGTCCTAACGTAACCACACGAAGTGACCCCACCGCGAGTAACGAGTGTTGTGACGATTAAAAAATGAAAGTAAATTAAAGTAACAGTGAATATTAAAATGTACTTAAGGATATAAGGAAAGTATAGTGATTATTATATTATACTTAATCGAATTATCTTACTAACGCTGATAACCTAATGAACATATGAGAACTATTTCATCCACTACAAATCAACTACACACGATTAATATTATAACCTTTCCTTTGTTTAATGCAATTTATTTGTAAATTGAGGTTAAAATTGTATAACCTACTCAGCCATAGGCTAACCTCTAAAGCTGATGTCAGTCATCATACGAACTTTGTTATATTAGGTTAAGATATTGTTATGTTTTTATGTAATCACTCTTCTATTATATAACAATAGTAATTTGCAAACAGACTTACCTAGTAGTTTGGAAAAATTAAAAAAATTGATTGGTTCATTAATTTCAATCATACTGTGGATTACATTAACTGTAAGAATACAAGAGGAGGTGGTATCGGAAAGTTACCAGACTGTACTTGCAGTGGATATGAGGTCCACCAAAGGGGGTGTGACGCGAACATATGCTCTCATAGAAGAGAAATGCACCACCCCAACTCCACTCTCACCTACACGTCGGTGGGCACTGTTATGCCGAGCAATCTACTCCAAGGTTGTGGTAACCAAACCCTTCGGTAGAGTGGATCGGTAAACAAACAAGAGATGGGGGTTATATCAGGGCAGTCTGGGGGTATCCTGGGTCCTGGCCTGGCAGGATGGTGCGCATCGGCAGCAGGGTGTGCATCTAGTATGGAGGCGGAGGAGGCTATAGTAGCCCAACAGCTGCACACATAAGCTGAGTCAGTACGGCTACTGCGAATGGCCAGAGAGAACTCGTCAGCTGAGGTGAAAGCAACTCTCTAGGGGAAGAGCACCCTGAAATCAAAGTCCCTGGTTCTCCAGGTTGGGGAGGTTGGATAGGAGAATTCACTTACCCCATCTGTCAAACTCTTTTATGTGCAGAAACCTAAAAAAAAAGGTCTTGACTCAGTAATGGGTTGTTGTGCCGCTGAAGAAGAAGAATACCTACAGTGGATATATGCACTCAGACTGTAATAAACGGAACACTGCTTCCAAGCCTACTTTGCCGGTGTGTCGAATTCCATCATCTTCTATGCACATGTTCAACCTAGAGAAAACATTTTATAATCTCATGTCACTGCATGTTTGCGATTGTCAATAAATTTCAATCTGCATAAAATGTTGTGTAAAACGTAGTGAATAAGCTACTGAAACTTTTGAAATACTTCATGAGGTTTTTTCAAGAACATTCATTACGTTAAACAAGGTTTTCAAATGGCAAGCTTGTTTCAAGGCTGGCAGAATGTCACTTGAAGACAATTATCTTTTAGGAAGATCTTCCACAAACAAACCACCTGAAAATATTTGTGAACTCATCCATGGAACTGTTACCAAACAATTCATGAATTGCGTGAATTGCTGTTGGAACTTATGGGCATCAGCATCAAAAAGAAACAGACAATTGCTGGAAGGCCTCCAGGAAAGGGTGGAGAGGCACTGGAATCGATGTATATACTCCCAGAGACTATTATAAAGGGACAGTCGCCATTAAAAAATAGACCAAATATATTTTTTGAAATCTAGTCTGATAACTTTCTGATACCACTTCGTATGTTAAAAATGGCCTGCATGCTGCATTTCCTCAGAACAGTTAAAAGTTGTAAGCATTAATAAAATACTTGGCCAAAGCCCTACTGTAGTTTGGAGACTTCAAATTTGTGCATTATAAATTCCCTACTCTAAAATATAAAAGCAACGTTTAATAAACTGGTTCTGCGATAAGAAGAATGGTGTATGCACCTGCGTGCCTCAGCTAGTAAGTAGGCATGCCTTGTTAAAAACTCAGATTGGCCAATCAAGCTCAGATTCATCTTAGCCATATTGTTTATCTCAAGTGGCAAGACTCAAAACATAGGACACATTTAGGACAACCACAGTAAAGGGAATGCAGTCACAGATCCATCATCATTATGACTACTAAAACTTAATATAATTTTCCAATTTAATAAGTTTTAAGAAACACATATAGCAAAACACAGTATACAACTATATATAGACACCTAGTGAAGGGCATGCATTGTGTGACACACACACGTTATAAGCTTGTATGGCTGATGAAAATAAAGTACAATTAAAAACTGACATCTGTATTTACATGAAACACACCGACATTACTGAAGCTTTTCAGCCCATCAAGAAGGCAAAATCAACATCAATGTTTAAAACACGCTAACATATTGTTAATAATAAAGAAGTCAAAATAATCAGCTGATTGTGATGGAACTTTCATTATAAATTTGGTCTGTTAAAATCTTTTGTTTCAGCTAAATAATTATACTTGTGAACAAAGTAAATTCAAATAACTAAATTAACTCTTTCAGCTGTCACAATGTCGGCTGTTCACTACCAATATCTTAATTTTTGTTAAATTACATATATTGGTGTGTGGGCAATTGGTGGATTTTTTACTGCGAACATGTGAGGTACAGTTTCCTGACATGCAACAATGGTCATCGAGAGAAAATTACAATGAGCTTTAAAAATAGTAATTCTGAAAATTGTTAAAAAAGTAAATGTTTCAACGTTGTGCTCGGACCAAGCATACAAAAATACCGAAATTCTATATTTGAAACTCTACAGGATACTACCCAGTAGCGTGGTGTTTATGTAACTGCTGATGCCGGTGGCAACAGTCCTAGAAATGAAAGAAAATGATTTTAATTATATCACAGAATAAATAGTATAGCTATTGAAAAATTTGAAATCAGAACAATATTAGATAACTTGAAGAAAAGCACAGCATTGCTTTCGAACTGCAGTCCACTTGCACCGTCTTGTGATGCCGCTCAGACATCGGCAATGTTTTAATGCATGTGGTCATTGACCTCATATTAATTATCACTGTACAAACGGGAGGGGAACACATTCATCTACAAATGTGTTGCTGCTGTATAAACTGGCAAAACGCTCAGTTAGCAGCTAGGTTCGTTTCGGAACCAATGTGCAGCAGTTACTACCTACCTATTTGTGTTTTGTTCATTTAGTTATGTTTCTCTGTTTGTCTTTATTATTACTACTTCGATTATTTGTGTTATCGTTTATTCTGTTTAAGTAGAATGGAGTCAGATGCCATTGAACCGGGGCCCTCTTCTTCTGCCAGCAAAAGATAGAAAATACTCTAAAAAGAACATCTGGTACCAGAAAAAACTCGAATTAATTTTTAGGCTTATCACAACTGGCAACAGCTGTTATGTACCCACACCACACCACTGATACTACCCAATGCAGATGATTGATTCAGGAAGAATTGTTTAATTTTCTTTTGGTCCGTTTTTAGCAATTTTTATAAAGCAGCCTGTCAGTATCGTACGGTTAAGTGGCCTGACAATAAAATGTAAGTGATTTGCTTAAAGCTTGCACTGTACGGTACAAAAAGCATACTATGTACACAGGATCAAAACAAACTATTAAGAAAGCATTTAAACCCTTGAATTTGTGCAAAATAGCAAAAGCAACAACATTCCACTGTTACACTTTTTTGTTATACTACAAAAAACTTACCTTCTACCAATGTGGTGACAAGGCAGTCTTTGTCTACAATTTTTACTGCATTTTGTACAGCTCTTTCTTCGTTTCCATCTCCTTCGCCTGTTTCTTTGTCTTTTTGCTGTGACAATGTTTCTGTATATTTCTTTATTTCACCCTTTTTCTTACCTCCATCTATAATCATCTCTACTTGATGTTCAACAATTTCCACCTTATCAGAGTCCTTACTGACTGAACCAAAGCTTCCTACTATATCACTTAATACAATATCAACTTCTTGACTTTGTTCAAAACTTGTGTCCAGAGGGTCTTCTAATGGATCTTCAATCACATCATCATCAATTTCAATTGAATGTCTCTTTGAATTGTCACAAGCTTCTACACTGTCACGTTCTAATTTCACATTCTGTGCGAGCAAAACACTGCTTTCATTAGTTTCACTTTCATTTCTATCATTGGGATCAGTTTCAGTATCTGGAGGCTCTGTTTTGCACACATTGGTATCTGGTGGCTCAGTTTTACACACAACGGTGTTGTTCTCCGTTAGCTCTGAACTACACACAACAGTGTTGTTCTCTGTTGGATCTGAACTACACACAACGGTGTCATTCTCTGCTGTCTCTGAACCACACGTAACAGTGTCACTTTCTGGTGCCTCAGGTTTGCATGCAACAGCAGACAGCTCCGAACTACTCATAGCGGTGTCATTCTCTGTTGCCTCCGAACTACAAATAAGGGTGTAATTCTCTGTTGTCTCCGAACCACACATAACAGTGTCATTCTCTGTTGCCTCCGGACTACAGATAACAGTGTCATTCTCTGTTGCCTCCGAACTACATATAACGGTGTCATTCTCTGTTGTCTCTGAACTATAAACACTTATGTCAGTCTCTGTTGGCTCAGTTTTACAAGTAACAACACTATCCTCTATTTGCTCCGAACTACATATAACGGTGTCGTTCTCTGATGGCTCTGAACTACACACAACAGTGTCATTCTCTGATGGCTCTGAGCTACACGTAATTGTGTCATTATCTATTGGCTCAGTTACACAGGCAACAGTATTACTCTCTACTTGCTCTGAACTACACATAACAATGTCATTCTCTGTTGCCTCCGAACTACACATAACCGTGTCATTCTCTGTTGTCTCTGAACTACACACAATTGTGTCAGTCTCTGCTGGCTCAGTTTTACAAGCAACAATATTACTCTCGGTTTGCTCCGAACTACTCATAGCGGTGCCATTCCCTGCTGCTTCCGAACTACACATAACGGTGTCATTCTCTGTTGTCTCTGAACTACAAACACTTATGTCAATCTCTGTTGGCTCAGTTTTACAAATAACAACACTATCCTCTATTTGCTCCGAACTACATATAACGGTGTCGTTCTCTGTTGTCTCCGAACTACACATAACAGTGTCATTCTCTGTTGCCTCCGAACTACACATACTGGTGTCATTCTCTGTTGCCTCTGAACTACACATACTGGTGTCATTCTCTGTTGTCTCCGAACTACGCATAACGGTGTCATTCTCTGTTGCCTCCGGACTACACATAACGGTGTCATTCTCTGTTGCCTCCGAACTACACATAACGGTGTCATTCTCTGTTGCCTCTGAACTACACATAACGGTGTCATTCTCTGTTGCCTCCGAACTACACATAACGGTGTCATTCTCTGTTGCCTCTGAACTACACATAACGGTGTCATTCTCTGTTGCCTCTGAACTACACATAACGGTGTCATTCTCTGTTGCCTCCGAACTACACATAACGGTGTCATTCTCTGTTGCCTCCAAACTACAAATAACGGTGTCGTTCTCTGTTGCCTCCGAACTACAAATAACGGTGTCGTTCTCTGTTGTCTCCGAACTACACATAACGGTGTCATTCTCTGTTGCCTCCGAACTACACATAACGGTGTCATTCTCTGTTGCCTCCGAACTACACATAACGGTGTCATTCTCTGTTGCCTCCAAACTACAAATAACGGTGTCGTTCTCTGTTGTCTCCGAACTACACATAACGGTGTCATTCTCTGTTGCCTCTGAACTACACATACCGGTGGCATTCTCTGTTGCCTCCGAACTACACATAACGGTGTCATTCTCTGTTGCCTCCGAACTACACATAACCGTGTCATTCTCTGTTGCCTCCGAACTACACATAACCGTGTCACTCTCTGGTGGCTCAGTTTTACAGGCAACAGCATTACTCTCCGTCTGCTCTGAACTACTCATAGCAGCGTCAATGTCTGTAGATTCGGAACTGCATACAACAGTGTCTTTCTCTACTGGCTCTGAATTACGTACAGTGTCGACAGTTTCTGTTTGCTCTGAACTACTCATAATAGTATCAGTTTCTGTTCGTTCTGAATGACACAGGTCTGCAGAAGTAGATGTAACAGTAGTAGTAGTAGTAGTAGTTGTAGTAGTAGTAGTATTCACCACATCATTATCACATTTGTTTTCTATGATCACTTCAGTTTCAATTACTTCTGACAAATTTGTTTCCATACAGTTATCATCGTTCTCTAAACTATCGAGAACCGCAATTTCAAATTGTTCACTTTCAGTCATAACACTTTCTACTTCAATCGTTCTACTTTCATCATTACGTTCTTCCGAGGCCACAGTTGTTGCTGCATTTTTCATATTAAAGTCATTTTTTTCACTATCTAATACTACGCTGTCTGAACTATTGGTAATGTTATCATTTCCACTAATACTACTACTGCTACTGGCTTCTTTTTCCAATTCATCTTTATTTAATGCTGTTTCTTGAGCCCCTACAAAAGACAAATAAATAAAATCTTGTACAGTTTTTTTTTGTATTAATTATTAATTAATGCAGAACTTACTACTACTCTGATTTTAGTTTCTGTTAGGCAACAATTTATTTCATCACCATCCACACACCTATTCAGAACGAAATGTATAAAATCTTGATAATACCAGTGATGTTAAAAAACTATGTGCATACACACAAGAGCACACACAAAGATACTAATTTTGGTATTACCATAATTTCAGAAATTTTATTATAATCCACTGATGTACATACCAAATTCATCAATCAATATTGATGTCTACTAAATAGCGCACTGAAAAGTTCACGCATTGTGCATTATAAAGTTTTAAAACTAGGTGTGAAAAAATATGTACGATTTCAAACTGACTACAACACTGTAAATAATGTTTACTTTATGACTTTTATATTCTGACGGAATCATGGTCATGATATCAAATAATGTTGAGCTGTTGTAACAATAATTAGAAAATTGTGAACATCTTGACTTAATTTATGATAGCAATATTGACAAAGAATATAAAGATTCATCTTAAATATAACATATGATTCTGGTTGATAAAACTACTCATATGTTTGTGGCACTGAGTAACAAAATTTGTCTTATCCAAAAATTTAAAATAGCGAGTTAGTTGTTTTAAATTTAGGGTATGCTTCTCCATATGATTTCAATAAGTCATTGACAAAGTTAGCTTTGTTCTTATTTATTAAATAAACTGTAAAAATCAAGAGATTCTACAAAACTTGTCTTATCCAGTGACAAAGTTCTTACAAAACTTGCATTACGCACTAAACATTCACTTACAGTGAATTTCCTTTTTATTCACACTAAATGTGATTTCATATTTTAATTTTGTTTTGAAAATGAAATATATGCCATTTAGATTAATTCACAGCAACCCAGAGTAGGTTTTTTTTTTACCTACTGCAATGCAATCCCCAGTGGTTCCTGAAAATCAATTGCGATAGAATACTTATATTTAAAACTGACAATGTGTGCAGGTATATTTGAAGGTATTTCCACAAGTTCAGAGATTTTGCAAGTTTGTGAACACTGAATATGTGGAATTGTCCTTGTACATATGAATCAGCAAATGGATCTGATTTATGACAGATCCTCAAAAGATGACAAACCATATACACAGAAATTTTACATTTTGAACCTTAGTTGTGTAGATTCTCCTAATACATAGTTGGAAAATGCACAGTAGTAGTTGACAATTTATTTAAGCTCTGGAGACCTCCAAAGAAATAATCTTTCAAAAATAGTTTCTACTAGTGTTAAATTCATTTTTAAAGATGGAATTATTTATTTTTCCTCTTTTGTCCGCCTCCATTTTTCCTTGTCCTTGGCGATCGATGTCCATCGTTTTACTTTAAGTAAAATATCAGCATCCTTCGCCACCACATCAATCCAAGCGATGCTTGGGTCTTCCGAAAGGCCTTCTACCCTCGATTTAACTAAACAGTACTTTCTTAAGTATTCGGTTGACCTCTATCCTAACACAATGGATGTGTCCTGCCCATTGCAATCTATGCAGTTGGATGGTGGTGGCCAGATCACCGTCTTTATACAGCTTGAATAGTTCCTCATTGTGACGCATTCTCCATATCCCATTGACTTGGATTGGTCCATATGTTCTTCTGAAAATTCTCCTTTCAAAGGTATTGACTATGTTAGTGGCTTGTTTGTTCAGAGTCCAAGTCTCACTGCCATACATTATCACCGGTCTAATTATAACTATATAATGTGACCTTGACTGACGATGGATATTCCTTGTCTTGAATATAGTTGTCAATGAATTATATGCTCTATTTGCGGCCTGTATCCTTTTCCTTATTTCATTTATTTCTTCATTATCTTCTGCCATCCAACATCGAAAATATTTAAACCGATTAACTTTTTCTACGTTTAGTGGTTCAATTTCAAACTGTTCAGGTTTCCTGTTTTCCTTAGAGTGGTGATCATAACCTTTGTTGTAATCCTATCTCTTCTGCTTCACCTCAGAGTTCCTGGAAGGACTCTTTTGCTCTTCATTGGGACTGTGCCATAATATTAATATCATCTGCATATCCTACGATCTGGACCATTTTGTGTTCTAATAATCAATTGACAATTTTCTGATCACATATTCGAGTGCTAAGTTGAACAGGGTTGGTGCCAGCCCATCACCCTGTTTTAACTGTTTCATGACATTAAAAGGTTCTGTCGTACCCTTTTGCAATTTGAGTTCAGCTGTCGTCTGTATCATTGTCAACCTTGTCAGTTGTACTAATGTAATGGGTGTTTGAAAGTACAGCATAATTTCAAAAAGTTTATTCCTATCTATGGTGTCATACACTTGCCTAAAATCTATGAAGATTTGTGTTAGGTCCAGATTGTTTTCCCTCATCTTCTCCATCAGTATTTTGGCTGTGAAGATTTGGTCTATAGTTGATCTTCCACTTCGGAAGCCACCTTGGTATTACCCCAATATTCCTTCAACATATGGTTCCAGTCTCTTCTGCAGTATTCGAGTGAATACAACACAACATTTGAGATACCTCTAAATTTCTGCAGCCTAACTTATTCTTATTATGTTTGAAGTACACTTTTCTCAAATAAAGTTTTTCATGTCTGCGAGTAGTACGCCGATTTTTTTAGTCCAGTCAAACATTTTTTAAATAAGCTCTATAATGTGTTTTTATTATTATCTCCAAAATCACTTCTGAAGAATAAGACAAGTCTTGGAACTTTTCAGTCTGCAGTACTCAAGAGTCTGGCCATTTCCTTGTAATGCACATTTCAAAGATTGCCTAGTCCTTTTAACTATTAATAACGAAAACTCAGGAATCTTATGAAACTTTCCTTCCTTTATTAACAAAATACTGCAGCTTCTTTCCGCAGCTTTCTACTATTTATTTGTACAGCAATTTCGGACAAATCACACATGGACAAGATGTGTTTTTCCTAACACATCTCCAAGATCAATTCACAAGGTGTGGTAGAGTGTGTAAACACATAATTCATATTTTATAAATATCAAATATAAAGCGTGAATAAACCTAGATGATGCTGACTGTTTAAGACGCCAAAATTATTTACTTTTGTCTGTTTTTGTATGACCTCAGTCTGAGCTAATTAGGTTTCACAACCTTTTTTTAACCTAGGGCCACCTCAGTTTATCTCCATTAGTGTAAGACTGTACTCATCATGTAAATAGTTTTAAACTGCAACTTTATGTGACATCACTGTCAAGGCAATGTTCACACCTCAACGAATATAATCATATTAAAAACACTATCAAACATTGCAACATACTCTCTTCATATTGATTTCCAATTAGCATATATAATACATTCAAAAAGGCAGATGTGATAAATAGTATAGAGCACTCACCCTATCTGTGAATTGCACAATCAGGTTGTCAAGTTAAAAGATAAATTATTATCATTAGATTAAACCCTTTGACTGGTCATCAAGTTTCAAAATTTCTTACACCAATATTATCAGCACAGATCATCATCATCTACTTTCAAAGGTTGTATAATTCCTAAGGCTGTCTCTTAGCATTCTTTCCAGTTATTCATACCTAATATATACTATGCAACCATACAATTGTATCCAGAATCTGTCTAATGACTGACTTTTCTCTTACTTGTCTTAAATAACTAGTATACACTCTGTCTGGTTCTCAGTACAGTCGAATGTAGATAATAAGAACTATATATAATCCAAACAGCATCGGCAGTAGATTATTTTTAAGAGCATATTCCATACTAGTCTATTATAACATGAATCCTATCTATCAGCCCAGAACATTCTCCCCCCCCCCCCCATCTAGTGTGCAGGTGTGCCTCAGTCAAGGCCACATTTAAGTTTGTTCTAGATTCTTCAAGAGGCCACTTGAGCGTCAGCATTAAGTAAGTGGTGTGCACATTGAGGATGGAAGATTTCTAGAAGGCATGCGCTACCTATAAAAAGCCATGACAGCCGGCTTATTAGTTCAGTAGTGTTGAACAATTTCTTTAGCATGAATCAAGTGTTGTGTTCTAATTTGTATGGAATTCTTTGTAGCTGACATTATTATTGCGTGTGGACAATTTTTTACTTGAATTGTTGCGAGACTATCTTGTTGATTACAAACTGTTAATTGTGATAATTAAAGATGGTTTTTAGTGACTTCATTGGTGTCTTGCATTTTGTTTTCCACTGTACCATACGACGATCAGGGAGACCGACATCACAGTATCCTAATATTCACACAGCCTAATTTTAATTCTGAAATCACTAAACACTTCCTTTATTGTGATGAGAAATGATTGTAGTATTCCTAATTAGTTTCCACATCAGAACTGATTGTTGTGTGCATACCCATGCCTTACACACAGCGGTTCATTTTCTATCCAATTATGCTTAAACACCAGATATACACTAGTATCAGTTCCTTTCCTGTTATTAAATTAAGAATGATATAAATAGTGTTACACAAGGGGTCCGCAACCTGTGGATATGGGTTTGGCAAACCGGATGTGCCCTATCTGGATTCTCACTTTGCTTCAACTTCTCTTGGGCGAGATTCTTTTATTTAATCTTTCATGTCTTGGCAATCCGGAATGATGACTCTTCTTCCTTTCTGGCCCAGATGCTATTAGAGTATTAGACGGCTTGGGGGGTCTTTTATTTGTCATTTTTAATTCTGCCTTTTCTTATTTCCTTGCTGTGGGCAAAAAATATCTCTAGTAATTCCTTATAAGGTAACAGGGCCATCACTGTTGAGCTAATCACACATATGGTTTTTGATTCTTTAGAGAAGAAATGAAGAGTCTCAGAACATGGGTTGCTTTGATGGATAAAAAACTGGACGACAATAAAAATAACAGATCTGATATATGGAACACAAAAACAATAGCTGGAAAGGAAGTGGAATTGGTGAATAGATGAGGAGGTACGAAACACATTTGATGAGGGTCAATTACGTGTAGAAAATGGAACGGGGACCATCATGCTATAGAATAATTATGCACTACTATATTCTGGATTTAGTGCGGGATAGCATACAAGACAAGGAGTTGGCACGCAGCCAATTCATTGGATAATTACAGTAGACCATGAAATAAATATTACTTTTATTCTGCTTTATGCACCAACTGAGGACTCACATGTGCAGAGTGGAGGAGAATTTATGGAGCTGAGTAGAATAATTTTAAAACCATTTATTTAATGAAGGCAGGCAGATAATAACTGGAGATCTCAATGTCAGAATTGGACAAGATTATGAATGACTGTTCATGGAATCATCGGAACTTTAGGAGGAGCGGACAGGATAAAAATAGTAATGGAGACAGGTTTTTGGAATTTTATGTTGATAATGAGTCGCTAGTGGGTAACACTTGGTTGGAAGACAAAAAGATACATCAAGTTACTTTTGAAGCTTAAGGGAGAACAGCCAAGTGTATTATTGACTATTTCATTACATTAAGAAAATGATGCAATCAGCTGCTGATGTCTAAGTAATTAGAGGAGCAGAATTGGGCACAGATCATATATTGATGGTAGCTTGGGATGTTGGTGAGGACGAGAAATAAATGGTACAGTTAAATACTGATACAAAAACTTCGTGATAAAAATATAAGAGTTGCGCATGATGAAAGTGTAGCTGAGGAAATGGAACAACTGACAGATAACACATGTTCATATAAGATGGAATGAAATATGAAACATGCCGAGGAAACATGTGGAAAGAAGGTAATCACCAAAAAATTAAAAAACGAGGTGGTCGAATGACCATGTAAAAGAGAAGAACAATACCCGAAAGAAATTTATTAATACCCGAAGAGAGAAGGACAGAAATAATTATGTACAATGGTGAAGTTTGGGAAAAGCAAACTGTAAGGGAAGTAAAAGTACAGTCGCAAGAAGAATTCGGATAACGTAATGACAAGAATTTTTTAGAGATAACAACAGAATTTCTAGAGAATGGTTAAAGGTCTACGAGAGAGGAGAGTGGAGAATGTACGGAATAAAGACAGAATTTTAGTGTCAGAACAGAAATTAGCAATGGGAAGGAGATACCAGAGGCAGTGACAGTCAGGATGGTCAAAACACTCAGCGAGTTTGTGGAGACATAGAATATGATGAGGTGGAGGCAGCACCTCATGGGAAAGGTGGCAGGCACTGAGTTATGTCAGAATTTATAAAATTTGGACGAAAGCCAGTGGTAAGAGCATTAACAAGGCTGTTCAGGATTGTTTAGGAAAAGAACAAAATGCCTGCTGAATGGGAACATAACATCACAATCCCTATACATTAAAAAGGCAAGCAGTGTGATTGCGACAACTATCGGCCCACATGGCTCTGCAATGGGGTATTATAAATTATATACAAGTCTTGTTACGAAGGTCTACAACTATGGCAGAACACCTTACTGAAGAGGAACAAGCTGCTTTTCACACTTGGGCAGCTGCTTCTCACATGGCCAGCCAGGCTCCTGATCACACTGTTATTCTCAGAATGATCATAGAGAAAAATTAAGACAGAGGTCGCAATTTGTTTCTGGTATTCCTGAATCTGTGGGCTGCATTAGATTCAGTCCCTACAAAGGAAGTATGGAATACTTTACAAGCAAAATGGGTTACAAATCGACTGATACAGGCCAGGCCATCTGAAGCGAGTATCATGAGCTTAAGGGAATTGTGAATGAATGGGAAGAAGCCCGAGTCATCTACTATTCATAATCTATGTGGATGAAAAACACAAAATATGCAAGAGACAAACATGTATGGCCACAGTAAAATATTAGAATTAAGACTTATTTTGGCTCAGGCATTGCTATATACAGACGATATAGCGATCAAACAAGACTCACGGGATAAACTTCACGAGGCCGTGGTAGAATGGAACAAGGAATTAATAAGGAAAGGCTTGGAAGTGAATATCATGAAGAGTAAAGTTATACAAGCTGAAAGAAAAGGATCAAATTATGTGAGGTGCAATAAACAACACACTTATATAGAAAAAAGTGAAGTAGATAACAGCAAAAGTAACAATAATGTATGGAGTAGGAAGTTGGACTATTGTTGACGAACATGCAAGTTGAATAACACCAGCAGGTGTGAGGTTTTGCAGGCGAATAATGGGGAAAACAAGGAGAGATCACATTAGAAATGAGATGTCACATGAAATTTGGGAGAAAAGCCCCTAACAGATTTGCTGAAGATGAGAAAATCGAGCAGTTGGGACATGCAGTATGACAGATGAAGCAAGAAAAAATAAAACAGTACTTTGAAGTAAAGCGAGATGGTCAGGGACTAAGAGGAAGGCCAAGGGTGACATGTCAGTCATACAATGAGAGATTGGTACATGACGGTAGGAAGAGTTTACAGGAAATGAAGGCTCACTAGAACCCGACGCTGAGAGGCAGAAGGGCCGGATAAAGAAGAAGAGGGTAAACAGTATCTGCTTTATTATAAACATTAATTGCATCTTCGTGCTTACAGGATTTTATATCTTAGTTCACCACTTACACAAATTCTAATTCTGACAGCTCTTAGTGCTTGGTCATTAGTTTGTTGGTAATCTTAAGTTTAAATTACTTCATAACATTATCTACATACATGATGTTTCCTTTTTACGCTCCTTTCAGCTAGAGCAACCATACCACCCTCATTTACAAATTTTGAGGTTCGTATGCCACATCCTAATTTGACAGTTTATTTCATACAATGTCTGGGATACACTGCACGAACAGTTTTTAATGGACAATCATGTTTGAAAGATTTCTGTCACTGTTACACATCTTTTGGAAATAATCACAGTCTCTCCAATCATTTTCTTGAAAACATTCTTGGTTACCAGGTATCAGTCCTTTGAATAATTTCTATAATTAAAATAAATAAACATTCCCCCGCTTTAGAGACAGTCCACATCATATAAGGTTACACACAAAATGATCATTTTTGTTGGCCAGTAATGCTGATGACAAAGTTGGATAACTTTTTTACAAGTTCTAGGCGACAAAGTCACTAATTTTTTCGAACTATTCTATGTTTATCTTTCTTTACCACAAGTCCTAACATTACACAGCCTGTAGCAATAAGGGTAAGTCAATAAGTATCAGTAAACAATTTTTATAATTTATTATAACAACAGTATAAATCTTGACAATTAACTCATTTTTTCAACATAGTCCTCTTGCTTTTCAATAGACTTTATACATCATTGCACAAGCTTCCTGATGCCATCAGAAAATTTATCGGCTGAGCAGTATGCACCGCGCCCTTCACTTTTGGCCTCTAGAGAATCGGCAGTCCATTAAGGCATCTTTAAGTTGACCAATGAGATGGTAATCCGACATGGCAAGATCAGGGCTGTATGCAGGATTTTCCAACACCTCAAAACACAATTTCTCAAGAGTTTGGACAGTGTGGGCAGCAGAATGTGAACAGAAGCACTCCTTCTGATAATAGGCCTCGGCATTTGGATTGAATTGCAGGCTTCAGTTCACTGGACAGCATCTCACTATTTACTGTTGAGCCCTTCTCCAAGGACTGTTGGAGTATTGGGTCCTTGAGTCCCAGAATACTGTGAGCAATACCTCCTTTCCTGCAGAGGGATGACTCTTGAATTTCTTTTTGACTGGAGATTCGGAGTGTTTCCTATCCATGCTCTGGCGTTTGCTTTCAAGATCAAAGTGGTGGATCCACGTTTCATCTCCAGCGACTATTCGCTTCAAAAAGCCTCACTTTTGTTAGCACAACAGTCCAGTAAGCATTGACAAATGGCCACATTATTGCGCTTGTGCTCCTCAGTGAGCTGTTTTGGGACCCATTTTGCGCAGATTTTATGAAAACCAAGCCTGTTGTAGATAATTTCATATGCAGAACCGTGACTAATTTGCAGATGGTACGCTACTTAATAGACAGTCATTTGGTTGGCCTGAAACAAGGCATTAACTAGTTCAATAATGGTGTCAGTAGTGTTGAGCATCCTGATCTTGCCTTGTCCTTGACTTTTGTCTGACATTTTTTAAATTTTTCGATCCATTCATATACACTTCGCTGTGGTAAACCATTATTACCATATTGTTTTGAAAGATGTCTATGGATTTTGGCTCCTGATATATCTTCAGACCACAAAAACCAGATCAAGGTACGCTGTATTTGTTGGTGCAAACGGAGAGAGGGCCAGCCATATTTATCGTGCAACAATCCACAGTTGACTGATACGACAGAGGGTCTCTAACAGTCCACAAGTGGAGACGACACCATCTGTCAGCACATAAGACCACTAAGTGGTACTGCTAACCTACAGACGATTATAACAAAATTGCAGATATTTATTAACTTACCCTCATACATTTCCTTGTTCAACACGAAGTCCCTTCCAAACAAAGACACCATGGATTAGAATCCTATTCTCAGTGGTTCATTTTTCACAAGATCAGCTAGACTGAACTCTCAGTCATCATCATCAACACCACTACAAGGACTAGGCCTTAGACCTGTTAGATCTCCTCACCGGTCTACCGACATCTCTCTTCCAAGTAGGGTGATAACCCAAGGCAGCCATGGGTAGACGGATATCAGGCATGCAATTCAAGCGTTCACACCATCTCCTTCTGTGGTCTTTAATCTTCTGGTACAAAGGCACAATGTTTAAATTGCATCTAATATCCTCATTCCTTCTCCGATCCAAGAGAGACCTTGTTCGTCTATTTTTATTTCAGTTGCCTGAATCCTCTGCACGTCCGTTTTACCCAGAGTCCATGTCTCATTAGCATACAAGAATGTGGGGGACAGCCACAGATTTATAAAATTTCATTCGAGTATCCTTGTGTTTTATTTTTTAGGTACCTATGAATCGTTCCACAGACTCGCACAGTCCTAACAGAAAACGGTATTTGGACTAGACAGTACCAAGTACTGATTACAAGGAAAAATTATTAAGCAGCATGCCTAACCAGCATAGGAAGTTAAAAGCAGACTACATATACTATTTATGTTCAATACAGCTAAAATAATGTAAACTGGCCTGATTTTAACCTAAACCTTCAAGGGTATAAAGCTAATAAATTATAAAGTACTATATACGGGTTAAAAGAAAATGTATTATGCAGCATGCATACTTCTTTAATACTTTTCACAAGTTTGCATCCTGTGCCTGGAAGTATTTTTCTAAGATTGCAACAAAATGTAGTCTGTTTCGTTCCTCCTTCTTTAATACTTTTCTACAGATTTCCTTCAATTTTCCTACACTTTTACATCATGAAACTCAAATATTTTAGATACAAACTAACAAAAATTTTACTTTTGCCATAGCCAACTTACAGTTGTGAGTTTCATCAAATTTTGGATTTTGATCTAAAATATATCATGTTTTGTGCCGGAAAAGTGTATACAAATCATTACTGATACTTGGACATGCTATGGATAACAAAATCCAAGGTTTCTATTATTTACTTAGTACCCAGAACCCTATTACCACATAATAGTGCAGAGATCATTAATCTTCTAACTTGTTCATTGTCCGACATGTTGTAATCTATAGTATTATCAAATAGCAAGTGCGGCTGGGCGAGGGTCAGGCTCACTCACAAACACGCAGCCCGCACACACACAAGGTCACTGTCTTTACGATTCACACCTATGAATCATCTTACAGTCAATAATTTTGTACCAAACATAGCTGATATTTTGGGCTCCATTTCAGTAAATTATAGATTGTTTGGTATCATTTTTCTTGTAATGGTGTGATATATACTAAACATTTTATGATAAAATGTCAAATAAAATAAATCAAAGTTTGATCAACTAAAGTCCACTAGGTGACTAATGGGGGTGAGAATCCGGCCGGTCCTAATCCCATGCGCTTGTGTGTGTGCGGGCTGCATGTTTGTGAGTGGGCCTGACCTTCGCCCAGCCGCACTCGCTATTTAATACTACTATAGTAGTGTCTGCAGACAACTGAATTGTATACAATTTGTTTTAATGCCTTTACAACTATAGTAGCCTACTTTTTAAACAAACAATTTAAAATTTGAAATTATGTTAATCAATGAGTTGTGACTGTACAGCATAATTTTTCCTTTTGCAACATCCCAATAAAAAAACGAAAAGAACGACCAAAAATTTTATTTATTGCTTTACCGTACACAAAATTTATCTCTTGAAACAACCTGGTATTTCAAAAGTACCTCTGATTCCAACAGAGATGAGGTTTACTTTAATAAAATGTCTGGATTCTTATGGATTTCATGTTTTGACAAGCATCTGAAATCTTAAATTCTATAACAGTCTTGTATACATATCAACTGAATACATTCTGTACTTATTTAATGTTTTGTAACTAAAGTTGTAGCCAATTTCATTGCAAAACAAATCGATTAGCTTACTGATGAACATTAAAGGCCTTCTTCAATAGTGCTCTGATATCATAATTTTTATTCAGTTTAATTACAATTCCTAATAAAACCAAGTAGCATATCTACCTACTCCAATGTGAGTAATAATCGTGCTGTGGTGTAAAACTCACAATTTTCAATAACAAGAAACCTCAGTAAAGGATCTTCTTAAACAACAGTAGTAAAAACTAAAACCTACTAGAATTTCATAATTTTATTGTAAAATATATCTGTTCATCGCTTAACACTTTCAAACTTATTTTAGATTTTTCATTAAATAAAAATATGGTACATATTTTTTTACAGTTCTAAAGTGTGTCTCATTTTGTGACTTTTAAAATATGATAAACCTGCACAAAAACCAGTTATTTTTAATTAATAATTCCAAGACTCAAAAAGCTAGCAAAAAAACAAAATAACACACAAAACAAAATACATCACAATTTGTAGTGTACAAAAAGTCATATGTATTACACACACAAAAAGATTACAAGAATTTTGAAAAATGAATTTACAGGATGGTTCTAGAAGTCACTTGACACTAGTCATTGCTGAAGTGACCTGTGGCCCAGCCTGTACTAAAGGAATATGAGAATGTCAAAAATATAAACACCAACAGGAGAAAGAAGAAATGATTTCAGGAGAAAGAAGAAATTATTTACAACTGTTTTTTAAATGGAAGTTCTGTACTTTTCAAAGACTAGGATGCCACTGACGTATAATGAAATGGACATGAAAGGTGTCTTATCTTAACTGTACACATGCTATACCTACAAAATAACTGTTGAAGGTTATTTTTCATAGTAATAGCTCTGTCCAATATAAATGGTAATGCATTTATCATTAGATAAAATTCAGTATTATCTAACCTCCGTTCAGTCTCTCACCCCATCCTCTCGACACGGCCGTACCAAATCAGCTAGGTTCCTTTTAATATCCTCAAACTAAGTACCCATCCTGCTTCTAATATCTTTATTTAAAACTCTGTCCTACCTACAAATTCTTAGGGATATCTGGAGCACTGCCTCTAAATTTCTTTTTGTTTTGTTCTTTAACATCCCGCGTTTCTGCTCTCTACAGTAAGCCACTCTTAACTACCGTCGTTACTCCACCAAATTCCACTGAGCCATCCAACCATTTTCCTGCCCTGAAGTCTCCCTATCGTTATTACCAGTCACATAAAAAAATGACTCCTAAATATGAGTATTCCCCCTCATGTCTGTATTTCTTTATTGTCCAAGTTCACATTACATATATCAGCTCCAATAGGTAAATATTTGATTGTTTGTGCGTTTGTCTCTAAGCGCCACTTTTGTATTCCTCTTGTAATTTCTGAGCCATACATTGCAGATCTTCCTTGCCATCCACAAACTACAAAGTGCACAAACACACTCCTTCAAGATCTATTCCCATTCTTTTATATTTCCTTTGCCACGTCTGAAATGCTTCTGCAACATATATTTTAAAAAGTATAGGAAAGATGCCAAATTCTTGCTGACAACATATTCTTTAGAAACTTAATTTCCTACTGTTGTTTGGAAGCTAGACTCATCATACAAACTCAAAGCATTAATCAATGTTTGATTTATGTGTTTCTTGAAGCACTGTCCATAACTTGGAGACTAGTAGACAATCTTACAATAAACATTAAAAATTCCAAACTACTCATTGTTTTTTTTTCAATTACAATTTTTATCATATGCCTAAATGAGAAATAGTATTTTTCACAAATATGCATGCCTGTTCATAACATAAAAATTTGTCTGCAAACATAGGTTACATCTTTTGAAGAGAACAAAATTTACAATGGATGTTGAGAGATACTAATTTTGTCAAATTTCTAAAGATACTGAACTTGTATTTTGAATAAAATTCCTTGTAATTTGATCTCCATATAGACTTCTACAATTTTCTTAAAATTTCGACTTCAATTTTTGGCCCACAGTGCTGCCCCCAAAATATTAAAAATCTCCAGAACAGTAAATTTTTAAAATTCCCTGTAGTCTGGGACCTCACAAGGACTTTTTAACACTTTTTTTCATATTTTTGATCCACTTTTTTGGGCCCTGTTATCTCAAAATTTTTAACATTTCTAAAAAGTGAACACTACATTCAGATTTTGGTTAAAATTCTCTTCAATTTCCTATCTGATATGGATGTTTGCAATTTTCAAAAATTTTGACCACACTTTAAGCTCCCCCCCCCCCCCCGCCACCCACTGGATCAACTAAGAGATCTGTTCTTCATATTATTTAAATTAGCAGCCATCCTTACTATTTCTTTTATAAAATTGCTAAACTGCTACAATTTTTGTTCAGACAAAGCTTTTCGTCATCTCTGACATCATCAGGTCTTGAACAACGACATCAGGGTTGTTCCAAGACCTGATGATGTCAGAGATGACGAAAAGCTTTGTCTGAACAAAAATTGTAGCAGTTTAGCAATTTTATAACAGAAATAGTAAGAGATCTGTGGTGTGTAAAGACATGCATGCAGGTTTTACAAACTCAGTTGATACATTAAATGTTACTGTGACACACCTCAAACAGACAGAGACAAACACTATTAACACTGAAAACTCACTTCAACTGTTTAATACACTAAATTTTTGACAAATACAGTTTTCCTTACAAAATGACTCAACATTCTATATAATTCTGTATAATTATTCTGTCCAATTCATCATATTTGTACTCACTTCAATATTTTCTGGGAAACCAACCTTACCTAACCTTTCTTTTTTCTATACTTACTTTTCTGTAAACTATTAATTTTGAACAAAAAAATAAAGGAAAACAATAGCATCCTGTTAATGCAAAAGTACTGAAATTTTACATAATCAAATCTGTGACAGAACTGGAAAGAAAAATTAGTTAGTTTCATATTTCTGGTATTAAGGCTTGCAAAGTATACTCTGTTCTACAAAACAATACTTCAGACAATTAGTTCTACAAAATTAGTTACGTCCCCTGCGAAAGAGAATTGGCAGGAAAAACTGGAGGGACAGGTCTGATCATAACATGCAGGCAAGGGATTTGGAAGAGGTAAAGTGTTACAATATGCATATGTGGAAACATGGAATGTACAGTAGCAATGGCCTACAGACTAGGCCGTAGAACTCCATACTACAGACATCACAAAAATCTTCATCATCGTCAAGGATTACAGCTGGTCATTCCACCGCTTCCTTGGACATCCCACAACCTCTCCGTTCCCTCGGCTTATAGTTCCATAGTTGTTTGGGGATGCGGCAGTCATCCATTCGGCAAAGATGTTCCCAACAAAATTCAGCCGATACTGGGCGATCCTGTTGAGTATACTCATAATATTAAGTTCCTGCTGTATATCTGTGTTTCTTCTATGATCATGGAGAGTATACCCTTTCACATGCCTGAGAAATCTAATTTCAGCTGCTTGGATGCGATTGGCCTGGCCTTTCCTTAAAGTCCAATTTTCAGACCCATAAAGAAGTATGGGAAGAGCCATCACCTCGTAAAATTTTAGGTGTGTTCCTTTACTTGCTGACTTAAGGGTTCGAAATCACAAAAATGAAATCTTTTTTACACATTATAGATTAGGAAATCAGTACACAAAAAAAATCTACATTCACTGCATGTAAACACTATAACTTGTGCTTCATTGTGATAACCCTGCAAGGAAGAATAAAGTGAAAGTGAAAGGTGGCACAGGCATCAACTGTGCCACCATTATTGCATAGTCGAAAGCTATGTAGACAATAGTTGTTGCATAATATGTTACAGCAGCAGGCAATACTATATAAAGGGTAACAACAAACAGATTCTGCCACATGATTATAACTACTAAATAAAAACAAAATAAGCACAAGCTAGTTTAATGTTATTATATCATAGCTACTCAGTTCTGTTATTGTTAGACAAGACAACACTGTTATTGTTATTGTTGAAAAGACAACACTTGAAAAATATCTACTGCAGATATAGATGAAATCCTGTGTCGAAGACACATCATTAGTTTTAACTCCAGGAAAATCAAAACAAAAAGAAGGAAATAACTGCAACCACAGAATATATGTTAATTACACTGGAATTTAAGTTCTGAAAAGACGCTTTTTCAACATATACGAAACTTCTACCAAAACATGTGGAACACTGAAAGTTTAGGTCACTTTTTTAAAAAGAATTTAGCCTTAAATTCTGGTGCGTATCTCAATAAAACAATTAAATGCAACAACAGTTAGGTTGCAATGCAAGGAAATGTGTGACAAGTAACAAATGAAATGTTACAAAACTGTAGAGAAGCACAGCATCCAGCAACATGGCACTTATGGACACAAGAATACAACACATTAGTGGGAACACATACTTTTGTCCATTTATGAAATATAATTTTCAAGGAACCTCTTACAACAACTAACAATTGATAGTAAGGCTATTTTTTGAAAATTTCTTGATGGCTTTGATCACCTTTTGACTGCAATGAATGTTTTCATACTTGGTTCACTTTTTTTTTGTGACTGAAATTACTACACCGATAAAGCCACACAGAATTATTATATTCATGAAACTCTTAGTCTTCATCTTGCATAAAACATCTATCTTGCATGCTTGAAATCTAAGTATTGATGTCTTCATACCACTAACAAAGTAACTAGCACAATGCTATCAAGACAGTTTGTCCTAAGTCACCATACAATACACTGACACAAGGTGACGCAAATTCTGTAGTGTCCGTGTGCATCACATCAAATAGGAGACAGCTACATCATGTGCTACAAACCTAACTAGTTTCAAATCGTGCTAGCCACATCACACTTTCTTGCACACGGATTTTAATATCTGCAGAAACAAGCGAACACAAAGAGCAGTAAATAAAAGTGCTACCAAATGTAGAAGATGAATGTACTGCACAAATTAACAAAATTGTCATTCGATTTCACAGATAAAGCTGTCAAATGACTTTCTTAACTTCAAAAACTTGGCTACCCACCATCACATGGAGGAAAAATTATCCATAATTAAAAAGATATCCAGAATGGACCAGCGGAAACATCTTCTCCTTTGAGGCTTGGTAGAAAGGTATTAGTGGGCCTTTTTATCATTAACATACAAGAGTATTAACAACACATCACTGCCTAGAATGCTATGTTATAGCATGACGAAAACATTTGTTGGTGACAATATCAATAAAAACGTCAGCAGAAAAAATTGTTATTGACATTTTTTCTTCAACAGAAATAAAATACAACTGACTGTGTCATAACAACGCAGCATACTACCTAACCAAAAACTTAAAACAATTGTTCAATCTCGACAAATCATGAACTTTGACATGCATCAAGTTTTTCAACTGCTAGTATAGGTGATTATAAGTTTTGTTATGCGTGGGACCTAGATGTGATATCCTCTTAACTGCGAGCAGAAATGGCTCGTTAAGGGCCAAGCATTAGATCTAATGATTCGATGTCTATGTAGGGCAAGCACAGAGGTCAGTCTCTGTAAATATGCAAAGTATGTACAGAGAAAGTTGAATGGGACTGGTAGCAGAAATAGACAAAAGCCTCTTAACAGGTCAAAGAAAATAATAATGCTGGTACGGTATAAATAAAGTAATATTGGGTTGCGTTTCAATAACAGACATTCTGAAAATTTTTCTTTATTACAATGCTACAGATGTAATTAGTGTTTTGTTTTCACAAAACTTTTGGCAAAAGGTGGGCTTCGTGAGACTGAACACTTTACCTTCTACCCATGGTTGCAATCGTCCGTTGGATATTCAACATCATATCCTAAATTACACTTGTCAAGAGCAGACTTTCATCCCAATTCTGAAGATGGCTTCAGATGTCAAACGGCAAAATAAAATTTTGTGAATGTGGTAGGCTGCACTGGATACTGTTCATGGAGGAGGATTGCACGTGTAAGGGTAACAGTATAAGTCAATTAACAAACATCACTAATGAGCATAACTACTAGTGTTAATAAAAGTTTAGTAAACTGGTTTTTGAGCGGTTTTAAAACAACATACACATTTAAACCTCTATACTCGGAAATCAGAGTTCAGAATATCTCATACATCGCTACTGACATGTGAGACAGTATGCGGCTATATATTTTGTACACAATATTACTTACTACTTTTTTAACCTAACCTAACTACTATGAAACCAAACAGCATTTAAGAGATTTCAAAACACGGTGACTGACAACACTCTTCGGTTCAACACATGTCGTATCAATTTTCTTTACACCGAAGACTTCACCCATACTACGATGAGCCATCTTCTGCGGCTCAACTCGGCTATATGTCTAGTAATGAATCAATGTAGTATGGGCAAAACATATAGTTAAAAAAAAAAAAAAAAAACTGCATTACAATCGAAAAGTGTTGTTATTAACAATGAAAAAGTTTATGAACAGAATTAACACTGTTGCACACCACTATAAAAAATTATTCCGATTAGTGCTTTCAAGCTTCACAGCTCATCAGAATAATTTGTCTGAATTCTGATGACAGCTTATCGGAATAATTTTTCTATAGTGGTGTGCAACAGTGTTAATTCTGTTTGTGATTATAACCACTAACACAACTTTATTAATTAAAAAAGTTCATGAGGAAGACAGTGACTTAATCTTTTGACATAAAAGTGAAGCACACAAACAAAACGTTTCACACTGTTGTTGAAATTTGTTAACTTTTACAATAAAAACTTGGTAATTTTACACACAAATTTTGTATCTTGTTCTAACAATCATAATGAAGAATTCAAAAAATAACATCTACCATAATTGGTATTAATAAAAGTGAATACGCACACATTATCAAACTGACTTACCTTCATCTTCAATGTCCTGTACCACAGAGGTGGACGGAGACACACTGGTGGAAATTTCATCAACTCCGTCTTCGATGTTACTATCACTTTCTGTTACTACATCTTTGCCACCATTTGTTAAATGTTTGTTAGAGTCACCACTGTTGGTGCTTTGTTCTACCACTTCTGGTTCACTGGAAGCTGACGGTGACTCTAACCTAGAATTACCATCATCACCAACCTCATCGTCAATATCATTAAAACTCTTGGACGATTTTTCTTTGTTATCTATTCCTGTCGCTTCTGTTCTGTCTTTCACATGGATGTTTTTTGAAAAACCGTTGATTGTTAGTAATTTTTCTGATTCCTTCACAGTACTTTTGCTTTGTCCATTCATCAACGGCAAGCAAGGTTTTTTTACCTCTGTATTCATTTTGGATGATGGGTTTTTTGTTTCTGACGAATCGGTTAAATCAGGTACATCCAAAGTAGCGAGCTGCAAATCTGAAGCTGCACTGTCTGCACCGTTTGTTATTAATTTCATATTATTTTTAGATCATGTGTGAAGTCCGATTAATAAAAAAATTAGTGAATACTTTGGAATGCTCCTCTGTCCACACTACCACACTCTGTCCACCTGTTAAAAAAAAAAACACTATAAGAACTCATGTATAGTATGCATGGAACAATAAAATTATCTCTCTCACACACACACACACACACCACACTCTGCTCTACACAATAAAATACTTGGAAAGAATATTCAACACGATTCCACAATTAAACTACATAATTTAGTATTGAATACCATATACACTTATTATGATAGCCTATGATAGCTTAGTTTAGTTTTGAAGCACTTGATTTATCATTTTGTCAAGTATTCAAGTATTACAAGGTTTTGATCCACTTTTTTGGACCCTGTCATCTCAAAATTTTTTAACATTTCCAAAACTGAACACTATGTTCAGATTTCTGTTAAAATTCTCTTTAATTTGCTATCTTATATGGATGTTTGCAATTTTTAAAGTTTTGACCACACTTTTTGCTTCCGGCCCTCTTCTTGGGTGGGGGGGGTCAACTAAAAACTAACCGAGATCAGTGGGATAAACGACATGCATGCAGGTTTTACAAAATCAGTTGATGCACTCAAATGTTACTGTGACACCTCCAAACAGACAAGAGACAAACGCTTAACACAGAGAACTCACTTCAACTAAATTTACTAAACTTCAAAATTTAATAAACTTGATTTTTGACAAATACAGTTTTCCCTACAAAACAACTCAAAATTCTGTATAATTAACTTCCGTAATTCATCATATTTGTACACACTTCAATATTTTCTGGGAAACCATCTTAACCTAACCTTTCTTATTTTACACTTAGTTTTCTGTAAACTACTAATTTTGAACAAAAAATAAAGAAAAAACTTTATAATAATGCTTTATAAAAAAACTTTATAACTAATTACAGTCTTTGTAATGATGCTGATGAAACCGAGAGATGAAATATTAGGTAATTCGTCTGTATGTCATGTCTGTATAATATTCGTCTGTTTGCTCCAACATAAATTTTTAATCCTGAAAATTAAAAAAAAAAAATCGGTTCATCTTCATAAACTAACCAGCAGCCCCCTCCCCTGTCGCAATACAATCGTTCTCCATAACGCTACCACGCAAACGCAAACTCGAATGCCCAACGTTTTCTGTCTAAAATAAAAATGTTCTCAATTAACAAAATTTGTGACTAATGTATTACAATGTAACAAATTTCTTAAAAAAAAACAACTTAAAACGGTTTTTAACGATCAAAACAAATGGGGCAAAACTATTAACTGGTGACCAACAGAAAGCTTCGAAAGTTGGGGGGGGGGGGAGCAAAGTGGTCAAAACACTCTTAGATTCCAAAGCGGGGCGTCTTGGATTTGAATCCAGACGTAAGCTGGGGCTGTGAACCACGAGGCCCTAAAAAACTTGGCCTCATCGCCTGGGAAACTAAAAACTGACTAGACGTAGTGCTAACTACATTACCTACATGTATACTGTACGGTTAAAATATTGTTACCTATTACATATTTTTCACCCCCCCCCCCACCTAGTTCTGTCACGTGTAAATAATTTAAGTAACTTTTTACTCAACAAATGTGATCGCCTTCACATACTTGACAAACTTTTTCCACACCACTATAGAAACATTAGTGGTGTGCAACAGTGTTAACACAACTTTCTGAATTAAATAAAATTTTTTAAACAAAATATTACTCATGACACAACTTTAACGAATAACTGTTGAAAGGATGTCATCAAGATTGACACTCGTCTAAACGGCTTGGCCCCTGAAAACCAACAACCGAGGATCGGGTCTGTGGCCGAAAACGACAAAAAAAAATAATATGAACACTGTCGATATCACATAAAAATCTACAATACACTGACCGAAATATAAGGAAAACCTGGGGGGGTGACCATCCCCCCCAAAGGCTATGGGGCATCCCCTCAGGCCACCTGAACGGCGCCCGGCGGTGCATGTGCTCACACATTTGATATTTAAATGGTGGTATAAAGGTAACCAAAAAAAATGTAGAAGTGTTTTGAGTTACAAGAAAAACTATATTTTTACAATTTATTCAGAAAGTTTTATTTATTTATAAATAAAAAGAATATTGCAATTTTTACATGTCTGTAGAGATTTTTTCGTTGTTCTCACTTGATGTTGTCACTTTGATGCTCTGAACGATTGATATAATAAGTTTTCTCCGAGAACGGGGGAGGGGGGGGGCTACGCCGAATCAGGCTGCCACGCAGTGATACACTCAACCCTTTGGGAATGAATTTACCATTTTATGAATAATTAAAATATGGAGGGTTATTACAAGTTTTTTTTTTCAAATAGTCTTTTATTTATTTGCCCCCCCCCCCAATCAAAAGATGTGGAAAAAAAAGGCAACTATGCACCCCCCTTCTGGGCACCACTGGTAAAAACTAATAAAAGTATCCCAGCGTCAGCATGCTGATGCAATAATCAAAATGGCGACCGGTCATATTGCTCGTAAAGCTGATGCTCCAAGCAAGTGACTGCGAAACGTATATTCACTCGTAGCACGTCAAATATCTACAAGGGCCTGGGCACGCGACCGGAAACGATTAATAACTATTTAATATGGTAAAATAGAAAAATCTCAACAATCGAAAAGATGACAAAAATCAAACCTTTTTAGAAAGTCAGATCTGTGGCGACGTTTAATTAAAACAGCTTGTACACAAAAAAAAAAACAAGGATTCACAAAAACAACGATTAATACTGAACCTAAAACTTATACAAAATTGTGAACAAGAATGATGAAAAAAATCAACGTGTCCGAACGAGTATGAGAATCAACGGCGACTAACATGGCCGAGCTCGAGCCGCCGAGCACTAGTCAACGCCCTCCCCACCAACAGAGCAAATGGACTCGTCCGCTATGACTGACGCTCGCTTACCAGGTCTTGGTTTGACAATTTTCTATACATATGTACAATTTTTCCAAACGAATAAATATACATACGTGTTTGGTGAATATATGCGGTGAGTCGACTAGTTTGATCGATACGAATCGAAATAAATAACAATAAACAATTAACACCGTGGAACTGATCAACTGTTTACGGAAATCAAGGACCCGGACGCGGGACAACGTACAGTCAGTGTACACCAAGCTTGAGCAATCTGCGGACGCGGACCGCGCTACTACCCAGACTCCCCTACAGCGGCAGCGTAGTGGACTCGTCCAAGCGAAGGTCGACACGGGCGCTCCTAACAACACCAGAAGTGATTCTCTGACGAAAGTGATCGATGCCGAGAACGAAACTTCAGCACACGGTATCCTGATGATGCTGAAAACCCGATTTGTTTGATTTACAGTATTGATTCTGTAAATAACAGGACGAGGGATAATTTAATCGTCTTTGTTCCAAAAATGCGATTTCGTTTTGTTTCCATGGCAATTAATGGATTTTCAGTACCGTACATCAAAAACATAAATTTACTCCCACTTGCTGTATTAATTAATCCAAGCGACGTAAAAACTGAACAAAAATATCCGCTTAACAACCCACGCGCGCGCACAATACAGGCAGTGCCTCGCATCGAACAGGTTGTAACCTAACTAAAACCGGTATAGCTTTAAAAAGAAAAATTCCTGCAGTTTTGCTCGAATTCCCAGCATTATAAGGTGATCTTTGTTATCTTTAATCCTTAATAAGTAACTAGTCGGTAGGTCTAACATCGTATAAACTCGAACGTTTTCGATGAAGAAAAGTTTAATCGATGATTACAGAAAGTGACCGTCATTTATTTGTTTTGACAATTCGCGTAATCTCCACACAGCAACCAGAGGTATCCGATGAAGAATAAAGTTTAATATTTTCGCAACACCAACAGAAAGTATGAATACGTTTGTGAACAGTGAAAAAGTATTTTGCCTCGCCCTTCGTTGTGTTAACATACTAATCTAATTAAAGACGGAAAACCTAATTAAAAAAATAACCTCGATTCTGAAACTACCGGATCTCGCTACAAAGAAGTTGGTAAATTAGCAACGTTACATTACTCTTGAGTAAACATTTTCAAATATTTTACCTCATCACACAAAGATTGTACAAAGGCTTCAAACAATTTAACTTTTTTTTATCATTTGCATTTTCCATAATTGTGTGTATAACTTTGCGTAGTAATTAACAAGTAGCAGACACGGTTACAGAAAGCAGGAATTTGGAGAGGGGGTTAGGGAATATTTTGAGTGCGCTTGATCGATTGCGTCAAAGTGCATCAGTGACGAGAAGAAAGAAGAAAGAGCACATGACACCGACACCGAGAGTTGAGATGCGGCAAACAGCGCTCTCTGTGCTCCAATATCGTAATCAGCGTGGGTGATAATGCCAGTTGGGCGGAATAGCGGCCAGAACCGTTTCTATACATAAATACGTATTACGACTAAAAAAGTTGTTCGCGAAAAAAGTGTAAAAGCTTCTGAATCGAAGGCGCAATTTGGGTAATGTTTCTACCATACTGCACCAATATGCACACCGTATCAATTTTTATAAAAAAAAAAAAACATGTAATCTACGTGTTATGAAGCTGTATTATGGTATCAGTGGATTTACACTTGCTAAATCCGAAGCTAACCTAGCACAGACACATAATTCGTTTCGAATTAAAATGCGGCTATATTTACTGGGACAAAAAATAGAAGTAGGCCTATATAACGCATCCATGTAAATACCGAATGACGTGAGCAAAACACTGCCTTACCAATAGGGATTGTTTTGAAGTCTTTCATTGCCAATCTAATCTCCTCTTTCTGTTTTAGTTAGGCGGGTGTTAAAGCCATGGCCGGTTTTTGAGTGCTTTTTTCAGTGAGATAACGTATCCAAGTAAACTGGACTAGACAAATTATTATGTACTTATAAAAGCGCGCGCAATAAGTAGTGTTTATTTTATGGTTAATCGGGTTTTCCACCAACGTTTCGACACTTCTTAATAAGATTTTATTTTCGTTGTTCCCGATGTACTGTCCACCGACAGACTGATATCTTTGGTGAGTAGTAACAAGTTTTTCAGTTCAACACGCGTCTTCTTATTCCTTTTAACACCAAAAGTTTCACCCATACTACGATGAGGCATCGTCAAGTGTTTCCCCCCAGTGTTTTCGTAGTGCAAACGTAGGAAAGTTTGAAAAATCTCATTACCCGATTCAACGCTGTATGTGCCATTTAAATTATGGTTAAGATTTTAATGGAGGGAGCATAATATGGCGGTCGTTACACATACACACACGTTGTGCAGTTGTTCTATATTAGGCGTTATGTTGATTCGCCTGTACATTTAGCCGAGAACAGAAGTTATTAGAAGAACAGGTGGTATTAATGAGCCGTGTATAGGGTAGAGTGGGGCAAGAGTGCGCACTTACATTTTAAATTCACTGCACTCATTGCACTGAGACTCATTATATTTTGACAGAAATATTAAGTGTAGGCTAGTGTCAATAAATCAAATCAAATCCTAATGAAAGTAGTGTACTACAATCTTTTCATGATGCAGAAAAATTATGATTTACTCACAGATTTGTACAATGTACCCTAATACTTTTGTTCTTTTTAAAACTATGCTTAACTTGTGATAATTACAACGACACTGTTTTATTTTCCTTTGAAAATCACCCGTTTTTATTTTTCCTAGATTTTTATTCTCTTTACGGTATTTTGAGTGTAATACAAAAACGAGTAAAATCTTTTATTATGTGCATTCCAGGATGCCATTTTGCAGTAAGATACCGTGACACTGTTAAACTGATTAAAATAGTATTGAAAATTACAAAAAAAAGTGTATCCCAATTCAATTTGTACACTTGACAATGATCTTATTTCCAGTTCTGGAAGATGTTTTTCAAAATTTTCCGGGGGAGGGACCCAGCCCCTAGTTTTACTGGAGGTATTCCACCCTCCAGACCTCACCGGTAGTTGGGAGGCCCGTACCACATGTTCAACCTAGGGGGCCCACTAACTCCAAATCCGGCCCTGACGGTTAGGATAAATACAGGGCAAAGATTCAATCACACGTTAGATAACAATCGAAATCTAAGATTAGCTGGTGCTCGTCTACTAAAAGATGAACCACAAGATCAGGCATCAGAGTGGATCACATTGGTGTATAAATTGGAGCCACAGTTTTATACGTTCCAGCATCGGATTGCTGACTGACAGTTCTTACAATACAGAAAAATCACAAACGAAATATTGTCAAAGTTATTGTACTAGAAGTAAACCTATTGAAACGAGTGGTTAACAACCTCTCATTGGAAAACGTATTTGTTATTGAAGCTCAAGGATTAAGGCGCAAATGTTGAGATGGTTGGGGCACGTGGTGAGAATGAGAAGTGACCGAGGCCCAAAAATTCCACTGGAAAGGAAGGCGGAGGGAGTAAGGAGGAGAGGATGTCCGAGGAGAAGATGGTATGAAAATGTGGAAGGGTTTTTGAGGGAGATGCAAGTGGCAGTTTGGAGGAGTAAGGCTCTGGACAGAGAAGAATGGAGGAGAATCGTTGAGCAGGCTAGGAATTTCTACAGGAGGCATAGTGCTAGAAGAAGAAAACCTATTGAAAAAATTGTGAACTTCCAAAAATTTACTCTGGCGAAGACAGTAATACTGAGCCGGCAAAATGCATATTTTAAATAAAGTATAATACGATTTTATGATTTGCTAGCTGAACATATGATACGCAGTGTTTTACACAAGTGCAAATAAGAAACGAAGCTGTGACGTATGTATGAAGCATTATCTAGCGCCAGTATAGAAAGTCATGTTAGCAATATTTAAAACACATTTTTGTTGATTTGCTGAGTTCACACTTTAAAAGGTATGTAAAAAAACTGTCAGTATCACAGCATCGTGCACTGGAATTCATTTTTCTTTGCCCGGAAACTATCTCCATTTTTAGTCTCGTCCGCTTTTTTTTCCGAACAGATTACTCATTCGATGAGTCATTTATAAAACGTGTTGCTCGAACATGACACGCTTGAGTTAAAAATTTTTCTGATTCTCAGCTATCCTAAAGTTTCTAGTTAAGTAATTTCTTAAAACAGGCCTTAATTACTAAAAATGTAACGTTTAAAAAACTCTACGCGATCAAAATATCAACAGACTTGAACAGTTTTATCTTAATTACAACAGCTGCTTACATCGAGTGTAGCCAACTTAAAATTTAAAAAATACTCGAGCAAACGTTCTATAACAACGTTTATCTCGGCGCGTCTTGTTTCTTTGGTTTAGTCCTAGATTTTTGAAATTTCACCGAACAAAATAAAAATTATTATATATATTTTGATTACAAAATGTGCAAGAATCAGTCGTGTTTCAAAAGAAAGGAATCATTACAGCCAGAAAGAATTTTAATAAAAAAATTCAATGTAGGTACAGAAAACTGTAATGCAATTGTGTCGTTTACAAGAAAATTGTTTACAATAAAAATAGCATGCAACGAAAGAAATTCACTAGAAGAGTAAGAGTAAGAGACAATTCACAATGTAATTCACATAACGAATGAAGTGACTGGTGACGCTTTGAACGATTTATCGAGATGAGGATTAATTATGGAATGGGAAAAACTACGATATCACAGGCAGCTATTAAAATAATTTGCCTTTTTCACGTATATCTGTAACGTTAATGGCTTGCCAGCACGACACATATTAGTTTATACCTCTCTAAGTAAAACCTGTGTACGATATCAATTTAATGGTGATCCACTTCATTGACACACTTTCGATTCCCTTGTCCCCTCCGATTATATGTTGAAATCTAATGCGCAGAAAATGTAATCGGACGATTTAGCTTTTTAACGTCGGCCTGCTGTATATACTTGCATTTGACTCATTCGGCACGTGTACAATGATTTTTTATCACACACACACACACACACACACACACACACACACACACACACACACACACACACACACACACACCGAAATTCCTAACACGCTTATCTGCTCACTTCACTCAGTGCTGAATGATTTGTATACAGAGGTAAGATTTCAAAAAATACATGATCAATTAATTAAACGCCTGAATAGCTATAGAACAAAACAAGAAACAATTATCTTAACATGTAGGGTTTTTTGTTTTTACCTCTAAATCTGTTGCAAACCGATGGCAGTTTACTGTAAACTGGTTTTTTAAGTTTATCTTAATTGAACGAGCGAAGCGAGTTCTCAGTTTTAACTCGACCATTTGGCATCTGTCTGTCTATTTAGGAGATCTCACGATAACTTTTGAACGCATCCACCGATTTTCGTAAAACTTGGCATGGGTCCATGTGGGATATCAAATTAAAGGGAATTTTAATCATGATCTGAGTATAGTGTTCATTTTTGAAAATTGAAAAATTTTGACAAAATCGCGAAAATTAATGTGGGGGGGGGGGTATCAAATCGAAGAGAATTGTTTAATTGATATCAGTGTGTAGTATTAGGTTTCGGAAAATTAAAAAAAAAACTTATGAAAATCCAGCAGGGAGTCAAATTAAAAGGAACTGTAACCATCCAAATCCGACTATTTAGTGTATGATTGTTATATTACTAATAAAATAGAGTAATCGGGATTTTGTAATTTTTCGCATACATTAAAAATTATCTAATATCGAAATTTATGTTACCTTAGTTCGAAATAGTGAGCAAGTTAGCAGTTCGGGGAGCGTACTAGTTTATAATTATTCGTTTACAAGCGGGAGTTATAAATGTTAGTAAGGTGCCCCCCCCCCCCCTTTGCTGCAGTTGAGATCTGGTTAGCTGTTTTTGTGGCGTTGTATATGACAGGATTGGGGGGCCAAAACGCAAGGGAAAATGTCGGGCAAGATATGACAAAGCGAAGTCTCTCGTTCTGTCCCGAGATACAGTTTACAAACAGAATTTATTTGTAAACAAGGAGCTTTTACTTCCGCAACCGCGACTGAAGTCACGCAGAAACGGCGATTAGAGTTATACAAAATTTAACTAAATATTATCTATTTATAACAGCGAGGCAGTATTCAAGAGTACCTAATAGCAAAGGTTTGTTGAATCCGCTAAATAAAGCCGATTCACAAGATTCAAACGATTATGTCTCAAATACGAATGTGTTAAAACAATACACAGTATGAATCGGCCCGGTCGACTTTCGTTTTTTAGGATCAATCTTGATTTTTAAAAATATCAAATAAAAAAAATGTTATCATTGACTCTTGATAATTTTGACTTAAACGGAGTTAGAAATTCGCTTAATTATAAACATATGTTACACCCCCGAATATTAAGAACTTTTGCTTTTCTCTTTAACTTAAAACCGATTACTGTACAAAAAATTACACCAGAATACCTAACCTTAATTTTTCACAAATTATTAAAATCGCTTGTTTTTTTTTCATATTTGCTTCCTTTAACAACAATGTTCATTTAACAAGACATCATTTTATCCACTTATCCACTATTAAATCAATGACGCTGGTAATACTCCCTATTATTCAAACCGTCAGCGCCCGCGTTCAAACAATTATTATCAGTTACACACATCACCAAACGACGGCTACACCGACAGCAGAATGTCGACGACACGATTGGTGACAAGCTGCGCTTTAACGCTAATTGTGGCCACACCGAATATACGCGGAGCGAATAGGATAAGGTCATTTTACTAACGGACAATCTGATTGGTGCACAGAGAAAGTTTTAAGGACACATTATTACATCAACGGGTTCCGACTGTCAAACGTTTGACTGAGCCAGTATTATCAGGCGACTTTCACTTCGCGACTTAATGATAACTGGCATAGGACACAGAAAGACATTAATATTTTTTATAAACTATCTGTACTTGATGTAAACACACGTTACGTTTAAGGCATTCTCCTTACACACCGGTAATTATCTCCATTGATTCGAAAGGAAAAGAAATGTATAGTCTTAAACATCAAACATGCTTCTGGCTGGGCTGCGCAGTTTAAAACTGCTTCGAGGGCACAATGCCCACTCACAAAGCACGACAATAATCTTCCACGGCCCTGTCTCCTATCAAGTGCCGCGTATTTGACCCGATCACGCAACGCAATTTGAATCAAACACGGTACCAGATAAATCGAATCAGCTGGTTTATTGGATCAAAGTCTCAGATCTCCAACCGCAGTGCATTATTTTAATCGTCTTCGCGTTATTAAATTTATTTCTTAAATCTCAATTTGCCTCTAATAAGCAGTACTTTATTCGTTTCCAAATCATGTGAAAACGTTTCTCCCCAAATACACAGTTTTAGTTCCTGAACGGTAGTGGAAAATAATGTTGGTTTTTAATGTCAACCGTTTTAATTTAATGGCTGCAAATTTACGGTTCCTTAGAAAACGTGTAGAAATTATCGGTGAGGGAATTGAACCCATGTATACTGATGTTATATCCTATGGGACCTACATAGTAAACTATGTACATTATGAAACTAATTACAAATTTATCTTGAAAATATAACAATATGGTACAAAAACATACAATCCCTACACCTCTTGACATATCAGAATCGGATCAATTAACTTGAATATGATCTGTATTTTAATCAGACCTAAGGCAAGAAAAATACTACAGTTTCTGGAAAGCGAACGGTTTTGTCGACAAAATTCTGACGGCAGAGCGCCGCACTGGTACCGGTTTGCGCCAGGCACCAGCACCAGACTTTCACAAACGGTCGCGGGAGCAGTACTTGTCAACATTATGCACATACACACGTTAAATAAAAACAGCACACATGCGTACATTATTGTATATACACAATGACTCCAGATTAGTTAAATAAAAGGCCTTAATAGCTCTCTACTAACCTCCCCACCCCCACCCACCCAGTGGTCGCTTTATTGTTATGGCTGTAACAATCTCAGTAAAAGACATCCGATTCTGCTAAAATCATATCTAGTAGACAACTGAAAAAATTGTTACGATCACCTTCTTGTTACAAAGCTGTTGAACACAATTATGTAATCCACATCTTTGTCTACGAGAAATTTGTGTGATAAAATTTCCCACGGTTTATTCAGTTAACCACGATAATTAGGAAGTAAGGAAAATGTGTTAGTCTTTTGTTTTTAGAAGTCTTGACAGTTTTCTTTTAGAACTTGATTATCTATTTCAAACAAAGTTAACTTTCTCGTAACCTGAATTGCCAATCGTTTCGTATGGGATGCGATCTTTTATATTTACGGAACATTTTCAATTTTTTTAGGATTTGAAAATGGTAGAGAGACCGAAAGGCCTCGGCCAGTACGAAGGCTACTAACGAAATTGATACAAACTACTATCTGAGAAAATGTAACTTTGTTTTCGACCACCAAATCCACACAAAAATCTGAATATTAATGGCGTGGCAAATTAGTTTGTGTGAAATTTTAATTACTGTATTTTGGTGGAAGGAGTACAAGCTCTCAAATACTGCTACGGAGTGGATATAAATAGAAAACTCGTGTCTGCACTGGAGGCCTTCAAATACAACTGTTAACGTTACAGTGAGAATAATGTAGTTATAAATTTTGCACGTTTTGGAAAGTTGTCAGTACAGTGTCCTAATGAACAGGCTTTATTTGGAGTATTATGTTTTTTGAAAAACACTGGCCTACCAAAAACTCATACGTCATTATATGTAATGAAAAGCCTGAAGAATAAGGGGGGGGAGATAGCCGAGGGCGTGAGCACGTGGTCGCTGGGATTCGAACGACAGGTCACTACTGGACGTTACACTACAGAAAAATGAAATTCTAAGCTATACACGCTGGAAATAACATTTTCGCATCTAACATATCATTGAACTATTGTAACCACTACCTACTTACTCACTTCATGCAATTGTGTTGGGTCGATTAAGTTGTATCGGTGAATCGATTCCAAGTATCCACACGGTCAGCAATTTTTAACAGTGGTAATTAATAACAGTCGGAAAAAACCATTCACAGACTCGTGCGGACTTGCACTAACTGACGCTGTGCTGTGTATTCATAGACGAGACTGTACAAATTAATATGGCGGCTACGACGCGGCAAGCTCTAGCGCTGGTCACGTGACCGAGCACGTGATCAACGCTACTGCCGATTTTCTAGAAAGCCGATGTTCGGTAACGATTTTCGAGGTTAATTTCCAGAATTTTTCGGATAATGTACTGGATATTTGGTGAATCACGTGACGTTTTCCACTTCACGTGACATTTTTTATTTCACTTGATCTGGATCAAGATAACTAAACTAATAACACCAATGTGTTTTGTGGAAGCGCTAAAATTCTAATGCCAGTTGTTTCCAAAATTCTAAACGCAGGTGAAGACGTGAATAGAGGGAACACCACAACGTTTTGGCAAGTCCAATTTTCCAACCTCTTCGATCTGTCATATTAAGCGTATTTTGAATGAACTGATCAACGCGGTCGATTGCACTGGTCGACGAAATCGGATTAATAATCAGATCTTATCCGTTATGTATCGACAAACTGAACTGTGAACTACATGTAAGGCATAAAATTATTCTGTGGACCAGCAACGACCCGTTGAAACAAATACAGTTATCGCATCCTTGTGACGTTGCAGTTATCGCATCGGCTAAGTACGATTCAAGCAGTAGTCTATTCCAGTCAGTTGCGTTGCTTCCAATGCTTTGGCGTGCCCTGTCGTTTGAATGAATCCGGAGCACGTACTTACAAAACTTTCTCTAGTCATAGAAATCTCTTGCCAACGTGGGACCAGACGTCTATGAAAAAAAAAACTCATCGGTTTAAACTGACTGATATAAAGGGTCCACGAGTGAAATTCCGTTTCATGACAAATAACGCTTCGGACCCGGCCACCCTTAATCATGTCCCACAGTCTGTCATGGGGGGGGGGGGATTTAATGAAAACGCGCTTAATTTGAAATGACTCATACAGATGGAAACATAGATTTGAGGATTGTATTATATTAGAAGCGGCTAATCAACTGAAGTTTCACTTTTTCTGAAACAGGATTCCTTTCAGAAGGGGGTTTTCCGAATATTCTACACGAGGAAGCTCATCCCCCCCCACCATTCTGTGTCCGATAAAATCGATGAGTACAGGAAAAATTAGCAACGGTTTGTAGCAGAGGTCTCTGCCTGTTAAACAACCAAAACAGATTATGGAGTACGTCTCTGCAGGTATGAGGAACATTGGGAAGTCGTGGACATTCTAAAAATGTAATCCTTGCAAGTTGAATGGTAATAATGATCACATTGTACTTGCGCGAAACCGCACACGTCAACGCTGAAGAAGCATTCCAACTCCTCGACCACTGTTTTAAAAAAATCTACAATGATCAAAGAGTTTTGTGTTGGTTCAGTGAAGCAACAAACGCGAAGCAGTGTTTTTGTAGCCCGTTAACAAGTCAGATGTAACTTTACGGTCAGTAGGAAACAAATATTAAATAATTAATTATTATAGGAGTAAAATTAATGGTTATCCCCTAACAGAAGCAGTAATACAAAATAATTCTAAAAAATCTTATTCAACTTTGCTTTCATAAAATAATTACTTGGTTCCTACAAAAAAGTGTTTAAAAAATAAGATTTTATGGTTTAAGCTGAAAATAGACGTTAACAGCAAAGCGAGCGGTTAATGAAGAATCAAAGGGAGTGAAAAGGAGACAAACCCGCGGCCGTGGTTTTACGCGGACTACGCCTCCGATCTGTTGGCATCTTTCCAAATATTACGTAGCTAAATAAATGCTTACGTAATTTAAGTTACATCCGTTGAAAACAAACGAATTTTTCATCGCCGCGAATCTCGAAATGCGTATATAAAATTACTGAATATCTTTTTAATATACTACTGAATTTTAAAAATAATTGGGCAATACGAAACCAAAATATAACAATTCAAAATACAACGCTCAATTCGTTTTATAATCGGATAAATCTATTCCATCATGCGAGTACACGAAAAATCGTTATTTCAATTTTTTTTTCCAGCTGAGCGCTGGATTTTTACCAACGTTCAACGCTACACAAAGGCAGGGAGCGACGCGGCCCCGGTTTAAGTGCTATACAAAAAGCAATTCCCACTTCCCACACGGCTACAAAACTTGAGAGAGTGGTGGCATAGGAATTGAACCGTTGAACTTTGCATCAAACGACGGCAGTCGCACCAACGTAACGGACAGCGGCAACGGAGAATAACGTCGAACCAGTGTTGCCAAATGTAACGTACTTACTGAAAGTCGTATTTATTATGCTCCACTAGTTTTGAAAAACCGGTCACGGGACTGTGGCCAGAAATTGGGAGCTGCGATTTCTGATATAGAAATTTGCAGGAAATTTACTTAATAAAATAATTGTCTGTTTTATAAAAATGTAATATAAAAATCAATGCCACGCTTCGTCTTAAATGGACGGGATCAATAGACAGGCGTTGCCCTGGCCGATAACCGATATGTATCCTCCCCCCTTTATTACGAGCCCAATATTTCCATAGGTACGACGTTTTGTACCCTGGTAACAAAACGTCTCCCCCGCTGGCTCCTATCCACTCGCCCAACTTTGGATAAACTTGCCTAACGACGGAATAACAAACTGCAGGCGCGAGCTATGGGCTATTGGCGGTGGTGGGGAGCGGGAATGGTGTGTTTATTTTTAACTCATTTACGAACATGTATAGAAATTCCTGTTTCAACAAGCGCTACGTCAGGAATTACATTTTCATCTACACAGTTACTTGGTACGTGTTCGCAAGTTTACGTGCTTGAAAAAGCACTTAAAATAAATGTTTCCCTTCAAAATATTTAATCGCAAAAAAAACTGAATACACAAAAATGTGTCATACGATTGAAAAAAATTAGCAATACGCTCGAAATTTTAAATTTTCAAAAATCTGTTTTTTAACGATATTAACTGATGACCGTTGGGCACTTGGTGAAACATATTAATACACAGGTTTTGTAAAATATATAAAAACACTTGGTACGTTTCACAGATTTTATTTAACTCTGACAGCTATTTCGACCTCTTAAGTCATCGTCAAAGAGATGAATGAAGACTAAACACAGGATGTAAGGTGTACATCTGTTTAGGGGGCATGTGTTGTGGGAACAGTGCGAGGAGTGAAGATGGAGAGGGGGTTGCAGGAGCTAAGAGAAGGTCAAGTGTCTGTAATAACTAAATATAACCTGAATGCAAAATATAAAATTAACTAAACATAATCTGAATGCATTTCTTTATTTAGTTTAAAAAAGCAATAAAAAAAACAAATGAACAAAGTGAATTCTGTGTATCCCCTCCTTTAGTCAAAGCTGTTATTTAGTTTAGTTAATTATATATTTTGCATTCAGATTATATTTAGTTAGTTAATTATATATTTTGCATTCAGATTATATTTAGTTTAGTTAATTTTATATTTTGCATTCAGGTTATATTAATTAGTTTTTACAGACACTTGACCTTCTCTTAGCTCCTGCAACCCCTCCCCATCTTCACCCCTCGCACTGTTCCCACAACACATGCCCTAAACAGATGTCCACCTTACATCCTGTGTTTAGTCTTCATTCTTCTCTTTGACAATGACTTAAGAGGTCGAAACAGCTGTCAGAGTTAAATAAAATCTGTGAAACGTACCAAGTGTTTTTATTGGGCAGAGAGAGCTCGTCAGCTGAGGTAAAAGCAACTCTCTAGGGGAAGAGCACCCGAAAATCAAAGTTCCTGGTCCTGCAGGTTGGGGGTTGGATCGGAGAATTCACGTAGCTCATCTGTAAAACTTTTATGTGCAGAAACCTGTCAGTTTCTTTCGCCAGCCTTGGGACCCGGAACTGGAGAGCAGCTGTACTTAACCGGGACAACTGGCGGAGGCTGTTAAAGGAGGCCTTGACTCAGTAATGGGTTGTTGCGCCGCTGAAGAAGGAGAAGACATACAGTCATTCTCTTATCTCTTCACTTTTAATCCTATCTTACAATGTAAGCCTACAGCACCTTCTCCAGTATCCCATTTCCATGGCTTATTATCTCTTCCTCATATTTTTATGTTCTGTAGTTTCACACACTTCAGCCCCATATGTTACAATACTCTTCACTCTTGTCTTGTATATTTTTAATTTTGTTTCAGGCCTTAGTTGATTGCTCCAAAAAGTGGACTGCAACTGTCTCTCACTTGTATCCCTTGTCTCATCCCTTCTGGTTCCGCCCCTCCAACAGTCGTTAAATGCCTTTCGAGATCTTGCCCTTTTGTCTCGTGTGACCTGCTTCATGTCCTTCAGTGTATGTGCGTGCAGATTAAGGACCATTTATTTTTACTGTTGCCCCCATACTGCCTCTACCTCTTGCATACGGAGGCAAGGATACTCCCCATATAGTATAGCTTGCTATGGCTCCTTTTCTTGATGAAATAATAAATCAACGGACAAAGCGAGTTCTCAATTTTGGCATTTGTCTGTTTGGGGTATGTCTCACGATAACTCTTGAACGCGTCAGCTGATTTTCGTAAAATTTGGCACTTTTACTTGGCACCGTACTTTTGCCCTACAGAAAACTATTGTTTTTGAGATCGATCCCTCCGTTGCATTGCATTGCATTATGGGGCGTCTTTTACACACACGTGGTATAATTGGAGCATCAGGGACGTGTCCAATGGCTGCCAGAAGATATACTTAGGCTGGTTCAAGTCGACACGTGACCGAAGACTGATAAGCAAAACCGCCAACGCGTTAACGCAGAAGGCGGGGGAGAAAGAAAACTTTATTTACTCTTTGTGGCACTGCCGCTGGAACCGATTCAGGCAATAGGCGTTGCCTGTCTCAAGCCCAGCTAGCAGACACCTTCAGGCGTCGTCGGTCGCTCTCCGGGTGGCAGAGGGCCTCCGTGCCGGTGACCAAGATAACAGCAACAAGCAGCAGCGTGCTAGGAGGTGGGCAAGGGCTGAATGAAGGACTGTTTTCAGAGGTCACCTCTAGGGCTGGGGACAGATGTTATTGCGAGGAGGGTTTATGGCGGGTCATCAAGAATCGATCCCTCCAAAAATAGTAGAGTGGGAGGCAAAATGTGAATGGTGGGGTAAACTTGTGAAAAACCCCACGTGGGGTTTGAAATTAAAGGGAATTAAAACCACAGTCTGAATATGGCGTTGACTTTTGAAAACTGCAAAGTCTGTAGACGTTAGGGCTCAAAAAAATGGTGAAGAATCCAGTGATATCGCAGAAAATTCAAAGAATTTTAACTGACATCTGAATGTAGTGTTGTGTTTTGGTAACTTAAAATTTTGGGATCCCAGGGCTCAAAAATGTGAAAATGTGTGTGAAAATCCAGCAGCGTGTCAGACTAACGAAAATTGTAATCAAAATCCGAATGTTTTGAATGTTCAGTGTTCAATGTATAAGTGTGCGCTCTACAATTGTTATACAGTACTATTAAAGAAATAGTAGAGTAATCGAGATTTTGGGTCATTTTTCCATGATCGAAAAATCATCTAATATCGAATTTATGTAATAACAAATGTTCTTCGTTCAAAATAGTGAGCGAGTTCTGCAGCTCAGGGAAAACAAACTTACTAGTTTAAAAATACTGGCACGGTAGGGAAATCATGTCGTGTATTTATGGCATGTGTTGGCAAATAGATTTGTAATGTTTCGTTTTGTATATATTTTAATGCTGAAGTAGCGTATTTTATTTTACTTTTTTTGATTGTAAGTATTACCTGGTCTATACAAATATTGAGAACGTAGAACTAAATTACTGTCTTGAAAATACAAAAAGACCTTTTGCTAGACTCTTGCACTCAAATTTGGGACGGCGATATACACGAATCGGATCGAGTAACTGCACAGATCTTACATTTGGAATCAAGTACACAGAAAAAAGATATAAAAGAGAACAAGAAGTGAAACTCGGTAATGTTTATATGTATTTACTTAAACAAATTATACTGAAGCACAAAACTAATAATCTTCCAGTATTCAGGCCAATAATATACACTAACATAGTTAAAATTATTACTACTAGCCAAACTGTTAGGGCGTGGCGACTGTTTTTTTTGGGGGGACAGACGTTTGGACCCCCCCCCCCACGGAGGCCACCTTCATTGTAAAAAACTTTTATTACTAGTAGTCCGCATAGTAATAATAATTTTAAACAGTGTTGACGCCACCCGTCTGTGAAAGCTTAAGAACTTGTAATAAAAACTAAAATCAGAACAATAATTTTTTTAAATACACCCCAAAATATGGAGGGGTCTTTATTTTCATGTAAGTAGAGTATTTACAAGTATTCCACCAGACAGTGAACAAAAATGGCTGAGCGTATACTGCAGACGCCCAAGTAAGAATATTTTTATATAATTTTACCACACGGTCGTCGGAAAGATACACATTTTTATATCTACTCATGATTACCTGCATAAAACATTATCGAATTTAGATCACGCATAAGTTACACGTTTTTTCTATTTTGCAAAAAATGTATTTACATTTCTTTCTGTATTACAGTAGCTTTATAGAGACTATTTGAGGGGGGGGGGGTTCGAAGGGTGCAAAAACGCTGTAGTAGCGTCTACACGTTCGACGGATCTACAGAATCCGTAAAACCAATACGACAAAAACCGACGCATTTACGGCGTAAACCCAGCAGCAAAATCTAGCGTTTGCTCAGGTGCTGGGGCTGATACGCATGCGCAACGAAGGCCATTTTATCGATTCATAAATATATCGACACAACCGCATCTGTTATATGACGTCTATTAACATGTGACTCGTGGTTTATTGGTATCATTATCGTCATTATTGTTATTAAGCATTATTATCACTAGTACGCTCCCTGAGCTACAGAGCTCGGTCATTATTTTGAACAAAGTACATTATTTATTATTACATAAATTTTTACATTTTATAATATTTCATTTATGGGTAAAATTACAAAATCATGATCTCTTTACTATTTTATTAATGATATAACAATTGTAGAGCACACAATCATACAACGACCACTGAAATTCGAAACATTCTGATTTGGGGTTACAATTCCCTTTAGTCTGATAATTTTTCACAGTTTGTCAGCTGCTGCATTTTCACGATTTCTTTCATATTTTTTAAATTTTTTTTTTTTTTGCCGTGGGGTCCCAAAATTTGCAAATTTCCAAAATTTAACACTACATGGTAGATCAGTAGCGTGGCGTCCATGTAACCCCTGTTGCCAGAGGCAACAATACAAGAAACGAAAAAAAATAATATAAATTATATCGCAGAATAAATACTTTAGTTATTCAATAATGTGAAATCCGAACGATATTGGTAGTCAACGTTGAACAAAATCATAGCATCGCTTTCAAACTGCTGTACAGTTGCACCGTCATGTGTTGCCGGCTCAGAGACATCGGCAATGTTTTACTGCGTACGGTCATTGACCTCGTAGTACTTGTCACTGTACAAACTGTTGAGGGGGGGGGGGGCACATTCGTCCACCCAATTTGTTGCCGCTATATAAACCGGCAAAACGTTCAGTTAGCAGCTATGTTTGTTTTCGGAACCGACGTGCAGCAGTTACTACATGCCTATTTGTGTTTTGTTCATTTAGTCATGTGTTTCTCTGTTTGTCTTTATTATTTTTAATTCCATTATTTGTGTCCTAATGTATTCTGTGGAAGTATAATGTAGTCAGATTCCCTTGAATCTGGACCGTTTACTTCTGCCAGCGATTGATAGAAAATACTATTAAAAAATACTTTGGCTCTAAAAAGAACACTTGGTACTAGGAGAAATTCGAATTCATTTTTTGGCTAAGTTTTAGGCCTGTCACAACCGGCAACAGCTGTTATGTACCCACGCCATGGCACTGGCTCAGTCAAAAATTCTCTTTAGTTTGATGCTACCCCCACGAATTTTTGAAATTTTATCAAAATGTCCACTCAGTTGTCGGGACCTGTCGTCCAAAAATTTTGAAATTTAAAAAAATGAACACTATATTCAGACTGTGATTAAAATTCCCTTTAATTTGATACTTCACATGTGCTTTGTTATTTTTTAACAATTTTTATAGCCCAACATTCTTGCTTCCCGCCATCCTGTGAATATCAACGTCAAAAACAATAGGGTTCTTCTGTACGGTAGGGTAAAAGTATGGACACACATACCGAGTTTTACAAACTTGGTTGTGCGTTCAAAAGTTAACAAGAGACATCCCAAACAGACAGACAGACAAAAACGGTCGAGTTAAAACTAAAAACTCGCCGCGCTCGTTCAAAAACGACCATCTTAGAATGTCTCTCCTTTTACCGTTTCACGAAAACAGTATGGAAGGCAGTTTGTTTCTGTAAAATATCAGCATAACGTAATGACTAGGTCCAAAAATGTTACAGAATAGACCTAGTGAAGTGTTTATACAGGGAAGCGAGGAATAATTCGCTTCCAAACGACTGCCTCCAAGAATAACACAAAACGTATATCATGTACGTTTAGCAGAAACCGTTGAAAGCATCGCCACAGGAGACGTCATACAAAATACACTTTGGCGTTTGCTGTAGTAGACATATTTGTTTCTTGCTTACACTCGTAATCGCGGGAAACACTGAGAGCCTTGAATCCTTAATGGATCCTAACATTTTTTTTTAAAACAAATACATTTATAAAAAACACTTCTCGAGGCGTATTTTTGAATTCGTGGTTACTATACGACACGTCGTACCACTTTTGGCCGCAAATTAGAGGCTACATCCTCAGCTATTGCAGAACTGCTACTCGCTTTGCGAGATTCTTTCGGTGTCTGTATCATAATCAAACATAAACAACGACAACAAAATGCTTCAACTACCTATGTGTAGGCCTATATCCTGAACGGGACTTTACGGTTCACATACGGGCCAGTTGGAGCAGCTGGTTGTCGTCGTTTAGGACTTGATAATTGTAGAGACATCGAAAGGTCTCAACCGAGGATGAAGGGAGTCGCAGTTCTGGATACAGGTAACGACGAATTTTGGAATTAAGAAGGCGGATCCTTCAGTTTGCTACACCCCGAACCTAACTATAAACTAGGAACCTATAACCTAACTAGGAACAAACATTTTCGAAAGTTAAACTCATCGGACCCATTTAGATGTGCGAATTTTTCAATTCTTATTTTACTTTCTGGCTGATCTTGAAATATTTTGTATATTTTAACACTTTCAACTCGACAAATTTTTAACTTAATTTCTCGACAACATTTTTTTATATTTATTATTTACCGCCTAATAAAACATTTCCAAGTTAAAATATAAAACTCTGCAACATAACGTGTTTTTTTTTTTAAATTTGCGAATTAAAAAAATATTTCTTTGTAATCGCTAAAACTATAGAATCGAAGGAATTTTGAACCAATTCTGGATGACCGACTGGCGGTACAGTTGGACGCCACGGCTCCACTTGTGAAGCCAACCATCACAAACCCCGGTTGGATGAGTACACGGGAGCCTCTCACTTGTAAGTGTAGACAGAGGGAAAAGATTCGATACGATAGAACGAAGGTATTGAATTGACAAATACTGACGACTTATTTCCCTGTTCTTAAAAAAGAAAAAATATTAAACTTGCATCAATTAGGTTGTGTAATAGAGGACAACACACCGTATGTTCTACGAGCCGTTACATCTGTACAAAATCTAGATTTTTGTTTTGTATTTACTACCGTACCAAATCGAGATCTCGGTTAAAACTGGCATCAAGAGAATGTACTTGTCGCATGTATTATCCTATTCCAGACAAGAGGATTTTCGGGAAAAAATTCAGTTGTGGGGCGTACAGTAAATCTTTCCTATCTTCCTTCTTTGGCGCTAGAGCTCTTGGAGGGCCTCGCTCTCCTGGACAATCCGCCTCCGATCGTCTCGATCCTCTGCTCTCAGCCTCCATCTTCTTATACCGAGCCTGCGTAGGTCGTCCTCAAGATCATCCACCCATCGTTTTCTGGGGCGACCCCTTCTCCTTCTTCCTCCCCGTAAAAAGTTTCTTCAATGTGGATGTCTCTAAACATTCTCTGGACATGCCCTGCCCGCCGGGTTCTACTGTTCTTTATGTCAATGACGATATCGGCTGGTTCTCCATAGATTTGCTGTAGTTTTTTAGAAAACTACAGTAGCCTAAATCATTAGTTTTCTGAAAAAAAGTTACGTATTCTCCAAGTTTTCTACTTTCACGAATTTCATTAAAAAACTTGTTGATCTGACTGCGTAGAAGTTTACATCTGAAATAACGACGATTATTTGTATTAATTGCCGAAATCGGCGCAAGAACCAAAAGAACAGCAGGAAAAATAGATTACGTCTAGAAGCGACTTGGGTTACAGCTTTACACATGTAAACACGGGCGGTAGCAGGCCACATCTGTGGTCCCTGCGGCAGGAGCTCGGGACGCAGAACACGAGCGGGCGACGGGCATGCCCTTCGTCTCGCACAACCCTGCACACACTCCTCTATGTCAACATGGATTTGTATTCCGCTAGCACGGTATAAAGCTAATAGCTTGTTTTATATTAGTTTTCTTCTTTTTCACTCCACGTACTAGGCACCTTCCCTTCGGTGGATACCAACATCCCTTTTCCATTTGGTTCATATCTCAAGGCTGCCGTTGCTAATCGGTTGTTTGGCATGTAGACCAAGCGTTGCTACCATCTCCTCTTATTGTTTTTAATCTTCTTGTCCAAAGATTCGACTTTTAGTTATTGTCTAATATCTTCTTATCCAGGAGAGAATATCCCCGTGTGCTTCAAAATTTCGTCTCAGCCGCCTGAATTTTCTTCTTCTACACTTCAGGGATTGGGCAATGTGTCTGTACCGACTTCACATTATCGCATCCATATCTTTCTTGGTCTTCCTACATCCCTTCTTCCAGCAGGCATGTGGGCCTACTTGTTTACAATTGGTGGTATTCTATCTTCATCCGTGCGACTTAAATGCTGTCTCTATATTCCCCTGTATTCTTCAATTTTCTCATTTAGATTACATATATTTAATTCTTCCCGTTTAACTTCATGATCCCTTCTTGTGCATCCTTTAACCCTTGTTAAAAATCTCAACTCTGCTGAGTATGTTGCTTTTATCTCTTTGTTTTGTAATCCAGGATTCATTGCCATATAACAGCACTGGAACAGACACTGTTTTGCAGAATTTTAATTTTGTCTCACGTCTCGTTTTATTTTTCAGTGTTCTATTTATAGTTGAAAAATAAATCTGTTGAACGACATATGTGTTGAAATCTATTGATTTTATTTGGTATATCTCTGTCAACGTCAAAACATATATATCACAACCTAAATAGTTAAAATTTGAGGTCTGTTCCAATACACTTGAATTTTCTTTTCTTCCTTTTTCCAAGGGTCCATGTTTTATCGGCATACAGTAACGATGGGATAGCTATCGTTTTATAAAAAATTTTACGAGTATCTTTGCTCCTTTTTTTATTTTTGTAAGCATCTACGGATCGTTCCACAGATGCCTGTGAACTTTGCCAACTCATCTTCCCGATCAGTGTCACTTTTGTATGAAATGTCACATCCCATGTAATTAAAATTACCACTCTGATTTAGAATTGATTATTTACAACTGTGTTTTGTATTAGTTTTCAATTTAATTACGTTGTTTTGTTGGTAGTACACTATGGAAGGAGATTATGTTGTACATGAAATCGGGACATTGGGGGGGTTCGAAGGTAATTATTTGATAAGCAGAGGCGACACTCAGTTTTACTAAAATATCGATAAGCATTATGAGAGGTTTCTTAATTTGGTTCAACGCTTTACATGTCGATTCTTGATTGAGTTCATCTGGTTAATAATAATAATAATAATCCTGCAGATACGGTATGCATTAAAATCAGGTTACCCATTTATTTTACAAAAAAAAAGTAAATAAATATAGCATTCAAAGACGGCGAAAACGGATATCCAAAGTCCTGGACCCCCTCCCTTCCCGCCGTGGCCACGGGCGACCATCGATTGGGTCCGGTTTAATCCCTAACCCAAATGTTTTCCCCTTCACTGCACACAAATCTATCGACTGCTCGCGGTCAGTTTCTCCTCACACGCGCAAGTCCGTGCCCATACAGCACGCTTCCCGTCTCCCTCCTCATTATGATATTCATTGGTTTTCTTAACTGAATGTAACCACAGGGAAAACAATGTTACGTGAACGAGACAGTGTTCTTAAGCGTTATAAAAGATGTGTTGAGAAAGATGACAAAGACATCGTAAGTCTGGTATCAGAGATGCATCTATAAGACCTCTAATGTTACGAAAAGTGGAGTTCACTGTAAGGTGCACCAAAAATATACCTTGAAACTCCGAAGCAGTGGTCCTCGTAGTGGCTTATTTTAACAGACGCGACTGGCTTAGAAATACGTCTACGTCACATGATTATAAACTTTCATTGAAATTTTGGTAGCTCTGGGGCGGGGGGGGTACGATGCGTTGCTCTCTCCCATAGCTGCGCCACTCTACACCATAACAGCAACTAATTATGTTTCACACTAACATTTGTGTGTTCACAATATAACGAAAGATAACTCGACAAAACCTGCTCATAATTTTACGAACTGGGTACTTTTATCGACATACAGATAGTATTGTCTTCATTTCAGTGCTAAGTATTGACGAATTACACTGTATAGTGTTGCCATTCAACAGCACGATCAGATCTTTGTACACAAATTCGGAACACACTATAATGCGTGCCATTTCACTTGATAAAAAGAAAATACCGGTATCGAGAACCACACATGACTTCTATGTTCTAAGATTTATATTTAAAATCATTTTCGAAATGAAATATTTCCATAGAAAGTATTTCTTTCTTCAGCCTTAACCACAGTACTGTAGTCACTAACGTATACCACCTTACGTTAGCGCACTCGATTTTCACTGAAGGTAGCAGTCGATGGCACTGCCGAAACGTTTCGTTTTGTAGAAAACATTGAACCACGGCCAAACAGGCCGGGAAGGAATTTTAACAAACTACTTCTTTGTTGCTGATAACGTAGTACACATACAACAAATTACCCCCCCCCTCCTTCAACTAGCATTTTCATTTATAGAAAATTATCCCTTCCCCATTTAACTACCCTTTTCATTTATAGACATTTCATCTACCTTTCTACAGTGGATTATTATGACCTTTTCAGGATACTTTATTTATCAAAATTAAGTACTTTACTCTTGTTAAAACGTAAAACGTTGCAGGTTAATAACTACACCTTCCCCTTAACCGATCTTCACCAAAATCAATAGGCCTTCTGCAAAAAATTATTCGATTGTTTGAATTTGCGGCAGTTATCGTTCGCCATAGAAAAAATTCTACACACAGTTTTTGGAAATGTCTTTTCTTCATGTTTCCTCATTGAACATGGAAGTAAAAATAACTAAAGTCTGGATGACTCAACCAGCAAATATCCGGATTACGTTGCCGTAATAGTGGCTTATCTAAAGACAGTCATTACTGCAACAGCAACTGTGAGGATTGCACGTCCACATATACACTGGTATTACATCAACTCAATGGAATGCATTAATAGCAGTGTGGTGTAGTTGTCAGCGTTAATCCACTGAAAAAATTGAAATCTATACAAAAAAAAGTCTATGGTAACGTCCATTTCAGTGGCAAAGGCTGATGCTGTAAACATTTTTTTTCGTCTGACGTCATAAAGGAAGGTGACAATTACTAATCTCTAGCTGAGTGACAAATGAAGAGGAGCGCGTCATTACAAGATGCTACAAGCAGTTTTCAACGAACAAATCGTCTCGGGACTGGCTGTCACTCTCTAACCATTATGGATTTTGTTAGGTAACCCGAAAGACGAATTAATTATATATTGTAGAGATATAAACTTGAAACGATTCTCGCGATGAGGCAGATGTCGACCGGTCTGGAGTGTTTAATGAACTGAAGAATGCTTTAAAACTGAAATTTTTTCCAAAATCTGCTGGACGAGCTGAATCAGCTTTATTCATTACCTCTTTCAAAATAATTTGATCTCAACATGTTAAGCAATAGCGTTAAGAATATTACTTATATTAAGGGGAATCAGCTGCAACTGGCGAAAGATCATTCCCTAAATTAAAAACTATAAAACGTTATTTAAGGGGGACCGCGGCGGCTTAGAAACATTGAGAAACGCGAAAGTAGTAGGAGCGGGGGCAAATTCAAGATCGCACGCAGGCGCATGAACGGCTAACGACTGTCCTATGACGGAGTACTGCATTTCAGAGAAGCGGGTTCTGGAGAGGAATCGCCGGTTTCCGAATGGGAAAAATAAAAAGCAAGGAGGTGCAACGTGAAAACGCCGGACAAGTGAACGTTTAAAATTTTCTAGCGGAATCCACGTTCCTAATCGGTCATAAAAACAGATTCCGCGGTTTGAGAGGTTGTGCAATACCGCGCGCTTAGACGTTATCTTATCTACGCTACGAAGGTGCGAAGGCTAACACATTTAGTTAGTTACTACTGCGTCTCACTTTGCGTCGTCACTTTGCACCCATCCTCGGCTACTCATGACGTTGAGGTTATGAACCGGGTCAACAAAATGGTCGACCAAGGTCACAGTGACAGCTGCGACGTAGGCCCGCGGTACCGCGCTCAATGGCGTTTCCAACATTCCTAACTTTCGTCTCTCTCAGGTTGGCATTACGCTATAAAATAACTTTGCGAAAGTGCTTTAGTCGGGGAACATCTTTTCCAGATTCTAAAAGAAATTTTCTTTAATAAAATTTAATATCTGCATTAAACAAATAAAATTCTCAAAACAAGTTTAGCTGTGGTTAGGTGAAATTACGAACCCCGACACACTTTTGAAACTATAAATGGTTGGATAAAGTAGTATTATCCATTCTAAAATAACTTTTATTATAACATTCTGCATCATCACATTTCAGCTCTTTCCATAAGTTTTGGAGAATTCCTTACATACATGTGACCTAACACAAATAAGTTTTTTTTTGTCTATCTGTACAGAGCTATGACATGAACGTACACGTTTCTGTGGTATAAAGGGGCCAATTATATGTAAATTATATAAAAAAAAGAATAATAAAACCTTTTACAAACATATTCAAATAATGAATCCTGACAGACCAACAGGGAAACTCTTTAACTATTTCAGAAAGCTCAAAATGTCCAACACGCGGTTCAAAGAAACAGAAAAACTCCAGATTACTCAACGCTTACCACTTAAAAAAGAAATTAAAAAATGCCCAAGAAATTTTCAGGAAAACCCAAGAAGAGGACACGAGCCATCTGGACTGACGAAAGGAGGAAGAGACATCGATCAAGAACGAATGAGATATGGGAATGGAGGAGGAAGGAGAGAAGAAGAAGAAGAAGAAGAAGAAGAAGAAGGGAGGAACCAGTTGAACCAAACGTAGTTCACACTGGCTCATACGAAAAAACCTTTTGCAAAAGGTTTTTGCCAAAAATAAACATTTTTACAGCACTGACTTGCACGTGCATGTTTATAACTGACGAAGTTCGAAGGAGCACACTAGAAATCCAGTTAACACATCTACGGTGCACAGGGTGCCTAAAAATAGTTGCGGGTTCCGTTTTACATGTTTATAGCTCCAAAGACTGTTCAACTGTTTTATTTTTCTCGAATCCAATTGTACGTCACACTGTTCTTAACGCCGTCGTTGTATTCTACAAAATAAATATCAGAATCCTTAGGAAAATCAGTCGCAATGACGTAGCCGCGTGTTTCGCATTTAAAAAACAATGTGGATTTTACAAAAACTGTATACGCGATTTCGTTTTATGTGACGCGGGTTCGATACGTGGCATACCTGATGCCATACCGCCTTAACTATACGAACCAAAGCAGACCAAACGTACAGTGCATGTGTACTATAGTATCGGGATGATTCGCTCAAAGGAAAGTGAGATCTTAGAAGACCTAATTTATCAGACGTACCGTAGGTGGACTACAAGATGGAAGACGAAGACACGAAGAAGAAAACGACTGACTTTTATTTCCTAGCAGACAATATTCCACAGTGTAATACACTAGTTTATGAAATTATCTTAAGAGCAGAACAAAATCTGCACGTTGCAGTTGCTATTTCGAACGGTTTGGATCACAGTTGCCCCCATAACGGCTTTCGCGCTCACCCGCAGCGCGGGGATTAAGTGCCTATGTATTCCCCACATACGCCCTGACGTCAGCAATAATAAAATACCCATAACTTAATTTGATAAGTGTCACGTTGCGCGCCAAAATCTCCAGTTGGGCCTAATTGTATTATACTCTGACTATAGCCTACAGTACCCGGCGGTACAATCGGAAGAGTATTTACGGCAGGACGAACGGGACCCCCCCCGAGGGTCGAAAAACGTTGGCGACAAATTTCGTTAATCTCTTGATTTTCTGGCCGTTTTCTACTGTGAACGCTAACTCAGTAGTAACTGTTGTTTTAAATATTCAAACAGGTTTATTACACGTTTGAAATACGAAATATTGGAAAATCAATACAGTCGATAAAAATCCTGTAAGGAATGTTTGAATAACACGTATTATTACGTTTACGTTTATCGTGTTATTACCGTTTACTTTAAAGGGATTGATTACAGGATGTTACCACACGTTTTCAGCGGTGGTGTTTATGTATTTCATAATAATATGTTTTCATATTTCAGCCACAATCGGCACACCGACTTCTTCTCTAAACTGTGAAACGACTAAAAATTCGATTAATTTTAAAACCTTTTATCATACTATAATTTCTCTAGTTCTGAGCGACGGTTAAATTAAGTACTGGGTCTTGCGTTGTAGGCTTTCTTCGGATTCCCGAACTATTAATTTTCCAACAACACTGTTTTCGGTTTAACACACACAGCACATTATTTCTCTTAAAACCGACGTTTCGTCCGTACCACGATGAGGCATCCTCAGTAGGGCACCTGATGACGCCTCATCGTAGTACGGACGAAACGTTCGGTTTTAAAGGAAACGAAGCAGTGTCTGTTAAACCGAAAAACAGGGTGTTATTTAATGACAATCACGAAGGTTAACGAGCGAGATTACTACAGTTTTCTTGACGAGCGAACTATTCTCTCTCACTCTCTCCTCTATCACACCCAGTGGCGTATCTAGAATTTGGCCTAGGGGGCAGGGGGGTCGGGTCGCCTTCATACAAAAGAAAAAACAAATTAAGATTAATCAACATTACTACCATTAAAGTAAGCGGTAATAACACAACAAAAATACGTGTCACTGAAACATCGTTTACCTACTTACTGGTTGATCCAGTAGTTTGATTTTCCTGTATTTCATAATTCAAACGTAGGCCTTACGTTAATGCTGTGTAATAAACCAGCTTGTATATTACAAACAATAGTTACTACTATCGCTGAAACATAATAATAAAACAGCCTAAATTCAAGAGATTAACAAATTTCGTCAACTTTTTGACCCTCTGGTGGGGGGGAGTCCCGTTCATCCCCCCTTCCCCTAAATACGCCCCTGATCACACCGCGCCCCGATCGCACCTAATTGAGACTCGGAATTCCGACAAACACTGACCGTTCTGACATAAACATTAGTGTCATAAATATCGAGCTTATCAATACAAAGATACTATGTACAAACAGAAAAGTAAAAGGATTCAGAACAGCCACATATCCGAAAGTAAGAAACGTTTAAATTTCGTAACCAAAATGACTGACAATTAACCGGAAATCCGGCACTAAGTCTGGATTCGATACCCTGCATTCCACAGAACAGAAATCTTATTAAGAATACTACGTAAAACAGACGGATGGCGGCACCACACAAAGTCTTCATGTTATTTTAATCTGCACTTTTTGAAGTATCGAAACATGAAGGCGATAGATCCGGGGAGAGATCGAAGCTAAGAGATCTTAACAATAAGATATCGCTAACGTTTGAGACTGCCTAAGGCGCGGCTCCAAAAGACGGATGCTTTTAAATTTACTCGTGAAATTTCGTATCTACTCGCTTCAGCTATGTAAAACGGTACGAAAGAACTGGGAAGTTATTTTAACCGCTTTTAAAACTCTACGAAAGTTTCTTACGGTACTCTATAGGTGCGAAAATTTGTTACTGCAGAAAACACCCACCCACAAATCGAGAACTCAACATACTAAACTTGAACAAATAACGAAACATACAAATAATCTGGTAACTCCAACGACGACTTAGAGTTAATTTGCTTTTTAACAAAATGTTTTAGAAATTTTGTAAACGGTATATAGTACACTATGTTGTTAAAAAAAATATTGTCACAGAACGAGACCTAGCTGCTAGGCTGACGCACAAAACATAATATTCTGTTTGTGAAGTACAGCGCGCCATCTGTTGAGACACTCCCGTGTTACAATGTGTCGACGGTTGTAAGATCTCTCGATTGCAAGCGCACAATAAACTTTGTTTGCACTCTTCTAACCTACACAGCGCTATATTTTTAATAGATCATAATCAAGATGCCGTCACATTCACGAAGGGTTTCATAATTTTATAATTATGAAAGGCTACAAATTTTAATAATTTTCTTGAAATACTCTTAACATTACGAACTTTTCATAAAGAAGACCTATATAGGCCTATTATCTTAACTACACTTCTGTTTCCGGTATTAGTGCACGGGCACTCTCGTGTATTATTATCTAAATTATTCTGTCATAAAATCATTTCAGGCTTCAGAAAAGCAGTGGAAACGGGTTTGAACGGCCAAAAAATGCGATGAGCATTCAGTAAACATAAATGGAGGACTACTTTCGCTTTTGTTTGGCATTGTGACCAAAAGCATCGCAATAACCTCTATTCTCACAAAATGTGTAACAATTAAAATAACGGAGCCTAATTATTTCGTTAATTGCACTGCCGAATGTTAAAAAATCACGTAATCATTATTTCAGTACGTGGTCACGGTGACGATTGGAGAGAATGCAAAAATCTATAAATACATCACGCGTTCTGTAAACGTTTTGTTCGGGAATCAAATCTCTTGGTGCAAAAATACAATTTCCTATATCGATCAGTGAGATCACGTTGGCAGTGAACGAAACCCAAATTTATCGAGTGGCATTATATGAAACAACAAAAAAGTGGAACAAGAAAAATAGCAGTCTACCTCTTTTACACATATGACAGCACTATTTCTAACAAACTTTTAAATACATTGTAACAATTATAAACAACAATATTATTTAACTGCAAGACCGGTTTTATTGCCACCATATGCGCGTTTCGTCGGTAGCAGATTAGCATCATCATCAAGTTGTATTCGCTTCTGCAGAATAATTGTTTACGGAAACTGATAAATACTTTTTATCCTTTTTTTTAAATATAACGAGTCTATGACGTTTGTAAAACATTTATCATCAATTAAACCGCTGTTACAATAGCGTGTGTATCCATTTTTACAAATTAATCGTTCCAATAATGCAGTTCGTTTATACAAACAATAATTGTATGGAAGTCTGCAACCCGCCTTAAGTTGAATAATATGGTGGGGGGAAATCGGAAACGTTAGACCTTAAGTTGGCCATTTTGTTTCAAATATAACATGCACTGAATCGAACCCACTGCGCCAACGACGCGTGCAGCACTTTCTATAAGTGATTTAAATACTTACTGACAGAAAAGCAGCGACGACTGTCGAGTTTCGATAAATCTCCAGGCGATCGGTGTAAAAAATCAAACTCTAAACGTTGTTTTCGACCGATGATAAACAGGAGCACTGGTTTTGAAATGTGCCGTATCAAACGGCGAGCGGGACAAGGAGGGAAAATATGCGCGCCGTTGCCACGTCTACATCAATAGGATAACAGCGGCGTCGCTGGCGCTCTCCCACTTTACACTCATGCATAACACGGCCAACGGGCGGGGCGCCACAAACATAACGGAAGTAAAATATGGCTGCGTTTCTTTTTTGTTGTTCATGTGGTAGATTAATTTGTTAATCGAGATAAAATCGGATAAATATGTCAATCCGATTTTTTAAGGATGTGAAGCAAAGGTCGCAGGATAACGTAATACTTCGCGAACGTTCGATCGACTACGTTTCGGTTGTATTTCGTTTTCTTCATCAGGTGTTTTTGTTTTTAACAAAAATACGCCTACGATTAGTTCTTTCGTGATAAAAGTAAAATGAAATATCAAGAGTACCGATAAATGATAAAAATTGCTGTTTTAATAAATATATTAACGACAACACTGCGTATGTAAACATTTCTTAGTTTCTTTTGTAAAATTACTTTTATTTCTGTTAGAAAATGTACGCTTTTTCCAGCTTTATGCCAAGCGTAGTCTTCTTTCTATGCCTCTTCTCGTTACTCTTATTCCTAATCATTCTCAGTGGCCTTTCTAGAGAGCAAATCTTCCAGTTCCCTGTGCCACGGAACAACTAGATCAACAACGGTCGTCGTAGTGACCTCTTGAGAAACCAAACGTCTGGCTCAGTCTAGCAACCTTTGCCGCCAACTATTGTTTGACAATATATTACGCTGAAGACAGAACAATACTTTACTCTTTATCAACTACTGTATTATCATACCTACCATAATTTTTCAAAAGTCATACTACTACCTTCCCACTTTCAGTCTGTGTTCTTAATTCTGTAATCATATTGCCTAATCAAGTTTGATTATGTATTCAGTTGTAGTAGCTGTTCCTGTTTACCTGTCTTTGTTCTTGTTAAACATAGTCCTTGTTAGTCCCTACCTGACCGTTGTAAGCTCTTCTGTGTACCTTGAGGGTTGTTTATGTGTTTGCTGGTCTTTCCGTCATCCCAGGAAGGGATGACTTTACACTCGCATAAACACGAGCGGTTTTCTTATTTTTGAGGTTAGAAAATGCTCTCTACCGAAGTGAAAGCTTTTTGCGCAAACAAATTTGACTCGGTTTTATATATTCATGCTGGCAAGTCCCCCCCTCCCCCCAGGAGTCAACTTGTACGTGTTAGAGGTAAACAGCTGTTTTGATTTCACAAAGTACGCGCCATCTTTTGCGCGGCCTTCAAATGTTGCGTCTGTCTACAGGCAGCCAGCGCAAGCCTACATTCCACGGTTTGTTTGATCGGTTGTTACTTATCACGCCTTCTCTTACCGGAACTACTACTGTTTAAAAGGCTGGATTTTAAACGGGCACAAACGATAATTGTAACAAATAATATATATATATATATTACTATAATATTTATCAATCAAAATTATCAATATTGCACACCACTATATAAAAATTATTCCGATTAGCGCTTTCAAGCTTCACAGCTCATCGTCAGATCAGGAATAGCTTATCACACTAACACAAATTTCTTCATTAAACGTATAATATTTATGACTAAATTTACCTCAAGATATACTTTTTTCCTTTAGGAACATGTTTCGGGAGATCTTGTTCTCCCATCTTCAGCCTTCGCCATCTTGTTTCTGGTGAAGTATTTGTGTGTTGGCTTCTGGATGTTATTGAGGTAGTTTGTTGTTGTTGGTCTTTGGTCCTTTAAAGTTGCATTATTGTGTGTGGTTGTGGTATCTGTTTTTGTATTTTCGATGTTGAGTGCTTTGAATATTGTGTCATGTTTTGTATTGATTTGTATTTGTTCTGGTATTAATTTGTTTTGTGTTTTATGTTTGTAAATCTGTAAATTTTCCCAAATGTTCATTATGGTGCCTTTGTGTGGCATATGTTTTATTAGTGTTACATTGGTTATGTCTGGGAATTCATGTCCTGTGTTTATTGCATGTGTGGCTAAATTGGATTTATATATATTTGGTTTTTTGTATGCATTTAGGTGTTCAAAATAACGTTTTTTCAGCTGTTTTTTTGTTTGTCCTATATAACATTTATTGTAATCTTGGAATTCAATTTTGTATATACCGTTGGTTGTTGTATTATCTTTGTTGTGTGAGCTATTTAGATTTTGTAATTTATTTTTATTAGTTTTGTATGCTATTTTTATATCTGTGTTTTTAAATAGTTTTGTTAGTTTTACACACAAAGGCACCATAATGAACATTTGGGAAAATTTACAGATTTACAAACATAAAACACGAAACAAATTAATACCAGAACAAATACAAATCAATACAAAACATGACACAATATTCAAAGCACTCAACATCGAAAATACACAAAATACAAAAACAGATACCACAACCACACACAATAATGCAACTTTAAAGGACCAAAGACCAACAACAACAAACTACCTCAATAACATCCAGAAGCCAACACACAAATACTTCACCAGAAACAAGATGGCGAAGGCTGAAGATGGGAGAACAAGATCTCCCGAAACATGTTCCTAAAGGAAAAAGTATATCTTGAGGTAAATTTAGTCATAAATATTATAGTATTATATACATCAAGAAACGGACTGTAGCAGAAAGTGATTGAAATATATATATATATATATATAATTGAAAAGTACACTTTATTGACACTCTCATTGAAACCAAACGTTTCGCACTATCTACGGTGTGGCATCCTCAGTGGTAAGACGCAACTGAATATATCGGTATGTCGTGTCCTTCAGTCTCAGCTTTGTCACTGAGAATGTTACATCATATAGTGGGCGAAACCAGTGGCGGATTATCCATAACGCTAGGGTATGCTGCAGCACCGGGCACCAGAGCCTCAGCTGTCAGAGGGGGCACCATCCAACACTAAATCACAAAATCTTTTTGAAGATAATAAATGTAAAAAAACAAATGTCCTCAGTCCAAAATCATAAAAAGATGTGTGTACACTTTTCACGAGTTCGCCGTTATCTTTTTATGTTCGAACGAAAATGACAGATTCCATGATACTACAGTTTGTCCGCTCAAAGTATTAAACTGGATTATTGTCTGTAAAATGACTGATGTATTTCCGAATATATACATTGCTTATCGTCTGCTTTTGACGATTCCAATAGCTAACTGCGTATCTGAATGATCATTTTCTGTATATTTGTTGTAATTTGAGACTAATAAAATAATTTTTAACTTTCGAAGTTGTGTATTGTGCCGTTCAAAGATTTCCAAATTGTGTCATTGATCAGTATAAATAATGGATAAAAGGTTGAATTTAGAATCGGGGGGGGGGGGCACTAGTCTGATGGCAGCATAGGGTACCACGCGCTTCTAACCCGACCCTGCCTCAGTCTCAGTTTTATCACTGAGAATAATGTTACGTCATATAGTGGGCGAAACGTTTCGCGTTGATACGAATACAAAGCGTGGCTAAAATATTCTTATTCAAAATTTCGATCGTATACGTCCACAAATGAAAAACAAAATAATTGTAGTTTTCAGTGAAAATGGTATTTCTACTGTACAACCCCGACGTCATACTGAAGACTTCATTCCTGTTCGGATCCAAATTGTTGATTCGTATAAGACATGGCACTACCAAACCGTTTAAAAATTCCAATTATGTTTGCTCCACAATGTTTATCTTTTTCTTGAGGGTGGGGGCAAGCATGCGATTTGCGACTATCCCAGATTCTTGTTCACAATCCTAAATTAAAAAAAAAGAGATCATCACATCATCTGCAAGGATTAAACCAAGGATGGTTTGTTCCGGTCTCAAACAGGCGCTCCAGCGCTTTCTCGGACGTCACACACCTCTCCGTCCCTTCGGCTTATAGTTCTATAGTTGTTTGGGGGTGCGGCAGTCATCCATTCGGCAAAGATGTTCTCACCGATTCCACCGGTACTGGGCGATCCTGTCGAGTATACTCATAATATCCAGTTCCTGCCGTATCTCTATGTTTCTTCTATGATCATGGAGAGTATACCCTGCCGCGTGCCTGAGAAATCTCATTTCAGCCGCTTGGATACGACTGGCCTCGCCTTTCGTTAAAGTCTAATTCTCAGACCATAAAGAAGTGTGGGAAGGGCCATCACCTTGTAGAATTTTAGGCGTGTTTCTTTACTTGCTGACTTCAGAGTACGTCTGATGGTCCCGCACACAAGGTTGAACTTATGCAACTTATTCACAACCTTAATAATTATTCTAAACTAATTTTGGTTAACTAAGGAAGTCATGTAAATAACTAACTTTTAAGGGAACGATCGCACTGTGACAAGTTCAGATCGAGTTGGCCGTTTTATTCTTACAAGTCCGTTAAGTTTTGTTTTTTCAAGATCGCATGTTGATGTGCTTCACGGGTTATTCCATCAAATCATAAATAAATTTTCAGCAAAACTTTAGCTACAGGTAGTTAAGTAAACAGGGGAAAATATCCGATGAACAACCTCAAAGATCGGAAAAGGAGTGTAGGAGATACAGAAAGACGTTTTATGAGCTCTCTTCTTCTTATTCTTCTTCATTTTTCTCTGGTAGGTCACTCTAAATACAGCCAAAGCGGTGTTCACAGGTTATACGGAGCCCGTTGTTTAACGGCTGAGTATAGGTGTTTTACTAGGCAGAAACACTGCTCGTTGGTTTGTCGTCGGCTTTCCGAGCACGGGAACACCAAAAGTCAGATTTAATTACGAGCCGACACACTGCCGAAAACATTATAATTGCTTCCTTTTAGCGTCACTAGTAGGACGTGCTAATATGTTATGAAATTAATAAACATTTTAAACTAATAAACTGTTTTTTATGACCCAAATATGGTGTAAATGCCGAAAACGTTCTTCGTCAGTACGAAATTCATTACGCAGTGGGTCCAACGTCAGTTCAGACATTGGAGTATTAGACATGAAAATCTGATTATGAACGAGTGAGTACTGAGAGTTATTAGCGTACACGATGAAAGCAGGATAAAACTTGCAACGAATATTCCCTGGCCGTTATTGTAAAGTATAAAATACCAGTAAAGGGAACGACCCCCAGAGGAAGCTGTGAACAATAGGGGAGGGTCGGTACTGTGCTCGTCTAGTCCATGTGTTGTTTCCGCTTGTATAAGCCAACGTATACACGTGACGCCAAGTCCGTAACACGATTTCGAGAAAATAAGTTTCACTTTTTCAAACGATTCGATCACCTCACGAAAATGAACTGCTTGCTCTCTGGTAAGAGTTAATGTACAAAATTGTTTCCAAAGCGTGATGCCAAACGTCGGGAAACGATTCTGCTTATTAAACAGAAGGGTGTGATGTGAAGTTGAAATTTGGTATATATAGTATGTGTACTCTTCCTTATAATCAGGGTTGTCACTATTTTTCGATTATACAATTCCATGAATTTTCCATGTAAAATGACAAAATTAAACAATGTATCCAAGACGCTTAAACAATGATCATTATACTTGGGATTGACCCAAAGCTCAGCTAATTGTTTAATAAATTATTTAAACTATAAATCTTGTAAATTAGCGAATTAAGCCAGTATATAAAAAAAAAATTCGAAAAAATCCTAAGATAAATTTTCAACAATCCTAAAACCGATAATTATGGAATATTGTTAGTTTAAACATTTTTTAAAACAATTTCCAAGGCAAATGGCCAATCCCGACAAAAATGATTGTTTTCGAGGTTCTTGGAAGTTTATGTTGAGATTGTTTTCGAGTCGTTTGTGATGTTGGACGAATCTCATAATTTTCCAAGAATTATTATTTAAACAACTTCTTAAACAGTTTTCTATGTAGATCGTCAATTTCGACAATAATTATCGGTTTTAGGGTTATTGAAAGTTGATCTTAGGATTTTTTTCGAATTTTTTGTGATATACTGGCTTAATTCGCTAATTTACAAGATTTATAGTTTAAATAATTTATTAAACAATTAGCTGAGCTTTGGGTCAATCCCGAGTATAATGATCATTGTTTAAGCGTCTTGGATAACATAAAAATAATGTGTTTTATGGTAAATTAGTAAATTTTTGGTAAATCCGTGCTTTGTAAATCCGTAAATACAGGTAAACACGTAATAGATTTATTTTAATATTATTGCAACGAATATTAGTTTAAATAATTTTTTTTAACGTTTTGCTGTGCCCTTCATTAATTTTTATATAATATTTATAGCGATATACCAAGATTCACCTTAAGATTTAATAAAATTTACTAAGATACACCATTTGATTTATCAAGATTTACTTATGGATTTACCGGATTTACGTGGTAAATAGCGTGGCCCACCCCTTGGAATTTGAACACCGCAATTGGACCATAATTTGCCGTAAATTTGTCGTGGAAATCATTTTTTGTGGAAAAAATGATTTCCACGACAAATTTACAGCAAATTATGGTCCAATTGCGGTGTTCAAATTCCGAGGTTGGTCCGCTAACTTTATGTATCTTATAAGAAACTATGTTTAATGATTTGCAAAAAGGTATTTATGGAAATCATGGAGTCGAAAATATTATTATTAAATGTTTTAATTCAATTAAGATTTTTTCCAGATCTTTATAAAAATTCAATGATATTTCAATGAAATTTACAGGTGAAATGCATTTCCATGAGTTTTCATGATTTCCAGAATTCCAGATAGAGTGGCAACCCTGATTATAAGTACTAAAAAAAAAGTTACCTTAACAACTTTCAAAATACTTCCAAAATGATCGAAAGATTTCATTCTAAATTTTAAATATCGGTATGGAGAACCATACATGATGCCTTCCATGTCCTAAGATTTATATTTACAATCATTTTCGAAATGAAATATTTCCATAGAAACTACTTCTTTCTACTTCTTGCTTCAGCCTTAACCACAGTACTGTCGTCACTAACGTATACCACCTCACGGTAGCGCACTCGATTTTCACTGATGATGGCAGTCGATGGCACTGCCGAAACCTCTGGTTTTGCAGAAAACATTGGACCACGCCAAACAGCCCGGGAAGAAATTTTAACAACAAACTACTTCTTTGTTGCCGATAAGGTAGTACACATCTAAAAAATTATCCCCTCCCTCTTCAACTATCATTTTCATTTATAGAAAATTACCCCCTCCCTCTTCAACTACCCTTTTTATTTAAAGATATTTCATCTACCTTTCTACAGTGGATTATTACGACCTTCTTTTCAGGATACTTTATTTATCAAAATTAAGTACTTTACTCTTGTTAATACATAAAGCATTGCAGGTAAACTACCTCTTTCCCTTTATGGATCTTCACCAAAATCAATAGGCCTTGAGTCCTCTACAATTCAGGCACATATACAAAAAAATTATTTGATTCTGTTTGATTTTGCGGCAGTTATCGTTCGCCATAGAAAAAATTCTACACAGACACTTTTCGAAAAATTACTTTTCTTCATGTTTAAGGGTAGTACAATCAGAATCAGCCCTTATCTCGAACACGATTTTTTTCGCCATCACCATACTTCCATTTCTTTATGGAACATGAAGTACAAAAATCAGTACACATAACAAAAAAGTTACTACTTACAAAATAAAGATGAGCTTAACAGAAAATGTTTTATTGCATACGCCATTTTATTAGTAATTCAATTAGTAGAGTTGAGAAATCAGTATCGGCAGTATCCGGTGATCGATGATTCGGTGAAGGGATCCACTGTGGAGAGAGAAAATTGAATTAAGCCTTTCACGGAAAATACCTGGCCCCGAGTAGGTTGTCAAATAGTCAACCACAGGAGACAGTTTACCAAATGGGAAGAAATACAAGAAACGGTTTGCTTCCGTTGTGAGTCGCGAAGAAGTGTGTATGGTTTGAAATCCGTTGACGTCTGGCTTTTCTCTCGTATTTCTCACTAAATGTTTGCCAACGATATAATTTTTTATAATGAGGTTTAATTTTATGAATTCAGTTTTTTGTATTTTTTTTTTACTAAATGCGATTTTCATACTGGCAGTATATTTGCTGGTGAATTTAATGTCAGCAGCTTGTTTTTACAAACCTCTTCATATGACTTTTTTTTTAAGAGTAACCTAAGCCAATTAAAGCATTTGCAGAGGTGAGATGTGATCATAAACGGTTATGAAAACAGTTTATCAAAAACTGGGAACGTATGACTCTGTCTCAAAGTACAGTCATCAGTATAAGAATACTTTACCGTATTGGAAGTTGCTTTTAGTGATGGCTGTGCGCCATTAGTCATTTCGCCGAGTACACTAATAGTTTCGTGACTCATTCTGATAACGTTTTTTGCGCAAGATGTCAGTTGTGTATTCGCTGTAACCGACCGCCGTGAAAGTTTTACAATGTGAAAAATTTAACCGTCTTTAACATGTGCATTGTCGAGCTGCAGGTCGCAAACAAAACCAACTTGGTCACTGGGTCTGTTCAAGAAAGTGTCTACAAACAACTCTCGCAGCGTCACCAGTGTTCGCCAAGCTCCTCCACCAACGTTCCCGCCAGTGACTACTACTACTACTACTACAGTAGCGGTGTGAAGGAGGGACACTACTACTAACACTGCACTAACACATTTATCGTTTCTGTTTGGAGTCTAGGATTCTACCTTTACGTTGTGCAGTTAGTTTATGAGTGTGTGTAATGTATGCTAATCACTCCTCCTTCACATCACTACTGTACGAGAAGGGACTGGTGGGAACGTTGGTGGGGGAGCTTGGCGGGCTCGTGACGCTGCGAGAGTTGTTTGTAGACACTTTCTTGAACAGACCCCAACTAAATAATAAGGACGTTGTAGTCTCAAAAATAAAATTCATGGGAGAAATATCTCAACCGTTCAAAATAAATACAGGTGTAAGACAGGGTGATGGTTTATCCCCAATTCTTTTCAACTGTATCCTGGAGAAAGTAGTGAGAATTTGGAATGAAAAAATTAAAAGAATGCAAAATATCACCAATCATGTTGGGAAGAAGGAACAAACATACTGAAATAAACTGTTTGGCATTCGCAGATGACTTTGCTATACTTTCTGAACATCTGACATCTACAGTAACATAAGTTAATTTTTAGAGGACATAGCCAGTAGAACAGGCTTAAGAATTTCTGCAGAAAAACAGAATTTCTCACGAACATTAAAAATGCGCCAAAATTCCTGCTAACAGATACTGGTCGAATAGAGAGGGTTAGAAAATTTAAGTATCTAGGGGAAATAATTCAAGAGAATGGTTTAGCAAAATCTGCTATAGAAGAATGGAATTCATAAAATGGAAAGATCATATGGTGTAATTACAAATATTTACAATACAAATTTCATATATAAAAATGCGAAAATAAGGCATTGCAGTACAGTAGTAAAGCCACTATTCCTATATGCAAGTGAATGTTTAGCATTGAATTATAATTTAGACAAACTATAAATATTGGAAAGACGAATTATTAGGCTCAAGAAAAACTTCAGAAGGTTGGGAACTTAAAAAGTAATGATGAAATATATTAAAGTAAAGAAAATATAACAGAAACCGTGAGAAAAAGAAGACTAGTAATTTTTGGACATTTATATAGAATGGACGACAATAGGTTAACAAAACAGATCTTCAAATATCTTTGGGGAAAGAAGTCAACATCAAGTTGGATTAAAGAAGTCAAAAAGGATTTAGAAAAAATAATATAAACGCAGAAGAAGCGATTGAAAAACGTTTTTCGGGCAAAAGTGTTAAAAATGGAAGGAGTCCAAGGTGGGAGAGAGAAAAACGCAGGTTCAAAGTGGACTGAAGACAGGAAGTAAAGACATCTTGAAAAGATGAAAGAATAGGCCTACTGGAGAAAAAGAATAGAACAAGGAATACAGAATTTAAATTGGCATGTGGTGTTCAGATGGCCGATATAAATAGAATGACGTTGTAGGGTATGATACTCATGTTGTAACCTTGGCCTCTTGTGCTTCTTCCTCGCCATTACTGATTCTCAATCTTCTCTTCGGGTCTTCAGACCACCGTCTCTTCGTGGCACTTTAAGCCTAGTCCTACGTCACACTCTACCAAGGTGTGTTCTTCGTTACAATACTGCTCCACTTTGAGCTTATAACCCAGCTACTTCAGTCTCTGTATTTAAAAAGAAAATATCGGTATGGAGAACCATACAGACTTCCGTGTTCTAAGATTTATATTTAAAAATCATTTTCGAAATGACATATTTCCATAGAAACTACTTCTTTCTTCAGTCTTAACCACAGTACTGTGGTCACTAACGTATACCACCTCATGTTAGCGCATTCGATTTTCACTGTCGATGGCACTGCCGAATCGTCTGGTTTTGCAGAAAACATTGGACCACGTCCAAACAGCCCGAGAAGGAATTTTAACAACAAACTACTTCTTTTTTGCCGATAACGTAGTACACATATAAAAAATTATCCCCTCCCCCTTCAACTACCCTTTTCATTTATAAACATTTCATCTACCTTTCTACAGTGGATTATTGACATTTTTTTCAGGATACTTTATTTATCAAAATTAGGTACTTTACTCTTGTTAAACATAAAACGTTGCAGGTAAACTACCCCTTCCCCTTATCCGATCTTCACCAAAATCAATATGTCATGAGTCCTCTACAACTCAGGCACATATGCAACAATTATTTGATTCTGTTTGAATTTGCGGCAGTTATCGTTCGCCATAGAAAACATTCTACTCACAGAGACTTCTCATGTTTTGAGGGTAGTACAATCAGAATCAGCCCTTATCTAGAAGATGATTTTTTTTCGCCATCACCATACTTCCATTTCCTTGTGGGATATGGAAGTAAAATGAAAACCTCATGATCTCATACAACCTGCAATGTAATCATTGTAACTTCCCCGGGATTTGTTGTGTCTAGTTCTCGTTGTCGTTCGGCTTATTATATAAGTCTTCAATATTTTATTAAAAGCAAAGCATCCTCTGTTTCTGCTGCTCTGTGTTTCCTTAGTGTAATCAACATGTGCAGGGAACTTAAGTTTACAATGTGTTTTGTCAGCAGTAAAAGCAGAGCATAATAGTGTATGCTCTGTATGACGATGGTTAGCGTGTGGACCCTCCTCTCCTCCATTGTAATACTTCCGCCCAGGCTCGACAGCAGCTAATTGCCGCGTGAGCCACCTCACTGTGCGTCCAGTATGAAACAATTTTTTCCCCTCGCCCAATGCTGGTAAAATTTTGTTTAATTTGAAATCAGCGAAATAATACGATGAAAATGACATCAAACACGACTAAGGAATATTAAAAAAATTTGGGCGTTATAAAGCACTATGCACTGAAGATGTGTATTAAAGTAGTTGAGGTTTTACCTTGAAACACCTTAAAATTTAATATTTTTTAGTCGTTTTTGGTGTCATTTCATCGTATTATTTCGCTGATTTCAAATATAACAAACTTTTACCAGTATTGGGCGAGGCAAAAAAAAAAAATTGTTTCATACTGGACGCACAGTGAGGTGACTCACGCGGCAATTAGCTGCTGTCGAGCCCGGGCGGAAGTATTACAATGGAGGAGAGGCAGCAGGTAAGCCAAGGGTCCACACGCCAACCATCGTCATACAGAGCATAAGAGAAAGTAGTTTTGCCAGTGTATCGCGCCGGATTTTCCCTTTCGGAGGGTTTTGCAACTGTCCCGTGTGAGCTACCGAATTTGCAATAACCATGGATTTACGTTTAGCTGACTAGTGCATGTAAAAAATGTGTAAACAAAATGCGCCAGTGAAACGTTCATTTCCATTGCGCGTTGATAGAAAATTGCAAAATAAATTTAGGAAAATTCCCAAAATAGGTTTTTTTTTACATTTACGTACAGTCCGATTTTTCTACACGTTGTTTTGCAAACAATACATCTTTCATCATCATCATCATCATCATCGGCGTCGTATTGAGCTAGAATTAAACCTAAAGTGGTTTGTTCCGGTCCCAAGAAGATAGACTAGAGCTAATAACGCCAACGCTTCTTCGGACGTCACACACCCCTCCGCCCTTTTGCCTTATAATTCAATAGTGGTTTGGCAGTCAGTCAACCATTCGGTTAAGGTGTTCCAACCGTATCAGCCGATATCGAGTACCAGTTCCTGACGCACATTGCCCGAGAAATAGTACGACTGGCCTGGGATTTCGTTAAGTCTAATTCTCAGTCCCATAGAGAAGCGTGGGAAGGAACATCATCTTATAAAACAGCCGGTATAAGCTGTCCCTTCTCTACTTGTCATTGTCAAGTAGAGGTTAGGGCACCCTCTTGCCCTTGGATGAGAAATTGCCCCTAAAAATGGGTGGCCTTCCACTGGTCAGCGACGTAGGATGTGGGAGGCAAGGAGAAACCACCACATTAAAGATGCTTATGGATATCTCAACATGGAAAACTGGTGTCTTTAGTCTGGTAAGACAGCCAGTTTATGGGAGAACGCCCAGACAGAAAATCAGGCTGGACGTTAAGGCTGAAGGTGGCAGCCCCGCCATACGTCTTACCCTGCGATAGTAACGTATCCAGCGGACATATTCACTACTAAATTGTCTCAAATAAGGATTAACCGGACGGATTATTATGAGTAAACTCGACACGATCGCCCAGTACCGGCGGAATCGGTGAGAACATCTTTGCCGAATGGATGACTGCCGCATCCCCAAATAACTATGGAACTACAAGCCGAAGGGACGGAGAGGTGTGGGACGTCCGAGGAAGCGCTGGAGTGGCCAGCTCTAGACTTTGCCTGTTTGAGACCGGAACAAACCATTCTTGGTTTAATCCTTGCAGATGATGATGATGATTGTTATGGAACGGGGTGCGTTGGCAACCGTCTACCAAATGACGGTTCATTAAGGTATGAAGACAATCTTGTTTAGAAAAGTAGAATCAAAATACGGTTGGCAGTCAATCCGCTCCAACGTCAATAACCGTCGCCGATTCGCTTTTGTCCGTTGTACATCAATTAAAAATACGATTGTGACTAACAAATTCCAAAGGCTCGAAAATAAACATGAGAAAAGACTACACGGGAATGTATGAAACTAGATAACGCAGAAATTGTGCCAACTCAAAACAAAAATCGCACTGGCGTAAAGGTCAAATGTTGTACTGGCGTTTATTGTCAAATCTTACAAAACCTGAGAAATTCTGTTTAGTATACATTGCATAAAAGAGCATTTAATATTAAATAAGTCAACTAAAGTAATGTGAAATTCTTAGATTAAGTTAAGCAATAGTAAGAGGATAGATCAAATTCGCGTTTAATAATGTAACTAGGCTACGAAATACTGACCGAGTTCAAAAGACTTACTGCTGTAGGAAAGTGTAGTACAATCAATTTCGATTTAGAATTTGTGGGGTGTGTGGGCCGATTTCCAAAACAGGAAGTCGTTTCCTCACCATCATGAGTGTTCTATTTATTATACTATCATCATCATCAGTAGCTCCACAGCGCCCACCCTGGGCCTCAGCTTTCCTCAGAATTTTCCTCCAGACTTCCCTGTCCTTAGCCAATGTCCACCAATTTTTCACTCCAATTTATTATAGTATACAACTGTTTTATTACATTACTATGATGCTATGGATATTATTCTCATATGGATAAATTTCATGTATTTATTAACCCTTTCAGTCACAGTCTCCTATATCTAGGACACCATATTTTAAACAACACTGTGTCTGCCTTGGACTGCAGATTGAGATGCTTTTCATTCTGTACTATTTTTAGTGCCTTTCTCTATTCAATAATTATTTGGTGTACTCTATCCTTGAATTTATGAACTATTTGGAGGAATGTAAAGTACAGCTGTTCATTGGCTTTCGGTATCACAAAATCCCTGGCTCGTATAATGTTTATAATGACATATCATACTTTTTCAGAGCGAATAAAATTTTTTTTAAGTAAACAATAGCCCTTAATGGATTGGAATATCACGTGAAATATTGATATGGATGTAATTTGTTAACAAAGAACGCTTTTAAAATCGTGTCCTAGATATAGGACACGTGACTGAGACTGCCATCGTGATTTAGGACTACCAGAAAAGAATGTTATGGACGTGATTCATTTCCGACAATATGTTGGGGAAGCTTTGTGACGGTTTGGACCACTTACCAACAGCACCAAGAAAAGTAGAAGGCTGCAGGGGAAAACATATACCTTCTGCTCAAAGTACAAAGCGCCTTTGTGTTTTTCAAAGGAGAGAAATTGTTTTTTGCTCTTTCATTTGAAGTAAAATAAATCATTTTTTGTATTGTAAACTGCAAAAAAATCAAATTTTTTTATGTAGGGCCTACTCCTGATTTTTTAAAGTTTTTAAATTTTTTATGTGCTTTACTCTTTTTTATCATAAGTATTTAACGCTAAAAAGAGAAGTAAATGTGAAAATACAAATATCGGTATGGAGAACCATACATGACTTCCATGTTCTAAGGTTTATATTTAAAATCATTTTCGAAATGAAATATTACCATAGAAACTACTTCTTTCTACTTACTGCTTCAGCCTTAACCACAGTACTGTGGTCACTATCTTGCAGAGGGTTCATTACCTAAAGACGAAGTCTGTCTATGAATCGTTCCTCTGTAAACACGTGCAGTTACACTGCCCAGCGATCCACAGGAAGCACATCGCTATCCACGCTGGACACTTTTTCGGCTTGCACGCGTTATGTTGGTGTGGGTTTCGGCACTTTCCATTTAAAAAGCGTGCAAATGTAAGAAAATAAACACGAGTGAGGCCAGAAATAACGCGAATTGTGTGTGTGTGTGTGTGTGTGTGTGTGTCTTCCCTGCCTTTTTATTGCAGTAATCATAATAATAAAATGGGAACGTAAACATTACATAATTGAGATATGCTTGCCTGCCACGAACGATATATTTTCTCTCATACAAGATTTACATTAAAATGAAAAAATTATAATTTTATTGCCTGGCAACAAAATTATTTTATTTTTAACAATTACCATTGTTTGAAAAAGTTTAAATGAATTTTCAAGTACTTTACTGTTGTTAAAACGTAAAAGGTTGCAGGTAAACTACCCCTTCCCCTTAACCGATCTTCACCAAAATCAAAAGGCCTTGAGTACTCTATAATTCAGGGCTGTATGCGAAACATTATTTGATTCTGTTTGAATTTGCGGCTGTTATCGTTTGCTATAGAAAAAAAAATTAACCTTGATAAAAAAAAACGTTGCAGATAAACTACCCCTTTCCCTCAACCCAGCTTCACCAAAAACAACAGGTCGTGAGTACTCTACAAATCAGGACTGTATGCAAAAAATTATTTGATTCTGTTTGAATTTGCGGCTGTTATCGTTTGCCATAGAAAAAAATCTACAGACACAGACACTTTTCGAAAATATCGGTATGGAGAACCATACATGACTTCCATGTTCTAAGATTTATATTTAAAATCATATTCCAAATGAAATATTTCCATAGAAACTACTTCTTTCTACTTATTGCTTCAGCCTTAACCACAGTACTGTGGTCACTAACGTATACCACCTCACGTTATCGCACTCGATTTTCACTGATGATGGCAGTCGATGGCACTGCCGAAAAGTCTGGTTTTTCAGAAAACATTGGACTAAAGCTAAACTGCCCGGGAAGGAATTTTAACAAAGAACTACTTCTTTGTTGGCGATAACATAGTACACATATACAAAATTCTCCCCTCTCTCTTTAACTATAATTTTCATTTATAGAAATTACCCCCACCCCGTTCACCTAACATCGTCATTTATAGATATTTCATCTACGTTTCTACAGTGGATTATTATGAGCTTCTTATCAGGATACTTTATTTATAAAAATTAAGTACTTTACTCTTGTTAAAACATAAAACGTTGCAGGTAAAGTACCCCTATCTCTTAACCGATCTCCTCCAAAATCAATAGACCTTCAGTCCTCTACAATGCAGGGATGCATGCAAAAAAATATTTCATTCTGTTTGAATGTGCGGCAGTTATCTTTCGTCATGGAAACATTTCTCTTGTTACAACATAAAATGTTGCAGGTAAACTACCCCTTTCCCTTAACCGATCTTCACCAAAATCAGTAGGCCTTGAGTTCTCTACAATTCAGGAAAGTATGCAAAAAATTATTTGATTCTCTTTGAATTTACGGCAGTTATCTTTCGTCAAAAAAATTACCCTTCTTAAAACATAAAATGTTGCAGGTAAACTACCCCTTACCCTTAACCGATCTTCAACAAAATCAACAAACCTTGAGTTTTCTTTAATTCAAAAAGTTATCCAAAAATGTAGTTGATTCTGTTTGAATTTACGGCAGTTATCGTTCGTCATATAAAAAATTACCCTTGTTAAAACATAAAATTTTGCTGGTAAACTACCCCTTCCCCTTAACCGATCTTCAACAAAATCAACAGACCTTGAGTTCTCTTTAATTCAAATGCAAAACATTATTTGATTCTGTTTGAATTTGCGGCTGTTATCGTTTGCCATAGAAAATACCCTAGTTAAAATATAAAACGTTGCAGGTAAACTACCCCATTCCCTTAACCGATCTTCAACAAAATCAACAGACCTTGAGTTCTGTATAATTCAAAAAGGTATGCAAAAGAGTAGTTGATTCTGTTTTAATTTACGGCAGTTATCGTCCGTCATAGAAAAATTACCCTTGTTAAAACATAAAATGATGCAGGTAAACTACCCTATTCCCTTGACCGATCTTCACCAAAACCAACAGGTCTTGAGAACTCTACAATTCTGAGTTGTATGCAAAACATTATTTGATTCTGTTTGAATTTGCGGCTGTTATCGTTTACCATAGAAAAAATATCGGTATGGAGAACCATACATGACATCCATATTCTAAGATTTATATTTAAATCTTAATATCGCCTGCCAAGCGCGATATATTTTCTCTTATACATGATTTACATTAAAATGAAAAAATTATAATTTTATTGCCTGGGAACAAAATTATTTTATTTTCAACAATTACCATTGTTTGAAAAAGTTTAAATGAATTTTCAAGTACTTTACTCTTGTTAAAACGTAAAAGGTTGCAGGTAAACTACCCCTTCCCCTTAACCGATCTTCACCAAAATCTAAAGGCCTTGAGTCCTCTACAATTCACTGACGTATGCAAAAAATTATTTGATTCTGTTTGAATTTGCGGCAGTTATCGTTTGCCATAGAAAATACGCTTGATAAAAAACGTTGCAGGTAAACTACCCCTTCTCCTCAACCGATCTTCACCAAAAACAATAGGTCTTGAGTACTCTACAAATCAGGGCTGTATCCAGAAAATTATTTGATTCTGTTTGAATTTGCGGCTGTTATCGTTTGCCATAGAAAATACCGTTGTTAAAAAAACGTTGTAGGTAAACTACCACTTTCCCTTAACGGATCTTCACCAAAAACAATAGGTCTTGAGAACTCTACAATTTAGGGCTGTATGCAAATAATCTTTTGATTCTGTTTGAATTTGCGGCTGTTATCGTTTGCCATAGGAAATACCCTTGTTAAAACATAAAACGTTACAGGTAAACTACCCCTTTCCCATAACCGATCGTCACCAAAAACAAAAGGTCTTGAGAACTCTACAATTCAGGGCTGCATGCAAAAAATTATTTGATTTTGTTTGAATTTGCGGCTGTTATCGTTTGCCATAGAAAATAATTACCCTTGATTTAAAAAAAATATCGGTATGGAGAACCATACATGACTTCCATGTTCTAAGATTTATATTTAAAATCATATTCGAAACGAAATATTTCCATAGAAACTACGTCTTTCTACTTATTGCTTCAGCATTAACCACAGAACTGTGGTCACTAACGTATACCACCTCACGTTTTCGCACTCGATTTTTCACTGATGATGGCAGTCGATGCCACTGCCGAAAAGTCTGGTTTTGCAGAAAACATTGGACTACGGCTAAACAGCACGGGAAGCAATTTTAACAAAAAACTACTTCTTTGTTGCCGATAACGTAGTACACATAAAAATTTCTCCCCTCCACCTTCAACTATAAATTTTAATAATAGAAAATTACCCCCACCCCGTTCACCTAACCTCTTCATTTATAGATATTTCATCTACGTTTCTACAGTGGATTATTATGAGCTTCTTATCAGGATACTTTATTTATAAAAATTAAGTTCTTTACTCTTGTTAAATCATAAAATGTTTCAGGTAAACTACCCCTTTCTCTTAACCGATCTTCTCCAAAATCAATAGACCTTCAGTCCTCTACAATGCAGGGATGCATGCAAAAAAATATTTGATTCTGTTTGAATGTGCGGCAGTTATCGTTCGTCATGGAAACATTTCTCTTGTTACAACATAAAATGTTGCAGGTAAACTACCCCTTTCCCTTAACCGATCTTCACCAGCACCAATAGGTATTGAGAACTCTACAATACAGGGCTGTATGCAAAACATCATTTGATTCTGTTTGAATTTGCGGCTGTTATCGTTTGCCATAGAAAAAAATATTACCCTTGATAAAAACCGTTGCAGGTAAACTACCCTTTTCCCTTAACCGATCTTCACCAAAAACAATAGGTCTTGAGTACTCTCTACAAATCAGGTCTGTATGCATAAAATTATTTGATTCTGTTTGAATTTGCGGCTGTTATCGTTTGCCATAGAAAATACCCTTGTTAAAACATAAAACGTTGGAGGTAAACTACCCCTTTCCCTTAACCGATCTTCAACAAAATCAACAGACCTTGAGTTCTGTATAATTCAAAAAGGTATGCAAAAGAGTAGTTGATTCTGTTTTAATATACGGCAGTTATCGTTCGTCATAAAAAAATTACCCTTGTTAAAACATAAAATGTTGCAGGTAAACTACCCCATTCCCTTAACCATCTTCACCAAAACCAACAGGTCTTGAGAACTCTACAATTCAGGGCTGTATGCAAAACAGTATTTGATTCTGTTTGAGTTTGCGGCTATTATCGTTTACCATAGAAAAAGTAAAAATTACTCTTGATACAAAAATCGTTGCAGGTAAACTACCCCTTCCGCTTAACCGATCTTCACCAAAAACAATACGTCTTGAGATCTCTACAATTTAGGGCTGTATGCAACTATACCAAAAACAATACGTCTTGAGATCTCTACAATTTAGGGTGGTATGCAAATATACATTTGATTCTGTTTGAATTTGCGGCTGTTATCGTTTGCCATAGAAAATACCCTTGTTAAAACAAAAAACGTGGCAGGTAAACTACCCCTTCCCCTTAACCGATCTTCACCAAAAACAATAGGTCTTAATTACTCTACAAATCAGGGCTGTATGCAAAAACTTATTTGATTCTGTTTGAATTTGCGGCTCTTATCGTTTGCCATAGAAAATACCCTTTTAAAACAAAACGTTGCAGGTAAACTACCCCTTTCCCTTAACCGATCTTCACCAAAAACAATAGGTCTTGAGAACTCTACAATTCAGGCCAGTATGCAAATAATCATTTGATTCTGTTTGAATTTACGGCTGTTATCGTTTGCCATAGAAAATACCTTTGTTAAAACAAAAAACGTTGCAGGTAAACCACCCCTTTCCCTTAACCGATCTTCACCAAAAACAACAGGTCTTGAGTACTCTACAAATGAGGGCTGCATGCAAAAAATTATTTGATTTTGTTTGAATTTGCGGCTGTTATCGTTTGCCATAGAAAAAAATCTACAGACATACAGACAGACACTTTTCGAAAAATGACTTTATTTCATGTTTTGAGTGTAGTACAATCAGAATCTGCAATAATCTCGAACACGATTTTTTTTTGCCATCACCATACTTCCATTTCCTTAAGGAACATGGAAGTAAAACGACTTTTTTTCTGTTTTGAGTGTAGTACAATCTGAATCTGCAATAATCTCGAACACGATTTTTTTTGCCATCACCATACTTCCATTTCCTTAAGGAACATGGAAGTAAAAAATGTTTCAATTTTTTATAAAAAACTGTTTTCCGCATTCTCAGTCACGGTGTCCTATATATAGGACACTACATATATTGGATATGGATCATCCAAATCCTAATAGTTTTGCATGAAAAAATGTAAAACATTAAGTTTAGTAATGTACCAATTTTCAGAATTTTCTGACAAGAAATAAAAATTCGTTACAGAAAGGGTTAAAATCTTACTTCTTATTCAGAATTTGGAGCAATTTTCTTGAACTTTAGTAATGTACCAATTTTCAGAATTTTATGACAAGAAATAAAAATTCGTTACAGAAAGGGTTAAAATCTTACTTCTTATTCAGAATTTGGAGCAATTTTCTTGAAATGCCGGTTGTTTTTTAAAATAAAAATGTCTAAAAGTGAAACTGTTATCCTAAAAAAACCTTTACTAAATGTTGGGAACAAATTAGATTAAGATCCCTTTCTACTTCGAAAACTCAACAAAAACTACTGCAAAAGGAAGAAAATACTGTCGTACACTACCGTGTCACAGCCAGCGGCCAACCGACAGAAATCAAGGGATATGTGGGTGTGACTTATTAACTCTTGTTATTGTTTCTGTGTTAAGACAATTTGTCCATAATGGGAATCAGGCAGTTAATTAAAAACACTAGTAACGAAAAACTCGCCTGATGGTCTAAATAGAGAGTGTTTCTTAAAACCGTTACTAATCGAAACGAAAAAACCTACTGAAAAACATCGGCGTCATCCGACGTGTCTATGTTTTGGGGAATGTATAAACAAGAAATAGATGTGATAAAATATTAGACGAGAAAAATCATTTTTTTGCTCAATTTTTGGATTTCTCATACAATTCTACTTATTAAAAAAAAATATACATACAGTATACTCGTAAAACACATTGGAGCTGAAATTACTGGCACAGTTCTAGCCACAGCCCACAAGGACAATGAACGGAAGCAGTCTCCTCCCCCCTCCATCCCACGAACAGCACAAGGCCGCTGACCGACGGTCGACGTCGGCATGTCAAACAATCCAAATTCTAAGCAATGCGCTCTCTGTCATCCATCCCCTTTCAAGTTACCAAATATAGAAACCATTAAAAACTGCCAACGAACGAATATAAGCTAAATTATCGACTGTTTCCCGGTTATTTTGAAGGGAAACTGGAAGCATCAGGAATTTCACAGTTCGACTTGAAAACAGAATTATTACTCTGCATAATAATTATGTACTTACACGCACACAACAGATATATGTAACGGTTGGTACAGAAAGGGACAACTTCTGTTGCAGCGATTCGGCACGAATCTACCGTGTGCACTCTTCTGGCTGTTTGGTTTCCTGTTCGATGCTCAAAACACTGGCCACTACCCTATAGGGTGTTCCAAACCGGACGGCACGACCCGGGGCGGTTCAGGTATACCTGAATGTATATACAGTATACGGTCCAATTCAAAACTATACAATTTTTAATTTAGCTTATAATCCAAATTAAACTATAATTTTTTTAATCTCCGCGAAATTGTGAGAAAATTGAGTCCAAACAACACATAATTGCGATAAATATGAGTATTTTAGGGATATCTAAAGCAAACGCAGAATTGGAGTAATTAATAAGGATAGACTTAGTTGTACATCTAAAACATATCACAACCACGCGTCGTGTTTGGTGTCACTTTCTTTAAAATTTTATGGAGCTCATAAAACTTTGAAAAGATACAATTTTAGTTAAAATTCATCTTAATTTAATACGCTACGCGAATTTTTTCAATTTTATAAAATACGCGCTAAAATCATATTTTTGTTAAAATTTCCTTTAATTTGACACCCAACACGACTTAACGATTTTTTTTTTAAATTTTGAGCCCCTAACATTTTTCCTACCGTCCCCCTATATTTGGGGCGGATGAACCTTAAAAACTATAGAGTAAAAGTATGGACACGAATTTTAAGTTATTACCTGTATGCGGTCCGCCGTGTGACTTCTCAAACTTGGTTACGTTACGCGTTTCAAGGCGTATGCCTCATCATCAGACGTTTAAAAACCAAAAACACATATATCACACAAAACTGCGTTTGTCAAGAAATAAAACTGCAGAAACAAGCATATTATGTGCACGTGATGTAGGGTGCGCACCCGTTCAAGTATTGTCTGCTACTGATTGGAATTCGTTGAGCAGTCTCAAAGCAGTATCATACAGGCGGTTAGATACAAAGTTCAATTGTTCATTCAGAACACAATCACGACTGCTATCATTATTATATGCATTATAAATTTCCAGCTCCTCCAAGGCATTCATAAATCGGCCCTTGTTGCATATATGCAAAGGCATTAGATTGTACTTAAAATCTGTATAATTGTGATTGTGTTGGGTCAGATGACGAGTGTAATTAGATTTTATATCATAGTAATTATGTGTCTTTTTTGGTAAATGTTCACGGAAGCGTTTGTAAAAACCTCTTCCGGTCTGACCTATATAGAAGCTGTCACAATCATTGCAAACCAGTTATTTTATTTCTTGACAAACGCAGTTTTGTGTGATATATGTGTTTTTGGTTTTTAAACGTCTGATGATGAGGCATACGCCTTGAAACGCGTAACGTAACCAAGTTTGAGAAGTCACACGGCGGACCGCATACAGGTAATCACTTAAAATTATATAAAAGTGACTTGGATACCATTACGAAACATGAATGGACACGAATGCCAAATTTTACGATCCAAAACGTAACAATACATTCAGAATTTAGTTGAATTTCTCTTTAATTTCACTACTTCGGTTACTTCAACAAAACCTTTTCGTAATATTTTGATTCTCTTCGATACGATTCGGCTCACTCGAGAGAAGAGTTTTGATTAAAAAAATACGAAAACATTAAAACAATAAATAGACAATAAAATAACATAATAATAACAATAATGTTCATTTTCAATCGATTATGTTCGATTAGATTACGATAAGCGCGACTTAACCGTAAAGAATTTTTTTGGACAAAACCTGCTGTCTTTTTATAGGGGTCTAGAACCCAGCTTTTACATGTCTGGAACTTCACGCACACGAGGTCAGATTCTCAAAATAAAGTCTAAGTGCATTAACGGGGATCGAACCCGAGTCTCGCGCTGTTTCGTCGAGCAACAGCGAAACGTGATTATACGAGCTCCACTAATCCCGTCCCTGCACCTCGCCAGTCTCGAATCCGGGAAGGGTGTAAGACGTGGACTATGAAAATACGCATTAGTGAAAATATTGTATCGAGCCTTCTTAATTCCCGCATCGTAAAAATATGCCTACAAACAACGCGATGGAGTATAATCGCTGGTAATTCAACTGCTACAAATACGTCATTTTAGTGTACGTCTACCCGGCGAAGGGTTTTTATTAAGAGCTCTCAATACGCCAACGTTATATTATAACCTTGGCGATCGATACCGGCGCGATAAACCGGATTCTGCCGAGAACTGGCAACGGTCATGCGCCGCGACCATTCTGGTCTTTGTGTGCACCGCCCTATGTAAATAGATGCGCTTCAGCCCCGTGGCCTGGGACACACGTATAGGTCGCAGGCCTGTTGTAAAACCGTAATACGTGACAATTATATTTTTTTTAATTTTATTTCTTTTCTTTAATACTCGTTTCTATACATTTTGGTTTGGAGCCTGCCCGAGACGGGGCGTTATTATTCATGACGTCAGCTTTGAATTTTCAAGTTGTCTTGCTGCGATTCATGGTTGTGCCCCCTCCCCCACTACAAACTACATTTCCACAGTTCAATAGTTTGGTGTATTTCATTCAGTTGCTATTTTTTAAGCTGCCCTGTTCATTCCCTTTTCATTATCCATTCCGCCTTTTTCTTATGTTTAAAGCGTCTTTATCACAGCAACCACAGGTCTGACCTGAGATAAATAAAACAAAACAAAAAACTCTTCTCTAACAAACAGAGAAAATTATAAAATCCACTGGTCCCCAAAATTTGTTCTGTGTATCCGGGTAACCTATTTTCCATATACAACCATGTTTATTTTAAGAAATGGCAGAAAAAACGGAGCTAAGTAAACAATAAAATATTGTCTAATAACGAAATTTATGTAATAATAAATGTACTCATTCCGTCCCCGTCGTGCCCCCTGGGACCTTCTGTAGCCACACTGTAGTTACAGATGCTAACGGACCTCTGTGAAGACCAACGGACTTGTTGGAAGAGATCTCAATGATCCACCAGAAAGAGTCTTACTCCACGAAAATAATCCGATCTTATCTCGGAATTTAATTCCTACTTTTGCACTCTACACAATTAATAATATACACGCAGAAGAAGCAATTGAAAGAGAAGTTTTTCGGGCAAAAGTGTTAAAAATGGAAAGAGTCCAGGGTAGGAGAGAGAAAAACGCAGGTTCAAAGTGGACTGAAGACAGGAAGAAGAGATACAGTGAAAAGAAAGAATACTGGAGATAAAGAAAAGAACAAAGAATAAAGACTTGAAATTGGCATGTGGTCCTTAGATGGTCGTTAAAAAAAAAGTACTCCGTTCAAAATAGTGAGCGCGTTCTGCAGCTCAGGGTGCACAGGCCTACTAGTTAATCACAATGTGACAAATGTATAAAAAAAGTCTCATGTACGAACACACAAAGATTATTGTAAGATAGTTGAATATGTAATATTTTGAATATAGCCTACACTTAAAATTTTGAGCTAAGCAGAAGTAGGCCTACTTCAGAAAGACGCTGTGAGCAGGCTACTAGTTAAATATCTGACGATGCTTTGAGGTGCGTCATCAATTGTAAACAAGAAGCCACAAGGCGGATTGAAATGGTTAGTCTATCTATTCATACAAGTGAATTGGATACCACTGAAAACATGTATGCTAAATTGTCTTCCATTACATAAATAAGTTTATTGTATTTCATAGACAATAAAATAACAACACTTAAAATCAAAATGTACATATTATCGAATACAGAACGGGGTAAGGACAGGGAAAGACCTAGGCCTAATATATTTCCAACAGGCCTATTACTGGAGGTTAGCAGACATTTAGAATGAGAAAGGATGGGCGTAGAATACCTAGAGTATAACTCTCAAATTGGAAACTTAAAAGATTTGGAGTTCAATCTTTGAACCTAACTTTCGGTGGTCGTGAACATTATCAGCAGGGTTGGGTCGGACAAGTACCATCATTAGAATTTACCACACATAAGTCCTACCTACTTACCGCTACTTACCCTTTAAGTCCGCTGGACAGAACCGAGAAGCACCAACATTGACGCAAGGTTTGTTCGTTTTGTAAACTTGCCTCAGTGTGGTGGTGCTTCCCGGGTCTGTCCAGCGGATTTAGAGGCTAAGTAACGGTTCTTTTTATATAGTTTTTCTGTAGTGTATTTAACTTTGTAGAAGATGGTGGTTTTTTCATTTTTTTCGGTCCACGCTTGTTAGTGAACGAATCTCGAGTAGGCTTAAGTTTGTATTTAATGTACTAGTTTGCCGTACACTTGAAGATGATTACAGATTGTTTAGTAGTTGAGATGTTGTGTGGTAAGTTCTAACGATAGTAGTTGTTTGACGTATGCCTTCTGATCAGATTTGGAGTTGTTTAGTGAAAATTCAGTCGAGGTGGATAAAACGTTCGAAGAACTCATTCTGGAAGGCATAAAGGTTTCTTCAGAATAAGTTTGGAAAAAATTGTTAATAAGGCTTCACCAAGTGACAGTCGGTATAAGTACGCGAATGAAATTAAATGTTTTGTTAAAATAGTAACAGACAATACGAAACCTCACTATCCGCAGAATTCGAGATGATCCCACTAATTGATATGATACAAAGCTCACAGTTGAAACGGTTTAGCCTCGTCTGTAGAATAGAAAGTCGAAGATGCCCTAGAAGAGCGTGGGAAGCAAAACCAGAGAGGAGATGAGGCAGACACAGGTTGAAGTGAAAAGATAGTATTAAAGTAAGTACAGAAAGGAGGCTTCTATGCATTCACGTGCTTATAAAACTAAAAAATGTTGATTGGATCAACTGTGGAAAGGAAAAGTTGGATGGGCACCTGCCTATGGCATTCAAACTGGTTCGCCGTCCCGATTGAGGGCGTAGTGAGAGGGGAAGGCCCAGGCCCAGGTGGTGATCACGAGGCTGTCTGCTACGTAAAGGAAGAAATTGCAAGCCCACTAACCTCTGGTTGAAGAGAAGAAGAAGAAAACTAAAAATATGTAATTTAACTTAAACATAAAGTTAACTTTCAAGTGTTAATAAAGTTAAGCCTTTTAAAAAGTACAACCTACATTGTATGACACCACCTTCCACGATAGGAGCAACATCAAAATAGAAAATTAAACAAATATATTAACAAATTTTTTAAAAATTTATTAAAGAATATGGAAACTATTAATTACAGAAATACATTAAATGAAGTAATAAGAAAACTCAAATTTGTAGTTTCTGTTAATATATTTATTATAAGTCCAATATGGTGTACGTGTTCATCCACCAGAAACGTATTTATTTTGTGGAATCATAGTCCAGAAGATGTAACGTGTTTTGTATGTTGTCTTTACAATAAATTCAACCCTGGCTGAATTTGCCCATTGCCAACATACTTCAGCTGCAAAATTTTACTACTATGATTGCCACGATTAAAACAACGAAGCATGTGTGTACACCGCGAGCGCACATGCGTGCGACGTACCAGAGTGCGTGTTGGAGTCACTGCAAGGCGCGCGCTTGCACTGACCTCCAACACGCAGACTGCATCGCAGGACATGTGTCGGCTCAGCGGTGCGGTGTGTCTGTACGCGCGGGCAACACATGACCGCGCTTACCAGAGTGCATGTCGAAGTCAATGCAAGGCGCGCGCTTCCACTAACTCCCAACACGCAGACTGCAACGCAGAACATGTCCCCCAAACAGGTGTGTGTAAGTTTGATGCCCGTATCCTAATCGTGACACTCAGAGTTGCAAAAATTCCATTACCTGGAGTATTTCACAGTGGGTAAAGGGGCAATTTATTTGCAGAGACATCGACAGGACACATCTGTTATCGTTGCCGTTTTGAATTAAACTAAATAATTTCTGTCAATTGCTTAGAAACGAACAACATATTGCTGTTAACAATTACAACAATGAATTGTCTTTTTCTAAATGCTTTACTATTATACAAATAGTTAGAATTATCAAGTGCTGTAATTTGGGTTTTTAGGAAATATAACATACTATGATGTCCACTATGATGTAACTCCTTTAAACATGTGTAAAAATAATTCTTAAAATACAAGATCAGTCGATGATACGGGTGACTTTAAAAATTCAGTTGTTTTACTTCCATATTCCTTAAGGAATGGAAGTATGGTGATGGCAAAAAAAATCGTGTTCGAGATTATTGCAGATTCTTATTCTACTACACTCAAAACATGAAAAAAAGTCGTTTTCCGAAAAGTGTCTGTGTGTCTGTCTGTCTGTCTGTGTGTCTGTCTGTCTGTAGATTTTTTTTCTATGGCAAACGATAACTGCCGCAAATTCAAACAGAATCAAATAATTTTTTGCATACAGCCCGGTTTTGCAGAGTTCTCGCGACCTATTGTTTTTGGTGAAGATCGGTTGAGGGAAAGGGGTAGTTTACCTGCAACGGTTTTTTTTTAGCAAGGGTAATTTTGTTTGTTTGGCAAACGATAACAGCCGCAAATTCAAACAGAATCAAATAATGTTTCGCATACAGCCCTGAATTGTAGAGTTCTCAAGACCTATTGTTTTTGGTGAAGATCGGTTAAGGGAAAGGGGTAGTTTACCTGTAACGTTTTATGTTTTAACAAGGGTATTTCCTATGGCAAACGATAACAGCCGCAAATTCAAACAGAATGAAAAGATTATTTGCATACAGCCCTAAATTGTAGAGTTCTCAATACCTTTTGTTTTTGGTGAAGATCGGTTAAGGGAAAGGGGTAGTTTACCTACAACGTTTTTTTAACAAGGGTATTTTCTATGGCAAACGATAACAGCCGCAAATTCAAACAGAATCAAATAATTTTCTGCATACAGCCCTGATTTGTAGAGTACTCAAGACCTATTGTTTTTGGTGAAGATCGGTTGAGGGGAAGGGGTAGTTTACCAGCAACGTTTTTTATCATGCGTATTTTCTATGGCAAACGACAACTGCCGCAAATTCAAACAGAATCAAATAATTTTTTGCATACAGCCCTGGTTTGTAGAGTACTCGCGACCTATTGTTTTTGGTGAAGATCGGTTGAGGGGAAGGGGTAGTTTACCTGCTACGGTTTTTTTTATCAAGGGAAATTTTTTTTTTTTGGCAAACGATAGCCGCAAATTCAAACAGAATCAAATAATGTTTCGCATACAGCCCTGAATTGTAGATTTCTCAAGACCTATTGTTTTTGGTGAAGATCGGTTGAGGGAAAGGGGTAGTTTACCTGCAACGTTTTTTTAACAAGGGTATTTTCTATGGCAAACGATAACAGCCGCAAATTCAAACAGAATCAAATAATGTTTTGCATACAGTCCTGATTTGTAGAGTACTCAAGACCTATTGTTTTTGGTGAAGATCGGTTAAGGGGAAGGGGTAGTTTACCTGCAACGTTTTTTTATCAAGCGTATTTTCTATGGCAAACGATAACAGCCGCAAATTCAAACAGAATCAAATAATTTTTTGCATACGTCCCTGAATTGTAGAGGTCTCAATGACTTTCGATTTTGGTGAAGATCGGTTAAGGGGAAGGGGTAGTTTACCTGCAACCTTATACGTTTTAACAAGAGTAAAGTACTTGAAAATTTATTTAAACTTGTTGAAACAATGGTAATTGTTAAAAATAAAATAATTTTGTTGCCAGGCAATAAAATTATAATTTTTTCATTTTAATGTAATATAATATTTTTCATTTAATACAGCAATAAAAAGGCAGGTAAGACACAGCCTGGCTGTTTGGCTGAAAATGATTTTAAATATAAATCTTAGAATATGGAAGTCATGTATGGTTCTCCATACCGATTATTTATTTATGGATTGTAAAATTAACATTTATACTAAACTGAAAGTATACTGGTATACATAATAGCATTTAACTATACGCAGAAACTACAAGTTTTTGAACACTACGCCCCGAATGTGGCGACAATTTCAACTCATACACTTTGAAGTCGATTTTTTACGTTTTCTATTACACGGTGTAACATTTGAACAGAAATTACACCAACTCTGAGTGTTTCGATGTTTCTTGGGAGTGGATCATTGTACACCTTACTCTCAAAATATCCCCAGTAGAATAAATGGCATGCTGGCAATCTCGCGGGCCACGGAATGTTACCACTCCTGAAGGTAACTCGTTAAACCGCATCCATTGATCGCCTGGTTGTTCCCCATATTGTTTGGTGTGATTTCATTCAGACTTTTATGCGACTTGGTGAGACAAAAATTCGTTAATCATTTTGACATATTGCTCTGATGTGACAGTAATGGAATTCCTATTCTCATCCTTAAAGAAGTGAGGACTGATTATTCAAAGGAAGCTATTGCACACCATACAGTAAGTTTGGCAGTGAGCAATGGTTCTCGAAGCATTTCTCGACGGTTATTTGGCTCTCAATACTGAAAGGTTTGTTTATTTACATATCCGCTCAGATCAGATAGAAATGCGTTTCATTATTCACTAGCATATTGTGAATAACGACTACGTTGTTATTTATGACATACGAGCACTGGCGGCAGCAAGTCATCACACGGTTTACTGTATCACTGTCACTTAAGGTTTACAATAATTGAATTTTGTACGGCTGCATGTTTAAATCACTATGAAGAATTTTTCGAACACTGGTATTCGACGAGCCACATGAAACTGTATGGCGTCAGGCAGAATTTTAGCATAGGATAGCAGCTCTTGTGCGCGCAATGTTTTCGGCCGTACATACAGTTCTATGTTACCTGGAGATTCCTTTTTACTTCCACGTTCCGTAAGGAAATGGAAGAATGGTGGTCGCGAAAAAAATCGTGTTCGAGATAAGCGCTGATTCTGATTATACTACATGAAGAAAAGTCATTTTCCGAAAAGTGTGTGTGTGTGTGTGTGTGTGTGTGTGTGTGCAACTTTTTCTATGGCTAACGATAACTGCCGCAAATTCAAACAGAATAAATAATGTTTTGCATATGTGCACGAATTGTAGAGAACTCAAGGTCTATTGAGTTTGGTGAAGATCGGTTAAGAGTGAGTAGTTTACCTCCAACGTTTTACGTTTTAACAAGAGTAAAGTACTTAATTTTGATAAAGTATCCTGAAAAGAAGGTCATAATAATTCACTATAGAAAGGTAGATGAAATATGTATAAATAAAAAGGATAGCTGAAGGTGTATATATCAAAAATGGGGTTGTTCTGTTAAGGTGGAGGGGTAGTTTTAAGCACGTGATTTGATCAAAAAACTGTGAATCGCTATCTTGTTTTGGCTGTATCTCGAGAACCATTTGACATAACGAAACCAAACAAAGTGGAAAATGTTCGTCTGTTAATAAGCTTTAATTTTGATTTATACAAAGTTTTGCAAAATGGCGTTGTTTTTTAACAAAACTTTGAACCCTTGTAATTCGCAAACAACGCATTTTTTCGAAAAAGTGTCTCACCTGTTTTGCTTAGAATTTAATTCTCTATCGGTTCCCGGGGTTAATTAAATTTTCTTACCCCAAAGAAGGGTGAAAGAACCCCTAAATTTTAAGAGCGGGCCAAAAAATTTCCTTAACTTTATTCTATAACCTTTTATGAAGACATTGCAAAAAAATCAGAAGGATCCAAGGACACTGACTCAAAATCGGCAGAAAATTCCTCACGTAATAGACTACTAAAAGTTCCGTAGGGTAAAACGTATGGACACGCATGCGAAGATCAGTTCGTGCGTTCGTGCGTTATCGTCAGACATACCCCAGACAGTCAAATGCCACACTGTCGAGTTAACATCGCCTCGCGCGTTCAATCAAATTAACATCTTAAAAGAACTCTGCACTGTACTAATTTTTCATGGCTTTCATTACTATTAAGCTCTATGAGCTGCTATTTTGAATGAAGTACATTTGTTGTTAAGACAGATATCGTCACTGAATTAAAGAAAAGTAGAATCCGGTAGGCACGGCATGTCCAGAGAATGTTGGAGACATTCACATTGAAGAAAATTCTTACGGGTAGTCCTGGTGGAAAACGAAGAAGGGCTCGGCCCACAAAACGATGGGTGGATGGTCTTGAGGACGACCTGCGCAGGCTCGATGTAAGAAGATAGAGACTGAGAGCAGAGGATCGAGACGACTGGAGGGGGATTGTCCCGGAGGGCAAGGCTCTCCAAGAGCTGTAGCGCCAATTAAGAAGAAGAGGAGACATTTGTTATTAGACAAATTTCAACATTAGATGATTTTTCAATTATTAGAAAAATCATGAAAACCGCTAAATGATGTGAAAAATTCAATTGTTGATTTTATCAAAACAAAAAAATTACAATGGTACGGACACACAAAAAGAATGGCACAGGAAAGATTGGCAATGAGAGTTATGGAATGGGCCCCACCAGAAAGAATGAAAAGAGGAAGACCACTTATAACCTGGATAGAAGTAAGTCAGACTTTATTGAGGGAACGAGAAATTGAAGACCTTTGGCAGTGGAAGATGAGAATTCAATCACTTCTGTAATCTTTGGTTACGGAAAATGTGTAAACATTGTATAGCGAGGATAATAATAACAACTGATAACGACTGTAGACCAAACAGTCGTACAGTAAATGCTAACATTCCAACCATTCCTATTTGATTGAAATTCCCTTTAGTCTAGCATCACGCTGATTAAAAAAAAATTGTTATTCCTTTTTCGGCTCTAGGGTTCAAAATTGTAAAATTTCCTAAACTGTACACTATATTCAGATTTGGGTTAAAACAAGAGTTAAAACGTGAAAAAGGAATAGTAGCAGCCAAAGTTCGTGCAAAATTAGTGAGTGTGCTGGAGAAGAATCCTGGATTTTTGCGACTCTGTGGCATAAGTGAGATTTTGTGCGGAAATGAACCAGGTTCAGACTTCGAAAATGAATTTTCATCGTTTGACCTAAGTTTATTTAAGTACGCCCCCATTACTTCGTGTGATGTGGAGAGAAGTTTCTCTCGCTACAAGACCATTCTCTGGGACAACAGGAGAGGATTTTCATTTCACAACCTGAAAATGCATGTCGTCATCAACTGCAACAATTCAGCTGATAATGAAGACTGAGATCAGGTATGAATATTTTTAATAGGGGTGTTAAATGGGATTTGACCAAGTAAAATTATTTAACTACTTTTCTCTCCCTTACAGGGTTGGTGCTGTTTTGCAGAATGCAGTTAAATGAGTTCGTGAATGCTGCATTGTGCGACTATCTTAAAGACACTCATTTGAAGTAGATAATTTTGGATTTTATTGGTCATGTTTTAATGTTTTTTAGGTCATAAATGCATGCATATTTCCTACACTTTTAGGTCATAGAAATCCGCCCCCTAGTCATAGGCAACCTTTGAATTTCTGGGGGCGCATAACTATGGCCTATATAACTGAGGACCAGTTCAATGGGCGCACCCCTCCCCACCCGTTAATGGAAAATAGAAAGGTGCGGAGCTGGAAGTTGGACATCAATGGTCAATAGCTGGACGTTAAAAACATTAACTGTCGTCGAAAATTACAAAAATTAGCGAGTGGAACATCGAATCAAAAAAAAGCTTTGCAGTATTTTTCATATAAATTTCTGAAAATTTTTCACATTAGGAGAAGGTCATCAACTATCTGTCATCATCCACACGCACATTAAAAGTAACAAAACTTTAAACGAAAAAAAAATGGTTAAACAGGAACACATTTTAATAAAAACAAATTAAAAGAACTTACCACAATAACACTATTTATTTTCATAAAGTGGACAGAAATGTAAAACTTGAAAAAATCAAGTTTCTCCTTTGGGGAGAAAGGTGTTTACAGGCTCTGAGCTACAAGCTCGACAATCGTATTTGGGGAAGACGTAGTGCGGTTCGGTAAATGGCTGGTACTATTTTATAATACAATACTTCGAAGCAGGTACAATGCGGATGCGTTCCTTAGTTCAAAAGAGAATAAAATTACAAATTGGTTCGCGGGCGCGTCTAACCTTATCGACGGGCGCAGGGTTGCCGACTGCTGGTCAAAAGTATAAATGATAGGAACGAGTCAAAATACGAATACAGTGTGTTGTTATTAACACAGTAAGTTTATTAACGTACAAGTCTAAAATCACATCTGTGTTTGTCAGTTCGTTGTTCTTTTAATAATATTCACTTGCACGTTAAAATACGCACTAAAAGTCATTTAAGTTATATGTCAAACAAAAATGAACATGGCGGTAAGTTACACTTACAATATAAACTAATTTTATTATAAAACCATTAATCTACATAACGTGATACGAATTGTGTATCATATTCACAATCACAAAACCATTCTACGATCACAAGACAACGAAAAAAAATTTCGTCTTAAGTGACCGTTTGGGGAAGGGGAAATTTCTCCCATTCCCCCCCCCCCCCACGTGGTCGGCGAATGGACATAATGACTTTTTGTGTGTACAAACAAAACAAAATAATATACACATGATACACATGTATACGTATTATATAATACGAAAACTTCCTACAGTTCGACAATTGTTTTGCTGACGATTAAAAATATTTTTTTTTAAATTCGAACTGTTAATAAGTTTGCGCGCTCACCCTCCCCCAATGCTGTCTTCTCACGAGCACCCGCACACAAATACTTGGTCTATGAAAGAAAACTGATTGACTCATACTTTACAACTTTTTTTTAATAAGTAGGGAGACCGATTAATATATGGTATATCTACCACACCTAAATGTAACAATTAAGATTTAAAATTTATGACGGTTTTAATTATTACAAAAAATGTTAACTATTCGATATATGAACAGCTCGTTTTTATGCATCCGAAAATAAACGTGAGGGAAGATATTTCAACTCGGTATTTTAATTTTTTTATTAAATGGAAAGTTTTTAACTTTCACCAACACACCTCGTAAAGTTATTACTGGATTAATCCAGCTTGCTAATTATAAGTATAACATATTTAAAAAATTTAATATATCTTTATAAAATATTTACATTCAGTTGTTATTATAATTTTTAAAATAAAATAAATGTACTCACACTGAACGTGATGATTACTTCGCCAGCAAAGTCAAGTATATAAACATGAATATACCACGTGGGAATTTCAAACAGAATTCTGTCCCTTAAAGTTTTCACTCTTGACTGTTGGTCACCCTGAAGAATGTGAATACCGGTACGTCGCGATATTCGTGATCAGGCATATTAAAACCATTTGCTTTTCTTTTTGAATTCCATTTATTAAATATTTTCGACTGATCAGTGTGTAATTCTCCGATTTAATAATGTCCATGTAGTTAAAAAAAGTTTGAACTTGGTTCACGAAATGTCTGGAAAATTATATGAGCGTGTCGTGTTCTCTTTCAAAACTATAAGCGTACAAGCGTCCTCTTCCAAACTGATTTGCTTAAACGCCTGTAAAATATAACAGTCTAGATTTGATGTAACTGTCCGCCTATACGACACTACTGTACGTATTTATTTCGGACACTAGTTTATAAATACTTGTTACGTCGTGCAAAAATAATCGAAAACGAATTTCTTTTTTTAAAGCAACATTTGACTGAATAAGAAATCGTAATATCGTAAACTTCTGTCACAAACGATTGAAGTAACAATGGGAAAGGAATTTTGATATTTCATAGTTTCCTTAGACAAAGAAGAATACTTTCTACCGATGCACAAAACTAGAATATATGAAGTTAATTTGCAAAAAATATGCACATATTAAAGTCAATTTTTTAAAGAGAAGGACATTTAAATAGCTTGTACCAAATACGAATTTGCAGGGCAATAAAACATTCTCTCAGAAGTAATTCAATTTATTAATATTTTCAGTACTTATAAAATTTAATTACTTAAAAATATTACAAAGATTGAGAAAGTTTTAAAAGTCATTTCTACTCCTCGGTGGCAGGAGCCTTGTGAATCCAGATATTTGCAATGTGCAAAGATGGCACTGGATGATCGCATGTATAATCATGTGGTCATAGTTTCGATTACAAGCGTCGCAGGTTCGTTATTCTGAAGTGAAGTACACATAAATAATTGTGAGAATTATCTTTTTACTGATGTCTCGTATCAAAAATGTATAGTAATGTAATGTAATAATGTAGTAATGTAATGTACTGAGTTTTCAAAAATATATAGTACAAATTCCGCCAACGAATAATATGCACATGTCTGATGTCAAGTTTTGGTGGTCGCAGGCTTGGCCTCCATGGCTTTACGCAGTCAAATCTATGGAAATTAATTTAACACTAAATTAAAACATATTAATAATATCTTACTACATGTTTTATTAGGTATATCCAATATAATCTTCACAAACGTAAAGGTAATATATATCTATATATAAACATACATACAAAATGGTATACATTTATTCATAAAGATAATCAAAAAGATTATCCAAAAGACTATGAAGATTATACGATGTACAGTATTACTTAATATAAATATAACTGTTACGTGTAGTTGTTACCGTTACAAAGTCTCTCGACATACAGAATAATTAATAAGTATTCTGTTTTCGCTACGCGAATTTCATAAACGCGTAAACTTCAATTACTTTTCGATATATATCGAATCTTATACATATGGTTTCTAACTTTTTTTTTACAAACAAAATTCAAAGTACAAACATTTCTCGTACACTGATTTAAAAAAATGTATTGCTGTTTCTTCATATAAATTCTTTAACATTTTGAATGATTTTTATTGTTCAAACTGTGCATTTTGTTAATCCCTATCCTGTAAAGATGTTTTACCTTTAAGAGAGCAAGTTCTGCATTGACTTCTCCAATACTTAATTTCCAAATTCAAATATCTGTTTTACAAATACAAAACCGTGCTGAAGCTACTGGTATTAAAATTCTTGAAACACGAAACATAAAATACTATTTATTTATTTTTTTAATATAAGTTTTCAAAAATGTATAGTACAAATTCCGCCAACGAATAATATGCACATGTCTGATGTCAAGTTTTGGTGGTCGCAGGCTTGGCCTCCATGGCTTTACGCAGTCAAATCTATGGAAATTAATTTAACACTAAACACTAACCAAACTCAAAAAGGCATTATATTATTTTTGTATACATTGTATACAGTTATTCAATACAATTTAAAGTGACTTTATATTCTGAGTAATCCATAGCCAACATTTATAAAAACAATTTTCATTTATAAGAAACGTGTCTGTAACTTTAAAAACGTTAATAAACAACAATGCGACGAAATTTGAAGACATTCCTATCCTGGGCTGACAACCGAGGTATCAACCAAATATGGTATTAGTTTGATAATTCTTATTTCAACGATTAAATCCAAACGGGATTATTAATTTCGGGTTCATATTATATTCAGAGTAGCAAAACTCGCGTTACATAGTACACTTACACGAAATAAAATTATTAAATTTGTTTTCTTTTTGGCTGGAAATTTTTCTTTAATAATTCAATATTTAATTAATTCTAAATATAAAAATTACTATTATTACTTTGTTTATAAGAATTATGAATTTCTGTCTTCGTCTTTTACTTTTAAGTAACTCTAGTTACTTGGAGAATTTCTACGTTTTTATTCAATAATAGATCACATCTGCAAGTGTGTTTTAATTTCTATAAGTATATATAAAATGCGCGCTTCACGGAATAAATCTGCATCATCAGAGGTTTCAATGTGAATTCAGTACGACGACAATATCTTTAAACGGACGGAAATAACCAAATTTTCTCACAAGTAATCTATTCGTAAAATAGGACTATGCGTTTAGTAAACGAATTTGTATTTGTGGATTGTTGATCTGTTATATACAGCTCAAGCTTGTTGCTGAGGACTCCCTATAAGCGATTTCGACCGATCTGGCTTATCATCAAACCGAAACGGATGTTTTCGATGTGATCGACATCGCTGGAAACGTTTATCGGGAGTCCTCTGGAGGATCTGGAGCCCACGTACGTGGAGGATGAAACATTCGAAACTCCAGCGTTTGGAAACTTAACCTACGTATTAATGTGAAATATGCGTTGTGACTCATGTACGAAGAATTTCAAGAGATTAAATACCACAGTTGGTTATTACGATTTCATAATTTGCAAGCGTAGAAAAAATTATAATTCCAATGTAGAAATGCTTCCAATTCAAGTCAGTTTTATCTTAATCGTTGATTTTCGCGCCAACGAAGTTTAGTCTCCTAAAACAATGCGTTCCATGGCGCACAAGTATTTTTGCGTTTTTCAGACCAGCAGCATCACCTTAGTCGACACATCCGGCAATACAAAACCCGTCTGGCTTGCGCTGTAGTTAGGTAAGGTCGTAAGTTACCGCTTTTGAAAAGCGAGGAATAAAATCAAATCTGTGTGAGGAAAGCTTGTACACACGCTAACGCAAGAGGTTTGGAAAGTTTCACGCCGTTTTTCCTAAATTTTATACCACGAAACAAGGGTTTTTTCTCAATTTCGTGTCATCTACTTTTTTTCAATATGCTGTTGGAGCGCCATGCTGACAAGAGTAAATGTGACCGAACAAAATCACTAAAATTAAAACTCACCTGCCATTTAACATTTGGTTAGAATGAAGAACTTATTATAAACGATGTTTGAAATCGATATATCACGGGATCGAAGAAACAAAAGAAGAATTACAAACGGCTGAGAAGAATTTATTCTCACAGTTTCGAAGAATTTCAAAATTTATCGCTTAAAAATGTAATTAAAAATCATAATAAAACTTTTGTCTGAAGCTTTAAATTCAAAATTACGTCTAAAAACCGGGCAGTTAGGCCGTGGTTGGTTGCTATAGTAAAACCACAGACATAAGCGCCTGCGCGGAATCAAGTGTTCTGAGCATCGTACTTGGCGCCTCCGCTCAGTCCTCACACACTGCATCCGCTCCTCTCAGAACAGAATGTCTGTCGAGCTCAAGGCTACACTGTCCGGTTGAAGTGGTTTCGTTAAAAGTTGTGACTTGTACAATTGTCGGTTACCCTGAAACTCAGGTCACTAATGATACTCCAAGTAAAGTATACAACTACAGACATTGTCGTACTCGCCGTGTTGTAGAAAGTGCTTTTGGTATTTTAGCAAAAAAGTTCAGGGTGTATTCCCAAAAGCTCCAGTTAATCCAGCTCACGCTGACATCATTGTGTTAGCAACGACATGTCTACATAATTTCCTGCGAGGAGATGATGAAAATTTATGGCGAGCTAGTGAGCTTGAAAAGCATGAGGAATTTTGTGGGTTGCAGCGTCCGACTAAGACCGGTGGGAATGCGGCATTTGAAATAAGGGATGCATTCAGAAAGTATTTTAACTCACGAGAGGGTAAAGTATCTTGGCAGGAAGATATGATAAATATAGGCAGGAAGGACACTTAACGGCGTTTTGAAGCCACTCAACCATATCAGAAAAAACCTGACGTAGTACTATTAGTAATTAAGCGATGTTTATGTATTTAGTTGTAGTTATATATTTTGTTAGTTAAAATTCCGTACGACGTTATGTTTTACGATAACGAATAGAAAATTCTTTCAATGAAAATAACACAAAAGTGTTTTACACGTTCCGTTAATTTTAGAAGTGTAGTTGTGTATACAAAAAACTGAAGGTTGCATACGTTAGTTTCTGTAGAAAATGGTTTTCTCATGATTAATAACAGATGGTTGAGTTTATATTTGTAAAAAAATTATAACATCTTATGTCTACGTACACTATCGACTGTTTAGATTGGTGTCTGCTTTTCTTGCGTTTTGGGAATTAATATGTTAATTAGGGTTATCTATAGTCTTACCTCTGTACACAAGAAATCTTTTCTTATCTTTCAAGCGCTGTAACGATAAATAAACTGATTTCTTGGAATTGTTTCAAAATACATTATGGTTATCTAATTAATATTGATTTTTATCAATTATTATATTAATGAATAATTATTATTAATAATTATGTTATGTTATTAGACTAATTAATTGCACGCAGACGCACACTATTATTAAACTATTATAATTATTATTAATACCTTTAAATATTATTTTAATTACCACTTTCATTCAAATGTGGGAAATGATATTTCTCCCCAGACTGATTCCTTCATTGTTATATTATAATAATCTTTATGACTTAAGTCACAGAGTACAGGATATTGTTCTACCATAACGATTAGTTTTTCGTCTGCACATGCCATACTGATGCAATCCAGTATTTCAAAATGCCAAACAAACCCAAATACATGACACAGTGCGTGGCGGAGTACTGCTGAGGAGCTTAGTGCGCATGCGTGACCGATCAGAACGCTTCCGAATCCGAACAAAATTGCTCGCCGAGCAAAAACTTCTGAGGCTACGGACATACAGAAGAGCGGTAAGCGACGAGCGGCATTTCGTAAGCGGCACTATGAACATACTGGTAAGCGCTAGAGCGACATAAAAAGTACAGTACTTAAAATTTCTGTTCAGTTGTCAACATGCCGTTACCGAGGTCGGTTAGACGTGAGCTTCTACATGAAAATCGTTTGAAATGTTTTATGTTAGTATACGATGTAAATAAAAGAAGATATGGAGTCCATCCCGTCAATAGAACTCGCTCTACTTACGGAGAATACCACCATCTTTACCGTAATCTTCGTAATTTTCCGGACAAATTTTTACAATACTTACGTATGTCGGTGGAAAGCTTCGATTCCCTACTAGAAAAAGTGAAAAGAAAACTGGAAAAGACCGATCTCTCATGAAGAACGACTAGTTATAACGTTAAGGTAGGCAAAACAAACATGGTTATAGAATGTTTTTCTTGTTGTTGCATTGAAACTGAAAAATCGCTGTTTAGCCTACACAGCGAATTACAAGTAAGTTTCAATCTGAAAATAAGATAAGACACTTGGAAAATAATTTGAAGAAGTTATTTTGAAAAAAACGTATTCTTTAATATAAATTAAACAAACTGTATCAACACAAACTGTATTAAAGTATTAAATATTTTACAAATATTAAAGTATTTAACAGTTACAAAAAAATTTGTGGAAAGAGAACATTTACAATGATAAAAAAGAATTCGTTTGCTCGTTTTCATAGTATAATGTAGCGTCTTCATTCATTTGAGTAAAGTTATTCTTGTTCAGCTGCATTTGTTTAGATTTCAGTTTCGTAAGTACCAATTGCTGAATTTCGGTTCGTACCTCCAACTTTTCTATTTCTGTCAATGAAGTCATAAACGGAAGTAAACTCTTAAAAAACTGCAAGTCGGGGTTATCAGCTTCTCTATTGGTATCTTCCTTTAATAACGCTAATCGCTGTTCTTCCAGTTTTAAAAATCTACTCATATCTGTTTGCTTAGTACTTGACTTTTTAATTCTTTTTCGGCCAAGTTGAGTCGAAATGGACATGCTAGAAGCAGGGCTAGCAGCAAACATTGAGGTTGCACTACTTTCTTCACGTGTTTCATCCGTTATTTCTGCAACAGTGGAAACTTCACGATCATCGGATAATTCTGGTTCTTGCAAATTTCCTTCACCGCGGATAGGAAGTACGTAGTCCATAACAAATGACATGGACGTAAAATAAGGCCATTTAATTGTAATTCGTTCAGCTGCAGACCCATTTTTGACCACTGGCAATTTCTGAATTTTTTTCCTGTAGGTATCTTCTAAGTTTTTCCATTTTTCTTTTGCTTCCCTTCCTGGAACAAATAGAAATAGAACCCCGTTTTAAGTAACATTTAATAAACTACATTTTATTTATTTTTATTTTCATTTATTTTTTGCTATTATTTTCATTGATGTTCTATTGCAGATATCTTGCAACTGGATATGCCTTTCGTTCTCTAGCTTTTGCTTTTCGAATGGGTAAAACAACAGTAAGTGACATTGTGCTGGGGACGTGCACTGCTATTTGGGATGAACTAAGAGATGAATTCATGCCTCAGCCAACGACAGAACACCTGCAAAATGCTATTAACAGCTACTACAAGCGATGGAAATTTCCAAATTGCTTCGGAAGCACTGACGGCAAGCAGTGTCAAATCAAATGCCCGCCAAATACAGGTTCGGAATATTTTAACTATTTACATTATTATTCCATCATTCTACAAGCTGTAGCAGATGCAGATAAGAAATTTATTGCTATAGAAGTAGGTGGAAAAGGGAAGCAAAGCGATGGGGGGTACTTTCATTGCATCGACTCTTTTTCGGCTTTTGAAAAGTGGAAAGTTCAATGTTCCTCCACCAAAAATGTTACCAGGGTCTGCCATAGCCCTACCCAATGTCTTAATAGGTGATGAGGCTTACCCACTTAAGCTGTATTTGATGCGTCCATATCCAAGGAGAAGTTTAACTCCTCAGAAAAAAATTTTAATGATCGATTCTCTTCTGCAAGGAAATGCGTTGAATGTGCATTTGGAATTTTATACAGTAAATAGCGCTTCCTAGCAAAAGATATAGAAACGTTGCCTGAAAGAGTATGTATTTACGTTAAATGTGCATGCATTCTGCACAATTTTGTGCGAGAGAGATGGTGAAAAAGACGCCGATTACATTGAAGTTACAAGAATGATGAATAGCGACAACAATGGACCAACCAGCCAAAGGGGAATCAGAACAACTACAGTCAAGCAGCATCTGAAATAAGAGATGAATTTACTAAGTATTTTTGAGATCACGGTAATTAACTAGTCAAGACGTATAGTACAGAGTTTACGTGATAATATCTGTCCATTGCACAACATTGTATTTATGTTTTATACGATAATAATATAATAATGTAGATGAAATAAATAAACTCACCTGTACAAATCGGCTTGGTTTCTTTTCCTACTTCATCCCACAATTTATCAGTCACATTTTTGTTTTTGTAGTCTTTTTGATTACTTTGCCACAAAATGGGTCGTGCCTGAACAGCAGAAATCAGACCTTCTATAAATAACTTTCTGTCACTCATGTTTACTGTTTGATGCTCACAACTAAACTAAATATCAAACACAATCTGCGTCAGAGCGTCAAAACACTATCGCTCAGCGTTGCCCCTCTGCCGCTTAGGTTCTGTATGGTCAATTCCGCAAACATCAATGAGTTTAAAAAAATTTCTTGACGCTCTGCCGCTTACCTCTCACCGCTCTGCCGCTCGACGCTCACCAGTATGGCCATAGCCTGACGCGTTCTAAGCGGAGACTCCGGTTCTGATCTGAGCGGAACCAGTGTGTGGAATTTCATTTAAATATTTTCGAATTTTTCTGAGCGGAGCGGATCCAGTGTGCGACGTGCCTGAACACTGTACAGTGGAGGGGTACCCCTCCACAGCAGTGTGTGACTGAATGTAATTCCCACTACTCATCACGTGTGCTGCTTAAAGTGTTGTGTTATGCGTTTGTTACAGAATTAAGAAATAAATGGCATCCTGGTCGTCAAGTGCGTCTGGAAGGTCGTTAAGGGGCCAAGCGCGTGAAATTGTTTAGAATACTGCAAAACATTTACGGGAGGAAAAATAACTCCACAACCTTATGTATAACGTTGTCCAGTCAAACAGTGAAGCGACGGGTATATCTCAGTCGTTTGTGAAGCGTATTCTGGCGGAAGCAAGAAGTCATTTGGCTAAAGGAAAACTTAAGTTTTCTACGCCTACTAAGAAATAGAGCAGTAATGTAACAAAAATAATTGTGGACGATTTTACTAAACGTGTGAGTAAACGTAAAATACACGACTTTTATATTAACAAAGAAACTGTACCAACTTTAAAAAAACTTAACAGACTTTTGAAAAATGAAGACCTTCTTCATTGTGGGAGGGAATACCTGCGAAAATTATTAAAAAGCATGGGATTTAAGTGGAAAAGGTGTAAGTCATCCCGTAAGATTTCGATGGAAAAACCGGAAAATGTTGCATGGAGAGCTAGATACTTAAGAGAGATCAGACAACACAGGTATAATAAAAGAAATATTTACCTCGACGAAACCTATATTCATTCCACACTATCTGTTCCATCTTGTTGGCAATCCGAAACAGAAATTGGAAGTGCTAAAGCAGAGCATATTTTAAGGAATTTTCACTGGGCGACACTATACTCCGGCGCCCCTTCTACGCCCGCTGAGCGCCCCCCTCTGCCAAAGTGTTCATCGCTTTAGGGCAAATGCCTCACCAGTCACCAATAGATTTGTACAGTTGTAGTATTGTACTACGACATAACAAGAAAAATAAACAATACTAAAAGTAGTAATTTACAGGTAAGAAATAAAACTAAATTTGAAAGTAAGTATGGCTGCTTTATTAATTAGTGTCTGAGGTAAATTATCTCTTAAATAATATTTCATTGAATAAATGCAATGCAAAATAATTTCTTGTAATTTACAATATAACAGTACTAATTGACAGATTAAACAAATTAAGTAATGTTTAAGTAAGCCTAAATATATGACATCCTTTATTAAAGGCATACCAATATTTCACCAGATAATGTTAATTAAGTGTTTATTTGTAAAATTAAATTAGTAATTTAATCGTAAACGGTTAATGTTGCTGTAACTACATCAAAAAGGCTAAAGGCTATTAAAAAAAAACATCTGAGGTCAGAACAATATTGTTAGACTATACCCTTATACGTTAGAGTCTTTTGAAAAAAACGTTTTTGTAAATTTCTGGTTTTGATAAATTTCTTCATCTGGAAGTTTCCTTCTTCTTTCTTTGACCTCTAAAAATTTTGCTACTGCTGGTCTTGGGTCGAACAGCGCAGTCCCTACGCCATTGAGAGCTATATACATTCTAGAGATGAGAGCTTTTCTGGAATATGAGGACTGTTTGTTAGTCTTGAGTGTTGTGTGAACAGACACTGCCCGTTCTGATCCTGCACTGTGAGGCGTCACGCAAATGTATGTCTGAACCAGCTTGGAAAACACTGAGTGGCTCTTAGACACTTTGAAGTAGGGCCTACTGTAATGGTACAATTTGGCTGACGCATCATCCATTTCCAGGGGTGCAGGTAATTTTTCACTGCAGAATAAGCAGATTACATCGTCAGTAAACGGCATAAACAAACATATCTGACTTCACTTCGTACTGCATTGATCATAACTGGTGCAGTTCTTGCACTGAGAAACTTGTTCATTGTGTTCAGGATGTTATGCTGGTCGTCATAGTCTGACAGTGAGGAACTCCTTACAGCTGAGAACTATTTCCTTCCTCACTGCAGACCAACATCTTCTCGTGGATGTGGATACTAAGGAGTTAACTGCTCTTCTCTTGCAAAACTCTACATCAGGTTTATCATCATTTCCGTTTTTGACTGCATTTTTTCCAACAGTTGTTCTTCATATCCTCCCGGATACGGTTGACTTTCCATCAGCGAGAGTGAAGTGACAATAATTTCTTTTGTGGTTTCAATATCAGGTAGAGTTACCATTGATCGTTGACTCTCTTTCTGTAGCCTTTCAATTTGCCTCAAGATATCGAGCATGAGGCTTGTTAAGAGTTGCTGGTCACCCTCTGTTTGCCACAGTCGCATAAATCCTCTTGCAGTGGCTTTTTCGACTTTTGATGAATCAGGGTTATCAACTATTGACGTCCAGTGCTTTTCTATACACAGAAGATTATTCCACACTGCTTTTGTTAAATTAATTAGATGTTCTACGAATCTAACTTCGAAGTAAGCCGGGAATTTGTACACCTTAAGATTCTCAGCTTTGGCTATTTGTTCAAGTTCATTGAATCTTACAGATGACTCTCTGTAAAACGTAGCCACGGCCTTCAAGTTCGCTTTCCAGTGTTTAACTTCCATTATACTTAACTAAAGATCGAAAAGTACGAGGTCAGATCTGTGGGCAACGCACCAGATGCATAAAATATTTCTTTCCAGATAGTTCTTAATTCTGACCCACAGACCACTGTTCTTACCTGTGTTAGCATTTCGCCATCCGTTGTCAAGCTCGTTAGTTTTTCTTTTGCCAAACTCACAATTTCCAGATCTTCAAACAAAATTTTAACAGCATCAAAAAATTAACCTTCTGCTCCTCGTTTGACGGATTTACTTTCACCTAGAAATATCGACCTCATCTCTTTGTCTTCAGAAATAAATCGGGCGGTTACAAACTTATTATCAACACCATATTTGTCACATGATCCATCTATCTGAATTGCGAAACAGTCAGCTTTTTCTAGCTCTTTTATGACTTTTTCCATCGTCAAACTACTGACAATGTCTAGCATTTCCCTGTAGATTACAGGATTTATATACTGCAGAAGTTCAGGGGAAGGATTCAGTTTAACAAACTGTGCATCCAGTCCATTGTCTTTACAAGACGCTATCTGAATGTCAGTGTGCATTATTGCTAGAGATCTTGACGGCCAAGAATTGGCACTAAGGGTTAGCTGACGACTATCATTATACACATCGACAGCCATCTCAATCAATATTTTAATTTTTTCTGCATTTTGAGATTTTAAACTCAAATAACTTTAAAATTATTAAAGTTAGGGATAATAACTTTAAAATTAATAATTTTATTAGTATATATTATTGCACTCATTCTTTAAAATGTACATATGTAATAAAAAATATATATATAATGGAAGCCCAACAAAAAGTTTGATTCAATTTTATTAAATAAAATATTACATTATTATTTCCTATTATTAATATTAATATATTACTTTTTTACCAAATCGATGCAACTGAACAATTATTAATCCTATAAGAGCCATAAGGTGAACTTTGCACAATAAGTGTTTTCTTTTAATAGCAAATTCAACTATGCGAGGGTTCTTAAACTCATCCAACCAACGACAGTAACTTCGTACTACTAGGTGTCTCTAGCTGCTAGAAATAACAGTCATAGACTACTAGCCGTGGCACCCTGTTCACCCAACCCTGGTTGGAGTAAAATAACCTGAACAAGAACCGTAAATTGCAACGATGAGCACCCTTTTTCGGTGCAGTAGGCTACTGCCGCTGCCGGCGCCCCGCCCGCCCGGCGCCGCAGCCCATCACTGGGCGACATTTATTCCGCCCAGTTAACATGTTAAAATATGCTCTGTGCTAAAGCGACCGGTAAGGGGCGTAGGTTAATTATAATACATGCAGGTGAGGAATGTGGGTTTGTTAAAAACGCTCTTCTGATTTTTCAGTCACAACAAAAAAGTGGGGATTATCATGATGACATGAATTTTTTCTAAATGGGTCCAAAACATATTAATTCAGAATTTGCTTCCCAATTCTGTCGTTGTTATGGATAATGCAAGTTATCACAGTGTGCAAGAGAACAAAAAGCCGACCTCGTCATCTATTAAACGGTCTATTATGGATTGGCTTAGACATAACAATGTTGCATTTCAAGAACCTATAACTAAGGCAGAGCTGCTGTTACTGGTTAAATATGTGCAAACCAAACCGACTTACAGGATAGATAAACTGTTCGTTGATGCCGGTCACACAGTTGTGCGTTTGCCACCGTATCATCCTGATTTGTCGCCTATCGAACTTGTTTGGGGTGACGTAAAATGTAGGATCAGTGAGTGCCTGTCTGAATCCTTGGAAGTGAAACGGAAACTTTGTGATAAGTTGTTTTCAGAATACTCAGTTGATAAGTGGAAGAAGTGTTGTGACCATGTAATTAAAATTGAAAATGAGTACTGGAAAAATGACGGTTTAATGGATGAAGCTGTCAATGAACTGATTATTTCTATAAATGGAGAATCATCTGATTCAGATTTCAGCAGTTCGGAGTCGGAAACAAGCGCTACTGATATAGAATAATTGGGTCTTTTCAAGAAAGTGTCTACAAACAACTCTCGCAGCGTCACGAGCCCGCCAATCTCCCCCACCAACGTTTCCGCCAGTCCCTTCTCCTACAGTAGCGATGTGAAGGAGGAGTGATTAGCATACATTACACACATTCATATGACGCGCGCGCGCGCGCCTTTAATTCTATTCATTTTATTTTGTTTCAGTTTTTGTTTTTTATTTTTATTAAACGCACGCATGCCTTCAAATTCTTTTTATTTTGTTTCTTTTTTTTTTAATTTTTATTAGGAGGGTTTTTTAGTTTATTTTCACGATTATTTATATTACATTAATTACATAATCTAGGATTGTGAATTAATCCTTTGGAAGAAAAAAACCAAAAAAAAACGGCATTTTACTCATTTCAGGCGACAGTTAGCAACTGTCAGATTCATTTTGAATAAAGTAATATAAAGAATAAAAGTATATAGTAATAACGTAAATAATAAACACGAAAGGAATGTAAAGACTTAAAAAACACACAAAAAATAAAGGTATGAAAGAATGAGCGTATCTAAGAAGAAACGAATGTAAATAACTAACGAAAGAGTAACTTTGAAAAATAAAACAATGTAACTAACTGCACAGCGTAAAGGTAGAATCCTAGACTCCAAACAGAAACGATAAATGTGTTAGTAGTAGTGACCCCTCCTTCACACCACTACTGTACGAGAAGGGACTGGCGGGAACGTTGGTGGGGGAGATTGGCGGGCTCGTGACGCTGCGAGAGTTGTTTGTAGACACTTTCTTGAAAAGACCCGACTAATTAACAGACAACAGTTTAAAGGTATGTAGAATTTAATATTTATTTCTTAGATAACGAAATAGAATACAATAGTTATGTATTATTTTGGATGACATTTTAAATTAACAACTTGCAAATAACGCAACTAATTGACAATACTGCGATATAGCGAGCAAGTGAGTGAGTGAGTCTACAACTGTCAGTCAGGTGGTGGGGGAGTGAGTGTTTGAACGGACGGAGGGGAAGATGCGCGAAGCTTTCTGACCGAAGGTTCTTATGTGCATGGTCTGTCTATATTAAACGCCATCACGTCGGTAACGTTTCGATTCCCCCTCGCGAACCTTCTTCAGGCCGCCCAAAAGCGACAGAAAGTAAAAAACACAATAGACCGAGTAGCGGTAGGTATCTTAGGCAGAAATTTTTTTAGCCAATGCGAAAGGCAAGTCGACGAAGTAGAGAGAAGAATCAACACAAACTACTGTCTGGCCGCAACTGGGTGATTGAAGCTGCTCTCCCCCACCACGCGGCCGCTTGTAAGCGATGTAGGGTAAAATACGTGTACTAGCCGTTTGGTTTGCCTACGCTAGTGAGAGCACAGTTCCCCTCTACTCAGCGTCAGCAAACTGACTTCTACAAAAGCCGTAGTTTCAAGTGTTCAAGTGTCTATTAATAACTTCCCCTGTAAATGTATCCCATATAAATAATTTTTGTATTCAACAAAAAAAAGACTATTAAAAGTATGGTAAGTTGATTAAAAATGTGAGAACAAGCGGTGTTGAAAGTTAAAGAAATAGCAAATTTTATTATGTACGAAAACTAAATTTCTATTATTTATCCAATAATAAATGTATGTATTTAGCACATTAAAACTAAATACACAAGTACATAAAGTGAACTTAAACGTAATGTTTGCTATATGAAAACACGATCGGCTTAGTTTAGGTGTGAATACATGTATCGAAATAATAATACAAAGGCATATGCCAAGTTTGGTGGCTTTGCAATTCAACACCTGACTACGCTTATCTGTGTGCCGTGTTTGTGTGTTATCTGACTTCCTGTCGCCAGACTGTTGCAGTTATCTAACGTTGCAGTTAGATAATTTAATAATTATCTTGCTTTTGTTTTATAGATTCAACTTTGGTTCTGTAGACCAATTTATTTCAGATATGGAACGTTTTCTTATACAAACTGATAATGAAAGTATTCTTTTGGCCTACACTAATTATCATTTTACGAATGTACTCCAGAAATAAGCAAAATCTTTTGTAATGTACATACAGTATACCATAGTGTACGTTGTATTTTAAAACCACACATTTCACATGGAATGATTGACATGTCGTATTTTTCGGAATTTTCCATTTCTTAAATGGTTGCTACTCGTTACCTGTATATCTTTGTTTTGCCGCGTAGCCCTAAGAATAGGTACTGTATTCTTAGACCTTATTAAGTTTACTTTTACAGCGTTACTTTCACTTACATTTACTTTGAATCTGCCGTCTGTCTGTTAGTGTGCAGTCTACTGTATTTAAAATTCATAAATTCTTAACGATTTATGAAAAAGTAAGATTAACTCGGGCTTTAGGAAGCGGCACTTCTAATTCAACAGTGTCTAAGAAATACTGTTTATCGGCATTTGAATTATAACATTAGATTTAAATTTACTCGAGCTTCTGTGCACTACAGTGAACTGTAGTGAATTACAGATAACTTAATTATTTTAGTGTATAGCCTACTAAACATAAATCTTAATTTACATGATTAAATTTTGTAGTTTATGCATTTGCTTAGTTAATTTATGTTTTGAAATTAAATTCTGTAATTCATACATCTTTTTTTTAATTTTTGTTGTTGTCAATATGAAGCCTATCTCTTTATGGGAAAATTTTCCGTATTTCGCGGGAAAACGAATATCGGTTACAAGGAAGAAATTTACGCGTTCGTTATAAACAACTTCCACAGGATTTGCTTCTAAAATGCATGGTAAGTTAATATGATTTTGTTAGGAATGCGTTGAGAGAGCAAGAGAAGAGCTAAATGGCAGGGGGGGGTGAGGGATGAGTGAGACGAGGTAATGTTCTCAGCTTAGAGATTACAACACCCCCACTTAGCCTACCGTAGTACCCGGCCTGCTTCTCCCACATTACCCAATGCTCGATCTTCGAATCACGGCCAGACAGTAGGCTACGTGTACTATTCTATACACACATACAAGGCGGGGACCGGATTCCCGTCTCCTCAACACTGACCCACATTTATCGTTATTTTTAATAATAATTTTAGATTTTCTTTTTGTGATCGTTTCTGTATACCGAGTCGCCAGTGTTGGATCCTCGATCTATTTTCGCTACTTTTCTTCTGTTTAAGACCCTTCTCCGTAATCCCGTTTCATTTTCTCCCTTCTTACTTGCTGTTTTACTACCACGTCTTCCTACTGTCGCCTTTGTCTTTTCCTTTAGCTTCTGCGCCTCTTTAAGGCGGTCTTTCTATGTCAAAGGCATTCCGCTTGTTGCATTTCTATGTCTTCATTAGATCTGTTTTCATTACCAGGCGTTTTCATTCTTGACTCGGAAGAATGGCGGCTTTGATCCCATTTTATGGCGCTATCCGATTGGCTTAATTTTATTTCTACTTACTTCCCTGGCGCTACAACCGTCGAGGGATCATGGCCTCCCTCAACATTCATCGCCATCCCACTCTATCCAGCGCTGCCGTCTGCCAGTCACGCACTCCCAACTTAGTCCGGGCGTCGGTCACCACTCCGGACCGCAGTCTTCGTCTGGTCAGTCCTTCTCCTTCCATAATTCCTCTTTCTTAGAACCTTCCTTGGAATCTCATCTTCTGCTATCCTTCACACGTGACCAGCCCAACGGAGTCGGCCCACTTTAATAGTACGAACCAAGTCCATATCCTTGTACGTATCCATTATATCTGGCCTCCAGTTTTGTCCTTCCTGTGCTGCTCCAAAAATTCTTCTCAACAGCGACATTTCATCATAGTTTGTCAGCGCCCAAGATTCAGGACAGGTCTTATCAATGTCTTGTAATCGTATCTTCATGGTTCCAGAGACATATCTGCTTCTCGAGTGTGTCCGAAGCCCAAAATAGCATCTGTTGGCGGCCAATATTCTTCGCCCAACCTCCAACTGAATTTCGTTGTTTGGCAGACACTAACGTACCAAGATATGTGAATGCATCAACACAGTCAAAAACGTAAGTGACAATCATAACCTGCGCCTATTTTGTTTCATTTTGATGTAGTTGGCTGCGCATATATTTTGTCTTGGCTTCATTAACTACGCTACCAGGCCAACTCTTCTGGCAGCTCCATCCAATCCAAGGAATATATCACTCACCGCAGCATAAGCCTCCGGCTCACAAGAATTTTATTTCTACAAATCTGGAAAATATATTTGTTTGAAGGTTATGTGTAGTGTAGTTTATTTAGGTTTATGTACTTCTTTACTAATGCATTCGGTTTTTCTGTTTTTGTGGTAGTATCTGGTAGTTTGTCCGTCTAAACATTCTGCTCAGATTTGGCTAAACGACTTAAGACATTTAAGAGTATTAAATCCAGGCTAACCCATTGGCGCTGTCTTCTCCTAGTTAGGGGTGCTAGACTTCTTCTTCTTCTTCTTAATTAGCGCTACAACTCTTGGAGATCCTTGGCCTCCTGGACAATCCGCCTCCAGTCGTCTCGATCCTCTGTTCTCAGTCTCCATCTTCTTAAACCGAGTGCGCGTAGGTTGTCCTCAAGTTCATCCACCCATCGTTTTCTGGGCCGGCCCCTCCTTCTTCTTCCACCGGTCTCCTGGTAAAACGTTTCTTCAATGTGGATGTCTCTAACATTCTCTGGACATGTCCTGTCCACTGGACTCTACTTTTCTTTATGTCAGTGACGACATCTGGTTCTCCATAGATTTGCTGGATTTCTAGAGTCGTCCTTATTCTCCATGCTCCTTGGACGTTCACTGCACCAAATGTTCTACTGAGGACTTACGGGTGTTACACTATTAGACAGAAAACTCACATATAAACCATGATCCGTTTGTCTCCGCAATGTTATCGAGCAGTCTCAGTGCTTCCTTACTGAAGCCACCGTTCATAGCGACGAACGAAATTGCTGGACTTCATTAAGCTACAGTGTTCACTTTCTGATCACACTGGATGTCACTATTCCGAACATATCACAGGACATCAACTGATTCTGAGTCCTTTGTTTTGGAAACGTCGAATAAGCTCAACACTATTTTGTTTTACAGCACAGTCCCACAGGGTTCTGTACCATTGGCTAACACCACAAAGTTTATTCCACTTGCGATGACAGTAAAGTCATAACCTCAATAATGATCGTTAGTTATTGGCAGTTGGTAATAATTTACGTTGTGCGATGCATTAAGGCTCAGGTTTTGTATTTAATTAAAAAAAAAAAAAATAGTTTAACAGTAATAACAATAATAATAATAGTAATAAAATATAAAATAATCATCCTCTGATTCAGGGCACCGACATAGTCCGGTTTATTAAGAGTAGGAGGTTTAAGTGTAAGACGAATGGATGACAGAAGAATGGATAAGATAATTGTCAATTGGAGACCAGTAGGAAGAAGAATTAGAGGGAGACGGCCAGAAAGAGATGGTTGGATGATGTGTAATGAGAGGGTGGAATGGAAGAAAGTCATTGAGCAGGCTACAACCCATGCTGGGTTGTAACGGCAGGAAAAGGAAAGGAAGGAATATAATCATCCTAAAAAATATTATGTTATACAAATTGTATTATGTACAAAATTATATAATAATAACAATAATAATAGTAATAATATAATAGAAAATAATTTGAAAAAAGGCAAAAGAAAAGAATTCAAAATGACGAGGTTTGTGTAACTACATCTTCAAAGGCTGAGTATGTTACTCCTGAGGGTTCACGGCATCCATGAAGCTTACGCAAAGCTACAGGAATGGTCCACCTCAAAGTAACTGATGCGTCTATTATTAGTAAGCTCCCTGAGGTGCAGAACTTGCTCACTACTTTGAACGAACTACATTTATCTTAATATAAATAAAAGTCATTGTATGTATGTATGTTCCACATCTCCTCCTAAACCACTGGACCGATTTCAACCAAACTTGGCAAAATATTTTACGCAACGGGAGAACCAACATAGGACAGGTGTTTTTTCGATACGATCCTTTGGGGGGTCCTTTCAGGTTAAAAAAAAAAAACTATTAGATCTGGTTACCATGGCAACCCAATAGAATACATTCTGGTTGCCATAGTAACCAACAAAATAAATACCTTTGTAGTTTAATGAGAAAATTTTCTCGATTCTGTTAACCTTACATTTCTAATATTATTGTTGCTCTTTTTGCTTGGCGAAAAATCGTGCACCATATCCGACAATTTAACCACGGTTTCTAAGTTCATACCAGCATCAATTATAAATAAAGATATAGGTTATGATATCGAAGGTGGTGTATGCATCTTAAGAAACTTCTTAATAGTGCGTGAATTCAGAGTTGTTTCAGTTTGAATTTAAAAGTGGATAAGTTAAGATCGAAGTAAGTTAGAAGAGAGTATAAAAAACGACGTTTTGATAGCGAATGTATTCAGATCGTAGTGTTCAGACAATATAAATGCACTTACTTCAGTTTGATTAAAAAATTGATAAGCTGAAATCTATAGAAGTATTGTATTGTTAGAATAAGTTTAGGAGACACTAATTTAACAAATACCTTATTTCAACATTAACACAATGGATTATAAAACGACAGTTAAATACGCAGCGCGTGCAAGTACTGTAGACATTTTATTGAAAACTAATTTAGCTGTTCGCCCTCTCCCAGAGTTAGAAATCGAGCAGGAGCATCGCGCGCAACAGAATTCTTCTCCAGATATAAGAATAAAGTTTGTGACATGTTCTTAAGCACGTGCGCTACAGAGTATTCCTCCAGTGATAATGCCAACGTAACAATATAAGGAAGTTATACAATATAGAAATAATATAACGATAGAACAAGAATAGGTGCATTTTATGGATAACTAAATTCGCCGTTCGCACTCGCAAGAAGGCAGAAATCGAGGATGCCCATTACGCGCAACAGAATTCTTCTCGAGGTATAAGAATAAGTTTTATGTCAGATTCTTAAGCAGGTGCGCTGCAAATCGAAGTAAGATATAAGCGAGCATAAAATCAATTCCTTGATAGCGCGTGAAATCAGATTATAGTGTTCGGTCAATATTATCGGCGTATATACTTTAGCGTTGTTATCTGGTGATGCCTAGAAGGAAAAGAAAGTCCATCGGTCGAATTCAACCGAAAGCAAACAAAGCCAAGCTTTTGCGAGCAGACGAAACAGATGATCAACGACAGCAACGGCTTCAGGACATGCGGAAACGTGCCAGAACATCCCGGGCGGCTGAATCTGAGGATCAACGCCAACGTCGTCTTCAAGAAATGCGGGAACACGCTAGCACATCCCGGGCGGCTGAATCTGAGGATCAACGCGAACGTCGTCTTCAAGAAATGCGGGAACATGCAAGCACATCCCGGGTGACTGAATCTGAGGAACAACGCGAACGTCGTCTTCAAGAAATGCGGGAACACGCTAGCACATCCCGGGCGGCTGAATATGTGGACTAACGTGAACGTCGTCTTCAAGAAATGCGGGAACATGCTAGCACATCGCGGGCCACTGAATCGGATGACCAACGTGAACGTCGTCTTCAAGAAATGCGGGAACATGCTAGCACATCCCGGGTGACTGAATGGCATTCCAGTTTATTTCTCGAAGGTTTTCATTACAATCCAAGAAAAGAGTACAGCAAACATAAAAGCACTGTTATTGGAGGAATGGACCAAATATGTAAGTACTGTTTTGCCAAGAAATATAAAGGCGAACCTCAGGGTATGTGCTGTTGCAGCGGGAAAGTCCGTCTACCAGCACTCGAAACGCCACCACAGCCGTTACTCTGTTGCATGTCTGGGACTACTTCACATTCCAAACATTTCCTCAAGAATATCGGTAGGTACAATTCATGTTTTCAAATGATTTCGTTTGGAGCCTCATCCATAGAAGGACAAAGTGGGTTTCAAACCACCTTCAAGGTTCAGGGTTAAATATACCATAAGGCGGGTTCTCTCCTCCCTCTTCCGAGTGAAAATGCCAAGTTTTTACATATTTATTTTCTCGGAAACGAAGATCTGGAAGTGGATCAACGATGTGACTACACAACAGGGGTGAGACGTGATATTGTGTTAAATCTCCAACGAATGTTTCACGAACATAACCAACTCATAAAAACGTTCAAGACAGCTTTAGAGGATATGCCTTCGGATGAGTGTAAATTAGTCACCGTGCCGATAAAAGACCAGTTGGAGAACACGAGCGGCGCTTCAACAGTCCCCAAATAAATGAGGTGGCAGTCGTCATAGCCGCCGGTGACTGCGACAGAAGGGACATAATAATACAAAGACAAGGCGGCTCGCTACAACGCATTGCAGAGACGCACCGCTCATATGATGCTCTACAGTATCCCATTATATTTTGGCTAGGTGAGGATGGATATCATTTTAACATCAAGCAATACAGTCCAAATACGGAGTCAACGATTGATAAGACAGTTTCAATGATGAACTTTTATGCATACAGGATAATGATTCGAAACAACTCATATAATCATATTTTAAACGCTCGACAGCTATTTCATCAGTTTATCGTTGACATATACGCTAAAATTGAGACTGAGCGTCTTCTTTTCATAAGACTTAACCAAAAAAATCTTCGGAGTGAAGAATATATTCATTCAAGAGATGTCATTGCGAGTGAGAGAAATGTCGACGATATTGGGAAAACGATGATTTTGCCCGCCACTTTTACAGTCCCAGGCAAATGCATGAGTACGCACAAGATGCTATGACCTACGTCAGATCATACGGACGTCCCGACCTGTTTATTACATTTACATGTAATCCAGCTTGGCCAGAATTAAAGGAAGAACTAACTCATGGGCAAACATCAAATGATCGTCATGACTTATTAGCCAGAGTTTTTCGACAAAAACAACAGAAGTTAATCAATGTATTGACCAGAAGCCACGTCTTTGGAGAAACCAGATGTTGGATGTATTCTACTGAGTGGCAGAAAAGAGGACTTACGCATTCTCATAACTTAATCTGGCTGAAAGAAAAAATGCATCCACCCAAATAGACGATGTTATTTCTGCAGAGTTTCCAAATCCAGAAGTAGATCAAGTTCTTTCGGATGTAGTAAAAAAAAACATGGTACACGGGCCATGTGGAACAAGAAATATCCTAGACAATTGATTAAGGAGAAACAAACTGGGGATGACGGCTACCCCAAGTATAGGAGAAGGGGTCCAGAAGATGGATACACAGTAAAATTAAGTGTTCGAGGCGAGGAAATCGAGATCGACAACAAGTGGGTAGTTCCGTACTCACCTCTGCTTTCTAAAATGTTCCAGGCTCACATAAATGTTGAATACTGTAATTCTGTAAAATCCATAAAGTACATATGCAAATATATCAACAAGGGCAGTGATATGGCTGTCTTTGGTTTGACGAAGGCCAGTGAGCATGATGAGATATTAAATTAACATTTGGGACGATACATAACCAGCAACGAGGCAGTTTGGCGAATACTGAGTTTTCCCATTCACGAGAGGCTTCCTACAGTCCTTTATCTGAACGTACACTTAGAGAATGGCCAAAGAATCAACTTCACAAGAGAAAATGCACAAGCAGTTGCTGCTGAACCGCCCAGGACAACTTTGACAGCCTTCTTTCAGTTATGTCAACAGAATGCATTTGCAAGGACATTGTTATATTCGGAAGTTCCTCGCTACTATACCTGGGATTCTGGAAGGAAAGTTTTTCCAAAAGAAAAAAAGAAGTACCTGTTTTGGGGAGTGACGTTGCAAGTGAGACTTTAGGGCGTGTGTCTACACTGTTCACCCGAATGTTTTTTCTTTAGAATGCTGCTTCATACAGTCCGGGGACCAGCTTCTTACGAAATGCTTAAAACTGTGAATGGTGAAGTATGCAACACCTTCAGGGAAGCCTGTCAAAAAATGGGTTTGCTGGAAGATGATGAACACTGGAGCAAAGCAACGTCCGAAGCAACGTTAACGTCATCTCCTGAGATATACGAGATTACGAAATTTGTTTCCAATTATCTTGACTACCTGCAATCCATTTAATCCCAGAATTTTGTGGGAGAAATACCGCGAAAGCATGGGTGAAGACATCCTTGCCACACTTCGCCGAAACAACGTCAACGATTACACACAATTTTCTGCAGAAATATTTAACGAAGTTCTCATTATACTACAGCACAAAAGTCTATCGATTTGTAGCAAACCTTTGCTACAGTTTGGGCTACCAGCTCCGGAAAGAAACTCTGACAACGCAAATAATGCAGACCTTCTCCGTGAAAAAATTACAATACCACAGAATTGACAAAATTTATTGAATCCAATAAACCACTATTGATGGATGATCAAAGGAAAGCTTATGACGACATCATGGAATGTGTCAACAGAGAAAAGGGAGGTATCATTTTCCTAGACGCTCCAGGGGGAACAGGTAAAACGTTTTTGCTTAATTTGATCCTCGCCGAAATTGGATCAAAAAATGACATAGCACTTGCGATGGCTTCCTCTGGCATAGCGACTACTCTCCTGGATGGTGGACGGATGGCGCACTCGGCATTAAAACTGCCTCTAAAAGTAAATATGGAAGAATACCCTGTTTGCAATATTAGCAAAACAAATGCCCAGACAACGGTGCTACGAATGTGCAAAATTATTGTGTGGGATGAATGCACAATGGCCCATAAGAAATCCCTAGAAGCCCTTGACAGGACTCAGCGGGACCTGAGAAAGAATTATCAGTTGCTGGATCTCTGCTGGTTCTTGCTGGTGACTTTCGACAAACTCTTCCAGTCATACCGAAATCAACTCCGGCGGATGAACTCAATGCTTGCCTGAAAACTTCGTCTCTGTGGAAGTTTGTTAAAAGATTCACATTAAAAACAAACATGAGAGTTCGGCTCTTTGGAGATGAGACGGCCCAACATTTTGCAGATAAACTTCTACAAATCGGTGAAGGCGCATTTCCGACTGAATCAAACGGCGAAATTAGCTTTCCACATGATTTTTGCACTCTGTTGCAACGGTTGAAGAACTGATCGACAAAAGTTATCCAGGTATACCTGAAAATTACAGAAATCACGAATGGTTATGCGAAAGGCCATTCTTGCAGGTAAAAACGATGCCGTGCACGAGTTGAACAGCCGAATTCAAAATATGATACCAGGAACAGTCACTGAGTACAAATCTGTAGATACAGTAGTGGACGCTGATGACGCAGTAGTGAATTGTCCCATAGAATTTCTGAACTCACTAGACCCTACTGGAATGCCACCACATCGCCTTCAGCTTAAAATCGGTTCTGTTATCCTGCTGTTACGTAATTTAGATCCACCGAAACTTTGCAACGGTACCAGACTCAGGGTGAAGACTTTTAGCTAACGTCATAGAAGCTACAATCTTAAAAGGGCAAAGAAAAAGGTGAGGACGTTGTAACGAGCAAAAATTTTAAAAAAAATTTTAAATTTTCACCTCGACGGAGTACGTTCACACGAGGCGGTGTCAACGACTTATAGTTGGCGCAATAAATAAAGCGTAATGAGAAGATGTCAGTACAGCGTCGCTAGCTTGACAATAGAAAGACATTAAGTACGATACGACTATAGAAATTGGTGGCACAAGATGACAGGGAAAGTGTAGTCCAGAATTATTGCTCACTACAGCTGGAACAATATAGGCAAGGACATTCACACTTGTACCGAGAATCGTGGCAGATGTTTGACCATGTTACGTCAGTATACGATAAACGACAAAAACGAGTGAAACTACATATTACAATGGTACGGATGCACTGCACCTTAAGAAACAATACAGTAGGATAGATCTGACAAAAACTCAAGTCATGTTACGCAGCTGGAGTTATCGTCTAAGTGACAGACAGGATTTACGAGTGGAAAGTTGGGGTGACTTCACCAGCCAGCAGATGTTCAAAATTACTAATAGCCACAAAAAAGGGGTATAACATAGAACAATACGCCAGGAGGACCGAGAGTACAGATAATGGCAATCTAGAGAAACACAGAGTTTACTTCAGACAATAGGTTGATAGACAAGTGTCTAATAGCCGTAGTTTCTGCGAAAAGGGTCAACGTTCGTCAGAGCAAAATCGGGGGACGTCTAAGAACCTATCAGATGCCTTCAGCCAGGGAGAAAATTGGTGGTGAGGAGTGTTTCCATAGCAACCGAAACGGAAGACCTATCAGAAGAACTATGACGTAGGATCTCGACATGGTGGGACAGAATATTCCAAGAAAATTCAAAACTGACCAATCTCAAAATGAAGTAGGCGTGAACTGCGCCAGAGACAAAATTTTGAGTAGGGACGAATTAATAAAACTATATGTCCAAGACGGAGGAGAGACAGTCTATACTCAATTTTTGAAACAGTTTTTACTCAAATCTTCAGACAGTTTTATACTCAAAATTTCAGTTAGTTAATTTCAAGTACGGAACAGTTGATACTCAGATTTCAAACAGTTTATTCTAAGTGTTCGGAGTTCGGAGTACATTAATCGTGCGGAGAATTAATTCGAGTACGGGACTTAGTACGTTAACCTGTAACTTAAAAGACTTAGTAATATCTTCACGTCATGATAGTAAGTCTTAGTAAACTTTTAAAGAGTGTATTTCGAAGTGTGTCGTAACGGACTTAGATAAGAATTATATAAAGTGAACAATCAGACCGTTACACGAACAGATATCACCACATAAACGATATACTAAACAGTTGAATTTAATATAGTGTTACTACACCTTATTAACAACATAATGAACATGAAATATTAAACTAATTAACAAATTATACGAATATTTAAAGAAGCAGCGATAAGTGAAACCAGACATGTACAATAACGTCAAAACGAACACACAACATACACCGTAAGATGGAACATTTGATCGAACACTAAACTTCAATTATTCACATAAACAAACGCCAACGCGAGTGACCGGAAGAGTGAGTGTTAAGTGATTGTGATAAAACAGCATCCGACGAAATGTGTCTACGAGTCATCTTCATCACCGGAACTAGACTTCGTCAACAATTAATGGATATTCAATAATCAAGTAACCATTATTTTAATCATTTCTAATTAGTTACTTCTACTGACCTGATTCTTTCAAAGAATTCATCCCTGAGAAAATTATTAAGAAACGCAATGAATAAATCTGAATAAAAAGTAATTAATGAATGTTGTAACAAAAGCCTATTTGGGATTTAATGAACGCATTAAATAAGTAGAATATGAATTGTTATATTATTTGATTTATATATGTATGTATGTTTTTCTTTGTTTTCAGCATATATTGAAACATGAATTTGTTCTTATAAAATATGTATGTATTTCAGGTACAGCGACATATCATATGTACAATTTTAATTTGTTGTGAATTATAAATAAACTAGTAATTTAAGTTGATCATATATATGCGTTCATTATTACCAATTACATCCCAGACATTAACTTAAATTTTGGAGAAAGATAAAATAGATTTTCAAGAGTTTCATATGCTCAAATAAAATAAATGAATTGATAACGCTAATCTACTAAATGATATCAAGTATTTGTTAATAAGAATCAGAATAGTTATACATAGTATTAAATGGTCGTATAACACACGGCATGAAAATAATCGATTAAAGCAAGTAAATACATATTATCTATCGCAAATCAATATAATAAAATATCATTATATTGATAACACCCAAAGTACGTAAGACGTTACAAATCAATTTTAACGATTTGATATCACTTATATTATATAATTTTTCATTATATATAAATAGTGCTCCAAGATCGTGGGGCACGGCAAACACAATTAAATAATTAATTGCCACAAATGTAAATTACATTTACATTTAATCATAATTACATTACAACGTATTCATTCCTCGAATACCACTGATCCCAACTGATATGCCCTTCAGTTTCAAGCGATTGCAATTCCCTGTGCGACTTGCTTTTGCCATCACAATTAACAAGGCACAGGGCAATCAATCAAGTGGTGTGGTGTTCACCTAGAATCCTCGTGTTTTTCTCACGGACTGCTCTATGTAGCGTGCTCCAGAGTTGGCTCACAAAGACACCTCTTTATTAGAGCTCCAGGAGATAAGACGAAAAATGTCGTTTACAGGCAAGCATTGCGATAGGCTTTGTCGTTGCACCATTAAATTTACTGTTTTATTGTATTTTGAAAATTGTATTTATTTGTATCCATATCGTATATTTATACAAGTTATTGTTTTTGTATCTTTGTGTAAGTTTCAAATACATGTTTTTTTTAAAACTACACGCATTTTCATTTAAACAAAAACTATTGTAATATTCTATTCAAATTGTTGCAATGTTGTATAACAAACTATTGTAATAACTGTTGTAGTATTCAAGCTACATTTGAAAGATTTAAATTTAAAATAGCATGGAAAAGAGATTTAATTTTCGTCGCTGAAAGTTAGTGATAATTTTTGAAAAAGAAATGTATGAGCCTATGAATAAATTATGAACCCGAGCAACGCTGGGTAAATCGGCTAGTTATTACATTAATTTTGATATCAGATAATTTTTCAATTATGGAAAAAATTACAAAAATCCCAATTACTCAGCTATTTCTTTAATAATGCATCAATTATCGAGCACACAATCATACAATAAACAGTAAAAATTCGAAGAATTTGTATTTGTATTACGATTCCTTTTAGTCTGACATCATTTGCTGTATTTTCACAATTTTCATATTTTTTAATCTCTTTTTCGTCCCTGGGGTCAAAAAATTTTGAAATTTCCACAACTTAACAATGGGTTCAGATGTTGGTTGAAATTCTCTTTAATGTGATACGCTACATGAATTTTTGCTATTTTATCAACATTTTCACCCACTCTTTGGGCCCTTATATCCAAAAATTTTGAAATTTTCAAAAACGAACACTATGTTCAAATTTTGCTTAAAATTTTTTTTACTTTGATAGCCACATGAACTTTTGCTATTTTTTTTCACAATTTTAACCCCCCATATTTTTGCCTCTCACCTCCTATTTTTGAAGGGATGAATCTAAAAAACGATAAACTTATGTAGAGTAAAAGTATGGAGATGCATGTCAAGCTTTGTGTAAATCAGTTTCTGCATTCAAATGTTATCATGAGACATACCCCACATAGGCAGACAAATGCCAAACAATTAAGTCAGAACTGAGAACTCGCTTTCAAAGCAAACACTACATTCAGATATGGGTTAAGATCATTCCTTTTAAACTAATGTTTAGCATGAAATTTCATATTTTCCCAAAATATTAATGCTTTTTTTTTAGCTCTGGAATCCATAAATTTTTTAATATTACAGCTGATAAAATCCTGTTTATTTATCCTGTAAATGGATTTCTGCAACATTTTACAAAGCTGAACATATATTCAGATTGTGATTTTTTTTTTAATTAGATATGGTACCCTACATGGTAATGCGAGTGAGAGCCAAAATAATAAAGGCAAATAATAAGCTCGAGAAAAAACTTATGTTTACAAACAAAAATAAACCTTCCAATGTATTTGATGGTACTGGTGTATATAGGCTTAATTGTTCGGATTGCACACAATTCTATATAGGACAAACGGGTCGTTCGTTCAAATTACGTTATAAAGAACACATCCCAAGCTCCAAGTCAAATGTAGGAAGATCTACATTTGCTGAACATTTAAGCTTACATGACCATAACATAAAGAGTATTGGTGAGAATTTAGACATCTTACATAAATGTAAGAAATCACTAAATCTAGACACTCTCGAACGGTTTGAGATATATAAGGCTATAAAGGAGGATTACTATCGCATCCTAAACGAAAAATCAGTACATACAAATAATATTTTGTTTAATAGAATCAATCATATAGAACGAAAAATTGGCTATATCAGATCGATAAAACTGAACGAAGGTCAAGCCGGTATCATCGATTAGTTTTGCCGTGGAGGCGTTCCTGTACAGGTTCGTGACGGCCGCATGTTTTGTGTGTTATTACGTTTTGTTTTATATTTATTGTGTGTTATTTTATTTAATGTTTTATACCGTGTACATGTTGTTTTTATTATCTGACGTGATGTACAAACATCGAAAAATGGAGTTTTAACCATATTTGTATATAAGATCTGATGATGACACAGTTGTGATCGAAACTCGAGTAATCCCGCAATTAGATTCAAAGAAACGTGACAGAAGGTAATTAACCTGTTTTATAGTCTCACCCGTTTCTGGAGGCAAATAAAATGTTTAAATACCCTTAACACATGTTTACCACCCTCACTTTCTTTGTTTAGTTGTTTCTAAAGCTTAACAGGCTGAAACAGCTGTCAGAGGTAAATAATAAACTGTGAAACTTACCTAGTGTTTGTATGTTTTTAAAACCTTTGTATTAACATCAGCGGCTTTTTGGCAATGCTCATCCCTACTCCAGGTTATTTGGAAATCATTCTTCAATTTGTAGAAAATTTTGAGATTTCATACAGATTGGGACTCACTAAGTGCGTTAATGTTATGAAGGAATTCATAAATATCTTAAAGAGCAAATTTGATATCACCGAGTTTAAACTTATTTTAAACGCGCACACATGCATTCATCAGGATAAAAGAACCAAATGAGAAGAGACCCCTAAAAACAGTGGTTTTTAAAAACAACTTTTCGAGAAAGAAGTGTAAGAAATTGTGCAAAACTCCAGTTATGAACGGAATACTGCAGCAACAAAAACATACAGCATAATAAATTATTAGTTACGGCCAGTAGCCTAATTTCTTGCATATTTAAATCTTAACATTCTACTACTATTGTCATCACATTCAATTCACACTTGTTTTATTAAGTAAATACTTTTCTGAACCTGGAATTATTTTATTATCGATATTAACTGATGACTCGATGGGGACTTGGTGAAACATATTAACACAAAGGTCTTTTTTTTAAATATATAAACACTTGGTACATTTCACAGTTTTTTTTATTTAACTCTGACAGCTGTTTTGACTTCTTAAGCCATTGTCAAAGAGCTGAGTGAAGACTAAACAGAGGATGTAGGCTAAGGGTGGTTGAGATCTGTTTAGGGCATGTATTGGAACGTGTGAGTGTGCCGTTGGGGAGGGGGTTGGAGGAGCTAAGGGAAGGTCGTGTCTGTAAAAACTAAATAAAACCTGAATCCAAAATATTAGTTTAGTTAATTTTATATTTTAGTGTAAAGATAAATATTATAGTGTAAAGATATGCTGTATAATCAATGTTATTTAATCGAACAGCAGACAATAAATGTTTAATTTGATGAACCTGTTTAGGAGACGTGTTTGGTTTTCATGCAGTGAAGTCTTGCTTTAAATTCAATATAATCAAAAAACAAAAACTTGTTCATCTAAACTGTTAAAAACATGATAATTTCTTATCATATCCAGCAACAGGCAGTCATCGGAGCACCATCCGGACGCTGCAACTACTAGGGGGCACGCATGAATCTGTGCCCTCTGCACCTGGCATCTTATCATATCCACATATAACATCAACAGTAGTACACATTGTAGAATACAGAAAAAATAAGAACAAACCTACATACAGCATGGAATTGTGCTACAGATAACAATGACATCACAGCTTCACAGCAGCCTGTGTTTGAGCCCTATCGTATATTCTACGTACTGCAAGTATAGGCCTATACATATTTTTAATAATTTCAACAAATTTTAAAATAACACTAAAATTTTTGTATTTTCTTAATACCGTTTTAATTCTCGAATTAAATTGAATCCAAAAAGTATGTAACATTTTACAAATACCAATCATTTTAAGTGGCTCTCCCCCAAAATCTACTGTTTTTACATTCATCTTTTCATTTGGCCTGACATCCTTTTTTTGGTTAATAAACAACAACGAATAAGTCGTTTCCGTTGGGATCCATCCTGCTTTTCGTGAAGACTTTGAGTCTGTTTTAGTTTCCTTCGTAGAGGTTACTAACCTCTAGCTAAGTAGTTAGGTGGAGGGCTGCCACCTTCAGATAGCCCACAGGCCTGTTTTCTGTTGGGGTTGTCTCCCCTAGCCGAAGGTTCCAGTTTTAAGGCACTGGAAACTCGCCTTTCAGTCTCTTCCGACAGTTACATAATGCACATCCATTGTACACCATGCTTCCCAGGGGCCACATGGCTTTCGCCTTCGAGGACGTGGAAGTAAGCTTTGTTGGCAGAGTTGATTTGATTGAATAAGGTTATACCAGATAAGCAGCCCTGGTTTAACATAGCAGCACTGATGGGTTGTACTGTCTGTGACCTGCACTCTTCAAATAGTACATGGACCATATGACAACGCTATGTCATATTTCTGTCGGGGACCTTGAAAGCTAATCCAAAATCACATGGTGCAGGAACAGACCTAATCTAAGAGACAATTTTGAAGATACACTCCTGATTTCTTCGGTTAAGGGCTGAGTCTTCAGGCTACACCTCCCGTAAAAAAATTTAAATGATGACCCTATAAACAAACTTACCCAAAGAAATGGGAATCATATAACCCATAAGTAAAACAATGTAGAATATAACTAACTGAACTAATGAAGTTATTTCTCAGTTTCAACTCAAATTTGGGGAAATCTGCTGTCTGTTTGGGGATATCTTGCAATAACTTTTGAATGCATCAGTCGATTCTCATAAAACTTAGCATGCGTACCTATACTATTACCCCAAAGACCCATACAGTTTTTGACATTGATCTTCTCAGAAACAGAGGTATGGGAGACAAAAATATGGGGGACAAAATTTCCAAAAAAAATATCAAAAATCCATGTGAGGGAATCAAACTGGAGAGTATTACAACCTTAATCTGAATATGGTGTTCATTTTCGAAATTTCAAAATTTTAAGATACGAGGGCCCAAATTAGGGATCAACATTTTTCGAAATTTGTGCCAGGTGTATAGTAAAAGGACTTTCAAACCCAAATCCGAATGTAATATTTACTTTGAAAAGGTTTTAACTTTAGGACACCAAGGGCACATCATCATTAAAATCCCCACCCCTCCTCTTAAGAACACAAAAACTACACAAAGTTGTACCTTTTCAGAAAAATCGATCGTAACAAACAAGTCGCCCATCACCGGAACGATTTTCATTCTTCTCTGAAGAGCTCACGGTCTTCAATAAATCGAAACCGACCTAGTACGACGGGACATAACGATTCATAACATCTAACTTAAGGAATTTTATTCAATATAAACTCGGAATCTTCAATAATTTGACAAAATTAATAGCGGTCAACATTTCTTGCAAATTTTGGGCTGCCTTCAAAATGTATGCAAATAATATGTTCACCACACTGTTATCAATTTGTGATAAGTATTAGATACGGAGGCAAATAGATGTCTACAGAAACAAACATAAATGTGTGTTGATGTACGGTCACCTTGTGGTATTTCTCACGTAACCCCCAGAACTGTGTATACAAAGAACTTTATTCACAGCTTAAAATAAAATTTATTAATCTGATTGTTAACTATAATAAATGTATTTCGTTCAAAACAGTAAGCAAGTTCTGCAGCTCAGGGAACTTACAAGTCGCATAATAAACAGTATAAAAAACTGCCCAAACTGCTTATTTACTTACGATCATTGTTTTTCACCATAAAAACATTCATTTATAGGTTCCAGTATGGATATTAAAAATTCCCAACAATCAATATACAAAAATCAAGCACGCAGTCCTACACTAAGGACATCATCTTTAGAATCACTAAATATTTTTTCCCCTTTAACGGCTGCATTCGAATCGGTCTTAAAGATGGATTCAGGGCGGAGTCTGGGCTTATCAACTGGGAAAATTGAATGTGGTTTAGGCATAGCGGTAGACTTTACCCACCTTGTGTACCACGTGATATAATAATGTGGCCTGACTTAAACTGACCAAAACAAATGTTATTCAAAGGTGTAAAAGGATATATACAGTGTATTCCAGTTAATGGGGCCAGCCACCTGTTATTAAGGCCAGCCACTTGATTGGGCCAATGTTCAAAACACAAAAACAAAACAGGGTTGTACATAAAAAGCTGCTTCACCTATATGTCTGGACCGCTGGTTATTATTTGGTCCAGTAATGGCTCAGTTTTTATCTTCTTAAAAATAAGTAATAATTTAAAATGCATGTTGGTTCTTGGTATCCAAGTCACGTAGGAATATAGATAAATAAATCACCTTGTATCGTGTGACTTCGTTACATTTAAAATTTTAAACGACGTAACGAAGTCACACGATTTTTGGATACAAGGTGATTTATTTATCATCTATAATCTAGAAGTAATAAGTTTTTTTTTTGAGGTCATGATTTACATGGGTAGACTAGTGAACGCGACAAACCACAACTATACAGTACATTCTTAACAACCCGACAACATGTGTACGGTTTTGGACTTTGTGTTCGTCCTTAGCGACATACGATAAACCAACTACAGGCACCACTAAGAGCCTCCAGGATTCTTAAAAATACGCCTACTCATACTATTTCATTATGCTGTAATTTTAGTATTATTATATATTTATTACTGTATTTCCTTGGACGCTCTTTGTTAGTAACAAATCTTATAATTGCAGTGTTTACTGTAGTCAGAGTTTTGTTTGATTTTCTGTTATTAAGATATTCGGATAATAGGGCCAGCCGCTTAATTGGGCCAACCTGATATAGTCCCGACAAAGAGGAATCCATTGTATTTAGAAATTGAGTATTCTTCTTGAGGGGGCGGACTTTAGACCCACCCCCCTCCAGAATGGAATCTGGGGAAGAATGTAAACCCAAAAATGTCCGCTATCACCGTGCGAAGATCTCAAATGTACCTCAACTGAGCTGAGTCGACAACACGCAATTAACTGGACGTAAGTACAGCTCTACGCGATACGAGTCATGTCACGAATGCTCATCTCATTTTGGCTCTACGATCACCATTTCGACTCGGCTCAATTTTCTACAACCCGACATTAAATTGGAAGAAAAAACTTGATGCGATTCGTGCCGGAAAGTGTACAAAATTATCTTCAATGCATTAGGAAAAACCACGAATTTTGGTCTACCGCTCGTTTTATTTTTCTTGGCACCAAACGTTTCGGATCATTCTACGATGAGATGCCCTTTGTAGCTCGACTCGCTAATGAGTTTCAGTTGAGCCTCACTGTTGAATGGCGAAACTTTTAGGGGCAGAAAAAAAAGAAAAACTAAAAACGTGTGTAAACTAAAACAGCAATGGAAATATCGACGTTTGCAGCGAGCTAGATCTTCAACGGATGATAGCTACAGCAAACATTTAGACGCTTGTATAGCAATTACGGCAAATTTCGAACCGAGAAGCAGTCGTTATTATATATTTGTAAAGACTCTCTCAAAAAGGATTCATAATTACGATTTATCGATAAGACGATCATCACTACCCCCCCCCCTCTAAGAACACAAAAACTACACCAAGTTGTACCTTTTCAGAAAAATCGATCGTGACAAACAAGTCGCCAGTCACCGGAACGATCTTCATTCTTCTGCGCAGAGCACACGGTCTTCAATAAATCGAAACCGCCATTCTAGTACGACGGCCGAGCGTAACGATTTATAACGTACTGAATTAAAATGCTGACGTTACCATGGCCACTTGGCAACGCCGCAGTTGGGAAAAATAGGACGTTGCGCAGTAGACATGTGCGCAACGCCCATTATTTTCCATAAATAATACTAAAATAATGCGATTTCCAAAAGTTTCTTCGAAGTTTGGTTCTTACGCGTGGCTGGGTCAGGTATTAATCTTGTTACATTTTATTTTTCACAATATATAATTCCTTCCTGACTCCATACCAACCGTATGTAGTTGGCCTTCCTTGATTTGCACAAAAAGCACTTATACTCTACAACTTCAATTTTTTAATCGGTCATTAAAAACAACGTCCTTGATAATCTTGTCTCAACGTCTGACAAGATCGTTAGATGAACTTCATAGGGTGATAACACTGGGGTGTTTTACTGATCTGTTATGGCGCCAATAAAAGGGAAGTAAACGGAACCATTTAGGAATCACCAGTTATCCCAGTACATAAATTCGACATGCCATTGTTGTAGCATTGGTATTATTAAATTGATTTGGTATTATTTTTATTTTTACTTTTAAACTGGTCAAACACAGTGAACAGTTCGTGTTTACTCTTCAAAGTTTTTCTAAATACAAGCAAGGGCACCGACAATTTGTTTTTCATACAAACACTACTCATACCAAATTAATATCACATGTGGTAATTTTTACCTGTAAAAGTAGACACGCAGTGCCCACGAAAGTAACAGTTTAAACTTTTTACCACTTTTAATCAATAAATAAAATAAGTTAAACACTCGTTTCCATAAATAAATACGATTAATGTTGGTATCCCTGCGACCGTAGAATATATTTTATGTAAATAAAATACTTTACCATTGGTTTATGTAATCAGTGCCAAGATTGATTTATTGACCAAGTACAGCCCATACGACCGAGAATATTATCTAGTTCACATATACCAAAATAAACTGATTTCCAGTCCGTTAAAATATCAAATTTACTTCAAGAGTATACCAACTAAAACGCTATTTATTACAAGGTCAGAGACCTTTCTCATAATAAATAAGAAATTTTAATATGTGAAAATGAATAACTAAATATGGCATTAGGCTAATCGGCAATTGCACAAGATAAAAACGCTCGATTAAAAATGCCTAACATTTTTTCAAAACAGGATTATAATAAAGTGCCAACGAACCGGGGGCCCGTTAGGGTGCTCAATCTCTTGACCTCGTTTCATGCATGGCAGGTCGTGTTTATGCCTGTAGCTACTGGAATAATTCTTTGCAATAGATCAGGCAATATTTTGCTTTCACTTAAAAAGTAATCTTCGAATGTCAAGTTCCGTACAATCCACTACACATTTATCAAATGGTGGTAAAGAAATAACAATAACTTTTAGACTTCTTAATGGAAAACAATTTATACCATATCCCCACTATAGCTGTATTACATTAATCGCTAATTTAATTTTCATTAGCCTAGCATTTCATACTGCATACTAGTTATTCAATATAAACACGTATTTTAAAAACACATCTGTAGGTGGCGACACTATTCAGTACGGTAAGGTTATGTTTAACGCACTTTACCATAATGGGAAATTACCTATATGATTTACGGTAAACTGCGACGTTTAGCTTGTAAATGTTTTCAAATACATCAAATAAGTTTGTAGAATCCTTATTTTTATAAGTTTTAATACAGTAAATACAACTTCTGTCATTACTTACATCTGAATGACGCTCCGCAAACTTTTTACACCGAACCAACGGTTTGTGTATGTGACGTCATATCTCCTGCCAATAGAAAATCGAAAGCCAAAGAAGGCGCAAACTCACACAGTATCCGTTTTTTAGCAGTTGTTTGTTATTTTGTTACATGTATTTATATAAATATACATTTTTTTGAAACACATCGCAACAATTAATTTAAAATATAATAACTCAAACGACGCTTATTATAAGATTAATTAAGTATATTTATAAGTGATTACGATTCCCAAAGAAAACTAACTTCGTTTGGCAGAATATGCAGGTTACAATCCAGAAATCTAGATAACAGAAGACGGAAAAGACCTACAAAAAAGTCAAAGGCGTTTTAGTATGAAAGAAACTTGGAATAACTTACAAATGCTGAAACTAGGCGATGTGGCGGCTTTTTAAAACAATAAATACGAGAAATAATAATGAAATATTATAATTGTTTGGGAAAACAAATTTTTCGTCTTAGCAACGAAGTAGTCACGGTTGTTTACATTTAGTTACGTGTTTTGTTTGTCACATGGAAGTGGAGTTGGAAAGTTTTAAAAAATGATATTCGTTTGTAATAAACTTAAGCACTCATTGCATACTATGAAGCAACTCGCCTCCTTGAAAAAGGTTTGTACTTTCATACAGAACAGTAATGGTGAGGAAGTAAGTAGACTAATCGTGATACGTTAACCTATTTAGACATCAGCACTTTATAGGTTATTTTGTTATGTATTGGGTTGGGTACCTATTCAAAATATACAGACGTTTTTGATCGGAGTCCAAAATGCCTCGCCTGGATTTGCACGTGATATTACAGAGAATCTGATTAACTTGTGTTATGTTTTATTGATTCATATGTGTCAGAAAAATAAGTTATGAAAAAAATTCAATGTAGTTTCCTGATTTCTTCTTCTTTTGTTTATGCTCTTATGGAATGATTATGGTACTGTTGAATTTTGGGGAACAGAATAATTTGTAAATGTTTTAGTGCTGTGTTATATTCACATAAATGGAAAGTGTTAATTATGAATTGTCTTAACTTCTGTGATATTGTTGTAGATTTGTTGTGTATTCTTTATATTCTGTTAACACATTTCAACTTCTGTTGTTAGGTGTTGTTTCTAGTAGAAACCCGGTTATATTGTCAGGTTGCTTCAAAGAATAAGAGAAACGACTGGTGTATTTATACTGAAAGTCAGCAGTCCTTAATTCTAGAGGCTTTGAATCAATGTTTGGTTACAAATATACCAAGGTATATGTTTAATTGTTTGTGTTTGTATTTTGTAAATAGGTATATAGTTCCCTTCCTTTCCCAACATGCTACAGTTTGTACTGAGCTGTGACCTCCACCAACCTTCTCCTCCAACAGTCTCAATCTCCTATGGCTAATTGTACTCTTCACTCCCCAGAAGGTGTTACAAAACCGCAACTTACTTATTTTAGTCGTGCCAGAAACAATAATTATTTGGGACAAATTCATTATACCACTATCACTTTCAAAAATATTTTAGAATGACAAATATAACATGAACTTTACAACTGATGTTGCAGATTATGCACTTAAAATAACATGTATTGAGCTAATATGAAATTCGCATTTACTTGGCATTTCATACTAGCCTATGAAGAATTACTGTTATTTAGTAGCAAGTTGGTAAAAACAGTTGTAAACTTGTTCTGTTTTGTAATTTTCAATAATTATGCATGTGGGCACGTGTGTAATTGTGTGTTTGAGGGGCTACTACTTGCTGAAAGTACAGACAATTTGCTCTTAATATTTAATTAATAAAGTTGTGTTAGTTGTGCCAGAAACTAAAACCAAAATATTTAAAACCATTGTTAGAAGTACCATGATTTACGGCTCAGAAGTTTGGACTACTAATAAACACACAAGAACAAAATTAATGACAGCAGAGATGGACTTTTGGAGACGTTCGGCAAGAGTATTCAGACGTGAGAAAATTATAAATGAAGTTGTTAAGGACAGAATGAATGTGGAAAATTCAATTGTTGATTTTATCCAAACAAAAAAATTACAGTGGTATGGACACACAAAAAGATTGGTACAGGAAAGATTGCTAAGGGGAGTTATGGAATGGACCCCACCAAGTAGAAGAAAAAAAGAAAGACCCCCTATCACCTGGATAGAAGAAATTCAGACTATACTGAGGGAATGAGAAATTGAAGAAGATCTTTGGATGGACAAGCAGCAGTGAAAGATGAGAATTCAATCACTTCTGTAATCTTTGGTTCCAGAAAATGTGTAAACATTGTGCAGCCGGAATAATAAATAATAAGTTGTGTTAGTGGTTATAATCACAAACAGAAATAACACTGTTGCACACGACTATAGAAAAATTTTTCCTATTGGCGCTTTCAAGCTTCACAGCTCATCATCAGATCAGAAATTTCTGATCATCATATTGATATATTTCTGATCTGATGATGAGCTGTGAAGCTTGAAAGCGCTAATCAGAAAAATTTTTCAATAGTGATCTTCAAGTGTTATTTCAGTGTGCTCTTAAGATAGTTTTGATGATTTCTTGATCCCATGGGTTAGGGAAACAGTTAAAGCTGGTAGAAGTAACTTGTTATGTCGGTATGGATTTATCTTAAATACCGGCACAAATACCTATAATGTGATTGGGACATTATCCGAAATACAGTAAATAAATAATACTTTTAGATTGACTGTCATAATTTATTCTTGCTTGCTTATTTCAAAGTTAATCTCGCCTATTCATGATTTTTAGAATAATGGTCAAACAAAAAAATGCCTTGGACAAGTCTGTTCTATATTTTGGGGTAGACGTATTACAAGGATACCAAAGCAACAATATTCAGTGAATAGCGTAATGATGTACAGAGCAGAAAACTGGGTCAGAGGGTCAAACAGACACTACAAAGGGAAATAACAGCATCAGAATTGAACTACTGGAGGCATAACTGTAGATACTCAAGACTGGACAGGATCACCAATGATGAAATAAGAAGGAGAATGAAGATGGAAAAAGATGTGCTTAGTTATACTAACGAAATAAGACTGATGTAGTATGAGCAGCAAGAGAGGGGTTGTGCAGACAAGGTGTCACCTACTATTGCGATGCATCCTGAGCTACCACAATATCTGAGAGTGTTCTAGATATGGCCTGCTACCAGCCGTGAGGTTTCAATTAGACATTGTCTAATTGACTGTGAAGGTTCGCCTGGTACTTATGAGGGGATTGTCCTGGAAGCTGGCACAGCAGCGGTAGAATTTTCTGAAAAGTGTCCATATAGTGGCATTCAGGAAACAGATATGTAGGTATTCTCAGATGGTCTGGTTTGAAGTTAGGTAATGGGCTTTACATGCCCAACGCATTTCTCACTGAAGCTTTTGCTTATGGGTCTTGGTCAAGTATACTGGGATCACGTAGGTAAATATCGGTGCCACATATGTGGTAGTATGGGCAAGTAAGAAGAGATGGAGGTAGTAGATAGAAAGCAAGGGTTATGGACTGGAATCCTTTGGGAAGATGAAGAAGAGGGAAGCCGTGACGGTTGTGGAGAGATGAAGTGAATTAGGCAATGGAAAGATGAGATGAGGGACTATGAAAGGGAAAATAGACATTTGGAGGCTGTGACTGAGAAGAGGAAGGCAGTGACAATGTATCTATGTGTGTGTTTGTGCACAGGCGTGCGCACACTCATGCACATAGTCATCTGCAGACTTTTATTCTGGATGGAGTTCTATGAAAAGTGTAGGGGCTAACTATTATGATCACGCATCTCGTTACAACATATGTCATATGCACATAATATAATTGCTTATTGTAAACAATATGTAATTATTGCTTAAAAGGACAGTAAACTGATGTTATTATGCTTTTTGGTTGCTTGGGGAAATTTCAGGGGGTTGACGATGCCATGCAATTGGGGTTTCTGCCTATATCCATGCTCATGCGTGTACGCCACATATGTATACAATATCAGATCAAACATTTGTGTAAAAGAGGGTAATTGAACACATAAAACAAACAAATATTACACAAAGACAAGTGGTCACATATTTTTGCAACTTTATAATTGTTTATGATAATGATAAATTACTATTTTCACTGCCGTACCATAAAAAGTGATCTTTCCCATAAATCAGTAATTATTATTTTGTAATGTTTTGATGTATCATTCCTGGAGGAGAAGTTTAGGTCTTGTTGGCTTGTATGAATCTACTACTCGTGTGTGTGTGTGTGTGTGTGTGTGTGCGTGTGTGTGTGTGTGTGTGTGTGTGTGTGCATTTGCATGGACGTGTATGCATGAAAATTATTATGAAGTTGTGTAACCACTATGTGTACAAACTGTTGGCAGGAAATATCTGAGTGCAAAAAGGTTGCAAAACATAAAAGACTATTTAAAACCAAAAGTGGTGTTGACAGATCTTAACCAGCTGATAGATGTTGAAGGCATTGGACTCATTTCCGCACACCAAATATGCGACAAAATACTGAATGAGGTGAAAGGTGAAACGAAGGAAGACAAAGTGAAGATTAGCGGTCTTGTTACGCCCACACTGCCACACTCTGTTAAACAGGTTATTGTTAATAATAGTTGTACTGACACAGCTGTATTTGAATTTTACTACAATATTGTTATACTCAAGCCATTCAGTAAGCGACTGTTGACATTTTACAGTGATATTGCCCAACGTTCTGCTGTGTTGTGGTTGGGCTTACATTTTCTGAGCACTGCACAGTGCAAAACTGACCACGTGCTTGCCTGGTAAGAATGTGTTAACACAGTATAGTTACGGGCCGTTACTATGGTGACGTCGTGAACAAATTCCTGTAATGTGATTGGTGGAGGTTCTTGCACATGCTTTTACTCCCACGACATGTATCAAATGTCAGAGTCGCTTACTCAATAGCTCAAGTTTAGTGTACATGATAATTAGTAAACTAGCTGAGGTTTATAACTAATTCAATATTGGATGTATCAGCACAGCATGATATGACTAATATCTTTTACAGTATAATACGAGCTGTACAATTGTGTTTTGTTCCACTTGACAAAACATCAATATTCAAATGGCAGTTTGTTATGTGTGTCAGATGGCTAGTGTGTAGTAATTGTATGTGTGTTTGGATTATATTGTAGCATTGGTTAAAGTGAATTATTTGAATATATTTTTTCAAGTTCTCATGTTTTTTCACTTACTTAGTTTTCATGCTTTTTGTGATTTAAATTGTATGATTACATTTTATATTCATTATATTATAGCTCCAAGACACGCGTGTAAGTATTTAATTGTAATATCTGTAAACACTTGGTTACTCACCGTCTTGTGACTTCTTTAAAACTTTCAATAACTACACGTTTCAAGAATAAATCCTTATCATCAGGTTATATACAAATACCAATCCTTCTGGAGAAGTCATCAAAAAATTAAAAAATTTTTATGAAACATCACAGTATGTATGTAGAGTCGATCGCGTGTAGTGGTGCACACCAGGACGCAACGCGGCGTGAAGTGCTACAATAATGTGTTCTTAGATGACATACATGCTGTGATGTTTGTTAAAAATTGTCGACTTTTCGACAAGTTCTCCAGAAGGATTGGTGTTTTTATATAACCTGATGATGAGGATTTATCCTTGAAACGAGTAGTTATTGAAAGTTTTAAAGAAGTCACCAGACGGTGAGTAACCAAATGTTTACAAATATTACAATTAAATACCTACGTTTTATAATTAAAATTATGATATCGTTTAAAAAGTTCAAATATGCTTACATTGTTGTTATATCCATCTTCTATTATTACATGATAATTAATTATATTTTTATTTCACTGCAAACACAAGAGTTATTTTCCAAAGTTACTTATATCTGAGATCACTAAAAGAAAAAGTCATTGCAGGAATAAACTTTAATAGAAATACTGGTACAGGTATGTTTATTATCCAGTTAAAATGCAGTTATTTGATATTTGTTATTTGTAAACGTCTGACATGACTAAAACAACAAGTGAAAAGAGGCCTTTAATGTTGTTGCAGGAATAAACTTTTAACAGAAATAAGAGTGCAGAGTACATTTCAACTTACTGTGGATGTAAATCATGTATAAAATTAAGTCTTTTTACGACTAATTTATCAATTTTCAGAAACTGGAGACTGCAGTAGGCTTGAACATTGGGTTTAATGCCATCAGCTGGGCACAACTGAATTGCAAGATCCATCGTCTGTTGGTGTGGAATTATTATGACTTGGAAAACGCCCTCTCCAAAAAGTATGATCTGTATGATTTGTTTCATATTGTAAGTATAAATATTTAATGTCATAATGATGTGAAGGCAATACAATTGTGTACATTAAGTGTTGGAGAATAGATTTCATTAAGGGCGACCAAACATTTGTTGCTTTGATATCCTGTTGTCATCAGTATTTAATCACTGTATTTTTATTAAGAAGTATTCATGAAAAATAAAAATTGCATATGTTTTATATCATTATTAGTATTCGGAAAGTATTTTTTAAAGAGTCAGTTCAAGTTCTTAATTCCTCTTCTCTTGAATAATCACTATTATAACGTTGTTAAGTATTTGTGAACCCCACGATCTTGTGAGCCATTTATTTTGTAACGTTAATGCCGTTTATTAGGAACATTACTTACGCTATAAAATTATGACAGGTGTAATCGTAATAATAATAACACAGCGTGAAATTGTTTAGAACCATTTAAAAATGTATTAATTAAAAATTTTAAATTCTTTTGCTATTAAACTATCATTATTATTGTAACATCACAAGATGTTACCTAACCTAAGTGTATATTATCAGATTTTATAAGGACAAAACAACCATGTAAATAGGAATATAATAGTAGAAATAACCAAAAAAGAAGAAACCAAGAAAGAAGAATGAAGCAGAAGTGCCACATGAAACAGTAACCCAAGGGCTGTTTGACACTACACCTAGACTAAGACTAAAACGAACTGATGGACAGAGTAAATTTACATTCAGCTGTCAACCCAGTAAGTAGTTGATGTAAACCGAATGTCATATGTAAACAAAAAATGAACTAATGAGCAGTTAAATACTGTGAAAGCAGAATTAGCATTTTGCTGATAATAGATGTGACAATGACCAGTAAATTATGAATGCCAAAACTAATGTTAACAATGGCTACATAGT